>BSBN01000391.1:6547916-7857500 GCA_027924645.1 Cunninghamia lanceolata | reverse complement strand
TTTTGTATTTAATATTTAATCATTTTATTTTATTTTTTCATCACTATAGTTTCTAGTGTAGATCAAAAAATATGATTGGCTATGAGATTTTACCTCTTATTTTTCACATCATGGATAATTTTATATTCATATGCAAAAGACTTGACAAAGTAGCTTCCATTTGACAAATATAGTAAGGACTTGTTTATTCTATGTGTCGTTGCTCTACTTCTCTCTACATGTTTATGATTATACAATTTAGACATGCCATTGGCTAGGTGATTTTCTACCTTCATTATATTTGTATTCGAAGCTTCTCTGTTTTCCAACTATTTGCTCGATATGTTATTATAAATTTAATATCTTGATCAAAATACTCCTCCCTTTATGCTTTCACGTATATGCATACCCTATTTGAAAGCACATTTTCGTGTGGATAAAATTAAACAAAAGTTTTACATAAAAGTGACAATCCAATCTAGAGTCCTCAGATTATGAAGATTGCTAAGTTGATTTTGGCTTGCCATTTCACTCATACAAATACAGTTTACTATAGGTAATTCATGCTTAGATGATAAATTGTGATTTATTTCATAGAGATGATCTAGAGTACAATTTTTTAGGAATTCTGTAGAATTTTGGGGGTGTTTTCCCAATTTTAGTTTGTGGAAGTCAAGAAGAGACTAGTTTGTGCACAACCTCTATTGATTTCACAACCCATTCTCAATGCTCTTTTGCAATCCATTCTTCAACAATTCCTTTCACGTGCCTATGATATGGAGATCCATTAAGGCCATAGCTATTCATTATAATAGGTCTGACTCTATGGTGCAGGGTCACCTGTGGGTCCAAGGGACCTATCAAGACTTTGTCATTTCTTGTATGTTTTGTTGTTCATTTGAAATGTAATAAGGTCTTGAGGACCATCTTGTTGAGATGTAATAAGGTCTTGAGGACCACCTTGAAGCCTTTGAAGTCATTTAACATCACCTTGTAAGGCATTGGTGCCAATTGTTTGCATGTAGGCAATCAAGACCTAGTTGGTCAATTGTGGTCAAACCCTCCACAAGTGTGAAGATGGAGTGGAATTCATGTAATTCATGTTTGGAAGCCATTCATGGCATGTAGGCATTGTTGTAGGGGAGTTTGAAGTGGTCTTGAGAAGAAATTGTCCAAATTGCAAACAAAATGTAATTGTTCCAATTGGTTCCCAACGTCTAACTGATTCAAAGGATAGTTAGAATTGGTTGGGAGGACTATAGAAGGGTATATATGCCTCATCATGGTCGAGGTAAGGGGGTTGTTGAAGAATTCAAATAAGAAAATACAAAACTCAATATCTTTCCTGCAATTTCTAGTATTCCTTTGTTGTTACAGGTCGTACTTCCTCCTAGTATGGAACTGTCATAAAAACATAGATTGTTGAATTGATAAAAGATGATGTTAGCATTGGTTTGAACTTGATTTGGAGTCTTGACACTAAATTTGAATGTAGTTAGAGTTGTTTTCCTGCAAACTGGTCATTAAACCTTGGGTTTTGGGCAAAACAATGGTATTTTAACCATTCCACTGATTCTTACCTCCATAAAACCAGTGGAATGGACCTATGCATTGATGTTTTTGTTGTTTGTATTATTTGCAGGATGGAAAAACGAGTTTTGTCTGAGGTTTGCTAGGTTTGGCTTAACAAAACCATGTGTTAAGCTTTAAGAAGTAACACTAGTCTCTAAAAACCGTACAGTCAAGTGTGAGAATATAAAATCTATGAAATCTTTTGTTTTTCCATGTAACAAACATGCTTCAATGATTTTGTCAGTCTTGTGAAGTCATTCGAGTGTGGTCTCTTTGCAAAATAGGGCTAATTGGGGTACTTGTCAGCATTACCAGTCTCATTTTAGTCCACTTGTTACAAAAGACACCATAGCCATTGTGACATATGTTATGCACCTTCCAAAAGGGTATCCTAAACTGGTTAGAGATTTTTGGAGAAAAGCCTCAGTAAAAAGTTATTCACTGTTGTTCCCTAAAACAGGGCTACAAGGAGTATAGGGGTTTGTGAAGCAAGTCACCTTTCTCTACATACAAGACCCTAAGTATTGGTTTGGAAAGGTTGTATAAGTTGTCTTGAGATTCTTACAATGTCTGCTCCTGAGAAAATCATCCATTTTGCATCATATCCTATAGTGAGCCCTTTTGCTTAGGATTTGAAAGCCTCAAAAGTCTGGTTTTTGGTGAAGTAGAATTCCCTCCATGTTTCCTGATTTGAAAGACTTATTGAAGAGTCATCCATCCTTCTAGAGCCTCTGTATCAGAGTGGTATTAGAGCTAAGGTCTGAATTGGGAAAGTTGTGAAGAGAAATTGTGAGTTGAGGTGTGTGACAATGCCTCCAAAAGGTGGGTCTGCAGTTACAAGGGAGTTGAAGGCCTTAAGAGATAAGGTAGAGGCCTTAGAGAAGAGGAGAATGGCCACTGAGGAAGAGAGTACCTTAGTAGAGGAGGAAGAGGATGGAGAGGAAGACCATCCTGAAGAAGAGATGCCTCCTGAAGAGAGAAGGTTCATTGGAGCCTTGAAAACCATAAAAGAAGAAGCCACTGAAGTGAAGATAGACATACCAATGTATGGGGGAAAAATGAATGTTAAGGCATTACTAGAGTGGGTGGATTCCTTGAACAACTATTTTGAATACAAGGAGATGGTAGATAACAAAAAGGTTAAGTTTGCCAAGACCAAATTGAATGGGGCTGCTTTGACTTGGTGGAATTACTACCAAGGAGAGAGAGTGAAAGAGGGTAAAAACATGGTGACTTCATGGGAAAGAATGGTAAGAAAATTGAAGACACAATTTCTTCCTGCAGATCATGAAGTGCAAGTGTTTAGGAGACTGCAAAACTTGAAGCAAAAGGACCTGGACGTGGAAACCTATACTGAGGAGTTTCACAAACTTAGTATGAGGTGTGGCCATGTGGAGAATGAGAAGGAGAGAGTGGCCATGTATTTGAATGGCCTAAGGTTTACACTCCAAGATGAGATGAGCCTAGTGACCCCTAAGACAGTGGGAGAGTGCTTCCAAGTGGCATGTAAGGTAGAGGAGAAGTTGAAGAGAAGGCATGAGCAGAAAGGAAGGGGTAGAGGTAGAAATTTTAGAGGAAGAGGCAGTTTTGGTGGTAGAAATCAGTTCCAAAGACAGCAAGGGGAGTCTAGTCCCAATGAACAAAGTGGAGACTCAAGTAGTAGAGGAAGTTTTAGAGGAAGAAGACCAAATGGGAGAGGAAGATTTGGTGGTCCAGGAAGAGGTTCTAACACCTTCACAGGCAGATGCTATAATTGCAACCAAGTGGGACATCCAGCCTTCAAATTTCTAGAGAAGCAAGGAGAAGTTAGCTAGGGCAAGAGGAGGATTGCCAAAGTCTCAACACGCCACCTAAGCCTGCAAACCCAGAGTTTGGAGAGAGCCTAATGATGAGGAGAACTCTCTTGAAGGTGCCAAGTAACAAGGAGCCACCACAAATGAAGTCACTTTTTAGAACTTCTTGCAAATCTGGTGGAAAGGTATGTAAAGTCATAATTGATTCAGGGTCCACAAATAACTTGGTGTCATTAGAAATGGTTGAGAATTTAGGATTGAAGAGAACCCCTCATTCTACCCCTTATAAGGTGTCTTGGTTGAATAAGGGTCAGCAAGTACTTGTAAATGAGCAGTCTTGGGTAGAATTTTAAATTGGGGGATATAGGGATAGAGTCTTATGTGATGTGATCCCCATGGATGCTTACCATCTGCTTCTAGGATGTCCATGGCAGTATGATCTCAATGCACAACATGATGGGCAGAAAAATACCTATACTATCACAAAGAATGGTGAGTCTTTTACCTTGAATCCTTTACCGGATGAAGGCATAGATAAACAAGTGGGTTCTAGTATCATGGTGGTAGGAGAAAAGGAGTTTTTGCGGACCTTGAAAGAAGAAGAGGGCCTAGGATTTTCTTTGATTGTGAAGCCAAAAGATAGATCAGATTTACCCAAAACTAAAGAAGCCATACCTAGTGAAGTCCAAACTTGCTAGAGAAGTATAGGGGCATTGTTGTAGAAGAATTACCTAGCTCCCTACCTCCAATCAGAGATATAAGTCACCACATAGACCTAATTCCAAGAGCCACATTACCCAATAAGGCTACCTACAAAATGACACTAGCCCAAAATGAGGAGATTGCAAAACAAGTGCAGGAATTGTTAGACAAAGGGCTAGTGAGGAAGAGTTTGATCCCATGTGCTATATCTACTATCCTAACACCCCAGAAGGATGGAAAATGGAGGCTTTGCTCTAATTCTAGAGCCATCAACAAGATAACAATCTGGTATAGATTCCATATGCCTAGGATAGAAGATCTCATGGACTATTTGGGAGGAACATGTTACTTCTCAAAGATTGATTTGAAAAGTGGTTACCATCAGATAAGGATTAGAGAGGGAGATGAATGGAAGACATCTTTTAAGACCAATGAGGACCTCTATGAATGGTTGGTGATTCCCTTTGGGCTGTCTAATGCACCTAGTACTTTCATGCGCCTAATGAATGAGGTATTGAAACCTTTCATTGGAAAGTTTGTTGTGGTTTATCTGGATGATATTCTTGTTTTTAGCAGGTCCAAAGAAGAACATTTGATCCATCTTAACATGGTACTAAAGAGGCTACATGAGGAGAAATTGATGATAAACTTGGAAAAGTGTGATTTCATGAAAGAAGAGTTAGTGTACCTTGGTTTTGTCATTTCCAAGGGAAGCTTGAAAATGGATCCCTCAAATGTGGATGCCATTCTTAGTTGGCCAACTCCAAGATTAGTGGGAGATGTGAGGAGCTTCCATGGACTTGCAAGCTTTTATAGAAAATTTATAAAGAACTTCACCCACATATGTGCACCAATCCTTGACACCATCAAAGGAGGTAATAAGGGTAAGTTTTCTTGGACTGATGAAGCTGATAAAGGGTGTGAATATTTGAAGAAAAGAGTAGCCCAGCAACCTATACTTGTGCTCCCTGATTTTGATAGAGTTTTTACCATTGAGTGTCATGCTAGTAACCAAGCAATAGGGGCTGATTTAAGCCAAGAAGGCCGACTAGTTGCATTTTTTAGTGAAAGGCTTAATGAAGCAAAGAGGAAGTATTCATCATATGATTTGGAATTATATTCTATGGTTCAAGCACTTAAGAAATGGAGGCACTACTTATAACCCAAAGAATTTTTTGTTTTTACTAACAATCATGCTTGAAGTTTCTTGAATGGGTAGGACAAACTCAATCATAGACACATGAAGTGGGTTGAGTTTCTACAAGCATATACCTTCATAATAAAACATAAGAAAGGTCAAGCCAATAAGGTGGCAGATGCACTTAGTAGGAGGGCACTTGTGCAGGAAATACAACTTCAAAGCATGAGGGTAGATGAACTCAAAGACATGTACCATGATGATGCAGACTTCAAGGAGATTTATAAGGTTTACAATCAATTTTTGAACACTTTCCACAGTGAATACTCTAATTTTTTACTTCAGAATGGTTTACTTTTCAAGGGGAGTCAATTATGTGTGCCTAGATGCTCAATGAGAGATAATCTTATAAAGGAGAAGCATAGTGGGAGTCTTGGAGGTCATTTTGGGCTTGACAAGACTTTGGATTAGGTTAGGAGATGCTACTATTGGCCAAAAATGCAAGTGGATGTAAGGAAATATGTTGAGGGGTGCACTATATGTCAAAGAGCCAAAGGAACTTCATCCAATGTAGGGCTTTATCAACCACTTCCCATTCCCAATAGGCCTTGGGAGAGTGTAAGTATGGATTTTGTGATGGGGTTGCCTAGAACACAAAGGGGTTTTGATAGTGTTTTTGTGGTTGTTGACCAGTTTAGTAAGATGGCACATTTTCTTCCTTGCAAAACCACCAATGATGCATCTCATATTGCAGGTTTATTCTTTAAGGAGATAGTGAGAATACATGGTTTGCCTTTGAATATTGTCTCTGACAGGGATTCTAAGTTCATAGGTCATTTTTGGAGGACCTTGTGGAAGAAACTAGGCACAAAGGTGTCATATAGTTCTGCATACCATCCCCAAATGGATAAGCAAACTAAAGTGGTAAATAGGTGATTGGGAAACCTCCTAAGGTGTCTAACAAATGAGCATGGATAGGCTTGGGATTTGATTTTACCCCAGGCAGAGTTTGCATATAATGACTCCATGAATAGGAGTATTGGAAAGAGTCCTTGTGAGGTGGTTTATGGAATGCATCCTAGAGGTGTGTATGAATTGAGAGATCTATAATGGATTGATAGGAGAAGTGCTCAAGGGGAAGACTTTGTTGTTGCAAGCAGGGACATACATCAACAAGTAAGAGAAACTCTTCAAAAAAGTGTAGACAAGTACAAATAGAAAGAAAATTTGAAGAAGAGAGACCTTCAATTCAAGGTTGGTGACTTGGTATTAGCACATCTGAATAAAGAAAGGATTCCTAAAAGAAAACATACCAAACTCATGATGAAGAAGATAGGACCTTGTAGGGTAGTCCATAAATTTGGGTAGAATGCTTATGAGATTGAGTTACCCCCTTGGGTAGCCATCTCTCCTATTTTCAATGTATCTAATTTGTATACATAAAAAGGTTTTGTGAATGCAGATTCTGATGTATGTATAACATAAGATGAGGATGATGATTTGGTGAAGGAGTTACCACCTACCCAACTCATTAAGCTTGAGTGTATTCTAGATACAAAGGAGGTAAAGAAAACTAGGAGGAAGACATACAAAGAGTATCTCATCAAATGGAAAGATCTTCCTGCAGAAGATGCTACCTGGATGTCTGAGAATGATATCAAACAACATGGAGTATCTGTTGAAGACCTCATCTCAAGAGGGACTTGAGATTCTTCTCTTCCAAGGAGCATGGTGCGGGGGTACCTATGGGTCCAAGGTGTTAGATTCAGGACAAACAACTAAGAGGGGGGTGAATTAGTTGTCAAAACTTTCTTTCAAATTACACACTTAAAATCTTAGTAATTTAGCATCCTATCAATAAATCAATCATTGAAACATGATGCATTCAATCAAGAGCAAAAACACATCAACGCATAAGACACCAAGATTTTGACGTGGAAAACCTGGTTAAGGGAAAAACCATAGGGTGATTAACCCAAGATTGTATTCTTTGTTAGAAAAATAGAAAGAACAAAATGGCACATGCCAATTAGGGCTCACTGCCTGAGCACACTACTCACAAGAGGCCCACTGCCTACAAGAGACACACTGTCTACAAAAGAATAAGTATCACATACTTGAACTAGAAAATAGCATCTTCACCATGCTTGAGTCAGTTCCATTTAAGCCCAATACTTATGTTTTGCCTTTCGCTCTCCTCCTTGCTACCACACACTCATCTCAAAACCACACCCTTTGAAATGACTTCACAATTCCTTATTTATACAAGACAACGACTTAGGAATAATCATCTAAGTCAGAAAACAACTATAAGATCATTTGCAGGATGTGTAACTCATCCGGTCGGCCAATCTCAGGAAGAACACCTTCATCTAGAAGCAATTCAACAAATGCGAGCTTAAACTCCAATGCGAACCATCAACATGAACTAGACATGATCCAAAGACCTCCACAAGCTTGCCTAAATCACCAAGACCATCCACACTTCATCTTCTTACTAAAATCCTTTTCTCCTTCATCTGGAACCTTAAGAACATAGTTTGTCATTATTGTTACAAAGGAATAGATGCTTTCAGACCTTCAAACCATGAACCAAACAAGTTGACACCTCTAAAGGAATTCCTAAACACTCCACCAAATCTGCAGAACATGATAATGCATTTCCGGATCTCACTGGACCTATCTTTGTCACTCTGTCACCTCTGAACACCTGCCAGAACTAGTTTTACTTGAGTGGCCATAACTTCTTTAGATCTTCATGCGGGCCTCTAAAATCTTTACTGGATAATCTTAAGACACATATCTATGAACCCTTTAAACCACATCCTCTGATCCTCATCTTAGCTTGGACTTTTACCTTACTGTCTTCACTATTCTTCACTATTCCTGATATGACCAATTTGCTCAATATCCTCAGCAAATGGATCATCCAATCCTTATCATTATTGCAACAGGACCATGTTGACATCAATGACAACACCGGTGAGGCCCATACTTGCAACAATCTCCCCCTTTGTCATTGATGGCAACATATGATGTGAAAAACTATTTTGACCATCAAGACAAGAACTTTTCCTTACTATCACAACTCCCCCTATCAGCAACAACTATTCACATGTCTTCTTTTCCTTTCATGCTCCCCCTTTGATCAGCAACCACTTGTTTTTCACATATCTTCCCTCCCCCTTTGACATCAATGGCAAAGGACATATACTTGCAATTACACCACTTTAGAGTCATACCAACTGCTCCCCCTAAGTAGCAGCTCCTAATCATCAATCCAAACCACAAGATATGATTGTGATATCCATCAGACTGATGCACATCAGTGCACCTTAGTTCATCATCGGAGGGGTAATAACCCCTAACTTCTTCCTGAGATACTCAAAAGAGTCCTTAGGTAGAGGTTTAGTAAAGATGTCTGCAATTAGATCCTTGGAAGGCACAAACTCCAATCTGACTTCATTATTGTTCACTTGCTCTCTCAAAAAGTGAAACTTGATGGATATATGTTTAGTCTTTGAATGCAACACTGGATTCTTAGATATAATTATTACACTTGAATTATCACAGAAGATTGTGATAGGCACCTCATACTCCACTCTCATGTCTCTTAGCATTTGTTTCATCCACAAGACTTGAGTACAACTACCTGTTGCTGCAATATATTCTATTTCTGTAGTGGACAGAGATGTTGCCTCTTGTTTCTTGCTTATCCAAGAAACCAATCTCTTCCCCAAAAAGAATGCTCCACCACTGGTACTCTTCTGGTCATCCACATCTCCTGTCCAATCAGCATCTGTATAGGCATGAAGAGAGAAATCATGATCTCTAGGGTAGCATAGACCATACTCAACTGTCCCTTTTAGATATCTAAAAATGCTCTTGACTGCCATGACATGAGATTCTCTAGGATCAGCTTGGAATCTACCAACAAGACCAAAAATATTCATAATGTTAGGTCTAGTTTGAATGAGATACAACAGTCCTCCAATAATTGACCTATACTTTTTCTGATCAGCCTTGGGAGAGTCATCTTCTTTGCTCAACTTGCATCCGGTTGCCATGGGAGTATTCATTGGCTTTGAGTCTTCCATCCTCAATTTCTTCAACAATTCTTTCACATATTTGGTCTGAGAAATGAAGATTCCTTTCTTTGTTTGAGTGATTTGTAGACCCAAGAACAAATTCATTTCCCCAAGCATGGACATCTCAAATTCACTTTTCATTTGATTTGCAAAGGTTTTACACATACCATCTCTTCCTCCAAAAATGATATCAACAACAAACACTTCAAGAATCAAGATATTTTCATGATCAATTTTGAAATACAAATTACTGTCAGCAGTACCTTTGTTGAAACCAATCTTCAAAAGATGTTTATCTAATCTTTCATACCAGGCTCTTGGGGTGTGCTTCAGTCCATACAGTGCTTTCTTCAACTTGCAAACTATATCATCATGATCAGACAATTGAAATCCATTCGGTTGCTTAATGTACACTTCTTCTTCCAAGTCACCATTCAGGAAGGTAGACTTGACATCCATCTGATACACTTTGAAATCCTTGAAGGCAACAAATGCAAGAAATAATCTGACTGCTTCAATTCTTGCCACTGGAGCAAAAGTTTCTTCAAAATCAACTCCTTCTATTTGAGAATAGCCCTTACAGACCAATCTGGCTTTATTTCTAATTACTTCACCCACTTCATTTAGTTTGTTCTGGAAGACCCATTTGGTTCCAATCACATTCTTATTTCTAGGTCTGGGAACAAGATCCCAAGTGTGATTTTTCTCAATTTGCATTAGCTCTTCCTCCATTTCTTTACTCTAATTTTCATCATTGCAGGCTTCATCTACTATCTTAGGTTCAATCTTTGAAATCAGACAATACTCATCTGAATTTTGGCAATTCTCCTTCTAGTTTGTACACCTTTGCTTTTGTCACCTATGATCTGATCTTCAGAGTGGTTCAATCTTACATACCTTGGAACATTGGGAGTTTCTTACACTTCTAATTCTTGATCAGGGTCATTAAAACTCATCTCTTCTTCCTGATTTACCGGATTAGTTTGAATCTATTTTTCAGAAGAGGCTTGGACACCTTGAATCAGAACACCATTCTGATAATCTTCATCATATTCATAAAACCTTCAGGGTTTTTCAATTCCTTTATCAACCTTCACATTTGTACTTTCTATAATTTTTCTCAGTCTCTTGTTATAACACTGGTATGCTTGATTTGAGTAGAGTAACCTAAGAATATTCCTTCATCACTTCTAGCATCAAACTTGCCTAGATCTTCATCTCTTTTAATATAACACTTGCTACCAAAGACTCTAAAATACCTCACAGTAGGAGTGATGCCAAATCAAAGTTCATAAGGAGACTTACCAGTATTGCTTCTGATTTGTACTCGATTGAGAGTATAGACTGCAGTGTTGACAACTTCTCTCCAATAGATCTGAGGAACATTTGCTTCCATCATCATGGTCCTAGATGCTTCCTGGATGGTCCGGTTCATTCTTTCCACTACTCCATTTTTCTATGGAGTCCTAGGAGCAGACAACTATCTTTTTATTCCATGTTTCTCACAGTATTCTATGAACTCACCGAATGTGAATTCTCCACCTCTATCAGACCTTAGACATTTTAATTTTAATCCAGTTTCATTCTCTACCATAGCCTTGAATATTTTGAATTTCTCAAGACCTTCTGATTTCTCTTTTAGAAAAGTTACCCACATCATCTGGGAATAGTCATCAATTAGTAACATGAAGTATCTATCACCTTGCACACTCGTGATTCTTGCCAGACCACAAAGATAGTATGAACTAAGTCCAATAATCTAGTAGAAGATTGTTCCTTGCTTTTAAATGAGACTCTGCTTTGTTTTCCCAACTGACATTCTTTGCACAAACTGTTTGTAGGTTTCACCAGTTTTGGAAGATCTCTTACAGACTGAGTATTGCTTATCTTGATGATATTATCAAAATTCACATGACACATTCTTCTATGCCACAACCAACTCTGATCAATTTAAACAAATAAGCAACTTTTACCAGAACCAACTAAGTGGAAGATATTACCTTTAGTTTGAGTACCAGATGCAATCTCTGTTCGAGAACTTTCAAAGATTTTGCATTTTCCATTCTTGAATCAGAGATCATAGCCTTTGTCCACCAACTGTCCAACACTAAGAAGATTATGCTTTAATCCTTCAACATATAGAACATTACCAGTTTTGTTCTTTCCATCAAAGGAAATAGTTCCTCTACCTCTAATTCTACCAGTAGAATTATCACCAAACTTTACCACTCCTCCTTCATAACTTTCAAAATCTATGAACTTACTTTTATCACCTGTCATATGGTGAGGGCATCCACTGTCAATGACCCAATCATCCATTTCTTCAACTTGTGTAGCAAGAGCTCTTTCTATAACTTTATGATTGATAGATTCAGAGAGCATTGGACCCTCTTCCTTGATGGCAATAAACACCCAATCACTTCCGGATTTATTCCCTGATTCTGATTCATCATCTCTTACTCATTCATCATCATCATCTTCATGAACATAGTAGCAATTCTTTTGGAACCTTGATTTGTTAGGTTTTGGCGTTGAAAATCTTTCTGAACATCTTGAGGCAAAATGACCAATCTTATTGTAGTTAAAACATTTAAAAGGCAATTTCCCTTCATACTTACCGGATCCTCTTGGTAGTCTTTTTGCAATAAGGGCTTCAAGTTGAGCAGGTTTTGCTTCCTCTTCTTCTAGGCCTTTTCTTGCTTTTTCATACCATGAGAGTTTCCTTGAAGAGTTCTCTCCTGGATCAAACCTTTGTTTACCTTTCACAGAGGCACTAGCTTTGAATGTAGAGTCAGTCTTAGGAGGGGCATCTCCAAACTTGGTCATTTCAAAAGCAGCCAATTTACTAGCCAATTGATCTCTTGTGACGGTTGTATGGGCTCTGAATTCTTCAATGGTAGCAACCTTCATCTTATAAGAATTAGGAAGGGATCTGAGAGTTTTGCCAACAATCTCATCTTCATCCAAGATTGCACTAGCATTTCTAATTCCACAAACAAGCTCATTTACTCTTGACATAAAAGTAGTGATATTTTTATCTTCTCTCATCTTCAAATTTTTGAATTTTCCTTTCAGACTTTGTAACCTTGCACATTTGACATACTTGTCTCCTTCATGTAGAAGTTCCAGTTTTTCCCAAATCTCAAAAGCAGTTGGTAGGTTAACAACATTTGAAAGCTCTGAATCAGATAATGCGCTTAGAAGAGCTTCTATAGTCCGCAGTTTGTTTTTAGCATCTGTGATTTTAGTTGGGGATTTCAAGCCACCCTATGCAAGAGTATACTTCGTTGAAGCCATGTTCCAGTACTGCATTCCCAAACATTTCAAGTGACATTTCATGTGACTTTTCCAAAGATTGAAATTGGTTCCGTCAAACTTTGGACTATCCTTCTTGTAGGATGACATCCTAGATCTCCTCAAGCGGTTAAGCTTTTTTAGAGGAACTTGGCTCTGATACCAATTGTTAGATTCAGGACAGACAACTGAGAGGGGGGTGAATTAGTTGTCAAAACTTTCTTTCAAATTACACACTTAAAATCTTCTTAGTGATTTAGTAGCATATCAATAAATCAATCATGGAAACATAATGCATTCAATCAAGAGCAGAAACACACAACACATAAGACACCAAGATTTTGACATGGAAAAACTAGTTAAGGGAAAAACCATAGGGTGATTAACCCAAGATTGTATTTTCTGTTAGAAGAATAGAAAGAACAAAATGGCACATGCCAATTAGGGCTCACTGCCCGAGCACATTGCTCACAAGAGGCCCACTGCCTACAAGAGACACACTGTCTACAAAAGAATAAGTATCACATACTTGAACTGGAAAATAGCATCTTCACCATGCTTGAGTCAGTTCCATTTAAGCCCAATACTTATGTTCTGCCTTTTGCTCTCCTCCTTGCTACCACACACTCATCTCAACACCACACCCTTTGAAATGACTTCACAATTCCTTATTTATACAAGACAATGACTTAGGAATAATCATCTAAGTCAGAAAACAACTATAAGATCATCCACATGATGTGTAACTCATTCGGTCAGCCAATCTCAGGAAGAACACCTTCATCCAGAAGTAATTCAATAAATGTGAGCTTAAACTCCAATGCGGACCATCAACATGAAATGGACATGATCCAAAGACCTCCACAAGCTTTTTTGAATCACCAAGACCATCTACACTTCATCTTCTTACTGAAATCCTTTCCTCCTTCATCCGAAACCTTAAGAACACAATCTGTCATTACTATTACAAAGGAATAGATGCTTTCAAACCTTCAAACCATGAACCAAATGAGTTGACACTTCTCAAGGACTTCCTAAACACTCCACCAAATCTGCAGAACATGATAATACATTTCTGGATCTCACCGGACCTATCTTTGTCACTTTGTCACCTCTGAACACCTACCAGAACTAGTTTTACTTGAGTAGTCACAACTTCTTCAGAACTTCATGCGGACCTCTAAAATCTTTACTGGATCATCTTAAGACACATATACAAACTCTTTAAACTGCATCCTCTTATCCTCATCTTAGCTTGGAATTTTACCTTACTATCTTCACTATCCTTCATTGTTCCTGATATGACCAATTTACTCAATATCCTTAGCAAACGGATCATCCAATCCTTATCATTATTGCAACAGGAGTATGTTGACATCAATGACAACACCGATTAGGTCCATACTTGCAACACAAGGGGCCTATCAAGAGTTTATCATTTCTTGTTACGTTTTCTTGTTCATTTGTAATGTAATAAGGTCTTGAGGACCATCTTGTTGAGATGTAATAAGGTCTTGAGGACCACCTTGTAAGGCATTGGTGCCAATTGTTTGCATGTAGGCAACCAAGACCTAGTTAGTCAACTGTGGTCAAACCCTCCACAAGTGTGAAGATGGAGTGGAATTCATGTAATTCATGTTTGGAATCCATTCATGGCATGTAGGCATTGTTGTAGAGGATTTTGAAGTGGTCTTGAGAAGAAATTGTCCAAATTGCAAACAAAATGCAATTGTTTCAATTGGTTCCCAACATCTAACTGATTCAAAGGATAGTCATAATTGGTTGGGAGGATTGTAGAAGGGTATATATGCCTCATCATGTTCAAGGCAAGGGAGTTGTTGAAGAATTCAAATAAGAAAATACAAAACTCAATTTCTTTCCTGTAATTTCTGGTATTCCTTTGTTGTTACAGGCCATACTTCCTCCTAGTATGGAACTGTCATAAAACCATAGATTGTTGAATTGATAAAGGATGATGTTAGAATTGGTTTGAACTTGATTTGGTGTCTTGACACTGAGTTTGGATGTAGTTAGAGTTTTTTTCCTACAAACTGGTCATTAAACCCTAAACTAGGGTTTTGGGCAAAATGATGGTATTTTAACCTTTCCACTAATTCTTACCTCCATAGAACTAGTGGAATGGACCTATGCATTGATGTTTTTGTTGTTTCAATTATCTGCAAGACAGAAAAATGAGTTTTGTCTGAGGTTTTCTAGGTTTGGCTTAACAAAACCATGTGTTAAGCTTTAAGAAGTAACACCAATCTCTAAAAACTGTATAGTCAAGTGTGAGAATATAAAACCTATGAAATCTTCTTTTTGCCATGTAACAAACATGCATCAATGATTTTGTCAGTCCTGTGAAGTCATTCGAGTGTGGTCTCTTTGCAAAATAGGGCTAATTGGGGTGCTTGTCAGCATTACCAGTCTCATTTTAGGCCACTTGTTACAAAAGACACCATAGCCATTGTGACATATGTTATGCACCTTCCAAAAGGATATCTTAATCTAGTTAGAGATTTTGGGAGAAAGGCCTCAGTAAAAAGTTATTCACTGTTGTTCCCTAAAACAAGGCTATAAGGAGTATAGGGGTTTGTGAAGCAAGTCAGCTTTCTCTGCATACAAGACCCTAACTATTGGTTTGGAAAGGTTGTATAAGTTGTCTTGAAATTCTTACAATGTCTGCCCCTGAGAAAATCATCCATTTTGCATCATATCCTATAGTAAGCCCTTTTGCTTAGGATTTGAAAGCCTCAAAAGTCTAGTTTTTGGTGAAGTAGAATTCCCTCCATGTTTCCTAATTTGAAAGACTTATTGAAGAGTCACCCATCCTTCTAGAGCCTCTGCATCACTCTACCTAGACTTATAGTAAAATATTTCTTTTCACTTGTAGTTTTAAATGATGTTCCCTATGGTGGAGATTGGTATATTCTTCTTCTAAAATTGGAAATGCATCTTTAAACTAAAATATATCTTAAGCTTCTTTGTCAATGAGGGTTGTGTTTATTTGGTTCTATATTTAGACTTTACCATGTAGTGATCAGTAATCATTCTTTTCATTTTTCTTATTCATTTTTTCTGGCATATAGAGCTCATTATATTTTAAAGAATCAAAAGAATGCAGTTTATAAGGGGAGTGTTATGTAGGAAGAGGTGCCTTAGACATGTGCCCTTTTCAGGGTAGGATAGAGACTAATAGAAAAATCCAAGAGAATTGATGAAATCACTTGAGTTCTTAGGAAAAATAGAGGTCATTAGGATATCAAGATATTAGGAAGGAACCTCTTGATTTCTTCATTGATATGCTATTAACAAATTACTATTAATCAAGATTTAAAAAATTCTCATGCATCTAAAAGGATGCCTCTTTGATTTTCTATTCTTCCTTTTTGATAGAGTTATTTTAAGATAAATTTGGTTATCTTGGTGGTATTTGTTGAATGAACTAGGATACTGAGAGGGGGGTGAATTAGTATCTAATCAAACTTCATGTCCTCCAGAGCAGATTAAAACTTAAGCATTACAGTTTCAATAGAAACATGAAAGATTTACACAATGCACATCAACACATAACAACATATATACGTGGAAAACCCAAGAAGGGAAAAACCACGATGAGGATTAACTCACAATATATGAAGCTCAAAATTACAACTTTTTTTTAGGGCTACAACCCAAGGAAGATACTACTCCTTGCTGACTTTGTTTTAGGGCTACAACCCAAGGAAGAAACTACTCCTTGAAAAACTTTTCTTTAGGGTCACTCCCAAGGAAGATACAACTCCCTAAAGACCTTGCTTTAGGATAACTCCCAAGGAAACAACTACTACCTGAATTGAGAATAAGCTTAGAAAGGATTACATCATGACAATCCCTCTACTCCCTGAAAACTAACATTGAAGTTCACACCTTTCATGATTGCAATTCTACTTCTTCTGATAACTGGATCAATTAGGTACACTATTCACTTCCTTCCTATCACATAAATGTCTTCAAGATGAATCAGGACAACTTCTAACACATCTGTGATTTCTCCTTTTGTCGCACATCATAATGCATTCACTATGCTCCTTAATCTTGCTTACGAACCTTATCAATCACATTAAAATCACACCTAGCCTAACTTAATTTGATTTTCAATTTATACATGATATTACATTTATTACATTGGTTGTTGGCTAGAGACAACATGAAAAATACATTTACAAGTTGGCTAGACTACACACAACATAAAATGTGTACAGGAAAAGTCCTAAATAAGACTACATGCTACACCAGTAGAAGACCCATGCCTTGTAGACATCAACACTTGTTTAACCAGGTCCAAAACATCCTTCACAACATCAACCATCAAAGAGTTACATTCACACCCTCCACTCATTTGAAAATAGTATAGCCTTAAGCAAAAACATAAAACTTGAAGCATAACAACCACAACAACTTGAAAACCTTGTGCGGTACTAGAAACAAGAAAGATCTTCATGAAACTCTTCTAGATAAGTCTACAGGACTCATACAACATATCCAAACACTCCTTTACCTCTACACATCAAATATTTTGTGCCATACATCTTCAACCATGAACTCTAAGAACAACAAGTCATCCAGAATACACTGCAACATACTGTCATTGAAAAACTAACCTTGCAGATCACCAAAAAAATTTGAAACTATAAGAAAGCATGTAATGCACATCCATAATCATGTCCACATAACTGCAAAGGAACATTCACATCTAGAGGAATGCTGAGCATTCCAACAGGCCTTCAACACTACCTTAGTTTGTCAAAACACATGTTGGTACTCTATCATGCATAACTTTCATAGTGGAAGGACAGACGATCTGAAACTTTGGAATTATCACTTTCATAGCACCTTGAACATAGTTATAGAAATGGATAGGCATTACAACAAATGTGAAGGAATATGGATCATTCCATTACTGTAAAGAAAATGTCTTCTTTAGAACCAACACTCTCTTCAAACTGTCAACCTCAAAACACCATTCCTGTAATTTGATCATCTTAGTGCTTTTAATTCCCATATTAATGTATTTTCTTGATGCTTCTAATTCCCATACTAATATGTCTTCTTGATGCTTCTAATTCCTATCTTAATATAACTTCATACTCAACTCTGCATTGATCAAGGCATGATATCCAACTGATGAAGACAAAACCACTCACACACACAACACAAAATCACACACATGAAAACAAGGAATTGTTTACAAATCTCATAAATTTTATTTCAAATATGCACAATCACAAAATTACATAAGTCTGCAACATTACAATTATGTCCATGTTGGCCTCTCAAATCCATAGGAAACATTTCAAATGCTTCTTATAGTCCACTCTTCTCCGTTGCACCACTCGTTTCATTTTCCATTCAATAATTCAGCCTTTCCTCTCATACTATCTGCACTCTAAAATATAGCTTCAAACAAATGAAACTCATGGCAGCCCTTATTTGCCTCTATTTTCTGCATTTTAATCTCTCTTCTTTTTTTTGTTCAACAACACCATATCCTTTATTTCTTTGCTGCAACAAATCTGCCACAAGACTCCTATTTTTCTCTTTCTTCAATGCCCCTTCTCTGCCTTTTTCCTTTGCTTATGGCACTCGTCTTTGTCACACAGCCTCATGGCTTTTCAAATTCTTTTGCAAAGTTTGTAATTACTATTCAAAAATAACATGCGTTGAATTGGAAATGTTTATATATTATTTTTATGTGTTTGATTTTTCTTTTGTATGCATAATAACTTCCTCTACTTCAAATTGAGCATTCACATTTATTTGACTTTAGTCAATTCTCCCAAACCACTAGTATTTCTCCCAATTCAAAACACATGACTTCAACATATAGAATTACCTTTGTTCTTTTAAATACCTCATGGATCTAGAAATCAATTTTGAGAAATTTCAACTCCAGAATTGGGTGTCGTAGGTAGAAAAATTCAAACTTCTCAAAATTGAGTAAAAATTGGTGAGTAGGCTTGAAATGATGTCCCAAGGTCTCCTACAAAAGATTTTGATCCAAACTTCCAGAATTAGGAGATATTAAAATTTTCGTAAACTGACAACACACCTTCAACATTAAAAACACAAATTTTGGGCATTAATTTCTCTCAAACCATGAGAGATATGACTTTGATTATTTTTGCACTTTCAAGATGGTATCTCCTAGAATACGTCTGCAAAAGGATTCTGATCTAACTCTTACGGATCCTTGGGAATAAATTTCACAAAACTTCCTATGGAGTGTCGAAGTTGAAGTATGACAAAAACTCAATTTGATCAAATCTGATTATTTTACCTACACCCCAAGGCTAAGAGATACAAAAATAGACCCAAGAAAACCAAAATTGAAAGAAACAACTGGAAATATTTTTGGGTGATGTTGATTGCTCATTCGCCTGGAATGCTCCTGCATCACCAACAATAAACTTTATTGACCTCATTATATTCACCATGACATCCAATCATGAACTGTATCTTCTCTACTAGATAGGACATGACATCCAACCATGAACACCATCACACATGTCCATGATAGTGTTGACATCAATGACAACCTTAGGAACCATATGTGTAACAATCTCCCCCTTTGGCATTGATGGCAACACATACCTGCACATTTCTCCCCCTTTGACATCAAGGACAAAGGGTAACTTCTTCTCTTTTAGGGCATAACTTATTTTTTCTATAACCAGACTCCCCCTATCATCAACAACCACTACTTGCTACCCATGAGAGGTAGCCACAATCGGTCTAGGAAAATGATATAACATGAACCACTCCTCCTGGATAGATACACCACTATGCATCTAGAAAGAAGAAGGAGCCTAGCAATTACCCCTAACCTCTATCAGAGATTCTCAAAGGTGTCCTTTGTAAGAGTCTTTGTGAAAATATATGCAATCTAATCCTTTGTTGGAACATATTCCAAATTTATTTCCTTATCTGCAAACTTCTCTCTCAAAAAGTGATACCTGATTGCTATATGCTTGGTCCTAGAATACAACACTAGATTCTTGGAAATATTGATAGCACTTGTATTGTCACACAAAATAGGAATAAGCTCATCATACAATACATTTATATCCTTTATTGTTTTCTTCATCCATGACACTTGTGTACAACATGATTCTACTTCAATATACTCTACCTATACAGTTGATAAGGATATTAAATCTTGCTTCTTTCTCTACCATGAAACCAATAGATGCTTCCTAAAAATAAATCACCACCACTTGTACTCCTTCATCATCAACACAACCAGCCCAATCAGCATAAGTGCAAGCACTCAAATCAAAGTCATTACCTCTTGAATACCATGAGCCATAATCCAGAGTTCCTTTCAAGTATCTGAATATTATTTTCACTGCCTTCTCATGTGTTTTCTTGGGATTGGCTTGATATCTAGAAACCACACATACTACATGCATAATATCAAGTCTAGAAGCAGTTAGGTACAACAATCCTCCAATCATAGATATATAGGAAGTCTGATCCACCTTTGGAGACTCATCATTCTTTCTCAAGTGACATCTAGTGATCATGGGAGTACTCACTGGTTTTGAATCCTCCATACCAAACTTATTCAATAACTCTTTGACATACTTATCCTGAGAAATAAAGATACCATCATCTAGTTGAGTAATTTGAAGTCCAAGGAATAAAGACATCTCACCAATCATAGACATCTCAAAATCTTTTTGCATCTCCTATGCAAACCCCTTACACATATCATCATCTCCACCAAAGATTATGTCATCAACATATAATGCAACTATCAATATCATGTCTCCTTCTTCTTTGATGTAAAGATTGATATATATATATAACTTACCTTTCTTGAAGCCTTGCTGAAGTAAGTACTTATCCAGCCTAGCATACTAGAAGCTCTAGGTGCTTCTCTAAGACCATACAAGGCTTTCTTGAATCTCTACACCATGTCTGGATCTTTTGATATCTAAAAGTTATCTAGTTTCTAAATGTAGACTTCTTCCTCTAGATCACCATTTTAAAAATGTTGACTTGACATCCATCTGATATACCTTGAAGTTCTTATGAGAAGCAAGGGCAAGGAACATTCTGATTGCCTTCATCTTGGCTACAAGAGAAAAAGTCTCCTCAAAATCAATGCCTTCAACTTGTGAGTATTCTTTACACACCAGTCTTACTTTGTTCCTCACAACTTCGCCTTCTTCATTTAGCTTGTTCTGGAACACCAATTTTGTTCCTATGACATTTTTGTTGGCTGATCTGGGAACTAATTCTCATGTCTAATCTTCTCTATCCGATCTTGTTCTTCTTCCATTGCTTTTATCCATCCATCATCTTTTATAGCATCAACAAAGGTTTTGGGCTCAAGTTTTGATAATAATTATAGATTTACTTGCTTATGCAACTTAGCAAGCCTTCTCTTGGTTTGTACACCTTCATTCTTATCTCCAATGATCTGATATGTTGAGTGGTTCTTCTAAATATACTTTTCTAGAGTCTTAGGCATCTACTATGGTTCTTGTTCCTTTTCTTCTTTCACTTCTTCTTTATCTTCAATGCATGGAAAGATATTAGATCTAGAGTTCTCTAAATCTTTGGAGATCCGATACAAGTCTTCATCTACTTTGACATTTGTGCTTTCAATCATCTTCCCTAATCTTTTGTTGTAGAATCTATAGGCCTTGCTTCTGGTTGAGTAACCAAGAAAGATTCCTTCATCACTTCTTGAACCAAACTTTCCTAGGTCTTCTTCATCTCTTCTAATATAGCATTTTCTGCCAAAGATCCTGAAGTATCTGATAGTGGGAGGTCTTCCATACCATAGCTCATAAAGGGTCTTAGTGCTATTGACCCTCAGTTGTACCCTTTTAATTAGATAGACAACAATGTGATACGTTTTCTTCCAGTACATATCAAGCAAATCTATGCCTTTCAACATTGCCCTTGACATCTCTTGCACAATATTATTCTTCCTTTCAACCACCCTATTTTGCTAAGAGGTTCTAGGAGCTAACAAATGTCCTAATAACATGATCTTCACAAAACTTTTTAAATTCATTTGAAGTAAACTCACCTCCTTTATCAAACCTTAAATGTTTGATCTTAGTATCCATTTCATTCTCAACCACAGTTTTGAAAACCTTAAACTTATCAAAGGCATCTTATTTTTCTCTTAAGAAAGTAACCCAAGCCATTCTAGAATAATCATCAATAAGTAACATGAAATACCTTTCACCTTGTTGACTCTTTACTCTTGTAGGGTCACATAGATCAGTGTGAATCAACTCCAATGGAATTGAAGAAGAATACTCCTTGCTTTTGAAACTTGTCTTTGTCTACTTTCCCATTTGATATTCCTTACATAATGTGTTTTAGAGGCTTGATTATCTTGGGCGTGTCTCTCACTGCATGAGTAGAGTTGATCGTTACCATATTATCAAAATTATTGTGTCTAATTCTTTGTGCCACAACCAGCAGTCACTAGATTGAGCCAAGAAATGTGTTCTTCCATTTACCTCCTTCAGATGATAGATATCACCATATGACTTGATACCTTCTGCAACTAGTTTTCTAGACCCTGCCTTTTTTATTTCATAGCCTTTGGCATGAAAGGTGAGATTGTAACCTTTTCTACACATCTGACTGACACTGAGAAGATTGTACTTTAGTCCTTTGATATAGAAGACATCCTCAGTCTTATTCTTCCCATCAATAGTTGTAGCACCCTTTCCACATATTTGTGCTAACTCATCACCACCAAACTTGACATAGCCACCATCCCACTTCTCAAGGCTAATAAACTTCTCCTTGTCACCAATCTTATGATTTGAGAAACCACGATCAATTACCCAAGCCTTGTCTTCATCTCTTGCATGAAAGACAGTCCATACAACCATTTATCTATCATTGTTTTATTTTGTTTGCAAGGCATCAGTCTTCTCACATTTTCCAACATCATCCTTTTTGTTAGCAACATTCAAGGCCATGAAAAGTGTTTCATCATTTGAATCATCATGATCCTCATCTTCTAAAGAACAACTTCTCTCTATGGAATACAAGCTTCTTTTGAACTTGTCTCTCTTGTTACTACCCTTTGATTCTTTAAAAGAACATTTAGAAGCAAAGTGACCAACCTTTCCATAATTGAAACATTTGAAAGATAACTTACCTTTGTATTTTCCAGTGCCTTTCTTTAGTCTTCTCACAAAATTTACTTCAACTTCATCAGGGCTTTCATCTTCATCATTAATTTCATCCTTTGTCTTCATACTAACTATGAAAGCAACTTCTTTCTTTGGAACATCACTCCCAAACTCTCTCATTTCGAAAGCAGTAAGGGTAACAAATAATTTGTCTACAATGTATATATCCATGCCTGCATTCTCCTCAATAGCATATACCTTATGGATGTAAGATTTGGTGAGAGATCTTAGAACCTTCTTCACAATTTCATCCTCTTCCACTTTACCACCAAGACCTATGATACTATTGACCACTTCATTCACCCAGAGCATATATCCAGCAATGTCCTCATCATGTATCATCTTTAGGTTCTCCAATTTGCTTTTGAAGATTTGCATCTTTTCTTGCTTTACTTTTTTATCTCCTTCATAAATGGTTTCAAGTTTATGTTGATGTCACATTGATGTAAAGGTACAAAGCCGTGTCATACTTTTATAAAAGAAACGACCAACACTGATCCAACTTTTAAACTTGATTCGCTAAAAAGTTACATATGTTTTGAATTTTGAAATGATGTAAAGTAATAAAATATTTAATTTTTAGTATATTTTATGTTTGTATTTTTTTGAAAAAATTAAAAAATTATTTGAATAAAGTTTTTAATAAATTGACACTATAATTTAGTTGTTGATAAAATGTTGAAAAATGAAGTTACATGAGATGTCGATCTTTATATAGTAAATTTTATTTTATTTTCTTAATTTTTTTTGTGCGTATTTATAACTTGAAACTTTAGTGCATGGATATATTTTTTTCCAATTTTGATAAATATATATTTTTAAATAAATATTTAAATGTGTGTATTAAAACGTAGTTGTTTCCATTCCACATCAACTTTCATATTAACTATTTATCTAAAATAGAAAAAAATTACACCATCTTGATATAGATTATTTTATCTAGTGCATCATATTTTTTTTAATTTTTTAATAAGTTTTGCTATTTTTCCTTGACAAGGTAATCAACCTAATGTTTTGTGTTGATAATGTACTTTTAGTAAAAATAAAAAAGAAAATATAAATAATAATTAAACTATTAAACTATATATATATATATATATTTGAAAACTAAACTTATAGATCTATAAAAGAGTATTTTTATATTTTTTAAAAATGTTATTTACATGAGTAGAAATTGTTGAAATGGCATATTTTTCAATTATTTTTTTGGTAAATTGGCCTCATTGTGGTGCTACATATGCATTTAGCAAACAATTTTAGTTGGAAAAGTTGTGGACATATCTAACTTAGCTAGAATGAATCTTATAAGATCATATGTTTGACCAAAATTGGTTTTTAGTTAGAAATACTTAAATTCACTTGTGTTGATAAGTTGGTTGAAAGTGTGACACAACTTTGTGTTTTTACCTCCCAAACTTCCTTAGTAGAACTGCAACTGATTACCTTTGAAAGTTCTAAATCAGATAACCCACTCAAGATAGCAAACTTTGACTTGGCATTGTTATCATACTTCTTAACTTCATTTGATTCTGTAGGAGTAGTAGCAGGAATAGTGTAACGAGTCTTGACAGATTCCCAAACACCACACCCTAGAGTATTGATATAGGCTTCCATCCTTAGCTTCCAAAAAGCATAATTTGTTCCATCAAACTTATGTATCTTGTTGGATCCATTAAGTGCATCCTAGACCTTCCTTAGGTGGTTAATCTTCCTTCAAAGGAACTTGGCTCTGATACCAATTGTTCAACACACCAAGATATTGAGAGGGGGGGTGAATCAGTATCTAATCAAACTTCAAGTCCTCTAGAGTAGATTAAAAATTAAGCATTACAATATCAATAGAAACATGAAAGATTAACACAATGCACATCAACACATAACACCAAATATACGAGGATAACCCAAGAAGGGAAAAAATATGATGAGGATTTACTCACAATATATGAAGCTCAAAATTACAACTTTATTTTAGGGCTACAACCCAAGGAAGCTACTAGTCCATGCTAACTTTGTTTTAGGGCTACAACCCAAGGTAGTAACTACTCCCTAAAAAACTTTTCTTTAGGGTCACTCCAAAGGAAGCTATAACTCCCTATAGACATTGTTTTAGAGTCACTCGCAAGGAAGCAACTAATCCCTGAATTGAGAACAATATCAGAAAGGATTACAGCATGACAATCCTTCTACTGCCTGAAAACTAACATTGAAGTTCACACCTTTGTTGATTGTAATTCTACTTTTTCTGATAATTAGATCAATTAGGTAAACTCTTCACTTCCTTCCTATCACATAAATGTCTTCAAGATGAATCAAGAGAACTTCTAACACATCTTCTCTTTCTCCTTTAGTCACACATCATAATGCATTCATTCTGCTCTTTATCTTACTTGTGAACCTTATCAATAACATTGCAATCACACCTAGCCTAACTCAATTTCATTTTAAATTTATACATGATATTACATTGATTAAATTGCTTGTCGGCCAGAGACAACATGAAAAATACATTTACAAGTCGGCCAAATGACACACAACATGAAACGTGTAGAGGACAAGTCCTAAACAAGACTACATGCTACACTACTAGAAGACCCATGCCTTGCAGACATCAACACTTGCTTAACCAGGTCCAAAACATCCTTCACAACATCAAACATCAAGGAATTACATCCACACACTCTGCCTGTTTGAAAATAGGACAAACTTAAGAAAATATATGAAACTTGAAGCATAACGACCACAACAACTTGAAAACCTTGTACGGTATTGGAAACAAGAAAGATCTTCATGAAACTCTTTCAGATGAGTCTACAGGACTCATACAACATCTCCAAACACTCCTTTACCTCCACACATCAAATATTTTATTCCATACATCTTCAACCATGAAATTTGAGAACAAGTCATCTGAAACACACTGCAACATACTATCATTGAAAAACTGACCTTGTAGATCACAAAGAAACTTGAAACTTGAAGAAAGCATGTAATGCACATCCATAATCATGTCCACAAAACCTCAAATGCAAACATTCAAATCTAGAGAAATGTAGAGCATTCCAATAGGCCTTCAACACTACCTTACTCTATCAGAACATATGCCAGTACTCTATCATGAATAACTTTCACAGCAGAAGGACAAGTGATCTGAAACTTTCAAATTATCACCTTCACAACACCTTGAACATAGTTTCAGAACCACATAGCCATAACTGCAAATGTGGAGGAATATGGATCATTCCATTACTGTATAGAAAATGTCTTCTTTAGAACCAACACTCTCTTCAAACTGTCAACCTCAAAACACCATTCTAGTAATCTAATCATCTTAGTGCTTCTTGTTAGGGTAAAATAGGATCAACAATGAATATGCAACAAACAACATCAAATACCCATAACTCAATAGAATAGTGAAACTAAGAAGATTAAATGAAATGAAGCAATGAATAACACAATGCAAACCTTTCTTGAATCGAAGCTTCTATTGTTGCCTATCAAGATCATCCTTGTTTGTATGAAGTTGGCCCTCAGAGAGTGCATTCCTTTGTTGTTTTCAAGAATGTCGATAGTGAATGGCTGTGGTGATAAACGTGCAATGAAGAGGAGCTTTAAAGCTTTGGGTGATCTCAAGCAAATTGTATTAGGGTGCCAAAGGCGCGCTGGTGAATTTCTGTAGAGTAACAATATGGATAGCCTAGATGATTAGAATGGAGGGATGAGGCTTCTCTTATAGATTTAGAAGAATGAGGATCAATGGTTGAGAAGAAGTATGATGATCAATGGCTGAGAATGGTTGAGGAATGTGAAACCAATAGGAATATGACAAGTGTCCCACCGCCATCATGAAAGAGGGGATTCGACAAAATTGATTGGAGAGTTAAATCCATTGAATGATCAGTTAACAAACTTGATTAGTCAGTTAGAAGAATGGATTGAGGGATTGACTGAATTGATTGATCAGTTACCCGAATAGATTGAGGAGCTGACAGAATTGATTGGTTAGTTAACAGTTTTGATTGAGAGAAGAAATAGGACATGTGGGTGAGGGAATATTAGGTAATTAAATATTTAAAATATTTAATTACATGTGCAACATGGTGAGGTGGAAAAGGTGAGGTGGATAGGTGAGGTGGATTTTTTGAAATTAGAACTTAGGATAGAGGAATTTATGAATAATTAAATAATGTAGGATTATGTAATTATGTGAGACATTAGAAGAATTTAGGGAATCTAATTAAATAAATTAATTTTATTTAATTATGGGATAATGAACCAATCAAATAAATTTAGAATATTTATTTAATTGGTAGAAGAAAATAAGAAGGGAATAAATATTAACAATATTTATTTAGAATGAATCGTGTCATTTTTAGGCATATACATTTTGCCCCTCTTTGATGCAATGCAGTTTATGGTGTTGCTTCAAAGAATAAATAGTCTGACAATGATACATGCCCCAGTTTGCCCCTGGTATAGGTTATAACAATAGGATGCCCCCTCGGGAGATTGGACAAGAAGAAGGAAGAAGGCATGAGACAGACAATCTCACGAAGAAGATAGTGAAAACTTGGTTAGGATTGAAGAAAATGGGATGAAGAAAAGAGTTGAATGATACGTGATGCAAGATAGAATGATGACACACATAAGAAAGCAAGCAAGTATGCACAAATGATATATGAACAAATAAGGTATTGCCCCTATCAAGTAGTAAACCAATGATATACTGATAATGATATACAACAGTGTTGTCATGGCAGGGAATGATATATCCCTAGACCAACACGGCAGGCATGTTGTCATGGTGGGGAATGATAGATCCCTAGAGCAACATGAAGGATAGTGTTTGGTTTCAGTAAATGAAGCATGTCATGTAAGACGCATGTATTGGTATAATTTTGACAATGTTACATCCTGTATAAGACAATTGATTGATTAACTGATCGAGTTGGTTTATGACCAGACAAGGTTCAAGGTCACTGATTGTGATTGGATCATTTGTACAAGATTGACTTTACTTAATTGGTATGGATTAAAGATGGACCATGCATCTAGATCACTTCTTAGACTAACTGGGAAAGGATGAAAGATATGATGATAGATAGAAATTTGATTGATAGTAGAAAGACTCGATAGAAGGACTCACAAGCTTTTGTAAACATTGAAACTCTACATTTTGTGGATCTTTTATTGCATGGGATATGGATGTATAAATGAATGTATAATGGATGCTTTGCTTTTGACATCTTGACAGTGCAAGTATTTTGAAGTGCTTTATTTCATCATTGGGCTTTTCTTTTTTTTGGTACTTATTCTGAAATGTTGTAAGTTAATACAAGCATCTAGGTATAATTGAACTGAGATGACCTGAGTACTGCTTACATGGATTTTGATTTAGCAAGTTAATACAAGCATCGAGGTATAATTGAACCTAGATGACCTGAGTATTGCTTGCGTGTCAACAAACAAGGATTGCCCCCATTCATGTTAGACCTTTGATGTCCTCGATGATCTTTTGTCGATCATGTCTTTAGACAAGGCTTCACATTACTAAAGATTAACCCATAAACAACAAACAAAGAAAATAATCATGCCCCCATCATAGCATCTCTAGCTTTTGGCATCCTCGAGTAGCATAGAAAGGCATGATAGCATAAATCAAGACTCAATGTTTTTAACCATGTTTCCAATTCATAAGACATTTTTGTATTTAGATGTGTTTGTTTCTTGCCATAGTTTGAGTAAAATCATTTAGAAGGCCTTGGGTACTTTGCTTTTCTTTTGGATAGGTTAAACTGCGTAGAGTCAAGATTTTTGCTTTTGGAAGCTTGTTTTGCTGCGCGTGCTTGGCCTGGTGAAAGGGTACGGACATAGACGGATAGACAGACAAACGGTGAGACATGGGATGGACGGGAAGCAGAGCCTTAATGCTAGATACTGATGACAAGGAAACACCACGGATAGGAAGATGGATGGGAGATAAAGAATAGAATAGATAGGTATGAGGATGGGTAATAGTGGATAGAAGGACACAAGGATGTGATCTCCAAGGACTATGTCACATAAGTATAACATGCCCCATTGTAGGTAGAGTATGTAGGATTTTTCATGACAATGCCAATGACGATAGGAGGATGAGAGGATAATGAAGGATTTGCATGGTTTGGAGGGATAAGGCATGTCAAGAGACATCTAAAACATTTGTCAACATTGTGCCCCCAATTTGTATCAAGACCAAAGAATAGAGGAAAGGAAGATTAGGATAGATAGACTGGACAGTATAGATATGTAATGGATAGAAGGATAGGATAGGAAATGGTACGGAAGGAAATTGATAGGAGAAGAGTGATATGCTGATGAGACAAGGTGTCCCCAAGTGTAGGTGACATAGAAGATCAACTTACACATGACGCCTGTTTGCCAGGTTTTTATCATGGTACTTATCCAAGGTGCCTGTTTGCCAGGTTTTCACCATTGGACGAAGGGATTTTTCTTGACTTTTTTGATTTTTTTTTTTTGAACATTTGGATAGGATAGGTAGAATGGACGAGAGGGCCTCAATTGCTAGGTTCCATGAAAGGTGATGGTCCCACTAGAAAGATGTCATCACATGGACCATGTCAAGTGTTCCCATAGATGTTGGTAGGAGACTAGATGAAAGGAAGATGGAGTAGGTAGATAGCGGATTATGGAGGGTGTGATAGAGGATGATGATGCCAAATACAGATGGAAGGCTTTATACAAAAGCATGGACCATGGGAGTAGGATGAGGAAGATATGTAGGATAATAGTGGAAGGAAGGGGAGATGGAGGTATATGAAAATGTTGTGGAATGCAAGGGAATCATGACCATTGGTTGCACATACTGTGATAAACATTGAAGCTGATGATGGGAAAGTAGTGTAGGAAGCAACGAAGACTTTTGCTTGTGGATGAATAATGTAGGCATGTAGGGATGCACATAGACTAAGTATTATCCTAATTTTTGTTTGTCATGTGGGATGGAAGAATTTGAGACTTATGGATGGAATGGGAGAAAGTAGATGGTTGAGATTCTTGAGAGGTGGATGCCTCATGTAACTTGAGGGCTTTTTACTTAGGTGACCAAACCATTTTGTTTTTAGATAGTACCTGTGAAGGTATGGGTTTGGGTGTATGCAAATTTTGTGCAACTTTTGGAGTAATCATTTGTTGGATGCGGACCCACACCTTTTTTAGCTTGGCATATAGGTGTGTGGGTGTATACAACTCTTAAGAAGGATGCTTCTTTGATTCTTGAATTTTGTATCCTAGATCATGAGGACTCTTAGGATTTTTGACTTGATAGGTAGAGGCATCCAGATTTTTATGGTTGAATTCTCTTGAGATGGTGGAAGTGGAGTTTGAGTAAGTTTTTTGTTTAGACAACACATGCATTGGTTGGTCATGATTGGGATTGTTAGATGATCCATAGATGGATGGATAAGGTGTTGGAAGAAGTGATGGTAAAAGGCATGGAGGGATATTAGGAGTTGGAAGTAGCGGAGGTAGATTGGATGGTGGAAGGTGTATGGTCACATGCTTTTGATGATTATAGGATGATGGAGGTGGAATGGCGACATACGTTTTGGGGATATGATAGGGATTGCAATGGAAAGTGGGGGATTTTGAAGGAGTGGAGGAAGTACCAACATCTTGAGATTGTTCACCTTGGGGTATGTATCCAAGGCCATATGAAGGAGGAGGAACATTGAAATGGACGGGCTCCAAAATACCTTGTTTGTGAAGGCCTAAGCCTTTATCTTGATAGTTCATATGTTGGAGTATGCGGTGGACAATGGGATTATGTGTAGGTGGAACATTAGACACAAGTTCCTTATTGGATGGAGAAGATGAGATAGAGGATAATGGTGGCTGGTGTTCTAAGGAGGAACACTCATGAAAGAAAGTGATAAGACCAAGGATATATGGTAGGGGATTTATAGCATGGTTGATAATGGATGGTGGAGGAGTATTTTTGGTTTGATCTTCTATGCTTTCTTGGGGGGCAAGTGTCTCATCAAGGGAAGTGGAAGTTGTTGGAACTTGGATAGGACTAGATGGGGTTATAAGCTTAGGACCATGGAATGCATAAAGTGGGCTAAGAGGATCATCATGGTCTGCTTGATCATAGATAGGCTCTTGATCATAGATAGGATTTAGCGTGATGGAATTAAGGTGCTCTTGTATATGTTCTGTATCAACGATAATATCTTGATCATGGAAAGGATATAGGCCATGGAGAGGTTGGAATTTGATCTCTTGTTCATGTATAGGATCAAGTTGCTCATGGATAGCTTCTTCATCAAAGGTAGTATCTTGATCATGGAAAAGATATAGGTTATGGAGGGGCCAAAATTAAAAAGGCAGTATCTGGATCATGGAAAAGATATAGGTTATGCATGGTTGGACATGGGATCTCTTGCTCATGTATAGGTGTAGGATCATTGAAAAGAGAAAGGTTATGCAAGGGTCAGATGGGAGTGCTTTGATCTTGGTTTAGACAAGGGGTTGATGTTTCCACATGCTCTAAAGTGTGCTCTTGACATAACTCATGGGTTGTTTGAATTGAAGTTGAGGTAGAAGACTCTTGGAAAAGCTCTTGGTCAACAACATGAAGGTGTGATAGACCTTGACTTTGGTGCATGGTAGAAGGCTCTTCAATAAGCTCAAGGGGTTGCAGATTACATGAAGGATATTTGGTAAGGTTAAGGACTGGAATTTGGGGACATGGTTGACTCTCTGCTAGTATCCCTTGGATCACATCCTGTGTAAGTCTATGGGTAGATGAATGAGGGGAATTAGCTTGCTCCCTAGCTTTTCTCTGGGTGTATAAATTTGGAAAAACTCTTTTCCAAAAATCATCCGAGGATTCCTTGGTTGTCAATTTAGAGCTTGGGGAACTTGATGGTGGTGTTGGTGTAGAACTGGTATGCTTTGGAATATGTGTCTTAGAAGATAGTGAAGGAGGACTAGTAGGCATAATGCTATATGAGTTCCAACTTGGCATGGTGCTTGTCTTGTCATGAGTATGGGAGAAGGATATACGATTTTGGGGCGAGGCGTAGCTAGTACTGGCATGTTCAGCTTGCAAGATTGTCATTTCTTGTTGTAAGACTTGGATTTGTTGAGAAATTGCTATACAATCTTGGGGTGAGGGACCTAAGTTTATTTGCAATTGTAGATATTGGAGTTTTTGACCAATATATTCTAATTGGTTTACCATTGACACAAGACTGGAAAAGCTTACTGGTTTGGATGCACAACAGTAAATGCGCCATAACAAAGTGCAAATGTGCCACAAGTTGAGACAAATGTGCCAATCTGGTAAAATGCAAAAGCACTATAACAGGTAGTAAATGCACTATAAATCTCAACAGATGCACCGAAAGTCACACAAATACGCAGGAACAAAGGACGAATGTGCCACTCTAGTTTTTCTCAGTATTTTTGCAAATTTTTTTGTAATTTTTTGATGTTTTTGGTACTTTGGTTTGCAAGGTCTTTTTGATCTGATTTTCTAAATTTATGGCAAGAAACATAGCATACACAGAATATTTTTATGGCTTTTTTATTTTCTTGTGATTTTTTTGACTCTTTTTGGACTAAAAGAAAAGAACAAGTAAAAATCCTAGGCTTCAAATGGATAAAAAGGGGTTTTGGCCACTAGAACAAAGGTGTTTAATGAAGGCAACCGTTCGAGTGGTTATACATGTAGCAGCACTACTCTCTGTTATGGAGTCTCCCAGCCTGCAAGGGTTGTGCCTTGGAGGGTCTTGGGGGAGGTTGGTTGTCGATATAACACAACTACACTTGTTGTTTGAAGCTTTCAGTCCAAACACAATTTATTTATAGTGGCTTGGAAGGGCTTGGCGTCTAGCCTATTACCACTTAGAGTTGTTCCCACTTGGACATGCGGGCATCCAAGGGCAGGCCCCTCTAAAGGTTATACACGCAAAATGGCAAGTCTGGCATTCTAGTCACCCAATAAAGGGGAGAGCATAAGCCTATTGTCATTTTAAAGACACAGTAAATAATCATTTATCCAATCCTAATTAAAATGAGAAAAACTATATGCGTTATTCTACTTGGGCACACACACAGTTGTTAACTTTGAAGTGATTAGGAGATAACAATGATTCTTTCCTTTGCAAGATAGCAATATTCTTAACTGAAAGAGATAGCTGTATAGCAATGATCAATGAAACCAAGATAGCAATGATTCAGTTATCATCCTCCTAGTTAGAAACTATGTGAGATTGGCATGCATATTTTTACTTTCCTAATTAGAGTTAGATTAAAATTGTATGCAAGTTTCATGAAAAATGGGTTACTCCTTCCTAATTAGAACTAGATGAAAAATTGTATGCAAGTTGTATGAACAATGGGTTACTCCTTCCTAATTAGAACTAGATGAAAATTGTATGCAAGTTGCATGAATAATGGGTTACTCCTTCCTAATTAGAACTAGATGAAAAATTAAATCAGTCCTATTCAACACTTAGTGAAAAATGATTGTTCTTTGACCACTCAAACCTGCAGAAGATATGTTAGAAGTTTCTTTTCTCCTTTCTTTGATAAGCCTTTAAGTCAAGTTGCACAGATAAATCATTAGTTTCCAAGAAAAAAACACTAGATTTAAGCTTAGAAAGATAGCTAAAATTTGACTGTAAAAATAGCTGATAAAATGATAAAATCACTTGATCAAACCTGTTCCATTGTGAATTTCATGGAATTACCTTTCCAACGAGTGTTTATTTGCACGATTATAAGTTTGTATGCTCCTGTTATGGCAAAAAGAAAAAGATTCACCAACAAAAAATCTAGCAAAAATCAAATGCACCATAGAATGGGGTATATGCGCCATAGAATTGATCATATGCACCATAGAATTGAACATATGCACCACATAATTGATCATATGCACCACAGTAGTATATGCACCATAGAATTGATCATATGCACCACAGAATTGATCATGTGCGCCATAGAATGGGGTATATGCGCCGAAGTAGTATATGCACCATTTCAGATGATAAAAGCACCGTAACAGAGTGTATATGCACCGTTTCAGATGATAAAAGTGTCGTAACAGAGTGTATATGCGCTAGGATAGTGTATGTATGTGCAGCTTCAATAGATGCGTTGTGATAGTTGGTATATGTGCTAGAACAGAGAGTATAAGCGCTAGATGGTCCCAGGCGCCGGAACAGAGGACAGAAGTGCCACGAAATTGTTTAGATGTGCCGGATTAGCCTGTGTGATGCCTGTATGAAACCTTTCTTCAAAAAAACTTAGATTTTGATTAGATAAAGGGGTAAGGCCCCACGGTGGGCGCCAAAAATGTTAGGGTAAAATAGGATCAACAATGAATATGCAACAAACAACATCAAATACCCATAACTCAATAGAATAGTGAAACTAAGAAGATTAAATGAAATGAAGCAATGAATAACACAATGCAAACCTTCCTTGAATCGAAGCTTCTATTATTGCCTATCAAGATCGTCCTTGTTTGTATGAAGTTGGCCCTCAGAGAGTGCACTCCTTTGCTATTTTCAAGAATCTTGATAGTGAATGGCTGTGGTGATAAACATGCAATGAAGAGGAGCTTCAAAGCTTTGGGTGATCTCAAGCAAATTGTATTAGGGTGCCAAAGGCGCGCTGGTGAATTTTTGCAAAGTAACAATACGAATAGCCTGGATGATTAGAATGGAGGGATGAGGCTTCTTTTATAGATTCAAAAGAATGAGGATCAACAGTTGAGAAGAAGTATGATGATCAATGGCTGAGGATGGTTGAGGAATGTGCAACCAGTAGGAATATGACAAGTGTCCCACCTCCATCATGAAAGAGGGGATTTGACAAAATTGATTGGAGAGTTAACTCCATTGACTGATCAGTTAACAAACTTGATTAGTCAGTTAGAAGAATGGATTAAAGGATTGACTGAATTGATTGATCAGTTACTTGAATAGATTTAGGAGCTGACAGAATTGATTGGTTAGTTAACAGTTTTGATTGAGAGAAGAAATAGGACATGTGGGTGAGGGAATATTAGGTAATTAAATATTTAAAATATTTAATTACATGTGCAACATGGTGAGGTGGAAAAGGTGAGGTGGATAGGTGAGGTGGATTTTTTGAAATTAGAACTTAGGATAGAGGAATTTATGAATAATTAAATAATGTAGGATTATTTAATTATGTGAGACATTAGAAGAATTTAGGGAATTTAATTAAATAAATTGATTTTATTTAATTATGGGATAATGAACCAATCAAATAAATTTAGAATATTTATTTAATTGATAGAAGAAAATAAGAAGGGAATAAATATTAAGAATATTTATTTAGAATGAATCGTGTCATTTTTAGGCATATACACTTCTAATTCCCATATTAATGTATTTTCTTGATGCTTCTAATTTCCATCTTAATATGTCTTGTTGATGCTTCTAATTCCCATCTTAATATAACTTCATACTCAACTCTGCATTGATCAAAGCATGACATCCAACCATGAACTTCAATAACCTCATTATAATCAACATGACATCCAACCATGAACTGTATCTTCTCTACTGGATAGGACATGATATCCAACCATGAACACCATCACACATCCATGATAGTGTTGACATCAATGATGTCCTTGTGACAGTGTTGACATCAATGACAACCTTAGGAACAATATGTGTAACAATATTTTGGCTTCATTCACATGCCTTTATAATGAGGAAGTTAATTAATCCTAGTACATGCCTTAGTTGAGCAACCAAATAAGGAATAAAAATATATCCAATAGTTAGCCACAAAAATGGTTACTAATGGATGCCTTATATTATCATAATAACCCATCTTCTTGGTGTGTTTATATGTGACAAAGGTGTTTATAGAAAATAGAGCTTGGCAATTCATTTGGATATGTTTGATAAAATTGAGAAATGAAATTGTTTGATTATATAGAAAGTTTGTATGAAAAAGGAGGTATGCATTTATTATAAACACAATTGAATATTGGAGGTTTGGTTTGAATGTTGTTTATCTAAAAGAATAATATTATGTATTAGATGAAATGTATTTTTCATATGATTTTGCTCATAAATCATTGCAAACCCAAGAGTGATAGATTTTAAAAAGTATGTTCATCTCACTTTTGTAACACTAGTTTAACATTTTTTCCAAAAAAGCACAACCATTACTCTAGTCTCTAGAAATGTGTTCTTATTTGGTCATTCTTAATCCAATTTGTTGAAATCTATATATCTTATCATCACCTAATTTATTTTACAATTCTTCATTTCTTTGCCAAGAATAATGGTATTGCAATAGACTTCGCTTCTCACACCAGTGTTATTATTGTCTTAAGCATTAAAAGTCATAACTTTAAGTGGGCCCACATCATATGTCTTTACAAAGATGTACATGTAATTTCTTAAACATTGTATATTTTTTTTGGATATCTTCCCTCAAGTAATAATTTGGCTTTTGATCTATATGGGTTTACTTTGTACTTTGTATACAAGCAAATTGTATTATGGGCATTAGATATATATTAAGTATAGGTTGTGTGATTGTACTTTCCTTCTACACACAATATTTAATTTTGTGTAGGTATTGGGTCATCCCATAATAATGGGTTACACTTTTTGGCCAAACTTGATATTGAAATCAACATTTTGAACTAAATCTTCACTTTCTAAGACCTATAGCTGCTAAACTGTAAGGAATCTGAAGATGATGTGAACTAGTGATTTGTAAGATTTTGTTTGTAGATTCTAAATATATACATTTTTAAAAAAATTGGAGTTAAATTGTAAAATTTTTTGTATCTCCTTTGATAACTAGTTTTTAATAGTAAACAAATTTTTTTAAAGTGATGTGTATTCTCCCACACAGAACTTTTTTTCTACAAAGGATAAAATTCTAATTATTTTGAATTTAGATTGGTAACACCAATATCTACAAGATGCATTTGGTTTCATACTATTTTGTTGATTTTTTTTTGAATTAAGTTTTGAAGTCAAACCAATTATAATTTGGACATAGGCGTATTCTGTCCAACATAACTTTTTTTTGTATGTATCAAAATTCAATTTTTTTTTGTTGGAATAAGGTCATCAATACCTAGAGGACATGTATTTTTTAGAATGTTTTTCTCTATTTTCCTATTTTTTTGTATGAGTGAAACAAAGATCTTGATGTTCATTGAAAAACCTACATTCATAAGAAATAAAAAAAAATATAATAATAAAATTAAATAAATTTAAAATTATACTTATTGGGAAGCTTATAATAAGGACTACAGACTTACAAAAAAATTAAAATTAAATGAATTCATTTGATCCCCCAAAAGGTAAATCAAAAGTAGTTTTTTATCATCATTTTGATAGGTGTAGAGGAGACTCCATTATAGGTATGGTTTAAAACTAGCGGGGTTCTATCCAAGGGGGTTTGAATCTAAGGGGGTTTGATCAAACCCTCTTCAATTAAAATCCTTTAAATGGAACCTTTCAAGGCTTAAATCATTATATTTTCTAAAAATATATGCTTTCAGTAAAAATCATGATGTCCCATAAAGTTTAACCCATTATTGTGGAAGCACCCTATTGTTTAGCACTAATTAAAGAGTAACCATTGTAGAAACCAAGAACATTGAGTGAATAGGAGTACCAATTATAGCCACTTGAGATAAATAGAAGCACGCTCAACCTACAAGAAAATAAGTATTGCAAACAATGGACAATTGGAATGCAAAACATGGGATGATGAATTAGCTTACAAGATGTAGTACATATAAGGAATAATCGACTAAGAATAGTTGAGCCAATAATAGGAAAAACTCACTAAGAATAGTGGTGCTCCAAGAATAGGAAAAGCAACCACTTAAATTAGACAAAGCTAATCTAGGCATTCCAAGTATAGCTCAAGGCTAAACATGGACTAATGTCCACACCTACGATAGCTTAATATACACCAACACCTTCACTTAAGCATAGATTAGGTGGGATAAATGAAGATGGGTCCTGGCAACTAGGCCTGATCAGGTACCCATGTACAATGCAATCTCTCAAAAAAATAGAGAAACAGAGAAAACCACGTGGGAAAAAACTCCCCTCTAAAAAGAGAGAAAAAGATAAAAGAAGAGGACTAGGAAGCCTCCTCAAAGATGATAACTCTACACAAAGATTGAAACCATGTCACTTGGACTCTAATGATGCAGATATGACCCCCCATAAGAGAGTAAAAGAGACTATGTAGCCTCCCACAATAAAGTAACCCATATGCAAAAAGTGGATGCCTGTCTATGAAAGATGAAAATGATCCATTTGTGGCAAAGGACGTTTCTTCCCTTAGGAAGAAATAACTCTAATGGTGAATGTTGAAGTAACTCCAACTTAAAGAAGCAAGGTGCAGTGGTAAGTCTCATGATGTATTATGTCTTAGAGTACTAGACAAATGTCTTTGGGTTACTGATGTCGAAATAAGTCAAAAACAAATCAAGGGTCTCAGGCCTAACTGAAACAAGTGACCTCTCAAAATCATGTGAAAATTGATGAAGAGAAAAATACAAAGAACTAATGTATGAAAGTGGAATGTCAATGCATGTCATGTGGCTAAAAAGAAAATCCCACATGGTCTTGTGAAGAATCACTGGAAGCCCTTGTTGAAGCCTCTCTGAACTCTGTAGTAGTAGCAGGTGCAAGATAATTGCCATCAAAGAGAAAGACAATATCCTCCAAGGTATCATTAAGATCCAAAATGTGCGACTCTACAAAAAATCAAGAGATCTCTGGTAGAAATATGTCCCAATGAGGTGAATCCAAAAGACATAAATGACCATGCTTCAAAGAATCAATGGAAGCTCTCTGTGAAGCAACACTAGACTCAGATGGAGCAACATGAGTTGTAACAGTGTCCTTAACTGTAGATGGGGTATCAATGTATGTCAATCAAATAGACTAGTCATCCCATGAGGATGTGTCCACACATGAAGTGGAAATAGAAGTTTCAATATCATCCACAAGAGCCTAGTTATCTATAGAAACATCACTTTTAGATGAAGAATCATGATCACCATATAGTAGTCGGGTAATTATCCAGGAAGTGAAAGGGTACTCAGTGTAATCTATATGATGTAAAATATATGTAGAAATAGTAAGACTATTAGTCCAAAGACCATGTCTTTTTTTGTTAAACTATTTATTCTTATGTTTATATTTGCTTAGCCCTAGAACGAGTCCAAGGAGATAGGGCAATAGATCATGTTTAAGATAGTGATTCTTTATCCCTTGTTTCCAGGACAAATAGTTCTTTGAAGTTAGTTTGACAATAGAAATGTGGAAATAAATACCAAAATCCATGATGAACCCCCCAAATTTAGAACTTTTTCTTAGCTCATTGATTACAAAAGACTAATAATAATCCCCCAGAGAATTAAAACACTTTATAATGAGTGCGTGAGCAAAGGTGAGTCTAATTTTGGGTTAGAAAATTGCACTCTATAAGAATAGTGTGATTGATCCCAAGAGATATTTTGGCACTCAAGGAGTCACCAATTATAACCTAATTGAACTTTTCCTTAAAACACTAATTTAAACGGTCTTCTAGTCATTTTTGCCAAAAAATAATTTTTGGACTAAAGGATTTTACAATTAGGAGAATTTTTCTTGAGCCCAAATTACTATTTTTTTAAAAGAAAGGATTTTTTAATTTAATTTTAGAAAAAATCCTTATTAAAATGTATTTAAATATATCCTTTTCCTAAAAAAATCATAAATTTAAAAAAATAGGGCAAAGCTTGGGCAAATTTACAAATACCAGGGAAAAATTTTAGAGAAATTGCAAAGCCAATGTAGAATGTAGGTCGAAATAGAGGAAAAATTAGGTTTTGATGCCTTTTACACCTACAATCTCCTTTTTGGATGTTGATCTTCCTTTTCTAGGGGTGAGTGACCTCTTTCTCATGCTTCCACAAGGTAAAAATGAAGACCAACAAATGCAAATGCCTTGGTAAATCTTTGATGCCCTGCAAAATAGCTTAAATGGTATTTGGACACATTTAAATGAGATTTTAACCTTTAGATCGAGCTTCAAACACCCTTTCCCATGCCAAAATGCACTTGATTTTGGCCCCAGGCCACCTTCTCTACAAATATCTCACCCTACTAAGCCCCTATCACCCTTCCATGAATTAGATGCCCCTTTGGTTTTCCCACCCTCTAGTTTCATGCCTTTTTGAGGCCAAATCAAGGGTAGATCATAGGACCTGCTATGTTGGCCTACAAGGAGGAGAGGGAATGACTTGAATCACAAGTGGAAATGAATGGGACTCAAAGACCCAGCCCAGTGTGTTGTGTGATGTGTGGATCGACCTTTTTATGTGTAACTCAGATACCTTTTTGAAGTCATATCACTACTCCAATAGGGGAAAATGCCTTCAAATTACAAAGAGAAAAGATACTGGACACCTCATATAGACAAATCCAATAATGCAAATACTTTCAAGATCTCACAGAAAATTCAAACAAACATTCAAAAAATCCTACTCTGATACCATGAAGAAACCAGGAACATTGAGTGAATGCGAGTACCAATTCGATCCACCCGAGACAAACAAGAGCACACTCAACCTATAAGAAAATAAGTATTGCAAACAATGGACAACTATAATGCAAAATATGGGATGATGAATTATCTTACAAGATGTAGTAGATATAGGGCATAATAGACTAAGAATAGTCGAGCCAATAATAGGAAAAAATCACTAAGAATAGTGGTGCTCCAAGAATAGGAAAAGAAACCACTTAACTTAGACAAAGCTAATCTAGGCATGCCAATTATAGCTCAAGGCTAAGCATAGACTGATGTGCACACCTAAGTAAGCTTAATATACACTAACAACCATATTAAGAACCAAAGCAAACTCTGTGTTCTTTATGAGGTGTGTCACAACATATAAGCTAACATTCTAGCCAAATTCAATGAGCTTAATTAGAAAATTATTAGTGACTTTCATAATGGAGATAGGATGAAATTGTTCTACTTTGAATCTATATTCAACAATTTTGCAACTTCAATTATTATAGTGGCCATTGGTTGCTTGTACTTGTTGATATCTAAATAGGGTAGTTGCACTTGGATTACATGAAATTGTTTACTAATTTAATCATCCAATATAGTAGTCTCAATACTTATATTGATTTGTATGTCCATTTTTATTCAAAATTCATTTCTATGTTCATCGCAATATCTTCATAGTTATTTTGACATTTTCTCTTTCTCTACTTCATTGTACCTATGGATTTGAAAATGACATTTTCAATAGATTATATGATGGCTGACCTCTGTTTACAAAGAAACTTTGTTGTGGATATTTGTCATTGTAATAATTAGCCTACTCATATTCCTGATGTAGCACACAACATACACTCAACAGAATTGTGCCATTAAACATGAGAGACAAAAATTTGGAAGCTGAAACATAACAAAACTTCTATTCATCAACTCTGCCGCTACAATGAGAGAAAAACTCTCTTTTATCTAAGAAAACAAAAAAAACAAAAAAATTACTTTTTTTAGCAGATTTCGATAATTCTTAGATTTTGCCATTTTAGGTAATTTTACAGTCATATCTTGAGAATCCAATTTTTTGCCAAAAAACTCATAAAGATAAAGTAGGACGAAAAACCAACTAACATCCTAAATTCGAAACATGAGTTTCGAGTTATTAAAAAAAGCAACTTTTAAAAAATTAGAAAAAAACACTAATTTGCCATTTTGAGGGCCAAGATGAAAGTTTCAAGCCCCGAAAAAGTGCCAAGACGAGGTCCAATTGACTAGGGTGGGTTGGGAAACCACTGGCCACCTCATAATGCATCTACCTGTAAAATTTCATAGAAAACCCACATCCGAGTCAAAAGTTATGACCTCCGAAAGTCCCTGCATCATTCTCCTCTGGTTGAAAAGAATGCAGCTCCTGCAAGTGAGTGTCTTCAAACTACTGCCATTTGACGGGATCTAACCTCTGCACTTCCCACTCTATAATCCATGTGCTATCTGTTGGTGGCAATCCTTCCCACTGTACTAAATACTTGTTGTAACGCCCTTGCCGAGTGTAGATAGTGTTCTTATCAAGAACTTGTGCAATCTTTTCCTTCTTCTTATGGGGAATGTGGTTGTGCCATGCCACCTCTGGTTGACTATCTTCAGCATCATCCTCACCATGGAATGCATATAAATCAGAAATATTAAACACGGGAGAAATAGCGAGATCATCTGGTAAACTGACCTCATATGCATTATCATTGATCTTCTTTGTAATTCTGCAAGGACCAATTTTCTTGTACTTCAACTTGTGATATGTTCTAGTAGGAAACCACTCTTTTCTCAAATATACCATCACTAAGTCACCTTCACTGAATGTCTAATGTCACCGACTAGTATCCACTAAATTCTTATACATCTCATTACTGTCCTGCAACTTCTGTCTCACTTCTTGCTGCAACTGTTGAAGGTGTTCTGCAAATGCTTCCCCATCATCACTGACCTGATCTTTCATAGGTAGCTGTACCAAATCTAGAACACCCTGAGGATTCCTGCCATACACAATCTAGAAAGGGGACTTTCCTGTGGATCGGTTAACAGAACTATTATAGGCAAATTCGGCCTGGGGTAATGCCAAATCCCATTGTTTTGGCTTTTTTCCAACAATACACCTCAGCAAATTTCCTAGACTCTGATTAACTACCTCTATTTGCTCATCTGTTTGAGGATGATAGGCACTACTAAACTGTAACTTGGTCCCCATCTTCTTCCATAAAGTCCTCCAGAAATGACTAAGGAATTTGGTATCCCTGTCAGAGGTAATAGTCTTTGGAACACCATGTAGTTGAACAACTTCTGAAAAAAATAACTCTACTACCCTCGTTGCATCATTAGTTTTTTTACAGGCAATAAAATGAACCATCTTGGAGAACCTATCAACAACTACAAAAATGGAATCATTACCTTGTTGAGTATGTGGAAGTCCCAACACAAAGTCCATGCTCAAATCTGTCCATGGTGCAACTGGTACTGGTAAGGGCATATACAATCTTGTATTCTGTGAATGTCCCTTAGCCACTTGGCAGATTCTACACCTTGTGACATACTTAGTTATATCCCTTTTCATCTTTGGCCAGTAATATTTATCTTTGATCAAGGCTATTGTCTTGTCCTTGCCAAAATGTCTAGCCAACCCACTACTATAAAATTCTCTGATAATGTTGTCCCTCATAGAGCCAGCCGGTATGCATAGTTGTTTTCCTTTAAATAGATACCCATCTTGCATAAAATATTCACCCCTAAAGTGATCCAATTTACCAGATATTGGTGCCTTCAATTGTTCCATAATCTCCCAAAAATCATCATCAGACTAATACAAATTTTTGATGGCATCAAAACCAATCACCTCAGTTTCCATTGTGGTCAAAAGTGTAACATGCCTACTTAACGCATCTGCAACCTGATTTTGTTTTCCAGACTTATGCTTCAGCACAAAGTTGTAACCCTGCAAGAAAGAGACCCACTTGGCATGCCTACTATTCAACTTTTTCTGTGTGTTCAAGTATCTCAGTGCAATATGATCTGTAAACAATACAAACTCCTGGGGAACTAGATAATGTCTCCAATGCCTCAATGCTTGAACAATTGTATAAAATTCCAAATCATAAGTAGAATAATTCTTTCTCACTACATTTAGCTTTTCACTAAAGAAAGCTATAGGTTTTCCAGCTTGGCTAAGCACAGCACCTATTCCCACATGGGAGGCATCACATTCTACTTCAAATACTTTATCAAAATTTGGCAATGCAAGTATAGGTGCTTATGTTACCTTTTTCTTCAAGTACTTAAAGCCCTCCTTAGCATCCTTGGTCCATACAAACTCCCTCTCTTTGGTGCAATCTGTTATAGGAGCTACAATACTACTAAAATTTTGAATGAACTTTTGATAGAAAGTGGCCAAGCCATGAAAACTTTTTACCGCTGTGATGCTGCTTGGACTAGGCCATTCTAGAATTGCCCTGACCTTTTCTAGATCCATTCTGACACCATCTTTAGAAATGACAGCCTAAAAAAACCAAACTGTCCTGCATGAACCTACACTTTTTCAAATTGGCATAGAGCTCCTCCTTCCTTAACACACCAAAGATGATCCTCAAGTGTTGTAGGTGCTCTTCTTTGCTGTTACTAAATACCAAAATATCATCAAAATAAACTACCACAAACTTACTAATGTAAGGGCGTAGTATACTGTTCATCAATCTCATAAATGTGCTAGGTGCATTTGATAACCCTAATGGCATAACCATCCACTCATATAATCTATCTCCAGTCTTAAAGGCTGTCTTCCACTCATCGCCTTCTCGAATCCAGATTTGGTGGTAGCCACTTCATAGGTTGATCTTGCTAAAATATTTAGCCCCTACAAGGACATCCATCATGTCCTCCATACGAGGTATAAGAAATCGATACTTGATGGTAATCTTATTAATTGCTCTGCTATCAGTGCACATCCTCCATGTTCCATCTTTTTTTGGGGTTAATAATGCAAGTACAGCACATGGGCTCATGCTCTCTCTCACCACACCTTTACTTATGAGTTCTGTTACTTGCTTATTCATCTCTGCATGTTGTGTTGGATTCATCCTATAAGCTGCTTGGTTGGGTAGAGTTGCTCTTGGAATCAAATCAATATGATGCTGAATATCTCTCTTTAGTGGTAGACCATCAGGCAATTCATTAGGTAAAACATCAACAAATTCTTTCAATAGCTCGGCTACTTCTGGGGGAACTGGAATGTCTTCCTCTTCACCTTTTTTCACTACTAATGCATAGCAACACCCTGTCACCTTCATTTCTTTAACAAGATCTCTTTCAGACAACATGGTCTCACCTTTTCCTTCATCCTTGAGAGGCAATAAGATCACCTTAGCACCATCTTTCCAAAAGGTGTATGTGTTTTTCTCTCCATCATGCATAACTTTTCTATCATACTGCCATGGCCTTCCCAATAAGACATGACAGGCATCCATTGGGACAACATCACAACATATCTCATCCTGATAGATCTTCCTTATGCTAAACTTAATTAGGCATCTTTTATCAATAGTGACTTCATTTCCCTTCTTAAACCATGCAATACGATACGGATGAGGATGTTTTTCACAGTGTAAATTCAATTTTTCTACCATTTCTTTAGAAACCATATTTTCACAACTACCTCCATCAACAATGACTTGACATACCTTGCCACCCGAAGTGCATCTAGTTCTAAAGATATTGGTTCGAATCCATGAACCATCAGAGCTTTTGGCTTGTGTTTTCTCCTTCTCTGGAATCACCATTGCTCTTCTCATCATGAGACTTTCTCCCACATCTGGTGGAACCTCCAATTCTGTCCCTTCCACTTCATGCTGCATTTGAATCATGTTCACCCTAGGTTGTCCTCCTTGATTTCTTTCTTGCATGTTATAATTTAAGCATTCAAATGCCCTATGACCTTCTTCTCCACATCTAAAACAAGTGAAAGGCCTTCTCTGGGGTTCCCATCCTCTACCGCTACCATAACCTCTACCTCTTTGAAATACTCTTCCGCGTTCTTGATTCGGAGGATCTTGCCGAGTGTCTACTTGTTTTTCCAAACCATGGGATGACTCTCCCCTGCCATAATTTGAATCTCCTCGAAATGGGGTTGATATACCCCTTCTTCCTCCTCTATTCCTCTGATGATACTGTCTGTTTTGTTTTTCTTCAGCCTTTAGAGCCAATTGGTAAGCCTCTTCCATATTGTTGAGTCGATGCATGCTCAATTCATCTTGAATAGAAAAATTCAGGCCATTCGCATATTTAGCAGCCATTTGTTCATCAGTTTCTTGATGCTCTATATATATAGACAGTGTATAAAACTCATTTGTATAATCTTGCACAGAAGAGAGGTTCTACTTTAAATTTTGAAACCTACGAAAAAGGGTTTGTGCATAATCTATGGGCAAAAAATTTTCTCTCAACTTCTTCTCCATTTTATTCCATGTCCTGATCTTATCCTTGCCTTTCCTTGTTCGTTCCTTTTGAAGATGATCCCACCAAATCATTTTATGACCCTTTAATTTGGTGCATGCGAACTTTACCTTCTTCTCCTCTGTCATGGATTTCCAGTCAAAAATTTTTCTTATGCCATTCAACCAGTCTATCAGCTCCTCTGGTTTAAGACTACCTGCATAATCTGAAACATCTACCTTGATCCCTTCATTTTTTCCTTCTAAGGCCCTGAGCATCCTCTCTTCAAAACTCATGCCTTCTAATTCTTCTTCTTCATGTTCTGTATCTTGATTTGCACCTCCTTGACCTATCTCTTCATCAGATTCATCTCCTCCTCTACCCAGTCTTTGGGTTTCCATCCGTGTTGTAAGTTCTGCTATTTGCCTTTGTAGATTTTGCATTTCTCTATGCATCTGGGCAAGACCGCCTCTTCCTCTTCCTCTCCCAGCCATCTTCCTGCTCTGATACCAAATGATGCAGCACACAACATACACTCAACAGAATTGTGCCATTAAACATGAGAGACAAAAATTTGGAAGCTGAAACATAGCAAAACTTCTATTCATCAACTCTGCCGCTACAATGAGAGAAACACTCTCTTATAACTAAAAAAACAAAAAAACCAAAAAAAATACCTTTTTTAGTAGATTTCGACAATTGTCAGATTTTGCCATTTTAGGTAATTTTACAATCATATCTTGAGAATCTAGTTTTTTCCCAAAAAGCTCGTAAAGCTAAAGTAGGACAAAAAACCAACTAACATCCTAAATTTGAAACACGAGTTTCGAGTTATTAAAAAAAGCAACTTTTAAAAAATTAGAAAAAAACACTAATTTGCCATTTTGAGGGCCAAGATGAAAGTTTCAAGCCCCGAAAAAGTACCAAGATGAGGTCCAACTGACTAGGGTGGGTTGGGAAACCACTGGCCACCTCATAACGCATCTACCTATAAAATTTCGTAGAAAACCCACATCCGAGTCAAAAGTTATGACCTCTGGAAGTCCCTGCATCAATTCCTTGTACCTATCTATTTCATTGATAATACTATTAATTTTATCATACTCACCATCTGAATCTTACTCATCTTGTTGTACTTATCCACATTTCATTAACTATTCATTGCATATCATTTCTCCTCCTTTTCTTCTTTCATTACTCTTAAGATTAAGAGTAGATCATGTAGAAGTCAAGGAAGAATTCAACAAAGTTTTCTAGTTTGCATAATCAAACAATTAAGTTGATAGCTCTCAAACATATGGAGTATACATAGAAGAATAAACAACTTTATTTCCCTATTAAGAAATGGGAATACCTAGATCATGGCAAATTTGAGTCAATGCTATTGAGAAAAGTGTTTAAAATAGATTTCCAAGCAATGGTTTGGATACTCATCAAGTGTTGAATAGATGCAAAATTCTTTAGGACACCCCTAAGGTGGTGTACCTCTATGAGGTAGTTACTCTCTTTTTATCCAATGCCGTGGATCTTTTAAAAGAATCTTGTCTCTTAAGAAAAATTTCTTTTGATTACATACAAGGCCATCTAATATCTAAAGAAAGCTTAAATATTGCTTTGGCTAGTTACAACCAATTCAATTGGATATCCCTACTTGGAGGGTTATCATCCATAGGGATATTTAGAAATATCTTTCTATTGTTTGTACCTTTTGATGCCATAAAAAATGGCCTCCAAAATAACTATTAAATCACAGTGAAAAATTCCCTCCATTCTCACTACTATGATCTTGGCCCTATACTTGTTGATAAAATTGATGACACTTATCATGCACTCTATCTTATGCTCAATCATGTTCCACATATGTTAGCCCCTACAAGCAATGCAGTAATTCAACCACCTATGAATTACAGAGAGGATGTCAACCAACCTATGGTTTTGATCCTGATGCTAATGTTAATTATGATGTTGACTCTACAAAGTAGCTTTTGTTTAATGTTATAATCTTTCTGAGAGACCTTCTAGTATATTTTTGGTGTAATTACTATATATTTTCTTTATTTTTGTATTTGTTATTCATAATATCCATGTAATTAGAGTCACCTGCTATTCTAAGTCATGAGACTCACTTTTTTTTCTAAATGGGTAGAATATATATTTCCTCCACTCTATTTTCTTTCCTCCATCCTTTAAAACTTTCTTATTATATTATAATAGTATTTTTAGGTCATTGCACCTTTTTCCAAAGTGCTAAAGAGGCTTATTTTTATCACATATCTTTTGTAGGATATCAAAATAATGAATGAATTTCTTATACAGTAGAAGTTGCGTAGATTGATTACAACTAACAATGATAAGAAAATTAGGTTATAAGATGCCATAGAAATTACTAGAGAAACTAAAGTATAAAGACTATGGGACAAATAATCCATCTATTGTAGATTGCACCATCAGTCTTATGAACTAGAGAAATTCAAGAAAAGGAAAAAGATATATAGGTTCTAGAAAATATGCAAATGGTTGTTATGGAGTAGAAATCTATGGATGCAACTATAAGAAATGTAAATGGATAGGTACCTTCGATACAACTGAATATGCCACTTATTCTTATGATAAGGCAACTATATACATGAAAGGCATCAAGTCCATGACCAATTTATCATACAAAAATTAGAGTAGAGGAAAAGAAGATATGATAATGCACCCTCAATTAGCCTAATAAGAATTATACCAAACACCATGTGATAATAAATCAATAAGATATCAAGATGTAGGAACATAATAGAATATATCAAAGGGAAGAGAGATGCACTCAATATTGTATGGTGATGATAAAGAAGCCATAGTCACAAATAGAGAAATCATCTAAGCACAAAGGGATGTTAGATAAATTGTATGAATATAATCATAAACATGAAAATATTTCCTAGAGGATGCAAACATTCATTCATATTTTATATGCAAGGATAAGATCACCTAAGGTCAAGGATATAATAGCATTGGCATAATCAGGATAAGGTTAATAGGCCAAATAGTCTGTAGACCATTTAAATTTTCCCTATTTCACTATAACACTACAATTCACTGAAACTAAAATCATCTTAAAATTTAAACCTACTTAAATTATGATCTTTTAAAACCTAAGACCCATTAAAACTAAACTTTTATGTAGCTAAAAGTATATAAATTTTACTCCTTCAAGAATAATACTATCACAAATGCATGATATTAACTAGATATTTTAATATATTTCCATCTATGAAGGATAAAACAAATTCTTTCATTCCATACATGGATGTAATAACAAATGTTTCCAACTAAATGGGATGAAATTTTTCTCTTAACTCTTCTTTTTCTTTTGAATTTTTTGTGTTGGCACAATAATGGGTTACACTTTTTGGCCAAACTTGACATTGAAATCAACATTTTGAACTAAATATTCACTTTCTGACACCTGTAGCTGCTAAACCATTAGGAATTTGAAGATGATGCAAACTAGTGATTTGTGAGATTTTTTTTGTAGATTCTAAATATATTTTTTAAAAAAATTGGAGTTAAATTGTAAAATTTTTTGCGTCTCCTTTGATAATAAGTTTTTAATAGTAAACAACATTTTTTAAAGTGATGTGTATTCCGTAGCACATAACTTTTTTTCTACAAAGGATAAATTTTTGGTTCTTTTGAATTTAGATTGGTAACACCGATATATAGGGCATGCATTTGGTTTTATAATGTTTTGTTGAACATTTTTTTATTAATTAATTTTTGAAGTCAAACCAATTATAATTTGGACATAGGCGTATTCCGTAAAACATAACTTTTTTGTATATATCAAAATTCATTTTTTTATTTTTTTTTTAAAGCAAGGACATCAATACCTAGGGCATTGATATTTTTTCAAATTTTTTTTCACTAATTTACTAATTTTCCATGTGTGTAGAACATAGAACTTGATGTTTGGTGAAAAATCTATATTCACAAGAAATAAAAAATAAATATAATAATCAAATTAAATATATTTTAAATTATACTTTTTAGGAAGCTTATAATAAGGACTACATACTTACAAAATATAAATTTTAAATGAATTCATTTGGTCCCCCAAAAGGTAATTCAAAAGTGGTTTTTTATCAGCATTTTGATAGGTGTAGAGGAGATTCTATTATAGGTATGGTTTAAAACTAGCGGGGTTCTATCCAAGGGGGTTTGAATATAAGGGGGTTTGATCAAACCCTCTTCAATTAAAATACTTAAAATGGAACCTTTCAAGGCTTAAATCATTATATTTTCTAAAAATATGTGATTTCAGCAAAAATCAGGATGTCCCAGAAAGTGCAACCCATTATTGTAGCAACCAATGAATATTGATACTGATCTAAAATGGATTCATTATTCAAAGAGAAATAATTGCCTTATAAAATAAATGTTGTAAAATTTATTTAATGCAATTGATTACTCAATCAATCAAATAAGTTTTACATATTATTTGAATTGAACTAATAAATCTCACCAAATGAAAGTGATACTCTAACCACTGACTTAACTAGGTTATTTCTTATCATAGATAGACTTATATGTAGAAAAAATTCTATCCATGATTCAACATATAAATACTATTCCCCTACCTATAATAGTATCAAATCATTAAATATTTACATTAAAAAAAAAGTAATCCATTTTTTAGTACATCCTCAAGGCTAAGGAATGAAGGGTTATAACTCAACTAACTAGAGCACCTTATTTATAAGTGCACCAAGTTTTTTTAGTATGGTTAATTGGTTCGCTTGATCATTAAAATATATTTTCATCTTGATCTATGGATTTTTAGAACAATTACATGAAAATATGGAAGTTCAATCTAGTTCAAACTATAGATCTAGTTGTTATGTTCAATCTTGGGCACGTTCAATGTAAAAAATGGATACATTATAGAAACCTTAAAAAATAAATATTTTCACTATGAAATCTAAGATTTATGAAGTATCATATTATTCTACTTTTGGAGTGATAGAGATATTATTTAGAGAATCTATGTTTGAACATAGTGCTAGTTTTTACATTAGTTGATAATTCATCTAATAAATTATTCTATTTTATATGAACTACTCTATAATTTTTTAGGTAAAAACAAGAATACCTACCAATGTGCACAAATTTACCATGGAGATAATTTTTTTTCCAAAATACACATTGATTTGTGACAAAGATTAATACACTTGGCAAGGATTTATAAAGATTTAGGGTCTTTTCTTTAAAACGTCACTGATCAGGTAATGTACAAGTCCCCTCTAATAGAATGATGTAATCTCTTTTTCATATTTCATTTCAATAAAGTATGTATGTAAACGTTGAATATACTGAAATAAACTTTTTTTTCCTCAAAAACCCTTTCTTAGAAAACCTTCATCAACAATGTCACATTTTATGTTAGAGTTTCAATCACATAATTTTCAAAGTAGACTATTAGTTACCCACCACACAATCTTGTAACTGTTGGCAAGAGACACTATATGGATTCATGATTGTTGTCATTGATGGCAACAAAGTTCATCCCACACATCTGCAGGACATGGTGTGTCTCTACTAGAAGTCAGAGTGAAGAATGTTGTTGTCTAGTAAACAAGAACAAAGCATGTGGCGAGGTCTGACAAACAGGTCCGGATCTCTCAGAGGAAGTATCTTGGTGAAGTGAGGATTTGGGGAAGTCAAGAGGACTACCTTGAGTGATAGATTCCAAGGATTTAGCCTCCGGTGATAGATGAGGAAAAAGATATGAATACTTGAGTACCGGGTTCTTGAGTGACAGTATGAACAGAGGAAGAACTGATTGGCAGAACATCAGACTTTATTCTAGATGTGTTACTGATGTTGGTAAAGGTTACAAATTCATGAATTATGTTTGGCCAACATGATTAATGATTTCCACAAGTGTATCCTTGATCCGCAATACTTGGTAAGCAAGGATTCAGCTGACAGATCAGAGTTTGTGAAAATATTGACTATTCCGGGTGCCGACTAGAAAGGTGATGAAATCGCTTGTGCTGATATATATACAAGATGGATTTAGTTGTGAGATGTGTCATGGTCATTTTGGTTTGTGCGAATAAAAGAAGAAGAGCAGAGTAAAAGCAGTAAGAAAGATCTGGTATCTGAAAGGAAAGCAGCATAAGAGAAGAGGAAAGATAAAGTGCAGCAGATCAGTGTACTGAGCCTAACTAGAATTGAACTCTAGCATATGTAGATGCTCCCAATCAGTTCAAGTATTGTATAACACTCTTTTGGTAGACAGTAAGTCTCTTGTAGGCAGTGTGCCTCTTGTGAGTAGTGTGCTCGGGCAATGAGCCCTAATTGGCAAGTACCATTTTGTATTTCCTTATTTTTCTAACAGAGAATAATCCTTGGGTTAATCACCCCATGGTTTTCTCCCTTAACAGGGTTTCCACGTCAAAAATATTGTGTCATGTGTATTTCCATTTCATGGTTATGTTTGCTTGTTGAATTAATGTTGCATTAATTATTAAGAAAGTTCAGAAAATAGAAATAATTAGGATAACTGATTCACCCCCCTCTCTCAGTTCTCAACAATTGGTATCAGAGCCAAGTTTCTCCTAATAGAGTCTAACATCTTGAGGAATATCTAGGAATTCAAATGGATGCATATGGTTTAACGGAGCAACTCAAGACTACCCTTGATGATCTTGAACAGTTAAACTCTGAAGTCAATGAATTAAAAGAAAGACTCAAACAGGCTGATGATTTCATGAGAGAACTAAAAGATAAATTAAGTCTCTCTATGAAAAAGAGAAAGGAGCTGCTTCAGCAATTGGCAAGTCAAGGTGAAGCAAATAATGCAAATGAAGAGCTGAATGAGAAAACCAAGTTATGTGAAAAGTTATCAAAATAAATCATTATGGTAAGACATGAAATGGAATCAGGAGTTATGAAGTTTACCCAAGAAATTGAAGAGAAAAGAAAAACTGAAGATAATCTAAGATAATCTCTCAAAGAGAAATCAGAAGATTGCCACCAAATGGATAGAATTATCAGACATCTTGAATCTGATCTTGAAGATGCTAAAGAAAATGAAGAAAAACTTGAGGATCAAATTGTCTCTCTCAAAAGGGATCTTCAAACAGCAAATGAATATAAAGAGAAATTCAAGATAAGTTCTGCTCAACTTGAAGTTCTTCTTAGAAGTCAAAAGAGGGTAGATGACAAGTGTGGCTTGGGATATGAGAAAGGATAAAGCTTCGAATCCGGTTAGAAGAATTTTGGATCAAAAAATCCAAGGAACAGGCCTAGAAGACCTCCGGTAAGATAGCCTAATGCTCAAAGATATCCATCCTTCAATGGATACTGCCACAACTGCAATAACTTTGGTCATAAAGCTAATCAGTGCAGAAAGAGAATGAATCGGACTAATTCATCCTTCTCTAGATAGTGTTTTAATTGCAAAAGGTATGGTCACAAATCTCATGAATGCAAAAAAATGCAAATGAACAAATCATTTAATGGTAGATGCTTTGCATGCAATAGAATAGGACATATGGCTAATCAATGCAGATCAAGAGGATATCAATCAAATATGTAGAGAAATGTTGTTTACCAAATTTACAATAGATCCAGTCATATTGCAAAATTCTGTAGAAGTAAGAATCAGGACAAAAGAGGTCCGGTATACCATAATCAGAATCAAGATAAGGGAAAACAAAAAGTGATTGTGGATGAAGTTAAAAGTGAGATGAATAAGATCTGGGTAAAGAAAAGTATAGAGAATGTAGAGGTTGGATCTGCACCAGACTCTGGTGTTGATATTCCTTCTAGAAATTAAGAAGTGAGCTCTGGCTTAGGGGGGACACAAAGAAAACCTTGTTCCCCAAGCCAGTCAATTGGTGCCGGAACTGGCACACGAAGAGTTACGAATTGAAGGGTTCATAAGGAAAACATCCAAACAAACTATGGTTAAGATTTGGAAGATTTGCAAGATGTTTAAAGATCAGGATTGATCTGGTTCTTCAAGTCATCTGAATAAGGCAAATCAGAATAACTTAGGTCAAGCATTTATTGCAACCTGACATTAGGGTTTGCGGAGCAATATAAGGGTTTTCTCATTAATCACTTATTCATTCTACATTCAAGAAGAAACGAAAAGTGAAGCTCTGCAACAAAATTCCTCAAGTTCATCGAAGATCATTTGTAGAAGTCAATTCATCCAGAAATCAATCCAGCCAACTCTGTGAAACTGAAAGGTGCAAAAGGTATTTTCTGTTTTTCAATATCTCACTGCAAATCTTTTGAAAGATGGATACTCTGAATATAGTAAAGATCTTTGATAGGCCCCGCCCTGAATTTAAGAAACATCCATACAAATCATTGGAGGTAGATCCCTTAGGAGCATTGTCTAGTGTTTTGCATGACATTTTGCACACAGAAGACATTGGGGTTTACATACATGCAAATATTGAAGAGTTTGGGGAATTCAAACTAAGAGATATCTATCACAAACAACTGATAGAAGATGCTTTTGAGCTCAAACTAGAATATAAGGGCATCCAAAAGAAACATTTTTATCAATTCATTCATTTCCCCTGCTTTGAAGAAGATGAATGGGTCCGGTATGTATTGAGTAGGGTGCATGACAACTTCCTATGGCTGAACAGACCTTGCAAGATCACAAAGGAGGCAATTAGGGTAGTAACTAGTTTATACTCCTCCGGAGGGATACCTGTCCTCAAATCTGTCAAAAACACCATTGTAACTGAGGCCACCGGATCAAAATTTGATAAGAGGGCAATGACCATTGAAGATATTACTGACCCGGACATCAAGTTTGCATCTATGATAATAGGATACAAGATATATCACTCCAGTAGGGAGAATTCAGTATCCGAAACTGCAGTATATACTGCCTATGAGATGTTGAGAAAGAATGCAGAATATGATCTCTATGAACTTCTTTTGAGACAATTAATGGAAAACATACAAAAGATCAAAAAGGACAAGAAAAACTCTTTTAAATATGGTGCACTAATATTATGTTTATTTTTCTACTTCATGAATGAGCTGCTCGGATCAAATGGAAGGGTATGGCAAAATGACAAACCGGTAGCAATTCAGATCAGAGATTACATGCATGAACTTGGGGATGCTAAGGCAAGGAATATAGCTCTGTGGGGTTACTTCAAACACTTTCAAAATACAATGCAAATCAGAGAAAGAATCCCCAAATCAGTAGTTGAGAAATATAAGGATACAGTGTGCTTCATGGTAGACATTGATCAATGCCTAATGGAGGCAGTAGAGCCAAGGACAGTCTGGATCATGCCTATGGGGTATGAAGTTGATGAACAAATTGTAGAGCTGCATGTTCAACACATGATCAGTCAGCCAAAGGACCCAAAAGTAGAAAGATTTGGAACCTTTGAAGAACTAAGTGTGAAAATTCACACTGAGCTAAGACAGCCAGAGATCAAAAGGAAGGTAAGAAAAGAAGTTGAAGAAGTTGCAAAAAGCTTTGGCATCTCAAAGGAGGCACTTGATGCCAACAGGGAAAAGAGGCAAAAGGCTGAGGAAGAGAAGAAAGAGGCAGAAAAGGGAAGCAAGGAAAGTTCTCCAGTAGAAACCTCAACCCAGACCAGATCATTAAAGAGATCTCCACCTGTCATAGCCAAAAGCTCAAGAACATCAAAACTGAAAGTCTAGGCATCTGGCAAAGGAGAGAAAAGATCAAAGACAAAAGCCACAAGGGCTTATGCCAGTCAAAGAGATGAAGAGGAAACCGAATCAGATGAGGAGATAAAGAAACTGAAGAAGAAGAAGAAATCATTCGGTGAACACTCTACCGGTCAAGGAGAAGAATAGAAGGAAGAGGAATTTGCTGAAAAACCCACTCTATCCTTAGATGTTGTAGTGAAAGCAGTCACTGTGGATGGGAACCTGCAACCCTTAACAGAATTTTATGATGAATATAATGAAGCAGATAAAAAGATTCTAGAGGAAGCCACAGTTCAGTTTTTGAACACTTACAACAAAGCTTTTATTGAAATTATCTCTCAAATTCCCAAAAGCTTAGAGAAAAGGCTTGAAATGAGGAAGAACAATGCTCAAGCAAAAGATCTCAAGATCTGGGAATAGGTTGCCATTCAGCTCTTCCCTTCAATCACTCTGCAACAAATGAATATGATCTTTAAAGATTGCAAGGATGAGTTCCAGAGCAAAGCCAGGATGAATCAGCTCATGCTTGGTGAAACTGACAAAGTGGCAAGAGTGACTGAAGAGATCCTCTAAAATACTCTTAAAAGATTCAACATTCCCATCACTGAGGACTCTGGAAAAGACAAGGGCTCAAAATCCACCTTTCTGGAAGAGGTGGCTCATGAACAATCAAATATCTCTCCTCCGGTTTCCCCTATAGCCTCCAGATCTAAAGGAGAAGACAGAATACAGGAGAAAGAAGCAGGAGTAAAGGAAAAAGAATATTAACAGTACCAAGGTTGCAGAAGGAGAGAAGACCTCAACAGACAAGACCACAACTATTAGTGGTAAGAATGTAGAAGGAGAGAAAGCTCCAAGGGACAGCTCTAAGAATGTAGAAGAGAAGAAACATCTGTCTCCGGCAAGAGACATTGCACAAACTGTCCAAGAATTCCTGAACAAAGAAACAATGCAGATTGATGAACTAGAGCTTCTACAAGGACCATTTAATTTTGATTCTCTTTCTCTGGTATAGACAATGAAGATAGCTTCATTTGCTAATGCAAAGGCTAAAGAAAAACTCCTAAAGTCTCACATGGAAGACTGTGAGTTGATAGAAACTGCTTCTGAAGTGCTAGAAAAGATTATGCCATCATTTCAGAAGGATCCCATAGCCTCCTCATCTGGTAATCTCAAAACTCTAGTCAATAGTGTTAGCACACATTTTGATTCTCTAGAGAAGTCAGCTAAAGAAAAGGTCTGGAAGGAGTTTTTGGATAAGAGATTATCAGAGGTACAAGGGTTGATAATTAATGATAGGAGAAATATGAATATTGGGATAAAGAGCTTAGAAAATGCTCTTAAAAATGGAAAAGAAGTATACAAATTTTGTATATCCTGGTCCAAAGCAACAGTGGAGATTGAGAAGAAAATGAAAGAACAGGAGGATAAACTGATAAAACTTTCTCAAAATTTTGATCCACTTACTACATCAATAATAAATCAAGAATGTCAAACGGTTCTAGTTTTGAATAAAATTAAGAAGCTTGAAAAAGAGAAGAAAAATAGAATAAGCAAGTTGAGTGAGCTGAGAGGGATAATTGTCCCTAAGTTAGAGGCCATGCATGAGGCCATAAAAGAAGCTCAAATCACAGCCCAGACAAATGATCCAACAAATCTAAAAAGGGCAGATGCGTTTGCATTTCTATTGAGCAGTCATATATCAATTTTGGACAGAATGAAGCAAAGTTGGGCTACAGAATTCATTCAACTGAAAATAACTTTTGCAGACATACTGCAGTATATATAAGTATTTCATATGTATATACTTATACGGCTAAGTATAGTTAAATTTTTGAAAATTTTGGTATGCGGACCCTACCCTTTGCCATTGATGTCAAAGGGGGACTAAGGAGTAGTGAAAAATAAGGAATCCAACTAAGGGGGAGCCCCAAAAAATGTATATAAAGACAGAGCATCAGCCAAGGGGGAGCATATTGTAAACACTTAGCCATTTTTCACTAAGTGTTACCATCAATGCCAAAGGGGGAGATTGTTGGCAAGAGACACTATATGGATTCATGATTGTTGTCATTAATGGAAACAAAGTTCATCCCACACATCCACAAGACATGGTGTGTCTCTACCGGAAGTCAGAGTGAAGAATGTTGTGGTCCGGTAAACAAGAACAGAGCATGTGGTGAGGTCCGACAGACAGGTTCAGATCTCTCAGAGGAAGTATCTTGGTGAAGTGTAGATTTGGGGAAGTCAAGAGGACTACCTTGAGTGATAGATTCCAAGGATTTAGCCTCCGGTGATAGATGAGGAAAAAGATATGAATACTTGAGTACCAGATTCCTGAGTGATAGTATGAACAGAGGAAGAATTGACTGGCAGAACATCAGACTTTATTCCAGATGTGTTACTGATGTTGGTAAAGGTTACGAAGGCATGAATTATGTTTGGTCGACATGATTAATGATTTCCACAAGTATATCCTTGATCCGCAATACTTGGTAAGCAAGGATTCAGCTAACAGATCAGAGTTTGTGAAAAGATTGACTATTCCGGGTGCCGACTAGAAAGGTGATGAAATCGCTTGTTCGGATATATATACAAGATGGATTTAGTTGTGAGATGTGTCATGGTCATTTTGGTTTGTACGAATAAAAGCAGAAGAGCAGAGTAAAAGCAGTAAGAAAGATCCAGTATGTGAAAGGAAAGCAGCATAAGAGAAGAGGAAAGATGAAGTGCAACAGATCAATGTATTGAGCCTAACCGGAACTAAACTCCAGCATATGTAGATGCTCCCAATCAGTTCAAGTATTGTATAACACTCTTTTGGTAGACAGTGAGTCTCTCGTAGGCAGTGTGCCTCTTGTGAGCAGTGTGCTCAGGCAGTGAGCCCTAATTGGCAAGTGCCATTTTGTATTTCCTTATTCTTCTAATAGAGAATAATCCTTGGGTTAATCACCCCATGGTTTTCTCCCTTAATAGGGTTTCCACGTCAAAAATATTGTGTCATGTGTTTTTCCATTTCATGGTTATGTTTGCTTGTTGAATTAATGTTGCATTAATTATTAAGAAAGGTTAGAAAGTAGAAATAATTAGGATAACTGATTCACCCCCCCCCCCTCTCAGTTATCAACAGTAACCACTACTACATAATCTACCTCTAAAAATACATGAAAATTAACTACCAAACAAAATATGAGCATTAACCATGTGGCTTAACTAGCAAACCAGCTTGCCAAACTTCACCACAATCTCCCAAGATTAAATATCAAAATTTTAAACTATAAAAGTATCAAAACAAACAAGTTATCTTCTTCACATGTTAATGTAAAAGAGAAAAAAATTAATTGTTGTTAATAGTTTCACTAGATCACTCTAGAATCATAGGTAATAATTTATTTGGCAATGATTGATTTATGTTATTGTAGTACTGATGGTCATGATTCCCTACAAAGTTATGATAAACTTGTTTTGATATAAAACATTGACCATAAATGAATCACCCAAACTTTTGGAATTAATATAACTATTGGTTTTTTCCATTAAGTGTGACTTTAGATTAAACTATATATCTTTAGTAAAAACCATCACTTAGTCCTCATTCATCCATACACAATACATGCACTATCACATATACCACCATGTGGCTCTTAATGGCCTATGCATTTAAAAGTGATATCCAATCTACCCACCCACAAGTCACTATCTCAATGAATAGTTTTTTTCTTATTGCAAAAGTGATGAAAACTTAGATTTTTCAATAGCACCTAGTTCAATTCAATGCCGATAGATTTTCTTAAACATACTTTTTTGATAAAATTAAAAATATTTTATTCAAGAAAATCCCAATAAGCCATTATTACAAGATAAGAAAACACCGATAGCCAAAATAATACATAAAACAAAATAAAACAATAAACTAAGGATGCTCATTAAAATCATGATCTAAACTCATATCTAGAAGTTGATCAAGGATTCTAGAACATTGTACTCTATAGAACAATCTCACATGAATTTCATGTGGAAATCCTAAATCAAGGTGTATATAATATCCTAAGTGTCCTCTAGAATACCAAGAAGAGGATTGAGAGAAGAAATGTGCTCCTCCATAATATGGGGACGTGTTCACTTTCCATAATAAGTTGAGAAAATAGAATATTTGATTTATCCACTAGACCATGATTGGAAGAAGTGAGCTCAAGAATTGGTCTATATTTTTCTATAGTTTCCTAGGAATTTGAATAACCCAAGTCAAATAAATCCTAGATAATAGGATGCATGTCATTGGAAGAACTAGCATAATTATGATTCAAAGTTGACCTTTGATTGTCAACCAAATTAGAATTTAGATTTTAGTGAAAAAATAATGTAGGTTTTTTTTTAAGGAGTTGACTCTTCAAAATTCACTTTTATTTTTCCTTTTGACCTACAAGAAGAACAAAGAAAATGTACATTCCCATTAGCAATGGGATAGAATAAGATGCTAGGTTTTCCACCTTTATATAAATATTATCACTAACTCCTTGCCTCTTACCATGGTAGGAAAAGACTATAGAACATCATTATCCAAGGAAAAGGTTTAGAATGGATAGGAACATCAAATTATTGATAAAATCATGTACATAAACCATTTGGATAATCTAGTTAAAAGAAAAATAATCTAATAGCTCCCTTAGTGAGGAAAATAATTATAGTTAGGGGAAGAATAAGACAAATAGATATCCATACACATAAATATAAAGGCACCTAACATCCCACATAAATAGCGCATGAAGAAAACTAACAAAATGCCTAACATCATAGCAAGGGAGCCAATTGCAAAAGATCAAATATAGTCATTCATAGTGGTCAAAAGAAAGAAGAATCCAAACTTATAATAGGCATGCTCATATGAGAACCAAATTGAAAAATCTCTTCCTTTAGCCATATATAAATGTAAAAGATGTGAAATGTAACCCAAAAGAACTTCAAATTGAAAATTAAAAGAATATTTTTTTATAGTAAAAAAGAGAACTCTACTCTAGTCCAATTCACTCTAATTTAAAGATGATTTGAACTAGATTAATATCTTCTAGAATTAAACTAAATCTTATAATCATAGACTAGATATGAATGATATTTCAAAAATAAAACTCAAAAGGTAAAATGAAACATAGAATAAAACCTGTCACTAAAATGTAAAGCATTGACTAAGGACACCAATGCATTGCATAGATATTTGCACTATACACTATCATCTATACAACACTATATGACCAATAGGGTTTAACAATTTTAATATGTACTTTCTAGATACAACTTCTATTTCACTTATAGGATTCTATAATCAGCATGCACAATAAAATAGAGGGAAAAACTCAAGCATAATACCTAGATAGATAGATAATATAAATAAAATATAAATGATCAAATTGATAGAAATGACAAATGAACCATTTGAAAACCTCCATGCATTTGATATATTTCAAATGACATGTTTTTGATAGAATTGAGAAAAAGATTGGGACTACTAAGGAGTTTGCTAGAAATGGTCAAACCCCTTATTTGTTCTTTCAACCTCCACGAGAAGTCAAATGATAAATAGATTCAAAAATGTATGCACACCTATCTTAAGTTTGCTTAGGAATGGAGATGAAGTAAAAAAATGATGCTAGGAGCACCTCTCTAGTCTATGGTGAGGACACTAGACATAACATGCAAATAACAAGGATGGTAAACATGGAGTGGGATTAAGTAAAAGGAATAGGGTTTTACAAGATAACTCAAATCCAAGGGAATATAGGGTAGGGCCCTGGCTTGATTGGCTAAGTAATTCTATTGCGGTAAAGATGGTCATGAGGTCCAGTCTCCCCCCTACCCACTTGATATTGTAGCCGGTTCATAGCTCCGGTCAAAAGCGTTTACCCATGAATTAAAAAAAAAAATTCAAGGGAATACTCAATGGAGAGATAGAGTTTCCCCAAAGGATTTACTTCTAAAGCTCTTATTGAGAGTTTGATTATAGAATGAAGAATTCTTAGGGAACTCAATTCTTATGACATTTGCAAAGAAGATTTCAAAGGGCAAATAAATATGCTTCTTACTAAAATACTTAACAAAGATGGAGTTTTTGGAAACAAATTGAAATATATTAGATGAATCCCTAGGATAAATTATATCCTTTAAGCCTCTCACATGAGCTTTTTTGTTTCTACTATTTATGCTTCTTCTTATTCATTGTAACTAATAGTACTTTCTATTTTTCTAGATTCCACTAGATTTGGTTCAATGAATCATGCCAAGAATAGCTTGGCATGTCTGCGAGAGGCATTACAATGGTTGATGATCATCATGAGGTGGCTACATGTAGAAGAAATGAATAGTTCATGGTTTTGTATAGCATGAGACACTAGTGCATCGTGTATATGTATGCATGACGTGCCCCCATCCAAGCATAATAGGGCCATGTTTGGCACAAAGGTTTAGAAGAATACTTAGAATGACTCTCCAATATAGAATTTGGATATGATTTAATTTATAGGTGAATACCTCAAGTTGAGCTACATGAAGGGACATGAAGAGGGTGCAATACATTACATGAAATTGTGGGGTATATGATTTACAATGTTATATTTTTCCCCCAATTTAGCAGGCTGAAGGTATTAACTACTAAGCATGCTAAAGTATAGACATGAAATATTCATAATGAAATCCCTTTATAAAAAAGGATGCTGTATGGTTGTAGAGGTCCCTTAGGTGGAAGTAAAGATTACCCTAATCTGAAACCTACAAAACCATAGTGTTAGAACTAAAAGTCCTACAAAACCACAATGTTAGGAAACATATAATCCTACAAGATAGAAAGAGGAAAAAACAAATCTAATATGGTTAATAAAATAAATAAGTCAACCAATCATATGATCCAATATACAAATGAGGGAAAATATAAAATACATATATACATATAGAAAAAAGGATTCAAATGAACACCCACGAGGAAAATAAAAATAAAGCACCTCAAAGGATGGAAAAGAGTTAGAAAAACAACACTTTATGGAGTAGAAAATATGATGCTTCAGGGAGCAATGATAAGTGCTATAGGGAATAGTAAAATGGATGTTGTAGAGAACAATGGTAACTGTTATGGGGAGTAGTAAAAAGGATGTTGCAAGGAGAAATGATAAGAACTACAAGGAGTGGTAAAAAGGATGTTACAATTAGGAGTGTCACCAAGGATGGAAACAAAAGGAATTGTGTAAGTAACTAAAATCACATGTAGAACATTAGGGGATCTACATTCTCAAGGTGAGTATCAATATTATGGAATGATAATCATGAGGGGATAAGGATGAAACCTGTATCATCCCCCAAGAATGAAAAATAATAGGAACATGGGAAGAATGGTACATAAATTCAAACAAATAAAAAATTTGGGTCAACATGGAAGAGATCTAAATTTTTTAATGCTTTGCATCATCCCAAAAATGTCAAGGAAAATCCAAAGTGATGCAGAGTTTACACCACAAACACCACTAAAGGTCACAACCAACTTCATAGGAGGAAAGAGGATATAAGGGATGGAAGGGTAAACAAGTCTTCTAGGCCCTAGTGGACCAAGATACAACACTTGACTTCAAACAGGACATGACTGTCCCTTCACTGTCCATTGCTTCAACACTACACAATAACCCCATTTTTGGGTTCATATACATGGGAACCTTCCCAAAATTTCTAGGGACCCTAAACCTTCTATGGTTGACTGTCTCAAGCTGAAAAAATCATCAAAATACTCAGAAGGTACCTCCTTGTACCACTTCCTTCATAGACTAACCTATTTCCTTGTAGCCTGTCAGAGAGGTTTTTGAAGCATAACTTTCAGAAGACATGACAAACCCACAAAAAGATACCTTTTCAAGTACCCATTATGGAGTTACATAACATACTAAACATGTAAGGTAGGTTTTTTTGTAACATACACCTCAAAATTAGACTGTCTCTACTGTTCAAGAGGGCAATTCGTCCTGTTTTACAAAGGAAGTACACAAAATATCAAGCCCACAACCAAAAATCCACTTTGGTGAGATTTTACACATCCCAACTTGACCAATTTCATGGGTTTTAGGATTTGCAAGTATGGATTCCTTGTCTAACCAATAACTACCTATGTCAATTATCAAATGCATGAAGAAATTAGGCCTTCAAGGCTTCAAACTCCACTTCAGACTTGTCCCCTACTCTTGCACATGAAACCCAATTGAAAACATGCCAACACAATCTCATTTCATCCATTTTAGACATGTGACATAGATGAAAAGGAAAAGAAATCCATCGTTTTGCACAAAACCCTTAAAACTAGGGTATGGAACCAAAAAAAATTAGAAAAATGACTATAAAATGCTTCCAACTCTATGAGATTCCTTCTAGATACACTCAAATGAGAGTTAATACAATCCCCAACAATAATTCATAAGTTTGTACCCTTGACTATACAGTACAGATGAGTACAAGGGGCTGGAAGTTAAGGAAATAGTGAAAAACTTAGAAAAATGACTGGTAAAAATGTTTATTCTCCTCACAGAACTTCTCTAAAATCAATCAAAAATGCATACACAAGAGAAATAAGACAAATACCTATTCCATTTTATTGTATGAACTCATGACAGTATGGTAGAGTATGATTTTGGGGCAGAAAAATAAGAAAGATAGTGAAAAAAAAAATGATTGTTCTCTGTATATTTTCTTCATAAAAACTCGTCTCCAAAATGCCTAAGTCTCTTCATTCAACCACCATGTCTATTTCAATGCATTACCACCATGTTTATACCCTTATCCCTCCATTACATCAATTCCCATCATGGGAAAAGGCTAAAAATAGCCATAACTATCTGCTTTTAACATAAGAAAACTAATTTACTAAAGATAGACTGTCACAACTTAAATGACTGTAGAATCACTAAAGAAAGATGCCTATACTAGGCCCCCATTACAACATCATGCCTCCCAAAGGTTTTATTACAATATTTCAAAATCATTTATTCTTTAAACAAACAAAATTTTAAACAAATGACATAAAAATGTCCCAGGTGCACCTCACCATACACTCTAACTTGTAACTTTTCCAAGTCCCTTGGAAAGAATGTTGCAAATTGTCCTCCATTTCTTGTCTTTGTCCTCCATGTTTGTCTTTATCAGGTTCCTCTTGTCTCGATCCTTCACTGTCCTTGTTATCTTTTCTCTTGCCCTTCCTTGAAATTTGTTTCACTCTATCATAGAGTACTCTGTCACCTTCACTCTCCTTTACCTCTATTTTCCACCTTTTACCAACTATCAGCACTTCTCTCTCAGATTTTGTCTCACACCAATATCTCATACTCTTCTTGTCTCTATTCTTTCTACTATCATTACCCTTCTCAACCTCTATCAGACCTGCAACTAGTTGGTTCACTGTCCTTGGGACCTTGTAGATTGATGCATCAACTTTACTTGGCTGTCTCTTTATAGGACACTTGATTGTCCCAACCATGATTACTTCATGTATTTCTTTCTTTTCCACAAGCTCTTCACTCTTTCACTTCACATTCTCACTCACCTCCTTCCACATGAAGACATTTCTCTTCACAATTGGCTACAACTCATCTTCACACTTGCTCGTTGTTGTCTCAACAGTTTTATGCCTTGAAAAGGCTACACACTCCTTGTTTTCACTCTCTTCAGACATCACTGGCTCCTTCTGGCCAAACATAATCATCTTTGTTGTCCTTGACTGCTCCTCTAATGGTAGTAGTACAAAACTCTTCTCATCCTTCTTAATAGTGAAGGTATTATCTCTTCCATCATAGACTGCAAACCTATCAAATTGCCAGGGTCTTCCAAGTATCACATGACAACAATCCATAGGTAGGATGTCACAAAGTACCTTATCCTCATATGCTCCAATCTTGAGCTCTACTAATGCTTGCTCACTCACTAAAATGGACTAATGATCACTCACCCAAGAAACTTTGTAGGGTATTTCCCTAGGTACTCTTTTTAATTTTAGTTTGTCTACCATCTCACTTGACACCATATTATCAATACAAATAGAATCTACTATTACTTTACATACCTTGTTCTTGTTTTTGCAAGTTGTCTTAAACAATGCTCTCCTCTGAATCAGTTCCTTCTCCCTGGAGGTCTTCAATAGTGCTCTTTCTCTCAGCATCAATGTTTCTCCTACTTCACCAACACAACTAGTGGGAGTAGAACCACCACATTCTTCTTCTTGGACTAACTGAGTCCTCCTCTCATTCTTCCTTTCACCATCACCTATAAAATTTTTCTTCTCAGGACACTTATATGCTGGGTGCCCAAACTCTTGACAATTGTAACACTTACCCATAAAAGTGTTTGCACTCCTTCCACCACCAAATCTGCCTCTAGAACATCTGCCTCTGAAATTAGCACTTTGTCCTTGTGCCTTGTTCATCTCCTCTTGACTATCATTGACTTGTTTTGTGTTTTGAAAGGATCCTCTGCCTCTAGAGGTGTTGCCTCTACCTTTGGCTGTCTTGTCTTGTCTTGTCTTCAGCTTCTCTTCCACTCTTATTGCCATCTGATAACATTCTTCAACATTCCTTAGATTTGCCAACACTAGTTCATCCTACATGTTAAACATCAAACCACCAATGTATCTAGCAACTTTTTGTACTTCACTTTCATTTTGACCAAACCTTATACTCAGCTTATAAAACTCTTTAGTGTGTGTCTTAACATCCATTTCCTTTTGTCTTAAACTTTGAAGCTTCTTAAACATTTGAACTTCATAATCTTTAGGCAAGAATTTACCTTTGATTTTTGCTACCATCTTGTCCCATGAAGCAATTTTTGCCTTTCCTTGCTTTCTCCTCTATGTTTGCTGATAATCCCACCATAACAAAGCATGACCTTTCAGCTTGGTCTTTGCAATCTTCACTTTATGATCCTCAGGAACTTCTTCACACTTAAAATGACTGTCCAATGCTGCAATCTAGTCTAACAACTCTTCATCACTAAGGCTTCCTCCATACTTTGGCACATCTATCTTTATCTTGTGCTTGTCTTCCTTTATTTCTTTCAGCAACTTTACCATCCTTTGATCCTCAGGGTCCAGCTCTTCTTCCACATCTTCATACTCAGCTTCCTCTTCTTCCTCAGACTCATTGTCATCACCTAGAGCCACTCCTCTTCTCTGATTTTGTTCTTGGGTAACCATTCTTTCCTTCATCTCCCTCAACTCTCTATCATGTTTCTCCTTCAGGTCTTTCATCTCTTGAGCCATATTTCTCACTCTTAGAGGCATCTTGACAAACTATCTCTTAACACTTCTTAATCACAACCAATCTACTAACTGTGCTCTGATACCAATTTAATGAAGAGCTTACACCACAAACACCACTAAGGATCACAACCAACTTCACAGGAGGAAAGAGGATATAGGGGATAGTAGGGAAAATATGTCTTCTAGGCCCTAGTGGACCAAGCTACAACACTTGACTTCAAATAGGACATGACTGTCCCCTTACTATCCATTGCTTCAACACTACACAATAACTCCATTTTTGGGTTCACATACATGGGAACCTTCCCAAACTTTCTAGGGACCCTAACTTCTATGGTTGATTGTCCCAAGCTAAAAAAACCATCAAAATGCTTAGAAGGTACCTCCTTGTACCACTTCGTTCATAGGCTAACCTATTTCCATGTAGCCCTGTCAGAGACATTTTTGAAGCATAACTTTCAGAAGACATGACAAACCCACAAAAAAAATCCTTTTCAAGTACCTATTATGGAGTTACATAATATACTAGACATTCAAGGTAGGTTGTTTTGTAACATACACCTCAAAATTGGACTGTCTCTGTTGTTCAAGAGGGCAATTAGCCCTTTTTTACAAAGGAAGTACACAAAATATCAAGCCCACAACCAAAAATCCACTTTGGTGAGATTGTACACATCCCAACTCAACCAATTTCATGGGTTTCAGGATTTGCAAGTATGGGTTTCTTGTCTAACCAATAACTACCTATGTCAATTACCAAATGCATGAAGAAATTAGGCCTTCATGGTTTCAAACTCCACTTCACACTTTTCCCCCACTCCTACACACCAAACCCAATTGAAAAAATGCCAACACAATCTCATGTCATCTATTTTAGACATCTGACATAGATGAAAAGGAAAAGAAATTCATCATTTTGTACAAAACCCTTAAAACTAGGGTATGGAACCAAAAAAATTAGAAAAATGACTATAAAATGCTTCTATCTCTATGAGATTCCTTCTAGATACACTCAAATGAGAGTTAATACAATCCCCAACAACAATCCTTAAGTTTGTGCCCTTGACTATATAGTACGAATGAGTACAAGGGGCTGGAAGTTAAGGAAACAGTGAAAAACTCAGAAAAATGACTAGTAAAAACATTTATTATCCTCATAGAACTTCTCTAAAATCAATCAAAAATGCATACAAAAGAGAGATAAGACATATTCCTATTTCATTTGAATGTATGAACTCATGATAGTATGGTAGAGTATGATTTTGAGGCAGAAAAACAAGAAAGACAATGAAAAAAAAAGAAATATGATTGTTCTCTGTATATTTTCTTCATAAAAACTCATCTCCAAAATGCCTAACTCTCTTCATTCAACCACCATGTCTATTTAAATGCATTACCACCATGTTTATACCCTTATCCCTCCATTACATCAATTCCCATTGTGGGAAAAGGCCAAAAATAGCCATAACTGTCTGCTTTTTACATAAGAAAACTGATTTACTAAAGATAGACTGTCACAACTTAAATGAATGCAGACTCACTAAAGAAAGATGCCTATACTAGGCCCTCATTACAACATCATGCCTCTCAAAGGTTTTATTACAATATTTCAAAATCATTTAGTCTTTAAAGAAATTTTTTTTTAAACAAATGACATAAAAATGTCCTAGGTGCACTGCACCACAAAGATACAACAAATAGAAGAAGTGAGAAACAAATAGATGAATATTACAACATTTCATTCTCCTTGTATCTTTGTACCTATAGGATTATTTTGCAAGAGGAAAAAACAAACATATATCAAGAAAGTACACAGGGTAACAAAACAATTAGGAAAATAATAATCACATGCATATAAACACACTAGTGGTATGAAGGTACTACTACTTAGGGTTAGAGACTAGAAAATCATCTCCTTCCCAATCTTGATCATCATGGAGGGAAGGAGGTCGATAGGTCAATGAGACCATAGCTACAACAATACTAGGATGACTACAAAATCTACAAAATCTGTAGGTGAGACAAGGGTCAATGATTTGGTGAAAATTAAAGACAATGAATGGATGACTATAGTCCAGTATTAAACATGGATTCCTTAGGAGAGGAAGGTGGTGGAACTATCCCTCCATAAGAGAAAACCTAGTGTTACCAAACATTAATATCAGAAGTAGGATCTATAGAAGCAATATAGGTAGGTGGAGGAGGTACTTCTATTTACTCAAGGATAGATGAAGAGGATCCACAAGATGAAGGGGGGATATTGGTTTTTTATCTATAGTATAGAGGAGTGGGGTAATGCTCCTACTTGTGCTTGGGTTGATGTTATGGGATGTCTATGTTTATCATAGTAGGACGAAGATTATTTTGGAAGAATTTTTTATAGGTACACTAGAAAGGTGCTAGAGCATCTAAGGTCTCCTTAGAAATGATAGAGACATTATGCATGTTTAGTGGTTTGGAGAAAGGTGGCAAGTTTGTCATGAAAAGAATGAGTGGTGGGTCAATAGAAGTAGCAAAGGTGACCTAAACTTTCTTCAAATTAGATTACTCATGGTCCTAGACTGACTCATCAATTTCTTATTTGTTAGCATGGGCTCTAGCTATAGCACATTGATGATACTTGTGGGCTAACACAAGCTAATTACACCAAGTATGGGAATGAAGGCTCAAAAGAGTAAATTTGCATATGTCTCTTTTCCTTAATCGTAATAGAGATTGTGGGAGGACCATAAGTAGAATCTAGATGTTGGATATATCTAGAGTGGAAAATCTTTGGAATACTAGTGATATTCCCCCAGACATTGCATAAGAAGTAGGGGTAGAACTACTAAATATTGGTGAGTGTTAGTAGCATTGGGAGGATCATCCAACATGGGTTAGTTTCCTTTTAATTGTTGGTAAGGCAAAAGAGGGAGAAACAACCATTGTAGGTTGGAATAACTCTAGAGGGAGAATTCTAGAAAGAGTAGGCTTAAACACAAATGGTGTGGACTTGAAAGAAGGAGAAGTACTCAAACCATCTCGAATTTCCTTATATCACAAGTAGACTTTGAATAAAAATTCCACATAAGGTCAAAGCGATCAAGTGGGAGTTGGCCAGAAGTAATCTAAGGAAAAATTTACCCAATGCTAGAGTGACTAGAATGCATTATGGGGCATAGTGTAACAAACTCCATTATGAGGAAACATGAGGCATTTATGCATTGAATAAGGGATAGATTTTATATTTTCAAGAAATGGCTAGCTCAGTAGGACACATAAGTTATATGATATAGGTATAGAAAATGTGGCATCCAAGTTTTTTGGTTGCACCTAGATAAATAGGGTAATCAACCCTAAAGTATGGAGGCACATACCACCATTGTTTCTAATAGAAATGTTAGATAGTTCATATGTGTCCTTATAAAGCTAATGCACGAATAGGAACTCCTCTATGATAACATTAACAACATTAACAAGGTCAATCAATGCATTATGATCATTGAATTAACCAAAGTGCTGATGTATAGAGGACCAATAGGCACATTATTGATAATTTTAGTCAGAGAAAATGTGATAATTAGGTCAGTGAGGGCTTTTGTTGAAGATTCAAGGGTTATGCTTCCACTGCTCTAATTATAGCATGGAAATGTGAGGTAGAAGATTTAGTCTCCTCTTCCAACTTAGGTGGTGAAGAATCAAGGTCGATAAAGATGGAAGAGTGTAGATAAAATGGATTGGTGAATATTTGGAGATTTTGATATGGTTTGGCCATGAATTTATTTCCTTTCTCACCTTCTCCAGAGACCTTGATAGTATTAGAGTTGATGAGTTCTTGCACAATGTGCTTGAGATGCATACATTGCTCAATGTCATGTCTTAGCATCTGGTGAAATGGATAGAAGGATTTTACATCATAATTATTAGGAAGTAATTTATTTGGGTCAAGAGGCCTAATAGGTGGTACCTTCCAATTCGGACTCCTAGTTGTGAGGTTCCTGCCAACCCCAACCCCCTTGATCTTGCCATTTCTGAGGAACCTTTCCCTACCTCTGTTTCACACAAAATGAAAGGGGTTTCTTTCTCTGTGACCACTGAGGAGACCACCACGGTGAACGTTACTCATACTCTGGCTTCTAAAGGGAGTGTGAAAAGTAGGAAGAGAAAACTCAAGGAGTTGGATGAGGATATTGTGGGGGACTCTGTGGGGACCCATAAGAATCTAAGCAGTGACCCTATGGGACCTAGCAATAAACATTAAGCTAATTTGTTTCCTAAAGATAAGAAGGAGGGCTTCTCTTCTGGGGTAAGGAGGTTGGGTAGGATTGCTAGTAAGCCTGCCCCATAAGATAAATTGATTGACTACTCTGAAAGTGCTTCTAATGCCTCCACGCAGGGGGATGATCAACTAAATTCCAAAGACATTGATGTTCAAGAGATCTCTGAAGATAATGCAGGTAAGAATGAAAGGAAACAAGTTGATGATTCAGGAGGTGTTGACAGTGATCCTATGGATAATGTTGGTGAAGGGGAGAGGATGATCATGGAGGAGGATGGTGAGGAGACTGGGGAAGGGGATGACCATAGGCATGATCTTGTTGTCTTGAGGGGTGGTGTGGAGGATTTGGAGCAGAAGGTTTCTTCTATGGGAGAGCTCATAAGTAGTGTGCTCAATCAAATGGTGATGCTTAACCTCTCTCTGTTACACGAACTTGGGACTCATTCTAATGAAGAGGAGGAGGAGAAATTCAAAAAACTTGATGTATTTGTTGAATTTTTGGCTAAAGGGCTGGAAGAATATGTCTCCTTAGTTCTATTACTTTTTATGTTGTCTATCTTCTGCTACTTACTATCTGTTGTTTATAGGTTGTAGATGTTGTTTATGCTGCTTATACTGTAGTTGGTCTGGTGGCTCTTTTCATGCTTGATCCTCTGTGTTCTCTTTTTGTCTTAATTTAAGGGTTCAACCCCTAGTTTTTGCTGACTTATATAATCAAAAACAGGTGGTAGCTACACTAAGTAGTGGGTAAGGAGTTACTACAACATAGACTACATGGACTTTTATAATTGAGTGAACTATCTAAATTTTTGTCTTGAAATGATAAGGGCCATGGCCTCTAGTATAGGAGAGGTGACCATGTTATCACCAATTATGGTAGAAGATATGTTCTTTAAAAAATTTGTAGTCCCCTTTTTAGAGTTTTTGTATTGATTATGTGAAGTTCTAACATGGATTGATGGAGTAGAAGATGTTTCAAACTGATGAAGAGACTATTGGTAATCCTTTTAAGGGTAGTGCACAAGTGGAGAAAATAGGAATATCTTGTGATTACAATCTTTTCTTTGAGTGCAAGTTGAATATTCCCAATAAAGACCCTTTGGACATCAGAGTTAGGGAGATAGTATGGTATTTATGAGAACAATGATTGATAGAAGAATATGAAGTTAGTTACCTTCTCCTAGGGTCATTGTTTACATTAAAATAAATCAATGAAGGTAATTTGAAGGCCTATATTTGTCTAGAAATGTTATAAAAATTGGTTAACAAGTTGATAAAAAGAATTGGAATGGTCAGGAAGTGAACAAAACTAATGCAACAATTTGTCATTTAATGATCATGGGAAGAGTTTTGCTAACAACTCAACTTGAAATATGAATTGTATGCATAATGTCATGAATATCGATACATGTGTATGAGGGTCCCCTTTACCATAATATTTTTTAAATCTTGAAACCTCAAAACCTATAGGCAAAGGAATAGATAGAATGTGTAGTGACAATGGGATACGATAATAATAAGGTGACATGATAGGTTGTGTGGAAGAGTTGAGAGAGAATCAAGTTATTGTTGGAGATTACTAACACTTTGTAAGAATTGGTTAAAAATTTGACCCATGGTGTGTAAGGAATGTGTAGTAGTGGCAAAAATAGCGATGCCAAATGATGGTATGAACATCATATATTGAGAAAGAAAACTCTACGCAACTATAGAATGTGAGGCAATGGTTGGTTCACTGAATGATAGTGACTAATAATGGAAAGATGGATAAGGATAGGAGAATGAATAATTTGATGATTTGTTCAATTATCCACAAGGTATATAAGGCAATACATATAGTTACCAAACTGTTATTTTGTAACTGTTCCATAGGATGATCTGCATAACCGACAGAATTAATCAGTAGGTAGTAACAATGTAATGAAAATGTAATAATAAAGTATGCTAACATTGCCCCCTTATTACACTGGTTTTACAAATGTACCCCCTAAACAAATCAAATTTAACCTTACCAAGAGACTTGGTGAGTATATTTGCTACTTGATAATCTATAGGGCAGTACTGGAGGTAGATGTGGTGGTTCAAGACTTGGTCTTGAATGTAATGACACTTGAACTCAATATGCTTGGTGCGTTCATGAAAAAATAGATTCTTCACAAGCCTCAATACACCCTGGTTGTTACAATAAATAATAGGTGGCTACTTTTCAAGAATTTCCATGTCAACTAGAATGCGACATAACCAAATCACTTCGCACATAACTCCTCATGCGGCATGATATTTAACCTTGGTGGATGAGAGAGAAACAATAGTTTTCTTCTTATTAATCCATGAGATAGGTCTAAATTCAAGATGACAAAAATCTTGAAGTTGATTTCATGTCATCAAAAAATCCTACATAATCTGAGTTGGTATATCCTTGCAAGAAGAAATGAGTGTTCTTGTATTACAGACAATAATCAATTGTGCCTTAGATTATCTCAAAACATGCTTCACTACAATCCAATGATACTTCTTCCTCTTCTGCATAAAGCATGAAATGTAGCTGACAGCAAAACATAAGTCTAGTATGGTGTAAGTCAAGTAAATGAGACTCCCAACAAGCTATATGTAGAGAGTTGCATCCGCTTAAGGTGAATCTTGGAATCGAGAGAGTTGTAAATGTTTATCCATTGGAGTGGATACTGGCTTACAATTGGACATTCCATACTTTTCCAGGAGTGTCATGGCATATTTCAGTTGGGAGATAAAAATGTGATTCTTCTTCTGCCATATCTCCAAGTCAAGAAAATAGTGAAGTAGCCCCAAATCTTTCATGTCAAAGGATTGCTTGATATCATTCTTTACATCATCGACAAGATTATTTGAGCTACCTGAGAACAATATTTAAGATGCTTGTGAGCACAAGATCATCCACATATAAAACTAGAATGACAATCTTTGTACCTACCCTCTTAATATACAAATTGGAATCTAAGGAGATATGGGTGAATCCATGATGCAACAGGTCTCCATCAATTGTAATGTACCATGCCCTAGGAGCGTACTTAAGTCAATAAAGTGACTTGATGAGATGACATACCTTGTGAGGATAATGTTCATCAACAAAACCTTCTAGTTGGGTCATGTATACTTCTTTTTTTAGATCACCATTTAAGAAAGCACTCTTGACATCCATCTATTGAATTTTCCATCCTTTTTGCACTGACAATGTACAAAAAAGTCTAATTGTTTAGATCTTTGTAGTGGGTGCAAAGGTCTCTTCATAATTTATGCCCTCCTATTGAGCATATCCCTTTGCAACAAGTCATGCTTTGTAGTTGTTGATAGATCCATCTGCCTCAAGTTTTTTTTTTTTTGAAAATCCATTTGCAAGTAATGGTCTTATTTCCTTCAAGTAGATCGGCAAGATCCCATGTATGATTCTATATCAGGAAATTATACTTTGCATCCATGGATTTATTCCACTGATGTTGACTGAGTGCCTCTCGAATTGTGTCATGTTCAATGCTATCAACAATTGAACTCATGAGTGTAAGACTGACTTCACTTCTCGTCTGACTTCTTGTTCTAACTCCTGATGAAGTTTCTGGAAGAGTGTGCAAGTGGAAATCCTTGATGGTGATTTGAACCCACTTTAGACATTGATGTTGCTACTGCTCATGTGAAGAATTATGTTCTAGATGGTCTAGATCAATGAACAATTGTGCTTGCATATCATCTTCTCCGTGAGAGGATTCTTCATGCTCATCATCTGACTGTGAGATAAATCTATGAGAGGTGGTAGGATTTGGCTCCTCTTTGTGTGTCAATGAGTCAAATGATGACTCATCACATACCACATCTTGACTCATAAATCTTCTGTGTCACAAGATCTATGAGATGATATGCTTTTGAGGTAGTACTATACCCTAGAAAGATACATTAGAGTGTCTTGGGATCAATGGTCTTCCTCTTGTTAGCTCATACATGCATATATGTTGTACAACCAAATACTCTAAGATGAGAAATTAAAGGCTTATGACCACTCCATACCTCTTCTAGTGTCTTGTCTTGCAAGATATTTGTGGGTGCCCTGTTAAGAAGATACACAGTTGTTTGTACTACTTCTACTCAAAACTAATCCTCCAACTTAGCTATTAAAATCATGCATCGATCCATCTCCATGATAGTCTGATTACGACATTCTACAATTCAATTTTGATGGGACGTATAGGGAGCAGGCAGGTGCTGTTTGATTCTATGATGCTTTAGAAATGCCACAAACTCTTTTGATGTGAATTCCCCACCTTGATCTAAGTGGAGAAGAAGAAGAGACTAGTTTGTCTGCTTTAGAACTCATTGGTGGAAGTACTGAAAGTTTGCAAAGGCTTCACTCTTCTACTTGAGAAAGTACATCCAAGTCTTATGAGAGAAGTCATCCACCAATAATTTAAAGTATTGGAACCCTAAAAATGATATAGGCAGGGGTCCACACAGATTAGTATGTACAACCAGAAGATGATCCTTGGCATGGAAGGTACTTAGCTTGAATTGGAAAGTTGAGGAAGTCCTCTTACCATTTCCTTAGAACCGAGCTGATACAGGGAGTGAACAAAAGGTGCCCATATCGGTAATGCCAAAGAGAAGTAGATTCAGATGCAGAGGCAAATAGAGAAACTGCAGAGGATGAGACAACATCTAGTGCAAATAGTCTATCCTTCATAAAATCTTATTGGCACCAAAGTATATCAACTAAACATTACTCGATGGATGCGAGGTTTGAGAGACTAGAACAAGATTTTGATGGGTGTCACAATTGGTTATTTCTAGTTCATCCTTGAATCTAATGCATCATCTTGTTGGGCAATTACATATCCTTTGTGCTTCCATCGGTGATGCCAACTTTTTCATGGTTGAGAATCACTATAACCAGATGTGCATTCTTTACTATAATTGCCTTGAGTCAAGGCATTATACAAATAGTTGATAGTGTCATGAATGTTTGTATTGCAAATGTGACACCATATATTTGCCTTTTGAGAATTCTATTTTGGTTGTTATGATTTCTTCTGTGGCATCTTTTATGGGGGTCCCTTGCAAAATAGTTTACCACTGTAAGGTCTTGTGATTAATGCCTTATCCTCAAACTCAGCTTGTATTGACTAGATGTCTTCTTCCTTATGAAGTAAATTCACCATTTATTCAAATGACACCTTCTACATTGTGATGTTTAGTGTCATTACAAAAGTCTTGAAATAGGAAGGAAGAGCTCTCAGAGTGATTAGGACTAGTAGTTTGTCCTCCACCTTCTGACTAAGCACTACAAGTTCTGCTCATAGTTTAGATACTTGATGTAAGAATGCCTCTACTTTCTTACCAACTTTCATACTAAGTGTAGGAAGTTGAGACTGGAGATGGAGGATCTTGGTCTGGTTCTTCACCTTGTAGATAGTTGACAAAGCTTCCCAAGCCACCTTTGATGTTGTCTCATCCTAAACATGAGTTTGAACTTCATTGGAGATGCTGAGGGTGATCAACATCAATGCTTTTACATCATCTTTATCAAACTTGTTATGCTCATCAAGGTCAGTTGGATGTAGCATAACACCAATAACGATCCCCCATAATTCTTCAAATTGGAGAACCATATGCATATTTATCTTCTAGGCTACATAATTGGGCCCTTTCAAGAGTTGAGTATTTGAGAGAAGCAACTTTGGTGCTAACACAATTACACCACAAAAACAAATATCTATTCAAAAATATTTATTATTGATATTTTTTCAATACATACATTTTCAAGAATCAAGAGAAGCTCATAGATGAGCTCAGTAGGCTTGTGCAGTGAGATGGGGATGCTTGGGAGGGTTTTCTACCTTGTCTTCAACATCTCCATCATAACCTTATTCAATCTTGGCTTGAATCTTTTGTGCTTGTCAACACATGGAAAATAAAAAATAGTCCAATAGCCCTTGTCTAAGTAATTCATCTAATTAAAGATTACTGGTGCTGCTAGCATCAAGCACAATCAACATTCACCACTAGTAATTTTTTTCTTCTTGGGGTAATCGTATTGTCTCCTTCAATGCATAGGATCCTAATCTGTGTCTTCAAAAAATCATAACATCCTCCTCCTCACGCTTGGCTGCACCTTGGGCTTTATTCAACTTTTTTATCGGGCTTGCAAACTTTGCCACTTGCAATTTCTACCAATATTTTCTGGTCTCCTCCTCCACCCATGTTTCCAAAGAAACTTCAATCAATCACTTTGGGTCATAGACTAGTTTTTGGACACATTTTGTGTTGAATGGTTTGGACAACATCTACTTCCTATGCAATGAACTTGACAACATCTTCAAATCCATTGATGGTGATGGCATGGAGAATAGAAAAACTTCCCTGATTCATGTGAGGTTGAAGACAACTTAGAGCATAGAATTTGAAAGACTTCAGGATGCCATGTATTCTCTTTAGTTGACCACCCAAGTCCATATACACTAACACAAATGTAAGCACTAGAAACCCATGGCCTCCAAAAACTGCACCTTGGTGAAATGTCTTCTCTAATACCATTTAATGGAAATAGGGAGAAGGATAGGAGAATGAATGACTTGATGATTTATTCAATGAGCAACAAGGTATATAAAGAAATACATATAGTTACCAAATAGTTATCTTATAACTTTTCCACAAGCCAATCTGCATAACTGATAGAACTAATCAATAGGTAGTAACAATGCAATAATAAAATATGTTAACAACTGAAAAGAGGGAATGAATCCATATGAATGGATGGAATTTTGCACCATTCCCATCAATGAAAAATTATATGGAATGGCACTAGTAACATGAGTAGGTGTAGGTGTGTGTGAGCAATCATGCAGATGAGCAACAACAAGGAGGTCGTAAAGTCCTAGCGAGCATCAGCTTCTATTTTCCTTGCTAGACACCCTCCAAACACGTAGATACTAGAAGTGGGCAATTCTATAGAAACTTGTGTGTGGGTAGCACGACATTGAGGAGCTTAGGTAGTCTCATGGGTAGTTGTTAAAGCAGGCACAACATTCTAAACAATATGGTTGAAGCCATATAATAGATCAAGGTCTTTGTCATAGTTTTTGAAGATTTTCCTAAGCGCTTCTACAATCAAGGGTGTAGTGTCAAATGTGACCTCTTGAGATTAGAATGTTTTGATGTCTTGGAGATGGTCTAACTTTTGAATCTAAGAGGGTGAAGGTCTTAGTGTATTCTTGAGGTCAAAGTTTGATTCTATGTTGGGGAAAATTGTTGTTGACACAAAAGGCATAGTAGATATCCTTGGAAGATGAATTAATGGGTAGAAGATAATGTGGTGATAGTTGTATTATCTAAGAATGAAGGGACACTATTTGTCATTATGGTGAATGTTGTAGAAGACTAAGATTTTACCATATTTTTGCAACTCCTATGCACTATGTTTTTAGAGTGAGAATGTTGGGTCATAAAGCTCATAAAATTGGTTAGAGCCTATTGAAAGTATGTGCTAATCAGTGTTGTCATAGATGTCAACATGTTTGTGTTGTCATTGGTGTCAACTGTATCTTCTCATGATGTTGTTGGTTGATTGAGTTATTATGTGAATTGAATGTCTTGTAGTAGTGATGATGATGTTAGTATATTGCTCTTGTTGCTGGGTTTTCAAGTGCTTTTGAGAAAATTTGATAAATACTAAAGATAGTGTCGTGAAGAAGTATTTTGGCTTACAAGACACTGTCTGAGTTTTTACTCCGCATTTCTTCTATGTTGAATATTGGAGTTTAAGGTTTTGATATGTTTTAGAGAAGTGGTTAAAGATGTTTGATCTAGAATTTGGTGGTCTGAAACATTGTGGCTTAAAAGTTATATTCACCAGTTTGAAGACTGTGTCTGGCAGTATTTGCAGTGTGACTGGGAGAAAGTATTTTGCTTCCACATTTCTCCGTAATTTGGTTTTTGGTCTTGCAGTTCTGGATGAGTGTCCATAAGGTCCATATCTATATCCTTTCTAAAGGACTTGTGATTTGGGGCTACAGAATTTAGTTTTCTTGAGTAGCAGAGCTTGGCAGTGTTGGTTGTGAGCAGTCTGTGAACTGTTTTCAAGTGAGATTTGTTGTAGCTAGATTTGTTTACTCCTAGATGATTTCATGTTATTTGTGGATGTTTCTAGATTTTTTTAAAGGATTGTGCTTGGTATGAAGTCTATGGTTGGGTTCTTGGAAGTGTGTGCCTAAGTGTTCTTGGTGTTTGCACAAGTTTAGTCAACTTGGGTGCTAGTTCACTAATTACAAATGTCCTTCACAGATTCAGGAGCCATGTTGAATCATGTGAAGATTTTTTTAGGTCCAAGATAAGCTATGAAATATTCTAATTTAATTCCTTTGCTCCATGGGAATGTTTCGGTCCAAACCTAATTTGAATTTTGTATGTTTTTTGACCTTAGAGTTTGTTTCAAGGGTTGTAGAGTGTGTTTCCGACCTTGGTGAATGTTTCAAGTTTGATATTGATATAAATAAGTGTGAAGGATTTGTGTGTATGTGGGGGTGTTTGAGGATTGTGGAAATGGTGATGTGAATTTGAATAAAAAGCAATGACTTCTATGTGGTAGATAACCTAACACAGTCACCAAAAGCCTACAATTTTGAGAGAGGCTATGAAGGTGATGTTTGTTGTGATTCATTGAAACTAAACTCAGGAATGTGATAGATGCTATTATATTAGTTCATGGCAGTGAGCCACCTCTTTTCTTCTTTCTTCTTCTTCTAGATAGTGAGTCCTTGGCAGTGAGCCTTTTTCCTTTTTGGCAGTGTGCCTCTTGTAATTTGGTATTGCTACTACTTTATATTGTGAGATAATCCTCACAGTGGTTTTTCCCTTTTAGGGTTTTCCAAGTAAAAATCTGATGTTCTCTTGTGCATAGTGTAGATGTATTTAAGTTTCTGTTATATGCATTTAATGTTTAATATTCATAAAAGATTAAGGGTTTAAGTGAATTGATGTGGATGTGATTATGTTTATGAGGGTTTAAAATTTTGATACAACTAATTCACCTCCCCCTCTCAGTTGTCTTGTGCATTCAACAATTGGTATCAGAGCAAGGTTCCTTGGAAGAGAGATTAATAGCTTGAGGTAGATCTAGGATGGTGGACAAGAAGGTTGTTTCCCTATTTGATGGATCTTCAAAAGATGAATGCATGTCTATCAATAGTGAAGAACTCAAGGTTTCTCTTGAAGACCTAGAGAGGGCTGAAGAAGAAATCAAAGATCTGAAGGAGAATGTTAAAGAAGTGGATGAATGCATCAGAAAATTAAGAGAGCAAGTCAAGAAGTTCAAAGGAAGAAATAAGGAAGTCAGTGAACAATTGAGGCTAACAAATGAATCTATGAATGGCCTAAAAGTGTAAGTTGAAAAAAAGGCAAGGATTGAGGAAAATCTAAACCTAATGGTGAAAGGAAAATCGAAGAATATATAAGGTTGAACAAGAAGTTGTGAATCTGAAATCAGATTTGGAGAAGGCAAAGAATTATGAATAAAAATTCAAGATAAGTTCTACAAGGCTTGATAAGATGATTGCAAGTCAAAAAATTCCCAATGATAAAGAAGGTTTAGGATTTGAAAAAGGTGAAAGTTCCAAATCATATCAGACTTGAAATTAGAGGAACAATGGCAAGTAGATCAGGAATCAATAGAATAAAGGTAGAAGGCCTTAGGTCAGACAACCAAATGCTCAAAGGTATCCATCTTTCAATGGTTTTTGTCATTTATGCAATAAGTATGGACACAAAGAAATAGAATGTAGAAGTAGAAGGAATCAAAATGTTTCATCCTTCTCTAGTCAATGCTCCACATGCAATAAATTTGGTCATAAGGTTGCTGAATGTAGAAGTAAAGTGAGTCATAACTCTATTAGGTGTTTTGCATGCAATAAGATGGGGAATAGAGCTATTGAGTGCAGAAGTCAAATGAGAAATGGCTATGGAAAGGATAGAATAGTTAAATCTTTCAGTGGCTACTATTATACATGCAAGAAATTTGGGCATAAAGCTAACCAATGCAGATCTAAAATGAATGGAAGGAATACTAGTCAGAAGAATGTTGTGTGCTACAATTGCAATAAGCTTGGACACATTTCAATGTTCTGCAGAAGCAAAAGCATGAAGAAGGATAATCCAGTAGAGAAGAACAAACTAGTACAAAAAGTTGATTCAACAGAGACTAAGAAGGAGATGAGTAAGATGTGGATAAAGAAGGAAGTAATATAGATTAATGGTGAACATGTACTAGCATCTAGTGTAGATGTGTAGATGTTCCCTCTAGGACCTAAGATTAGAGATTTGGTTCAGGTGGAGTCTTATTGAAAATCTTTTGTCCCCTGCCAAAGGTTTGGTGTTGATGCATCAACATCAAGAGATAAGGTTAAGATATAGCAACAAAGATTTAAGTTAGGACAGAGACTATGATTGCAAAGGATAAACGTAGAGCTATGCAGATTAGCTTGGTTGGTAATTTTGCAAGAGGATCTTATCCTCCACTAGAAGTCTATTGTGCAAGAAAATTTGACCAGGTAAGAAGACATGTTATGAATTATGGCTAAGTATCTATATGGTAAAATCAAGCTACAGTGTTCTGATAATTTGGTCCGCACTAGTCTGCTATTGAAGATATTACTCTGTAGTTCTGGCATATGATTATTGATCATTGGATACATTTACATCAAGAATTTTTGCTGATTTTGATGATTGTCTTGAAAGTAAAGAGTAACAAAAGTTTGGCTTGATAGAACACAGTTGTTTTCAGTACAGAGTAGTTTTCATGTTAATTGGAGGTGTTTGAGGATCTACAAATGAACTCAGAGGTGAATGAATATGAATCAGATGAGTCTTCTTCCAAAGAAGAAGAAGAAGCACAAGTTGAAGAAGAATAAACTTCAAAAAGAATCCCTAAAACTCCCAAGTATGTGCAGAAGCATCACTGTGAAGATCAAATCATTGGTGATAAGAGCAAAGGTGTATGGACAAGAAGGAGAACTGTTGAAGAACAAGTAAACCTATGTTTAATTTCTAGAGTTGAACCTAAAATAGTGGTCGAGGCATGCAAAGATAAGTATTGGATCAAGGCAATGGAAGAAGAATTGATACAAATTGAAAAGAACAAGACTTGGGAACTTGTCCCTAGGCCTGTAGTAAGAATGTGATTGGAACAAAGTGGGTTTTTCAGAAATAAGTTGAATGAGAATGGAGAAGTGGTAAGAAACAAAGCTAGACTTGTATGTAAAGACTAATCACAAGTGGAAGGAATAGACTATGAGGAAACTTATGCTCCGATGGCAAGAATGGAGGATATTAGGATATTTCTAGCTTATGCAACACATAAAGATTTCAAAGTATATCAAATGGATGTGAAGTCTACCTTTTTGAATGGTGAGTTAGAAGAAGAAGTCTACATTGAACAACTGGAAGGATTTCAATTGACAAGATAAGTTTGATATGGTATGCAGATTTAAGAAGGCCTAGTATGGATTAAAGAAAGCCCCTAGAGCTTGGTATGCAAGATTGGATAGACATTTGTTGAATCTATGTTTTGAACAGTAAAGGTATTGTAGATAGCAATCTCTATTTTAAAATTGATAAAAATTGGATTGCAAATATATTTACTAAGCCTCTTCCAAAAGATACATTTATGTATCTCTAAGAGAAGTTAGGGGTTATTTCCCCTTCTTCCTTGAACTAGAGGCATAAGGAAGTGCATAAGTCTAGTATGATTCAGAATTCATTCTTTTTTGGACTGATGATGGAGGCTACCTCTCAGGGGGAGCAGATAGTGGCATTGAATATTATTATAGTCAAGGGGAGCAAGAGTTAGTACAGGTTGGTTTAGAGTAGTTGAGATCAATGCAAGTATGTACAATATCTTATTTAGGGGGAGAAAGATTGAAAACGGTGTGTCACCCTTTGCCATTGATGTCAAAGGGGGAGAGAGTCTATGTGAAAAACAAAGGGATAGTAAGATGTATAAAAGAAAGGGGGAGAAAGAGATTAATGCAGAATTGTTTCATGATGGTTTCTCACATCATATGTAGCCATCAATGACAAAGGGGGAGATTGTTGCAAGTATGTGCTAATTGGTGTTGTCATTGATGTCAACATGTTTGTGTTGTCATTAATATCAACGGTATCTTCTGATGTTGCTATTGTTGGTTGATTGAGTTCTTGTGTTAAGGTGACTTGAATGTATTGTAGTAGTGAGGATGATATTAGCATATTGCTCTTGTTGTTGGGTTTCCAAGTGCTTTTGAGAAAATTTGATAAATACTGAAGACAGTGTTGTGAAGAAGTATTCTGGCTTACATGATACTGTCAAAGTTTTTGCTTCATAATTCTTCTATGTTGAAGACCAAAGTGTGAGGTTTTGATATATTTTAAAGAAGTAGTTGAAGATGTTAGATCCAAAATTTGGTGGTTTGAAACATTGTGGCTTCAATGTTATGTTCACCAGTTTGAAGACTGTGCCTGACAGTATTTGCAATGTGACTAGGAGAAAGTATTTGTCTCTGCATTTCTCCATAGTTTGGTTTTTGGTCTTGCAATTTTGGATGAGTGTTCATAAGGTCCATATCTATGTTCTATCCAAAGGACATGTGATTTGGGGCTATAGAATATAGTTTTCTAAGTAGTAGAGCTTGGTAGTGTTGGTTGTGAGTAGTCTGTGAACTGTCTTTGTAGACACCTAAAAATTTCTTGACTCTTTTAACCACCCTTCAACATCATCCACAACACTAATTCTTCAACCAGTTAATTAATTAAATTATTAATTAATTAATTACATCACCTAACACCTGAACCATTCATCTATCCTTCATAAATTAACCCTAAAATTGAATTAATTAATTCAATAGTCACACCTTACTATCATCATCAAATTAAATAAATAAATATGTCAAATATTTATTTAGTTAATTTGTCCATCTCATTAAACCCAATTAATTAGGTAAATCATACTTATTTGATTAATCAGCCCTACTAATTAACCTATCCCTAACCTAGTTGATTAAATAGCTATTATTTAATTAGCAACCCTAGCCTACATGACCCCTAGACCTAGATTAATTAAATAAATCATTTTTTAATTAATCCTAAACTCTAATTATCCCATTCAATAATTTTCTCTAGCCACATTAACTAAGCTAATCACCCTAATTAACTTGGTCAAAGCATGTTTAACACCTTCTCTCACACCCACAAATTAAAATTTGCAAAATATTTATAATCCTTCCAACTCATCTTTACCATTTTTATGCAAAAACATCTTCCACATTTTGAGATTACAAATGTAAGGCCCCAAAAATGTGCATGTGTCACATGACTTACACATTCACACATAAAATGAATTTTTAATTCCATCTCATCCCAAGGAAATTAATTTTTAATTTCCTCATACATCTAAATCACATTTAATACTAAGTCCTCCTCATAATGAATAAAAGATTCATTTTTATTCTCCACCCTCCAATCTTGTTGATCAAATCCTAGCCCTCCATCTCACAATCAATCCCATCCCTTGATCTCAACAATCAATCTCCACCGTTGGATCAAAGTCCCCTCCAATTTGCCTATAAATACAAGCCTCCACAAGCCATTTTATCATGCAATTTTAGAGTATTCTTACTATGTCCAAATTTCTCTCCATCATCTCCATTTTATCTAGGCTATGGTAAAATTTACATTCACAATTAGCAGCATTTCACATTTCAATCCATAGTTTGGGTGAAGCTATGGCTCAAGGGTGCAAAGTCCTCTACCTTATCAAGGGAGAGGAGCTAGGATTGCATAGGAAGGTATAAATCTTGTTTATTTGCTTTCATTTTGATGTTTTTATGCAATCTTGATATCCTCATCTTCATTTGGCATGCCCCATGGCACAACCTCCAACTTCCCAAACACATATTACATCTTCCATCCAAACCTCACAACAAAATCCCAATCAAAACCAACAAATTCCACTACATTTTCTATAACTCCTTGCCTACCAACAACACCTTGCCCATCAAAATCAAAATCAAAATCAAATCTCCCAACATCAACAAATTCTACCTTTTCTCCAACAATTAATTCAAAACCAACAAACCCACATTTCACAACCACCACCTACTCAAGATTTAACTAGCATTGTGTAATCTTTGATCCAAAAGGTTGATGATATGCAACATGGAAACAAAAGAAAGAAATATTCTTTCAAGGATATATGCCCATACCCATTTGATAGAACCTTACATATGCAACCCTTTCCTAAAAAAATTGAAATGCCAAAATTTGACAAATACAAAGGAAAGGGAGACCTTAGGGAACAACTTAGGGAGTTTTGTAACATAGCTTGCCTAGAAGTCTCATACGATGACACATATTTAGTGAGACTCTTTCCTAAAAGCCTCGATAGTCATGCTACCAAATGGTTTGGTCATCTTCCTCCCAGTATTAAGACATTCCATGAGCTTGTAGAGAAATTTGTAAATCATTTCTCGTATAACATTGAACATGAAATATCCATGACCAACCTTTGCAACACAAAACAAAAGAGTGGGGAATCCTTTGCTACCTTCTTACAAAGGTGGAGAAGCCTAGAAAGCAAACTCCCATGGCCAATTCCCTAAAAACAATTAGTCACCATGTTCGTGACTAATCTCAACCAAGAAATGGGATTCCACTTACAAATCCAATGTGCATCAACCTTTGAGGAGGTTATAGACAAAGGGACAACCATCAAAAGAGCCCTTATTGATAAAGGCTCTATAAAACTTTGCAACAATGATAACAAGACCAACAACAAAAACAAAGTCAACAACAATAACACCAACACTTCCCATACAAACAATAACACACAATCCAATGACAAACCTCACTTTTGGGGTAAGGAAAAACACTCTCAATGACGGTGTCACTGATGTAAAGGCCATCCAAAATGTACAAAATTCCATTCCAAGCACATCCAATAACAACAATAATGTCAATGTCCCTAGGGGATTGCCAAGATAAAACAATCCTAAGAGGAAATTCACACCTTTAGGGGAACCCATCAAAAATGTCTTGAACAACCTTGTAAAGGTGGATTTGATAACATTACCCCCTATTCGGCCTTATGATGAAAATCAATTTAAACTATCTTGTTTTGATGAGAATTGTTGTAAACAAGTTAGATAACTGAGAGGGGGGGTGAATCAGTTATCTTAAATATTTAACTTTCTTTTCTTCTTTATCAATTAGTGCAGCATCGAAACATATAAACATACATAATCATGAGAGAAGAAAACAAATCAACACACATAACACAAGGATTTTTACATGGAAAACCCTGTTAAGGGAAAAACCATGGGGTGACTAACCCAAGATTGTATTCTCTGTTAAAAGAATAAGAAGTACAAAATGGCACTTACCAATTAGGGCTGACTACCTAAGCACACTGCTCACAAGAGGCACACTGCCTACAAGAGACTCACTGTCTACAATGATATAGAACGTAACCAAATGTTTGAACTGAAGAGAGGCATCCACATATGCTAAGATTCAGTTCCGGTTAGGCTCAATACACTAATCTACTGCACTTCATTCTTCCTCTGCTTTAGTACTGATGTTCTGTCACATACCAGACTTGTATTGCTACTTCCACACTTCTCTCTACCCTTTTTTGCACATTATATCACACACAACACCCTTCATACTAAAATCCATCTAGTATATATATCTGCACTAAGGATTTCAACATCTTTCTAGTCGGCAATCGGAATGCTCAAGATATTTACTAAATATTGGTCTGAATCCATGCTTAATATATGATGCGTATCAAAAATGTAGACATGGAAGTCATCAATCATGTTGGCCAACCATGAATGATCCCTCAAGAAGCTTGATCATCATCAATTTCTCATCCAGATTAAAGTCTGATGCTCTGCCGGTTAGTTCTTCCTTAGTCTACTCTACCTGTCAGTAACCCAACAGTTAGATGCTCATATCTTTTTATTCTTTCATCACTGGAGGCTCAATCTTTGGAATGTAGCATTCATGGTACTCCTCTTGACTTCCCCAAGTCTATACTTTATTGAGATACATCCTCTAAGAGATCCAAACCTTATTGTCAAACCTTGTTGCATGCACTGTTCTTGTTCACCGGACCAAAACATTCTTCAATCTTACTTCTAGTATTATCATACTATGCTCTGTGGATGTGTGAGATAGACTTTGTTGCCATCAATGACAACAATCATGAAGCAGCACAATGTCTCTTGCCAACAATCTCCCCCCTTTGGCATTGATGGCAACACTTAGTGAAAAATGACTGTCATAGAAAAACTCCCCCTTGGTTGATGCTCTGTCTTATGTACACTTTTACCGGAGCTCCCCCTTAGTTGGATTCCACATTTTTCACTATTCCTCACCCCCCCTTTGACATCAATGGAAAAGGGTGAAATCTGCATACCAAAATTTGCTAAAATCAATCTATACATAGCCGCATAAGTTTATTTTCATGTTATACTTTCATATTCTTAAGTATATCTGCAAAGGTGGTTTTCAACTGTACAACTTCTGTCACCCAACTCTACTTCATCCTATCCAAAATTGAAATGTGACCACTCAACAAGAATGCAAAAGCTTTTTCTCTTCTTAAGTCTACCGAATCACTAGTCCGGGCTATAATCTAAGCATCAGTTAGGGCCTCATGCTTTGCCTCTAACTTAGGGATAATTATTCCTCTTAGTTCACTCAGCCTACTTATTCTATTCTTCTTCTCCTTTTCAAGCCTCTTTATTTCATTTATAGTGGCAATAGTCTGACACTCTTGATTCATTATGGATGAGGTGAGAGGATCAAAATTCTGAGATAAACTTGACAGTTTACTCTCTTGTTCTTCCACCTTCTTGGCAATATCTTCTGTCATTGTGGACCATGATAAACAAAATTTGTATATTGTTCTGCCATCTTTAAGAGAATTTTCTAGGCTCTTTATCCCAATATCCATATTTCTCCTATCATTTTCTATGAGTCCTTGTACTTCAGAGAATCTCTTTCCCATAAATTCTTTTTGAACCTTTTCTTCTACCAATTTCTCTAAGGAATCAAAATGATTGTTGATAGAGTTTATCAAAGATTTAAGTTTACCATGTGGAGAGGCCAAAGAATCCTTTTGGAAGGATGGCATGATCTTCTCCAGCATTCTTAATGCAATCTCTATCAGCTCACAATCTTCCATGTGAGACTTCAGAAGTTTTTCTTTTGCCTTAGCTTGGGCAAAAGATGCTATCTTCATTGTCTGAACCAGAGAGAGGGAATCAAAATTGAGTGGTACTTGGAACAGTTCCCATTCATCTATCTCCATCATTTCCTTTGTCAAGAAATTATTCACTTCTTCTGTAGTGTCTCTTGCCAGAGACTTCTTTCCTCTTGCAGCCTCAGAGTTGTCATCAAAGATCTTCTCTATTTGTTCTTCTTCTCTTCCCTTTTTCTCCTCTTCTTTATTTACCTTCTCCTCTTTTCTTACTTCTCCTTCAGTTCCTGAATCTATAGTGGCATCTGGAGGAGAGATGTTAACTTCTTCATGAATTTGCTCTTCTAGAACAGAGGAATCCAAGTCCTTAGTCTCTTCCTTATCCATCTCTTTGGACTCTTCTACATTTTTCTCAGTGGATTCTTCTTTCAATGTACTCAATCCTTCTACATCCATGGTAAAGGGTTCTTCATCTATTTCCTCTATAACAAGGAGATTGAATCTCATGAAGGCATTCCAGAGGATGTCTTCTGTTTCTTTTGCCACCTGATCAATCTCTCCAAGCATAAGCTGGTTCATTCTTTCTTTGCTCAGGAACTCATCCTTGCAGTCCTTGAAGATCATGTTCATTTGTTGAGAGGTAATGGAAGGATAGAGTTGAATAGCAATATGTTCTCAGATCTCTAGGTCCTTTGCCTTAGCATTCTCCTTTCTCATTTCATGTTCCTTCTCTAGGCTTTTGGGAATTAGAAAGATGATTTCAATGAATGCTTTATTATAAATGTTTAGATACTTGACTGTAGCATCTTCCAAGATTTTCTTGTTAGTATCACTAAACTCATCATAAAATTTTGTTAACTATTGTAGATTTCCATCCATTGTGACTGCCTTGATAACATCATCAATAGAAAGAGTGGACCTTTTAACAAATTCTTTTGCCTCTTCTTCTATATGTTTACTGGCAGAGGATTCCATGGATGTTTTCTTTTTCTTCTTCATTTTCTTGACCTCCTCATCAGTCTCTGTCTCTTCATCATCCTTTTGACTTATGTATGACCTTGTGGCCTTTGTCGTTGTTCTCTTCTCTCCCTTTCTGGATGTCTTGGCTTCTAGTTTTGAGGCTTTTGGGCTCTTAAAGGTGGCAGGTGCAGAGTTCTTGGAGGATCTGGTCTAGGAGGAGGCTTGTACTGGAACACTTTCCTTTTTTGCTTCTTATTTCTCTTTCTCTGCTCTTTCTATTTTCTCTCTATTTGCATCAACTGCCTCCTTCAATATGTCATATCTTTTGGCAACTTCCTCTACTTCCCTTCTCACTTTCCTTTTCATCTCTGGCTATCTCAGTTCAACATGTATTTTTACACTCAATTCTTGAAAGGTTCTGAACCTTTTTGCCTTAGGGTCCTTAGGCTGACTTAACAAGTATTGGATATGTAGCTCCAGGATTTTCTCATCTACCTCATAGCCCATTGGCATAATCCAAACTGTCCTAGGCTCCACTACCTCCATTAGGCATTGATCAATGTCTACCATGAAACACACTGTATCTTTGTATTTTTTAACTATTGTTTGTGGAATTCTTTCTCTAGCCTACATCAAATTTGGAAGTTTTTAAAGTATCCCCAGAGTGCTGTACTTTGAGCCCTGGCATCACCAAGCCCATATATATAATCTCTGATTTGTATGGCAACAGGTTTGTGATTTTTCCATACCCAACCACTTGATCTGGGTAGCTCATTCATATAGTAAAAGAAGAGACATAGTATTAGGCCACCATACTTAAATGAGTTCTTTTTATCCTTCTTTATTTTTTGTAAATTTTCCAATAGTTGGTTCAGGAGAAGCTCACAAAGATCATAACCTACATTTTCCCTAACATCTGATAATCAGTGTAGATTGCAGTTTCAGACACAAAATTCTTCCTGGTAGAGTGATATATTTTATAGCCTATTATCATGGAGGAAAATTTGATATTCAAATCTATGATATCTTCTATTATCATTGCTCTTTTGTCAAACTTTGATCTGGTAGCCTCACTCACTGTCTGATTGTTGACAGATTTGAGAGCAGGCAACCCGCCAAATGAGTGCAATCTGGTTACTACCCTAATGGCATCTTTTATTATCTCGAATGGTCTCATCAACCACATGAAGTTGTCATGTATTCTGCTAAGAACATACCAGACCCATTCATCTTTTGTGAAATAGGGAAAGTGGATGCAATGTCCAAAATACTTATCCCGGATGGCCTTATATTAAGGTTTGAGTTCAAAGGTTTCATCTATTTGTTGTTTATGGTAGATATCCATCAGTTTTGATTCTCCAAATTCCTTAATATTTGCATGGATGTACAACCTAACATCTTCTATGAGCAGAACCCCATGTGGAATGCTAGAGAAGGCACCTAAGGGATTAACTTCTAGGGATTTGTAGGGATGTTTCTTAAACTTAGGGCACATCCTATCAGATCTAACAACATTTGGAGTAGCCATCTTGCAAAAGATTTAGAGAGAGATATTCAAGAATGGAAATACCTTTTTATGCTTCTAGGGTTCACGATATGAGCCGGAAAAGATCGCTAGTTGAATCAGATTCTTTGGTTGATCCTTGAGAGGGTCGAAGCAATCTTGTTTACAAATCTCTTTCTTTCTTCTTCTCAAATGCAAATTTGCAAATGATGAATAAAAGAACCCTTATATTTCTGTGCAAACCCTAATTTTATATTGCAATAAATGCACACCTTAAGTCATTCCGGTTCCCTTGTTCTAACCTTGTTCTGATAGAGATCCTTTCAAATCACTGAGATGCACTTAGAATTATTTTTGGTAATAATTGATAATGTATCTCCCTTTCTCCAATCATTTCATTTATCCATAGATCCAGATATTTCAATTTTGAATCACACCAGATCTAACTGTGAAAATCCTACTTTTACTGGATGACTGTCAAACTGGATCAATCTTGGATGATTAACCTTTTCAAACTCCTTGAAGATCTTTCATATTTTTACCAAGTGTTATTTAGATATTTCTCTTAGAACCCTTTAATCAACAACTTTCCATGTTCCAATTTTAGGCACCGATTGATAGGCTGGGGGAATTTATTTTCCTTTGTGACTCCCCTTGAGCCAGAGCTCATCTATTTAGTTTCTGGAAGGAATATTAGCACCAAACTTTGGTGTGGATCCATCCCCAACATTTTCTATACTTCTCTTCACCTAAATCTTGTTCATCTCCCTTTGAACTTCATCCGCATTTACTTTTCCTTTTCCTTTGTCTTGATTTTGATTATGATGCACTGGACCCCTTTTATCCTGATTCTTACTTCTGCAAAATTTGGCAATATGACCGAATCTATTGCAGTTATAGCAAATAACATTTCTTTGCATATTTGGTTGATATCCTCTTGATATGCATTGATTAGCCATATGTCCTATTCTATTGCATGCAAAGCATCTAGCATTGAATGAATTGTTTATTTGCATATTTCTGCATTCAACAGATTTGTGACCATACCTTTTGTAGTTGAAACACTATACAAAGAAGGATAAATTAGTCTGATTCATTCTTTTTCTAAATTGAGTTGCTTTATGACCAAAGTTGCAATTGTAGCAGTATCCATTGAAGGATGGATATCTTTGAGTATTTGGTTGCCTTACCGGAGGTCTTCTAGGCCTGTTCCTTGGATTTCTTGATCCAGAGTTCTTCTAACCAGATCTAGAACTTTCACCTTTTTCATATCCCAAGCCATGCTTGTCATCTACCCTCTTTTGGCTTTCAAGAAGAACCTCAAGTTGAGCAGAGCTTATCTTGAATTTCTCTTTGTATTCATTTACTGTTTGAAGATCCCTTTTAAGAGTGTCTATCTGATTCTCAAGTTGTTCTTCATTATATCTAGCTTCTTCAAGATCAGATTCCAGATGCCTAATTATTCTATCCATTTTGTGGCAGTCTTCTGACTTCTCCTTGAGAGATTGTTTTAGATTATCTTCAATTTTCTTTTCTCTTCAATTTCTTAGGTGAATTTCATAACCCCTGATTCCATTTCATGTCTTACCATAATGACCTCTTTTAATAGCTTCTCACATAACTTTTTTTTCTCATTCAAATCTTCATTAGTATCATTGGCTTCACTTTGACTTGCTAATTGTTTGAAGTAGTTCCTTTCTCTTTTTCACAGAGATACTTAGTTTTTCTTTTCGTTTATTTATGAAATCATCATCTTGTTTGAGTCTTTCCCTTAGGTTATTGACTTTAGAGTGAGATTGCTCAAGATCATCTAGGGCAGACTGAAGTTGTTCCCTCATACCATACATATCCATTGAGATGCCTAGATCTTCCTCAAGCTATTAGGCTCTGTTTGGAGGAACTTAGCTCTGATACCAATTGTTGGAAACAAGGTAGATAACTAAGAGGGGGGTGAATTAGCTATCTTAAATATTTAACTTTCTTTTCTTCTTTTTCAATTAGTGCAACATCAAAACATATAAACATACATAATCATGAGAGCAGAAAACAAATCAACACACATAACACAAGGATTTTTACATGGAAAACCTTGTTAAGGGAAAAACCATGGGGTGACTAACCTAAGATTGTATTCTCTGTTAAAAGAATAAGAAGTACAAAATGGCACTTGCTAATTAGGGCTCACTGCCCAAGCACACTGCTCACAAGAGGCACACTGCCTACAAGAGACTTATTGTCTACAAGGATATAGAATGTAACCAGATGTTTGAACTGAAGAGAGGCATCCACATATGCTAAGATTCAGTTCCGGTTAGGCTCAATACAGTGATCTACTGCACTTCATTCTTCCTCTGCTTTAGTGCTACTATTCTATCACATACTAGACTTGTATTGCTGCTTCCACACTTCTCTCTGCCCTTTTTCACACATTATATCACACACAACACCCTTCATACTAAAATCCATCTGGTATATATATTTGCACCAAGGATTTCAACATCTTTCTAGTTGGCAGCCGGAATACTCAAGATATTTACTAAATACCGGTCTGTCAGCTGAATCCATGCTTAATATATGATGCATATCAAAATTATAGACATGGAAGTCATCAATCATATCAGCCAACCATGAATGATCCCTCAAGAAGCTCGATCATCATCAATTTCTCATCTGGATTAAAGTCTGATGCTCTACCGGTTAGTTCTTCCTTAGTCTACTCTATCTTTTAGCAACCCAACACTTAGATGCTCATATTTTTTTATTCTTTCATCATCGGAGGCTCCATCTCTGGAATGTAGTAGTCATGGTACTCCTCTTGACTTCCCCAAGTCCACACTTTGTGAGATACATCCTCTAAGAGATTCAAACTTGATTGTCGGACCTTGCTGCATGCTCTGTTCTTGTTCACTGGACCAAAACATTCTTCAATCTTACTTCTGGTATTGTCATACTATGCTCTATGGATGTGTGGGATATACTTTGTTGCCATCAATGACAACAATCATGAAGCCACATAGTGTCTCTTGCCAACAGAGAATGCTTATTGTGAATATCATCGTGTGAAAGGACATAAAACATCTAACTATATGAGGTTGAAACATTGCATAAAAGACCTTAAAGATAGAGATGATATAACCATTGATGAACCTCCAAGACAATCACCTAATGCCAACCTAGGGGCATACAAGGATCATCCACTTCCCAATCATAACAAAGGAAAAGCCTCATCTTCCAACTAAACATACAATGTCATGCCACCTCCTTCTTTCTATTTCATTGTGGGTCGAATAGAAGATTATTCCAAACATGTCAATACCATCACCATTGGAGCCAAAACACCAAATTGCATTGTTACCACTCGTCGTGGCTGTGTTTCCATCCATGAAGCCCTACCAATGATCAACCCTCTACATCCACACCTACTAATCCACCATCCACCCAACAACCTTCTAGATCACCTCAGAAAAACTCCCGCACAAATTTCCATCCTCGAATTACTACACGTATCTCCCCTCCATAAGGAAGTCCTTGACAAAGCCTTAATGGAAACTGAAGTCCCTACCAATTTGAATGTTGATCAATTCAAAGCAATGGTAGGCAACATCACTTCACCTCACCACCTCACCTTCTCAGAAAAGGACCTACGCACCTCTAATGCAGCACATATCGAAACCTTACACATCGAAGTCCTAATCCATAAACATACCATCAAATGAGTCTTAATAGATGGTGGCTCTGGCCTAAATCTTTGCACTCTAAAGCTATTAAAACATTTGGGATACTCCGATGTGATTGTGGACTCTAGTGAGTGTATAACTATCAAAGGATATGATGACTTTGAAAGATTGTTCGAAGGCACCATCAAGCTTCCCATTCAAGTTGGACAAAAGATTTTCGAAACCAAATGCCAAGTACTTGATCTTGACCTCCCATATAACATGCTCCTTGGCCGACCATATATTTATTGCATGCAAGTTGTTCCATCCACCTTCCATCAGTGCCTAAAATTTCCCCACAATGGCACATAAATCACTATCTATGCTGACCCTCATCCTTTCCAATATTGTAGTTTCTTGGAAGGACATGACCACACCTTTTTCCATTACAACAATGCCACTAAAACATCCACTTCTCATCCTATGCCATCCACTTTGATGCAGAGGCATCCACACTAAAACCTTGACATACAGCATGTATGTCCGCAACCCTTCATCATCATCATATTTCCCTTAACACTGTTAGCATCATCATATTTTCTCTGCCGACCGATATCCTCCTGCAGACAAACCTTCAACCTTTCATCTGTCAGCAGCATCATCATATCCAGCTATCGGCAGCATCATCATACTCGGCAAGCGCAAACATCCTCTTGATGTTCACTGTTCATCTTACTGCCAACCTCTTTCAGCAGCATCATGATGTTCAACATCATGCTCATCGGCAGGATATAAAATATCATGTTCCCTCCATATATCCTGATGACGACAACCTCATGCACCTTTCCTTCGATGCTTACATCACCCCGATATCCTGATGACGATTATCCTGATGACGATGACGTCACATGTAGCTCCTCCAATATCCTGCTGTCGGCCAAACTTAACATTATCGGCCCGCGATGGTTTTATCAACCTGATCTTCTACCTTATGCCGATACGCTCCTCCTCGGCAACACCTGATGATGATCACCCCAATGCACATTTACCTTATGCAATTGACTGCATCATGTTCGCCTCCATCTACTCGGATGACGCCCGAAGTAACTGCAGGATATACACAGAAATATCCTGATGATGCCGTTGTGACAGATTTTCCAACCTTAGCGAATTTTCAATCCGCCGAACCTCCTGAGGTGACCCGATCTACTTTCAGGGCAATCTTCCAGACTCGAACTATCAGCATGACCTAGCACATACCCATGCTAGGGTTCTCAACACCTCTTGACGGCGATCCTGCAAACATGCATGCAAACAAACACAAAATGCAAACTAAATCCTAACCTACTGTACATAGCCATTCCACCGATTCGACGAATCAACCGGTGGAATGGATCAGCGAATCCATGAAACCACCAGAACAGCAAATTGATCACACAATGGACTCCAAAACAGAGAATGGACACAAACAGGATCTCTTTATTTGATTTCAAAAGATGCAAATACAGTACTCTGTCTCACTCCCTGCAATCTAGCTTCTCAACATCTATCCCTAAAACCAACCGATCCTAATGCATAAATAGGATCTCCTGCGAGTACTACCAACTCGACTCCAAGTGGCTGGGAAATCTCTCCAGGCGGCTGGGAGATCCAACCGGACCTACAGCATAATAGCTGTCATAACAAACTACCTAAAAATAGTAAAGTATGGTCAACATGACCTTATTACAGGCATTGGTCTTATAAGACCTTCTTGGAAACATTAACCAGACCTATAACAAACTAACTGCCTCATGGAGGCCAGCTGTCAGGTAGGTGCTCCTGCACCATACTCCCCAACAAAAAAGAACTCATGTCCCATGAGTTTGGATGTGGAAGTCCTCCACCTTTATACTTTGTCATGTCAGTGTTCTGACCTGTTCCAGCTTTATCCTCTGCTGGCTCTTGGCTGCTCCAAGACTTCTGAACTGTAACTTACTGTCTTGCAAGTAAATCCTCATGCCTGTCAATGTAGGCCCTTCTCTCACATACCTTGTGTTTGTCAGGTTGTCTGACCAGAACCTCTATCTGAACTGCCTCTTGAACTTCTGCAATGTTCAACTCTATCTTTCTTTCAACTTTTATAGGACAAACAATAGTCCCAACTATGACAACATCCTTGTCATTCCTCTCAACTGGTTGCTGTTTGTAAACCTGTTTCTGAACCTGCTGCTGACCTCTGTCAGTCACAACTGAAACTTTCTTCAACATGTTGTCCTTAACAACTCCTTTCCCTGCAGTGTCCGCAACTGCCTTTATGCCTGGTCCTATAGGCTTCTGCACAAATTCCTTCTTTCCCACTAAAATGATTTGGGCTGCCCCCTGTGCTGCAGCATCTTCCTGCAATGGCATCAACATAATAGTCTTCCCATCTTTCTGGCATGTTTTTCCTTCATCTCCTGCAACTCCCTTGCAGTACCACTACCTTTCGGAGGCATTTTGTCAACCTCTCACTCCTCTACCTCTGTCCTTTCAGTGACAGAATCAACACACAACAGCCCAGACCTTTTGCTGGGCTCTGATACCACTATGATGCAGAGGCATCCACACTAAAACCTTGACATACAGCATGTATGTCCGCAACCCTTCATCATCATCATATTTCCCTTAACACTATTAGCATCATCATATTTTCTCTGCCGACCGATATCCTCCTGCAGACAAACCTTCGACCTTTCGTCTGTCAGCAGCATCATCATATCCGGCTATCGGCAGCATCATCATACTCGGCAAGCGCAAACATCCTCCTGATGTTCACTGTTCATCTTACCGCCAACCTCTTTCAGTAGCATCATGATGTTCAACATCATGCTCATTGGCAGGATATAAAATATCCTGTTCCCTCCATATATCCTGATGACGACAACCTCATGCACCTTTCCTTCGATGCTTACGTCACCCCGATATCCTGATGACGATTATCCTGATGACGATGACGTCACATGCAGCTCCTCCAATATCCTGCTGTCGGCCAAACTTAACATTATCGGCCCACGATGGTTTTATCAACCTGATCTTCTACCTTATGCCGATACGCTCCTCCTCGGCAACACTTGATGATGATCACCCCAATGCACATTTACCTTATGCAATCGACTGCATCATGTTCACCTCCATCTACTCGGATGACGCCCGAAGTAACTGCAGGATATACACAGAAATATCCTGATGATGTCGTTGTGACGGATTTTCCAACCTTAGCGAATTTTCAATCCGCCGAACCTCCTGAGGTGACCCGATCTACTTTCAGGGCGATCTTCCAGACTCGAACTATTAGCACGACCTAGCACATACCCATGCTAGGGTTCTCAACACCTCTTGACGGTGATCCTGCAAACATGCATGCAAACAAACACAAAATGCAAACTAAATCCTAACCTACTGTACATAGCCATTCCACCGATTCGACGAATCAACCGGTGGAATGGATCAGCGAATCCATGAAACCACCAGAACAGCAAATCGATCACACAATGGACTCCAAAACAGAGAATGGACACAAACAGGATCTCTTTATTTGATTTCAAAAGATGCAAATATAGTACTCTATCTCACTCCCTGCAATCTAGCTTCTCAACATCTATCCCTAAAACCAACCGATCCTAATGCATAAATAGGATCTCCTGCGTGTACTACCAACTCGACTCCAAGCGGCTGGGAAATCTCTCCAGGCAGCTGGGAGATCCAACCGGACCTACAGCATAACAGCTGTCATAACAAACTACCTAAAAATAGTAAAGTATGGTCAACATGACCTTATTACAGGCATTGGTCTTATAAGACCTTCTTGGAAACATTAACCAGACCTATAACAAACTAACTGCCTCATGGAGGCCAGCTGTCAGGTAGGTGCTCCTAAAGCTATTAAAACATTTGGGATACTCCGATGTGATTGTGGACTCTAGTGAGTGTATAACTATCAAAGGATATGATGACTCTGAAAGATTGTTCGAAGGCACCATCAAGCTTCCCATTCAAGTTGGACAAAAGATTTTCGAAACCAAATGCCAAGTACTTGATCTTGACCTCCCATATAACATGCTCCTTGGCCGACCATATATTTATTGCATGCAAGTTGTTCCATCCACCTTCCATCAGTGCCTAAAATTTCCCCACAATGGCACATAAATCACTATCTATGCTGACCCTCATCCTTTCCAATATTGTAGTTTCTTGGAAGGACATGACCACACCTTTTTCCATTACAACAATGCCACTAAAACATCCATTTCTCATCCTATGCCATCCACTTCATACATTGATCCTTCCAACATCGCAACCACATCACAAGCATCCACTCCTCCCGAGGTCAAGATCAAAGTAAATGACATGGGATGTGGTGAATACGACCTACATGGCACATTTTGTGTGGGCCTAATACCACCATCTCCTAAAACATTTGGTGCTCCTAAGGAAGAGGAAGTTTCTATGGTTGTCATCAAATGCAAACTGTCACCTACCTTCAAGAAAAAGCACCTCCTTGAACAAGATGTTCTCAAAGACGTATCCTCTTGGTTATACAAGAATGAAGAAAATCAAGAAGCTCCTACTCTCCTAACTGAGATCTATGGAAAAGGTCTCGAAGTTGTCAAATAAATGGGCTACAAAGGACAAGGCACTATAGGCCTTCATGTAAAAGGAATTATTGAGCCCATCCAAGCAACAAGGAATTTATATCTCCATAGGTTAGGGTATGGAAAACAAGAGTCTACCCCCACCGATACTGACTATACCTTAAGTGAGGTTACTAAGGCCTTTCCCACGGTAGTTAACATCAATGAAGAGGACCATCAAGACTCTTTTAATGATTTCACCAAACTTTTTGAATCATCTATATGCACCATCTATACCCTAAAATTCAATGACCTATCCCTTTTCTATCCCCAACTCATAGATTGGGACCAACAAGGACCTCCCATCCTCGATGTCGCACAAAATGATGAAGCAATAGCTAAAATGATGGGGTTTAGAGATCACTTTCCCCTTGGAGACCACAAGGCCAACTATATCATGGAACTAAACACATTTTCATATTTTGGGGAGACAATTCAAACTCTTAGTCCCAAAAAATATGAAAATAAAAATAACATTCCCTAGTGAAAACGACCTTGTGGCACTTTCAGATGAAGAAAAAATTAAAATAAAGGATGTATCCCTAGTGAAAACCTCCACGAGGCACTAGAGGATGAGAGAATTGACCTTTCTAATGTACCTAAATTCTATCAAGAAAGATCATCGATCCTTGTAGAAAAATCACATGAGATGAACCTAAGAACAGAAGAGGCACCCAAAATCACATTTAGAGTAGAATCCCTCACAACAATAGAACACGAGGCTTTCTTAGATTTCTTCAAACAAAGGAGTCAAAACTTTGCATGGACATGCCGATATGCTAGGATTGGATCTTGCTCTAGTTTTCCATCATCTTTGTGTACACCCTAATGCAAAACTGGTAAAACAAAAGCTAAGAAAAATGAATCCACAAGTAGCACTCCTCATCAAAGCAGAACTCAAGAAACTTTTAGATGTGGGATTAATTCATCCTATAGACTATCCCGAGTGGATATCAAACATTATACTTGTAGAAAAAGTTACTGGGTGCATCTGATGATGTACAGACTTTAGAGACCTAAATAACTCATGACCTAAGGATGACTTTCTGTTACCCAAAATAGACATCATTGTGGATCTCACCGTAGGACATGAGATGTTGTCATTAATGGATGGATTTTTCGGTTACAATCAAATTAGGATAGCTGAAGAAGATCAACATAAGACCTCCTTTATATGTCCATGGGGAACATATTGTTGGGTTTTTTATGCCCTTTGGATTAAAGAATGCAGGAGCTACATATCAAAGAGCTATGAGAGTTATCTTCCATTACCTTTTCCATAGCATAATGGAAGACTATGTAGATGATCTATTGGGAAAATTAAAAACTAGAGAAGACCACTTGAATGTGTTGGCTAAAATCTTTGACAAATTAGAGAAATACAAAGTGTGACTAAACCCCAAGAAATGTGTCTTTGGGGTCACCTCTATAAATCTCCTAGGATACATTGTGTCAAGAAGAGGAATCGAAGTTAACCCAGCTAAGGTTAAGGCTATAATGGAAATGCCTCCACCTAAAACACTCAAGCAACTCCATAGCCTTCAAGGGAAACTTTAGTCTATCTGGTGCTTCATAGCAGATTTTACAGACAAGTGTCAACCATTTTAGCATCTTCTCTGAAAAAACACAGCATTTGTATGGGATAACCAGTGCTAGAATGCCTTTGAAAAGCTAAAGGAATATCTTGCTACACCACCAATCCTTATTCAACCAAAGCAAGGACAACCCCTTCTTCTATACATCTCAATAACATAAATAGTAATAGGGGTCTTACTAGCACATCATGATGAACAAGGAAAAGAGAGATCAATATACTATATTAGTCATACCTTGCTGACCTATGAGATGAATTACACTCCTATTGAATGAGCATGCCTTGATGTTGTCTTCACTTCTTAAAAGTTGAGACACTACATGCTCAACCATAAGACAAAGCTCATTCCCAAGATTGATCCACTCAAATATTTATTGACTAGAGCAGCTCTCACAAGACGAATGGCTAAGTGGGTTATGATCCTAAGTGAGTTTGACATTGAGTACATAGAAAGAAAAGTTATCAAAGGACAAGTAATTTCTGATCAATTGGTCGATGCAGCTATCCTAGCACAACAACCATTACTCTCAGAGTTCCCAAATGAGTTAATATTGACAATAGCACCAACAAAGGATACATGGAAAATATATTTTGATGGATCCTACACACATCGTGGCTCGGGGGTAGGCATCTTGTCTGTTACCCCTCAAGGAGACACCATTCCAAAATCATACAAAATAACATTTCCATGCACAAACAACATAGCAAAGTATGAGGCCCTTTTTACAAGACTTTGCATGGCCATCCAATGGAAGATTGAAAAGCTTATAGTTTATAGAGATTCCTAGTTAGTCATTAGACATGTCAATAATGAGTACAAAACAAAAGATGACAATCTCCTGCCTTACAAAAGAATGGTTGATGATTTAAAGGACTATTTCCATGATATCCATTTTGAACAAATTCCAAGGTTGAACAACAAAGCAGTAGATGCTATGGCTACTATAGGATACCTGGTTGACATGAAAAAGGATAGTAAAAAATGTGAGTTCTTGATTGAAGAACTTCTAATGTCAGCCTATGATGTACCACAATCTGAATTAGTATGTGACATCATTAGTCCCTTATCTCCTTGGTATCAAGAGACCTACATGTACCTCCATGATAACATCATCCCACCAAACCTATCATCCATACAATGCAAAACCTTCATCCACTGAGCTTCCCATTTCACCATCATAGGAGATACCCTATACCGAAAAAGTCTTGATGGTACTCTTTTGTGATGTCTTGACTCTAGGAAAGCTGAAGTGGCCTTGTAAGAGGTACACAAAGGCATTTATGGGGCACACTCTAGTGGACCTACTCTAACAAAGAAGATCCTTAGAATAGGGTAGTATTGGCCAACCATGGAACGATATGCCTACCACTTTGTGAAGAAATGTCTACCATGCCAACAACATGGTGATCTTATTCATGCACCTTCACAAGAGTTGTAGCTAATAACAACACCTTGGTCCTTTTCACAATGGGGACTTGACCTCGTAGGAAAAATTCACCCACCATCCTCCAATGGTCATAAATTCATTATTACCACTACCGAATATTTCACCAAGTGGGTAGAAGCTATTCCACTCACTTTTACCACTTGCATCCAAATCACTAAATTCACCCTCCACTACATAATATGTCATTATGGCATTCCCTTTTCTATCATCACAGATAATGGGAAACTGTTTAAGAACAATGGAGTCTGCACCCTATGTGAGATTCCACATCCAACACCATTTTTCCACACCATATTACACTCAAGATAATGGTAAAGCCGAATCTTCTAACAAGACCATCTTACGCATCTTGAAAAAGATGGTTAATGAAGCTAGTCATGAATGGAACCTTTAGCTCAACTTGCCCTATGGGTCTATTGCACAAGCATTCGCACACCGATAGGAGCCACACCATACTCATTAATATCTAGTTTTAAATCTGTGTTGCCTATTGAGGTTGAGCTCCTTTCTCTCATGATTTCATTGCAGAATATAATCATTGAGGACAAGTACTGAGTTGCATGACTGAATGAGCTAGAACTCCTGGATGAGAAATGTCTAGATGCTCTTGTTGCAAGTATGTGCCTAACCGGTGCTGTCATTGATGTCAACATATCTGTGTTAACATTGATGTCAATTGTGCTCCTAATTCAATAAGTTAGATTCTTTGTATTAGCTCATGGAAGTGTTGGAGAAAATGAGTAAGTGATCTAGATATTGAGTTTCCAAGTGCTTTTGAGAAAATTTTCTCCTCCAGTGGAAACAGTGTGTGGAAGAGTATCTTTGTTTACTGAAGAATAGTCTAGTAGATTGCTCCGCATTTTGCAGTAGATTAAATATCTTTGTCTATGGATTGGAATTTATTTAGAGGCATGTATGAAGATGCTATATCTCAATTTTGAACCTCCAGAATGAAGATCTGGGGGAGTTATGTTCACCATAATAAAAGCTACTTTTTCTAAGTATTCACTAGTGATAGGGAGAAAGTATTTTGCTCCGCATTCCTCCACATTGAAGTATTTTTGTCTGTGGTTCTAGATTTAAATCTAAGCTAACGTTATGTACCTTGAACTTCAATGGCTTCTAATTTGGTGGTCTGCAGGTGATCTTTTCCATATGACAGTAGCTAGCAGTGGTGTTTATGTGCTCCCGTTTGAAGAATCTTCTTGATAGAATGGTTTGAAGTTGTGCGGTTGTTCTTGATGATTCCAATGTACTTCTGGAAGTCTCTTGATTGTGTTCCTACCCTTGGATTGGTCTGCAAATAGAAATTTGGATCATGGATGAAGAATTTTCTTTGATGACCTAGTGTTCTTAGAGTCTTGGCTGACCTGGTTGATTTCACTATTTGCGGAGAAGCCTTGAAGATTGTAGAAGTGTGTCATGGTGTGAAGGATTGAATTTGAGTCCTTGCTAAGGTGTAGGATGATCAACATACATCTTTACATATTTCCCTTAGCTAATTTATGTATTAGGTCCAAACCTATTTCTATCGATGTTTTGTAATGCCAACGTTGGATATTGTTCCAACAGTTGATGAATGTATTGCCAACCTTGATGTACATTCCAAGGTTGATGACTTGTATAAAGACTTGTAATGAAATTGTAAAAAAGGTATGAGTGTGCAAAATGAGAAGATAAGTGCAAAGAGTAAGAAGAGCAAAGCAGAGGAAGAATATTGTGCTTCAATTGAACTGAACTCAGGCATAGAGTAGATGCTATCAAATCAGTTCAAAAATCCTTGGTAGTGAGCCAATCTTTGCAGTGAGAAATTTGGATAGTGAGCCTATGATTTTCAGTATTCTTATAACATATATTTGTGTGTGTGTGTGTGTGTGTGTGTGTGTGTATTTTTGTGGGCTAACACCCACTGTGGTTTTTCCCTTATCAGATTTTCCAAGTAAAAAATATGGTGTCTGCTATGTTGAATGTATGATTGTAATAAGCTTATGGTTTCATGCCTTCATGGTTGAATCTAATTATTAGCAATTAAGTAGTTGATGGTTTTATAATTATATGAAGTTAAGTTTATGTGACAACTGATTCAGCCCCCCTCTCAGTTGTCCTGTGTATTTCAACAATTGGTGTATACACCTAAAAATGACACAACTCTGTCCAAATAAGTATTCTTAATATTTATTCAGTTTAATTCCTCTATCAATAAATAAATAAATCAATTTATTTATTTGGTTCATATTCCTACCATTAATTGAATAAATTACTTTTATTTAATTAACTTCATTGAAGTCAACTTCATTCTTCCAAACAATTAAATAATTCTTAATTATTTAATTAAAGTTAATTGTTCCTCCAAATTTAAATAAATCAATCAAATTTATTTAAATTCTCTCAATCTCTAAAAATAAAATATAATCAAATATTTTATTTATTCTTCTAAAATGCACAAACAATTAAATAAATTTATTTATTTAATTTGCTTTCTTATCTTCAAATTCCTCAAAAATCTTCCAAATCTTTTAAAAATAAATCTTCTTCTTCATGCGCACAAAATTAAATAATTTATTATTTAATTTCTCTCAAATCATGCAAAAAGAAAATCACAAGTTGAGTTGACTAATCTATTCTATCTTGTTTTTATCAATAACTCTTAAATTGGCAAAAAGCTTTCTAATTTATGAACTCAAATCTTATCTTTATAAAAGAAAGCAGTTAACTCAAACAAAACAGTCTTTTGTGTGACACTTGTCCTCTTTCTATTAACACACATCCTCTCAAGTCTTCTATACCATTGATCTTCTTATTCTTTCTATACCGTCGATCTTCTCTCTCACAAGTCTATAAGTACAACCCTTTTCTTCCATTTCTATCATCCAAGCTTTTAGTACCCTTACTCTGCAAGAATCATAGCATGCCTTTGGCACCAAATTCCTCCATTGCTTGTGATCAACTTGTTATCTTCTTACCATTACCATTGCTGTAAATCTCATCTTCATTTCAATAACTATCATAGCCATTCTCCATTGACATCTTGAAGAAAAAGCAAGGAAGTGCGCTTTCTAAGGGCTTCATTCATTATGAAAGAGTGATTGAGATAGGTGACCAATGGAAGCTATGAAGTATTGAGGTTTGCAAAGTTTTGTCTTTGTTGTTTTGATCTTGATTATTTCCTTTTCCATTGAGTTATTGGGTATTATTGATATTATTGATATTCATGCACAATTCCCTTAACATTTTTGGCACCCACTGTGGGGCTTGCCCCAATTTAACCTCAAAACTAAGTTTTTGTACATTAGGTTTTGTACACAGGAGGATTCTACGCATCTGATCATTTCTAACATGCATCTAAGCTCTGTTTCCATGCATCTGACAGATCAGTGCATTCATGCTCTGTTACAATGCATTTGACCTCTAAATCGGCGCATCTGCTACTTCGGTACATATATCATCTATTTCTACATTTTTATCTTCTGAATCTACGCATTTGTAATCCTGCACATCTCTATTTTTTTCTGTGCATATAATCTCTATAGCTATGCATTTGTTCTGACAGGGATTTTGAGAGTTATTTCTTATGATTTCGCTAACACTAACATTTCTCATAGGAATATTCTCTGATCTACTTGCAGGTTAGGGGCTAGTTTAGTCATATAGCTACATTTGTTAACTCATCTCATAGATCTAATTAGCAAGGAAAGTAAATTGATTGTTCATGCAAAATTAAATCTAGATCTAATTAGGAAGGGATTGTAATTTGATCTTGTTGCATCAACAACTTGAATATAGTCCCAATGCTAGGAGGATAAAATTGAACCATTGCTATCTTGCTTCTTTCAAAGCTAACAAATCGCGTGTGTGCCCAAGTAGCTTAGCTCATTTAGTCTTTTTTCATTTTAACTAGGGGAAAGAACCATTGTCTTTCGTGTATTTGGAATGATAGTAGGCCCATGCTCTCCCCTCTTTTGGGTGACCAAAATATCAAACCTATCATTTTGCATGTGTTTCCTTTAGAGAGGTCTACCCTTAGATATCCTTCCATCCAAGTGGGAATGACCTTAAGTGGTAACAAGCTAAAGCCAAGCTCTGCCTAGCCACTATAAATAAATTGTTTTTGGAGTGCAAGCTTCAAACAATGAGTGTTGTTAAGTTATACTGATAGCCAACCTCCCCCAAATCCCTCCAAGGCGTAACCCTTGAAGGTTGGGAGACTCCATAACAGAGAGTAGTGCTGCCGCATGTATAACCACTCAAATGGTTGCACTTACTAATCATCCATTGCTTTTAGAAGCCAAAATCCCCTATAAACTGGTGCCAAGAAGAGCAATTATCACCTCCCAAAGATGCCTCACATAACAGTGAGAATTTGGTTTATATTGTCCCTACCAGCCTAGGATTTGTACTTGCTTTTAGTAAAAAAAGTCCAAAAATTAAAAAAAATCAAAATCATGAAAATATTCTTTGTGTTTGCTATGTCTTACTTGCCATAATTGAAAAAAAAAACTAGATCAGAAAGACCAACTTTCAGTTGAGAAACCAAAAACATCGAAAAAAGTGCCAAAAACATTGCAAAATAGTCAAAAACCCAGAGTTGTGCATTTTTCTTGCAGAGCTATGCATATATTTCAACTTGTTATGCATATACTTCAACTTCCTACACACTTATTGTATGTTCCTACGCTCTTGTTGTTTACCAGAGTTGTGCATATATTCTGACTTGCTGCGCATTTGTTGTTGCGCATCCACAATAGTGAGCATTTCCCAGTCTTTTGAGAGAAAGTTTTCAACCTTTTTGAGTACCAATTTTAGCCTTGTTCTAGTTTTAGAGATTAGATTTATTGTGCGGTCACTTCTCCTATCTATTTTTCCATAGCACCCTCTTTTTCATTAGTCATCTCGTCCACCTCATCCAAATCTTCCCAAAACTGAGTCAAAAGGTATCAAACCAGGTTACGACAAGATAATTCTAGATCATATTAAACCCAAACAATCACTAGTAAAGTCTCCACTATCAGGATGCATCATCCTTCTCTATCAGAACTTTTCACTAGTGTTGGTGCAAGACTAGTCCCCATCAAGTAAATCGATTACTAACATCCTTACTTGTGGCTATTGTTTTGTATCGAATGATTCATTTGAAATCATAGATCATAGAAAACCCTTGTCAAAATCTTTTCACTACAAGTATCCCCTTCACCACAACCTTCAAACTCACCTTGTCAAAGCATCCAATCTCATAACATCCCATCCCAAACCACACCGCATGTTCCTAACTAGATCCCAGAAAAAAAAGCAACTTGAAACGGCTGGAACATCAGACAAGATTGTGTCCCCTCATGAAAGTGATGAGGAAATTTCACAAGATGACATAGAACAAGCACTCCAAGACAGGAAATTCCAATACATGATGGATAAAGTCATCAACCAAGACCCTTCAAAATTCTTCCTCAACCTAGCAAACCAAGGGCTTAAACTCCCCACTAACTTTGATATCAATGCATTAAAAGAACCAGCAGATGAAAGAACTCACAAAAAAGAGTACAAATAAGGAAAGCACCCTTGACAAAGACAAAGGAAAGAAAACAACAGACCCCAACATATCTATAGACACGCTGATGAAACAAATTCAAACTTTACAACAACAATTTGTGAACCTCCAAACAGGGACATCCACTAAAACTTATTCATTGGAGGATATCTCGCCATATCCATTTGACAAAATCTTTAACATGGTACCCTTCCCCTTTTGGTTTGAAGTTCCTAAGTTTGACAAATACAGAGGAAAGGGTGACCCCAAGGACCATATCCAAGAATTTAGCACCACATGTCTAGAGGTAGCCCACAATGAAACTTTCCTCATGAGACTTTTTCCTCGATTAGTAGGAGGACAGGCCATGGAATGGTTCTCTCGACTACACCCAGGTATCAAAACTTTTGATGAGTTAGTAAATAAGTTCGTCACACGTTTCTCATACAACATTGAACATGAGGTATCTGTGCTAGACCTATGCAACACGAAATAGAAAAGTGGTGAATCTTTCACCACTTTCCTACAAAGGTGGAGACAACTAGCAAGCAAATGCCCTCATCACATACCAAAGAAACAAATGACAGAAATGTTTGTCCACAACCTCAACCCTGATCTTAGCTACCAAATACAAATCTAAGGTCCCACCACATTCACGAAAGTGATTGAGATGGGATTATTTATCGAAAAAGATATGATCGCAAAGGGGCAAATCAAGTTGTTCAAAGACAATCCTAACTCTAACTACACCATGGACAAGTCAAAATTTTGGACTAAGAACAAAAACATAGTCAACGATGGAGTGGTTGATGCCAAAGCAGTGGCTCCTAAACAACCAATTCTCAATCTCAAAGGCATTTCAAGTAGCACAACACCCAACAAGCCTCCATCAAATGAGCAGAGACAATCACCATGGAATTTCTATTCTAGATGAAAGATTACACCATCAGGAGAATCACTTGAGTCATCCTTGAGAAAGTTGTTACCAAACAATGAGATCACCCTTCCCTCCACAAGTGACTATGAACCCCAAGTAAAACCTCCTTAGTGGAATGGTACCCACTATTGTGAGTACCATAGGGGAAGAAGACATAAAACTAATGACTGTATTCATTTGAAAAATGTCATTCAAGACTTGTTAGACCAAAACCATGTTGGTACAAGAGATCATCCAAATAATGAATCACATGTGGTGTACAAGGATCTGCTCCCTAACCATGACAGATAGAATAACAACAATAACAACACCAATCGATAGAACTGTAATAATGGAAACAATGATGCAAATTACATAAACGTACCATTCGAGTACACCTTTAATAGTGTAACAGAGCATATCCCATAGATGAATGTGCTCACATTCAACAAACAATCAGATCCCAACACCAAATCTGATTGCACCATCATTACCTGCAGTGGAAAAACTACCTTGCACACACTTTCTCCAAGGTTGTCAGCCTCATCGTCTACCCCCCACCAATACAATGTCATAGACCAACTATGGAAAACTCTAGCCAACATTTCCATACTAGAGTTGTTGCGTCTATCACCAGCACACAAAGAAATTTTTGAAAAAGCCTTAGTGGAAACCACCGTCCCCACCAACTTGGCCGAAGAGAAGTTTCAAACCATGGTAGGTCACCTTACCTCATCCAACGTCGTCTCATTGACTGAGTAGGATGATCTATCTATGTTGCAACCCCATAACGCATACCTACATATCAAAGCTTTCATCCATAAACACTGCATCAAAAGGGTTCTCATTGATGGAGGGACAAGTTTGAATATTTGCACACTGAAACTAGTCCTTACATTGGGGTTCTCAGAAAATAGAGTGGATCCAAGGAAAAAGATTATAATCAAAGCCTATGATGAGTAGGAACAGACTACCAAGGGAACTGTGGTGTTACCACTAAGAATTGGACCAGTTACAAAAGAATTTGTGTGTCATGTCCTTGACAAGGACCACGCCTATAACATTCTCCTAGGAAAACCTTAGATCCATGCCATGAAAGTTGTGCCTTCCACCTACCACCAAGGCATCAAATTCTCTTACAACAGCCAAGAGATTAGCATCCAAGGTGACACCAATCCCTTCCAACATATCAACACCATCCAATCAAGACCTAAAACCATCATCCCTAACAATAGAGCTTCCACTTCCCCCATCTCCCAATGAGACCATAGCTCCCAAGATTCCACATCCAAGGTCCACGAACAAAAAGTCAAGATCAAAGAAACTGGGGTAGGAGAATACTCCATCAAGCATAGCCTTTGTCTATCCAAAATGCCTTTATCTCCAAAATCCTTTAGATGACCTTTACCCTGCCCAAAGCCATCTGTAACACCTGAGTCTCCTACTACTCCCTTTGTCAAGTGGGGTAGCTTGTCAAATGAAAGTGATGAAGGAGATGTGTTACAATGGCTCTACATTGATGAAAATGACACACAACAAGAGCAACAACCTAAGCTCCCAATAGAAATCTATGGGCATAGACAATTTATTTTACACAGAATGGGTTATGAAGGACAAGGCCCCATCGACTTAAGAAAGTAAGGAATCATCAAACCCATTCAACCTTCTTCATCCTCATCAACTCGAAACACAATAGGGCTAGGATACCAAGACAAAGCTAAAGGCAAAGGCAAAGCTAAGGCTACCACTTTTTTTGTGGAAATGATCCATAACCTTCAAAAGGACAATGACACAGATTCCAATGAATATGAGTGGGATGAACTCTTAGAATATTCCTATGAAGACAAATGAATTGATGTCCTTCAAACCTATAGCCCCTACTATGAGGGACTAACACCTAAGCATAGACCGATAGAGTGTGATTCGCCTATCCCTGAGAGCACAACTTACGAGGAAGGTCAGAGTTTGCATGAGATAAACAATATTGAGAAATGTACCATACCAGACCTTATTCCTAGAACTCCCCATCCTAACAACATATCCATCCTTACCACAACACCCACTAAATCAGATCAATATATCGCCCCCCTCCCCCTAGTACATCCTGAGCTTATCGATTGGGATCTACGAGGAACCCCTCAACTTGACATATTCCAAAATGATGATGCCTATATTGACTTCATGGAACTAAGAGACTACTTACGTGCAAGAGATCATAAAGCTGGTTGTACCATAGAACTCAATTCTTTAGCTTTCTCCAACTCTGCGGTAGTATCAGATCCCAAAAAAGTAAAAATAAAGGATGCATTGAATGGTGAAAACCTTCCAAAGGTGCTAGACGATATAAGGCTTGACACTCTCCCTAATGACATGTATCAGGAGAAATCATAGATTGTGGTAGAACCAACAGAACTAGTGGACATCAATATAGAGAGTAATCCTAATATCATATACTTTGCTAAGTCTTTATCTCCACTAGAAAAGATAGAATTTATACCCTTCTTCACGAGGAAACAAATCAACTTTGCTTGGTCATATGTAGATATGCTTGGTCTAGATCTAGACTTGGTCTTACATCATTTGCCACTAGATCCTAGAGTAAATCCTATAAAGCAGAAACTCAAAAAAAATGCATCCTCATGTTGCACTACTAGTCAAAGAGGAACTCAAAACGCTGCTAGATGTTGGGTTTATCAGACCGATAGATTATCCTGAGTGGATTTCCAACATAGTACCTGTCACCAAACTAGATGGAAGAGTTAGAATTTGTAATGATTTCTGAGATCATTACAAGGCCTACCGCAAGGATGATTTTCCATTACCTAACATAGACATCATTATGGACTTAACAGCTAGGCATACAATACTTTCTCTTATGGATGGTTTCTCAAGATACAATTAAATCAAGATAGCACCCGAGGATCAACATAAGACAACATTCACCTATCCATGGGGTACTATATGCTAGTGTGTCATGCCATTTGGGTTAAAGAATGTAGGAGTGACATATCAACACGCTATGACTACTATACTCCATTATATGATGCATGTAACAATGCAAGACTATGTGGACGACATCCTTGCCAAATCACTAACAAGGGAGTCTCATCTGGATGTATTAGAGAAAGTCTTTCAGCAACTGGAACAGTTCAAACTTAGATTAAATCCAAAAAAGTGTGTGTTTGGGGTCACCTCTGGCAAACTCTTAAGCTTCATAGTATCAACAAACAGGATTAAGGTGTATCCTACAAAAGTCAAGGCCATCATGGAGATGCCTCCACCGAAGAACACTACCCAACTATGCTCATTGCAAGGCAAATTACAAGCAATCCATCGATTCATCTCCCAACTGGTAGACAAGTGCCAAGTATTCAGTCATCTCTTACATAAAAACATTCCATTTAGATGGGATGAGAAGTGTGAAGAAGCATTTTGCAAACTTAAGGAGTATCTTATGAATCCACCTATCTTGTTGCCTCCTATACAAGGCAAGCCTCTATTACTTTACATAGCTACTACATAGACATCTCTGGATGCCCTTCTAGCACAATAGGAAAATGAAAGCAAGGAAAGGGCCAATACTACATTAGTCGCACATTGGTGGGGTATGAATTGCAATACTCTAAAATCAAAAGATCTTGTCTTGCTGTGGTTTTTGCTTCCCAAAAACTATGACATTACATGCTTGCACATTCCATCAAGCTTATTGCAAAGATAGATCCCCTAAAATACTTATTAAGAAAAGAAGCTCTCACAGGTCACCTAGCTAAATGGGTAATGCTCCTAAGCGAATATGACATTGAGTATGTAGAATGGAAAGCTATCAAAGGTCAAGTCATCGTCGATCAGTTGGTAGAGGCACCATTATAGGATACCACTCCAATAAAGTTTGAGTTTCCAAATGAATCAATCTTCACTAGCACAACACAGTCATGGACACTCTATTTTGATGGCTCTTATACAAATCATGGATTGGGGGCAAGTCTCTTGTTGGTCACTCCTCAGGGTGCCACAATACTAAAGTCTTATCGTCTACTTTTTCCACACACAAACAACATAGCAGAATATGAGGCTTTGGTCATTGTTCTCAAACCAGAAGTAGAATGGAAAGTAAAAGAACTTCATGTCTACGGTGATTCACAACTCGTCATCAATCAGGTCAATGATGACTATTAGACAAAAGACGACAATCTCATTCCCTACAAGCGTATGGTGGATGATTTTAAAGAGTACTTTGTGATCATCTCCTTTGAGAAAATACCAAGGATTGAAAACAAAGTAGCATATGCCATGGAAACCATTGCCTCACTCCTTGACATACCAGAGAATGAGTCATGTTCTGAGTTCTTGGTGGAGACAGACATGTAACCAGCTTATGCATACTTGAAACCCAATCCATTTGCCTTCTCGTCAGATCTGATTCACCCTTGTATGGTAAGATTTACACTTACCTCAAGGACAACACCTTACCACTGGACCTATCAAATAACCAATGTCAAACCTTCATTTGACAAACATCCCATTACACTATTATCATCAATACCCTATACTGCCGAGGTCTGGATGGTACTTTACTCTGATGTCTTGAAAGTGAGGAATCTCAAACCACCTTGCGAGAAGTGCATGAAGGAATATGCAGATCACACTCTAGTGGTCCTACTTTAGCCAAGAAACTCATGCATTTGGGATACTATTGGCCAAACATGGAAATTGATTCATATCAGTTTGTCAAGAAGTGCAAATAGTATCAGATACATGGAAACCTTGTGCATGCACCAGCTCAAGAACTGTGACCTATAACGACACCTTGGCCCTTTTGTCAGTGGGGACTCGACCTTGTGAGAAAAATTCACCCTCCTTAATCCAATGGCCACAAGTTCATAATAACATCCACTGAATATTTTACCAAGTGGATTGAAGTCATTCCACTCACCAATGTCACAAGCAAATAGATTACTTCCTTCATCCTCAATTACCTCATTTGCAGATACAAAATTCCCTCATCCATAGTCATGGATAACAGAATACCTTTCAAAAACTAGGATATCAAAGAGCTTTCTGACAAATTCAAAATCCAACACTACTTCTCCACCCCATACTACCCCCAAAGCAATGGTCGGGCAGAGGCATCTAACAAAACAATCTTGAAAATCCTCAAGAAAATTGTCAACGATGCCGACCGTGATTGGCACAAACAACTAAATCCCACTCTATGGGCCTATTGAACCAATATATGCACTCCCATTGGTGCTACCCCTTATGCCTTTGTCTATGGATTAGAAGCAATTTTTCCCATCAAGGTCGAGCTACCATCTCTAAGGATGTTGTTTAAAGGTCTTATTACTGATGAAGACTACAGAGTTTCCAGATTGCAAGAGTTAGAACTATTAGAGGAAAAATGACAAAACACCTTCAACCATCTCAAGGCATACCAGCAAAGGATGTCATAAGATACAACCACAGAGTTCGTCCTAGGGTCTTCAACATTGGTGATCTAGTACTCAAGGAAAATCTCCACAATCAGCAGGATCGGGAAAAGAAAGGAAAGTTTGAACCTAACTGGCTTGGACCTTATGTAATCGTTGTTACTCATGGATCAGGAGCATATCAATTAGCTACATTAGAGGGCAAGTTGTTTGATGACCCAATCAACAGCATGCATCTTCATTGGTTCTATACCTAGAGAACCCCAATGTAAGGGGGGCATAAAAACATTAAAAAAACAAAAAAATTAAAAATTAAAAAAAAATAGCAAAAAAAAAAAAAGGAAAAATAACAAAAAAATTGTTCTCTGGTGAAAACCTAGTAAATAGGCACCTTGGATAGGTACCATGATGAAAACTTGGCAAACATGCATCATGTGTATTTTAGCTCCCATGCAATAAAATCAAAGAAGTGAAAACCTAGCAAATAGGTGCTCTCTGTAATGCAAACTGCTTCCTCCATCTTTGGGAAACCAATCACCTTGTGTCCATTCTTCCCACTGTTATCCATTATCCAATCATGTCAGTTTCGAAATAAACACCTTGCGTAACAAAATGATAACCTATCATGTCTTGATACTATATAACCATTGTCACCTTAATATCTAAGGTTGTCAAAGTACCATATCCATAGTGTCAGCATATCTTAGGTCCATTAGGGTTCACCCTGCATCATCACATAGGCAAGGCCATTATCAATGTGCCCCTGAGGCTCCACTTCCCATCCATTCCATCACATGTCGTCTGTCCTTCTATCTATCTAAGTCCACACCGTTTCCTATCGCCTAGGTCTTAGGTCCATTAGGGTTCACCCCGAACTACGTTACCTCTATGTCATCACATAGGCAAGTCCATTTAACAATGACCCCTGAGGTACTAGGTCAGTCCCTTAGGGTGTGTTTCTTTGTATCCATTGGTAGTTCATCCATAATAAGCCAGATAACTCTACTTGACTGGAGGCAAGTCCTTGACTTGGTTATGGAGTTGGATTCTACAGTGCCACTTTGTTCACTGAGGACACCAATAAGGATTGTGATACATTGCACTAGGCATGCAAGCACGACAAAACCAGCTTTCAAAATAGAAATTTTGACGCAGGACATCAACCTATCCAAAGTAAAGAAAACAAGTACCTAAAGACTCAAAATGATTCTATCTAAATTATGGCAAGAAAACACATCTAATGCAAGAATGTTTTGTGTTTGTAGTTAGGTTAAGTTACAGCTTCTCAATTTTTGTTATCATGTTTCCTATGCTACTCAAGGATGCTAAAAGCTAGAGATGCTATGATGGGGGCATGATTCATTTTCTTTGTTTGCTGCTTGTGGGTTTATCTTCAGTAATATGAAGCCTTGTCTAAGGACATGATCAGCACAATGATCATCAAGGACATCAGAGGACTAACATGAAATAGGTACAATCATTATTTGTTGATACACAAGAAATACTCAGGTTATCTTGGTTCAATTATACCTAGATGCTTGTATTGACTTGCTAAATCAAAATCCATGTAAGTAATACTCAGGTCATCTCGGTTCAATTATACCTAGATGCTTGTATTTTCTTACAACATTTCAAAAATGCAAAAAGATAAAAAAGCCCAATGATGAAATAAGCACTTCAAAATACTTGCAATATCAAGATGGCAAACCATTTGCATCTAGAAAGCATCCACAAAGAATCCATATCCCATACAATAAAAATTCTATGCAGAGTATCAATGTTTTGCAAATAAAAGCTTGTGATCCTTTCATTCGCATTTCTTCTATCTATCATTGTGTCATTTTTGCATTGATTGCATACACTTGGACATTACAAAAACATGGCATAATTTGCATATCATAAAAACATGAGATAGTCATTTAACATGATTAAATCATTTGCATACATAATAGTGCATTAGGTCATCCATATACATTTGCATCAGCATAAGCATAGTACCAACAGAAAATACAAAAACATAGACAAATACATGTAGATCATCTCTTAAAACTACATAATCATATAGATAACATTCACATTTGCATATTAGATCATCAGAAATCATCTAATTATGCATTAGACCATCATCATATCAGAGTCCTAGAATCATCTGTAAGCATCATAGTGTTGAAACATAAACTGCATTATCATAAAGAAATCACATAACATCATATAGACATAGTAAATGTGTGCATCACATGTGAAAAACATCATAAGATAGAATGCATCCATTAGACATCACATAATGCATGTAGACCATCAACAAGCTACATCATCATATAAATATAACATAAATATGTCCAAGTGTACAATATCAAAGTCCATCTATGAGCCAAGCTATAAAAAGTATACATACATCACAAAATAATGATACATGTCTTGGTAACGGTACAAAGTGAGATAAATATACATATCAAACTTTCTGTGAGCCATCAAAAATGTGTATACATAAGTAAAAATTGGTACAAGTGTCAGCTAGCCCTACTGGCATGGGATGCTGCTCCCTGCACTGCCTTCTCCACCTCCACCTCTACCTAACCTAGACTATTATGGGCCCATCATCGACAATCCTGATCATGACCCACCTGCCCTCTGCGAAGACACTAACTGACTCCTATAGCTAGGTGCCCGCTGGTCTGCCAGCACCACCCCATGATATAATCCCCTATAATAATGAGTCTGGGTCTAAGCCCTAGCAAGCTCACCCTAAACCTACGCAAGCTACGTCTGAGCCCACTGCACCTGAGTAACTAAAAATGTAGTAGCCCCATCAGTACCCAAGGCAGCTAGGGCTGAATCCCTCTCTAGTCTAAGAGCCTGCACCCTCACCAGTGTTGTGTCTTGCTTAGCAGTGAGACTAGATATAATCCCTGCGTCTGCCTCCCTTTGGGACTCTGCCACCCTAAGCTCTACCTTGAGCTGTCTGACCTAACCTCACAATATAGTAATGGCTTGCTGCTGTAGGTCAGGCTGGGTAGGAACTTGTACCTATGCCTACTGCTATACAACTGCCTACTAGGGCACCTACTGCTATGCTGACACCTGTATCTACTATATAGTCTGCTGCTGTACTACTTGCGGCTGGGAAGGTCCCTCTCCAACTCTCCTCCTCTATCACTGCCTCCCTCCCCCAGTATCCCCTCCTCCACCTCCATCATCTCCATCTCCATGTCCTCCTCTCCCCCTCCTCTATCCCCTCCTCTATCTCCACCATCGTCGTCATTTGAATCTTCCTCCTCCAGGTGAGGAGCTAACTCTCCTAGTCTTGAATACCTTGGGAATGGGTGGGCTGCAAACCACTCCACATAGTTCGGGGTCATCCCCACATCCACTACCTCCCTCATCATTGACCAAGCCTAGTAGGGTATCTGAAGAAAATCTGCTCTAGCCTCCTCATAGGAAGCAATCGGGCCCCATCTCAACCACTCTGTATATGTCCTGGTAAATCATGTCTTCCCCTCTGGCCACCCCTGCACTCTCCCAAATTGTCTCTGCCCCTGGCTGACTATCTACATCTCCAAAATGTGACGTGTCTACCCAATCAACCATCGAGTCTGAAAGTAGTAGGGAATCTCATCATCCTCGTCATCCCATGGCTCACAATCTATGTATGGACACCAGATAACTCCATGCACTATATCCAGCGCATGTCTCCAATACTTAAGATTTCCTAGCTTATTATGGGAAATAACACCTACATAACCATATGAGTAAGGCTCCCCTCGCTGCTTAGAAAACATGCAAATGGGCTGAGTGATGGCTATGTACTCCCATAAACAGAACTATGACAATGAGATGTTGACAGACAAACTAGCTCCTCTGTGGTAGACCACCTAATGCATGTCGTGATACAAGTGAGCCAAAACATAGACACCCCATGCAAAGCAGGTGCCCTCTGTAACCATCCTCTCTAAGGTCTTGCCCCAACCAATGGGGAACCCATGTGACCTCCAATTGGGGCATATCACACATCCGATCAGTCCTGCCACTATCCCTGGGAAGTAGTCATAGTAGTCATGTATATCCTACCATGAGATCACCTGACCCTCTAGCTCTGAATCATCAAAGACACATCTGCACTCTGCTAGTCTGGCATCACACTGAGACTCATACTCCACGAGCTCACCCTAGATTAGTAAGTGTAGGATCCTATAGACATCCTCAAGTGTAATCACCATCTCTCTAGTCAGAAGATGGAACGTCCCATCCTCACTATGAAAATGCTCCACCGTAGTAGTCAACAAACTGAGGTTTGCACAAACCTCGGGCATAAAGCAAACATAATACAAGCCCATCGCACCAAGTGCCTCCTGATCAATCTCTGTGAGCATATACCACTATAACATTGGAAAGGGAAACTGCTTTTGTGACATCAAGACATCTAAGATATCCTCCTGCAATCTAGCAAAGCATAGCATCAACTATAACTGTATCAACTGCAAAACTACTCAAACCTATCAAAGGATCCTATCACTTACTTAACATATCAAATTGACCAAAACCAAGCCTATCATCTCTTGACTAGATTCCTGCAATCTTAGAGATAGCTTATCAATTGATGCATTGATCAAAATGCCAATCGAGTCAATTTTGCTAATTAAGATGACTATCTAAAACAAATGCACCGAACCAGAAGGTAAATGTGCCATTTCAGAGCAAATACACCACATCTGGTAGATGCACCACAAAATTGGGCATATGCGCAACTTCTTTACGAATGCCCAGCAACACATAACAGATGCGCACAATGAACAAATGCGCAGCAAGACTACATAAGTGTGTTGTTTCTTAACATATGCGTACTTTCCCATAACAAATGCGTTGATTGCACAGATGCACCAATAAATAACCTAAATGCGCCGAACCGGCACAAGTGTAATGCCCCTCATTTTTGGCTTGTGACAGTTGATAGTTTTTCTATTACACTTAGACTATTTTTAGACATTTGGTTGTTAGACTTATGGTTTATGCTTATTATGTTCATGATGGACTATGGTTGACTAATGTGGTTTTGACATGTGTTATGAGTTTTATGATGACATTATTGATATTAAAGTTTATGATGTGTTTGACATGATCAGTAATGGTTAGATATTATCATGCTTTATGTGATTTTCTGATATCTGATTTATGGTTAGAGGTGTTTATGTTATTGTCATGCTTTCAGAGAAGGGACAGTGTAGTATTGCTCATTCCGAGCATCCTACTATGCTATGACTCCCTATCTCCATGTGTTGTTATATATGCATATGTGTGTATACAACCTATCATTTTGATGCAAGTTGTAGCTACCAGGCATCGACTCCACCCGACTTAGTAGGTCTGAGCGTGCCCTTACACCAATGGATAATGTTGATGGGAGATAACATGGGGTTTCCCTAGGTCAGTTTTTGTTCAGTTTATGGTCGTGGGTCTTGATGTCTCTATATGGTCCTTACCCCAAGTTTGGTCTTCATTGGTATATAATTGTCTTTGCTTGATTTTGTTGGTTTCTGTCTTTATGAAAAGGTTGGAAATGAATTATTATTATAATAATAATGTTATTAATAAGTTAAATATAAAAGTATTTTCTTAGTCATAAATTATTAATGAGTAATTAGGAATATTGTTAAGTGATTTTAATAAACATTAAATTAATAGTTTTAATGATTTAATAAGATATTAGTCATAAGTATTTAATATTATTTTATTATTGAAATATTATATGGTGTTTGAAAAATATTATTAGTTAATAAATTTATTGCTTAGTAAGTTGTCGTATGAGAATTCTGATTGGGAAAATCTCTCTGGAAAGCAAATTTAATTGCTTTCAGTTTTAGAGAGTAGTGGGATTCTGTAATAGATTTGCCTATTTTTGTCTCTTAGGGGTTATTTTGAGGGGGGGGGGTCTTCTTGAGTCGAGATAGATAGAAATTTGGGGGAAAAATTATTTCGGGAAGCAGGAAGAACTTGGGGGAAAGATGAAGAATTTTGAAGCTTGGATTGAAGCTTGGGTATGTTTGCTTGTACTTTTGAGCAAATTGATAAAAAATTATCTTATGTCTCTATTGACTTTCTTGTGTAACACTTGATCATGTCTCTTTAATCCAGTGGCCCTGTCTTCTTGTAGTCTTGTCTGTTCTCAAATTTAAATTTTCTTATAGCTAGACTATTTCTTTCTCTTTGTATCTCATTTCATCTATTTCAAATCTTGCCTGAACCTTAGTTTTCAATTAATATGGAATCTTCTACCAGTTTCTTCAGGCTCATTTTTTAAAAATTTTCCTTTCCTAGATGAAGACTTTAGCCTTTGCATATGGAATGCCTAGCCAATAGAAAACTCAATCATATTTTATCTCTACTCCAGGTTGTCGTATGACCTTTTCTCCTCACCTTTCACCCCCTTATTTCTGTCATCTTTTATAAATGGTGACTTAGTCTATTTTGTGAAACCTGAGACTGCAAACTTTTATCTCCCCTTGTCGCCACTGTATGGCCTCCTCCCCTGCATTCTTTGGAATTTCTTCTGCTTTAATTTTATGTTGCCTTGCAAGTCTCTACCTGGCCGTATGGCGTAGGAAGAGGAAAGCCTGAGGTAATTTTAGGAAATTTAATTATGTTCCTCCTCTTAGGTTGTTGTACGACGTTTGGCTGGGCTTTCCAGTCTATAAAAAAATGATGATTAAATCTGTATTTTGCCTGTGAACCGTGCTTCTTGGGGTCTTTTCTTCCTAAATCTATTGCAATTTCCTCCTCCTCTACCAGATATTTTGGAGATCTCTGGTCTCTCTGTTAATTTTTGGTCTTCCTTGCATATCGTCATCTTTTCCCTTCTATGGGAATCTCTAAAAAAATAATTTGGAATGGAATCATCTTGTGCTCTACAATCTGTATTTGCATGACCTTCTTCTCGCAGACCATTCACCATTATTTTGTTAAAAACCTAATAAGTTCTTTCAATTTCATCTCTTTGGATTAAGGCTCCCAATTAAATTATATTGTTATTGTTTCTTTTCTTATAGTAAAATTTTAGCAAGAGTTCATAGAGTAGAAGGAATGGCAATTGAATTTAATTAGAAAGTTTCTAAAAGGAACTCCATGAATGCTTAGTAAACCTTGTGTAAATGATTATCATTTTGAGTAGTTAATTTGTTAAATAGATTTTAATTATCTCATTAGGAATAAAAAGTGGTGAAATTAATTATTAGTATAACTTATAAATATTTGTTAGGATAGATTTGTAATATTTTATTCTTTAGAGTAATTGCCCTTATTAAGAATAGAATTGAATTAGTAAATGTAAGAATGGTAAATGAATAAATTAGAGTTTTTATGTGAGATAGATTATAATGGTAATGCTAGTTATTAAACAAATGTTGGAAAGTATTATAATTCTAGAATTAATTATTGAGTTAAAAACATTATAGTTCTTCCATGTTTAAATTGTTCGAAGGTGATATATTTGAGTTAAACTTAGATAAATTATATGGTCTTTTAATTCTATTATCAGTTAGTATCGACAAGTAGTAATGAAGGAATTGGTTTATCGTATTATCCTTTGGTTCTGAGTCATATTGTCCTAATTATCTTTTGGTTCTGAGTCATATTGTCCTAATGGAATGTCATGGTTATTAAATGTCAAGTCATTTAAACCTTTGTTTTCCATATCGGGAAATGGATATATGGATAGTAGTTTTGTGTTTTAAGATTTACCCAACTTCAGGGGTTTTGGTTACCTAAGTTCCAGTGCAACATTGTGACTTGTTGTTTTAAATGCTTTCATTTGATATGAGATTTTGAAGGGGATAAGGGAAAGATTGTTGTTTGAGGTTTTAGATTTGAAATTGACTATGTGATGTATGCAAGAGGATAGATGCCTTGCAGTCTCTTGTCCATGAATGTCATTTAATTAGTTTTTGGATGTTGGTTAGGGGTTTCTAGTTGCATGTAGGAGAGTGGCTTTCATGGTGGGGCTGGTGCCCAAAGTGGCTTCCTGGATAACCCCATGGAAGTTGTAATCAAGTGATAACTTAATAATTTATCTAGGTGGGTTAAGTAGTAATTCACATAAAAAGATAAGTATGATGCCTCACCCATGCCTTGAGTGCTCTCACAGGCTAAGGATGGGATGAGAAGGCCTGGTTGGCAAGATCAACCTCCTTGTCTCCATGAGAGGATGTGTCGGTTCCGCATGTGTCACCCTATGGGGCCGGTGCCTAGAGAGAGGTCACCAGGATAACCATAGATGGGGACCAGTTTCTAGTGAGAGATAGCCTAGATAACCCATGTTAGGACCATGCAATGACACTCTCCTTGCTATAGCTTAGTTACTTCCTTTTTGTTATCTTTTATTGTTGCCTTCAGAGTACTGTCTTGTCTTGATGATTTGTGTAGTCTTGATAATCTGTATTGTCTGTGTCGAGGTTGTATCTGCCTACTTGTATCCCTTGATTTAGTGGAGCCTCATTGTTATCTCCTAGCTCGAGGGGTAGACCTCAGGGTTCCACATGGTTGGGTGGAAGAGCTTAATCCATTGGTCTTTCTTGGTCTGTGATCACTACAGATGTGGTTCCAAATTTAGATTTGTACTTGCATCCTCAAAGTTGCTTCATACTTTCCAAATCACTACAGATGTTGATCTAGAGATTATTGCATATAATTGTTAAAAAAAAAATATTTTTTACATTTTCTTGTTCTGTTAACTTAACTCTCTAGAGTTGCATGACAAGGCATCACAACAAGTGCACGGTTTCACATGGTAGATGCATTGAAACATGATTCAATGCATTCATTCAAGCATGTTTTCCCTAGCATTTATTAGCCTAATAAATGACCCTAGGCAAGTTTTGTCGAACTACATACCGGTGGTCCTACCTCAATTGGCTGCCCAAATCGTCAAACGTGCTCAAAGCAGTGCTCCTCATGTGGAATATCCATATCTATACCGATTGCTCTAGCTCCTGTACTGTCCTAAGCTCTGAGGGACGTATCAACAAAAGCCAAGTGTGCAAATGACTAGGATTGTGGACCTAGCTCCTATTTATAGCAAGTGATCCCTAACTGGCTGTGTGGAGAATGTGACTACTTCCCAAACCTGTTTCCTCCCATTTTTCTTCAAACCTAACCTATTTTTCACCTTCTTCATCATGAGATTGTCCGTCTCACATCCCTCAAACCTTTCTTCCCATCCAATCTCTTGAGGGGGAATCCTACCATCGTTTAACTTGTACTAGAGGCAAACTAAGACATGTATCATTATCAAAAATTCTTGTTCTTTGAAACAATGTGATAAAACACATTGCATCAAAGAGGGGCAAAATGTATACACCTAAAAATGACACAACTCTGTCCAAATAAATATTCTTAATATTTATTCAATTTAATTCCTCTATCAATAAATGAATAAATCAATTTATTTATTTGGTTCATATTCCTACCATTAATTGAATAAAGTACTTTTATTTAATTAACTTCATCGAAGTCAACTTCATTCTTCCAAACAATTAAATAATTCTTAATTATTTAATTAAAGTCAATTGTTTGTCCAAATTTAAATAAATCAATCAAATTTATTTAAATTCTCTCAATCTCTAAAAATAAAATATAATAAAATATTTTATTTATTCTTCTAACATGCACAAACAATTAAATAAATTTATTTATTTAATTTTCTTTCTTATCTTCAAATTCCTCAAAAATCTTCCAAATCTTCTAAAAATAAATTTTCTTCTTCATGCACACAAAATTAAATAGTTTATTATTTAATTTCTCTCAAATCATGCAAAAAGAAAATCACAAGTTGAGTTAACTGATCTATTCTATCTTGTTTTTATCAAGAACTCTTAAATTAGAAATAAACTTTCTAATTTATGAAATCAAATCTTATCTTTATAAAAGAAATTAGTTAACTCAAACAAAGTAGTCATTTGTGTGACACTTTTCCTCTTTCTATTCATGCACATCTTCTCAAGTCTTCTATACCGTTGATCTTCTTATTCTTTCTATACCGTTGATCTTCTCTCTCACAAGTCTATAAGTACAACCCTATTCTTCCATTTCTATCATCCAAGCTTTTAGTACCCTTACTCTACAGGAATCACAGCGTGCCTTTGGCACCAAATTCCTCCATTGCTTGTGATCAACTTGTTATCTTGTTACCACTACCATTGTTGTGAAGCTCATCTTGATTGCAATAACTATCATAGTCGTTCTCCATTGACATCTTGAAGAAAAAAGCAAGGAAGTGCGCTTTCTGAGGGCTTCATTCATTATGAAAGATTGATCGAGATAGGTGACCAATGGAAGCTATGAAGTATTGAGGTTTGCAAAGTTTTGTCTTTGTTGTTTTGATCTTGATTATTTCCTTTTCCATTGAGTTATTGGTTACTATTGATATTATTGATATTAATGCCCAATTTCCCTTAACAATTGGTATCAGAGTAGATTCCTCAAAAGAAATCCTAGCAGCTTGACGAAGATCTAGGATGTCATTTAAAAAGGAGGCTCCACAGTTTGATGGGACAAATTATGCTCTTTGGAAGGTACGAATGAAAGGCCATCTCCTTTGTCTTGGTTATAAAGTGTGGAAAGCTGTAGAGATAAAATATACAATGCTTCCAAATTATGGTTTGACAACTGAAGATGAAATCAAAGAATACAAGTTGAATATAAAAGCTAGAGATGCTCTGTTAAGTGCTTTGAATGACACTGAGTTGATAAAAGTCATGGATCTTGAATCTGCAAATAAAGTTTGGGAAAAGTTGAAAAAACTATATGAAGGAGATGATTTTGTGAAAGAAGCCAAGCTACAGGGCTTGAAAGCAAAATATGAGGATTTAAAGATGAATGAAGATAAAAATATAACAACCTTTATGTAAAAGGTTAATGAACTTGTCAATGGAATAAAATGTATGGGAGGAACTATTGGTGATAAAGAAGTTGTGATGAAAATTCTTCGATCACTACCAAAGTCCTATAGTCCCAAGGTAGCTATAACTAAATAAGTAATGACAATAAAAACCTTTGATAGAGATTAGTTACTTGGAAAGCTTACAACCTTTGAGATGAGACAGTTTGGTGATGCTCTGCTGAAAGTTGAGACTACCTTCTAAACCAGTACTTCTAAAAAAATCTCCAAAGCTAAAAGATACAAAGTGGAGCCTATTGATGACTTTGATGAAGCTAACTTTGTTGAAAGATTGCAAAGAGGTTTCGGTAAGTTCAAAGGAAAATTACCTTTCAAATGTTTTTCATGTGGCAAAGTAGGTCATTATGCTTCTAGATGTCTTGAAAGAATTGAAATGAATAGAAAAAGATTTGAGAACAGGCCTAGAGCTCCAAAGAAATTCTACTATGTTAGATATCTTGATGATGAAGGTGTGACTGATGATGCTAGTACTAGTACAAATGAATGCTTGTTTATTTCTATTAAAGAAGAACATTTGTCTACTAATCTTACTAGTTGTGTGAAGGAAGAAAAATTAGTGGAAGAAAGTGCTTAGGTTGTTCAGGTTGAAAAAGATAAGGATGAATGGATTATTGATAGTGGATGTTCACATCACATGACTGGTGACAAAAGTAAGTTTGTGAGTTTGGAAAAGTATGATGGAGGACTCGTTAGGTTAGGAGACAATGCAGCTGGTAAGATTTGTGGAAAATGATCTATTTCATTTGATAGAAAGCATAATACTGATAATGTTCTATATGTGAAGGGTTTGAAGCATAATCTTTTGAGTGTTGGTTAGATGTATGAAAAAGGTTATGATCTGAGATTCAAAGACAATGGGTGCAAGATCATGGAAAGCTTCAAAACAGTGATTGCTATTGGTAAGAAGACCATAGGTAACATTTACCAGTTAAAAGGAACTAATGATTACTATTTCTTGGCCCAAGAAGATGAGAGTTGGTTGTGGCATATAAGGATGTGTCATATAAACTTTCATAATTTGGTGAAGGTAAGTTCAAGTCAAGATGTGAGAGATTTACCAAACCTTGTGAAACCCACAAATACCATTTGTAAGGATTGCCAGTTGGGGAAGCAGACAAGAACAAGTTTCAAGAGAAAAGAGCAATTTTCTATCAGTTTATTGGATCTAGTTCATACAGATTTTTGTGGTCCTACAAGGGTGAGAAGTCTACAAGGGGATATGTATTTCATGTTGCTTATTAATGATTATTCTAGAATGACTTGGGTTACTTTTCTAAGGGACAAATTAGAAGCCCTAGAGAAGTTCAAATCTTTCAAGGCAATGGTGGACAATGAAATAGAATTGAAAATCAAGTGCTTAAGGTCTGGTAGAGTAAGTGAATTCACATCAAATGAGTTGAACATTTTTTGTGAAGATAAAGGAATAAAGAGATAGTTGTCTGCACCTAGGACTCCTCAGCAGAATGGAGTTGTGGAAAGAAAAAATAGGACAGTTCAAGAGGCTACTAGGATAATGATGAAGGAAGTGTTGATTGTCAGGAACACTGAGAGGGGGGGCAGTGAATCAATGTTCTATAAATATTTTCTTGAACTTTTACTTTCAACCATTTCAAAGAAATAATCAAATAGAACTAAAATATCCAACTAAGCAACATCCACAAAAGCATGACACATAACACCAAGATTTTACGTGGAAAACCCAAAAAGGGAAAAACCACAAAGAGAATTAGCTCTCAAATATATATTGCAATCTTTACAAAAATGATGTTCAGGCTTGGTCACTCCATGGGCCTAAAACATGTTGGCTCACAGCCATGATGTATAACCAAGTTTAGCAGACTCAATGCCTCAACTCTAAACCTAGAAAGATTACAATAAGGGTTGTTAAACCCTCGGGGCTGTTAAACCCTATTGGAGGCTCACTATCAACTTACTGCCTTGATGACAAAAACATGCTTCCACTCAGATCACACATGATAACTAAATATTGCTTAAGCATCTACTGCTATGCCAAGGTGCAGTCATTTAACAACTATATTATGAATCCCAAGTCTTCATTGCTACTGATCCTCTAACTCTACTCCACTATTCGCATCTTTGCATCACACACATATCCTTCTACTTGACACACACAACTCAACCAAATTCCATCGCCTTTATATATCCTCATCATGATTTACTCCATAATCAAGTCAGCATCTGAGAAGATAAACGTGTACATAGAAAGATGTACCTTGTTGCTTAATCCAATGCACTATGTGACGTGCGGACCCAAATCTTCTCCCAAACATGTTCATATATGTCATCTCTAGTCATTCAATTATTTACATAGATCTTTCACATGCTAACCTTTCTCTGCATCATGATTTATCTCACCAGTCAGCCTGTTACTCAAGAGCATGCTTAACAGGTTCATCTGTTGACTTACACATTCTACTGTTGATCACAAAATACTTCCAAAATTGTATCAAGGACTCTTTATACATTCCCAATCTTACCCTTAGAACTGCAAGGCATGATATCCTCTTGCAAAGAAATGCAAACCATCAGAACTCAGACTCTATCTCTGTCAAACTCTGTCAGACACTATGCCAATACTTAATAGTTTTTAGCTAATCTTCCAGTGAACTTTAGATCTCCTAACTCTAGAATAAGACACTTCATATGAGTGTTTACAACACCTCAAAACTGCATAATGAAATACTTATCTGCGGAGGAATGCAGACTACTTTATCATGCTCTGTTCACTGTTTCTGCTATACCTTTGCTTACCCAGACTTAGACATTTCTCCAAGATGACTTCCAGAAGAGATCAGGACTTGACCTTTGAAGCATAACACTATCAAACAACTGAGAACATCATACATGAACTACATCTACAAGTCTTCAATTGTGGAGGCTTACTAGCTTACTTAATGTCCTCTATTCTGTATGCTTTCCATACTTAGCCATTTTCTAACAACTGGACCTAGAATCAAATATGTTCTTCCAGAGATATCTCTTCTTGTCATGGTGATATGATCTCTGAGCTTTTTTTCCATCATTGACAACATACAGATCCATACCGAAGTAGAGTCTCTTGCCGACAACCTCCCCCTTTAGCATTGATGGCAACACTTAGTGAAAAATGTCTGACTACTCCCCCTTACTATATACAATGTACTTTCTTGCTCCCTTTGAGATGATTATCTATTTTTCATTGATCTACTTGTCCCCCTTTTACATCAATGGCAAAGGGTGTGATCCCAAAATTTCAATTTTTTTTATATTTTGCTGCATATTTACAATCACAATCTTCATCTAAATTTGTGTTTGAAGGCAAAATGTCACTATAGATAGTCTTTATTAGCGCTATCTCTCCATTCCATCTATTTCTTGCACTTTCTAAAATTTGGATGTGGCCATTCATCAAAAATACTAGCTTTTCTGCCTTGTAGAGATCTGATGGTATGTCAATTAGTGCTTGAGATTTTACGGCCTCATCTGCCATATTAGTCATGAAATCAATCTTCGGACTTATCAGTCCTTTCAGTTGGCACAACCTGTCTTTGATTTCTCCCTTTTTCTTCATCAGAGTATTCAGATCATTATGGATATTTGTAACTTGTGTTTCTTTGGTATTTATTGACTTGGCTACTAGATTATATGTCTCAGAGATATTCAGCAGCTTGAGTTCCAAATCTTTAATTTTATCTTCTAGTTCCTTTGTGATCTTTGGCTAGGATAAACAAAATTTGTATATTTTCTAGCTTCTTCAATGGAACTTTGTATGGTCTTAATTTCATTATCTAACAAAACTTTGTCTCGATCTATCATGCTCTTCAACTCAACCAATATTCTATCATCAATTTCTTTCCTTACTTTTACTTCCACAAATTTTTCACAAGATTCAAAATGTACACTTACAGAATTTAACAGTGTCTTGAGATGGTCAGTAGGAGATAATGAGATATCCCTTTGAGATGATGGAAGTAACTTTTCCAAGATAGTGGATGCTTCATTGATTAGTTTGTTATCTTGACCATGTGATTGTAACAACTCATCCTGTGCCTTGGCCTGAACCACAAATACTAGCTTGAACTTTTGGAAAGGTGACAATGAGGCCAAGTTGATTGGACCTTGAGGGAGTTCAAATTCTTCTGCAATTTGTTGCTTGTTAGAGACATCTACAATGTCTCTTTACCTTTTTGATATATCTCTTTGACTTTGATACAGAGGGTCTATGTCCATAATTTCTTGTTGATCTGTGTTTTTCTCCGGAGTAGGGCTCTTTCTCTCTTCCTTAATCTCTTCACCTTTATCCTGATGTATGGAAGGTGAATTAGTTTCAATGTCACCTTGATCTATCATATCCACTGTATTAGTGTTGGGGACTTGATCACTCTGTTCAGATTCTTGATTTTGGCTTACTTCCAGTCGAGATATGTCTTCATCATTTGCTTCTTTATTGTCATAGATAGTGGGAATATCATTTTTATTTAATGCCGCTAGGGTGATTTCCTCTATTTCCTTAACCACTTTGTCAATTTCTCCCAACATCAATGAGTTCATTCTTTTCTTGGTCCTAAAAGCATCTTTAATTTCTTTTGAGATTTTGATCTTCTCCTCAGGAGTGATCCTCGGACATAATGGTATCAAGGAATGCTCTCTCAGCTCAACATCTTTTGCCATAGCTATTTCTTTCCTAACTGATAGAATACTACCCAAGGTATCTGGGAGATCACTAATGATCTCAATGAGGGCTCTACTATATATGTTTAGATACTCTACAATAGCTTCTTCCAAAATCCTCTTGTCAGCATCATTATAATCATCATAAAACTCAACCACATGTTTCAATTTGCCATCAACAGTAACAGACTTTAATACATCTTCAATCTTTAGTGTTGCGTAAGACTCATCTTCTTCCTATCTTTTGCTGGGTGTCTTCCTTTCTAATGACTTCTCCTTGCTACTTTTGGATGCTTTAGTAGAAGAAACTTTCATTATCTTTACCTCCTTATTTGATTATGTCTCTTCTTCATCAACAATTATGCTTGCATGCATTCTCTTGGCTTTAGTCTTCATTCTTTTGGAGCTGGTGGCAGGAGTTTCCACATTTACAGATGGTGTGGAACCAGAGAGAGTAGATGAGGCTTCAGCAAAAGTGGAAGCTCTGGTTTTTCTTTTTTCCTTTTCTGGCTTCTCTAACTTATCTTTGTGCTCTTTCGAAGCCCCAGTTGATTCACCTTTTCTCTTTTCTTCTACTTCCTTGATGGCTTGTGCCTTTTCCTTTGCCTTTGCCACTTCTTCTTTTGTAAATCCAACTTTTATGGCAATTTCTTCTACCATTTTCCTCATTTTCTTAGAGATTTCAGGTTTTTTGACTTCAACATGAATTTTGGCATGTAATTCATCATAAGTCCCAAATCTTTCTTCCTTGGGATCTCTAGGTTTGCTCAGCATATATTCAGCATAGTTTTCTAGTATAGCTCCATCTACCTCATATCCCATAGGCATAACCCAAACCATTCTAGGATCAACAGCCTTCATCAAATACTAGTCATTTGTCATAATGAAGCAAATTGTATCCTTGTTTTTTTCAACAACTATTCTAGGAATTCTTTCTCTAGCTTGCATTGATCTTTGGAAATTCTTAAAATAGCCCCATAGGGTTATATTCTAGGCATCAATGGTACCTATGCTACTCAAGAAATTTTTAATTTGAACTGCGACAGGTTTATCACTGGTCCAGAATAGATTTTTCATACTAGGCAACTCTTGCATAAAATAGAAGAATAAACACATGATCAATGTGCCAAATTTAAAGGGGTATTTACCTTCTTTTGTCTTCTTCAGATTTTCCATTACTTGCTATCGGAGCAATTCACAGATGTCATAATCAGCATTTTCCTTAATCATTTGATAGGCTATGTAAATGGTTGTGCCTAAAACAGAGTTCTCTCGATTGGTGAAATAAACTTTGTATCCCAATACCATTGAGGCAAATCTCATGGCATGATCCTCAATGTCATTTATTGTCAAGGCTCTCTTATCAAACTTTGCTTCGGTAGCCACAATTACTATATCATTCTTCATGGCTTTCAATAGGTGTACTGATCTAGTGGAGCACAATCCAGTGACTGCCCTAATAGCATCTTTTGTAATATTGAACAGTCTCACAAGCCATATCAGCTCATCATGAATCATGCTTAACACATACCAGACCCATTCATCTTCCATAATGTTGGGAAATCCAAATACTGAATAAATTTCTTTTCTTCCAATGCTAAATATTCATCCTTCAGTTTGAGATTCTCATTGCTCAAATGTTTTGTGTAGAGATTAGTAAACCTGCTATCACCAAATCTTTCCAGCGCAACATGAATATATCCCCTAACATCTTCTACATGCATAACTCCATGAGGAACACTTGAAAATGCACCCAACTGATCGACTTCAGTTGATTTGAATGGGTGTTTTTTGAACTTTGGTCATGCTCGCTTAGTAATATCAACAACTTGTGGTGATGTCATTTCAAAAATTTCAATGGATTCACAAGAAGGTTTTGAACAAGATTACCTTGTACTACCGAATTAAGGTTTCCTTTTTCTAAATTTCTCCAAAGCCTTCAAATTTTGATTATTGTGGTTCAAAGTCTATTTTGATCTCTTTGAGTACTTGATAGCTTCGAATCTAAAGTGATTTGAGATTAAACAAGTTCCCTTTTATCCTCCCCACAACATGACCTAGATGTTATTAAATGCTTATTTCCAAAAATCTATTAAAACCCTTTTCTATAGAACACAATCGATTAGGATTGCTTCGCAATATACCGTATCAACCCTCTTTCTTCCAAGTTTTCTTCTAACAGGTGTGTCACATCAGATTCCATGATACATCTTTGTGCTGGATTTTGGCACTCACTTTCTGGCTGGGGGAATTGGATTTTCACATTGCTCCCCCAGAGCCATAGCTCTCAATTCACTTCCTAGAAGAAGTATTTGCATAAGATACCGGTGCAGATTGATCCTTGACTTCAATTACTTATTTCTTGATCCATGCCTTGTTCAGTTCATTCTTGGTTTCAATCAGATTAACTTTCTCTTTCCCCTTATCATTTCTCTACTCTATTTTCCTTTCTTCAGAATAACAATTTCTCTTCACATTCCCGCTTCTACAAAACCTTGCAATATGTCTTGATTTGGTGCAATTGAAACATACCACATTCTTTTGTCCTTGAGTCCTTCCATTGCTTGAATTTGACTTACATTGATTAGCCATGTGTCCAAATCTATTGCATACAAAAAACTTTCCATTGAATGATTGATTGTTTTTGATATTTTGAAAATTAGTTCTTACTGAGCTTCTGCATACATTTGATCTATGACCAATCCTATTACAAGTGAAGCATTTGCATTTGAATGACTGTTCATTTCTTCCATTGTTGAAACCTTTCCTGATCTAATTTCTACATTCATTTTCTCTATGACTAATTTTCTTGCAATTGAAACACTGACCAAAGAATAATGGAGTCTTTTGATTCATTCTACTTCTACACTAAGTAGCCTTATGACCGAAATTATTGCATGAATTACAATAACTATTGAAAGATGGGTACCTTTGAGCATTTGGTTGTCTGATCGGAGGTCCTCTAGGTCTTCTTCTTTGATTTCTGAATTGGTATCCTTTGTTTTACCTTGGCTCGGTGAACATTTGCCCAAAGTTAGAGCTTTCTCCTTTCCTAAATCCTAAGCCATGTTTGCCATCAACATTCTTCTGGATAGCAATAATTTCATCAAGCTTTGCAGTACTTATCTTGAATTTTTCTTCAAAACTTTTGGCCTTTTCTAGATCTATTTTCAAACTTATAATTTCTTTTTCAAGTTTTGCAGAATCTTCTGATCTATTCTTTACAATCAAAATTATATCATCTTCTGCTTCCAAATCATATAGGGATTCATTTGCTTATAACAATTGGTCACTGGCTTCTTTGTATTTATCTTTGAATTTCTTGACTTGCTCCTTCAGCTTTAAGATGCATTCATTAGCTTGTTTTAGATTTTCCTTCAGATCTCTGACCTCTACTTCAGAATTTTCAAGATCCATAAGGGTTGCTTCCAGTTGGTTGTATCTCTCATAATATCCATACCTTCTTGCTGTCATGATCACACTATCCCAGATCTTGCTTAAGCTATTAAACTTCTTCCAAGGAACCTTTCTCTGATACCAATTGTTGATTGTCAAGAACACTGAGAGGGAGGGTGAATCAGTGTTCTATAAATATTTTCTTAAACTTTTACTTTCAACCATTTCAAAGAAATAATCAAACAGAAGTGAAATATACAACTGAACAACATCCACAAAAGCATGACACATAACACCAAGATTTTACGTGGAAAACCCAAAAAGGGAAAAACCACAGAGAGGATTAGTTCTCAAATATATATTGCAATCTTTACAAAAATGATGTTCAGGCTTGGTCACTCCACGAGCCTAGAACATGCTGGCTCACAGCTATGATGTACAACTAAGTTTAGTAGGCTCACTACCTCAACCCTAAACCTAGCAAGATTACAATAAGGGGTGTTAAACCCCGAGGGATGTTAAACCCTACTGGAGGCTCACTATCGACTTACTACCTTGACGAAAAAAAATGCTTCCACTCAGATCACACATGATAACTAAATATTTCTTAAGCATCTGCTACTATGCCAGGGTGCAGTCATCTAAGAACTGTATTTTGAATCCCAAGTCTTCATCACTGTTGATCCTCTAACTCTGCTCCACTATTCGTAATTCACATCACACACATTGTTGCAAGTATGAGGTGAACCAGTGTTGTCATTGATGTCAACATACTCATATTACATTGACAAGAAGGATTGGATGAGTAGTGTGCTGAGGATATTGAGAAAATTAGCCTCAGTCAGGAACAGTGAAGAACAGTGATGAGAAGAAGGCAAATGTACTGTATAGGATGAGAACCGAAGGATGCAGATTAAAGGGTTTGTAGATATGAGTCTTGAGATGTTTCAATTAAGATTTCACAGGTCCGCATGAAGATCTGAAGGAGTTGTGGTTGCCGGTGTGGAACCGGTTCTGGCAAGTGTTCAGAGGTGACAGAGGATCACAGAAAGGTCCGGTGATGTCCAGAATTGTATAATCTTAATCTGTAGATTGGAAGGAGTCTTTGTGATGTGTCATCTTGAGTTGTGTATGATTTGGATGTCCGGAAGTACCTTTTGCATTGTGACAGTGGTGACAAACTGTGTTCTTGAAGTTCTGGATAAGGAAGAGAAGAGATTCTAGTAAGTAGAGGAAGTGTAGATGTACCTGGTCATTCAGGCAAGCTTGTGAAGATTATTGGATCATGTTGAGGTCGTGTTGTTGGTTTGCATTGATGGTAGAGCCCGAAATTGAAGATATTCTTCCGGATGAAGTTCTTCTTCCGACTAGCCGATCGGATGAGTTGTTCATCCTGCGAATGTTCTTGTGGTGGCTGACCGGATGTGTTATTCATCTTGCGGATATTCTTATGGTTGATTGCCGACTTAGATGATTGTTCCTAAGTCGATGTCTTGTATAAATAAAGGTTTGTGAGTTTATTTTGGTGTGTGGATTGTGTGGATGAGAGTGGTGTAGCGAAGAAAAGTGTGAAAGGTAGAGCAGGGGTTTTGGGCTTAAATGGAACTGATCCGGACATGGTAGAGATGTCATTCTCCAGTTCAAGACTGTGATTCTTATCACTTTGTAGACAGTGTGTCTCCTTGTAGGTAGTGGGCCTCTTTGTGAGCAGTGTGCTCGGGCAGTGAGCCCTAATTGGCAAGTGCCATTCTTTTCTTATTCTTCTAACAGAGAATAATCCTTGGGTTAATCACCCCATGGTTTTTCCCTTAACCAGGTTTTCCATGTCAAAATCTTGGTGTTCAATGTGTTGATGTTTATCTGCTCTTGTGTTTGTGCATTATGCTTTCATGGATGATTAATTGGTATGCTGTTAACTAACAAAGAAGAATCAAGTGTTTGAAGTAGAAAGCAAGTTCTTATACAACTGATTCACCCCCCCCTCTCAGTTGTATGCCCTAGATCCAACAATTGGTATCAGAGCCAAGTTCCTCTGAAAGGAGCTTAACCGCTTGAGGAGATCTAGGATGTCATCATACAAGAAGGATAGTCTGAAGTATGATGGAACCAACTTCACTCTTTGAAAAGGTCGCATGAAATGTCACTTGGAATGTATGGGAAAAGCATACTTGGCCATGGTCTCAAAACCATATATACCTCCACAGGGTGGTCCAACAACTCTAAATGAAATCACAGATGCTGAAAATAATCTGCGGACCAAAGAAGCTCTTCTAAGTGCACTGAATGACTTAGATCTCTCAAATGTTATTGACCTACCAACTGCATATGAGATCTTGACTAAACTGGAACTTCTGTATGAAGGAGATAAGTTTGTCAAGAGTGCAAGGTTGCAAAGTCTAAAAGGGAAATTTGAAAGATTGAAGATGAGAGATGATGAAAATATCACTACTTTTATGCCACGAGTGAATGAGCTGGTGTGTGGAATTAGAAATGCTGGCGGAACTCTAGATGAAAATGAGATTGTTTGCAAAATCCTCAGATCCCTTCCTGCTGCCTACAAAATCAAGGTTGATGCCATTGATGAATTCAGAGCTCACACAACTGTCACAAGAGAACAATTGGCTGGCAAACTAGCTGCATTTGAAATGACCGAGTTTGGAGATGATCCTCCCAAGACTGAATCTACTTTCAAAGCCAGTGCCTATGTGAAAGGCAAACAGAGATTTGATCTGGGTGAAAACTCTTCAAGGAAGATGTCATGGTGTGATCAAGCAAGAAGAGACATGGAAGAAGAAGAAGCAGAAACAGCTCAACTTGAAGCCCTCATTGCAAAGAGACTACCAAGAGGATCCAGTAAGTATGAAGGAAAACTACCCTTTAAGTGCTTCAATTGCAATAAGGTTGGTCATTTTGCTTCAAGATGTCCGGAAAGATCTGCAAGGTCTAATACTAACAGACAAAGGTTTCAAAAGAACTGCTATTATGTTCATGAAGAAGATGACAATGAAGGAGTAACAGATGATGAATCAGAACTAGGAAGCAAATCTGGAAATGAATGGGTGTTTATTGCCATCAAGGAAGAAGATTCAATATCCTCTGAATCTGTCAATCACAAGGTTGTGGAAAGAGCTTTGGCTGCTCAAGTGGAAGAAAAGGATGATTGGGTTATTGACAGTGGATGTTCTCACCATATGACTGGTGACAAGAATAAGTTCTTGGATTTGGAAAGGTATGAAGGAGGAATGGTAAAGTTTGGTGACAATTCTGCTGGCAGAATCAGAGGTAGGGGAACTATTTCCTTTGATGGAAAGAGCAAAACAGGTAATGTAGTATATGTTGAAGGATTGAAGCACAATCTTCTCAATGTTGGTCAGTTAGTGGACAAAGGCTATGATCTCCGGTTCAAAAATGGAAAATGCAGAATCTTTACAAGCTTCGGAACTAAAATTGCATCCAGTACTCAGACAAAAGGTAACATCTTTCATCTGGTTGGTTTAAATAAAAGTTGTCTGTTTGTTCAAATTGATCAGGGTTGGTTATGACATAGAAGAATGTGTCATGTAAATTTTGATAACATCATCAAGATAAGCAATAATCAGGCTATAAGAGATCTTCCAAAATTGATGAAACCTACAAATAGTTTGTGCAAAGAATGTTAGCTAGGTAAATAGAGCAGAGTCTCTTTCAAAAGCAAAGATCAGTCCTCTACTGATTGTTGGAATTAGTACATACTGATCTCTGTGGTCCGATAAGAATTAAGAGTCTGCAAGGTGATAGATATTTCATGTTGCTAATTGATGACCACTCCCAGATGATGTGGGTTACCTTCCTAAAAGAGAAATCAGAAGCCCTTGAGAAGTTCAAAATCTTCAAAGCTATGGTAGAGAATCAAATCGGATTGAAACTGAAGTGTCTAAGGTCTAATAGAGGTGGTGAATTTACATCTGGTGAGTTCATTGACTTTTGTGAGAAGTAGGGTATAAGGAGATAGTTGTCTGCTCCTAGGACTCCACAGTAGAATGGAGTAGTTGAGAGAAAGAACCGGACCATCCAGGAAGCTGCCAGGACAATGATGCTGGAAGCTAATGTTCCTCAGATGTCTTGGAAAGAAGCTATCAGCACCGCAGTCTACACTCTCAATTGAGCTCAAATCAGAAACAATACCGGTAAGACCCCCTATGAACTCTGGTTTGGCATCACCCCTTCTGTGAAATATTTTAGAGTATTTGGTAGCAAGTGTTATATTAAAAGAGATGAAGATCTAGGAAAGTTTGATGCTAGAAGTGATGAAGGAATTTTCTTGGGTTACTCCACTCAAAGCAAAGCATACCGGTGTTACAATAAGAGATTAAGGAAGATGATAGAAAGCACTAATGTGAAAGTTGATGAAGGAATTGAGAAGCCCTCAAGATTTTATGAGTTTGATGAAGATGACCAAGATGGTGTTCAGGTTCAAGGAACTCAATCCTCTCCAGTAAGACAGAGTCAGCCTGATCTGGTAAATCAGGAAGAAGAGATAGGTCTGAATGAGCCTGATCAAGAAGCAGCAGTGTAGGATACTCCCAAAATTCCAAGGTATGTAAGACTGAACCACTCTAAAGATCAGATCATAGGTGATAGAAGCAAAGGTGTGCAAACTAGAAGGAATGTTGCTCAAAATCAGGATGAATGTTGTCTGATTTCAAAGATTGAACCTAAAACAATAAATGAAGCCTGCAATGATGAAAACTGGACCAAAGCAATGAAAGATGAATTGATGCAAATTGAGAAAAATCATACTTGGGATCTTGTTCCTAGACCTAGAGACAGGAATGTGATTGGAACCAAATGGGTCTTCCGGAACAAATTAAATGAAGCTGGTGAAGTAATCAGAAACAAAGCTAGATTGGTTTGCAAAGGCTACTCTCAAATAGAAGGAATTGATTTTGAAGAGACCTTTGCTCTGGTGGCAAGAATTAAAGTAGTCAGATTATTTCTTGCATTTGCTGCCTTTAAAGACTTCAAGGTATATCAGATGGATGTCAAGTCTGCCTTCCTAAATGGTGATCTGGAAGTAGAAGTTTACATTGAACAACCGGATGGATTTCAATTGTCTGATAATGATGATATGGTCTGCAAGTTGAAGAAAGCATTGTATGGATTAAAGCAAGCCCCAAGAGCATGGTATGAAAGGTTGGATAAGCATCTTGTGCAGATTGGATTCAACAAAGGTACTGCTGACAATAACTTATATTTCAAAATTGATCATGGAAACATTTTGATTGTTGAAGTGTTTGTGGATGATATCATTTTTGGAGGAAGAGATAGTATGTGCAAAACTTTTGCAAATCAGATGAAAAGTGAGTTTGAAATGTCTATGCTTGGTGAAATAAATTTCTTCTTGGGTCTGTAAATTACTCAAACAAAGAAAGGGATCTTCATTTCTTAGACCAAATATGTGAAAGAATTGTTGAGGAAATTTGGTATGGAAGATTCAAAGCCAATGAACTCTCCCATGGCAACCGGATGCAAGTTGAGCAAAGATGATGACTCCCCAAAGGCAGATCAGACAAAGTATAGATCAATGATTGGTGGATTGTTGTATCTCACTCAGACTAGACCAGATATAATGCAGGTTGTTGGTCTTGTAGCAAGATTCCAGGCTGATCCTAAAGAATCTCATGTTATGGCAATCAAAAGAATTTTCAGGTACTTGAAAGGAACAACCGAGTATGGTCTATGGTACCCTAGAGATCCAGATTTCTCTCTTCATGCTTACACAGATGCAGATTGGGCAGGAGATGTGGATGACCGGAAAAGCACCAGTGGTGGAGCATTCTTTTTGGGGAAGAGATTGGTTTCTTGGCTAAGCAAGAAACAAGATGCAATATCTTTGTCTACAACTGAAGTAGAATACATTGCAGCAGCAGGTAGTTGCACTCAAATCTTATGGATGAAGTAGATGCTAAGAGACATTAAAGTTGAATATAAGGAGCCTATCACAATTTTCTGTGATAATTCAAGTGCAATTAATATTTCTACGAATACGGTATTGCATTCTAAGACTAAGCACATATCTATCAAGTTTCACTTTTTGAGAGAACAAGTGAACAAGGAAGAAGTCAGTTTGGAGTATGTTCCCTCCAAGGATCAGATTGTAGATATCTTTACTAAACCTCTTCCCAAGGACTCTTTTGAATATCTCTGGGAGAAGTTAGGGGTCATGGCCCCTCCGGTGATGAATTAGGATGCACTGATGTGCATCAGTCCGGTGGATATCACAGTCATATCTTGTGATCTGGATTGATGATGGGGAGCTGCTACTAAGGGGGAGCAGCTGGTATGATTCTGATGTGTTAGAATTGCAAGTATGAGCCCTTTACCATTGATGTCAAAGGGGGAGAGAAGACATGTGAAAAACAAGTAGCTGATGATCAAAGAGAGAGCAGTAAATGAGGAGAAGACATGTTGCTGATAGGGGGAGCTGTGACAGAAAGGAGAAGTTCTTGTCTTGATGGTTTTTCCCATCATATGTTGCCATTAATGACAAAGGGGGAGATTGTTTCAAGTATGAGGTGAACCAGTGTTGTCATTGATGTCAACATACTCATATTACATTGACAAGAAGGATTGGATGAGCAGTGTGCTGAAGATATTGAGAAAATTAGCCTCAGTCAGGAACAGTGAAGAACAGTGATGAGAAGAAGGCAAATGTACTGTATAGGATGAGAACTAGAGGATACAGATTAAAGAGTTTGTAGATATGAGTCTTGAGATGTTTCAATTAAGATTTCACAGGTCCGCATGAAGATCTGAAGGAGTTGTGGCTGTCGGTGTGGAACCAGTTCCGGTAAGTGTTCAGAGGTGACAGAGGATCACAGAAAGGTCCGGTGATGTCTGAAATTGTATAATCTTAATCTGTGGATTGGAAGGAGTATTTGTGATTTCCTTGTGATGTGTCATCTTGAGTTGTGTATGATTTGGATGTCTGGAAGTACCTTTTGCATTGTGACAGTGGCGACAGACTGTGTTCTTGAAGTTTCAGATAAGGAAGAGAAGAGATTCTAGTAAGTAGAGGAAGTGTGGATGTACCTGGTCATTCAAGCAGGCTTGTGAAGATTCTTGGATCATGTTGAGGTCATGTTGTTGGTTCGCATTGATGGTAGAGCTCGGAATTGAAGATATTCTTCTGGATGAAGTTCTTGTTCCGACTAGCCGACCGGATGAGTTGTTCATCCTGTGAATGTTTTTGTGGTGGCCGACTGGATGTGTTATTCATCTTGCGGATATTCTTATGGTTGATTGCCGACTTAGATGATTGTTCCTGAGTCGATGTATTGTATAAATAAAGGTTTGTGAGTTCATTTTGGTGTGTGGATTGCGTGGATGAGAGTGGTGTAGCGAAGAAAAGTGTGAAAGGTAGAGCAGGGGTTTTGGGCTTAAATGGAACTGATCTGGACATGGTAGAGATGTCATTCTCCAGTTCAAGACTGTGATTCTTATCACTTTGTAGACAGTGTGTCTCCTTGTAGGCAGTGGGCCTCTTTGTGAGCAGTGTGCTCGGGCAGTGAGCCCTAATTGGCAAGTGCCATTCTTTTCTTATTCTTCTAACAAAGAATAATCCTTGGGTTAATCACCCCATGGTTTTTCCCTTAACCGGGTTTTCCACATCAAAATCTTGGTGTTCAATGTGTTGATCTTTATCTGCTCTTGTGTTTGTGCATTATGCTTTCATGGATGATTAATTGATATGCTATTAACTAACAAAGCAGAATCAAGTGTTTGAAGTAGAAAGCAAGTTCTTATACAACTGATTCACCCCCCCCTCTCGGTTGTATGCCCTAGATCCAACACACATATCCTTCTACTTGACACACACAACTCAACCAAATTCCATCACCTTTATATATCTGCATCATGATTTACTCCATAATCAGGTTGACATCCAAGAAGTGAAACATGTACATAGATAGATGTACCTTGTCACTTAATCTAATACACTATGTGATGTACAGACCCAAATCTTCTCCCAGACATGTTCATATATGTGAGCTCTAGTCATTCAATTACTTACATAGATCTTACACACACTAACCTTTCTCTACATCATGATTTATCTCACCAGTCAGCCTGTTCCTCAAGAGCATGCTTAACAGGTTCATCTACCGACTTACAACTTCTACTTTTGATCACAAAATACTTTGAAAATCATATCAAGGACTCTTTATATATTCCCAATCTTACCCTCAGAACTACAAGGCATCATATCCTCTTGTGGAGAAATGTAGACCATCAGAACTCAAACTTTGTCTCTGTCAAACTCTGTCAGACACTATGTCGATACTTAATAGCTTGTAGCTAACCTTCCGGTGAACTTTAGATATCCTAACTCTAGAATAAGACACTTCATATAAGTGCTTACAACACCTCAAAACTATATAACGAAATACTTATTTGTGAAGGAATGCAGACTACTTCACCATGCTTTGTTCACTGTTTCTGCTATACCTTTGCTTACCCAGACTTAGACATTTTTCCAAGATGACTTTCAGAAGAGATCAGGACTTGACCTTTGAGGAATAACACTATCAGACAACTGAGAACATCATACCTAAACCATACCTACAAGTCTTCAATTGTGGAGGCATACTATCTTAAGTTTACTATCCTCTATTCTGGATGCTTTCCATACTTAGCCATTTTCTAACAATCAGACCTGGAATCAAATATGTTCTTCCGGAGATATCTCTTCTTGTCATGGTGATAGGATCTCTAAGATTTTTTGCCATCAATGACAACATACAGATCCATACCGAAGCAGTGTCTCTCGCCAATAGGAAGGAGATCCACTGGAAGTTTTTTGGAAAGAAGCTATACATACTACTGTCTACATTCAAAACAGGGTTCAAGTGAAAGGTAATGGTACTAAAAATCCTTATGAATTGTGGTGCAGAAGAGTTCCTATAGTAAAATACTTCAAAGTTTTTGGAATCAAATGTTATATTAGAAGAGATGAAGATCTAGGGAAATTTGACGTAAGGTGTGATGAATGAATCTTCCTTTGATACTCTACCAAGAGTAAGGCCTATCTGTGCTACAACAAAAGGCTGAAAAAGATTGTTGAATGTCCAAATGTGAAGGTGGATGAAGATAGAGGTAGAATCTCATCTAAGTGGCTATGAATCAGATGAGCTTACTACTATAACAAATGAAGAAAAAGTTGATGAGGAAGACAGTTAAGATGAAGAAGAAAAGGCTTTGGAAAGCACTGCCAAGACTCCCAAGTATGTAAGGATTAATCATTCTGAAGATCATATTATAGGAGACAAAAACAAAGGTGTGGTGATGAGAAAAAGAGGTACAGAAGAACAAGTGAATTACATTTTGCTTTCAAAACTTGAACCAAAAACTATGAATGAAGCTTGCAATGATGGAAATTAGGTAAAATCAATGGAAGAAGAACTGATGCAGATTGAGAAGAATCAAAATTGGGAATTAGTTCATAGACCTGTAGCGACAAAAATGTCATCAGAACTAAATGGGTTTTTAGAAACAAGCTAAATGAAAATGGAGAAGTTGTAAGAAACAAAGCAAGATTAGTATGTAAAGGATACTCTCAAGTTGAAGGAAGAGATTTTGAAGAGACCTATGCTCCTGTGGCAAGAATTGAAGCAATTAGAATGTTTTTGGCATTTGCAGCATTCAAAGACTTCAAAGTGTATCAAATGGATGTTAAGTCTACATTCTTAAATGGTGAATTGGAAGAAGAGGTCTACATTGATCAACCAGAAGGATTTCAATTATCAAAACAAGGTGATATGGCATGCATATTGAAGAAGGCCTTGTACAGACTAAAACAAGAACTCAAAGCCTGGTATGCAAGGCTAGACAAGTATTTGTTAGAATTAGGGTTTAGTAAAGGCACTATAGACAACAATTTGTATTTCAAAATCAATGATTATCAAATCTTGATTGTTGTAGTTTTTGTTGATGACATTATCTTTGGAGGAAATGAAGATATGTGCATGAAGTTTGGAAGAGAAATGCAAAATGAGTTTGAGATGTCTATGTTTGGTGAAATGAATTTCTTTTTGGGTCTGCAAATTAATCAATTAGATAAAGGAATCTTCATATCTCAGTCTAAGTATGTGAAAGATTTGTCGAAGAAGTTTGGGATGGAAGACTCTAAACCGGTATGTACTCCTATGGTGACTGGCTGCAAATTGAGAAAAACTAATGAATCACCCAAGATTGATCAGAAAAAGTATAGATCCATGATTGGAGGATTGCTTTATCTAACTCAAACCAGACCTAATATTATGCATGCAATTTTTCCTGTTTCAAGATTTTAAGCAGATCTAAGAGAATCACATGTGATGGCAGTAAAGAGAATCTTGAGGTATTTCAAAGGCACACCAGATCATAGCTTATTGTATCCAAAGGACAATGATTTCACTCTCAATGCTTATATAGATGCTGATTGGGCTGGAGATGTTGATGATAGGAAGAGTACAAGTGGGGCACTTTCTTTTTGGGTAACAAACTGGTTTCATGGCTGAGCAAGAAATGAGATTCAATCTCTTTGTCAACTGCAAAAGTAGAGTATATTGCAATAGCATGTTGTCGTACTCAAGTGTTATGGATGAAGTAGACTTTGAAGGACATAAGAGTTGTGTATGAAGATCGAGTTGCAATCTTCTATGAAAATACAAGTTCTATAAATATTTCAAAGAATCCAGTGATGCACTCAAGAACAAAGCATATATCTATAAGGTATCACTTTCTGAGAGAAAAGGTGATAGAGAATTAAGTAAAGTTGGAATATGTGTCCATAAAAGATCAAATTGTAGATATCTTCACCAAGCCTCTGCCTAAGGATACTTTTGAGTATCTCAGAGAAAAGTTGGGGGTCATTACCCCTCCTGCCCTAAACTAAGATGCATGGGAATGCATCAGTCCAATCATGCCTAAAGTCTCATTCTTTGATCTGGATTGATGTTTTGTGAGCTACCTCTTAGGGGGAGTAGCTAGATGTTATTGGTATAAGTTCCTAATAAAAAAAGTATTGATAATAGAGGAAGTTCAATTAGATCAGAAAAATAGAATGCAAGTATGTGCCCTTTGCCATTGATGTCAAAGGGGGAGAGAAATCATGTGAAAAACTTAGAAACGAAAGGGTGTAGATGTGTAAAGAGAAAGGGAGAGAATCTTGTCTTGATGGTCTTTACAGTTTTTCACATCATATGTTTCCATCAATGACAAAGGGAGAGATTGTTGCAAGTATTTGCCTAATCAGTGTTGTCATTAATGTCAACATATCTGTGTTAACATTGATGTCAACTATACTCCTAATTTGATAAGTTAGATTCTTTGTATTGGCTCATGGAAGTGTTGGATAAAATGAGTAAGTGATCTAGATATTGAGTTTCCAAGTCCTTTTGAGAAAATTTGCTCCTCTGGTGGAAATAGTGTGTGGAAGAGTATCTTTGTTTACTGAAGAATAGTCTGGTAGATTGCTCCAAATTTCCAGTAGAATTAATATCTTTGTTTGCAGATTGGAAGTTATTTAGAGGCATGTCTAGAGATGTGATGTAGAGCCAAACACCCTAACATGCATTCCCCTTTGTATGTCTACACTTTACTTTCCTATCGGCAAGATTATGCACTATCGGCCAACAAAAATGTCTTTCCTCCAATTGCATACCTCTCTCCGATAGTTCAACACTTGACCTTGTCTTCAGAAAGACAATACACTGTCAGCCTTCACTCTACACTTCAATCTGACATATCAATCACCTCGATACAACAATCATATACATGCATAGCATGACCCGCTACTGCCAATGACCCAAATGTATCTACCTGCTCTTTCCCTATGTTGAACATTGGTACATACATGACATGACCTGTAAACACTGGTTTCCTCCACCGTTGCTATTGGTCGCCCTTTGTATCAAACTCAATGTATGTGCACAATGTATATTTCAATATACATTTGCAAGATGCATTCACAATATACTTTGCAGAACATGCATTCGAAAGATGCATTCATAACATGCATTCGACCAACGACTTAGCACAATGTATGTTCATAACATACAACTGGAAGATACATTACCAACATGCTTTACAGAATGTACATTTGACCATTGACTTCCTTTGTATGCCTAACCTCCCAAATCAGAAACTTATAACTTTCTCTCCTTTGTATGCTGATACACTTGTACATTCGCAATGTATGTTCACTACATACAATCTTGACATACAATACACCAATGATTCCCGATATGCTTTGTGACATACACACTCAATAGACTCTTACGATATACACATAGAATGTATATCCAACATACATTTGTGATATACACATGAAATGCATCTTTAGGGAATCAACACAAATCTTCACTATTTTGAACCTCTGTAAACCCTGCGATTACACAGATCTAACTTCTATGTCAACCTAGCACATGAAAATACTAGGATCTCTTAGTGCATCTTGTATGCAATCCTTCAAACATAAAATCAAATGAACAAAATGAAAACAAAACGAAAACACTGTACAGCCATTCCACCGATTTCAAAGAAATCTAACCGATGGAATGGATTAAGAAATCCATCTTGGCCACAAAACAGTAAATCAATTTCACACAGAGGAAACCTTAAGAAATCGAATGATAGAAAGATCTATACACAACAGAAATTTGTTTATTATGCCTTTCATAAATGTGCATACACAGATGCTTTGTTTCATAGTTACAAATCACACTGATCTTTGATCTCTATTACCTCTTGACTCCAACTCATTACATTCAATCTGATCTTGGGCATGTATATACTCTCCCTCAGTAGTACTGAATTGAATCCAAGTGGCTGGGAGATCTAACAACCTCCAACTACCTAACAACCTCCTAATTGTCTAACAACCCTCGTGATTAGAGATCGACAAGTGTCTTTGGGACTTACAACATAAACCTAGATACAAACTAAAATGACATGCATTGGTCAAATAGACCTTATTACATGAATGGTCTTATAGGACCTTATTGGAAACAGCAAAATAAACATTAAACAGTTAAATGCCTCATGGAGGCCACTGTGGATTGGGTGCTCCTGCACCAAGATGCTATATCTCAATTTTAAGCCTCCGACATGAAGATCCAAGGGAGTTATGTTCACCAGAATAAAAGCTACTTTTTCTGAGTATTCACTGGTGACAGGGAGAAAGCATTTTGCTCTACATTCCTCTGCATTGAAATATTTTTGTCTACGATTCTAGAGTTAAGTCTAAGCTGATGTTATGTGCCTTCAAATCCAATGGCTCATGATTTTATGGTCTACAAGCGATCTTTTCCTTATGACAGTAGCTGGCAATGGTGTTTATGTGTACCAATTTAAAGAATCTTCTTGACAAAGTGGTTAGAAGTTGTGTGGTTATTCTTGATGATTCCATTGTGCTTGTGGAAGTCTCTTGATTGTGTTCGTACCCTTGGATTGGTCTGCAAAGAGAAATTTGGATCATGGATGAAGAATGTTCTTTGATGACCTAGTGTTCTCACCAATCTTGGTCAACCTAGTTGATTTCACTATTTGTGGAGATGTCTTGAAGATTGTAGAAGCATGTTGTGGTATGAAGGATTGCAATTGAGTCCTAGCTAAGGCATGGAGTGATCAACATACATCTTTACATCTTTCCCCTAGCTATTTTTTTATTAGGTCTAGACCTATTTCTATGTATGTTTTGTAATGCCAACCTTGGAGATTGTTCCAACGGTTGATGAATGCATTGGCAACCTTGATGTACATTCCAAGGTTGATGACTTGTATAAAGACTTGTAATCAAATTGTGAAAAAGGTATGAGTGTGCAAAATGAGAAGATAAGTACGAAGAGTAAGAAGAGCAGAGCATAGGAAGAATATTACGCTTCAATGGAACTAAACTCAGGCATAGAGTACATGCTATCAAATCAATTCAAAAATTCTTGGTAGTGAGCCACCCCCTGGCAGTGAGCAATTTGGGCACCGAGCTCCGTAGTCAGTGAGCCTCTAATTTTTGGTATTATTTTAACATATATATAGTTATGTGGGCTAATACCCACCGTAGATTTTCCCTTATAGGGTTTTCCACATAAAAAATCTAGTGTCTCCTATGGTGAATGTATGATTGTAATTAAGCTTATGGTTTCATGCTTTCATGGTTGAATCTAATTATCAGTAATTAAGTAGTTAAGTTTTTGTGACAACTACTTCACCCCCCTCTTAGTTATCCTCTATATTTCAATAGCTCTTAACCACCTTCAAGCCTATCAAAACTACCTATGGAGGAGCTAAAACAAAAAGATCAATAACTACAAGTTTGAGATAGGCGACCTTGTCCTTATGGAAAATCAGAGAAACCTACAAGAACTCCATAAGAAAGAAAAGTTTGACAGCTATCTATGGATCAGGAGCTTACCAGCTTGCAACACTTGAGGGATAGCCTCTAGATGAGCCTATGAACATCATGCACTTGAAAATGTTTTATACATAGCCCATTGCGTATCCCAAATAAAAAAATAGAAAAAAAATTAAAAAATCAGAAAAATAGAAAAAAAACTCAAGTGCAATAAAGTCATCCAATGGTGAAAATCACTTCGGTGACACCTTGGATAAGTACCAAGGTGAAAGCCTATATTAGGTGCCATGTGTAGTGGTTGGTTCTACTATCTAATAAGTCCTCTTATCCATCATAACATTCCATATCACATACATTCCATGGCTTAGAATTCTAAAACATTCAATCACATCACCCACCCTCCATCATCCCACCCAAGGCTGATTCATGAAACAAGGATCCTTGTATGCTCTCTTTGTACAGCTTGAAAATTCTAAAAACTAAAAAACATCAAAAAACTAAAAAATCCAAAAAAAGTAGAAAACCAACAAAATCCAAAAACAATGGAAAATCCAAAAAACCCAAAACAAAAAAAAAATTACAAAAAAACCAAAAATAATCCCACATCATCATCACACTTATCCACACCACCTAACACACCATTATCCAACATCATCTCATCTATCTCGAACCATTCCCACATCATCAAGTCAAACTAGAACTACAATGGAAAATCCAAAAAACTCAAAACAAAAAAAAATTAGAAAAAAACCAAAAACAATCCCACATCATCATCACACTTATCCACACCACCTAACACACCATTATCCAACATCATCTCATCTATCTCGAACCATTCCCACATCATCATCACCACCTGTATGTTAAAGTGCCTTGATCTCGTGGACACATGGTATGTAGGAAGTCTAGAATACGAAGGAAGTATCCAGTACTCAAGTACAAAAGATGCACTCACCCAACCTGCTTGGATGGTCCCTATCCCCTGAGCTTACTAAATCCAAACAAACAATACACAAACTAAGCATACTCCCAAAACATCACATCTTACACAAAAATCATCAATCAACAAACCAATCATAATCACAACATATGGCCTACTATCATTTTTCTCACCTTTCGAAATTTATCCAATAACATCCAATAGATTCTCACCTTAATGGATATATCATTCCTACAATAGGAAGAATCCATCATCATATCAACACGTATCTTGGCAAGAGATACAATGGCTGTTTGTATGGTTTGTTGGTCTTTTTTATTATTGATTTTTACCTTTTGTCTCATTTTAGGAATTATTCCAAATCTACCTTGATCTTACTATATCATGGTACATGGCAGAAAACACCTAGAATGAGGCATGGTCATTGTTTTGTATGCCTTGCTTGTGGGTTGATTTCATTAATCCAAGAATGGTATTCATATCTTGAAGATGTAGGATTGGTTCTAGCATATTGTTTCCCATTTGCATATAAGGTTAATCATACCTTCTATGTACTAAAGAATTTATTCTATGAGTCCCCTTCCCTCATCTAGGCAAGGTTATACTACCTTAGGCATGCATGAGATCAACCTATTGTTTGTGGGTCTAGTCCATGCAAAGATGGATATATATCATCACCTTGGTCCTTTCATACCTTGGTGAAAATATCCCATTTTGCTATAATAAATCTAGAAATGCTCTCAATAATGTCAATGCAACTACTTAGCCTAGCTTACCTATCCCCATTTCTATCATCAACCATCAAACACACTATCTAGACTTAGCATCTAATAATGATTAAAACCCCCCATCCATTTAACCACTCTAACAAAACTCCCCATAACTCTATCACCTTATCCATTCCAACAAAATCCCCTCTAAAAATGTGGCATCTCGTGACCTAGTATCCCCCATCCCAACCATCCCTAAACTGATCCCAACCATCTCCAAACCTATTCTAACCTCCCCACCCCATCACCCAAGGTTCTAAAAACATCACAATGTATCATGACATCCAACCACCTCAACAACCCACCCCATTACCCATTTCATTATCATTTATCCATTAATCATTCATCACTTCCCATTTGCATTTACCATTTTTATCATTTATCATTTATCACTTCCCATTTATCCATTATCATTTACCATAATCATTTTTACCATTATCATCATTTATCCATTATCATCATTTATCCATTACCATTTATCATATCGATTTATTCATTACCATTTTCCATTTACCATTAAACATTGTCATAATCCATTTATTCCTTCTTATCATTATCATATTCTTCATTACCATTTATTCACTTAACCATTAACCATTCATTCATTATCACATGCATTTATCCATTACCATTTACAATTGATCATTTATCCACTTTCTATCACATCATTTATCCATTCCATTAATCATTTATCCATTTCATTATCCATTAATCCATTTGTTTAGGGTAAAATATGAAGAGTGAAAAGGGTTTGATTTTGATGGTTTATGTTGATCCTCCTTTCACCACTAAACATTCAAGGACATTTAATCGAGTAGGAAGTCTACTACAAATCTCCTGTCACTTGGAATATAGGGGAAGATTGGAATCGTATGGTTTTGTTATTCAATTAATTCCAATTATGCTCAAAACCCTAATTACATGAATTCGTGAACAAATAGATAAATTATGGAAAATGATCACACATAGAGATATCAAATGACAATCAAATGCATACCAGATTTTGAAGTTCAAAAAATGGAAAAGTCAAGGACTAATTAGCGGGTGCCCTAGTCTAATGCCATAGTTTTTGTCGAGATCTGGGAACCTTGTCTACAACTTGTTCTTGTTGATTGAGAGATTTTTTAGTTATGGGATTTAGAGGACTAATGAGTAGGTGCTTGAGTCCAGGTCCCTATTTTCTTCTCTGATCTACAATTCTGACAGTCTGCACTGCTCTTCTGCAACTCCACTTCTGCTTTTGTAACCTGTAACCTGCAATCACAGAAAAATTGGTTGGGGGTTGTGGTGTTTAGAGGCTTGCCTCAGTCAATCTCTAGAGAGAAAATCAAGTCTTCTGATCATCGTTGTCAGAGAAATAGTGCATATCCCTATGGGATAGAGGTGAAATCCAAATGATAAATGATAGAAAACATAATTGATATCACCTTGTAGTGAAGATCTTATGGAAGGAAGATGCTCTACATGCCATGAGGAGATGGATGCCAAATCTACAAATATAAACACAAGAACAACATAAATTCTTCTTTGCCACACAATGAATGCCTTGAATCACTTTCACATAAACTCATGAATCAAAATTGCCATCTAGTTTACAAATGAAGCACTAATCATGCTTATATATGCAACTACAAACATTCCCGCTAAGAATTTCATAATTCAAACTTACCGTGTCAGCATAGGACCTAAATAATGGTCATAAACTGACACATTGAAATTGGTCTTGACCTAAAATAGGGTAGGACTTGAGCATGGGCGATCAAGTGCTCCAACCCATTTTAGGTAGGATTTATGTTAAGTGCATCCCTCGAGTCTCATTTTCCATGAAACTTTAGGGTTTTATCATTAGGAGTCATCAAAATCATGCAAGATGTTCTAAATGTATTCTAAAGGACCTGAGAGATAAACCTTAATAGGAAAAAGCCCCTAAGGTTACTTTTAATGACATAACATTTAGCCCCCACTTTAATGTATGCATAAATGCAAGGCCAATACATGCATTAAAGGACAGTCAACAAACACAAAAAACACACCAAGCATGAAGAAGACATGCCAGTCACAGAGAAGACAGTTGTAGTCACAGAAAACACAGGGAAGACAACAATGAAGACACACAAAACACAGTGAATACAGTGAATGTAGTGAAGATAGTGATGATTTTCTTTTCTTTTTTCTTTTCCATTTTCATATATATGAAATGCAGATGCAAGTACAAGGAAAGTAAACACACCACCCATAATGCAGGAGGGACTCATCACCACCAGTCTTTAAGACTATGCTTGGGAATAAACAAACAATATGCACACACTTGGAAGACACAGAGAAAACATGGCAGACAAGCGATGGAGTGTTCCTATTTCTAGGTTCATCACCATCTTAGGCACATTATAGGCACACACTGATGATTGGGCTTCACCACAACAATCACCGAAGACATGCTTAAAGGTTGAGTTAGTCACAAAACTGCTCCCTGCCTTCGCAGAGGACTTTTTGAAAATAACAGGATGTGCACTCTCCATGAGAAATACACCATCCCCACCTTCACAGAGGGCTCAATATAAAAAGGATATGTACATGATATCCCACCTCTGCAGAGGGCTTAAATGATTGCAATAGATTTCAAACAAATCTCAGAGTACAGGAGGGACTCATCGCCACCAGTCTTTAAGACTACACTTGAGAACACTTTACTAGCATCTAAACAAACAGCTTACCTTATATATGTCCCAACATTAAGATGGTTGATGTCATGTACCGATATCAAGCATGTTAAGGTAAGTAGAAAACACAAAAGGGAACACAAGCTCTCGCAAAGCCCATGTCCCCCGGAGGTAACATGTTCCTTATGATCACCAAATGTTCCCACAAGCACATTCCTGCAAGAAAAGTGTTAGTGTCCATATAATAATGATAAACAACAATGCATATGATCATTCACACAAAGAAACAAGGTTATACTACAAATTGGGAGACCAAGTATAACCATGGGGCTATACCGCAAAAATCTCAAAACTGAGTGTAACCAAGGTGAGATTCAAAGATAAACAAAGTGCACAGAGCAGAAGTATTGTTATGGTTTGTAAGTGTGATAAGACAACATCAAGATCACATGAAGTGATTCTACTAGCCAAGCATCGAATAATATATATCAACCCCATCGCCATGTATGGACTTGGTCCATTTTTTTATTTCTCACTGAAGGGATACGAGGTCCATATCAGTATATTATTTTTTTGTCATCCACCCACTAGATAAAAACATTAGAGGAAGGGAAACAATAAATTGAGAGAGGAGAAACAAGTGCCTCAGGGACAATCATGTAGGAGGGTACCCCCATGTCACCAACTGCAACTCTATGTCCATAAGACACAACACATAATAGTAAGAATAGAGGAGAAGCAATATAGAAGAATGATGATACAAATAGAAGAAAGTCACAACAAAGGTGGTCTTCTGGTATCCTAGACCTTACAAGAGAATCAAGGGTCATCCCAGGAGGCCTAAACAACACATAACACATCACGGGAGGGAAAAGGGTTAGAAATACTTACCTAATAGAATCCAATGTTAAGAACATACATATCTAGGATATCTCTCATGTTGATTTGGTCTTGTTGAAATTACATTAACATTAAGTTTAGGATGACGAGAAGCTTTCTTTTCTTTAAAAGGATTATATCCAATGCTACTTGAGTAATGTCTTGAAGCAGATTCTATAGGTACTCGAATCCCTTGTTGATTTACACCACATCCCTTACCTACATATTCACAGTTGTTATAAAGGATTTTAAATCATTGACCATAGAAGGATGTCATTTCTTTAGGGGATAGTGAAGCCTCATAGGTCTCGTAATTTGTAGTATAAGTGAGAGTATTTTCTTTATTTTCTACCAAGGAGAGTTTAGGTTTCTTAGGTGCTTCAAAAGATTGCTTAGATGAGATCAATGCTATTTTTGATGTGTCAAGGCTATTAATTTTATATTCCCCTATATCACAAGGATTAATATCTAATGAACCCCAATCATCACCAAAGAGTGCATTTGATTGTGTATAGTCGTGCACAACACTATTTGTGGAAGGAAGCATTGATGAATCAGCTCGTAAATTGTTTAAGCTCATATGATAGTAAACTTGTTTTTGCATTTCAATATGTAAGTAATTATCCGATTAAGGATTAACATTCAAATGGTATCAAGTTTATCTTTGAATATAAATTTGATTGAATGATGTAGGGTGGAAGCAACCACCCCCAATGCATGAATCTAAGGTCTACCAAGAATCATGTTGTAAGATAAAGAACTAGGCATGACATGAACCAGGGTAGATACAATCGCAGGACCCACCTTTACAAGTAAGGTTATAGTACCTAGTGATTGACTACTATGATTATTAAAGCCACGAATACTATGTTTATCCAATTTGATTTTTGATGTGTCTTCCTTGATTTTGTGTAGGTCAATGCTACAAACATTAAGAACTGATCCATTGTTGATCATAACTCATTTTACCAATGTTTTATTTATTGTAACGAAGAGCAGAAGTGGATCATATTGGTTTTGAACTTCAATTGATGGTAATTCATGTGGTTGAAAGAGAATATCCATTTTTGTCGCATGCATATAATCTAATAGATCTGCTACATCATTCGTCTTAATAGTAGGTGGCACAATCACCTTTTGTAAAGCTTCTTGGAGCATTCCATGGTATGTAGACCTGATGTTTGTATTAAAACTCAAAGAGAGATCTTAGCCGGAGTAGCGTGAATCTGCTCGACGAGATCATATTCTTGACCACTTTTATGAGTAAGACGAGGTGGTGGAGGGAGCATAGGTTGAGAATATGGAAGAGAGACAAGTGCATGTGGTGCTTGCTTACTTTGATTGTTATTATGGGTGTTGTATGTGTTAGCAATCACATTGTGGTGTGGTTGTTGTAAGACATTTTGAACACCTTGACTCAGTTGAGAGATTTGTTGTGCATATTTGTAGATGTAATCTTCAGGTTGAGGTGGTACTCGAACTATTATAATTGGTTTTAAGCAAGGAGATGCACTAGGTTCCCCCCACACAATCATTGTAGGAAGATTGCTACAAAGTCTATTAGTGAATATTGAATTAACATTTTTTTCCTCTTGATTATACCCAACATCTATCCCTACAGGATTTAATGTGAGAGACCTTTTCTCATCCACTAATGCTACATCTTGGCCAAGGAGAGCATTAGGATGAGAGGAAGGTATGGTTTTGCTAGGTAGAATAGAGCTATCCATAGTCTTCTCATCAAAGGTTCTTGAGTTTTCAATCCAAGGTGGAAGGTCTAATGGATTGTCCGTAGAGGTCTCATGCACCAAATGATCATTACGTGAATAGTCTTTTTCCACCCATGAAGAATCCTTCTTGAGAGGGAGCCCTTTATCCACTAGTGTTTCATTTTCCAAAGAGGGTAGGGTAATGTTTAAGAATGTGTCAATGATTTCATCCTCTTGTGTTAGTATATCCTCATAGGAGGAATCATTTAATATGTCATCATCACATGTTTTAGCTATGAATTCCAATGCGTTAAGTGTTAGTGTAGGTTTTTATTTCCTAGTTGGGTTATTTATTTTTCCCTATATTCCTAGCTTTTTCCTACACTTCTATTAATCTTGCTTAGGTTAATAAAGAATGTCTTATTAGGTGAGTGGTTGCGAGGTTTCACCTTCTTACTTGTGAGAATCCATTAGCTATCTTGGGAAGATACTTTGCTATCTTTAGTTCGATAGATGGTTTCTCTTGATTGGTTGGTGTTGCCACCTCCTCCTTCTTCCTAGTCTATATAAGCATGCTATCTGGCTTGTATTTTGTATCTTTTATTTTTGCATCCTCTTAATACTATTTTGCTTCTAGCATTTGCATTACTCTCTTGGAGACTAACTCTGTGTTGCTATTTTGATTTCATATCATTTGCAGTCATAGTTTAGATATCTATTCTTTGCACTAGTTTTCTAGGTTAATAATCTTTTCAGATTCTAACATGGTATCAGAGCCTCGCTATGTGCAAGAGTAGATTTTAGTTTCCTTATTTGAGAGATTCAGGGGGGACTAATTAAGCTTATTGCATTTTTTTGAAAAACCCAGTATGCTCTTCTCTTGCATCTTCGAATGATCTTGAGAATCAGAAAAGTTTGACGGAAACTTTTTTAATCTCTAGGGTTGCACATGTGTTTTATGAAATCTAGGTGATTGTAGCATTTTTAGTTATGCTGGAAGCATTTCCATCTATTCCAATGCATCTAGGAGGCTTGAGAAAGTCAAATTTGGCTTTCGTTTCACCGAAATCGGAGATCATCATACACAGTTGCAGAACTGGGGTTTCAAACTCAAATCTAACAACTGGCTTGCATATTTGGTGTTTTCAATCAATATTGTAGGTTCTAGCATGCCATTTCTTGTCTTAGGTAGCTGATTCAGCCTTTGCATGTCATTTTTTGGTTGCTGGGGTCATTTTTTGTAGCTAAAGGCATTCTATTTACACTGGAAAAACATCTTCTATATATCAGAAAGAAAAATGCCTTCTGGGTTTTGTTCGCAGCATAGAAAAACTATCTGGGTATCTTTTTTTTTTGCATGCAGTCTGTATATTGTGTAGAAATGCACTCAAAAAGCTACAGTAGGACCCCTCTCCATTGGTAGTTGCAGTTTTGAAGGCAGTTTTCAAATGCTCTATTCTTTCTCATACGAACTCCTTTCCCCACGAAATGTTTTTTGATTTTGGCTATTTTTTCATGCTCTATGTACTAGTGCAGACGTGTTTTATTTTTGATGCCAATATTTTTTAAAAATTACAGATTCTCAGTTGCGACATTGCACAGTTCTCATTTTAGGAACTTTGAAGGATCATAACTTTCACATACGACCTTGTATCAAGGCGATTCTTTTCTTGAAAGTGCGTGATTTTTCAAGTAGATCGTAGTGGTGCTATTTATTTCTCTAAATATTGTGCCAAAGTTGTATTTTCAGCATATGCTCTTCATGAGGGTTTTGTAATGCATTGAAATCAAGACCACTTAGTATTTCTTGCTAGTGGTAGTTGTAAATGCACTAATATAAAGTGCCAAATCATACTTTCTTGGGGGAGTTTTTTGATTGAGTGAAAAGGGGGGGTTGTCTTGGTTGGGTTCTCTTCTTTTCGACATTTCTTCTCTGCATTTCTTCATCATGGATCAAACAAATCTGCCCATCCTAACTCCATACAATTACTTTGAGTGGAAATCACACATGACAATTCACTTAAGGAAAGCTAGACTAAATAGGATAACTATGGGACTTGAAACTGAACCTGCTAAAGATGAAGATAAGCCTAAGTGGTTTAACAAATGTGATGAGGCATATGGAACATTGTGTTTGTCTGTTTCTCCTGATTTGCTCTTTCCCATTGAGTCTTTGAATACACCAAATGAAATCTGGACAAAGCTAGAAAAACTATTTAGCACACAAGATTCAATGAGGAGTCATATGTTGGAAAATAAACTAATAAGTTTAAGTCCAGGCAATTTCAACACAATCCAGGATTTCTTCACTAAATTGAAATCACTAAGGCTGCAGTTAAAACAATGTGGATTTGAAAAGAAATATGAACAACTAATTCTTAGTATTCTCTCTAAGATAAGTTTAGAATATTCTGTGTTTGTTTCTACCTTCTATGCTACTAAGGGTGCACTTGTTACTCAATTCACCATGCCATCTTTAGATGATTTTGCTGTCAGTCTCACTCAAGAACAGGACAAGTTAATCTAGATGGGCACTTTTAAGTCCTCTAAGTCACATGCCTTGGCTGCCAACCAAGGCACAAAAGAATAGAAAGGACAAAGTAGTAACAACAATAGTAAGGATAAGAAACATAAGAATAGCAAGGAGAAGAAGGATCAGATACCGATTGCTTCAAAAGCAACTAATGAGACCCAATCTTCTAAGGGTGACAAGCCTAATAAAGAAAGGGTCCAATGTGCCTATTGGAAAAGACCCAGTCATGATGAACATAAATGTCTGAAGAAACAAATTGATCACTTGACACACATTCTTGAGAAGAATAATATCAGTGTTCCTGAGTCTATCAGACAGAGTTCTAATGAGGGGTCTAATAAGGCAAAAGAAAACAACAAGGGGAAAGGAAAGGGCAAGGCCCTTGTTGCAGTTGCTTCTTCACCATCCACTTGGGTTCTTGATTCAGGTGCTTCACACCACATAGCTTCATCTAAGGAAGAACTTGCATCTTTGGAGCCATGTAATATGCCTTCTATTTTGATGGCTGATGACACTCCTATTGAGGTGTGTGGGAGAGGGTCTGTTGATGTGGGGGATGGCACATTCCATAATGTTCTTTGTGTGCCCTCATTATCAACTAATCTCCTATTAGTATACCATATTACTGACACAGGTTCAAGCAAGCGGGTTGAGTTCACTCCTACTTTAGTGGAGATTCGTGAGTTGCACAGTGGTTCTACAGTTGCAGTTGGGAGAGTAGATCATCAGTCATGGCTCTATCTATTTTCTCACTTTGTTCTTGATCCTCCTTCGACTATTTTTCTCACTCATTCTAATGATGTGAGTAGATTATGGCATGAGCAGTTTGGCCATCTTAACTTCCGCTACTTGCAGCAGCTCAACCAGCAGAGCATGGTCACAGGGTTGCCTTCAGTTCAATTTTTAGGTGGTGTTTGCCAAGGTTGCATTCTTGGTAAGAATCCTAAGGAAAAGTTTGACAAAGGTAAGGCATGGAGATCTTCACAGATACTAGAGTTAGTTCATAGTGATTTGGCTAGTCCATTTCAGCATCCTTCTTTCAGCAGGGCTAGATATGTCCTCACATTCATTGATGACTTTTCTCGATATACTTGGGTGTACTTTCTCAAATAGAAGTCAGAGGTATTTGATCATTTTTAGGACTTCAAAAATTTTGTAGAGAAGCAATCCGAGAAAGCCATCAAAGTTTTACGTACTGACAATGGTGGTGAGTATGTTAACCATCAGTTTGAGAGGTTTTGCATTTTAGAGGGGATTGATTTGCAGCATTCAGTTCCATACAATCCTCAACAGAACGGTGTTGCAGAATGGAAGAATAGGTCCTTGAAGGAAATGGCAAACTGCATGATTCACTCTAGATCTCTTGTACCACAATATTGGGCAGAGGCCATTAACTATGCTTGTTATATCTAGAACCATGTTCCTCACCGACCCTTGAAGGGAGTCACTCCTTTTGAAGCTTGGAGAGGTCGGAAACCATCAGTTAAGCACTTTCGAGGTTTTGGTTCTCCTACATGGGCCCACATTCCTACAGAGAAATGCAAGGCCTTGGATCCGCAAAGTAGACCTTGCATATTTGTAGGTTATCCTAATGGTGTGAAGGGTTATCAGTTGCTCCACCCTACTACACATGAGTTGTTCATTGAGAGGAGTGTTCAGTTTGAGGAGGGCTCTTCGAGCTCACTTTCTATCACTTCTCCAACTCCTACTTTGACATTGGAGTCACTTGGGATACATGATAGATCTTTTGATGAGTCAGATTCACCTAAGCAGTCTTCCACCTCCACTTTCGATGTAAAGAGTGATTCAGAGGACTCACCTCCTTCCTCTCCTAGTCATCATTCAGAGGTTGATGATTCTCCTCCAGATTCTCCATCTTCCAGTCCACTTTGGGCTAGACAGACCTTACAATTTGCAGGTGATTGGGTTGGGGATCCATTAGACACCACGCGGACTCGTTCACAGTTTCAAGATGCTCCACATGTCTTCATTCCTACTACCTCAAATCCACAGTCTTTTCATGAGGCTTTTGGTATTCCTGAGTGGGATACAGCTATGCAGGAGGAGTATAGTTCCTTGATGAGGAGCCACACTTGGGATCTTGGCCCTCTTCCTAAGGGAAGAAAACTTGTTCGATGTAAGTGGATCTATCAGACAAAATTTGCAGCAGATGGGTCAGTTGACAAGCATAAGTATCACTTGGTCGCCAAAGGATTTTCCCAGGTTCTTGGGATTGATTACTCTAAGACTTTTGCGCCAGTTGCCCGAATGAATTCCATCTGACTTGTTCTTGCCATTATTGCAACTAATCATTGGGAAGTACACCAGATGGATGCGAAGAGTACTTTTCTTCACAGTGACCTTCAGGAGGAGATCTACATGGAGCAACCATAGGGGTTCATTCAGTATTCTTCACTTGTGTGCCGTCTTCGAAAGTCTCTCTATAGCCTCAAACAGGCTCCTCAGGCTTGGTATGCCAAGATGGAATCCTTCCTTCTATCAGTTGGGCTCACTCGGTGCCATTCTAATCTCAATGTCTACATTCTACAGTAGGATGATTCACTCCTATTTATGGTTTTGTATGTTGTTGATTTGCTCATCACAGGGAGTTCATCCACCATTGGGGCTGTCAATACTGCCCTTTATGATAGGTTTTCGATGACTGACTTGGGCTTGTTGCATTACTTTCTTAGGATTGAGATCCACTAGTCTACTTCTAGGATCACCATCAACCAGTCCAAGTATGCTCTAGATTTGCTCTCGAGGTTTCATATGGCTAACTGTAAGCCTGCTTCGACTCCCTTTCTTTCTGGAGTCAAACTTGAGGCTCAGTGTTCTTCTCCACTTGTTGATGGCACTTTGTACTGACAGCTTGTTGGAAGTCTCATTTATCTGACTCATACGAGACCCGACATTTCATATGCTGTAGGCATGGTCTCTCAATTCATGCAGGAGCCTCATGAGTTGCACTGGAAAGCAGCCAAGTGGATCCTTCACTACATTCAGGGTTCTCACAGTTTTGGGATTCACTACGTAGCGGGTATTGAGCTTGACTTGGTGGGCTACACAAATTTAGATTGGGTGGGCGATTCTCATGATCACAAGTCTACTTCAGGTTATAGCTTCGCACTTGGTTTAGGTCCTGTTTGTTGGTCGAGCAAGAAGCAGTCTGCTATTGCTCTATCTTCTACTGAGGCTGAGTATCGGGGGGTTGTGAATGCTGCCACTAAGGCCATTTGGCTTCAAAATCTTCTCACTGAGTTTGGTATCTAGATCAGATGGCCCTTAGTCATATTTTGTGACAACCAGAGTGCCATTTAGATCTCTGGAATCTAGTCCATCATCAGCGGACCAAACACAGAGGTCCACATGTACTGCATCTAAGAGCTCATCCATGGCCACATCATCGACCTTCGCTACTGTCTGACTTCTGAGCAGGTTGCTGATATCTTCACCAAACCCTTCACTGAGAGCAAGTTCCTTCATTTGCGAGCTTTGCTGGGGGTGCAGGATTCTTCATCTTCTGGGGGGCTTCTTCCTCTCACTCAGAAGCCTAACTCTCTTTACTTTGGGGGGGTCTCTTCTCTCTCTTTGGGGGGGGAATTTTATGTACATGGGTACCTCATCAAGCTTGAATTGCCGGAACCCATTTCTACATCCACCTAAGCTTCGCTTATGGGGGGGTGTTAGTGTAGGTTTTTATTTCCTAGTTGGGTTATTTATTTTTTCCTATATTCCTAAGTTTTTCCTACACTTCTATTAATCTCTCTTAGGTTAATAAAGTATGTCTTATTAGGTGAGTGGTTGTGAGGTGTCACCTTCCTACATGTGAGCATCCAGTAGCTATCTTGGGAAGATACTTTTCTATCTTTAGTCTGATAGATGGTTTCTCTTGATTGGTTGGTGTTGCCACCTACTTCGTCTTCCTAGTCTATATAAGCATGCTACCTGGCTTGTATTTTGTATCTTTTGCTTTTGCATCCTCTTAATGCTATTTTGCTTCTAGAATTTGCATTACTCTCTTGGAGACTAATTATGTGTTGCTATTTTAATTTCGTATCATTTGCATTCATAGTTTAGATATCTATTCTTTGCACTAGTTTTCTGGGTTAATAATCTTTTCAGATTATAACATTAAGAGGAGTTTCACACTCATTATTCTCAATGTGTCTTGTTAAATATTCTACTACCCAAGGGTATGTACTCATGAGAGATATAAAATTGTTATAATTAGATACATAGTGAAAGATTTCAAATGAAGAACATTTAAATATATTCTTGTCATACATAGCTTGTATATAAGTGAGAACATGAGGATTCATATTAAGAAATTTGTAGAAACTCTCAAAGTTTTTGATATATGCACATGTAAAGATACCAAAGAGCAATGAGATGAATATACCATGGTGAAATTTCTTGTAACATCAATGTAAAATAAGATTTTCAAAAGTTATGCAAAAGACAAGTGCAAAACTATGTGTAAAAATGACCTAAAATGCTTGATTTTTTCAACTTTATTCAATGCAAATAAGTGAAACAAAAGGTGTTGTGATGAAATTGATTAGGACTAGAAAATAATATGCTTGATATCAGTCCAATTAAGCAATAATATCATTCATAACACACTTTTGATGCAATCCTAGAATGATGACAAGTCAAAACCTAGTGAAAATGCTCTAAAATATGCAATTTTTCACAACTTTTCAATGCAAAGACCTAATAAAAAAGGTGTTGTAAAGAATTTTAGGAGGTACAGAAGATTATAGTAGTAATATCAGTTATCTAAAGCCATAAAATTTGTCACAACACGCTTAGAGTGCAAATCTAAGTCAAAGCCTAGGGAAAATATAGTCAAAATATGTAATTTTTCACCAAATTTTCAATGCAAGGGCCCAATAAAAAGGTGTTGTAAAGAATTTTAGGCAGGCCAAAAGATAATAGCCAATTAGTGCAGAAAAATCCTTTACAACATGCCTATGAAGCAAATCTAGAGAGATGATAAGGCCAAAATCTAGTGAAAAACCAAGGTTTTCAAACCCTAGGCATGAAATTTTGCAAGAAAACCACTATGATGCAACACTACAGTTAGAAATCAGTCCTAATGAGTGTTCTAAGAGGGTAGTAAAATCTAAAACAAGACTTTGACTACAAACCCTAGCTAATGCAAAACTAGGTTATATGGAAAAATGCACAATTTCAAGGAATTTTTAACAATTTGATCATGAAAATGCAATCTAAATGATGAATGATAAATTTCTATATTTTAAATCAGATCTGATGATAATGACAGAAATTTTATGAAATTAAATGCCAATTAATCTAAATGATTTGAAAATGCAAGCTAAAAATGCCAATTTTTTCAAATTTTTTATTTTTTTGTAATTTTCCAAATGCAATAAGATGAACAATGAAATGAATGAATGAAATGAATGCAAATCTGAAGTACAACACTCAAAAAGCTATAAAATTCATTAAAAACATGGGTTCACCAAAATGTTTAGGGTAAAACATGAAGAGTGAAAAGGGTTTGATTTTGATGGTTTATGTTGATCCTCCTTTCACCACTAAACATTCAAGGACATTCAATCAAGTAGGAAGTCTACTATAGATCTCCTATCACTTGGAACATAGGGGAAGATTGGAATTGTATGATTTTGTTATTTGATTAAGCCCAATTATGCTCAAAACCCTAATTACATGAATTCGTGAACAAACAGACAAATTACAGAAAATGATCGCACATAGAGATATCAAATAACAATCAAATACATACCAGATTTCAAAGTTTAGAAATGGAAAAGTCAGGGACTAATGAGAAGGCAGCCTAGTCCAGTTCCACAATTTTTGTCAAGATCTGGGAACCTTGTATGCAACATGTTCCTACTATTCTGGAGATTTTTTAGTTGCAATATCCAGAGGACTAATGAGCAAGCATCTAAGTCTAGTTCCTTATTTTCTTTTTTGATTTGCAATTCTAACAATCTGCACTGCTCTTCTACAACTCCACTTCTTGTGCTTTCATAAACTATCACTTGCAATCATAGAAATATAGGTTGGGATTGTGGTGTTTAGAGGCTTGCCTCAGTTAAGCCCCGAAGAGACATTCAAGTCTTCCAAACACCGTTGTCAGATAAAGAGTGTGTATCCCTATGGGATAGAGGCAAAATTTAAATGATAAATGATAGAAAACATAATTGATATCACCTTGTAGTCAAGATCTCATGGAAGGAAGATGCTCTTCATGCCATGAGGAGATGGATGTCAAATCTGCAAATATAAACACAAGAACAACACAAATTCTGCTCTGCCACACAATGAATGCCTTAAATCACTTTCACATAAGCTCATGAATCAAAATTGCCATCTATTTTAAAAATGAATTATTAATCATGCTTATATATGCAACTACAAACATTCTCGCTAAGAATTTCATAAATCAAACTTACCGTGTTGGTATAGGACCTAAATAACGGTCATAAACCAACACTTTGAAATTGGTCTTGACCTAAAATAGGGCAGGACTAGGGCATAGGTGCCCAAGTCCTCCCCCCCATTTTAGGTAGGATTTATGTTAAGTGCATCCCCTAAGTCCCATTTGCCATGAAACTTCAGGGTTTTCGCATTGGCAATCATCAAAATCATGCAAGATGTTCTAAATGCATTCTAAAGGACTCATTAGCTAAACCTTTATAGGAAAAAGCCCCCAAGGTTTCTTTTTCCAGCATAACACCATTAAATACCAATTTCATTTTCATTCACACATAATATAAGTTTATTAACCTAAGCATATATTCTATTTCATTTTCATCCACACATAATATATGTTTATTAATCTAAGCTTATATTCCATTTCATTTTCATCCACACATAATATATGTTTATTAATCTAAGCATATATTCCATTTCATTTTCATCCACACATAATATATGTTTATTATTCTGAGCATACATTCCATTATCCACATCATAATCCAAATACATAACATCTATTCACCAAAATAAAATGCATCCATAAACATCATCATAATAAACATCTATCTATCCATATACATCATCATAAACCATAAACATCATAACATGTACATCATCATAATCCATAACATAATACATCCATCACAACATAAATCCATAAGCCATAAATACCCATAACCATAAATATAAATCGCTAAAAAATAATCATACATGTCATGATACACAATGCTACAAGGGTCAAAATACATCAAAGTCTATAACATCAACCTTGGGCCAATGACCCCCTTGCTGAGTCACTAGGAGACCCAAGATGCTACTGTTGTGGCTACTAAGATGGTTGTTGTGGCTACTAAGTTGGCTGATGTGGCTGCAGATGTGCCATAGGCTACTGTACTGACTGTTGGGATCTCCTGGACCTATGTGAACCAGACATTCTCGAGCCACTCCGTTGGCTGAAGCTAGGTACATGCTGACCCTTAGGAACTATGATACAGTAGGCACCATAATAATACTTAGCTCTAGAGCATTGCTCCAAGAGTTGGTACTGAAGCTGCTGGATTCGTGCCTAAGACTCTGACCCTATCCATGCCATGGTAGTCTCAGCTACCATACCCTGTATCCATGTGATCTCTCCCTACTGCCTAGTCACCTCCCCCTCTGTCTGCTAAGCTCTAGCCTCAAAACTTTGCAACCTAGCCTCTGTAGCCTGCCGTAGTGCCCACTATGTATCCCTCTCTGAGGTAATCTTTCCACCTACGCCTACATCTACCCTATCTATGCCTATAAGATCAAAATCTGAGGGTGCCCATCCCCCTACTCACCCCATCTATAAGGGCTCGAACCTCTTGCAATTGTTGCAGCTCTTGTTTCTGCCTAGACACTGTATCCTCCAAATTGGCCACCTGGGCCCATAAAGTGTCCATCTCCTCCTCCCTGTCATCTTGAGTACATTGATGCCCAGTGTGAGTACTCGAAGGAGGGCCAGGTGCTATACCTGGTGTACCTTCCTCCAAAGCCCTAGCACCTGTAATGGTCCCAACTACATAGTCTACTATTGTGATCTTTGCCCATCCTACATAGACACCTGTTGTGGTACCTACTGCTGTACAGCCTACTATTGTGGCCTCGGCCCCTATCCCTATTGCTAGATTACCTGCTTAGGAAGAGCCTATGGCTGTGAACCCTACTGTCCCTGAGCCTGCTACTGTTGTTGTGGTGCTCAAGGTGATGGAATCTTCCCTCTCTGTACCTACTGTTGGGGACCCCTCTGCCTCTGCCCCCATCCTCTCCCCAACACCTACTTCACTGCTGTTGCAACCAAAACCCCAATACCATCACCCTCATCAATGGGAATCTTCTCCATCACCACCTCGTCCTAAAACTCATTCCCCTCCTCTCCCTCCTCACCCTCCACAGTAAAGTCAAGCTCTGCAGTAGGATCCATCAAATGGATCAGTCTCCACACTCCCCACCATCAATCATAATCTAGAGTGGTCCCTGCATCGACCACTGTGCTCCTCCAATCCCACTGCAATATCTGAAATGTAGCAAAATCCCACATAGCCACTTGAGACTATATCTGAGCTAGACATCTCACATCTCGTGGTGTCCTCCCAAAAATTGCCATGGCCTAGGCCATGTTCTAGCGTAGCCCAAACTGCCTCATAACTCATGAAGGGATATACATGTCAATATTATAATCCCCTTGGCCCATCAGATACTGAGATTGAAATGTATACAACATATGAATATCATCATCTGGCCACGCCTCTACACCAATATACATACACCAGACAATAGAAACCAAGTCATCAAAAATGCATTGCCAGTATCGCAACTGCCCTACATAAGAATACAAGATGGGTAGTCTATATAGAAATACAAGTGCCTCAAATGGAGCCTGGTATAGACCTAGCTAAGGCAGCATAATACCAATATGCTTGGAGGCCCACACATGTAATAATGTCACTCTAGATGATAGAGCCCCATCTAAGTTATACGCAACCATGTGCATCTCATGATATAACTGGCCTAACATACAAGGCCCCCATGTGTACATAGTCTCATGCCACACCATCTGCTCAATAACCCCTCCCCAACCAACCAAGAAACCCTCCGCACATCTATCTAGCATAACCAGCCCCCTAATCACTGCACTTACAAATAGGGTAAAATCATCCACCCAGGCCAATTGAGTCTATCTATAACTCAACTAGCACTGACCCTGCACATACACAGGCTAACCAAGGGCAAACACCCTATCTAATGCTACTGCTCCTATATGAACACCATAAGTAACCCTCACTCCAGCCATGGGTAGTCTCAGAATCCTCCATACATCCTCCAAGGTGATCATGATCTCACTTGTTGGTAGTAGGAAGGAGTAATTCTCAGGCCTCCATCACTCCACTAGGGTTGTCATCATAGCCTATGTGCTCGTATATGGGGCATCTCACCCATCGTCTGCAATCCTATCCTGATCTCACTTGTCGGTAGTAGGAAGGAGTAATTCTCAGGCCTCCATCACTCCACTAGGGCTGTCATCATAGCCCTATGTGCCTGTATATGGGGCATCTCACCCAACATCTGCAATCCTATCCTACCTAATCTAAGAAGGTAGGTTGATCGAACTGATCCACTAACCCCATAACTGAGGGAACTCGTCGCTCTCAGGATACCATAATATGGCCTCCAATCTACATCCAAAAAAAGACCATAAAAGAACTTAACTTTTCTTCCAAACCAGTGCTATGGTGCTAATTCTAGCCCATATGGCACCAAAATAGACTTTGGCACCACTTTTAACCCACATGGCACCAAAATAGAGTTTGGCACCACTTCTATCTTATATCGTGCCATTATAGAAGATGGCACCAATCCTTTAGAATTTGGCGCTAAAACAAAGTTTAGCACCAAAATTTCCCCATATGGTGCCAAAATGCAATTTCTCCCTAAACCCCTATGCCATTCCAAAGCATGGCGCTAAAACTTCTAGTTATGGCACCATCCCAGAGCATGGCACTAAAGCGCCAAAGCACCAACATATAGTGCTAAAACTTCAAACCCCAGACCTATGGTGCCAAACTAGAGCTTGGTGCCAAAACTACCTCTGATGGTGCCATTTCTTCCAAAAACCCATTTCCCCCTATGGCACCAAAATAGATGATAGTGCAAAAAATTTGACAAATGGCGCTAAAACTCCCAATTTCCCCATCTAGAGGATGGTGCCAATTCGGCTATGGATGGTGCCAAAATGGATGAAGATGGTGCCAATTCAGCTACGGATGGCGCCAAAATGGCTACGTTAGGGTGCCAATCTGCCTAAACTACCCATTTCTTGATACAATAAATATCTAGAAACCAGAAATTGACAAAGTCAAGGTTGGCTAACATACCTATGGGTCTGCCAGGGGTGATCTCATGTAAGTGCAAACTTGCTCAGATCAATGCTCGTAGCATGGGAAAGGTAGTTGTGCCATCGCTTCTTCTATCTCCTCTCGTCTAATAAGCTCAATGTGTGCAAATGTGGCACTTTGGACCCACCCTTTCTATTTATAGCATGCCATGTCATCCTCCAACACCTTTTTCTTTCCCCATGGTGCAAAATGTAACCTTTTTTGCTCATTTTTCTTCCAGTCCACCTATTTTTTCATTCTCTATCCATTTTTCACCACCATTTCCTCCTTTCAAGAGATCACCTGAAAAAATTTATTATTTCACCTGACCTATCGAGGGGGCATCCCTCGTCCATTTCATTCCTTCCCAACAGTAGGGGTAAATTCTTTGACTTGACGCTATATCCCTACTAGGTCATGGAGCCATGTCAAAGAGGGGGAAATGTAGACACCTAAAAATGTCTCGACTCTTTTAACTACCCTTCAACATCATCCACAACACTAATTCTTCGTCCAATTAATTAGTTAAATTATTATTTAATTAATTACCTCACCCAACACCTAAACCATTCATCTATCCTTCATCAATTAACCCTGAAATTGAATTAATTAATTCAATAGTTACACCTTCCTAACATCATCCAATTAATTAAATAAATATGTCAAATAGTTATTTAGTTAATTTGTCCATCTCATTAAACCTAATTAATTAGATAAATCGCACTTATTTGATTAATCATCCCCACTAATTAGCCTACCCCTAACCTAGTTGATTAAATAGCTATTATTTAATTAGCTACCCTAGCCTACATGACCCCTAGACCTAGATTAATTAAATAAATCACTATTTAATTAATCCTAAACCCTAATTATCCAATTCACTAATTTTCTCCAGCCACATTAAATAAGATAATCACCTTGATTAACTTGGTCAAAGCATGTTTAACACCTTCTCCCACACCCATAAATTAAAATTTGTAAAATATGCATAACCCTTCCATCTCATCTTTACCATTTTTATGCAAAAACATCTTCCACATTTTGAGCTTACAAATGTAAGGCCCCAAAAAAGCACGTGTCACATGACTTGCATATTCCCACATAAAATGGAATTTTTAATTCCATCTCATCACAAGGAAATTAATTTTTAATTTCCTCATACATCTAAATCACATTTAATGCTAAGTCCTCCTCAAAATGAATAAAATATTCATTTTTATTCTCCACCCTCCAATCTTGTTCATCAAATCCTAGATGTCCATCTCACAATAAATCTCATCCCTTGATCTCAACAATCAATCTCCACCATTGGATCAAAATCCCCTCCAATTTTCCTATAAATACAAGCCTCCACAAGCCATTTCATCATCCAATTTTAGAGTAATCTTACTATGCCCAAATTTCTCTCCATCATCTCCATTTTAGCTAGGCTATGGTGAAATTTGCATTGACAATTAGGAGCATTTCACATTTCAATCCATAGTTTGGGTGAAGCTAGGGCTCAAGGGTACAAAGTCCTCTACCTTATCAATGAGAGAGGAGCTAGGATTGCATAGGAAAGTATAAATCTTGTTTATTTGCTTTCATTTTGATGTTTTTATGCAATCTTGATTTCCTCATCTTTAGTCTTCAAGTGAGATTTGTTGACTCCTAGATGATTTCATGTTGTTCGTGGATGTTTCCATATTGTGTTAAAGTCTTGTGCTTGGTCCATAAGCTATGGTTGGGTTCTTGGAAGCATGTACCTAAGTGTTCTTGGTGTTTGCACAAGTTTAGCCGACTTTGGTGCTAACACTAATTGCATATGTTCTTTGTGGAATGAGGAAGTGTGTTGAATGGTGTGAAGATGTTTTTAGGTCCAAGCTAAGTTGTGAAATGTTCTACTTTCATTCCTTTTCTCCACAGGAATGTTTAGGTCCAGACCTAATTTGAATTCTACATGTTTGTCAACCTTGGAGATTGTTTCAAGGGTTTTAGAGTGTGTTTCCAACCTTGGTGAATGTTTCAAGGTTGATATTGATATAAATAAGTGTGAAGGATTCATGTGTATGTGGGAGTGTGTGAGGATTGTGGAAATGGTGATGTGAATTTGAATAAAAAGCAGTAAGGACTTTCATGTGGTAGATAACCTAATGTAGTAAGCAGAAGTTGTCTACAATTTTTAGAGAGGCTACGAAGGTGATGTTTGTTGTGCTTCATTGAAACTAAACTCACGCATGTGGTAGATACTATTATATCAGTTCATGGCACTGAGCCACCTCTTTTCTACTTTCTTCTTCTTCTGGATAGTGAGTCCTTGGCAGTGAGCCTTTTTCCTTTTATGCAGTGAGCCCTTTGGCAGTGAGCCTCTTGTAATTCGGTATTGCTACTAATTTATATTATGAGCTAATCCTCACCGTGGTTTTTCCCTTTTAGGGTTTTTCCACATAAAAATCTGATGTTTTCTTATGCATAGTGTTGATGTGTTTAAGTTTCTATTATATGCATTTGATGTTTAATCTTCATAATAGATTAAGGGTTTAAGTGAACTAATGTGGATGTGATTATGTTAATGATGGTTTGAAATTTTGCTTCAACGGATTCACCCCACCCCTCTCTTAGTTGTCTTGTGCATTCAACTGATCCGACAACACGCAAAGTCTGAAGAAATTTTTTATTCAAAGATCAAAAGATTAGGAATAGATGTTCATGTTAGGTTCACTACAGAATGTGATAATTAAAAGGAGAACTATACTCTAATCCAATTCACTCTAATTTAAAGTTGTTTTGTAAACTAGATTAATATCTTCTAGAATCAATCCAAGTCTTACAAACACTAATTGGATATGAATGATATTTCAGAAATAGAATTCAGAAAGTAGAATGAAACACAGAACAAAACCTATCATTAAAATCTGGGAGCCTTGGCCAAAGATGCCAACATGCCACTTAGACTTCTACACCATGCACTACGATTTGTATAGAATTGTATAACTAGCAAGGTTTTATAATTTCAATATATACTTTTTTATAGAGCTTCTATTTCACCTAGAGGATTTTACAATCAACCTACATAGTAAAATCGATGGAAAAACACAAGCATAATACTTAGATAGACAAGTAACCTAAATAAAATATAATTGATTAAACTGACAAAAATGACAAACCATTTATAAACCTTTGTGCATTTGATATATCTTTCAAATGACCTATTTCTAATACAACTAAGAAGAAGATTAGTACTTCTAAGTAGTTTTCTGATGTAGGGACTTCCGGAGGTCATAACTTTTGACTCGGATGTGGGTTTTCTATGAAAATTTACAAGTGGATGTGTTATGAGGTGGCATGTGGTTTCCCAACCGACCCTAGTCAGTTGTACCTCATCTAGGCACTTTTTTGGGGATTGAAACTTTCATCTTGGCCCTCAAAATGGCAATTTAGTGTTTTTCCTAGTTTTTTAAAAGTTGTTTTTTTTAATAACTCAAAATTTATGTTTCAAATTTAGGATGTTAGTTGACTTTTCGTCCTACCTTAGCTTTAGGAAGTTTTTGCGAAAAAACTAGGTTCTCAAGATATGAATGTAAAATTACCTAAAATGGCAAAATCTGACAATTGTCGAAATCTGCCAAATTTAGTGTTTTGTCTTGGATATAAGAGAGTTTTCTCTCATTGTAGCAGCAGAGTTGGTGAATAGAAGTTTTTTTCCCACTTTTCCAAATCTTTGGCTCTCATACATTATTAATGGCAAAATTTTATTGAGTGTATGTTGTTGGCTACATCATTTTCTAAGAATGGTCAAACCCTTGATTTAGTCTTTCAACCTCCACAAGCAATAAAATGATAAAGAGATTCAGAAAATGTGTGTGCGCCTAGCCTAAGTGTGTCTACAAATGTATAGGTTGTAACAAAATGATGCTAGGAGCACCTCCCTGGTCTATGGAGAGGACATTGGGCCTAACATGCAAATAACAAGGATGGTCAATTGCAAGTGGGATCAGGCAAAAGGATGCGCTTTCTAAAAGAAAACTCAAATTCAAGGGAATACTCAAATGGATAGACATAGTTTCCCCAAAGGATTCACTTCTAGGACTCTTAACGAGAGTATGATTATAGAATGCCGAGTTCTTAGGGAAATCGATTCTTATAAGATTTGCAAAGAAGATTTTAGAGAGAAAATAAATATGCTACTTAATAAAATACTTAGAACAAAGATGGATTTTTTGGAAATGAATGCAAGCAACTCATAGGAATTCCATAGAGAAAATCTATCCTTTAAGCCTCTCACATGAGCTATTCTCTCCTTGAATTTGAACCTATAAAATGGGACGCATAAAATAGGAACCTATAATAATGATTCTATGCCTAGAATAACTCAAAGCTTCACTAGAAAAATGTAGATATCAAAGGTGATTACAACTCTGAAAAAGATGTTTAGAGATTTCTTGTTTTTACTATCTATGCTTCTTCTTCTTCATCTTCCTTAAACTTATGGTTGTTTCAATTTTTATGGATTTCATTAGATTTGGCTCATTGAATCATGGCAAGAATAGTCAGATGTGCTTGTGAGAGGCATTACAATGGCCAATGTTTATTAAGAGGCAACTACATGTTAAAGTAACATACAGTTCATGGTACTGTACAATAGGGGACATAGGCATGTCACACAAATGTCTATGCATCATGCCCCCATCTGAGGGAAATAGGCCCATATTTGGTATGAAGGTTCAAAAGAATGGTTAGAATGACTCTCCAACACAGAAGCTGGAAATGATTAAATTTAGAGGGGAAAGCCTCGGGTTGAGCTACATGAAGGGACATGAAGGGGGGAACAAGTCATAACATGAAATTGTAGGGTATGCAATTTATGATGTTGCACTCTCAACTACATATTGGTCACATGATACAAAATAACAAAAGAATTGCATAAATACTAAAAAAATCGAAGTAGGAAAAATATAAATGAAATCCCATAAAAAGAAACCAAAAAATTCCAAACTAGAGATAGAAGGAAAGTTGATCTAGCGTTTGAAGATACACCTAAAGAATAAAAATAATTTTCTATAGAAAATCTTGTAAAAAAAAGGTTTGTAATGAGACAAAATAAACAACTTTCAAAATTGCATAAATATCTAAAAAATCCAACTCGACAACTCTTGAATCACACTCTTCAAAATCCCATCTTGAAACTCCAGATACCATACAGAAACAATAGTTTTTATTTTAGAATATTACATTTGTCTTCATAATTATATTTTGAAATTTATCAAATGTCAAGACATTTCTCAAGAAAGTTTTCTTCATAAAAAAATTATGACAATTTTCATTCAAACTCAAATTGCCCAGCCAGTCTATTACTTTATTACCTTCATGATAGATATGAATCATTCTAAAATTCTATAGCTTGCCAAGAAGATCTAACTACTTTAGAGAAGAGATTTCTTAGAGGCAAATCAATCACTTTTTTAAATCATTCTTTTAATATAAAGATGTGTTCCAAAAATATGAGAAAAGAAAAGAATGTTAAATGTAGAAAATCTTTAAAAACATATCTTATGAAAAGTAATTTGTATTTTAAAAAAATTCTTGAAGATCCTTTTACCACTTATTAGATTAGAGAATGTAACAAAATGATAAAATTACACCATAGAAATAAAGAAATAAAATCTTTAAAATTACTCAAAAATATATTTGAACATAGTAACTTTTATAAACAACATTTTGTACCTAGCTCTTATGAATAACCGCCCAAAACAAAATTCCCATATACCTTCTACCCTATACAATAACATTAAAGTTTAATAATTCTAATACACAGACACATTAAATATTGAAAGGGAGACACTTTTACATCAGCTATTCTTAAATATCATCCACTTCAATAGTCAAAGGTCAATTTTGGCCAATAAAAATAGGACAAATATTTACCACTTTTATTATGAATGAGTTGTAAAATTACTATTGATTGTTTAACCATTGAAATGGATAATATTTAAAGTAGATTGTTTTACACCTACCACCCTCAACATAAAGTGGCCCATGTCTTTTGGATCCCATGTCTTTTGGATCATAAGGACATGAGAATTCATTTTATTTCGGAACTAAATTCGAAATACGCAAACCCAAGCTTAGGGATAAGCTCTTATTTATAACATAGCGATCGAATGAAGCTTAAAATCCATGAATCGATTACATCATCTTCAGAATCCCTTGGCGGCTTCCTTCATCTCCTCAAAGCACTCAGTAAGACACTTGGCCAGAGTATCGCTATTTACGTAACCTTTGGTGCCAATCACTCCCAACCTCACGCTTCCCATGTAGCTCACTACCGTAAAAAAAAGCGTCTGCAAAACTAACAATTGTTTACATCAAATAGCATCCTTTCAACAAAACAGCGTTTAGTAGCAGAATCTTTAAGCTACCACATTACATCCAAAGTCTGTGATAGATATTTAAACACCGAGTTTCAGGTTACATTACATTCCTAATCACGAAATAGGTTTTTGGTAAACAGATTTCAGCTAGGTAATGTTTTCTTTTTTCTGGTTGCTAATTTACTTGCCTGAGGAATCCCGGATGTCGAGAAAGAGATGCTCTTAACCGGAATATGATTGATTTCTATCTTCTCCGTCGGGCCAATAATATTCGATAATGCCATTGTTGTGTTTGCCAGAGTGTTATATAAAACAGTAGCAGACGCCTACAATATTTAATAATACAAGCTTTAATTCCAAACTAATACTTGTTAGCATATAAAAGTAATGAAATCGCACGCAGCGTAAATCGCATACCCGTGGGCCTAGATAACCGAGTAGTCTTTCGGTAAGGAAGACTCCAAGTGACATTTTCTTCCTATCCATGATTTCTTTTGCTCTTTGCACAAAGTCTAATGGACTCTCTGCATTAGCTAAGGGCATGGGGATATGCAACAACCCAAAGTGGTTTCCGGAAGTTGCTTGACTGTTAGCTTTCAGCATATCCTTTATATCCTGCAAAAATTCATATTTTGTAGTGACAAGAAAAGTAGGGAGCTGTATATTTCTATCTAAAGTGATATCATGTGAAAAAACTTTTGTACACATTTCTATTCTATAAAGGTAGAGACAGCTTGTGTGGTACATTCAATTTCGATATTGCTCTTGTGTTAATGGCTACAGTTGCTGTTACTCTTGACTTTGTCATTTTCTTCCTTGTTGCTGTCTTTTCTCCTGTAAAAATATGGATAATTACTCATTCTCCATCATTGAAGTTATTGTACCATGAGTTATGACTTAAAATTATAATTGAAATTATGAATATTTATTATTGCGACTCGTACCATTAGAAAGAGTAGTATGAAGGTATTGTTGAAAACCATAGAATATTATGCCCAATATCACATCATTTACTGTCTGCAAAAGTATTTTACTGAAGTAAGTCTGACATAATGAAGAAGCTAGAAAGAACAAATATACAACATAGAGATACAAAATGAGAGTGAGATGAAGAAGTTACTCCTCCAATGGAATTCTTTATTTTTTTGACATCTTCCATCGAGAAGGTGACAAAGGACATGACTTTAGGCAGCATCTCAACATGAGGCCCTCGAATCGGTAGCTTGCTATCCTCTATCAATATACTTCTTAAGATGGTGCTAATGAGATCAGTCACAGTGTACCACATTACAAGCACAAGCACAAATAACCTCTGGAACATGTAATGCATAAACTTAGCAGAAACCCATGAGTAATATGGAATAGTTTTGTGAGATGGAACCCTGAAAGAAGGAAACGTAATGGGAAGATTCGGATTGTCTGCTCTGGTAGCACAACAAAGCAACACGGACATGAGAGAAGTACCATCACCTAAGCAATGGTGCATGTTTATAATCAATGTGGCTCTTGCCTTGCTTGTATTGTAGTTCAAAATGTGGAATGCCCATAAAGGCCTACACTCATGAAGAGGGGTTAAGTGTATATTACCAATATAATCATTCACAAACTCATCATATTCACTTTGATCTCCAGGAAACTCTGGAACAAATACATGATCATCTACATTCACTTCAGTTTTCACCCAATATAGCACTCCATGTCTATCCTGTGTCTACCATTCAGCAAAAAAACATTGAAATTTTTATTAAAGAAAATATAATAATTATTTAATTATTTATAAAAAATTTGAATTATTTTTTATCCTTTTATATTCTGAAAATACTCCTTTTAAAAATTGTGTTGAATAATTTACTTAGCACCTATTATATTTGAGCTATATTCACACGGATAAAGCATACCAACATCAAAACCATTCATAATTAATAAAAAGAAATAAAAAATCATATAAACCACTGATAAAACTATGTATGTGTGATGATAAAAATCATCACAGAATTTTAATACATTGCACAGAAATGTTAAGAGCATAAGGAGAAGCTACAGACCATCTTACAACAAAAACGGGGGTACCGTGGCAAAAGAATATTCATGATGGCTTTCTTCGCGCTAAAGACATCTATGGGTTCTTCCACCTCGAATATCACTTGATTGCAAAATGAAAGTCCCGAACTACTGAACGTCTGGCTGGAGGGACTAACAACCTCGCAGCCATCAAACATTGTTTTCAGACTGAGATCCTTGAAACAAAACCTTTTCTCCACCGAAATCTATGCTTATGAACGCCACAACAAAGGTGGATATATAGAGAGAGCGTCCACCGATCATTTCTTAATCCACATTAAATTTTAGCATTGAAAAGGAATAACAAATTTTCGAAAATTTTAGGTGAACTCAGTATGATTGTACACCTAATTTCTTCGGCGAATTTTTCTAGATAAAGAGAGATGGAATGGCTAGAATTAAATTCTTCCTCAAGATGGTAAATTTCATCTCTTAATTCCCATTAAATTTTAGGACTGAAAAAGAATAACAAATTTTCGAAAATTTTAGGTGAACTCGGTATGATTGCACACCCTATTTCTTCGGCGAACTTTTCTAGATAAAGAGAGATAGAATGGCTAGAATTAAATTCTTACTGAAAATGGTACATTGGTTGTTCATTACATCTATGAAATGTCCCATTGACATGTATACAGCTAGCTGTCCCATCAAATTGGCCATCGAATTTATAAAGAGGTTGATAGTGTGTGCTGTCACTACGTCATATTGATATTTATTTACTTATTTTCTTTCTTATGAAGGATTTTATATTAAACTCTCGTTGTTTTGCAACTTGATTAGGAAGCACTAGTCTACACTGATGCTTGATAGTTAGGTGATGAGACAGATAACAATAGAAATGGCATGAGACAATTTTAGGTGTCTACAACTTCTTCAGCTTAAGAGTTAAGGATTAAGGAGTATCCATTCTACCAAAGTTGTCGATGGCACAATTTGAGTCTCATCCTTTATGGCATTGAGGGATTACATTCAACAAGACTTGATCCCTAATGGTCTCATTTAGAACCATTCAACTTTACCAACAAACCAAAAACCCTTTGACATATTGATTTAACCTTATAAATACCTTAAATATTATTTTAGTAGATATGAAACATCACTCCATAAAATTGCACAAATTCCCAAATGTTAAAAGAGATTCAACCCAAAGAGCTCCATATGAAACCACAATTTAAGTATTTGTATTTAGTAAACTTTTGGTTTACATATAGAAATAATGGAAAATGTTTTTTAAGAGATTGAGAGAAGTATTTACACTAATTAAAATTTGATAGTGTTAGTGTAGGAATATTAACACTATTACTTATTATTTAATTAAGTAATTATGTGTATATTCCCGACATGGCTTTAAGCCACCTTAAGTGTTTAGGTGTCTACATGGAGAGTCCAGTAGAACTCTCCAAGCCACTTGTCAACACTCATTTGCCACCACTGCTTGAGTATTTGAGTTGACCCCTAAACTGACTCAAACTCTCAATACTATATGTACACCTCGTGTTCATTGTTTATCTATTTCAATCCACAATTGCTTTCACTCCAAGTTGTAATCGGTTCATGTTTAGTAGATCATGGTTTTTAATATAGTATCAGAGCCAAACTAAGTCGTTTGTTGATTCGTCTTGGAGGCATTAATCTAGTTCAAGTTTGTTGGGCATGTGCATCTCATGGGAGGCTGAGAAGGGAGTTTGGCGCTGCCACATTTGCTTTTCGGCCTCTCATTCAACACAAGTGCAAACCGTAGTGAAGAGAAGAAAGGTCGTGGATTTCACTGCCCGTATCTACTCGTTCTTCTTTCCTTCGATGCTGAGGACCGCCATTGAAGTGAAGGGCTCGACCCAAGCACAGATCGGTATTCATTACCGGTGTGTGCTACATCAAAATTTTGTTGCTAAAAAATCTGAGCGTTGTTTCACCCAGCTGTGATTTCTCCACTGAAGGCCAACACAGGCAACACCACTGGACAGCGTCGCCTGAGCGGCTTTCATACAGTGTTTGCTCCTCTATACTTATGAGCAACTTTCATACAGTGTTTGCTCCTCTATACTTATGAATGGATTTCATACAATGTTTTCATGCAATTGTGAGGATGCCATCTCAGGAGTTTTCTTGCATTTGTAAAGATCTCAGTGGTATTGAGGACACTGTGGTGTTTTCTGTAACCAAGGAAGGGGTGAATAAGAAGGGCATAGGCATGAGGGCGGGCACGAGGAAAAGAGCAAAACGCTCTGAAGGAACACCTCATAACCTATGCCCCAGATGCAAAGGGAGCGTCGACCCAGCAAGGGTGAATCCCCAGAAAAGGCGACGTCTCAGGCAGTCGACCCTTTTTTGCTTTGTAATCAGCAAAGAGACCAAAACAAAAAAGGCATCCTCCACATTCTTCCACCTGCATATGAACTCTAGCAAGTAGTCTGAAGTCTCTCTGCATCCAAAGACATGGATTGAAGGAGAGGCAGAGAAAGGTGATTTTGAGGCAGAGAGAGTAGACCACAAGGCTCAGCGCTTCAAGACCACAAATTGTAGCAAGGGACATCTCAAATCACCCCAATTCTGAGGCTCTTTTGGCTCTATGCTGAGGCATTTTGGTAGACAAAGGCCTGATCCAGGCATCGAAGACTGATTACGGTGGGAAAAGATAGATTAAAGCTGCTATCTGGCTGCCATAGCCCTGTTTTTTGCTGCTGCCTACCCCTGCAATACTCTCTTCCCCTATCTTTTCTTCATTTTGACAATTTTGTGCCCTAATTTGCTCCTTAATTTGGGCCCCCATTTTGCCCTAACTTGGGCCTTGTATTTTTAGGTCTAACATTTTGTGTTTTTTTTTTTTGCAAGCATTTACAATTATGCTTTTATAGTGTTAAATATAAGCATTTTTTGTCTACAGGCACTAAGAAATATAAAATACAAAATAGGGGGGTAATTTAAGCTAGGGGAGCAAAATTTCTTTTGCAAAATTGTTTTGGAGAAATATAAGGTTCTTTTGAACTTTGTAAAGTGCATTTTTTGCTTCCAAAATTGGATAGCCCATGTATATGCACTAAATTATTAAGTCCCAGAAAGAAGGGGGGAACGAAATAAGGGGGGGTATCATTGAGTTAGTTTATCTATTTTCTCTTTATGTACTTCTAAGTTTGCAATTACAACTCATCTACATAGTTTCATATGTGTGATTGACTTCAACAAGAATCTTTGTTCGCATTGTGAGCTTGAAAACACCCAAGGGAAGGTCATCGAACAAAAGAAGTCACCTCATAAATATAACTCTAAATACTATAGAGAATTATGTCACCTAAATTAACTTAATGAGGTTTCAACTAAAAGAAGGTGGATCGAATGATCCTTAGTTGAGAAACAAGTAGATTGAATGATCCTTCATTAAGAAACAGGTGATTAGAATGATCCTTCAAACATTTTTTGAGAGCCTCTGGTTAATAATCCATAATCTTGCAACAGATTCTCATCGATTCATATCTCACAATCGAGAGCCTATGGTAAATGAACCTGAGTCTTGCATCGGATCACATCTCAAATTTGGTTAATGTTCCTGAATACTCATGATACTAGCATCTATGGAGTCATCAGTCACAGTTCAGCATCGACATCGGTACACAAGCAGCTTCTAGATTCATGCATCTTTTCTCTCTTTTTGGAGGATAGTTTTTTTCCCACTGGGTTTTTTTATCTTACTCCATTTTTTGAGAGATTGTTTTGTAAATGGGTACCTCACCAAGCTAGTAGTCGGGACCCATTTCTCTTTAGTGTACATGGGTACCTCACCAAGACTTGTATCCAGGACCCATCTCTTTTGTTCCCACATAAGCTGTGCTAAAGGGGGGGTGTTAGTGTAGGAGTATTAACACTATTACTTATTATTTAATTAAGTAATTATGTGTATATTCCCCACATGGCTTTGAGCCACCTTAGGTGGTTAGGTGTCTACTTGGAGAGTCCAATACAACTCTCCAAGCCACTGGTTGATACTCATTTGCCACCACTCCTTGAGTGTTTGAGTCGACTCCTGAAGTGACTCAAACTCTCAACACTATATATACACCTCTTGTTCATTGTTAATCTATTGCAATTTACAATTGCTTTTACTCCATATTGTAATCAACTATTGTTTAGTAGATCATGGTTTCTAATAGATAGATTCAACCCAAAGAACTCCATATGAAACCACAAGTTAAGCGCTTGTATTTTTTTTAAGTTAGTAAACTTTTGGTTTACATTTAAAAATCATGGAAAGTGTTTTTCTAAGGATTGAGAGAAGTATTTACACTAAACAAAATTTGATCAATTCAACCCAAAGAGTTCCATATGAAACCACAATTTAAGTACTTGTATTTTTTAAGTTAGTAAACTTTTGGTTTACATTTAGAAATCATGGAAAGTATTTTTCTAAGGATTAAGAGAAGTATTTACACTAAACAAAATTTGATTGATTCAACCCAAAGAGCTCCATATGAAACCACAATTTAAGTACTTGTATTTTTTTTTAGGTTAGTAAACTTTTGGTTTACATTTATAAATCATGGAAAGTATTTTTCTAAGGATTGAGAGAGATATTTACACTAAACAAAATTTGAATGCTTATGACCCGAGAAACTTCATTAAAAATACTCTTTAATTAGTGTTTAATTTTGAAATTTTAGGTAACACTTTTTTTTACTGTATTGAACAAAGTTAAATAATACAAGAGAAATGCAGCTGCAAAGAGTTGCTCAACTTTTGAGAAGGAAAAAAATAAAAAATAAAAACAATAAGAATAGTTGAAGATTATAAAAATCAAATACAATAGCTATAAAAGCAACCAAAAATGGGTTTTTGAATTTTCAGTAATTCTTTTGCAATTCATGGTACTAGGGCTTTTTGAATTATGAGTAGGTAGGAATTTTCTCAATGGGTGATGGGTTGGGGGGGCCTCAAGGGGCTCCCCTCTAACCTTAGGACAATATAGGAATCTTTTCCTGAAGTGACTATAGGACAGAAAGGATAGGATATGTATTGGGTAGAAATGGTCAAAGGGTTTGGATCTTCTAGAGAAAGGTGCACCGAGTTTCCCAAGATAGTAGAGATTGAGGAGGGTTTATCCCTTAGGCTTTCAGATTCTCTAATGAATGGCATAGTTTCAATAATGGAGAATTCTCTAATTGGTAAGTTTTTCTCTCTTCAACCCAACATTGATCTTGTCAAGAAATGGGCTAATGGTGTTTGGAAGTTAAAAGGATGTGTTACAATTAGTGCCATGCCAAGAGGATTGTTTTTGTTCTAGTTCTCTTCTCAAGAGGATATGTATAAGGTTTTGGTTGGTGGGCATTGGTTTTATGTCCATAATAATCAAAATAACCTATCTCTTTGTAAATGGAAACTTGGATTTGATCCTATGGCTAATATTTGTGTTGTTGTACCCACTTGGGTGCAGTTGCCAAGCCTACTATTAGTCTATTGGCCTCCTACTATTATTCACAGAATTGCCAATTCATTTGTGCAATTTATAGCAATTTATAAAGTCACTAAGGATAAGAGCATATTGGTTTTTGTTAGATTTTGCATGAATGTGGCCTTAAATAAGGTTCTTCCTTCACAAATAGTCTTACAGTCAAAGTTTGGAAAATAGACTCAATCAATAGTGTATGAAAAATGAGGCCCTTATTGCCAAAATTGCTCCATATTTGGATATTTGATTGATAAATGTCCCAAATGCTTACATAGAAAAGATAAGTCAAGAGACAAAGAGGTGCCCAAGGAAAATGAAGGGTATCCCTTTGAGAAAGAATCACTGATCATTCTTGAATGCCCCATGATCAATCCTCCCTCAACTACTAATAATGTTGAAGGTGGCATGGAGAGGAATGAGGGTGTTATAGCCCTTTCTATGCATGAACCCAAGGAAGATCTACCTGTGAACAACTTAGTTCACATTGATTATGAAGTTCACAAAGGACTACATGTGAATGTGGATAACCCCTATGTAGAGGGGGAAATCCAAAAAGGATATTCAGAGATAGAGGCTCTAACTAGTGGAGAGGTAGATATTTCAAACACAGCCATAAGTATAGCTATGGAGGAGTAGTAGCTTAACCAGATATTGGAAGAGGACTAGAATGGGAGAAGTGTGAGAAAAAACTTCCTTTTAAGTATAGCAACTAAGGAGGAGAAACATAGCCATCTATTGGGAGGTGACAAAACTAGGAGAAGATTAAGTAACAATGGCACTATTGTTGTCTCACCTAAAGAATCACATGTCAAGGGACTTTTTTCTTAGAAATATGACACTTTCTATGAAGGAATGACACCTAAAAGCAAAGGAAAGTCCCTCCAAGAAGAGGAGATTAGGAAATCAGTAGATGTTGGGCTTGAAAACAAAGTGGGCTGCCCATACCAAAGAGAGACTAGATCAAGAGAGATAGCTAAGGAAGTTCCAAGTGAAAAACAAAGAACACTGGAGATGACAGCCTCCAAGAAGTCCTGAACATGAGATTTTTATCCTAGAATATAAGGGGGCTAAATAGCCCCCACAAGTAGTTTTTGCTTAAAAGATGTATCTTTGAAAATAAAATAGATATTTTTTTTTCAAGAGGTTAAAATGAATGGTGATAGATCCCTTGTTATCACATTTTACATAGATGTTATGTTATATTTTTGTAAGAGTAAGGATGTGATTTGTGATTTGAGGCATTAGCATTCAACATGGTTTGACATGAAGGACTTGGGGGATATCAAGTATATCTTGGATATGGAGATTAGAAGAGATAGAGTGAAAAAAAAAATTAGTTGGGCTAGAGTAAGTATGTGAACTCTATACTACAATATTTTAGCATGATTAACAACATACCATTGAGTCTTCCTATTTTGTGGGAACTAAGCTTTTAATTGAGTAGTGTATTATGACACCATAGAGATGGAGGATATGGATCATGTTCCTTATGCTAGTGTAGTTGGGAGTTTGATGTATGATATGGTCTATACTAGACCAGACATTGCCTAAGTAGTGTGAGTCTTGAGCTACTTTATGGCTAATCCTTTGACAAGATCATTGGGGTCTAGTTAAGGTCTTTAAATAGTTGTGAGGAACCTCTGAGTACTTTATTTCTTATCATGGTGACTTTACATGGGACCAACACTTAGTGGATATTCATGGATTCACGGATTCAAATTTGGCAGTAGATGTTGACAGTAAAAGATCTACTAGTGGATATGCTTTTAGCTTATTTGGATGAATAAGTTATAGTCTATGACCACTTTGTCCACTTGTTATCCTCAAATTTTACTAACTCAATTCATGGGATAACCCCTATGAAACTTGTCCATTTTGTAGCCCACGGCCTCTATGCACGTAAAATGAGGCAAAATCGAATTGGCCTTGTGCATAGTAAAATGCCTCACAAAGTCATTTTGAGTGGCATTAGTTTTCCCCTTTTGAAAAATGCAAAATCAGGTTTTCCATACTTGGCATTTTTCTTTGGCATGCAAAGTCGCAATTTGTTAGCAAACTTGCATTTTTGCCTAATATGTAATGCCACAATTTTTTAGTGCACTTGCACTTTTTGGAAGTTTATAAGATGTGTGGATGTGGAGATTTTTTCCACAACTACATCCCAACCTGACACATTTGGCCATTAATGGTGATTTATTATAGGGGGTTTATATATGTTTACCATCTTAAATTTTTATTTTTACTATTTATCTTTTACTATTTTTCCCTGCTATCTTCAAACTCCTCTACTACGTCATCTTCATTATTTTTTGACAGATTTGCAACTCATTGTTTTTGGATTCCTGCTCACCTAATCTCAGGTAGGATTTTCTAGTTTCACTATTGCATTTCCTCTTTATATTGTTTAATTGTTTACAAACTTTATTTTCATTTTTAATCAAAGCCTAGGTTTACCCTAAGTTTTATCATGTGAAGCCTTGTGTTGAAATCATGTAGGTGGATATTTTCTCCGACCTCCCAAGTAACAAGTTTAGGATGTAACTTAGAGAATAATCTCTGAGTGACATCTTCAAAATCAAATGTTAAAACCTTAGTTAAAACCCTCAAGAAGATTCATTCTTGACATTAAACACCTCTAACTGTATTTTACTTTTTATAAGGGTGTTGTTTAGAGAAAATTATCTGAACAACACTTTTTGTTAATAGGTGTTGTTCAAAGAATTTTCCTCAAACAACACCCATCAAAATCACCTAACCATTGCCTAAGGTGAAAACAAAAAATAAATTTCAGAGAAAATTCTATGAAATTCATAACTTGAGTTTTACCCCAAATATGACTTTCTAAGAATTTTCTCTGAATGTCACAAGGACATGCATTACCCTTTATGCACTTTGGAGAAAATTGTCTAAAGTGCATCCAAGTGACTTACCCTATGTACTTCGAAGAATTTTCTTCGAAGTGCATAAAAGCTGCAAAAGTAAAAGATGTAAGTCAGAGAAAATTCTCTGACTTTCAACCAAAAGATCTACCCCAAAGATGCAACTTTGAGAAATTTCTCTGACTTGCATCTTGTTTGACCTACCCCAATGCAGTTCGGAGAATTTTTTCCGAACTACACCTAAATGTAAATACTTCATGCAGTTCAGAGAATTTTCTCTGAATTACAGCAAACACTTTTCTAAGATGTAGAAGTGCAGTTTTTCTCCAAAGTTTCATAGTTCTTGACAAGTGAAAATATTCTAACTCTAGAGAATGTCAACAATGTCTTGCAGTTTTCCAACAAATCTTAGAGGCTTCTCCTGCGAAGAAGAATATGAAGTTCAAGTATCAAGGAGGGGTCCTTATGTCCTCTATGGAATCTAATGTGGACAACATCAGAGACATAGAGATTGGTCATGTGGACATGGAGAAATTTCTAGATAGGTTGTAGAAACAGCCAGTTGCATCTCAAATGCAGGATGTCCTTGATAGCAGTATCCACTTGGCTTCTTCTTTACCAGTATCAGTACAAAATCCATAATTTTTTTTGGTAGCAGCTACTCACTTTGACAAAGAGAGAAATATTGTAAAGGATTTTGATGGTAAAGTAGTAGTCCAACTTGATGATGAATTCTTTGATAAGATTTTTAGTTGTTTGAAAATTGAAGAGTATTCAAAAGTTACTATGGAGTCAGCATAGGATCAATTCTGAAAAAAGAGAGTTGGATGATATGGAAACACCCATATGATAGTTTTAGTTTAAATAAGCATAGTTAATTACATGTTGATCATAATTAGCAATAAGAACTTGGTGCATTCCCTTTCTGAGTGGAGAGATTTTATCTCATCATACTATGGTTGATATAACCATTTTGTCGGTAAAAAAATATTCATCTTCAAGTGTTACATTGAAGAGTATTCAGATGTTACTATGGAGTCAGCATAGGATCACTATGATAAAAACATGGAGAGGTGCAAAAGAAATATCAACTCTCGATGGCTCAAGACTCGCAGGTCTACTATAGAAAGGTGGTCTAAAACCATCTACCGGAGTGATTTCAATGAAGATATAAGTGATTTGATTACTCTTATCAGTAGAGTCAAGGGACTTCCAACATCCAATAATTTTTAGGAATGGATGTACCAGTACATTGTCATCATCAATAAGGGCAATCAATAGATATACTGGGGTAAACAAATTAGTGATTCTATTTGCCAACAACTCTCCAAGGTATCTACTTCATTGAAATTCTATATGATATCATAACATCATATTTGGTATATGTTGTTGCTTCTATGAGGTCTTTCTCTGGGTTGTCTTCAGTTGGTGATAGAAGACATATACCAATGTATGAGTATTATCCACAATTTACTTTCAAAGAGAGTCTCAAACATTTCAAAAGTGTCAATGAAACCTTCTTCTAGAGGTACATTTACATGTTTGAGAACGATTTTGAAAAGAAAAGGGTTTCTGATGCTACATGAGAATAGGTGAAAAGGTTTGGATGCATATTCCTTCAATTTCCAACCTTTACCTACATCAGGGTTGGATTTTTCAGTGAACAACCCTATATGTTGCCTAGGTACCCTAGAGATAAATTGATATTGATGGAGTTATGTAGGCAAATGATGAATGTGCATAAGAAATAGGTTGAATCTCATAGATCTGGCTTTAATTTTCCAGTTACCATTGGCTGATACACAGTGTCAACAAATCCAAAGGCTAAGGCAATGGAAATTAAATTGCAATGGATAACCCTCAAAAGGTTCAAGAGACGAGTTGACTTTGATACAGGGGTATGAAAGATAAGCTCAAAGGAAAATTACACTCTCATACATAAAATTGAAGATATATGGGTTGAGTGTAAAACTAATGAAGAAGTGAGGAAGCTAGACTACGGTTGGCTTACCTTAGAGCAAATCAGAGATTTCCAAGTTGTTGATATTCCTGATGATATGCAAGATGAGGATGATATAGTAGATCTTATGTATGAAGGTAATAAGATTGCTAATACCCCTCTTCCACCAATTCAATGGTCACTAAAGGAGTCCACTTCCATAAGGGATAGGTTCCAACTTGTTCTTGCAAACACCAATGTTTGGTTGGAAGGTAAAGGGATAAAGATAAAACTTTTCAAGACACGTTCAAAAGAGGAACATGATGAAGGTGCTTTTGGCATGAGAGAGGAGTTGAGGGCTAATAACAATGAAGATACTCCTGGTTCTTCACAGAAGCTAAAAATTGTTTTCAAGAGCAAAAGAGAGAAAGGTAAAGGTAAATAAAAAGAGGGAACATCTACTCAGCTAGATGTTGAAGAGAATCCTGCAGCCACTGAATCACAAGTCTCTCCTGTCACCTCTCAGTTGGAGTCCTCTCAAGTAATACCTCCTTCCTCACCTCCTATGGTTTCAGTAGTGCAATCTCCATCTGTGGTGTCTTCTACCCCTACTGTGTCTGTTCAAACCATTCATCCATCTCCTTCCTCACCCATGAGTGAGTCATTGTTTCAAAGTCCTTCTCATGACAATATAGAGCATATGTTTGATTCACTTTCTTCTTTTCCTCATCCAAGAGGTTTGTTATCACCAAATGCTGATACATTCATTACTACTCAGTTGGACTTTGATAATTTCATGTCTACCTCTGCACCCAAAGTGTCAAGTAATCTAACCCCCACTGTTGTGTTAACTCAAACACCACCAATTGTCACCACCACTTCCATTCCACCTAATATTCCATCCATATCAAGACCCATTATTACTATCAACCCATCATCACAACCTTTGGTGACATAAACTAAACAATATTCATTTGTCCTTTCTCCTTGGTTAATTTCACAGAAGCCAAAGAGGAAGAAGCAAGCTATGTCACTGGATGATTTTGATTTTGGCCAACTAGTTCCGGGAAAGCCTAAATTAGCTAAGAAGACCAAAACAATATCAAGGGTAATCATTGATCCATCAGGTAACAAATATTTTGAAGTGGTTGTCCCTCCAAAGGACAAAAGTATTGAAGAAATCCAAGTTTACGACTATGCCATTTCAAGGATAGAACTTGGTAAACAAATGCATGAAAGTGCAAAGGAGGACCTACAAGCAACATTGGCCACCTTGCTTGAAAGGTATGACAGAGACAAGTTGATCAAGGATCAACTTAAGATACAAGTAGAACAACTAACTTATGTTCTACTTAAGATAGCCCAATCTTTAGAGCAAGTGGAACCTGTCGACACATGTGTTGATGAAGAAGCCATCCAAAAGGCTAGGAAGGTTGGAGCTCAAGGTCGAGCAATTAGTACCTAGATAGAAAGACTGTTGGCCCAAGGGACTCAACTAATACGGTCTTCTATCAATCTTTACAACAACTTGGGTGAAGTAGAAGCAGAAGTAAACTAGACTGAGAGGAACCTCCTACAACAATATAATGAAAAATGCACAAAATAACAGAAATAGCAGAAACACAGAAGGAATTTATTGATCACAGGCCACTTCGAGGAGGAAACCTCCTTTGAGCAAGCTCAATACAATAAACTTGTGGATGCCTTCATTGACCTCAACACATACTTATATACTAAGTCTAATCTAAACAACTATTACTTTCCATGAATATGGGATAATACAATATACTCATAGGATGACTTACAAAGCATATGCATCCAAACATAGTATACTAACAAAGTAAAGAGAAGGGTTAAACATGGGTTCCTAACATTCCCTCCCTCTTAAAAAAGCTTTGTCCTCAAAGCATAAGATGTGGAAATTATTGTTGAATCTGAAGGAGTGGTTCCCTTGTAGCAATCTTTGGGTGCATTCCATGCCATTGAATTAATACCTTTGTGATGGATCGGGAGTGAAGAGGATGAGTGCGCCTATCGAGGATTACATCTAGCTTCAAAAAGATGGATCCTTCATTATCCAGTTGTGGTAAAATAGTTTGTGCTCTGTCGTTGGCGCCAAGAAATTTCATTAGACAAGAGACATGAAATATTAGATGAACGTGGGAAGAAGGAGCCAGCTTATGATCCCCAATCTGATCCTAGGTGCGGAGAACTATGTCGACTGCCTAAACTCATGAGCTACTGGAGTATGGAAGGAGCGCTGGTGGTGCCTAACCATAGACTACTTCATATGGATGCATGTTAGATGTAGTGTGGTAGGAGGTATTGTACCACCATTTAGTGAGAGGGAGCCACTTTGCCCACTGATGCTGTTGTTCTAAGGTATCACATGCAGCCACAATCTGTTGAATTTCCCTATTCATTCCCTTCCAAAAGAAGTGATGCCATGCCCGCTCATAAGTTTTGAGGAACTTAGAGTGCCCTATCGATGGAGAACACAGAATTCATAGAAGACAACATGCGAGACAGATTCCAACGAATTTGGAACAGACATAGAAATAGCTAAAAGAGAAGCTTGATCATCACATGTGCAAGAAAGAGAATCCACCACAATTTATCCTTACCCTTCTTGTAAGTGATCTCATAGGCATAACCCATGAGTTTGCTGATCCACTTCTATTGTGCTGGGGAGGAGACCCATTGTCCCAAGAAATATTTCAGGCTCTGGTGAGCTTCCCTAATGCAAAAATGATTCCCTAATAGGTATGGCCACCACTTCTGTACTACATGCAAAATAGCCATCATTCGTTGTAGAGCCGAAGGAGTAGTGGAGACCACGGATGGCTGCATCTGAATGGAGTGAAGCTAAGCGATGACACCATGTGAATTCTTCTTAAGAATCTTTTCCAGGTGATGTGAACTTACGATGCTGAGAGACCTCGGTTGTAAGCCCTTCAATGTGTGTTTGTGCCCATTGTCTGAAAACTGCATCCAAAGTTTAGCAAAACCCCATAAGATGGGTCCAAGTGTGTGTAACCATTGAGTGCCCAAAACCACATCACATCCACCTAAGGGCAAGGCAAACATGTCCGATCACAGGTTATAATCTCCAATAGAGATACGCACATTGTGACACTTCCCTTTGCAAGGTAATGTGCACCCATTGGCAATTATGACTTCAAAGTTAAAGCAAGGATGAACAAAACAATCATCCTATTTGGTTATTCAAGGGTCAATGAAGTTATGAGTACTACCAGAATCAATAGTATTGTAAGAGGGAGCTTCTTGAAGTAACCCTTGACCCGCATGGTTTGTGGGGTGGTGACTCCTACTATAGCATGGAGAGAGATCTCTGGGTGGTCTTCCTAAGAAGTAGGGTCAATAGGTGACTACTGAGTTTCAACCTGATCAGCTACTGTATCTTGAGCATCTACATAAACTTTAGTTTCAGGTGGAGAACCCACATCCAAGACATAGAGCTTTTGCTCAACACATCTATGTCCCCGAGTGAATTTGTCATCACAATTATAACAAAGCCCTTTTTCTCTACGTGCCCGCATGTCTACTTTAGTCAAATGCTTGATAGGAGTTGGTCTAGGCACTGGAATTATTTGAGGGCTTTAGGGATCCATATTTATGAATGGAACAAAATTGGATTTGGAGCATTGTTGAGCTGTGATCTTGTCCTCCGCCAACTTAGCCAACCCTAAGGCTTCCATCATTGTGCTTGGACAAAACATTTTAACCTCAGAGTGAATTGCATCCTTCAAACCACTGACAAAACAACTCTTGAAGAATTCATCAGACAATCCCTTTGTGTGATTGGCCAATTTTTCAAATTCTGTCTGATATTCTCTCACAGTGCCTGTTTGGCACAATTTTGTGAGTGCTCCTGTGAAGTCATCAAAAGCACTAGGGCCAAATCATTGCAAAATGAGTTTGCAAAAATCTGTCCATTTTGGCTCTTCATGAGCTTTGATGTACCAATGGAACCATTGAAGGGCTTCATGTTCCAAATGAAAGGAGGCAAGTGGGACTTTGTTGACATCAAAAGTATTATGCAAACTGAAATATTGTTCTACTTGGTATATCCATCCAGTTGGATCATCACCATTGAAGCGAAGAAAATCAATCTTCGGTCCATGAAAATTGCTAGAAGAAGAAAACCCTATATCTGTAGAAGACTCTGGCTACCATCTATTGTTCATGGCTGAATACTGAAGATTGAGCCCAAGAATTTTTTCATCTAGATCTTGGAGTTTGGTCTTGATGGTTGCAAGTTCCTCCTCCATGTTTTTTGCTCCTGCACGGGTGACAACCATAACTAACCAGGATTTTTTTTTGTTTTTTTTTCTAGAAACAATCTACAATGGCTCTGGATAGAGTCAATCTACGATTTGTCAGCTGGCAATAGATATGGACCCCAGGTATGTTTGGCTTCCTAAAGGTTCAGGGGATTCACTTGGCTACCAAGGTTGTCTAACAGCTTGCATATTGGGGCAATACCCCTCACTCCACAGCTCAGGTAAAACTGATAATTACTTTGCCACAAACGAAAACTCTTGGTTTACCTCACGGATGGGAACTAGTCAATCAGGTAGGGGTCATTGCCCTTTTCACTGGCAGGTCCTCTTAATGGGACAGCTACTTCAGGGTTCCTGTGGTACACCTCACAATGAGTTTTAGGGCTATGCCCAGGCACTTCCCACAGTTAAGCGGATAGAGATTATTCCCTGATCTGAACCTACAATTGAAATGAACAATATAGATGTAAAGAAAAAAGAACTACTGCAATAATCACAGTGCTTAGAGGCCACTACGAATTTTTTTTTTGGCAAAAATTCCACCCAGTGAGCCCAAGAAAGCGTTTTGATACCAGATGAGAGGAACCTCCTGCAATAATATAATGAAAAATGCACAAAATAATAGAAATGGCAGAAACACAGAAGGAATTTATTGATCGTAGGCCACTTCGAGGGGGCAACCTCCTTTGAGCAAGCTTAATACAATAAACTTGTAGATGCCTTCATTGGCCTCAATAGGTACTTATATACTAAGTCTAATCTAAACAACTATTACTTCCCATGAATGTGGGACAATACAATATACTCATGGGATGACTTACAAAGCATATGCATCCAAATGTAATATACTAACAATGTAAAGAGAAGGGTTAAACATGGGTTCCTAACACAGACCTTGATACACTTCGAAAAGATTTGTAGCTAACTGAGTAAGATATTCATACATGGACCCAGCTGCGTGACTTCAAGTTTAAAATTATGGTAAAGCATGGGGTGATCCCCAATAGAAAAATGCTTGTACATATAGGGAGGCAATGATAAAAAAGAAAGTCCTTCACAGCTTGATCAAGGATCTCAAGGAAGCCCTAGATGTGAGCATAGACAAGGGTCTAGATATTTCAGATAAGATTGGGGAGCTTCCTTGCCAGATGTTGGAGGACAGTCAGAAGACTCTCGCTATGGAAACAATTATCTAAAAATTCACTACACTAGTACACACTGAGATAGAGACAGAAGCTTTCACATTAGCTTGAATTGATAAGCTAGTGGACTTTCAAGTGATTCTGGATAAGTTGCCAACGATTCTGAATAGACATAAAGGTGTGCCTATCACCATAGCGGACTCCATCACAAGAGCCCTTACCATCTCTAGGTACACACCGGGATTGTATGATAATGAAGTTCAAGTGGCCCTAAAGAGATATGAAGTTTTTCTAGAGAAGGATAAAGAGGAAGAAATTCATGTGTCTTCAATCACTTATATTATTTTCAAAGCTTTCATTATCTAGTTTTGTTATATGTAATTGACATCTCATATGTCATTTTGTAATATGTAATTTGGAAGTAGGAATGATACAGAGTCCTAAACCAAATCAGACTCAGTCTAGAATAAGTTCCTACTTTTGCTCATAGCTTCCCTCTATAAATAAGAGGGGGCTCTTTTGTAAATATTATCTTTTAGTTATTGAAGTAAAACAATGTTGCATTGAGAGGCATATTGAGACTTTGCGTTCAAGTTGTAAATCTTTATTCAATCAATATAAGAAAACCAAGTGGGCATTCAATCTTAGTGTCGGAACAAGCTTGTGGTGTATTTGGAATGTTCTTACATCTTTTCCATTGCATTTTCTTGTGAATTTCATCAAATCATGGTATGAATCTAAATAATATGGAAGGTGTTCTAAGTCTGATTTTGAAGACTTTAGGCTGCAATATCATTTATAGATTTGTGTCTTATATTCATGATTGGAGGTGACTTGAAAGACTTTGGGCTGTCAGTTATCTTCTATGATTGTTTATTCTTCTTATGGCATACGATGAATACTTTGGACTGCACTTTATTCCATACCTTTTCATTTTCCAATTAGTGTAAGGAGCAATAAAAGACTTTGAGCTTTTGTGGGTTTCTTGTTGTTGACATACCCTTGTATCATTTTAGTTACTCTTAAGTTTAGCTAATCTGGATATCATTTATTATTCCTCCAATATGTATTTTTATGGTTTATCATATATTGTAAGCATCAAAAGGGTTTTTGTTATAAGTTTGTAAGTGAACATCAATTTTGAAAAAAGAGAATTGGATGATATGGAAACACCCATGTGATAGTTTTAGTGTAAATAAGCATAGTTAATTACTTGTTGATCATAGTTAGAAATAAGAAGGGCACCTCCCCTTTCTGAGAGGAGAGATTTTATCTCATCATATTGTGGTTGATATAGCCATTTTATTACCATTTTGTCGATAACAAAATATTCTCCCAACAATTTTTGGTGACTCTACTATGGACCTAGACACGCAACCAAGAGCTCTGCTCATTCGTTGAAGCACACCAGTGCCTCTTTCTTTGTAAATATTTTTTGTTGTTGATCTCTCTTTCTTGTTAAGTTTGTAATCTAGAAGAACAAAATAATACTCCTGGAAGAAGGGCAAGAGGACTTATAGATCCTACATTTGAGTTATTGTAGAGGCATAACTTTAAACTTTTTCCTACATGTACGAGGTCACCTCTTCAGTGTACAAGGAGTTTTGCTCCTACAAATGCAACATCTACTATACTAGAGGAAGCTTTCAACGCTCGTAGGGTCCTGCCTATCACATCACTACAAGGGTTTGTTATTCCTCCATCAACCCCACCAAAATGGATGATCTAGGTCCATGGGAAATGTTTTTGGTCCTTTGAATTTGACACCACCAATGGATGATCTACCTCATGGGTCATGAAAGAACTTTCCCAAGTTCTATTGTGATGGAAAGAAACACTGGGATGAGCACATTACCACATTCTATATTGCATGCAGAGTTCTTGGAGTGGAGCATGAAGACGCTTCTATAAGATTGTTCATAGAAATGCTCCAAGGTGTTGCAGTTGATTGGTTTTACCATCTTATAGAAAGAAGTATCACTAGTTGGGCAACACTTTGAACCAAGTTTGAAGAGAGATTCAAGCTAGCAGAGGATGCTCATGCTTTGTTGGCCCAACTAACTCAAATGAAAAAGAAACCACATGAGCCCATGCATGAGTTCGTGGCAAAGTTCAGTAAGTTGAAGAATAGGATCCCAACTGTTGCACAACCCATAGCTGAAAACTTGAAGTGTTTCCTCATCAATACTCAATTTCCCAAAGTAAATTTTCTTCTATGAAGAGCAGCCCCAGCTGATTTTGTAGCTACTCAAAGTTTGGCTACTGAAGTAGAGGATGATTTAATCCTGGCAGGAAAATTGAGGAAAGATTCAATCAAGCCTAGAAGGCAGCCCTATTTAGCTTCACCTTCCACTAGCCCCATGGATCCTATGGTGAAAAAGATGGAATATGAATTGCTAGCCCTCAAGAATAAAATGTCCCAAGGTTTGTCCATTCCTTCCTACAAGGACATTCCAAGGAGGACATATCCAAATGCTTCTAACTACCCCAATAATGTTGTAAGGAACCAGAATTAGAATAGGCTTCCCCCACCATAAGGAGGGGTCACGCTGGAGGTGCCGCATGTTAATGTAGTAGTGGACTTTTTAGAATCTAAACAAGATAATCTTCCAGAGCCAGAATATACCCTAGAATATGGTGCTAATCTCTTTATGGAGGATGAAACAGAAATAGCTGGTGACTCTAACATCAGGTTCTTGAACTATGAAGATGAAGAAGATGAACAAGAAGAAGATACATATGGTGAATCTTATGTTGTCTTCACCTGCTCGCAGACTCAGTTGAATCAACAACAAGATGTTGATAAAACTAAGTCCAAGGATGAATCACGTCCGATGATCGCAACTGGTAAAAGGAGAACCTCTTTACCAGTTCAACCAAAGGACATAGTAGGGATAAACAAGTAAGTGCACCCTATCCTCCTACGTCTTCTTCTATGTCTAGACCTAGTGCCCAAAATCCAAAACCCCAAAGTGACAATCCCTCGTCTTCTTCATATTTTCCCTACCAAGCTTTTGACATCATAGATCATGTGAATAAGAAGAAAAATTGAAATGCCCAAGGTTGAACATCTTGAAGCCAACCCTGAACAATTTGAGAGATTGGCCAAGTTTGTAAAAATCAAAGGAGCAAATTCTAGTCAAGACTTCTCCAAAAGTGCTCCTATTGCCCCTAAACCAAATCCTACACAAACTAACCTAGTTACAACTCCTTCATTTTCTCCTAGGAAAATAGAACCTTTCTATATATTTCTGTGCTTGTCAATGGTCACAAGCTCAGTAATTGCATCATTGATTCAGGTGCCTTCGATAATGTGATACCAACCAAAGTAGATAATGCTTTGGGGTTAACTCTGACAAAGACTTTTGTCCATTGCTTTTCAATGGAAACCAAGCAAGTGCCCCTCATAGGGCAAATCAAAGATGCTTAGTTTGCATTTGCTATTTTTCTTGAGAAGAGGATAAAGATGACGGTTCATGTAGCCGATGTTCCAGCTTCATATGGAATATTATTGGGAGGAAATTTTTGCAAGGATGTTGGTGGTGAAATCAATATGGATTCGTCTGAGGATAGAATACCTGAACTTAAAGGTGTTTTACAAAAACTTCATCCAAAAAGGGAAGCTAAATACACCCTGACAAAGATTGAGTATCTGAAAGCTTAGGTCCTCTTTGAGTCCTTTGGAATGGGCACCTATTTCTTGAGCATGGATGAAGTTCTTCAATCATTGGATGATGTTCCATGTGAAGGTCAGTAAACTAATGAATCATCCTCTTCAAGTAAAGAGATTCCAGATTTTGAAACTATAATGGTAGGAAGTTCAAATGATGTTTGGACTATAGAGTTTGATGGTAGTTATTCTTCAATCGGATATGGAGCGGGGATAGTCCTGATATGCCCAGAAGGAAACATCTTCCCCTTTTCTTTCAAGTTGTAATTTGATAATACTAACAAAACTGCTAAGTATGAATCCTTGTTCCTAGGAATGAATATTGCACAGAAGAAAGGAATGAAAAATCTTCATGCGCAAGTTGATGCTAAAATGATTGTTTGTCAGGTGGGAAATCAATAGCATACAAAGAATGAAAGGTTAAGGCATTAAACCACAATCATGTTTGGGATTGCATTGAAGATTTTGATGCCTTTGACATATCTATAGTCCCAAGGGAATATAATGATAGCATAGATTCTTTGGCTATATCAGCTACTCTCATGGTTCCTCACAAGGATTTCAATGGAAGCAAGTATACCATTGCATTGGTATTTCGACACAGCAAATTTTCAATAATGATGATCATATCATTGCCTTTTTGGAGAAGGCAGAAAATTTTAGTGATTTACACTTTGAAGGGAGTGAGTCTACTCCTCGAGAATCAATCACTAAGGTAAATCAGGAAAGTGTTGAAGAGGTTTTGCAACTAAAAGGGAATAAGATTCCCAAAGGATTGGTTTCTCTAGAGAAACTTTTTGACAAGCATGATCACTTTGTTGGCAAGAGACACTATATGGATTCATGGTTGTTGTCATTGATGGCAACAAAGGTCATCCCACATATCCGCAAGTCATAATGTGTCTCTACCGGAAGTCAGAATAAAGAATGTTGTGGTCCGGTGAAGAAGAACAGAGCATGTGGCAAGGTCCGACAGATTGGTCCGGATCTCTCAGAGGAAGTGTCTTGGTGCAGTGCGGATTTGGGGAAGTCAAGAGGACTACCTTGAGTGGTATATTCCAAGGATTTAGCCTCCGGTGATGGACAAAGAAAAAGATATGAATGGTTGAGTACCAGATTCCTGAGAGACAGTGAAAACAGAGGAAGAACTGACTGGCAGATTATCAGACTGCTTTCCGGATGGGTTACTATTGATGACAGAGGTTGTGAAGGCATGAATCATGTTTGGCCGACATGATTAATGATATCTACAAGTATATGCTTGATCCGCATTGCTTGGTGAGGAAGGATTCAGCCGACAAAATGAAAGTTTATAGGAAACTAGACTGTTCCGGATGCCGACTAGAAAGGTGATGAAATTACTTGTGCGGATATATATAGAGGATGGATTTAGCTGTGAAGTGTGTTGTTGGTGTGGAGATATATGTGAATAAGTCCAGATAAGAGCAGAGGTAGCAAAAAGGATCCGGTATGTGAAAGATAGCAGAATAAAGAACAGAGGAAAGATGAAGTGCAGCAGATCAGTATACTGAGCCTAACCGGAACTGAACTCCAGCATATGCAGATGCTTCCAATCAGTTCAAGACTGTGATTCTCATCACTTTGTAGATAGTGTGTCTTCTTGTAGGCAGTGGGCCTCTTGTGAGCAGTGTGCTCGGGCAGTGAGCCCTAATTGGCAAGTGCCATTTTTGTAATTTCCTATTCTTCTAACAGAGAATAATTTTTGGGTTAATCACCCCGTGGTTTTCTCCCTTAACAGGGTTTCCACGTCAAAAATGCTGTGTCATGTGTTTCTTGTTTTATGGTTAATATTTTATGTTTGATTTTATGCTGCATCAATTAAAAGGAAAGTTCAATAAGGGAAATAATTAGGATAACTGATTCACCCCCCCTCTCAGTTATCAACAATTGGTATCAGAGCTAAGTTCCTCCTAATAGAGCCTAACAGCTTGAGGAAGATCTGGGATTTCAAATGGATGCATATGGTTTAAGGGAGCAACTCAAGACTGCTCTTGAGGATCTTGAACAGTCAAATTCTGAAGTCAGTGAATTAAAGGAAAGACTCAAACAGGCTGATGAATTCATGAGAGAATTAAAAGACAAATTAAGTCTCTCTATGAAAAAGAGAAAGGAGCTGCTTCAACAGTTGGCAAGGCAAAGTGAAGAAAGCAATACAAATGAAGAATTGACTGAGCAAACCAAGTTATGTGAAAAGTTATCAAAAGAAGTCATTATGTTAAGACATGAAATGGAATCAGGAACTATAAAGTTTACTCAAGAGATTGAAGAAAAAAGAAAGGCTGAAGACAATCTAAGACAATCTCTTAAAGAAAAATCAGAAGAATGCCACCAGATGGACAGGATTATCAGACATCTTGAATCTGATCTTGAAGATGCCAAAGATAATGAAGGAACACTTGAGGATCAAATTGCCTCTCTCAAAAGAGACCTTCAAACAGCAAATGAATATAAAGAGAAATTCAAGATAAGTTCTGCTCAACTTGAAGTTCTTCTTGGAAGTCAAAAGAGGACAGATGACAAGTATGGCTTGGGATATGAGAAAGGAGAAAGCTCCGGATCCGGTTAGAAGAATCTTGGATCAGAAAATCCAAGGAACAGGCCTAGAAGACCTCCGGTAAGACAGCCAAATGCTCAAAGATATCCATCCTTCAATGGATACTGCCACAGCTGCAACCACTTTGGTCACAAAGCTAATCAGTGCAGAATGAGAATGAATCAGATTAATTCATCCTTCTCCGGACAGTGCTTCAACTGCAAAAGGTATGGACACAAATCCCATGAATGCAGAATTATGCAAGTAAACAAATCATTCAAAGGTAGATGCTTCACATGCAATAGAGTAGGTCATATTGCTAATCAATGCAGATCAAGAGGATATCAGTCAAATCTGCAATAGGTCTGGTCATAATGCTAAAGTCTGCAGAAACAAGAATCAGGACAAAAGAGGTCCGGTGTATAATCAGAATCAAGACAAGGGTAAACAAAAGATGAATGCGGATGAGGTTAGGAATCAGATGAGCAAGATTTGGGTGAAGAAAAGTTCAAAGAATGTAGAGGTTGGATCCGCACCAGACTCTGGTGCTGATATCTCTTCCGGAAATTAAAAATTGAGCTCAGGCTCAGGGGGAGACTCAAAGAAAATCTTGTTCCCCCAGCCAAACAAGTGGTGCCGGATGTGGTACAAGATGCGGATCAAAGGGTTTGTAGATATGAGTCTTGAGATACTTCAGTCAAGTTTTTAGAGGTTCGCATGGAGTTATGAAGAAGCTGTGATCGATCAAATAAGACCGGTTCAGGGAGATGCTCCGGTATGATAAAGGATTACAAAAGGGTCCGGAAAGATCCAGAAATGCACTATCTTGTTCTGCGGATTGGACAGAGTGTTTGGGATGTTCTTGCAATATGTTACCTCGATTCATTCATGACTGAAAGATTTGGATGATATCCACAGATCAGGACTAATCCGGGATACTCCAAACTATCCAGACAAGGCAAACCGGAATGATGTAGGTGAAGCATTTATTGCAGACAGATATTAGGGTTCGCGGAGCAATTTAAGGGATTTCTCAAAGGTCATTTGCTCATTCTGCACTCGAGAAGAAGCGAAAAGTGGAGCTCTGCAACAAGGTTCATCAAGCACACCAAGGATCTCCTGCCGAAGTTATTGCACAAAGAAATCAATTCAACCACTCCGTGCAAACCGAAGGCGCATAAGGTATTTTTCGTTTTTCATTACCTCACTGCAAATCTTTGAAGAATGGCTACTCCAAACATAGTTAAGATCTCCGATAGACCTCGCCCCTCATTCAAGAAACATCCCTACAAATCATTGGAGGTAGATCCACTAGGAGCCTTCTCTAGTGTTCCTCACGGAGTTTTACATACCGAAGACATTAGGGTTTACATACATGCAAACATTGAGGAATTTGGGGAATTCAAATTAAGAGACCTCTATCACAAGCAGCTGATAGACAATGCTTTTGAGCTTAAACCAGAGTATAAGGATATCCAGAAGAAACAATTTGAGCAATTTATTCATTTCCCCTATTTTGAAGAAGATGAATGGGTCCGGTATGTACTGAGCAGGATGCATGACAACTTTCTATGGCTAGATAGACCCTGCAAGATCACAAAAGAGGCAATTAGAGCAGTAACTGGTCTATACTCTTCCGGAGGGGTACCTATCCTCAAATCTGTCAAGAACAACATTGTAACTAAGGCCACCGGATCAAAATTTGACAAGAGGGCAATGACCATTGAAGATATTTCGGACCTGGATATCAAATATGCATCAATGATAATAGGATACAAGATCTATCACTCCAGCAGGGAGAATTCTGTATCCGGAACTGCAATATACACTGCTTATGAAATGCTAAGAAAGAATGCAGAATATGATCTCTGCGAACTACTGCTAAGCCAATTAATGGAAAACATACAGAAAATCAAGAAGGATAAGAAGAATTCCTTTAAGTATGGTACTCTTATTGTATGTCTATTCTTCTACTTCATGAATGAGCTACCCGGAACAAGTGGATGGGTATGGCAGAATGATAAACCTGTTGCAGTCCAGATAAGAGACTATTTGCATGGACTTGGGGATGCAAAAGCGAGAAATACAGCTCTATGGGGATACTTCAAAAACTTTCAGAGCATGATGCAAGCAAGAGAGAGAATTCCCCAGTCTCTCATTGAGAAATACAAGGACTCAGTGTGCTTTATGGTTGACACTGATCAGTGCCTAATGGAGGCAGTGGAGCCAAGGACTGTCTGGATCATGCCCATGGGGTATGAAGTTGATGAACAGATAGTAGAGCTGCATGTTCAACACATGCTAAGTCAGCCCAAAGATCCTAAGGCAGAAAGGTTTGGAACCTTTGAGGAGCTGAGTGTAAAAATACATGTAGAACTCAGGGAACCTGAGATTAAAAGAAAAGTAAGAAAAGAAGTAGAGCACATTGCTCAAGGCCTAGGCATCTCAAAAGAGGCACTTGATGCCAGCCGGGAAAAGAGGAGGAAGGCTGAGGAAGAAGAGAAAAGTAAAGAAAGTGCTCCGGTTGAAGCTCCCACCCGGACCAGATCATCAAAGAGACCTGCACCTCCCACAACCAAAAGTTCAAAACCGGAAGTTCAGGCATCCGGTAAGAGATCCAAGACAAAAGCCACAAGGGCTTATGGAAGCCAAAAGGATGAAGAGGAAACAGAATCAGATGAGGGAGTAAGAGAAGTAAAGAAACAGAAGAAGAAAGGATCCGGTAAGCCCTCCACAGGCCAAGACAAGGATGAAATGGCAGAGGTATCTGTTGAGAAGCCCACTCTGTCACTAGAGAGCATAATCAAGTCGGTCACGGTGGATGGAAACCTTCAACCAATGACTGAATCATATGATGACTTCAGTGAGGCCGACCAAAAGACTCTGCAGGAGGCCACAGTAAAATATCTTAACATATATAATAAGGCTTTCATTGAAATAATATCTCTTATTCCTAAAAGCCTAGAAAAGGAAATGGAAGTAAGAAAGAATAATGCTCATGCTAAAGATCTTGAGATCCGGGAGCAGATAGCTATTCAGCTATATCCTCAAATTGATCCCAAGACAATGAACATTATCTTCAAGGACTGCAAAGATGAGTTCAGAAGCAAAGCCAGGATGAATCAACTCATGCTTGGCGAGACTGACAAAGTGGCCCAAGAAACAGAAGAGATCCTCCGGAAGGCCTTCAAAAGGTTCAATCTTCCGGTTGTAGAGGATTTAGGTACAGAAACAGCTGAGGACTTGGGACCCTCTGCTCCAGAAGAAGTGGACCATGAACAAACTAGCATCTCTCCTCCGGTTTCCCCTACAGTCTCCGGATCCAAAGAAGAAGAGCAATTACAGGAGAAGGAAGCAGTGGTGAAAGACAAAGAGGTTGACAGTTCTAAGACTGCAGAAGAAAAGAAACATCTGTCTCCGGCAAGAGACACTGCACAAACTGTTCAACAATTTTTGAGCAAAGAAACTCTAGAGATTGATGAACCGGAGCTTCTAAAAGGTCCATTTGATTTTGACTCTCTCTCTCCGGTACAAACAATGAAGATAGCTTCATTTGCAAATGCCAAGGCAAATGAAAAGCTCCTGAAGTCTCATATGGAAGACTGTGAGTTGATAGAAGCTGCTTCCGGAGTACTTGTAAAAATCATGCCATCAATCCAGATAGATCCGACAGCCTCCTCTTCCGGTAATCTAAAAACCTTAGTCAGCAGTGTTGATACACATTTTGATTCTCTAGAAAAATCAGCTGAAGAAAAGGTCCGGAAGGAATTTTTGGATAAGAGATTTTCAGAAATATTAGAATTAATCTCTAAAGATAGGAAGATTGTAAGCATTGGAATAAAGAGCTTAGAGAATGCTCTTAAGGATGGCGGTGACATCTATAAATTTTGTATATCCTGGTCAAAGGCAACAGCAGCATTTGACAAGAAAATAAAAGAGGAACAGGATAAGCTACAAAGCTTATCTCAAAGTTTTGATCCTCTCTCTTCCTCTATAATAAATCAAGAATGTCAGACCATTGCAGTCTTGAATGAAATAAAAAATCTTGAGAAGGAAAGGAAGAACATCACTAACCGGATGGGAGAACTTAGAAGGATTATAATCCCTAAGTTGGAAACCATGCATGAGGCCATCAGTGATGCTCAGACCACCGCCCAAACAAAAGATCCGACAGATCTCAAGCGGGCAGAAGCGTTTGCATTTTTGCTAAGTGGTCACATTTCAATTTTGGATAGAATGAAGCAAAGTTGGGCTACAGAAATGATCCAATTGCAGACATCCTTTGCAGACATTCTTCAGTACATGTGAGTATGTAAATATGCGGCTATATATAGAAATTTTTTGAAAATTTTGGTGTGCGGACCCTACCCTTTGCCATTGATGTCAAAGGGGGAGTGAGGAGCAGTGAAAAATGAGGGATCCAACTAAGGGGGAGTTCCGGAAATTGTATATAAGGACAGAGCATCAGCAAAGGGGGAGCATAGTGAAAACACTTAGTCATTTTTCACTAAGTGTTGCCATCAATGCCAAAGGGGGAGATTGTTGGCAAGAGACACTATATGGATTCATGGTTGTTGTCATTGATGGCAACAAAGGTCATCCCACATATCCGCAAGTCATAATGTGTCTCTACCGGAAGTCAGAATAAAGAATGTTGTGGTCCGGTGAAGAAGAACAGAGCATGTGGCAAGGTCCGACAGATTGGTCCGGATCTCTCAGAGGAAGTGTCTTGGTGCAGTGCGGATTTGGGGAAGTCAAGAGGACTACCTTGAGTGGTATATTCCAAGGATTTAGCCTCCGGTGATGGACAAAGAAAAAGATATGAATGGTTGAGTACTGGAATCCTGAGAGACAGTGAAAACAGAGGAAGAACTGACTGGCAGAGTATCAGACTGCTTTCCGGATGGGTTACTATTGATGACAGAGGTTGTGAAGGCATGAATCATGTTTGGCCGACATGATTAATGATATCTACAAGTATGTGCTTGATCCGCATTGCTTGGTGAGGAAGGATTCAGCCGACAAAATGAAAGTTTATAAGAAACTAGACTGTTCCGGATGCCGACTAGAAAGGTGATGAAATTACTTGTGCGGATATATATAGAGGATGGATTTAGTTGTGAAGTGTGTTGTTGGTGTGGAGATATATGTGAATAAGTCCAGATAAGAGCAGAGGTAGCAAAAAGGATCCGGTATGTGAAAGATAGCAGAATAAAGAACAGAGGAAAGATGAAGTGCAGCAGATCAGTATACTGAGCCTAACCGGAACTAAACTCCAGCATATGCAGATGCTTCCAATCAGTTCAAGACTGTGATTCTCATCACTTTGTAGACAGTGTGTCTTCTTGTAGGCAGTGGGCCTCTTGTGAGCAGTGTGCTCGGGCAGTGAGCCCTAATTGGCAAGTGCCATTTTTGTAATTTCCTATTCTTCTAACAGAGAATAATTTTTGGGTTAATCACCCCGTGGTTTTCTCCCTTAACAGGGTTTCCACGTCAAAAATACTGTGTCATGTGTTTCTTGTTTTATGGTTAATATTTTATGTTTGATTTTATGCTGCATCAATTAAAAGGAAAGTTCAATAAGGGAAATAATTAGGATAACTGATTCACCCCCCCCTCTCAGTTATCAACACACTTTATCAAAGGAAAACAATAGTCTGGACTAGACTCATCAGTAGAGGTTGATAAATTCATTCTAGGTATTGAAGATGATCCCAAAATGGTAAACATTGGGAAATGTTGCTCTAGAGAGGAAAGAAAGAAGTTTGTAGCACTTCTATGGCAGTACATCAATGTGTTAGCATATTCATATGATGATTTGAAATCTTTCTAGCCCAAGGAAGTTCAGCATGAGATTCCTCTCAAGTTAGGTTCTTTGCCTCATAAGAAGAAACAATGACAGTATAAAGGACTAAGATCTCATGTACCATTCTTGCTGAGATCCAAAAGATGTTGAATGCTAGAATCATTTTTCTTATTCATCACTCAACATGGATATCTAACATCATCCTGGTGAGGAAAAAAATGAAGAAATCTGCATCTGTGTGGATTTCCACAATTTGAACCAATCGTCACTAAAGGATAATTACTCATTGCCAGTAATGGATCAAGTACTACAAATGGTGATGGGTTCAGAGATGTTGTCTATGTTAGATGGATTTTCAGGATACAACCAAGTGGAGGTACGTGAAGAAGATCAGCATAAAACCACCTTCACTACTCCATGTGGCACCTTTGCATATCGCAGAATTCCTTTTGGGTTGATCAATACTGGTGCCACTTTTTAAAGGGTGATGGATCAGGCTTTCCGCAATGAGATGGGTAAGTTTATTGTGGCCTACCATGATGATTTTACTATTTTCTCCAAGAACCACTAATATCATGTTCATCACTTACAAGTACTTGAAAGGTGCCATCAACATGGAATATCTCTCAATCCCAAGAAATCCATTTTTGGGGTTACTGAAGGTAAGCTTCTTAGAACATTGTGTCTAAGGAAGGTACTAAGATTGATCCTGAGTGGGTCAAGTCTATTCAAAGTCTTACCCTACCATCTAGTAAGACACCAGTACATTCCTTCTTTGGGAAGATAAACTTCCTGCAAAGATTTGTTCCTGATTTTGCTAAGATGACACACCATATCATTGAAATCATGAAAGGAAATTCAACCTTCTGTTGGAATACGAAAGGGAAAGCTACATTTCATGACATAAAGGAAGAAATTTCTCATGCTCTAGTCTTAGTGTTCCCTGACTATACCAAAGACTTCATCATGTACAATTATGCTTCAAAGCATACTTTATCCGCCATCTTGATGCAGTAGAACAAAGAAGGGATTGAATCTCCAATAGCTTTCATGAGTTGTCCTCTAAAGACCCATAAGCTCAAGTATTCACCGATGGAGAAACATGCTTATACTGTGGTAAAAGTGGATAAGCACTTCAAATATTACATTCTCAATTCTCATACCATAGCATTAGTACCTAATTCTACGATTAAGTCCATCTTGACTCAACAGGAATTTGCAAGTAAGAGAGGTAATTGGATTGCTAAGGTCCAAGAGTATGATATGGATATTAAGCTCACAAATCTAGTGTGTGAGAAAGGTTTGTGCCAACTTATTTCTGACATCAAACCAAAAGAAATATATAATGATGAGGAAACAGATACTGAAGAACTTCCCATAGTTTTGTTTGTAAGCACAATGGATGAGTGGTATTCAAATATTACACACTTCCTCATGTATGAAGAATATCCAGAACATTTGTCTTATAAAGATAAAATGACAATCAAGCTTAAGGTTGCAAACTTCATTCTTTGGGACAATGGTTTGTGTAAGCGAAGCATTGATGGAATTTTTCTACGATGTGTGGACAAGGTGTAACAAGACAAGTTGTTGAAATCTTTTCACAACTTAGCATGTGGAGGACATTTCTCTATTCTGGTTATAGCTCACAAATTTTGTGAGCAAGGTACTATTGGCAAACACTTTTTCAAGACACATATGCCTGGGTGCGTAAGTGCAAATTGTACCAACAGTTCATGGGGAAACCCAAGTTGGAAGCCCTAACCCTTAAGCCAGTATTAATTGAAGATCCCTTCTAGCAATGGGGTATCGACTTCATTGGTGCAATAAATCTTCTATCAAGTGTGGTTCATAGCTATGTTCTCTTGGCTACTGACTATTTCACTAAGTGGGTTGAGGCAATTCCTATCAAACATGCCACTTTAGAGGTTGTTTGTAACTTCCTCAGGGAAAACATTATCTCAAGGTTTGGAGTACCTAACAAGATAGTAGCAGACAATGTTACTTGTTTCTCATCCCATGAGATAACAGAGTTCTGTTTTGAGTATGGGATCACTCTTTCTCATTCTTCCAACGATTACCCCCAAGGGAAAGGTCAAGTTGAATCGAGCAACAAAAACCTAGTCACCATAATTAGAAAGTTGTTTGAAGAAAAGCAGAGGCCCTGGTATTTAAGGCATTGTATGATGCACTTGGGTTGATCGCATCACTCCCAAACGAGAGATTGGTATGTCCCATTTTCAAATCTTGTATGGTTTGAATGTAGGAATACCCATCACATTGGAGTTGCCTGTTCTAAGATTGGCCAAGGAAATCAAGGATGAGACTTTTGTAAGTTCCGTATACAAGCGTGTTATGTTCCTTACTAAACTTGAGGAACAATGCATAAAGGTGGTGGACCACATTGCTAAACATCGAAGTCAAGTCAAGACCACTAGCCCTTTCCCATTGATGTCAAAGGGGAAGAATCATATGCATATCATGTCAAGTGTTGCCATCAATGACAAAGTAGGAGATTGTTACATATGGGTTTTCATTGATGTCAACAATGGTATGGAGTGCTACAGTATTGAAGAGTGTAAATGATGTCAAAGGGAGATTGCAGCAGTATGTTGATCAATGAAGACATTATAGAATAAGTGATCAAAAGCATTGTGAAGTAAAGAACAAAGGGATGAATATATGCTCTGTAGCCAAAGGAGATTGATCAGCATCATCTATACACAATCATACCATATCTTCTGATGTTCATGTGTAAGTTCACAGCCTTGATATATTTATGTTTGAGGTTTGTGATAAGTAGAGTTGGAGTCTTGCTATATGATGATGATATGAACTCATGATACTTGTTGCATGATAAAGAAAGTTGTAAAAAGATTGAAGGAAATTGTCTAAGTATAGTATAGGTCAGAGAAGGTGTTACAAGCTCACAAGAAGGTACTGCATTCTACCGTAGTTGAAGGTATGGGCCCACGGTTTGGACTATTGGATAGATATTACACTCAAGCATCTATGTTTCAAGTTTGAGGTCATAATGTTTACTGTAAAATATTTTAGGGTCAAAAGAGTGAAGAGGGCAATGGAATAGGATAAGTACAGTCACAAAGAGATAGGAGAATGCTTCACACTTCTTCCCAGATGAAGATATGACTTGGCATTTTGAAAGACAAGTAGATATGAATATCGGGTATGCATGTCTCAAGTTTCAAGTGATTATATGCACTGTAGTTGGTTCTCCAGAAGTGTGTTGTGTGAAGACAAGCTTAGCCATTGTTTAAGGTAAACACTAGGAGATAGTGGAGGCCACTGCAGTTCATCACACATTGGTATTTAGCCTTGTTGATTGAATGATAAGTTCATATGGCTGGTTGGTATGTGATGTTCAAGTTTCAAATGATTATGTTCACCACAAGTCTGTTGTTCATTGGTTTAATATCTTAAGACTATGTAAGTAGTGGTTGTTAGGGACACCAACATCAAAGTTCAAGTGTTTGTACCAATATGAAATTTAATCTGAAATGATAAAAGAAGTGTACATGATTGTTTTCCAAGACATAATATTCAATGTATGGTCTGCATGATGTAATTTTATTTCCTTTAGTACCACTTTAGGTCTGGAGCCAAATGCAAGGAAGGATAAAGGTTTACGGAGCCAACTTGGTGTATGATGAAGACTTTGTTGTGTGTGCCATCTTGGAAGAATGTGCTAGGGTAAAATAGGACCTAATTATGCCTTGTTCTTGAACCACATTTGATTTCTACTTACCGCATATGCTTTATAGCTGACTGTTGTGGTCACTACACATTTCATGTTACTTGTTTTTATCTTGGCCGACCAAGGAGAAAGATCTTGATGCTTGTGGAAGATATAAATGTAAAATCAAAAGTGTCAAGTGAAACATATAGATATAGTGTATGAAATACTTTGATATTGTCCAAACAAATATACGACAGAAGCAAACATCATGATGAAATGTGGAAAGGACTAGTTTATGTAAAATGATATTGCAGCAGGGGCAATTGCTAGTGGAGAAGAGTTTTTGAAGGTGTCTTGTTGTGGTAGAGGTTGATCATATTGAAAGTGAGCAGAAGTGAGATAGTTGTGTAGAGGCTGAAGTGACCAACATTCAATTTTGTATGAAGAACATTCAGTCAAATAAGTTTTGTAAATGTTATAATTGTTCAGGAAGTTGTAGCTGCCATTGGGTTGTTGCCCATAAATAATATTGTAATTTTTTTTTATTTATGAGACTGGATTTGGAAAGTAGATCCAAGTAGCTTTCTCACCATGGTTTTTCTCTTCTATGGTTTTCCACGTAAATCTGGTGTTATGGATGTATGCTTTTGTGTTCTTATGCTTTTCATGTTCTAAATGTTTATGGTAGTTAGAATATAGTTAAAAGAATAGAATTTGAATAAGTACTAATTCGCCCCTCCCTCTCAGTACATTTGTGTGTTCAACAACCATAGCATGAATTTCAATTTGTTCATGCTTAAGTTAGCTCATTGTGGCTAGTTAGAAAGGGGACAACTTTTAAGCCTATGATTAAATTTAAATTTTAATGGTCAAAGTTGTTCCCATAAATATGGGGCTAGTTCATTTCTAGGTCCATTTAGACACTACAAAAGGGATCGATGGTAATGATTGTAAATATTTACGAATTGGAATCAAATCCTTAGGATGTGTGGGAATAAGTTCAAGTTGTTTCACCAACATTGATGTAAAAATGTGTCATTTTACATAGTAGTCATTTCACTACGGACAAATGGGATAAAGTGTGTCCATAATGAATGGTAAAATCTCAAGGTGTGGACTTTTCACCCTTACATTTCCCCCCATTTTAACTTGTTTGTGAACTACTATGAAAATGCATGTAAAAGGAAGCAAGTAGCCAACATGAGAGTAAATATTCAAACACTCATATAAAGGATATGGATAGTGATGATGATCCGATACATACTCCTCACAATGAATCTTCCATTTTAAAATTGCAAGCACAAAAAAGATTCAACGAGTGACATTGGAAAAGCATTTAAAATAGCCACAAATGATAATTACTTGAAAATGTGAACTTAAAATTTGTAAATTTAAAATTACATGTCTTGGGCATGGTTATAGTCATATGAGGATATATTAGACACAATAATAATCCATGTGATGACATATTAGGAATTTTAGGAAACCTTGTGAATATTTATTATAAATGATAGGAATCCATGTGAACATCCATCAGGAATGGTAGGAATCCATGTGAAGATCTGTTAGCAACACCTCAAATTCATCATAACTATGAGCTAATTTCTATAATTATTATCATCAAATAACATCAATGACATTATATCCACACATTAATTTAGCTACATATATTAGATGCAAGGAATTGGAAGATAGGACAAGAAGATATGATCATGTACCCTCAATTTTCCTATAATAAGAATTATACAAAATATTGTGTGATAATAAATCAATAACATATAGAGATGTAAGAATGAAATAGAATATATCAAAGGGAAGAGAGATACACCCAATGTTGGATGGTGATGACAAAGAAGCCATAGTCATAAATATATAAATCATATAAGAACAAAAGGATGTCATATAAGATGTATGAATATAATCATAAACATGAAAACATTTCCTAGAGGATGAAAACATGAATTCACATTTTATATTCTAGGATAAGATCAACTAATGTTGAGAATTTAATAGTGTTGGCATAATTAGGATAAGGATAATTGGCCAAATAGTCTATAAACCATTTAAATTTTCCCTCTTTAACTATAACAGTACAATTAACTAAAACTAAAATCATCTTAAAATTGAAACCTACTTAAATTATGATCTTCTAAAGTCTAAGACCTATTAAATCTAAATTTTTCTATAGGTAAATGCATATAAAGTTTTATTCCTTCAAGAATAGTATTATCACAAATGTATCCCCTTCCCAAGAGTTGACAATCCCTGTCCCTAACTTATGGATGGACCTAGTATTCCCCACCTTCCCCCCTCGTCTATGAAAGAAGTTAAGGAGGATATTTTCTCCCTAAGCGAAAACATCTTGATTCTACATCAAAATTTTGATGTGCAACACAAGCTCATGAAATGGTTTTATATTAAAATTAGTAGGCTTAATATCAAAATGGAAACTATAACCAAGAAGAGTAGTGGTGAAAGCCAAGTGCTAATGGAGGAAGAGAGATTTTTTTTCAAAAATAGGAAGCAATCCCCTATGTCAATATTCTTCAGACTAAGCTATCCAAGCAAAAAGAGAAATTAGCCATCATGGAGGAGGAATTGTCTAAAGGAAAGGGACAACAAGAGGAAAAAATTGTGGATTTGGAATAGGAGGTCAAGAAACTAAAAGACAACTTCAATAGGTACATGAAATTTATTGTTGGTGAAATCAAAAGCATAAATGAGAATATTAAGAAGTAGAGTACTAATATTGCTAAGGAGAGGAAGACTGCTACAAGTATAGGTCTTGGTACTAGGACTAGGAGCACTAAGAAATAGAGCAAGGAAGGGAATAAAAAGGCCTAGGATCCTCAATGCTTGGATGAAAATATGGAAGACCTAGAGGTAGCTAATAATATGAAGGAACTGTGATCTATTTTTTTTTGTTTCATTTTGTGGTCTATTCTACATTTTGTTGTCTCTCTAGGCTGTTGATGTGTGTTAGTTATGGTTTCGTTGATGTTTTGTTGATGTAAAGGGTTTCTAGGGTCCCTTCAAAACCTATTTTTATCCCCTTTAATGAAAAACTAGATATTTGAATAGATTTCCATCTATGGAGGATAAGCCAAATTCTCTCATGCCATTCTTGGAAGTAATAATAAAGGTTCCCAACCAAATGGGGTGAAATTTTTCTCTTAACTCTTCTTTTGCTTTTGGATTTTTTGTGTTGGCACAACAACCAAATCATGAATATTAATATTGATCTAAAATGGATTTGTTATTCAAAGAGAAATAATTGACTTATACAATAAATGTTGTAAAATTTATTTGATGTTATTGATAACTCAATCAATCAAATAAGTTTTACCTATTATTTGAATTGAACTAATGGATCTCATCAAATGAAAGTGATACTCTAACCACTAACTTAACTGGGTTATTTATTATCGTAGATAGAGTCATATATAGAAAAAGTTCTGGCCATAATTCAACATATAAATACTATGCTCCTACCTATAATAGTATCAAATCATTAAATAGTTACCTTCACAAAAAGTAATCCATTTTTTAGTACATCCTCAAGGCTAAATAATGAAGGGTTATAGCTCAACTAAGTAGAGCATCTTGTTTACAAGTGCACCAATTAATTTTAGGGTGGTTTATTGGTTCACTTGATCATTAAAATAGATATTCATCTTTCTCTATGGATTGGGAGAACAATTACATAACAAAGTGGAATTTTAATCTAATTCAATATATATATATATATATATATATATATATATATATATATATATATATATATATATATATATATATATATATATATATATATATATATATATATATATATATACAATCTTGGATGCATTCAATATCAAAGAAATGAATACATTATAGCACCCTCAAAAAATAATTATTTGCCCTATGAAATTTGAGGTTTATTAAGTATCATATTATTCTACTTTTGGGGTGATAGAGACATTATTTGGAGAATCTATGTCTGAACATAATGCCTTTTTTAAAATTAGTTGATAATTCACCCAATAAATTATTTTATTTTATGAACTAGTCTATAATTTTCTATGTAAAATCAACATTAAGTACTAATGTGCACAAATTTACCATGATAATTAACTTTTTCCCTAAAATATACATTAATTTGTCACAAAAATTAATGCACCTAACTAATATTTTTATAAATTATCACTAATTAGATAACTTGTAAATTTCATAGAATCAAGTAATATTGTTACTTAAATAAAATATGTACCTAAACTTTAAATGTATTGAAATAATCCCTTTTTGCTCAAAAACCCTTTCAAAGAAAACCTTCATTAACAATGTCACATTTTATGTTGGAGCTTCAATCACATAATTTTAAAAGTAGAGTATTAGTGTTTTTTTAATGAAAAGGTGAAAAATCATCCATACTGTATTAAGAAATAAAAAGAGATGACATGAGGAGTAGACATAGGCACAAAATACAGTCCAAAATTACAGAACACACCACCGAAATGAAAAACGCACAGGCGCCGCGAAGATCCAACACAAAAAAACTAACAGCAAACATTAAACAAAAGTGGAATCAACATTATCTTCAGGGATGATGGCCATAACTAGTGCGGGAAAGCCAACACAGACAGTAGCCAGCTCACCGGGGAAAGCCAACACAATACAAGGAGCAAACATGACCCTAGACAAATAACCCCCACACAACAACACAACACATCTATTAAGGTACACATGAAACATGAAGATCTTATTGAAGGGGGGACACCCCACCACCATACCGATACGGTCCCAAGGCTTAATTTAAGCCACCCCCTATGAAATACATCGTTGGATTTAAAAGGATAACTGGTAAAGAGAAGTCATCGAATCAAAACAGTAAAGAGCTGAAGATGCATAGAGTAGTGATCCTTGTGAGAAATTCTGAACAGTTGATAGGGCTAATAGTGTTAGTGTGGCTTGTCCTTATCGATAAGCCATAGAATATTAGGAGGGGGTAAATGTTTTGATCTGAGAAATAAACATCATCTTGAGGTTGGTTGATACCTCATTCACCAAACCATTTGCCACCCTGTTGGCTTCTCTGTGCATTGGAAAGATGTAAATTCACTCATGATTTTCCATATCAACTCCAAAATGTATTTAATCTTCCAATTCAACACCTTTCCTGAATTCAAGGCATTAATGATAATCATAGAGTCACCTTCAATCTATAGATGATCAACCTTGTGCTCTCTTGCCAATTCCAATCCATGCAACAGGGTAAGTGCTTCAGCTGTGTTTTTGGAAGTTTAACAGCCTTAGCAATGATGAGTGATCCTTGATAATACAACCTGCGCCAAAAAGACCTGGACTACCTCTTGGAGCCCCGTCAAAGTTTAGTTTCACAAAAGGTGCCAACATGGGAGACCATTTGACTTGGTTTCTATCCACTTTCCTTAAATCTGGCTGAATTTCCCCATGTTGGGGTGGTGTTTGTAAAAGATGTCACTGTTTCATCAATTGACAATCCTAGCTAGCTAGTGAATCTGATGTTTGGCGTGGAGCCTTTGAAGACTTTTGACACTACCACTTTAGATATAGCTTTCTGTATTTTGAGCAAAACTTTAGAGATCGGGGAGGGTAATTTCTCTCAAGCCATATATACCAGATAATTAATGAAGGGCTAATTTCCCAAATGCATGCAAATGTAGAATCAACATAAAGGGCCAGCCAATCTTTAAAGTGATCTAGGAAGGAATTGGAGAAGGGAGCTGACCAATTCAATTTGAAACATAACCATTTTCAACACCTGAGGCTGAAAGAGCAATTAAGGAGGAGGTGGTCAACATCTTCATCCTTCTCACCACAAGGGACATAATTGAAGGCAGGAGAGATACCAATTTTATGCAGTCTTGAGCTTGTTACAATTTTGTTGTGGAGTGCAAGCCAGGAAAATGCCCCAGCTTTAGGAAGGCAAGCATTGCTCCAGCAATGTTTGTAGGGCCAGTCATATTTTTCCTCCTTATATATGAATTTGTAACCTTAACTTACCAAATATATACCATGTTTTGAGGCAGCCCAATTGATCTCATCATTTTCCTCTCAAAAGAAGATAATTCTTTGAGCAAGGATTTTTTGGAGGATTTCTTTTTGACTACCAGGAAAATTGCATTCATTGAATTCCCACCATTTGATTATATCTCTACTATTTGGCTCCTACATATCCCAGTAATTGGACACTAAGTCACCCCAGGCTTGCTTAAGAAATACTTGTGCTTCTCACATATCTGTTCTTGAAGACAATGGAGGATAGCCATTCCAAGAGACCTTTGATAATTTGGCTTTATTCCCTTTATGCACTATCCATGTAAGTGTGGGTAATAGGACATCTCTACTTTGAACAAGAAAGTTCCATATCTGTGAGCCTCTGGGGGGATTTGCCACAACAGAAATCCTTTCTTTGTCACCATTATCTAGATATTTCACTTGTAGTAGTTCAACCCATTTAACCTTAGGTTTATAAAACATATTCCAAGCTAACTTGGCACCGAGAGAACGATAATGGTTCTCCAAATTTAGAATCCCAACACCCCCAGAGTCTTGGGTTAACACGCCTTGTCAAGAGAAATGAGGGGGATTCTCTTTCTTTCTGTCATTCCTTGCCAAATGAATGCCCAAATCAGTTTTTCAATATTGTGTTTGATCCCCTGAGGTGAATTAAAGATAGACATGAAATAAATGGGGACCACCAAGAGGACTACCTTTGCCATGGTGAGCCTCCCTGCCAAGGTAAGTCAATGGTCTTTCCATGCCGAAATCTTATTTCTAATTGATGAAGATAAAGAATTCCATAAATCATTCCTGCCCATACCAGAAAAAATAGGAAGACCCATATATTTGCTAGGGAGTGAATATGCTTTGAAACCAAGCATTTCAACAATCTTTCTTTGAATAGATAAGGAGGCATTAAAGAAAAAAAACTTTTGATTTTAGCTCATTGATGGTTTGACCTGATACATCACAATTGGTAGGCTTTGATAGTGCTACTGATGGTTCTATATTTCGCTGTAAACACCTGTTCAAATAACATTATGTCATCCGCAAATAAGGAATGGGTGAAAGATTCCTCCAACCTTGGCAATTGAATGCCTTTCCAATTATTCCGCTGATGTTCTATTTTAATGGCCCAATAGAGGCCCTCAGCCATCAAGATAAAGAGGTAGGGGGAAAGTGGGTCCCCTTGTCTTAGCCCTTGCTTAGGAGAAAAAGCACCAACTGCATTGCCATTAACTAGAAATAAAAATATGCAAGAGTGGATGCACTTGCACTAGGCATTAGAGAAGCCTATTTTAGAGAGGATATTAACCACCACACACTCTTCTAACCACTATTACATAATCTACCTCTAGAGCATCAACCATGTGGCTTAACTACCAAACCAACCTTCCAAACTTCATCACAAACTCCCAAGATTAAATAACAAATTTTTAAAATATAAAAATAAAAAAACAAACAAGTTATCTACTTCACATGTTAATGTAAAAGATAAAAAATATTTCAATTTTTTTCTAATAGTTCTACTAGATCACTCTAGAAACATAGGAAATAAATTATTTGGCAACAATTGATTTATGTTAATGTAGTGATGGTGGTCATGATTCTCTATCGAGTTATGTTAAGATTGTTTTTATATGAAGCATTGACATAAATGAACCACCCAAACTTTTGGAATTAATATATAACTATTATTTTTTTCCATTAAGTACATGACTTTAGATTAAACTATATATATCTTTAGTAAAAAGCATCACTTATTCCTCATTCTTCCATTCCTCATTCTTCCATATATAACACTTGCACTACCACATATACCACCATATGGTTGTTAATGATCTATGTATTTAAAAGTAACATCCAATCTACCTACCCACAAGCCACTAGCTCAATGAATAGCTTTTTGCTTATTGACAAGGTGATGAAAACTTAGATTTTTCAATGCCACCTATCTCAATTCAATGTCCCATTGAATTTCTTAAATCTTACATTTTTTTGATGAAATTAAAAATATTTTATTCAAGAAAATTCTAACAAGCCATTACTACAAGATAGCAAAACACCAAAAGCCAAAATAAGACATAAAACAAAATAAAACATGAAACTAAGGATGCTCATCAAAATCATGATCTAAATTCACAAATGGAGGTTGATCAAGGATCCTAGAACATTGTCCCCCATGGGACAATCTCACATGAATTTCATGTGGAAATCTTGAATCAAGGTTTGCACAATATCTTGAGTGTCCTCCAAAATACCAAGAATACAATTAAGAGAAGAAATGTGCTCCTCCATAATATGGGTACAATGCTCACCATCCATATGAGTTTGAGAAAGGAGAATATTTGAGTTGTCCACTAGGCCATGAATGGAAGAAGTGAGCCCAAGCATTAGTCTTTATTTTTCTATAGTTTCCTAGGAATTTGAATTAAATCCAAATATGATAAATCCTCGATAATACGATGCATGTCATTGGAAGAACTAGCATAATTATAATTCATAGTTGACCTTTGATTGTTACCCAAACTATCATTTATATTGTAGTGGCGAAAATCATGTAGTTTTTTGAAGGAGTTGAATCTTCAAAAGTCACTTTTATTTAGCTTTTTGGCCTAGAGGAAGAAGAGGGAAAGTGTACATTCCCATTAGCGAGGGGATAGAACAAGAAGGTATGTTTTCCACCTTTACATAAATATTATGACTAACTCCCCTACCTCTTAGCATGGTAGGAAAAGGCTACATAACATCACTCATCCTAGGAAGAGGTTGAGAATGTATAGGAATATCAAATTATTGATCAAATCCTATACTTAAACCATTTGGAAAATCTAGTAAGGAGCGAGATAATCTAATAGCTCCCTTAGTGAGGAAAATAATTATAGTTGGGGGAAGAATAAGACAAATAAATCTCCATATAGATCTAAATATAAAGAAACCTAACATTCCACATAAACATGATGTGAAGAAAACCAAGAAAACACCTAATTCCATAGCAAGGGAGATAAGTGAAAAAGATAAGATATAATCATTCATAGAGGTCAAAAGAAATAAGAATCTAAACTTATAATAGTCATGCTCATACAAGAACCAAAATTAAAATAAAAATCCTTTAGCCAAATATAATGCAAAAGATGCCTGGAAACATAGCTCGAAAGGAGGACTTCACAATGAAAAGTAAATGAATCTTTCAACTATTGATTGACATTATACAAAATATATAAAAGGAATGACATAAATACTAAAACAACACAAAATAGGAAAAATATAAATGAAATGCCATAAAAAGAAACCAAAAAAATCCCAACCAATGATAGAAGGAAAGTTGATCCAACTTTTGCAGATAAACCAACAGAATAAAGATATTTTTTGATGGAAGATCTTGGAAATAAAAGGTTTGTAATGAGACAAAATAAACAAATTTTAGAACTGCCTAAATAGCTAAAAAAACTAACTTACCAACTCATGAATTATACTCTTCAAAATGCCATCTCGACACTCCAAATATCATAAAGAAACAATGTCCATTATTTTAGAATATTAGATTTGTCTAACATAATTAAATTTTGAAATTCATCAAATGGCATGACATTTCTCAAGAAAGTTTTAGCAATAAAAAATTATGATAATTTTTACTCAAACTCTATTTGCCCAACCAATCCGCAACTTTATTACCTTCATGATAGATATGAATCACTTTAAAATTCTATAGTTTGCCAAGAACATCTAACTACTTAGAGAAAAGATTTCTTAGAGCAAAATGGATCACTTTTTTAAAATTGTACATGTAGAAAACAAGATCATGGAATAAACAAAAAGCACACGAGTTTGCAATGAATCGACTAGATTATATTAACAAAGATGTGAATATAAATAGGCAAATGTGGGTACTCAAATCTCCACAAAATGAGGATAGGACCTCCTCTACATGAAGTTGTGGCAAGTAACCACCCACAAAGATAGCATGAGGTGTCGATGTAAGTTGACACTTCTACAAAAGGACCAACTACTTTGACATGTTCAAAGTAACATGTGGTAAAATGCCTAAGTGTGATTAAAACACATGTATGTGCCTAGGAATAAAGGTATACACCAACACCCTCCCTTAAGCATAGCTTAGGTGAGTTTTATGAAAAAATGGGTCCCAACTATAAGCCTGGTGAGGTACCCATGTACATGCAAAAGAAAAATGAGTCATGGCCATGAAGCTTGATAAGGTACTCAATTACAATGCAAACTCTCTAAAACCGGAGAAAGAAAGAAAACCTAGTGGGAAAAAACTATCCTCCAAAACGAGAGAAAAAGAAAAGAAAGGCTTAGATAGCCCCCCCAAAAGATGATACTAATGTTGATGTAGAGCGCACGCCAAGAAGATCTCGTAGATGAATGAACTTGCTCTCAATAAAGGGTTTGGTAAAAATGTCAGCAACCTGCACTGAAGACTGGCAAGAGACTAGAATTCAATGATCTGATCATGAGTAAGCTCTCAAATATAATGCATATGAATTTCTCTGTGTTTGGTTCATTGATGTTGAACCGGATTCCTGCATATCTATATACTACTCTGGTTATCACAAAAGATAATTGTAGGCTTCCTAAAAGGAATACCAAACTCAGAAAGAATGCCTTGAAGCCATATGGCCTCAGTAGCTGAGTTAACAACTCCCCTGAATTCTACCTCTGTAGAAGATATAGCAATAGCATTCTGCTTCTTGCTAGACCAGCTAATAGGACCTAAACCAAGTGAAAAATTGTAACCGGAAGTGGACTTGAGATACTTAGTATCACCAGCCCAATCTGAATCTGTAAAACCAACCAAGTCAACTGATGAACCAACTGTCAAGTGAATCCTGAATACAAGTGTCCCATGAAGGTAGTGAAGGATCCTCTTAGCTTCTTTCCAATGCAATTGTGCAAACAAGGAGTACATATAGGAGAGGATAGGCAACCACTCACCCACAAATTGAGGATAGGACTCCTCACAAGTAGAGTGGTGGCAAGTTGCCTCCCACTAAAATAGAGAGAGGTGTCAAATGAAAGATGTCACCTCTATGAAACTCCTAACCAACTTGACAACTCATATGAACAAGTGTCAAGTGTAAATGAACAACTAAGTATGCTTAATAAACCTAAGTGTATGCATATAATATATATACACTAACAATACATTTAATATAAAGACATGTTCCAAAAATATGAGAAAAGAAAAGAATGTTAAACCTAAAAAATCTTTAAAACATGTGTTAAGAAAAAAATTGTATTTCGTAAAAAATTCATTAAGATCCTTTTACCACTTATTAAATTAGAGAATGTAATAAAATGATAAAATTACACTATGGCAATAAACAAATCAAAACTCTAAAATTACTCATTTAAATATGCAAGACAAATATATATTTGAATATAACAACTTTTATAAACTACATTTTGTAGCTCTTGTGAATAACTACCGGTAAACTAAATTCCCATCTACCATCTATCCTATAACATACGTTAAAGTATTAATTCTAATACACAGACACTCTAACATTAAATACCCAAAGGGAGACACTTCTACACCTGCCACCCTCACCATAAAGTGCTGGCATGTTGACCAGAACAGCAGTCTAAAGCAACTCATTTTATTTCGGTACTAAATTCGAAATACGCAAACCCAAGCTTAGGGATAAGCTCTTATTTAGAACATAGTGAACGAATGAAGCTTAAAATCCATGAATCGATTACATTATCTTCAGAATCCCTTGGCGGCTTCCTTCATCTCCTCAAAGCACTCAGTAAGACACTTGGCCAGAGTATCGCTATTTACATAACCTTTGGTGCCAATCACTCCCAACCTCACGCTTCCCATGTAGCTCACTACCGTGAAAAAAAGCGTCTGCGAAACAAACAATAATTTACATCAAATAACATCATTTCAAGAAAACAGCGTTTAGTAGGAGAATCTTTAAGCTACCACATTACATCCAAAGTCTGTGATAGATATTCATACATCGAGTTTCAGGTCACATTACATTCATAATTACGATATAGGTTTTTGGGAAACAGTTTTCAGCTAGGTAATGTTTTCTTTTTTCTGGCTGCTAATTTACTTGCCTGAGGAATCCCGGATACCGAGAAAGAGATGCTCTTAACCGGAATTTGATTGAGTGCTATCTTCTCTGTCGGGCCGATCATATTCGACAATGCTACTGTTGTGTTTGCCAGAGTGTTATATAAAGCAGTAGCAGACGCCTACAATATTTAATAAGACAATCTTTAATTCTAAACTAATACTTCTCACCATATAAAAGTAATGAAGTCGCACGCAGCGTAAATCGCATACCTGTGGGCCTAGATAACTGAGTATTCTTTCAGTAAGGAAGACTTCAAGTGACATTTTCTTCCTATCTATGATTTGTTTTGCTTTTTGCACAAAGTTTAATGGACTCTCTGCATTATCTAAGGGCATGGGAATATGCAACAACCCAAAGTGGTTTCCCAAAGTTGCTTGACTGTTAGGTTTCAGCATATCTTTTACATCCTGCAAAAATTCATAATTTGTAGTGATAAGAAATATAGGGAACTCTATATTTCACCCTAGATGTTAGGGACCATTTTACTTAAATATCATCCACTTCAATAGTCAAACAATCAATAGCAATTTTACACCTCATTCACAATAAAAAGTGTTAAATATTTGTCCTATTTTTATTGGCCAAAATTGACCTTTGACTGTTGAAGTGGATGATATTTAAGAACAGCCGCTAGAATAATATCATGCCCAAAAACATTCATACACATTTCTATTCTGTAAAGGTAGAGATAGATTGTGTGGTACATTCAATCTTGATATTGCTCTTGTGTTAATGGCTACAATTGCCGTTACTTTTGACTCTGCCATTTCCTTCCTTGCTTCTGTCTTTTCTCCTGCAAAAATATGGATAATTACTTATTATCCATCGTTGAAGTTATTGTACCACGAGCTATAATGAATATTAATTGAAATTATGAATATTTATTGTTGTGACGTACCATTAGGAAGAGTAATCTGTAGGTATTGTTGAAAACCATAGAATATTATGCCCATTATCACATCATTTACTGTCTGCAAAAGTATTTTTTTGAAATAAGCTTGACATAATGAACAAGCTAGAAAGAACAAATATACAACGTAGAGATTCAAAATAAAAGTTAGATGAAGTAGTTACTCCTCCGACGTAATTCTTTATTTTTTTTACATCTTCCATCAAGAAGGTGACAGAGGACATAACTTTAGGCAACATCTCAACACCAGGAGGCCCTCGAATGGGTAGCTTGCTATCCTCTATCCATATAATTCTTAAGATGTTGCCAATGAGATCAGACATAGTGTACCACATTACAAGCACAGACACAAATAGCCTCTGGAACATGTAATACATAAACTTAGCGGAAACCCATGAGTAATATGGAATAGTTTTGTGAGGTAGAGATTTGAAAGAAGGAAATGTAATGGGAAGATTGGGATCGTCTGCTCTGGTAGCACAACAAAGCAACACGAACATGAGAGAAGTACCATCACCTAAGGAATGGTGTATGTTTATAATCATTGTGGCTCTTGATTTGCTTGTATTGTAGTTCAAAAAGTGGAATGCCCATAAAGGCCTACACTCGCAAAGAGGAGTTAGGTGTATATTACCAATATAATCATTTACAAACTCATCATATTCACTTTGACCTGGAGGAAACTCTGGAACAAATACATGATCATCCACATTCACTTCAGTTTTCACCCAATATAGCCCTCCATGTCTATCTTGTGTCTGCCATTAAACAAAATCATTAAAAGTTTATTAAAGGAAATATAGTTATTATTTAATTATTTATCCAAAAAATTGAATTATTTTTTATCCTTTTAGATTTTAAAAATGCTCATTTAAAAAAACTATGTTGAATAATTTAATTTAGTTAGCAGCTATTATATTTAAGTCATATTCACAAGAATAAAGCATACCAACATCAAAACTATTCATAGTTAATAAAAAGTAAAATATCAAATCAGCTCTACTTAAATATTATCCACTTCAATGGTGAAACAGTTAATAACAATTTTACACCTTAAAAAGTGGTAAATATTTATCCTATTTTTATTGGTTTAAATTGACTTAAAAATCATATAAACCACTCATAAAATATGGGATAAAAATCATCACAGAATTTTAATACATTCCACAGAAATGTTAAGAGCACAAGGAGAAGCTACAGACCATCGTACAACAAAAACGGGGGTTCTGTGGCAAAAGAATATTCTTTATGGCTTTCTTCATGCTACAGGCATCTATGGGTTCTTCCATCTCTAATATCACTTGAATGCAAAGTGAAAGTCCCGAACTACTGAATGTCTGGCTGGAGGGACTAACAACCTCGCAGCCATTAAACATTGTTTTCAGACTGAGGTCCATGAAACAAAACCTTTTCTCGACCAAAATCTATGCTTATGAACGCCATAACAAAGGTGGATATATATAGATATGGCATCCATCGATCATCTCTTAATCCGCATTAAATTTTAGCACTGAATAGGAATACTAAATTTTCGAAAATTTTAGTTGAACTCGGTATGATTAGACAACTAATTTATTCGGCGATTTATATAGAGAAAGAGAAGTGGAATGGCTCGAATTAAATTCTTACTCAAGATGGTAAATTGGTTGTTCATCACATCTATGAATTGTCCCATTGACCTCTAAATAGATAACCGTCGCATCAAATTGGCCATCAAATTTAGGAGGAGATTGATAATGTGCACGATGTGATTACGTCATATTGATATTTATTGGATTTTATGTTAGACTCTCATTGTTTTGCAACTTGATTAGGAAGCACTAGGCTACACTAATACTTGATAGTTAGGTGATGAGACAACTAACAATGGAAATGGCGTCAGATAATTTTAGGTGTCTCTAACTTCTTCAGTTTAAGAGTTAAGGATTCAGAGGTATCCATTTTACCAAAGTCGTCGATGGCATTAATCCCGACCTCATCTTTTATGGCATTGAGGGGTTACATTCAACAAGACTTGATCCCTAGTTGTCTCATCCAAAACCATTCATCTTTATCAGCAAACCAAAAACCCTTTGACATATTAATAAACTTATAAATACTTTGAATACTATTTTAGTAGATATGAAACATAACTCCATAAAATTGTACGAATTCCCAAACATGAAAAGAGATTCAACCCAAAGAGCTCCATATGAAACCACAATTTAAGTACTTGTATTTTTTTAAAATCTAGTAAACTTTTGGTTTACATGTAGAAATTGGAAAATATTTTTCTAAGGATTGAGATAAGTATTTACACTAAACAAAATTTGATAGATTAAACCTAAAGAGCTCCATATGAAACCACAATTTAAGTACTTGTATTTTTTTTAAGTTAGTAAACTTTGGTTTACATTTAGAAATCGTGGAAAGCATTTTTCTAAGGATTGAGAGAGGTATTTACATTAAACAAAATTTGAATGTTTATGACCCGAGAACTTCATTAAAAATACTCTTTAATTAGAAGGAGCCAAGATGACCTGAACTTTCTTCAAATTAGATTGCTCATGGTCTATGCTAACTCATCAATTTTTTAGTTATTAGCATGGGCTCTAGTCATAGCAGATTGATGATTCTTGTAGGCTCACACAAGATGGTTGTGTCTAGTATGGGATGAAGGCTCAGAATGGTCCATATGCACGGGTTTCTTTTCCCCAATCATCATAGTGATAGTTGGAGGATCATTAGTAGCAACTAGAGGCTGGATATCTCTAGAATGAGTGGAAGATCTTTGGAACACTGGTGCTTTTCTACTAGACATTGCAAAAAGAAGTAGGGGATAGAACTGCTAAATACTAGTGAGCGTTAGTAGGATGGGGAGGATCATCTAACATGGGTTTCTTTCCTTTCATTTCTATTGGGGTAGGAGAGAGATAAGCAACCACTACAGGTTGGGAGACCTCTAGAAGGAGAAGCCTAGAGAGAGTAGTCTTAGACATAGATGATGTGGACCTAAAAGAAAGAGAAATACTAGAACCATCTCAAATTTCCCTGTATCATGAGTAGGATTTGAATAAAAAGTCCACCTGGGTCAAAGTGATTAAGTGGGAGTTGGTAGACGTAATCTAAGGAAAAATTTCCCCAATGGTGGAGTGACTGGAATGCATTATGGGGCATATGTAAACAAATCCATTATGAGGAAACTTGAGGCATTTATGGATTGATGAAGGGATTTCTTTCATATCAACAAGCCATGGATATCCTAGTAGGACACATAAGTGATATGATGTAGGTATAATAGAAAATGTGGCATCTAGGGTTTTTGGTTGCACCTAGACAGATAGGGTAATCGACCCTAAATTAGGGAGGCACATACCATCATGAGTTCTAATAGAAATGTCAGACAGGTCATATGTGTCCTTATGAAGATGATGCATGTATAGGAAATCATCTATGATAACATTAACAACACTAACAAGGTCAATCAAGGAACTATGAAGGATCATTGAATTAACCTAAGTGTTGATGTATAGAGGACCATTCGGCACATTAGGGACAATATCAATCAGAAAAAATGTAATAACCGGGTCAAGAGTGGGCTTTTCTTGAGGTGTTAGAGGTTGGGCTTCCACTACTTTGATTATAGCATGGAAATGTGAGGTAGAAGATTTAGCCTCCTCTTCCAACTTAGATGGTGAAAAATCAAAGTTCATAAAGTTGGAAGAGTGTGAAGAGAATGGATTGGTGAATATTTAGAGATTTTGTTTTGGTTTGGCCATGGTTTTGTTTCCTTTCTCAACTTTTCCAAAGACCTATATAGTATTAGATTCGATGAGGTCTTGCATAATGTGCTTGAGATGCATGCATCATTCAATGTCATGTCTTATTGAAATAAGGATTTCACATCATTATTTTTGGGAAGTAGTTTATTTAGGTCAAGAGGCCTAACAAGTGGTAGCTACACTAAGCTGTCGGCAAGGAGCTACTACAACATAGACTACAGGGACTTAGATAATGGAGTGAACTAGATCTAAATTTTTTCCTTGAAGTTATAAGGGCCACGGCCTCTAATATAGGAGAGGAGGCCATGTTATCACCAATGATAGTAGAAGATGTGTTCTTTGGAAAATTTGTAGTCCCCTTTTTAGATTTTTTGTATTGATTATTTGGAGGTCTAGCAAGGGTTGATCACATAGAAGATGTTTCAAATTGATCAAGAGACTATTGGTAATCCTTAAGGGTAGTGCACAAGTAGAGAAAAGAGGAATATCTCATGATTAGAATCTTCTCTCTAAGTGCAATTTGAAGATTCCCAATAAAGACCCTTTGGTCATTTGAGCTAGGGAGAAGGTATACTATTTGTGAGAACAATGATTGGGAGCAAAAGATGAAGTCGGTCACCTTATCTTGGGGTTGTTGTTTACATTAAACTAAATTAGTGAAAGTAATTTGAGGGCCTATATTTGTCTACAAATGTTGTAAGAATTAGTTGACCAATTGATGGAAAGAATTTATGGAATGGTAAAGGAGTGAACAAAACCAATCCAACACATCTTTCAATGAGCACCAGAAGATTTTTTCTAAAAACTCATCCTGTGTAAAAGTACAAAGTAGTGTCACACTTTGAGCTAAAATAATAATTTCGATCAAGTAGGTTTAGGTCGAGTATGAGTCAGCCGAGTGGCATTCAACCAAATCAACTTGGCACTGACGTGGCATATATTTGACACCGATGTGGCTTAATTTATTCGGTCGAGTGGTTATGGGCTGAGTCCCTTTCGATCGAATTAGTTAAATATAAAAGAAAATAAAAAACATAGTTGTAGCGGTCAATTGTTGCATTTTCGGTCGAGTTCATTGCATTTGGATGCTACTCTACCGAATACCTAGCCTACATAGCCCGTGTAAGACTTCATTTTCCTCTCATAACACACCATTATTTATTTCATTTTTTGTGCTGTGTTTTTCATTTATTTTCATCATGTGCATTTTTTTATTTTCATCATGCAGTTTTTATTATTTGTTTGTCGAAATATAATGTAAATTCAAATGTTATACATGTTAAGTGCTTTTATTGTTTTTGTGAAGCATTGTGTATGTGCTTGTGAACAGATTTGATGTTTTAATTAAATTTTTTTAAAACCCTAGTCGAGCCATGATTAGGGCACATATTTTTTCACAGTAAAACACTATTTATAATGGACTGGAAATTTTTTTAAAACCCTAGCTAGGCCATGATTAGGGCAAAGTTTTCTTCACACTAAAACACTATTTAAAATTAGGCCTATCAATTCTAATGGAAGACTATTTGGGTTGTATTCTTTTAATGGAAAATGCAAGCTGTCAATTCTCTAGTGTGTTATGATTCTACTTCCAGTGACACATACACTCAGTGGGGACAAATATTACAGTGGGGTGTATTAGTGGGTCACCTTGGTTGAGTTCTTCAGAGACATTGAAATAAATCCCCTAACATACACTATGCTACTTTTCCAAGAGGTGGAAAATTCCTAGGACAACACTAGGTCATGCCCATTTATGGCTTCTATGAATGTAGTGAGGCCCCCTCTCCCCAATAAATTCCAAACAATAACATTATTACAAACACTTTGATAGGTAGACATCTATATCCTCATCAGCTCACCCCCATAATTCTAGCTCTGTTGACTGACTTGTATGGTAGTTCAAGGTTCAAATAAGTGCAAATGTCAAGAGTCTTCGCCACAACCCAATGCATGGATGTTTGATTTCTACTAGGCTCGATCTTTTCATAATTGTTCTTTGGTCATCCTTCATGTTGAAGTGCATTGTCATTATGCTTTCTATACTTTCTCTTAAAATCATTTGTGTCACAGACTCTCCCAGCTTGAGGTATGATAGCATGGGGTTAAATATTTTCTTGTTTCATTTTTAATACTTTGTTTGATGTTTTGGGGTATAGTATGAACCCCATCGCATGTAACCTCTTATATTGCCTCCTAAGTTAGCAGATACTGTATGTTAGGGGATTTCTTTCAATGTCTCCTAGACACCTTGTTGATTTGACCAAGTAAGCATATATGTAATCCTATTTATACAGCTATACAACTTTCAAAGGTATATATATCTATATATCTAGTCTTACCCTGTCCATACCCTAATCTAAAGTCCCCATTTGGACACAGGCTAGGAGAATGCTACCAAAGGTTGTAGAATGTTGTTTTACACCACCAGTTGCATTTTCTTCAAAGTTTCTATTGCATTTTCTTCAAAGTTTCTGCTACAACTTTTGAGTGCTTTAAATTCTTCCAATTACCTTAAATCCAAAGGCATCTTATTGAAGTTGCACCACATGATCACAAACAACTCCATGTGAGAGGCAAAGGAAATGTCAATGAGAACTCTTGAAATAGTCATTCTAGATTTGGAGTTAATACTTTTAATTACAAATATACATGAGAAGTATGTGAAGGCTTATGTGGATACCATAGTCGTCAAATTTGCATTAACAAGTATCACTTTATAAGATTTAACAAATTGATATCATTAAACAATTTATCATACATTAAATACTTTGTAAATTATACTATATAGTTATCATACATTAAATAAGAAAACAAATTGATATCATAACTTACACAATTTGTTTTGTTTGCAGCCTAAACTGTTTGTATTTAAAATCCAAGCTAATCAAGGAGAGTATATAAATGCTTACAAAACAAAGGCATGAATAGAGTCTGAATCAAAGAATTAGTTATCCAAATCTAAAAAGGATGTCATGTTTATCCACTCTGGCTGTTGAAACATATAATAAATTACTGAAAAATTTTACAATTATCTTACTGATAAGCACTGATGATATGGGGACCTAAAGTTCCAACTACCTTAAGCCCACTGCTCCAAAATTCTTTTCCTGCCTCAGTATTCAAGATTTGTGACTTTGGCACTGCTAGATCAATTTAAGCATTGTTGTTATTCACCATTAAAGAGGATTCGACTAGTGTTTATGAAAGGAATTAGTTTAGGTTGGTTGTCTATTGTATTATTTGATGTGGAGAATGTAGGAGGCACTAGCTGTAATGGGTTTTCTTGATCAGCCCACATTGTTGCACTACTTAACATCTGAGGTTGTTCTACCTTCATTTGAAGTCCATCCATGGAGCATGGAGATGTAAAATCAGAAGTGCTGGATCCACTATACTCATCATGGTTTATATTCTATTTTCTTGAATTTGTTCTTTTATCACTCTAATTTAAAGAGACATAAACTTGAAAATATTTCTAAACTATCACTTTATTTTAACTTCTTTAATGTATAATGGTATTTTATTTGATTTTATTTTACATATAAGATGACATAAATTTGAAATTGTTCTTTTATCACTCTGTTTTAAAGAGACATAAACTTGAAACTATTTCTTCTATCACTTTATAACTGCAGTATCTGTTGTGTACAACTTCATGAACTGGCATTTATGTATTTATATTTTCTTATTCCAATATAAAAAAGGAAACTTCTTTAATCTAGATCAAATATTATAACATCCATCTATGCATTTTAAATGCGATTATAGGTATGATTCTATCTTTTAGACATAATTGTGTATGTAGTTGTGTCCTCCCAATTTAAATGAATTTCTAGCTATCTTTCCAAGCTAACCTTTTTAGAAATTCATTTTGTTTTTTAATTGACTTCCATGCTTACTATTTTGATTTGAACACCTATGATTCTAAAGTTAAGGAAATCCCTAGGACATTACAAGGGGGATTATTCAAGGGAGACTAAGTAAAAAGATAAAAATTTATCAAAATGAGAGCAAATTAGAGCATATGGGATTGTGTTAAAAATGCTACACTTATGCATTCTTCATCATCTCTCTGTATGGGAGACTAAGTAAAAAGATCAAACATAATCAAAGTGATTTTTAAGCAAATTAGAGCATATTGGATTGTATTAGGCTAAAAATGCTACACTTATGTATTCTTCTTCATCTCTCTTTGTGTCTTCAATCCTATGGAACTAAAAAGGTGTTTGACATGGATCTAAGAAGGTTTCATGCTTCAATCCTTTCACAACAAAGCCCTTAAAGCACCTCACTAGACTACATTTTTCTTACAATTTATAAGAACTACTTAAGGTGAGTAATTATTAAACTAGACATAGATAGGAGACAACATCATATGGTTCACAAGTATCCACAAACTAAATTGTAGGTGCAATTTACTTTTGAGTTGTCCCCAAGTCACAAGGCTGAAGCCTTCAATTTGTCAAGTGTAAGTATAATTCCAAATTTCAATCTATGAAATGTCAATGAACATAATTGTTGGTAACTTCAATTCTCTTTATTTGATAATACATTAGATTTCTTCCATTATAGTTATGAAAACCATTATATACTTATGAAAAGTTGAATCTTGTAACTTGTCCAAGCTTATCTTTGAATCTTTTTCCTTTGCATGCATATCTAAACATTGTGTTTATTCAGATGATCTACATGTTGCATTTTTATATTTTGTATGCTTAAAAGAAAAATGATTGTACATATTTAATTTTTTTGTTTTAATTAAATGCATATCTCTTTACATAGTTTTATCTAGACATGGCTGATGATCAGGGATCTCATCATTCCATGCAGTCTCAACATGAAGCTGAGGCTAGGAATAATTTTTATAATGACAGCATTTCTAGATTAGATAATGCTTTGAAATGTTTGGACCAAACTATACATAACCCCCAAAATTTGGCTAATAGAGATAGATTAGTTAATATTCGGTGCGAGATTAGACATATGATTGAGACAATAAAATCATATAGTCCATATGATGATATTAGCACTGAGGAGTTTTATAGGTCCCTTGCTAGGACTGTTACTAGCACTGAGAATATCAAAACTATTTCTGATAGAGTTTCATTACATAATGTGCATACTATGTTCCCTTTTTATATTGGGAAAGACAAAGTTAGAGGTTATACTATTACCAGGTGTATAGATCCGCTAGTTGGTCCATTTATATATCCTAGATTTTTGGTAGCCTATCGTAGATGGCCTCATAATGATGAGTTGCCACTATATTTTTGCAAACAATTATATGCTGAGTTCCATTTAGGATTATCTATGGATTACACATCTATGCCCACACATGTTGGATAGGGCAAGGGGAGGTTTACCGATAAACCTGAATTTAGACGTCCAAATTTACCACTGCCTAAAAACAAGAGGGCATTAGTTGGTCCAAACCTTTTGGTTCTTCCAAAACATTTAGAATTAGCAGTAGCAGGAGATGCAGCAATCGCACCGCCTAGATCCAGGCTTTTTGACAGGATGACCATGATTGCTACTCAAGTTGATCAAATGTCATCTGATCATGTAGGGAGATACTTACTACGTCCACCGATTGGCCTTCCTCCCACTGAGGCTACATCCACAAATTATGACCCCTACATTCGTGCAGATTTGCCATCCCCATCAAATGTGACCCATATGAGTGACACCATTGTACATAATGTTGCTTCATCTTCCATTCTTGATTTACTATCAGCATACCAGTTTATGAATGATGAGTATGGTATTCCTTTGGATGCTGTATCGACTCATATTAGATGACATACTAGTAGACAGTCAGGTCAGGGTGAGGCAACTTCAGAGGACCAGGATATTCTAGATCAGCCTACAGCCCCCACACAGCATCAGGTTGCACCTAATGTACATGGCACATATAGCACACTTCTCTTTGGCACTGGTCCTTTACCTTCAAATATAGGTGTTCCCAATGTTACCATTCATTCATCTGAGATTAGTGGGATTGGTAGAGTGCTCCAGGATGTGCAGGTACTTGATTAATTTCTATATTTTGTGTTCTACAAATTCACATGTGTATATATTAAATAAACTTGACTTAAATGTAGTTCTCACTATTCATTGAAATCTTGTATTTGAAAATTTATAGCAACAAGGGGATAATTTGTCGCGCTTTAGATATTTAGAGCATGTAGAGGATCCCGTGCATGATACATTTGAGGTACATTTATAATATATATAAATTACTTGATAAATTCACACATGTTGAAAGTACAAAACTTTAAGATGATTTTACATATATATACACATGTACATTAAATTAAATTATGTACTTTCTTGTGCAGGGAGGTGCATTAGGATAGGGATCAGGTTTCGAAGAGAGATCAAGATATGGATCCACACATGGATCAGGATCTAGAGAGAGATTGAGACATAGATCCACACATGGATCAGGAGATTGATCTGTCTTATTATGTTTGACATTATGGTTTGACATTTGACATTATGGTTTGACATTTTATATTATGGTTTGAACATTATATACATTTTATATTATATACATTGAACATTTTGGCAATGTGGTAACATTCAATTCTATAGGTACTTAGTCCCTCAAGGATTTTCATTTCAAATTGGTTGTATACAAGTCCTCTTTAAACAACCTTTTTTTAATTTTTTCTCATATCAAGACATTTTCCTTGAATTTTATTATATTTAAAAATACAAAGGATAGTTTGAATGAAAGTATGCGATAATAGTCTCTACTACAACAAGATCTAATTGGTGCAATTTGGAAGAAAATAGGGAATCACTACTCTAATTAGACATCACTAAATTAGGATTTGAATAAATAATAAATGATTCATGAGCAAATCATAAATGATTCTTGTTTAATCCTTGCATGCCAAGAAATACATTAGATTTAAATAAATAATTGCAAAAGATAAAATTATTGTTCTAAAAGTAGTTAAAAAATCTCTTTCTCAATAATTGTTATGTGCTTTGTGATTCCAATTCATGTCTTTTGCAAATTTGGTTCATGTTTGTGGCTCATAGCTAGCCTTGTAAGACATTCATTGTATTCTTGATCATAGGGATTCAAATATCACTATAAATAGGATGTAAAGTTAAATGTTTTGTTTATGTTTCAAGAGGTCTTATTTATCTTTTATATCACATTTGTTGATATTGATGTGGTTGTAATTGGTTAGCAAATTATGATTTAAGTTTACAAGTAGACCTATATGAGTTTGATGTGTCTTTGTTTCTTTACTCTATTATGTGAACCATATGAAGCTACTGGGAAAATGATTTAATGCATGTGAATACATGGGAATGAAATTTTAACTCTAATGTACATAGATTGGACAAAGCTATGTCAACCCTTTTGAAACCATAACTCCTACTACATCACTAGAATATATACACGAAGCATAAATTATAGTTTGTGGATATTTCAAGTATGCATACAAATAGATTTAAAATGATACAAATCTGATATATAGATAGAGAGATGAAAACAATGCAAGGTAGAAAACAATAATTAAATTTAGGATTGGGTCAAATCTGAAAAATGAATCCAAAGTGATAAGGGAAACTAGGTGAAAAGCTAGGGTTTTGAGAAAGAGAAGGAGAAGGGAAAAAATTAATCAAATACAATTCTAAATGGTAAAATTTTATATCTATGGAAATAATGGAGAGATAGGAGGTAGAAAATAGAGAATAAAAAAGAATGGGTGTACATCTAAAAATAAATTAAAGAAGCCATGGAAAACTAGGATTTTAAGAGGAAAAAATAAACATGGGAGAAGAAAAATACTAATCAAATGGATTCCAAATGATACTAATTTGATATAAATGGAAAGTTAAAAGGGATGAGAGGTAGAAATCAGAAAAAAAAATATTGGGTCATATCTAAAATTGAACTGAAGAGAAAAGGGAAATAATGTGGATTGTTTTGATGATGTTGGCCACCTTATCTCTAGAATGTGTTGAAGTTTCTCAATGAGGTCACCTCCCTTTGAATGTTATTAGAACATTATCATAAGCAATAAATAATTGTCCATAGTAGACTAACATTATATTTATTATATCTAAAATGATAATAAGTACATGATAACAATTGGATCATGCAATGTACTACTCCAAAAGAAAGAAAATGTGAAGCAAAGGCCAACTCCATGCCATCCATAACAAACTCAATAAAATTTCAATCACTTGTATAGACACAATTACATTGAATTTGGATATTTAGATAAAAGAAATATCTAGAAGTATATATATATCACTAACATTAAGCTATTAAAGACTAAAATTAAAGGTTAGATGATTTCCTTGCTTGAGTTGTGTATGAATTAAATAATAAATAAATTAGAAAAGCTAATATTTTATTAATAGATGCTTTCTAATTAAAATGCATAAATAAAAAAAGAGTAAATTTAATTTATTATCACTCAAAAATTAATACTTAAATATTATTAACTAAGATTTATTTCTACTTGATTAGATTTGTGAAGAAAAAGTGAAATTATACTTGGATTAAAAAGAAAGAGAATTTTAGTAAGATGCTAAATTGCATTTTCATTCTAGAAAGGAAATTATACAAGTTTGAAGATTGAAGCAATTGGATTGCATTTATTTTAGAAATAACAGATTGTGTTTGGATAGTGAATTTTTGTCATGTACATAGTTATTTTCAAATTTCCTAAGAATCTTTAGGTAGGATCACATCATGAGAATATTATACAAAACATTTCATTTGGATTTAATAATAAATGTAGATTTGTATTTGTGAAAGAGGTGATATGCACTAGTTTGAGTTTGATATTTCCTACTCAATAAGAAACCATTGAACAAACTAGTTATTTATAAAGTCCATGTAACAATTAGAAATTCAAATTGATATTATATGATCATAGAAAAATAATTAGATGAACTCAAAATCTTCATTGAAACTTATCTTTTTTCATCTAGATTGGAATCTAGAAAAATATATAGGGATTTCTTGAGAAATAAGAAATATAGAAGAAACTAAATTGGCCTTATCTATCCTAAAGAGAAAAGTTTTAACCTTGACTTAAGCATTGGCCTTGAACTATCCTTTGCCTAATTGTAAGCTATTTAACTAAATTGGTCTTGAGATTGGCATTCCCTACCCTCAAGAACTAAGTTTACACAATAGAGTCATTAGAAAATAGCTCAGATCACCAACATGTTGATTTAACAAATAACTTGGTGAACACATAAATGACTACACACATGCATCATACTTAATCATGTAGAATTTTTGAACCTATAAATAAGTTTATTAGGCCTTAAAAACTAAACTTTATCATGACATCCAAAAATAACTCAATTCAATTAAGCTACATTAAGATAAAATAAGATAGCCAATAACTTTATCATAACATCCATGACATCTAGAATTTATAAGCCATAGAGGATAGCCTCTAATTTCATCGAATCACAATATCTTAGGATGACCTGAATATCAGGTAAGATCTGAACACCAAAATGTAGGAAAAAGAAACATGTGGACTGTAATTAATTCATGACCTGTCTATTTCGATGATTAAGAAAAAAGTAATGTATCACCACATTGAATGAAATTATTTGAATTCAACATAAAATAAATTGTCATAGAAAATATATTCATGTACAAAAATAGCTTAAAGTTCTTGGTACATATAATCTGGATCCTCTCTATCTTTTATTATCTCTAAAATCTTTTCATGATCTTCAATAGGCAACCTCCAACATTGTTTGGCGCATCCTCTTTTTGGTAAAGTTTCAAGATTTATTCGTTTTGCCATAACTAAGTGACTATAATGTAGAACCTTTTGACTTGGCATATAATCAATAAATATAATACCATTTGTATCTATCTTTGTTTGTTGATAGTATGTGCCTTCAACAACCACTGATCCAGTTGGATACTCTTGTCCATCACTATCTGTCATTGATTCTGACAATTTACATTTTGGTTGTGTACATCTTAGTAGATAGTAATCTACACCTTCTGTATTGTCAGTATCTACAAGAACAACAAAAATATCTCCTGTACACACCATGTAGTAAACTATGCTCAACTTAAATAGAATATATTATAAATCAAATGTACAAGTTAAAATTTAATTTAAAATTTTAAAATTTACCTGTAACAACTAAATCTAATACTCGTTTGTAATCAGCTAAATACAAAGGATCATAGACATCTACAATGTCATTATCTTCAAAAGGGTTCGACATGGCCACTAATTGTTTTATTTCCCATTCTGAAACATACCCATCTCTAATATTCTCACATTGTAGAGTATTTGCATTGTTCTCAATGCAATCAACAAAAAAAACATGATTTTTATCTCACTTGAATTACAGGAGGCCTGCTATGTCCTACTGTCATGATTTGATGCAAACTTCTAATACCACTAATTGTTTGACAATTAGTAAGAGTTGATCGATCAATATCTGTTTAAATTTCAATCATCCAATTAAAAAGTGTATAAAATTGAAAATTTAATTCATGTACACACGTTGAAATTCAAAACAAAATATTTATGTACTTTTAACTTCCCAAAAATAGCGTGTGTTGTATATTAAGTTACGGATGGCAAAATAACTTTTGCACCATTCAACAATTTCATTTGCATTCTTTATGGCATTACCTGCAAGTTCATGTTGGTGAAATGTCAGGTTAAGAGGTTTTCTAGTTGAAAGGAAAAGACAATCTCAAAAAACATAATTAGATTTTTTAAAAAATCTAATAGGAGAAATATTGAAAATCTGCAACATTGGATATATATCAAAACCATTAAATTGCATAATGTCTTAAGCTTCCACTTCTCAACACATGCAATATATTGAGATCTACACTTTTTTCCTAATAGGTTTAAATTCATTTAAAATATATTTAAGAATTTAAATTTGTATTCCATATTATATTACCTGCAAGTTCATGTTGTCGAAGTGTACGCTTCACACATGCTCTAGCTCCATCGTGCTCTCATTTTCCATGTCCACTCTCATAGAAATTCCACAAAAATTGTATGTTTCGTTTAATATGTTGTTGGCTTAACCAATTAAGAGATTTTACAGACTTTAATTGTTCTGTGAAGTTACAAACAATTTCAAATTTAAATTCAAAATATTTTTTTGAAAAACTATATACATATAGGTACAACATATTTAAGTAACTGAACAATTCAAGTCTACAAGTTAATTACACAAATAAATATAATATAATTTAAAAAAAAAAAATCAACACTTACTAACACATCTATCAGACCATATCCAATGTTGTGAAGCATTTATTTGACATCATCTTAGGTCTTTAAAAAAATATTGCAAAAGAATGGGCTATATAGCTTCTATCATGACCTGTATCATCACTAATATAAAAGTGAACCTCTTTGATGATAATTTGTTCATCTTTGCTACTTTGTACACCATCCACATGTTCTTCAGCATGCCTATAACAAACTTGTACAAATATTGCAACTTGCTCTGAATGATAATATTGACTTTGAATCTCACTTTGAGAACTAAATGTATAGTTCTCAGAGAAATCAACAATAGACAGAATACAACTTGGTGGAAAGTAATTCTTTGAGTCATGAAATTGTTTAGCTTGCCATCTAACACCATGACAATGTTCAATATGTGGATATATGATATTGCAAAATTTTTTCATAAAATCATTGCTTGACAATTCACTCTCTTTAAGAACAACTTTTTTCCTCTCAACTCCTAACTTTGTTGAGTACTTCTCATATTCAAATCTCTTCCACATAACTTGCATCGAATGATCAATATTATCAACCTGTATAAGATTCTTCAAATTTCTATAATCATTACATATATTTTTTTATACACTGCACTTTGAATTCATCTGAATCTTCTAATTTTTCACATAGAGAGTTTTCACAAATTGTGTTGTTCTTCCAGAGATGACTATATTTGGATTAATTACTTGCATAGCTTTCTTATATGACTATAGGTGTAGATGAAATTCAACATGATTTCAACAACAACAAGTTTCACGTACCTTATTTATACGTACAAAACTTAGTCATAGTCTCTCAAACATCCTTTGACAAATCTTCACATTTAAAAATTCTTGCTTGAATGCTTCAAAAAGTTCACTTTGTGTTGTATCTATAAAATGTTTTGGATGTAAAATTTTTGTACCATCTTCACCTTTTATCTGTATAGTGTCCCTTCTATTGGAAGAAACACGAGAGTTGCTGGCCCAATATTCAATCACCTGTTCCTTTACATCTTCTGAGATTCTATTTTTTAGGGGAACCTTGCAAATATTTACCCAATTATTCTCAACATTTCCATCCAATCTATTTCTCCTTCCAATATATCTTTGAATAGTTCTCCTAGAAACATTAAGTAATTGGGAAATTGATTGAACTTGTCTTCTATGTGATAATTTCTTACTAGAAATTACAGTCATTAATGCTCTACATGCAACACTTAAATCAACAGCTTGACTCTTGCTTTCAATAGAATTCAATGCTTCTTGTAGGTTTTCAACTATTGTTTGCTTTAACGAACCTGATGACTTTTTCTTATTATCAACCCCTAACAACTCCAAAACAGGGGTCATCTCTTTCTTCCTAAATAACTTTGCAAATAACTATACTCTTCCAATTATAGACTTATTTTTAAAAAATTCGTCCCATATTTTTTTAGAGTGTAATTTTACTATGCTTTTAGGTACCATATCTTCAAATGAAATATTTTTGAAAAGAGAATCCTCATCCATCTCCATCAGATTTTTCATACCAAGGAAAAAATTTCTATCACCACCTTCAATTTGTTCTAGTACTTGTACTCCTTGGTCATCAACAATTTCCATGGGTTGTTCTTGAGTAGATATTCCTTCATCGACATTTGTAGTATCTCTTCTTCGATCATACAACATTTTTCTTGTCTTTTTATCGCCCATCACAAATTGATCAAATTTGAATTCACCTCCATGCAAAAATAACACATGTACAAATACTTTAACCTCTATTTTTTGAAGATCTAGGTCTACATTTAATAAATCAATGATTTTAATCAATTATACATTTTAGAGCATGATACTTGAGAATACAACTCTGCCCCTATTGAAATCAGTGGTTTTTTCCTCCAAATTTCTATAATTTAATAATTTAAAAAAACCTAAAAAACTAAAAAAATTAAAAAAGCTAAAATAGGCATTAAAAAAACACTTTCAAATCATTGTGTTTTTGAATATGACTCTGCCCTTGTTGAAATTAGTGGCTCTTTTTTCTCCAAATTTCTATAGTTTATTAATTTAAAAAAGCTAAAATTAAAAAAAAAGCTAAAAAAGCCAAAAAAGGCACGAAACAAATAGTTTTCACATCATTGTGTTTTTTAATATGACTCTTTCCTTCGAAATCATTTTTTTTTAATTTATTGTAATTCAATAATTAAAAAAAATTAAAAAAGCCACAAATTCTTTTTTTTTAAAAGAAAAGGAGTAGATTCGATTGAATGGGATTCAGCCGAATCTTATTAGATAGAATCCCATTAGGTTGAATCTGTCTATGTGGCATCCTATTAGACAACAAAGTCACCATTTTCTCAAACTTTTTCAAACTTCCAACTTCTGCTCAATATTTCTGCAATCAAAATTAATTTTTTTTAAAAAGAAAAATACCCTTTTGTAGAGCTCGGAGTGCTAAATGTGGAAATATATATATTTTTATATTTTGAGTAATTTTAGGATATAAATATTTGAAAATAATGCAAGTAGGTTGTTCAAGTTCAAAAAGAAGCTAATTTGAAACTAAAAAAAAATAGTAAAACATGATTTTAAAATTTGGCAAATATATGATGCCCTAGAGGAGACAATCCTTTTCAAAAGGGTATAATTTGTTTCTTGAAAATGAAAAAAAAATTAAACAATAGTTGACGTCAACTAAAAACTATCAAAATCGGGTAAGTTTGACTTTAAAACATTATTACAAGAAAAATATAGATCAAAAATTTATTTTTTTTTCCATGCCCTAGATAATGAAGTAATCTATTTGCAAAAAAAAATCAAGGGAAAATGCTTTTTTTTTCTATTTGTTTATTGATGTCAACTGAACGTCACTTTTTCTTCAAATTTTTAGCATTTCAAAATCTGCTCTTAAATTGATAAAAAAAATATCAAAATAATTTTTTTAAAAATCTAAAAAATTAGACTAATAAACTTCAACAAGAGATCTACATTTTCTTAGTTTACATCATTTTGAAATTCAAAACATAAAGACCACTTTTATGTGGTCGAAGTTGAGATTTTTTTTAATGTTGGTCAATTCCTTTATAAAGTGACACATGTTTGTGCTTTTACCCACTAAAATATGAATTATGTGCATGATTTCATGAGTGCTGATACATATGTATGAAGGTCCCCTTTTCCATTATATTTTTCAAATCTAAGAACTTCAAAACCTATAGACAAAGGAGTAGTTATAATGTGTAGTGACAATGGGTTGCGACAAACATAAGGTAACATGATAGGTTGTGTGGAAGAGTTGAGAGAGAAACAAGTTGTTGTAGATTTCTAACACTCTCCAAGAGTTGGTTAACAATTGAATCTATGGTGTGCAAGGAATGTGTAGTAGTGGGAAACATAGGGATGCCAGATGATGGTATGAACATCATAGATTGAGCAAGAAAAGTCTACTCAAAAATAGAATGTGATTCAATGGTGGGTCCACTAAATTATAGTGGTTGAGAAGGGGGAATAGACCCATATGAATGCATTGGATGTTGCACCATTCACATCAATGAAATATTTTGTTGAACGGTAGTAGTCACATATGTAGTCATAGGTGTGTAGATAGTGGAAGTGGGCAATGTCAAAGAAACTTGTGTGTGGGTAGCATGATTTTGAGGGGCCTGGATAGTCTCATGGGCAGTTTTTAAAGTAGGCACATCATTCTAAACAATACATGGGTGAGGCCACATAAAATCTCAAGGCCTTTGGGATAGTTTGACATTTTCCTAAGGGCTTCTACAATTGAGGGTGCAATGTCAGAAGTGGCCTCCTAAGATAAGAATGTTTGGAAGTCCTAGAGATGTTGTTCTAATTTTTGAATATAAGAGGATGAAAGTTTTAGTGCATTCTTAAGGTCAAATTCTGATTCTATGTTGGGTAAAATTGTGGTTAACACAAAATGCATAGTAGATGTCCTTGGAAGAAGAATTCATGGGCAAAAAATAATGTGGTGATAGTTGGATTATTTGCGAATGAAGGGGCATTGGTTGTCATTGTCATGAAAGTGGCAAAAGAATGAGATTTCAACATGTTTCTGTAACTCCTACACACTATGTTTTCAAAGTGAGAATGTTGGGTCATAGAGCTCATAAAATTAGTTAAAGCCTACAACACACAAAGTTTGAAGAATTTTTTTATTCAGAGATCAAAATATTAGAAATAGCGGTTCACGTTAGGTTCACTAGAGAATGTGATAATGAAAAAGAGAACTATACTCTAATCCAATTCACTCTAATTAAAAGTTGATTTGTAAACTAGATTAATATCATCTAGAATTAATTTGAATCTTAGAAACACACATTGGATATGAATCATTTCAAAAATAGTACTCAAAAATTAGAATAAAACATAAAATAATACTTGTCTTTGAAATCCAGGAGCCTCGTCCAAGGATATCAGCACGTCACGTAGAATTATGCACCATGCGTTATCAATTGTATGACTAGCAAGGTTTATTAGTCTCAATATGTACTTTTCTAGAGAGCTTCTATTTTGCCTATAGGATTTTACAATCAACCTACATAGTAAAATAGAGGGAAAAATAAAAGCATAATACCCAGATAGATAGATAGATAACTGAAATAAAATATAAATGATTAAATTGATAGAAATGACAAATTAACCATTTGAAAACCTTCACGCATTCGATATATTTCAAATGACCTATTTCTGATAAAACTGAGAAGAAGATTGGGATTGTTAAGGAGGTTTCTAGGAATGATCAAACCTATACTTTGGTCTTTAGAACTCCATGAGCAATCAAATGATAAAAAGATTCAGAAAATGTGTGCACACCTATCGTAAGTGTGTCTAGAAGTAGAGATGTAGTAACAAAATGATGCTAGGAGCACTTCCCTATTCTATGGAGAGGACACTAGGTGTAAGATGCAAATAACAAGGATAGTAAATAGGAATTGGGATTGGGAAAAAGGATCTATGTTTTACAAGAAAACTCAAATTCAAAGGACTACTCAAATGGAGAGATAAAGTTTCCCCAAATGATTCACTTCTAAGGATCTTATTGAGAGTATGATTATAGAATGTAGAGTTCGTATGGAAATTGATTCTTATGAGATTTGCAATGAAGATTTTAGAGAGCAAATAAATATGCTACTTACTGAAATACTTAACAAAGATGGATTTTTTGGTAATGAATGCAAGTAGCTCACAGGAATTCCTGGGAGAAACTCTAGCCTTTAAGCCTCTCACATGAGTTGTTCTCTCCTTGAATTTGAACCTAAAAAACGAGACACATAAAATATGAACCTATAACAATGATTCTATGCCTAGGATACCTCAAAGCTTCACTAACAAAATGTAAATCTAGAAGTTGATTACAACTATAAAAATATGTTTAGAGATTTCTTGCTTTTACTATCTATGTTTCTTCTTCTTCCTTGAAAGTAATGGCAGTTTCAATTTTTCTATATTCCACTGGAATTGGTTTGGTGAATCATGCAAAGAATAGTTTGGTGCATTTGTGAGAGGCATTACAATAGCCAATGATCATCATGTGAGGAAGCTACATATAGAAGTAACGTACAATTCATGGTATTGTCAGCACGGGACACCAATATGTCACACAAATGTTTGCACATCATGCCCCCATCTGAGGGAAATAGGCCCAAATTTGGCATGAAGGTTCAAAGGAATGGTTAGAATGACTCTCCAATACAAAATCTGGAAAAATTTAGAGGGGAAAACCTCAGGTTGAGCTACATGAAAGTACATAAGGGCGGGGGGCACAAGTCATAACATGAAATTGCAGGGTATGCAATTTACGATGTTGCACTCTCAACTATAGATTGACATGATATAAAATAACAAAAGAATGGCATAAATACTAAAAAAAACTCAAAGTAGGAAAAATATAAATGAAATCCCATAAAAAGAAACTGAAAAGTTCCCAACCAGAGATAGAAGGAAAGTTGATCCAGGTTCTAAAGATACACCAATTTAAGAATAAAGATTTTTTTCCATAGAAAATCTTGGAAAGAAAAGGTTTGTAATGAGACAAAATAAACAACTTTAAAAACTACTTAAATAGATGAAAAATCCAACTCTTCAACTCTTGACTCACACTCTTCAAAAGCCCATCTCGACACTCCAAATATCATAAGGAAATAATACCTATTATTTTAGAATATTACTATAGACTCCTAAAATTGATTAGGTCCTGCGACATGCCTTGTCGATACATCACTTGAGACACCTGATGAGATGTTTTGTCCTAGTATCCTTTCCATCACCTAATTAGTTAAATAAACCATATTTATTTAACTAATTCCATTTCAATCCCATTTATCCTTTTATAGCCAATTAATTAAATAAATTATATTTATTTATTTAATTCCCACTTTTCCCTCATCTAAATAAATTAAATATCTATTTAATTAATATATTCCACATCATCCCTCATCCAATTAATTAAATAAATATTTATTTAATTAATTAATTCCACATTTGTCTCTATCTCCACATTGCTAGAAGCTTTTAATCCTTGTAAGGTGGAAGCCATTTGACTTTAATCCCTCTCGATTTATTTAATTAATTACACATTTGTCTCTATCTCCACATGGCTAGAAGCTTCTAATCCTTGTAAGGTGGAAGCCATTTGAATTTAATCCCTCTCGATTTATTTAATTAATTCCACATTTGTCTCTATCTCCACATGGCTAGAAGCTTCTAATCCTTGTAAGGTGGAAGCCATTTGACTTTAATCTCTCTCATTCAACCCACATGAGACACTTGTCAAATGACTACAACTCCTAAGTCTCATTTAATCATATCCATCCATCACAAATCTAATCCTAGTCATCCAATCTTATCACTCATCTCCTATAAATCAAGCATCACCCAAGCCATTTGGGACACTTTGGGGACTTTAGAGAAGCTCTTGAGGAGAGACAATCCACATTTCAAGTATCATTACACTGTCCAAATCATTCTACATCATCTTGTTCATCATTGTTATGCTGCAGAAATGAGCAATCAACATTCCAATCAATCAATCATCCATCAAAGAGAACAAATCTAGTAGATTTGGGTGCATCTATCATGTTCTATCACGTGTGGAAGACTTGGTTCAAAGGTAAAAGTATTGGGTTGTTTGCATGCATTATCTTTGTATCAATTTTTCTACAACATTTTCCGGCACGCCTCACTAGTCTAACTCTTGCCTTGTAGGTTTTTGTGTTTTGTTTGTGAGATCTAACATGTTTTTTTGTCAAGATTCGGTGATCAACTTTTACAGGGTTGCTCCTATGCAGAAACCGACCTCATCGTTGAGTCCAAGAGGCCTTGCAGGTGAAGATCGACATAAAATTTGCTATGTTTTTCTCATAGGGAAATTTTTGAATTTTTTTTTTTAGCTTGGCACTCTGTATGGTATGGATCCATACCATACAGATATACCTAAGGGTCTGTAACATTCTCTGATCCTACAGACCACATCCATTTACCACTCAAGGGTTCCTCCGCAACTAATTTCTCCGCCCCCGACCAGTCTCTGCTGCTCCGTCGGCACCGCTTGTCAACCCACATATACTTCCATATAATTTGAGCTCGTCGCCACCTACATATACTTCCGACTGCATTTCTATCTGTCGCTGACTGCATTTCTACCGATCCGCCTCTGACCCGTCACTCCCGATCCACCTCCTCTCCTGTCGACATCAAACCACTTATTTCACTTACGTTTCATATTAATTTTTAACTTACATTTCACTTAGATTTTACTTATTGATTTTCATTACGTATCTCATTTCACTTTAGTATTAACTTAAATTTTAATTTCAGTTTTTAATTTAAATTCTGTTTAATTTAAATTTTAATTTTAATTTAGTTTAATTTAGATTCTAATTTTAATTTTAATTTAGATTTCAATTCTAATTTAGATTTAGATTGTTTTTTAAATTTTAATTTAGATTTTAATTTAAATATTAATTTAGCTTTTCAATTTTGCTTTTAATTTAGAATTGAATTTAAATTTAGTACTAGTTTTAATATTAACATAGATTTTAATTTTAAATTTTAATTTAGAATTAACATAGATTTTAATTTTAAATTTTAATTTACTAGATTTTATTTAGATTTTCATTTTATTTTTTTTAGACTCACTAGTTTATTTACTTTTTTTACCCCATAACGTAGTCATTTTTGCGTCATTCTAGTCATTTTTTTTGCTAGTCACTAACCATTTTCTTGTAGCTATTTCACTTGTTGAAGACCATTTTTCATCAAACTACTCACACATTGCTTGTTCATTTCGCTTGTTAAAGACACCATTTGAAACCTTGTGCTTGCTTTATCTAGTGGACATGATTGTAGCTTGACGATTTGCCTCATCATCAAATTTGAAGACCAATTTTCAGGTGCACACAATCTAATTTCTTGTCTTTTCATTTTCTCAAACAACTTGTCTAACATCACACTTCGATTTGGGCATAAAACGAACAACTGTTTGCCATCACACATTGAAATTGGCCTTAAAATGAACACGTGCCTTCCTAATCACATTTCAATTTGGGATTAAAATGAACTTGTGTTTGAATTGTTTGGTGAATTTGAGTATGACTAAGGATGTGTATGCTCTTCTCATGCACTTCATGTGACCTTGATAATCAAAAACATCCTTAATCTATTCATCTTCACAACAAACATTTTAATTATCTAAAGGGTAAATAAACATTGCGAGTGTGAATTCAGTGTGTGTGTATGCTCTCTTGTCGCACCTCAAGGTGACCTTGGAGATCAAAATCACCCACTTGATTTGCTTTTGTCACCCTTTTTAGGAGGCCTTCTTGGAGACACACCACTCCAAGGGACGACCTCAACTCTAGTGTTTCGACAAAGTCTAAAAAGCAAGGATTGAATTGAAAGGCACCCCTTTTAGAAGTTGAAATCTTGTCATTGGGCAAAGCCCCCAAGAACTTTCTACCTTGGAGAAGTGAACGTGAAGGGTGGGTTACCCCTTTCTCTCAGTTGTGTGACATTATTTCACTTTCATTTCACATAATTGGCCCCCCCGTACCTCGTGTATATTGGGGACATCCTTAGACCACTTGTACAACCTAAATTAAGACCTCTTTGGCCACACCCAATTGATTAATAGTAAGCTTGTTAATGTGTCTTCAAGTGTCTTTATAATCATAACAATCAATTTTGAAAGACAAACTTGCCATTGTGTCTTGTATGTGTGATTCATGCATGTAGATGTGAAATCTTTTGTTTGAAAAATTGCCCAAGTCATGCTATCAACATACACACACTCAAAATCATCCTAAACATTTTGTCATCACATCCATCCTAAGCCAAGTCATCTTCATCATCCTACTTGTCATATCCACACCATCATAATCGTTGTCCATTCCAAGTCATTTCGAGAGTCTACTCGTGTCTTTATCCCCCACCTATCCTCTCAAGGGGGCATGATTTCAAATCATCCAATCACCATCATCCCAATCTATCCATAATCTAGTCAATTTCATCCATCTCATCATCCTAATCATAATCCCATTTCGTCCACATAATCTTTGTCACATTCCATTCTTTATCATCACTTCTCAAAATGGGTAGGACACTAAAAACCAAGAATTATGAGGATGATCCTTATGGAACCCAAAGAATGTTTGATGAACTTACGAGGTTATATGGAAGAAAAAAAGTTAGAAACAAGAACTATGAGGATGATCCTTATGGCACTCAAAGAATGTTTGATGAACTTAAGAGGTTATATGGAAAAGAATGAGTCACTACACCACCACAACATCAACAATGTCAACAACAACAAGTCCTATACCAAGAACAAATCATACAACAACATGAATTCCAACAGCAACAAGTCCTAGAACAACAAATCATCCAACAACAAGTCCTCATACAATTGTAGCAAGCTCTCATACGACAACTTTTGGCCATCTACCAATCCCAAACTCAACAATCACAACCACAATCTTCATTTCACACATCATCCACTATACCATCACCCATACAACAACTTCCATCTCAATCTTATGAGTCATCCCCCTCCACATCATACCAACCCAATTCATCCACATATCATGTCCATCCTACATCAACCAACATCCATATCAATCCACAACCCAAGAACATCCATATCTATCCATACCTAAAGAACATCCATATAAATTCATACCCCAAGAACATCCATGTCAATCCATATACCAAGATATTATACATACATATCCCACTATTTCATTTCACTACCCCATCCACTCACAAGACTATCAAGTGCCTTCACAACACAAACATGTGAGCCCAAGTTATCATGTGCAACAAGATCAAGTGTCCTTAAGTCCTCATGGTACCTTTGACAAGGGGAATACCAATCTAGCTTATGCATCCTATGAGTACCCTCCATCACCATCCACTCAAATGCCAATCCATGAGCCTACTAGTCCTATCCCAACACTGCCACATGTACTCCCAATCCTAGTCCATTGGTCAACAAATCTTTCAATCCATCGATGTACTCAAAATACCTTCACCACGAAAGGTAATAAATAATTGCCCCCCAAAAAATCCCTATCCTGGGTTGGGACCTAGATGGAAATATTCAGAATTGGGAAAACCAATAGAGGTTTGTTTTAGAAAGCTCTTAAACCTTGGTATCATTCCACCACCTAAGATTACACCACAGGATCCACATGTTCCCAAATCCTATTGGTTTAAAGATAATGAATTTTGTGAATATCATGGAATGACAGGACATAAAACTAGTGGCTGCATGGGACTTAAGAACCATATCCAAGATCTTATAGATCAAGAAGAAGTGACTATAGATGAACATCTTCCGAAGTCACCTAATGACCAAGATCCACCTCCATCTAGTCCAAATCCCAATCCATCCCATCCAAGTCCCAATCTATCCAATCCCATTATTCCTCTATCCAAACCAAATCCTATTCCTAAGCTTAGAATACCTTCCATCCCTATTAGATCCATACATGAAATCCTAATTCTAAGCCTACAACACTATCCACCATTATTATCCATCCATTGTATTGTCCATCTACCTATACACTCATGAAGGATGTGATCCAATGGCTATTAGCAAGGAATAAACCATCTCCATGCCAAACACCTATCCTTGAACATCTCCAAGAGCCTTCAAACATCATGTCTAGTCCTCCAAATCCATCATGTAGTACACAAGCCATCAGGCCTATTGAAGAGTCTCCCACCACGATTCTAAGTCAAGATCCATTCTACCCTCATGTTGTTGACCAAGAGCCCATCAAGCCTATTGAAGAGTCTCCGCTCATGAGTCTAAGTCAAGATCCATTATACCCTCATGTTGTTGACCCTCAAGAGCATATCAAGCCCATCCAAGAGTCTCCAACTTCCACTTCCATTCTAGAAACCCAAGAGCTATGTCAAGAATCTAATCTAAAGCATGTGGAAACATCAAGCCCTTATTCCAATCAAGATCAAATCACTTCCATTCAACCCATCCACAACCTATACCTTCTTTATGATCAAGATATTGTCTATGAAGAAGCTATCCATGAGAAAGATATCCAAGTTACTTCTATCCATCCTTCATCTAGCCCTATCCATGTTCTACAAACATCCAGTTCCCTTGATGAGACACTTGGCTCCCAAGAAAACATAGATGATCAAACAAATATCTTGGATCTTAGTGAGCATAATGATACTCAAGATCCTATTGATTCTTCATCATCCATTATCAACCATATTGTTGTTAGGGTTAGCTGACAGAAGATATCAATTAAATGCAAATAAAGATTAAACAGAAGGATGAAAATACATAGAAATAATAACAGCGAGAGACAAGTTTTAACATGGTTCACCCAAACTCGGGGTACATCCACCAACAGAGAGTCCAATATTATTATCCAGTAAATCAAACCGATTACAACCAGCAATCCTTGCAACTCAATACCGCTACAAATGTTATAATACAATATCAATGAAAACCCTAACCCTTAGCCACTTTTATCAAGTCTTATGTCAGTTAAAAAAATAGGGTTTTTTATGTCGGCTAATAGAAAAATAACTCCCTACGCCTTAATAAAATAATATTATTAAGGCTCTGCCCCCCCTGCACTCCCCTGTTAAATAATTTGGGGGGAAACCGCACTAATAAAAGTGGGGAAATTTTAACCTCCAAGTCTAATTAGGCTCCATATAACAACAATTACAAATCCACCAACCCATCCCCTTAGTCTTACCACTTCATCCATGAATGTTCTTCCTTACGAGAGAAACAACCATTGTCTACCACCTCACTTTCTCCATCGAATGATGAGCTTGTGTCTAGTCTCCAAAACACACATAGTCACATTGTCCATCGCACACTCCAAAAAATGAATTATCACAGTAAAGGCTTAGGCCTTCATGAACAAGGAATTCTGGAGCCTATCCATGTCAAAGTCCCTCCATGCTTATATGGCCTTGGATATATATACCCCAAGGAAAATAATCTCAATATGTTGGTACTACCTCCGTGCCTCGTAAATCCACCTCCTTCCATCCCAAATCCCATGCATCCTATTATACCCCCAAAACATATATTTCCATCCCTCCTCCACTATCCTACAAACCCCAAAAGCATGTGACCATACACCTTCCACCATCCAATTTACCTCCACTACTTCCAACTCCTAATATCCCTCAATCCACTCTACCTCCACTTCTCCCAATGCCTAATATCCCTATCATCCAATCCCATCATACATTTATCCATAAATCTACATTTAATCCCTACATCCATAAATCCCCTCACATTTCTAATCATGATCAACAAATGTACACATCATCTAAACAAGAAGTTCCCATCATGTCCATGAGGTTCAAATATAAAAATTTTAAAAATTTGGATGCCTCTACCTATAAAGTGAACTATCCTAAAGAAAATCCTCATGCCTTAGAGCATAAATATAAAGAGTCAAAGAAAAAGCCCTCTAAAAGGCTACCCAAACCCATATTTTCAAATGTAAAGTAAAAGAACTAAAATAGTTTGGGTCCCTAAGCAAAAGGAAATCAAGTCAAGTGAAACATCCCAAAAATCCCAAAATTTCCACTCCATCAAAAAATCTCAAATCCCTCCATCCCACACTCAATGCAAAATTGTAAAAACCCTATCTATGTGGGTCCCAAAATTCACAAATCAACCATCCCATAAGCAAACATCTCCATTACTTCCTACACCTGCTCTAAAACAAAAGCTTCAATGTTTATCACAGTGTGTGCAACTGTTGGTCTTGGTTCCCTTTCATTCCACAACATTCCTACATACCTCCATCTCCCCATCTTTTATCCACTATCCTACATATTTCACCCATTATATCCCTATGGTCCATGCTTTTGCATAAATCCTACATAATCCACATCATAATCCACTATCCCTCCAGACATAATCCACTATCCTTCCATACATAATCCTTCCATCCATAATCCACATCAAAATCCACTATCCTTCCATCCATAATCCACATCATAATCCACTATCTACCTAATCCATCTCCCTCTCATGAAATCCCATATCTACTAACATCTATGAGCATAATGTCATTTGACATGGTCCATGTGCAATGACATCCATCTCTATTGGGACTATCAACTTTCATGGAACTAGATGCTTGAGTCCCTCTTATACATATCCACCTATCCTATCCAAATATTCTCAAAAAAGAAAAAAAATCAAAATAGTAAGAGAAATCCCTTCATCTAATGGTGAGAACCACCCTTGGTGGTGCCTTGGATAAGTACTATAATCAAAACCTAGCAAACATGCGTCATGTGTAGGTTGATTATCTATGTCACTTACACTTGCGAGCACGTTGTCTCGTCCAACCTATCATTTTCCATCCTATCATATCCTATCTTACCATATCCATCCTATTATACCCACATATCTATCCTATTGAATTCATCCATCCCCCCTTCCCCATTTTGATCTTGATAAAGATATGGGGCAAAATGTTGAAAAATGCTTTGGATATCACTTGATATACATCATCCTTTCCAAACCAATCGTATCATCATCCTATTGTCATGAGCTTTGTCATGTAAAATCCTAAGCATTGTACCTAGAATCATGTGGCATGTTATTCCTATGCGACATAGTCTTTGGAGATCACAACCTAGCTCCCTTATGATGCATACATCCATCCCATCAACTATTGTCTATCCTTTTATCCATCTATCTATCATGAGTCTTCCATTCCATCCACTATAGCCTATCCTTTTATCCATCTAGATATCCTAAGTCTTCCATCCCATCCACTATAGCCTATCCTTTTATCCATCCAGCTATCATGAGTCTTCCATCCCATTTATTATCACCCATCGTTTTATCCAATCATCAATGCCACTTCCACCCTTGCATCTAGACTTCATTCTCCCTCGTCATTGGTGTTTAGCACAAAGGCTATCCAAATTTTCATCCAATGCCATCCTATAACAATCAATACGTCCAACAAGAAAAAATCAAACATTTCAAAAATACAAAAAATCAAAACATTTCAAAAATACCAAAAAATCAAAACATTTCAAAAATCCAAAAAAAAATCAAAACATTTCAAAAATACAAAAAAATCAAAACATTTCAAAAATACAAAAAAATCAAAACATTTCCAAAATACAAAAAAAATCAAACATCATCATCAATCCAATCAACTCTTTCTTAAGGACTCTCTAACTTAAGTATAGAATTCCATCATGATCAATCAAATCCTAGTGTTGATTCACATGGCCAACAACACTAATATTATAGTCAAATCAATCTATCAAATCAAATCCATCAAGTCAATCAAATCATCAAATCAATCAAATCAAGTGCCAGTCAATCCTTAATCCTTATCAATCACATCAAATCCATCAAATTAATCACATCAATCCATCAAATCAACTCAAATCACTAAATCATTATTAATCAAATCAACTCAAATCAGTCCATCATTATCAATCAAATCCATCAAATCATTCAAATCATCATTACCAAATCAATTCAAATCAATCCAACAATAAAACCAAATGCAAATCAATTATTAATCCATACCAATCAAGTCAATCAATCTTGTGAAATTATGCAATTACATCCTTGATCTTATTCCTAATCTTGTCATAAACCAAATCAATCAATCAATCAATCATCATCATCAATGGGATATGTTTTTCCCATATCCTTGTGTTGATCTAGGGATATGTCAGTGCCCCCAATGACAACACTATCATTATCATCATCACTATCAGTCAGTTAGTCAATCAATGAATCAATGAATCATTAGTTTACAGCTTGACAAGGGCAATACCTTGTTTATTTTTGAATCATCTGTGCATGCTTGCTTGCTTTCTTGTGTGTGTTATCTTTTTATCTTGCATTTGTATTAAATCCATATCATTCCAGCTAATATTCATATCTTGTATATGTTGGAACAACTTTTTGCATTATCTTTTGCATCCTAGGTCATATCATACCTTTTGTGTATTAGGACTTTAATGCTCAAAGTCTTCTTCCTCATATGCCTAGACAAGGTTGTATTTTGCTAGGTGCACAAGACACATCATCACCCTGGTCCTTATACCTTGGTGCATCAAACTATATGGTTGCTCACTTCATTGTAGCATAATGTATCATTCATATCTTTCATCCTCCATCTCATTATCCACCATTTATCATTTAATTCATTTCGAGAGCATACCTGTGTTCTTCCAACCCACCTATCCTCTTGAGGGGGCATCATCATCATATCCTTACATCATCATCCACTCCTCCTTGTCACTTTTTCAAGTGGCTGGGGCATCCTTTTCCCATCCATCTACACCTTATCTTCTTTGAAATGATGTTACTTCTCTTAGTCGCAACATCATCCAAAGAGGGGCAAAATGTAGACACCTAAAATTGACGTGCCTTATCGATACATCACTTGAGACACCTGACAAGACATTTTGCCCTAGTAACCTTTCCATCACCTAACTAGTTAAATAAATCATATTTATTTAACTAATCTCATTTATCCTCTTATAGTCAATTAATTAAAAATAAATTATATTTATTTAATTAATTCCCACTTTCCCTCATCTAAATTAATTAAACAAATTAAATACCTATTTAATTAATGTAATCCACATCATCCCTTATCCAATTATTAATTAATTAATTAATTCCACATTCGTCTCTATCTCCACAAGGCTAGAAGTTTCTAATCCTTGTAAGGTGGAAGCCATTTGACTTTAATCCCTCTTGATTTATTTAATTAATTCCACATTTGTCTCTATCTCCACATGGCTAGAAGCTTCTAATCCTTGTAAGGTGGAAGCCATTTGACGTTAATCCCTCTCATTCAACCCACATGAGACATAAATGTCAAATGACTACAACTCCTAAGTCTCATTTAATTTTATCCATCCATCACAAATCTAATCCTAGCCATCCAATCCTATCACTCATCTCCTATAAATCAAGCCTCACCCAAACCATTTGGGACACTTTAGTGACTTTAAAGGAGCTCTTGAGGAGAGACAATCCACATTTCAAGTATCATTACGCTGTCCAAATCATTCTACATCATCTTGTCCATCATTGTTATGCTACAAAAGTGAGCAATCAACATTCCAATCAATCAATCATCCATCAAAGAGAACAAATCTAGTAGATTTGGGTACATCTACCATGTTCTATCACATTTGAAAGACTTGGTTCAAAGGTAAAGGTATGGGGTTGTTTGCATTATCTTTGTATTGTCTTTGTACCAATTTTTCTACTGCAATTACATTTGTCTACCATAATTATATTTTTGAAATTCATCAAATGACAAAACATTTCTCAAGAAAGTTGTCGTAATAAAAAAATATGATAATTGTCATTCAGACTCAAATTGCATAGCCAATCTATGACTTTATTACCTTCATGATATATGAATCAATTTAAAATTCTAAAGCTTCCCAAGAAGATCAACTACTTTAGAAAAGAGATTTCTTAGAGGCAAATGGATCACTTTTTAAAACCATACATTTAATATAAAGGTGTGTTCCAAAAATATGAGAGAAGAAAAGAATGTTAAATCTAGAAAATCTTTACAAACATGTGTTAGAAAAAAAATATATTTCTAGAAAATTATTTAGGATCCTCTTACCACCTATTAGATTAGAGAATGTAATAAAATGATAAAATGAAACCATGAGAATAAACAAACAAAAACTTTTAAAATTACTCTTTTAAATATGTCAACATAAAAATATATTTGAATAGAGTAACTATTATAAACTACATTTTGTAGCTCTTATGAATAACTACCAAGAAACAAAATTCGATCCACCACCTATGAGAGGAGCCAAGAAAACTGGACAAAATGCCGATATCAAATAAGCCAAGAAAATGCAAGAGACACAAAAGATGTTCAATTAGATAATCACATAATCGGTGTAAATAGATAAACAAGGTTTGTACAATATTTAGGAGTAGAGGTTGAGTTGAATTAGGAGTCAACTCTCACTCCACTAGATGTGTTGAGTTATCTCTACAAAACCCGCTAGAGGTGGCAAGCTGACTCGGTCAACCTAGGACACCTAACTAGGCTAAATGACTTGTGTATTTTACCCATGTGCAAGGTAATATACACACTAACACCCCCCTTAAGCATATCTTAGGTGGACACAGTAAAGATGGGTCCCAACTACTAGGCCTGATGAGGTACCCATGTACAGAGTAATCTCTCATGAAGTGGAGAAAGGTAGAAAATCCCGTGGGAAATAGCTACCCTCTAAAAGAGAGAAAAGATGCCTAAAAATTATACAAGGAAAGAAGGACTACTTCTTTCACTAAGTACAATAAATTATTCCCCCATAGGAGATAAAATGATAGAAGGTCTATGAGACCCTCCCATAATCTATGTCCTGTTGCAGTGACCAAGATGCTCGACAAAGGATGCAGATGTAGATCAAAAAATGCCAAACAATGTTCCTCCCCTTGGGAAGAAATGAAATCAATTGAAGATGTAGGATATCTCCCCATTCCGTATATGAATGTGTAGAAAGATGTATACATGTTCCTAAATCATGCTGAAGCTGATCCAAGGATGATGATGCCCATTTTGATGTCTTTGAAGATTGCTCAAGTGTCCCCATGTCAATGTCAAAGGATGTCATAATCATATTAGTTGAATGCCTAATAGATGAAGATGTGGACAATCTAGAACCATATGTAAACAGATGTAGAGAATGAATATCTAAAGAGGATAACGGTGATGCAACTTCATTGAAATTGTCATCAAAGAGAAGACTGATGTCCTCAATATGTTCTTCCAAATTAGTAATGCGGGACCCTACATACAGACAAGCAATGCAAGGTAGAAATCTATCCCAATTAGCAATGCTAGGAAGACTGATATATTTATCTTGCTGCAAGGAAGTACTGGAAGTTCTCGAAGAAGTGACTCTAAACTCTAATGAAGCAACAATAGATGTAGATGTTTCTGCAATTGTTGGTTTACAAGAATCTGGGAGACTAATGCTATTGGTAATGCAAAGTTTTTGTAACTAATGAAGCTCATAAAGCATTGTCAAATCATCAAGTTGTTTAAACATACAATTTTTTATAGTGTGCCTTTTCTTTTCATAGTAATCACATGGTCTTTTCTAGTAGTTTGGATACATGATTAACCAATTAATTTATAGAATTATGAGTGCATGGATAACCCCCAAATTGCTTGATTACTGCCCCTTAACTGAAAATGCAGAAAGAAGTGTAGAAGTGTTCTAGACACGACTCAAGGAAGTGCTCTTGACATGACTTAATAGAAGTGTTCTGAACATGACTCAAAGGAAGTGATCTTGACACAGGTCTGTACACCCCCTTAATTCAATATTAGGTGATCCTTAGTTTTGACACTTTATAACTTAGTGCATTTTAAAATGCAACAATGAAAATATGAACTTTTGAAACAAGTGGCACTCGATCTCGATCTATCAATCAAAAGTCATAACACAAACAAGTTTCTTGTAAAAATGGCCTTTTTAATACATTTACACTAAAAAGCAGAAAATGCACTATAGCGAGATGAATCTAACCTTCCAACCACTTGTTGGAATCGGCAAGGCGTGAAGATTATAAAAGTTTTGATTGTGAGGGGGTATTGGCCTCCTGCTAACCCAGGCCTCACCCTTTGTCTTTGTTAGGCGAAAATACAAAGGTTTTTTGAAAAAACCAGAAATTCCTGAAAACAATTTTGCCCCAAACTTTAAATGCCTATTCGGAAAATCTATTTTAACACTAAAAAAATTAAAATACCTTTACAAAATAAATAAATTGCGGCAAAATATTTGCCAAGCCCAAAACAATTAGGGCGAAATAGAGCACGGGCAGATTAGGGTAGAAATCCCCAAATTAGGCAAGGGCAACCAAATTTGGGAAATGGCTGCCAGGGGTTGGGGTACCTGTTCTACAACAAATGTTGCCAAAACACAAAGGTTTCAATATGCCAAAACACAGCCTCCACTCATGCCTTGTCGATGCTTGATGCCAAATCGTGTGGGCTTGGTCATAGATCACGACCTCTTCAATAGAAAATGTTGTCTGCAGAATGAAATGTGGATGCCTCTGTAGCCACATGCTGGGAAATCTCGTAGTTTGTGTGAGTTTATTTTGAATAGAGGTGACCAATATAAGTAGGGTCATGGTGCCTTTTGGACACCCATTGCACCCTCAAATCTTCAAATCTTCAAATCGTAAGCTTTCAAAGAAACCAGCGCCTTTCAATCAGAGAAATCAACTCCAAGAATTGACTAAGACTCCTTGCGGATTGGGAGAGCCTTCACACAATAGTTTTGGCTTGCAAATGTGGAGGCCTTTTGCTGGCAGTGCCCAATCACAGGTCTGCGCAAAAACGCTTCCGAAAGGAAGAGATTGACACCTTCAAATTAACTTGCAGGGGTTTAAAAAGGGGAAAGTTGCCCACAGTACCCACACCACACCTTCAATCGCCCAAAACAGGATTCAAATGCCACTTTCTTCAAATGCTAAAACAGAGGGCCTGCAAACTACACCCTTCAATAGAGGTTTCACCTAAAAAATAAGCCAACAAAAAACTTGTCTTTCTCACGCCAAAGATGCGAACCAACAATGTGAGAGGAGCCAAGAGAACTAGACAAAATGTGGATATCCAATAAGCCAAGAAAATGCAAGAGATATGGAAGATGATTAATTAAATAATCACATAATTGGTGTAAATAGATAAACAAGGCGTGTACAATATATAGCAGTAGGGGTTGAGTCAAATTAGGAGTCGAATCTAACACTCCACTAGATGTGTTGAGTTATCTCTACAAAACCTGCTAGAGGTGGCAAGCTGACTCAATCAACCTAGAACACCTAACTAGGCTTAAGGATGTGTATTTTACCCATATGCAAGGGAATATATACACTAACACTACCTAACCTACAACATAACATTAAAATTTATTTATTAATTCTATTACAGAGACATTCTAACATTAATACATTGATAATAAAAAGGACACTTTTATAGCTGTTACCCTCACCATAAAGTGCCAAACCAGTTGGCCACAATAGCAGTCTAAGTTCTTCAAGCTTTTGGATCATAAAGACAGCGGATGCCAACAAGTGTGATCCCTGAGGTAAGTAATTCATTTTATTTCGATACTAAATTTGAAATACGCAGACCCAAGCTTGGGGATAAGCTCTTATTTAAAACATAGCAAATGAATGAAGCTTAAAATCCATGCATCGATTATCTTCAGTATCCCTTGGCAGCCTCCTTCATCTCCTCAAAGCACTCAAAAAGACATTTGGCTAGAGTTTTGCTATTTAGTAGTAGAATCTTAAGCTACCACATTACATCCAATGTCTATGATAGATATTCATACATCGAGTTTCAGGTCACATTACATTCATAATTACGATATAGGTTTTTGGGAAACAGTTTTCAGCAAGGTAACGTTTTCTTTTATCTGGTTGCTACTTTACTTCCCTGAGGAAGCCTGGATGTCGAGAAAGATATGCTCTTAACCAGATTATGATTGATTGCTATCTTCTCCGTTGGGCCAATCATATTCGATAATTCCATTGTTGTGTTTCCCAGGGTTAGGGGAGAGGACCCAGAACACGCGCACCCAATTTTTGATGGTCCACGTGGATTGCCATGTGGACTAGTAAAAAAAATTTACAAATGAAAAACATAAAAAAATCATAATAAACAATAAGAAATTATTTTTTAAATTTTTTATTCAATTTGACGCGTGAGACAACGCAATTAGTCAATCCTTGAAAAAAACCATTTTTTGCCATGCGACTGAAACATGATGCGTCGGTCCGGAGTTCTAGTTGGTGCGTGGCACAACGTCCAGAGTGGAAATCCCTACCACGTTACCAAAAATTAGTCCGCCACCATATCACTCCACTGCCTCGCATTAATCTCTCGCCGCCCCTTCCAATTCTTATGTATAGTCATCTTTACTGCATGTCCTCTCTTACCGCTTCCACGACATCCCGCGTAAACTTTGAGCCAACCTTCATTCAATGCTCCTAGTGCCTCGCACAACTCGCCAACTTTAGAGCCTTTCAATCTACCATCTTCTCTAATTCTCTTCACTTCAATGCCAGAAGGTGCTCGGTTGAGGTCTCTGCAACTTCCATGCCACCACCACAACATGCTACGCTTGAACTCCAGACATTGCTCAGCCAAGCATGGGTTTTTGAACAACAAACCCACCTCCAACTCTGCCATGCAATGTCCCACGTTCTTCGGTGCCATGCAGGTGAAGGAGATTTAGCTTGTGTTTCCATTATTTAATTAATTTGGGTCCAAACAGACTGCTAAAGGCTTTCCATGCAGGTGAACCTATGTGAAGGCGGTTGCGTTCTCGTGAACATCCGGAACAATCCATTCAACTCACGTGAGAAAGCTCACTAAGGCCTCACCATTATTCAGTTTTCACTTCTTTATCTGTGCTTGCATTTATTTTTTTGACTTTTATCTGTTGCATAATTTGTTGTTGGTATGAAGCTTCACTTTTTTGAACACTATAGAATCTGTGTTCATAAACACACTAATTCTATGGACATTAATCTTCTGTTCAAGCATCACTCTCTTTAAAAATAGGGTTATTTTTTATTTCATTACAATAACAACTAATATTGTTGGTTGTTTCAGTGCCATAGATAAATCTAAGGTTTATTTTTTAGTCATTACAGAAACAAATAATATTGTTGGTTGTTTTAGTGCCATAAATAAATCTAGGGTTGTTTTTATTTTCATTATAGTAACAAATAATATTGTTGGTTGTTTCAGTGCCATAGATAAATCTAGGGTTGTTTATTTTTCATTACAGTAACAAATTGTTTCAGTGCCATAGATAAATCTATTTCCTTGGGGTTTATATTGCAAATATTACAGTCATAGGTTAGCATTTGTGTTTCCCTAGGGTTTATATTGCAAATACTATAGTCATAGTTTAGCATTTGTGTTTCCCTAGGGTTTATATTGCAAATATTATAGTCATAGTTTAGCATTTGTGTTTCATAGGTTCTGCATTATCATTCACTCTGGTTATCTTATTCTCATAGGTTCTGCATTATCATTCACTTTGGTTATCTTATTCTCATTAGTTTTGCATTATCATTCACTCTGGTTATCGTATTCTCATAGGTTCTACATTATCATACAGTTAGGTTTTCTTCGATGCCGCAACAAATATTATGGTGTGTTCTCTATTTCATAAACCAAATATAATTTTGTGGATTTGTCTTTTAATTAGGTTTTGCTTCATCTATTCAATGACTTAAAATATGTAGGTTTGTTCGGCGCCATAGATAAATTTTGGGGTGTTATCTTTTTTGTGGGTTGTGCTTCATCAATTCAGTCATGCAAAAAGGAAGTTATCATTTAACTTCGCAATTATTTATGCCTACAGATGAGTTGGTCATACACAAAAGATGTGAGATTTGTTAAACTCTTACTGTTTTCCATTCGTAAGCTTTATATTGTTCTTCATTACAGTCATTACAGTCATAGGTTAATAGTTGTGTTTCCTTATGGTTTATATTGCAACCATTAGTCATAGTTAAACAATTGTGTTTCCCTGCTATAAAATGTAAGTGTGGTTCCTTGTTTGTTGTGCCTAAGTATGTTTATGATGTACATGTCTTTTAAGATATGAGATGTGGTTCTCTTTTTCATTGGTTCTACTTCATCTATTTAGTCATGTAACTATACTAGCTTTTTTAGGTGCCATTGATAAATTTGGGGGTGTAACCTTTTTGGGTGCCTTGGATAAATCTTGGGGTGTTAGGTTTTTCATATGTGTTGCTTCATCAAATTAGTAATGCAAGTATTGTAGCTTTTTTAGGCCCCATTGATTAGTTTGGGGATCTTATCTTTTTCATGTAGCTTCTGCTTAATCAATTCGGTCATGCAACTATTGTAGATTTGGGGGTGTTCCCTTTTACATAGGTAATGATTTAGCAATCCAGTCATGCAATTATTGCAGCTTTTGCATCAATTCAGTAATGCAACATAGATAGCTTTTTTAGGTGCCTTAGATAAATTTGGGGGTGTCTTCTTTTTCATAGGTTCTGCTTCATCAATACAGTCATGCAACTATTGTATCTTTTTTTGGTGCCTTAGATAAATTTGGGATTGGTGCCATTGATTAATTTGGGGGTGTTCTCCTTTGCATAGGTTCTGCTTCGTCAATTCAATCCTCAAACTATTGTAGCTTTCTTAGGTGCCATTGATTAATTTGCCACAGTGGTATGTCAGTCCTCCACAAGTTAGGAAAAAACTCTTGCATAAAAACACACGATTAGATCAAACACAAATTAGATATTAAATGCACATTTAATCGTATATGTTTGTCAACAAAACAAGTACAAGCTGGTAGCCAAACAAGTGTAAGTATTTTGAAATTGTATCTATCATATCACCATAAAGATCAAACTTGGAAATAAAATAGCCTTATCATAAAAGTTTGCACACCCTTCCCCAAAAACATTCAAACCCAACTGTCGCACCAATCCAGGTGTCACTTACAGATTAATCACAACTACACAACAAAATAGAGGTGCCACGTCAACATAATTCAAACCCATGTGTCCCATCTTTGTCTGAAATGCTAACCCATTACAACCATGTTTCCCACCGTAGCATAACCTAAACAACACATAAATGCATCCACCTATCTCATCAAACATGAGACCTACAACACATATTAGTACCTAAGTCTATCCCATCTCACCATGTAATCTGCACACATGTTGTCTCCTTCCTCTAAAATCCCACTTGCATCCAAAAATACTTGCTGTAAGGCCGCCATTATTCATAAAAAATTATGGAAACAAATGCAAACAATACACCAAACCAATCAACTCAAGAATTAATGGCCAAAATCAATCAAATCTACAATTCATATCACCTAGAATGCAACTATTGTAGCTTTCTAAGGTGCCAAATTAATTATTTTTTTCACATTGATGCCAAAATGTGTTGGCTTAAGGTCTCTACAACTTTAATCCTACTATTGGTTATTTTTCCCAAATTGGCAGAGGGTTTGCCAGTTCCAATGCACAGGCAGATTTGGCAAACAGATACGGGAGGTTGCGTGAGTTGCCTCCCCTTCACTTCTGGTTCTGCCGCACCAAGGGGGTATCCCTATAGCTAATGATGTAACTTGACTCGCCCAAATGGAAGAATGATTTAGCTTTACGAATACAGGCAGAATACTCTCACTTTTAGACCAAGATTTGTATGATAAGTCACTAGATTGGCAACTCTCTTGGACATTATCTAACTAGTTGAGGTATGAGAGTATGCTGGGATCCTAATTCCTACTCCTACACTAATAGATTGGAAGTATTGAAATGATTGATTTATACTTTGGATGCAAGACAGGGGGTTTTTGGATCATAAGAACTAAACAAGAGCAGATCAGTGCCTATCTCAAGGCAAGGAGTCAAATAGACGTATGCAGGTGAATGGTTTGCAACTGCATTCAAGTTTCAGGGGGTCAAAGCTGGTATTCACCTTACAAATACCACCCAAGGATGGGTATTTTAGTTGCCCATACTTATAGATATCCTGGCTGACATACATACTTCTCCATGATTGACCTAAAACAATTTAATCCACTCCTTGAATGGAAGTCAAAAGATCAAGCATGTGGTACAAAAAACTATACCCTAGAATCCAAGTAACCCTTAGCAACCAGATTTAGAAGAAGGAAATGCATACAACAAATAGAGACAGACAACTAAAACACATGCAAATAAGCATTTCTCATATAAAATTGACATGAAACTAAAAAGAATGTGCAAAATACATTCGAAACGCAACTCATAAACTCTACAAAGAGATACAATAGCCAAGAAAATGCTCTGTATTTCATTATTTACACAAAAAATACCCAAGTCTTCAACAACCAAATGAGTGACACAGTTTGGCTTTTGTACCAAGACTGTGTACTCAGCAAATTTTACAACGGTCAACTCAAAAATTACTAGATATAATGCATCGTGAGAAATGGCACTCAAAAATTGAATGCAGTAGATGGGAAACAGAGGACAAAGCAGGTGAGATTAGGATCTGCACCGTCGCCCAGGGATTTTTATCTTAAATCGAGTAGCTGGCCATTCAACCATCAACCCATGCCTCTGCAAACCGCCATTAATGCTTCAGCTATCCGCAACTCCCCTTGGAACCTGCAACAGCGTGTCCATGGAGTTTTTCCCACCCAAACACGGTCATAGATACAAAGAAACCCATCGCTGCAGTAAAATACAAAACCAGCTGTCAATCTACTCCCATCACTAAGATCTGCGGCTCGAAACACACCCTGAAAGTCACCAACCATTGAGAACGTGCCACATAGGCACCTTATGTTTCTATCGCTGACTTTCGCTCTCACTATTTTGCCTTTTCGCCTCCTTGTATATGCATGTTCAAATGCATATACAATCGTCTAATTTATGCTTTAAAAAACCCTTTGTATATGCAAGAGCAAATGCATATACAACCGTTCACCATACAAGGCGGACCCCAAACTGTTATAGAACAAATTGAAATTCTAATCAAGTCTGGCTTGCATCCCCTTTCCTTGCATATCTCAATGTATATTTGCATATACATTCACCTTATACAATACAAGGCACAGATTTCAAATTTTTATGAAGCATTTTGAAGTTGCTTTGAAATCCGGCTTGTATCTTAACCTTTGTATCTTTGCAATGTATATCGGCACATATACAAGTAGTCAAACATACAAGCCACAGATGCCAACCCTAAATTTGTTGAATTTGATCTTCTCATTGGATCCAGCTTGCATATTGCTCCTTTGTATGTCGAACATGCAATCTCACTTATATATCTGCGAGCCCTACCAAATGTGTCTCCCCTTTCACTTGCTGCTTGCATGTTGCATATACATTGCGACGTGTATGTTGGAGATACAAAAACTTTTGCATATCTGCGGGCCCCACCACTTGTACCTCAGCCGCACCACTGTAGCAAATGCATCTGCGCCCTTGTATACTTTCCTTGCATATGCATCGGCGACATACAAGCCCCTATATACAAGTGGGAATCTTCCATAGAATATACTTGCAATGTATCTTTTCTTTGTATCTAATCGTTGTATGTCTGAACATACAAACCAAATATACATGCAACCCAATATGCAAGCAATGAATATTTTTGGGAATCTGCAAAAGATTCCCCCTTGTATATGCAACCTGATATGCATAAAAAATGCATATAACTCATTTTTCACCATTTTTTTGAAGGCCAATGGAGATTTTTGCAAGCCTGCCAATGTACATTTGACCTGCATGTATATACAAGCATCTTTGTATATACGAAGGCACCTGCACCTTAACTGATTTTTTACATTTCTATAACTGCAGAGGCCGAAAGTGTTAGAATTTTAGATTTTTGGGAAGGTGCCTGCATATCTAAATGCTTGAAACCTGAATACTTATGCAGGCACCACCAATGGCTCAAGCTAAAAACCCCAAACATAAATGATTACTAACCCCTGCCACCACTACATTTTACACTCGAAGTCTGGTGTCCCTTCAAGCTTCTTTATATATATGTATATGTATATGCATAGACATATACATATGTATATATGTATATACATACATATACATATACATATACTACTTCCACGACATCCCACGTAAACTTCAAGCCAACCCACATTCAATGCTCCCAGTGCCTCACACACCTTGCCAACTTTAGAGCCTTTCCATCTACCATCTTCTTGAATTTTCTTCACATTGATGTTAGAATGTGTTTGGGGGTGTTATCTTTTTTATAGGTTCTGCTACATCAATTCACTCATGCAACTATTGTACCTTTCTTAGGTGCCATTGATTAATTCGGGGGTGTTCTCTTTTGCATAGGTTATGTTTCATCAATTCAGTTCTCTAACTATTGTATTTTTTTAGGTGGCATTGATTAATTTGGGTGGGTTATCTTTTTCATAGGTTCTGCTACATCAATTCACTCATGCAACTATTGTAGCTTTCTTAGGTGCCATTGATTAATTCGGGGGTGTTCTCTTTTGCATAGGTTATGCTTCATCAATTCAATCCTCTAACTATTGTATTGTTTTTAGGTGTCATTGATTAATTTGGGGGTGTTATCTTTTTTATAGGTTCTGCTACATCAATTCACTCATGCAACTATTGTAGCTTTCATAGGTGCCATTGATTAATTCAAGGGTGTTCTCTTTTGCATAGGTTATGTTTCATCAATTCAGTCTTGTAACTATTGTATTGTTTTTAGGTGCCATTGATTAATTTTAGGGGTGTTATCTTTTTTATAGGTTCTGCTACATCAATTCACTCATACAACTATTATAGCTTTCTTAGGTGCCATTGATTAATTTGGGGGTGTTCTCTTTTGCATGGGTTATGCTTCACCAATTCAGTCTTGTAACTATTGTATTGTTTTTAGGTGCCATTGATTAATTTGGGGATGTTATCTTTTTTATAGGTTCTGCTACATCAATTCGGTCATGCAACTATTGTAGCTTTATTAGGTGCCATTGATTAATTCAGGGTGTTCTCTTTTGCATAGGTTATGCTTCATCAATTCAGTCTTGTAACTATTGTATTATTTTTAGGTGCCATTGATTAATTTGGGGGTGTTATCTTTTTTATAGGTTCTGTTACATCAATTCAATCATGGAACTATTGTAGCTTTCTTAGGTGCCATTGATTAATTCGGGGGTGTTCTCTTTTGCATAGGTTATGCTTCATATATTCAATCCTGTAATTATTATATCTTTTTTAGGTGCCATTGATTAATTTGGGGGTGTTCTCGTTTTTATAGGTTCTACTACATCAATTCACTCATGTAACTATTTCAACTTTCTTAGGTGCCATTGATTAATTTGGGGGTGTTCTCTTTTGCATAGGTTATGCTTCATCAATTCAGTCCTCTAACTATTGTATTGTTTTTAGGTGTCATTGATTAATTTGGGGGTGTTATATTATTTATAAGTTGTTACATCAATTCACTCATGCAACTATTGTAGCTTTCTTAGGTGCCATTGATTAATTTGGGGGTGTTCTCTTTTGCATAGGTTCTGCTTCATCAATTCAGTCCTACAACTAGTGTATCTTTTTAGATTCCATTGATTGATTTGGGGGTGTTCTCTTTTGCATAGGTTCTGCTTCATCAATTCAGTCCTGCAAGTATTGTTAGTTCATCAAATAGCGATAGACATTGAAAGATGTTTATCTATTCAAGATATATGTGATCTACCATGGATGTTTTTATCCATGGACATCATGTATATCCTAGACAAATAAGACTTCTATTTGTGTGTTCATCATTGCACAAACTTTGACACTGCAAATTGTTTTAAATATTTGTATGAATAGAAGTTAAAATTGTTTTTGATGGTTCCAAGATTAAGGTCTACAATACAACCACCCCCAAAATTATCTATGGCACCATTAATGAGTATAAGTTGGCCACCCTTTCACTACACTAGCTCACATTAATCTCTCACCACCCCGTGCAATTCTTCTGTACAATCATGTTTAATGCACATCCCCTCCTATTACAGGTCCATGACATGCTATGCAAATTAGATAGGAGATTTGTTTAACTCTGACTTACTATTTTTTCATCCCTTTGAGTTTGCAACTATAAGTGATAGGGAGGACTCTAGGCTGCCTGCTTCTGCATCCTGTAGGTGTACAAGACCATTTGACAACTCTAGCCTCCCTACCAATTCAAAGTGCTAACAGACATCTTTCTACACAAAAATGTCAGCTAAATTCCTCAACTCTTTGCAGAGATGGAAAACTCTATTTCACTGCTTGGTGTGGGACACATACCTTGCCCTCACTGCTTCCAAGATGCTGCCTCAATGGCACATAACTTTCTGAGCCCGTTGCCCACCCTTCTCACTCTGTTCAAGGGTCTGGACTGCTTGGTGCTCACTTTCCTTCTCTCTATTTTCCACCCCTACAAATCTATTTTCCTACTTGTTTATCTAGCTGGACTCCTTACTGAGCTCGCCTAGAACAAGCATGCATTGCCTCTAGCCGGCAATCCGACGACCCCACAAAAGAAAAACAAACAAAAATCATGGCTCTGTTTGATGATCTCCATACTGTACATTGGGATTTGAAGAATCATCAAAACAGAGTCATGGTTTGCAAAAGAGAACAAAATTGCAGAAACAGAAATGACTAATCTATTTCAGAATGATAAGTGAAAACAAAACAGAATATACGAATGATCGAACTGTTGTATTTTATTTCTATTCAAAAATTCTGATTACATTAAAGTGCTTCACACACCAAAATTCACTTCTTCGATTCTTCTCCTCTCCACACTCTCTACAGGAAGAATGTTACATTTTATATGAATTCCATGTCTGTTACAGGACGGTTCAGTTACCAGACGGTTCGTATTCTAACTGCCGGTTGAATTCTGCATTTTCTTGATAGTCGGCAAGACTTACCATGATGTCTCTCTGACACATTGTATCGGCAAAACGGATGACTATCGGCCTAGCCTAAGTCCCTTTCGCCGATATATCATTTCTCTCCGACGGCTTTAAGCATTCATCGCTCAGACATTACATTTCCGGCGTAGCTTTTCCTTGGTTAGCCGATATGCATTTTTACTCCAATGGTCCTAACAACCGCCTTCAGTGAGACCACATTCTATCGGCAACCTTCACATTCATCCCACTGATATCTTTGGTCATGCCGATGTGCTTCCTTCATTCCTTTCTGTCGGTGTGACAATACTTTGTCGGTGCAAGAAAAGAAGCTTGTGCCGATGCCTTTTATCACCCCGATACATACTCCTTCGCTGAACCATTGAACCACAATAGTGGTTCAATCGCCAGGTTCAACCGTGAGGTTCAACCTCCAACAAAATGATCAGCGTTTTCAACTCCACCATCCTCTATGCATGAACCCGTTGAACCTTTGAACCTCAACAGCGGGTTCAATTGAAAGGTTCAACGAAGAGGTTCAACGGCGCGGTTCAACCGTTGAGCAAATGGACCAACACTCTAACTTCACCAAACAGAAATATAAAACTATTGAACCGTTGAACCCTAGCGCGAGGTTCAACCGCGGGTTCAACGAAATGGTTCAACAGCAAGGTTCAACCGATTAACAAGTGCCAATCAACAAAGTGACCAATGATTCCAATGAACCATTTAACCTTGGCGCGGGTTCAACTGCGGGGTTCAACAAAGAGGTTCAACTGATAGGTTCAACGGCGTGGTTCAACCGTTGAACAAATACTGAACACCTTCAACTTGAACTTGCACTTGGCTCAAAAACCCATCAAAAACAAAATGCTTCTCCCGCCATTGCATCTTCAGGAAACTCAAAGAAAACACACAAAAACAAAACACAAGCTGTAAACTAAAAATTGACAAACCAAAACTATGTACGGCTGCATTGAGCCTTGGTGCTCCTGCACCATACTCCCCCTGTGCGGGAAGAAGCTAAGTCACCTCCGGTGACAATGAGGCAAAATCAATGCCCCTCTTTTTGAATTCTGACTCTGCAACCCAGGTAGCTTCTGCTTCAGGCAACTGCTTCCACTTGACCAAATGCTCCATGTAGACACCATGTCTAGTTTGCTTCTGTACTCTGGAATCCAGTATTCGCTCTGCCTGTAGTTTGGGTTTGAGTGGCAAAGTCACATCTATTTCTGTCTGTTCCTTCTCTGAAATGGATCCATCTGCTGCTGACTGAGGACCCCTGTATTGCACCAGGTCTTGGACATTAAACACTGGTGAGATTGCCAAATCTTTTGGCAATTCAATTCTGTATGCATTATTTCCATACTTGTTCAAGATTCTGCAAGGACCAATTCTCCTCATCTGTAGTTTGGTTGGCATTCCTTTCTGCATTCTGGCTTTGTTCAAGTGCACCATAACCAGGTCACCAACCTCAAACTGAATATCCCTTCTGTGGGCATCTACTCTGTCCTTGATCTTCTGTGTGTTCTCTGTCAAGGTTTTCTTCACCTGCTCATGCACTTCTTTCATGGATTGTGCAAAATCCTCTGCATGTCCACTTCTGTTCTCCATGTTTCCCATAATTCTGAGCTCACATATACCTCTGGGATGCATTCCATAGACTATTTCGAATGGACTCTTACCAGTAGTCCTATTCACACTGTCATTATAGGCAAATTCTGCCTGATGAATGACAAGATCCCAACTCTGTCCATATTCTTTGGTTATACACCTTAACAGGTTGCCCAATGTCCTGTTTACCACCTCTGTCTGACCATCTGTCTGTGGGTGATATGCTGAACTGAAAGATAAATTTGTTCCCAATCTCTGCCACAATGTTTTCCAGAAATGCCCCATGAATTTAGCATCTCTGTCAGACACAACGCTTGTTGGAAGTCCATGAATTCTGATCACTTCTCTGAAAAACAAGTGTGCTATATGACTGGCATCATGAGTCACTTTACAGGGAATGAAATGGCTCATCTTGCTAAACCTGTCCACTACTACATCTATGCTATCATAACCAGTCTTAGTCTTAGGCAAACCAACTACAAAATCCATGCTTACACATTCCCATGGCTTGGAAGGAATGGGTAAGGGTTGGTACAGTCCTGCATTAGAAGTGGTTCCCTTGGCCTTCTGACATACGGTACACTGCTCCACATACTTCCTAACGTCTTTGTGCATCTTCGGCCAATAGTAGAACCTCTGGACTAATTCCAATGTTTTGTTCAGACCAAAATGGCTGCTCAGACTGCCATTATGCTTCTCCTGTATGAGATTTTCTCTCATAGATCCTCTTGGCACACATAATTGTCCACCTTTGAATAGCAATCCCTGCTGTAAGGTGAAATCTGCAAATTCACTGTGAAAGTGATTCTCAAAATCTTGACATACCTTGTATGCCTCAGCAAAATCTTCATCATCTTGGTAAAGATTCTTGAAATCTTCAATCCCAATGCTCTTCAATTGCACTTCCTACACTGTGAGCAATCTTCTGCTCAAAGCATCTGCAACTCTGTTCAGCTGCCCCTTCTTATGCTTAATTGTAAAGGTATAAGACTGCAGGTACTCCATCCATTTGATATGCCTGCTGCTTAACTTATCCTGTGAGTTCAGAAAACTCAGAGCTTGGTTATCTGTGTAGACCACAAATTCTTTAGGTAGGAGATAATGTCTCCACTTCCTCAATGCTTGGACTAGAGCATACAACTCTAAGTCATATGAAGAGTACTTACTCTTTGCTTCATTCAGCCTCTCACTGAAAAAGGCTACAGGTCTGTTTTCCTGATTTAGCACTGCTCCTACAGCTATATTACTTGCATCACATTCAATAGTAAATAGCTTATCAAAACTAGGCAACAACAAAATAAGTTGTGTTGCTACCTCTTTCTTCAACCTTTCAAAACTTCTATCTGCAGCTGGTGTCCATCTGAATTTTGCTTTCATTCCACCCTTAATTGTATCCAACATAGGTGCACATATTCCACTGAAATTTCTGATAAACTTTCTGTAAAACTGGGCTAAGCCATGAAAACTTCTCACCTCTGTGGCTGCTCTGGGAGTAGGCCAGCTCAATATGGCTTCTACTTTGGACTTGTCCATCTTCAACTCTCCCTGGGACACCACAAAACCAAGGTATACCAATTCCTGCTTCATGAATTCACACTTCTCCAGATTGATAGTTAGTTGTTCATCATGTAATTTTTGCAAAACAATATTTACATGTTCTAGATGTTCTTCCTTGGTCTGACTAAAAATTAGAATATCATCTAGAAAAACAACAACAAATTTACCAATGTAATCCTTTAGGACTTCATTCATGAGTCTCATAAAGGTGCTGGGTGCATTTGATAGACCAAATGGCATAACAAGCCATTCATACAGTCCTTCTGTGGTCTTGAAGGCTGTCTTCCATGCGTCACCTTCCTTGATTCTTATTTGGTGGTAACCACTCTTCAGGTCTATCTTGGTGAAATACTTTGCTTTTCCAATACAGTCCATGAGATCTTCAATTCTGGGAATTGGGAATCTATACCTTACAGTTATCTTGTTTATGGCTCTGGCATCTGTACACAATCTCCATGATCCTCCTTTCTTGGGTGCCAACACTGTGGGCACTGTACAAGGACTAATACTCTTCCTGATCAATCCTTGATCTAGCAATTCCTGCACTTGCCTGGAAATCTCTTTGTGCTGATCTGGATTCATCTTGTAAGGTGCCTTGTTTGGCAAAGATGCTCCTGGAATCAGGTCTATCTGATGGCTTATTGCTCTCTGTGGAGGCAATGTGGTTGGTGTACCATCACTGATTATGCCTTTATACTTCTCCAGTATAGGCTGCACTTCTTTGGGAATCTCTGTCTTCTTACCCTGCTGTCCTTCTTTTGGTTTCACTATGATGGCATAACCAATACCATCTTCCTTAAGAGTATTCAGAAACTCTTTTCCACTCACAACCAAGATATTAGGACTCTTTGTCTGAACTGCATCTTCATCCTCCAATGACTGAATCTTATAGGTGACACCATCCTTCTGAAAAGAATAGGCATTCTTCTCACCATCATGTACTACTTTTCGGTCATACTGCCATGGTCTGCCCAATAAGAGATGGCATGCATCCATGGGTAGTATATCACATAATACCTTATCCTTGTAGCCACCTATACTAAACTCTACCCAACTTTGTTCATTTACTACCACATGTTGACCCTTATTCAACCATGTGACTCTATATGGGTTTGCATGAGTAATTCTTTTAAAATTCAGTTTCTTAACTGCCTCATCAGAAATAATATTATCAGTGGATCCTGAGTCTATGATAATTTTACATACCTGATTCAAAATCTTGCACTTGATTCTGGATAGTGCTCTCCTCTGGCTTGGTTCAGACTTCACTGGTTCTTTGATCAATGTTCTCCTTATCATCCGGTTCTCTCCATCTTCTGAGTTTAGATTGACCTCAGGTGACTGGCTGTTGGATGCATTATCTTGGACATAGTGATTTCTCTTATCACCTCCTTGAGAAGAGGATGTGGCCTTTTCTGGACACCTATATGCTGGATGACCTAGATTGCCACAGTTGTAACACTTCATGTTGGTGAAATAGGATCCTCTGCCTGATCCTCCTGACCTTCCTCTATTAGACCCTCTTCCTCTGTGGTTTCCTCTACCACTTGACTCCCCACTCTGCTCTGTGAGTTTGGATTCTGCTTGGGATCTATTGTCAGTATTTCTTCCACCAAAACCTCCTCTGTGTCCTCTGTTATCTCTGCCTCTTCCTCTTCCTCTGCTATTTGAGTATTGTTTCCTCTTATTCTTTTCCTCCACCTTCAGTGCTAGCTGATAGCATTTTTGCACTGTGGTAGGGCACAATAAACTAATTTCTTCTTGTATATTCCACTTCAGACCATTAAGGTACCTTGCTACATTTATGCTTTCATCCTCCATTACTTTGGACCTTAAGCATAGCTTTTGGAATTCTTCAGTGTATGCACTGACATCTAATTCCTTTTGTCTCAGATTCTGTCTCTTCCTGTGCAGCTGTATTTCATAATCTTCTGGCATATATGCTTCTTTGATTTTAGCTACCATTCCGTTCCAAGTAGCTATGGGCTTCTTATCTTCTTTTGCTCTTTCAGTCTGCACAAATTTCCACCAGGTTAAGGCAGCTCCCCTGAGTCTGGATTTGGCCACCTTTACTTTCTGTGCCTCGCTTACACCATCACATTCAAAGTGATTTTCAAGTCCTTCTATCCACTCCATGACCAAATCTGGGTCCATTTTCCCACTGAAAAGTGGTACTCCTTCCAATGTTTTACCACTCATTGCTTTCAAAGCTTTCAAGAATGGTTCTTCTTCCAACTTAGGATCAGGTGTGGGCTCTTCATCTTCTACAGATACACCTTTCCCCTTATCCTCAGAATTTTTAACTCTCTGGCTAACTTCTTCAGTCTTTTGCAACATTACACCTAGCTTACTCTCCATTTCTGCTAGTCTTTCTTGTAGGAGTCTATTCTCCTCTTCTTGATCTTCAACCTTCTTTGCTAACTCTGCATTAGTCACCATTTTCTTAGATGAACTAACAGACTCACTTGAACTCGGTGATGACATACAACTCTTCTATTCCAACCTAGGAATAACCCAAATCTTACTGCTCTGATACCAATTTGATAGGGAGGACTCTAGGCTGCCTGCTTCTGCATCCTGTAGGTGTACAAGACCATTTGACAACTCTAGCCTCCCTACCAATTCAAAGTGCTAATAGACATCTTTCTACACAAAAATGTCAGCTAAATTCCTCAACTCTTTGCAGAGATGGAAAACTCTATTTCACTGCTTGGTGTGGGACACATACCTTGCCCTCACTGCTTCCAAGATGCTGCCTCAATGGCACATAACTTTCTGAGCCCGTTGCCCACCCTTCTCACTCTGTTCAAGGGTCTGGACTGCTTGGTGCTCACTTTCCTTCTCTCTATTTTCCACCCCTACAAATCTATTTTCCTACTTGTTTATCTAGCTGGACTCCTTACTGAGCTCGCCTAGAACAAGCATGCATTGCCTCTAGCCGGCAATCCGACCACCCCACAAAAGAAAAATAAACAAAAATCATGGCTCTGTTTGATGATCTCCATACTGTACATTGGGATTTGAAGAATCATCAAAACAGAGTCATGGTTTGCAAAAGAGAACAAAATTGCAGAAACAGAAATGACTAATCTATTTCAGAATGATAAGTGAAAACAGAACAGAATATACGAATGATCAAACTGCTGTATTTTATTTCTATTCAAAAATTATGATTACATCAAAGTGCTTCACACACCAAAATTCACTTCTTCAATTCTTCTCCTCTCCACACTCTCTACAGGAAGAATGTTACATTTTATATGAATTCCATGTCCGTTACAGGACGGTTCAGTTACCAGACGGTTCGTATTCTAACTGCTGGTTGAATTCTGTATTTTCTTGATAGTCGGCAAGACTTACCATGATGTCTCTCCGACACATTGTATCGGCAAAACGGATGACTATCGGCCTAGCCTAAGTCCCTTTCGCCGATATATCATTTCTCTCCGACGGCTTTAAGCATTCATTGCTCATACATTACATTTCCGGCGTAGCTTTTCCTTGGTTAGCCGATATGCATTTTTACTCTGACGGTCCTAACAACCGCCTTCGGTGAGACCACATTCTATCGGCAACCTTCACATTCATCCCACCGATATCTTTGGTCATGGCGATGTGCTTCCTTCATTCCTTTCTGTCGGTGTGACAATACTTTGTCGGTGCAAGAAAAGAAGCTTGTGCCGATGCCTTTTATCACCCCGATACATACTCCTTCACTGAACCATTGAACCACAATAGCGGTTCAATCACCAGGTTCAACCTCCAACAAAATGATCCGCGTTTTCAACTCCACCATCCTCTATGCATGAACCCGTTGAACCTTTGAACCTCAACAGCAGGTTCAATCGAAAGGTTCAACGAAGAGGTTCAACAGCGCGGTTCAACCGTTGAGCAATGGACCAACACTCTAACTTCACCAAACAGAAATATAAAACTATTGAACCGTTGAACCCTGGCGCGAGGTTCAACCGCAGGTTCAACGAAATGGTTCAACAGCAAGGTTCAACCGATCAACAAGTGCCAATCAACAAAGTGACCAATGATTCCAATGAACCATTTAACCTTGGCGCGGGTTCAACTGCGGGGTTCAACAAAGAGGTTCAACTGATAGGTTCAACGGCGTGGTTCAACCATTGAACAAATACTGAACACCTTCAACTTGAACTTGCACTTGGCTCAAAAACCCATCAAAAACAAAATGCTTCTCTCGTCATTGCATCTTCAGGAAACTCGAAGAAAACACACAAAAACAAAACACAAGCTGCAAACTAAAAATTGACAAACCAAAACTATGTACGGCTGCATTGAGCCTTGGTGCTCCTGCACCAATATGAATCACTTTCAAATTGTCTAGGCATTGGCACTACACTGCCAATAATTCATTGCATATATTTACATGTATTACCATAGAACAATAATCAATAGTTGGACTTTGTTACAACATGTATTACCATTACTGAATGTAACAATTACCAAAATCCATTCATCTATGTCACATTGTGAAGTATTACCATAGAACAATAATCTTCAATTGTACATGTATTACCATACAACAATAATCATCAATTCTACTTTGTTACAACATGTGTTTAGGGGACTTGGTTTTGCGAAGGCCTTTCATGGTTTCCTATGCAACACTTCACAAATCAAATGGAATTGTAGACAAGTGAAACATAGGTTTCCATTAGAAGAGCCTTCATAAAATCAAGTCTCCCTTAATCATTACTGAATGCAACAATTACCAAAATCATTTCATCCACTTCACATGTGTCTACCATCCCAAACATAAGCATAAGAATTGCACCATATAGGCATGTAATTATAGTTCCAACATCAATTTAATCATTTTTGAAATGACTCTATATACAATTACTTACATGCATTCTTTTGCTTACACCGGAACAACCAACAATATTATTTGTTACTATAATGAAAATAAAAATAACCCCAAATTTATCTATGGCACTGAAACAACCAACAATATTATATTGTATAAACATATATATGTACATGTGTGTGTGTGTGTGTGTGTATTTACATGACCGAATAGATGAAGCGGAACCTATGAAAAAGAGAACACCCCCAAATTAGTCAATGGCACCTAAAAAGTTACAATAGTTGTATGAATGAATTGAAGAACAACAACAAAATAGAAGTATATGTGTATGTGTATGTGTATGTGTATGTGTATGTATATGTATATATGTATATGTGTATGTCTATGTATATGTATATACATAGACATATACATATGTACATATTCATATACATAGACTTATACATATGTATATATGTATACATATACATATACATATACATATACATATACATAGACATAGACATAGACATAGACATATACATATACTTCTATTTTGTTGTTCTTCTTCAATTCATTCATGCAACTATTGTAACTTTTTAGGTGTCATTGATTAATTTGGCGGTGTTCTCTTTTTCATAGGTTCTGCTTCATCTATTTAGTCATGTAAATATATATATAAGTCTATTCATATGAATATGTATACATATATATATATATATATATATATATATATATATATATATATATATATATATATATATATATATATGTATCTAAATCAGAGGAGCCGAAACGTGTGCACCCAATTTTTGACAGTCCACGTGGAATGTCACATGGACCAATAAAAAAAAATTGCAAATGAAAAACATAAATAAATTCACAATGATCAATAAGATATCTTTTTTTAATAATTGATTTGTTTTGACACATGGGACGACGTGATTAGTCAATCCTTAAAAAGTTACAATAGTTGCATGACTGAATTAAATCACAGTAGTAAAATAGATATGTATAAAGAGGTATATACTTATACATACATGCATACATTGGTTACTTGCATTGTTTTGCTTACATTGGACAAACCATAATAGATGATTGTATAGATGAAGCAAAACCTATGAGAAAGAGAACAACCAACAGTAATGAAAATAAAGACAACCCCAAATTTGTCTATGACAACGAAACAACCAATATTATATTGTATAAACATATATATACATATTCATATATATGTGTATACATATTTACATGACTAAATAGATGAAGAAGAACCTATAAAAAAAAGAACACCCCCAAATTAATCAATGGCACCTAAAAAAGTTACAATAGTTGCATGACTGAATTGAAGAATATATATATATAACCATAATAGATGATTGAATAGATGAAGCTGAACCTATGAAAAAGAGAACAACTAACAGTAATGAAAACAAAAACAACCCCAAATTTGTCTATGGCACCGAAACAACCAATATTATATTGTATAAACATATATATACATATTCATATATATGTATATGTATATATGTGTGTATACATATTTACATGACTGGATAGATGAAGGAGAACCTATGAAAAAAAGAACACCCCCAAATTAATCAATGACACGTAAAAAAGTTACAATAGTTGCATGACCGAATTGAAGAACAACAACAAAATATACGTATACGTATACGTGTATATGTATATGTCTATACATATGCATAAACATATACATATTTGTATATGTAACAATATAAAGAAGCTGGAAGGGACACTAGACTCCAAGTGTAACATGTAGTGGTGGCGAGATTGAAGTTGCAGAGAGCTTAAGTGAGCACATTCTGGCATCAATGTGAAGAAAATTTGAGAAGATGGAAGATTGAAAGGCTCTAAAGTTGGCAAGGTGTGCGAGGCACTAGGAGCATTGAATGCAGGTTGGCTTGAAGTTTATATGGGATGTCGTGGAAGTAGCTAGATTTGACGTGTAGTAAACACAATTATACATAAGTATTGCAAGGGGCAATGAGAGATTAATGCGAAGTAGTGGAGTGAAAGGGTGGCAAAGTGATTTTTGCTAATGTGGCAAGGCATTCCACTTTACATGTTGTGCCATGATCTAATTGGCATTCTGATTGAGCACATTTTGGTCGCATGAAAAAAAATGGTATTTTTTTAGGATCGACTAATCACGTCGTCCCATGTGTCAAATTCAATCAAAAATAAAAAATGAAAATGAGAAACTGTCAATTGAACATAGGTGGAAACAAGAAGCATAAATACAACACACATTGCAATCTAATCAGAAAACTTTACAAATCAAAACAATAACATTGCATCTATAGTTATCATAAATTTAAAACTGTCAACAATAAGGGTGCATTTGTAGATATCAAAACTTATAAACTATCCAAAACATCAATTGCAAATGAAATCAAAATAAGGCTACATCTAGCTGCTGTGATAGGGAAATGGTGGTTGGCTAATTGGGGTGCCACTAGCCATGTTCTCATCCCCTTCCAATCGATGAGGAGTGCTACTTACATGATTGGGAGTTGGACTGGAAAACGGGGTGCAAGTGACATGTGTTAGGGCGGTGGTGAACACATATGTACATTTTAAGTGGTAGTCTAATTTGGATATTGAGTGCACCTGAACTCAGTTTGGGAGATGGTTGAATAATTCATTGTTGTGGAGAAGTGAGGGATATTGATGTTGAGAATATAACAGATTACTCCATTACTTTGAGACAAGGGATTAGCAGGGATCCTTAACCGCCTTTCTCTTTGTAAATCCCTCTGCGCCTCCTTAATCTTTTTTTCCTTTCGGTCCTATTCCCTTTGAAGCCTCTCTTGCTCCTTTTTGGCATCTCTATCCTTGTTAAAAACATGTTTTCTGCTACTCTTTTTCTTTACGTTGTATCTCCCTCTCTATTTTGGCCTGCTCCTTCAACTCCTTTTCCAATTTCTTTGCTACCTTTTTCTCCTCATTCTCTTGTCTCTTTTAGGAATTTATCTCCCCAACCTCTTTCTTCCTTTCCTCTTGCTTAATTAACAAATTCATGTAGTCATCTATTGTCAACAGATGAGACTGTCTGCTCAACCGAATTGCACCACCTTTAGATTTTTTTATGAATAGTTGCATAGGTAGCTTGAGGAATTTACTGACATGTAGAACTGTTTCTGTTTGTTCAGCCTGATCCAATTATGAGACAATGTTATACTCCACTGTCTGTGAGTCCTCAGTGAAATCTTGATTGCCTCCTAAATCTGAAGTGTAAGGAGTATAGTAATGCACAACTTCAGATAGGTCAATTGCAGGTGGTGGTGATGGGAAACTATAAGTACCCTATTGTTCTAGGACATGCAAATCAATGCCTACATTCATTTCTCCCTCCACCAACTAGGATGGTTGGCTACATTGCAATAGAAGATCTAAACTATCACTGAATTGGTCAATGGGGCTGTCCATGATGGGAGGAGTTTGTTGATTAGCCACCACTTGTGTAACTAAATCAACAGGACAACTATCAGGGGACTGTTGTGATTTTGTCTCTAAGTGTTATTGTCCATCTGGAAGAGTGGACTGCAATTGTGCTACATCGCCTCTTGACACAACAACTCATGAAAGGCTAAGAATGTTTTCCACTGCACAAGCATCCTTACTGACCTCAAATGTCTTGATGGGATGCATGTTGTCCACGAGTGCATCTGGATTGAGTGGCCATATCCTAGTCCTTTTAAATTTTTCTTTGATGTTCTCAACTGTCAAAGCTCTTATCAGTGCTTTACTACCTAACATTGCAAGTTTTGTCCTCCTCACTTCAATGTTTGGAAACCTTGCCAAAAATGTTGCACATTCTAATTTGAAGTAAGACTTAAAAGGTGAAAGACACTCACATCCAATGGCTATAGCTTATGTGAGGTGTGTGACGGCAATGTTAGTAAATCTACACCTAGCTCTCTTACTTCTTGGATGGTTTTGAGCACTACATGGCTTCCATGCCCGTAAAAAATTAGTAACTGCTTGTTGGTGGGTGACACACTGCCTAGAACTAAGTTTTTAAAGTGGGTCAACTAATCTATAAACAAATCTTTAGTCATGGACGTGCATGAGGTTGGGCTATCATGCAAGCACCTAGTTCACAGTCTACAATGTAATTATCTATGTTTTGTTTCACCTTGAACAAGTAAAAGCCTGGAATGCTCTTCCTAATAGCATTGACACAACATATAATGGTTATCCATTCATGACTCTTTGGAATAATGTATGAGACATTCTTGCTATCTTTTCTGGCCAGCACCTTCATGGACCCATTTCTACCTACCTGGATGCCAATTTCATCACAATTCCAAATGCGATGAGGACCATTGTTGCAAGTATGGGCCTAACCGGTGTTGTCATTGATGTCAACATACTCCTATTACATTGATGTCAAGGATCGGATGAGTTGTATGCTGAGGATATTGAGAAAATTAGTCCTATCAAAAACAGAGAAGATCAGTGAAGACAGTGAAGCTCTATGAAGTGAAGATCCTAGCTAGATGAAGATCAAAGAATGCGCATCAAAGGGTTTGTAGATATGTGTCTGAAGATGATCTAGTAAATATTTAAGAGGTCCGCATGAAAATGTGAGGAGTTATGGCCATGAGAGTAAAACTAATTCCAACAACTGTTCAGAGGTGACAAAGCAACACAACTAGGTCTAGTGAGATCTGGAAATACAATATCATATTCTACAGATATGGTGGCATGTTTGGGAGGCTAATATGAATTGACAACTCAATTGGTTCATGGTTTGGAGGTCCACAAGAAATCCTTCTAATGTGACAGTGATGGGTGACTTTGTTCTTGAGGTTTCAGATGAAGATGCGAATGATTATAGTAAGAAGAAGTGGTGCAGATGTTCTAGGTGATTTAAGCAAGCTTGTGGGGGTCTCTAGATTGTGTCTAGTTCGTATTGGCGGTCTGCATTAAAGATTGAGCTCGTAATTGAAGATTTACCTTCTAGTTATGGTGTTCTTCCTAGTCTTGGTCGACCGGATGTTTTGTACATATTCCAAATAATCTTGAAGATGTTTTGCAAATCCTGGCATCTTCCTCAAAGAAAACTGAAGTCCCAGCTATGTGTGCCCGATAGTGTAGTAATGCACATGAAGTTTTTGTAATAAGTAATAAAATAAAATGTGTGTTGTGCCAACTTTGATGATCATTCCAAAGTTGATGTCATGTATAAATAAGAGTTACAAAGTCATTCAAAGGGATCCTTGTGGTTATGATGAGAAGGCAGTAGCGTAGAGGACAGAAAAGTAGAGTAGAGGAGTTGAGCTTAAATGGAACTAACTCAAGCATAGTGAAGATGCTAATCTCTAGTTCAAGTATGTAATATTCATATTCTTTTGTAGACAGTGTGTCTCTTTTAGGCAGTGGGCCTCTTGTGAGTAGTGTGCTTGGGCAGTGAGCTTTAATTGGCAAGTGCCATTTTATGTGTCGAATGTGTTTCTGCTCTTGAATTATTACATTATGCTTCCATGCTTGAATCTTTGATATGCTTGTTGATGTGTAAAATTGTGCAGGTTCTAGCACCAACATGGGAAGTTTCAGGAATGTGGGACTTGCTACCTGAAACAACCTCCAGATTTTAAAGAAGCTGGCTCTTCTCTATTTTAAAGGGGTTTTGGGAAAAGGATAGAAACTAACAAAATTACAAATGCAATGAAAGCAAATCTATCTATGGCGATGCGCCTGAATAAAGTGTTTCTCTCAACTAAGCATGGTGAAGCTATCCTTATCATTCAGTTACATTAAAGAGCAGATACTGCATGATTAACATAAATAGATGAAATGAATAAACTCAAAGGCTCACAATCAGACAATTTGCAATGACATAGAAAATATCAACCAGGGCACAGAACTCAGTCTTTCTCATTAATTTTCTAGCAACATAAGAGGCACAGATACATGCACAGTTACATTTACTTTCTGAATCAAGAATAACAAAATAAGGCAAATGATATTCACTGGTCACAACAAAAGTGTCAAACTTCTCTTCTTAAATCTCTGACAGAAAATATCTGTAGAAAAACTATCTCTGAATGAATCTAGAATTCTAACTTCAAAAACTAACTCTCGATCATTACAAATGTTACATATTTGTAGTACAAGATCAACTCTAGATTGTCTGCAACAATCAAATCCCAATGGCCCAACCGAATTGGAGATAACTAGGAGTCCTTGACAGCTCAGATCTTTTAGAATCTCCGACCATTGCTCCTTCCTGCAAGCCCATTGGCTATGACAAAACATATGTGGCATACATCCTCTTATAAGGAAAAGACACCTGGTGGCCTCCGCGCTCTTGAAACAATAACTCCATAACAGACGGCAGCATCCATGCACATAACTTGAAACTCCATTTCCCAAGAAGAACAGGAAACCGACACTTGGGGGCTTCTGCAACAACTAGAAAAATATATGTGTCTTTCCCTGCACCTCCTTACTTAACTATGTCTTTGTATTCGGTTGGCCCCAGCAGGTGACAACTATCGCAATCCACCACTCTAAAGCTTAAAGACATATTAGAAATGGGTCCCACAACCCTCCGCTCACTAGTTTTCAAATAGGGATAGGTGGCAGCTTCTGCAACAACTACTAACTGGTACGTGGCAGCTTCTGCTACGCTTGGAACATTATAAGATACTCCTTGAAACTCAAGTGGAGGTTGACACATGTCAGGCTCTACATCATTTGAGAACATTTATTAGCGTTAGAAGAAAAGTCAAAAAGCTTTACTTGGGTGCCACATCCACCATGTGGCATGCTCCGCAGCACTGATACTCTACACTGGGGCCTACCTCCATCCTTTACTTGCCGTCAAAAGTTATAGAAATAGATACATGGAAACTGACACTTGGCAAGCTCTATGGCTAACACAAAAGACATGTGGCGCCTTCCGTGCTCCTGTTGAAACATTTAGGGAGTGCCTCCGCTTATGACACATGGCGCCTTCCGCTGCTTGTAACTTAAAACCAAATAGAAACATCTTTTGCTACGTGGCATGCTCCGCTTTAAGTTGTAACTTAGAAAAAAAATGCGGCTTGAAACTGGGGCTCGACACTTGGCGGATCCTGAGGCTCTAGCAAAATGAAACCCTCGCAAACCCTCGCGGCCATTCTCAGACACAAAACTGTAATTCATGGATACGCTACCTCTAAAACAAAATGTAGAGTCTTATACTCTACAGTTCTTGGCGACCAGTAGGACTTTTGAGCCTACTCAAAAAGAACCCAAAAACTTTGGCAAAAATATATGTATTTAAAATACATCATAGGGTCACAAATTCTGCAAAGCTATCTAGTAAACAGACTATTCCGAATCAGAGAGTCCTTGCTTACTTTGTAAATCTTGAAAGACAAAATCAAGATTTATTATATCTTTGTGGGAGAATGTCTACAAAATTTGAACCGTTGTCTTTAATTGAAACTCTAACTAGGCCATTGGTATCAAGACACCTTCCACTTCCTGTACTGATGAGGAATCACTTAAGCCTTGAAAAACTGATTGATCATTTTGCCTTGTTAAAAGCAGGGCCTTGATATCATCAATCATCAGTACAGTGTTATTATCTGGAAATGGTGATGGAAGACCCGGCTGCACCAAATCCTCTACGTGTCTCTTCATATATTTGACTCCTTCCTTCACTGTATCTAGGAGTTCCTGGCAGTTTGTGGTAGCTGAGTTATAACTTAGAACCTCATTTACCTTCTTTGTAGCTATCATTCTGCCACCGATCCCTGTTGCTAACAATATTTCATCTGTTGTGTCATATAGCTTCTTCAGCAATAGTTGAGAGTTAGAAACCTTCAAAGAAATAGTAGATAGAGTGGCCTGAACTAAAGTTTCCACTTTTTCAGATAATTGCTGTGCATTTAATAAGAATGTTAATGAGGGCCTTAGCTGGATAATCTCCTCAGAGATTCTTTTCCACACTGACACGTATAGCTCTTTTACCAGATTCAGAACTCCAGCATTCTGAGGCATGTTACCTAACTTAAGTGTTAGCTATTTTGTCATTTGTTGCTCTACTAGGAGTTGAGCCTGCATTGCAGTAGCAACTTTCTGCTCATTTAGCAACTTTTGCTGAGACACTGTGGCTTGTTGCAATTTTTCTTGATACCTCTTCTCTAAGGTGGCCTTTTCTTGCCTCAAAACATTTACTGTAGCTTTTTCCTGAGCTAGCTCAACCTTTAGAGAAGCATTTTGGGCCTGAGTTGCTTGATGGATATAATAGGAAATAGTATTTTGCAACTGTTTAGTCAGATTCTCTATTTCATTTTTCTTTGACTTCAGCTCTCCAGGAAGGTTGCCACTATTGGTCTTCTCTTGAGCTAAGTCATTTTCAACTTTCTGTAACTTCCTAGAGACTTTTAGGTAGTCAGTTGCAACAGCAGAAGTGGTTTCATTGAGTAGCTTGACCCTATCTTGTGTTCTGAATAGAGACATGTCCATAGCTACTGCATTCATTACAAAGTCTTGAGGTTGCATCTGCTCATTTGGCTTCACCACATTTGGGGACAAATGTGTGACAGTCAACTGCTATTGGATAGGGTCAAAAAGTGACCTCATATGTGGCACAACTAGGCTTTTATTTTCTTTCTTTCTTTTCTTGTCCATCCTGGCTTCTCTAGCCTTCTTTGTTGTATCTTCCTGAGCTTGGAAAGTGGGAGGTGAAGCAATATATCCTCCAGCAAAGGGATGACCCTAAGGTAAACCATAAGGAATAGCCAATAATTGTTGGCTAGGGGAAATTTGGGGAGGGGCTCTTTTTGGAACAGAGGGAGAAAAGAGAGGCAATGAGGTGGCCTATGAAGACATGGCCTGAAGACTGGCAGTTGGGGCAAGTAATGATATAGGCATAGCAGAGGTGGTAGGGGATACTAATGTTTGTAGTTGGGATTACCAACCCTAAGGAAGAAGAAAGAGACAGAGAGGAAAAAGGAGAAGAAACACTTACCTGAGGAGTAGCGGATGTGGCTGGTATTTGCTGTAGTAGTGGTTCTGTTTCTTCATCTGACTCTGGCGACAGGTTCAGTTTTCTATGCTTCCTTGGCCTTTCTCCTATCTCCTCTTCTGATTCTTTTTCTTCCACTTTTACCACTACTAAAGGTGGCAAGGGTACAAAACTGGAAGCCCCAGTAGCTGAAATTGATAGAGTCCCTCTAGGTGGTGATGACACCACACCCTTTTGTTTCTCCAAAGTACTGAGAGATTGGGGCCAGGGAGATACAGGAACAACAAAAGAGGCCTGTCCTATTTCTTGCATGGTATGGGTTGACTCAGTTTCCTCTTCTGACTCTCCACCCCTCTTCTAGATTCTGCTTGTATTAGGGCTACAGACTAGGGATGGATGCCACTCATCCCAGATTGACTCCCATTTCTCATCTATGTCAATCTTGCCAAAAGAGTGTGTTGACTCAGAAATTTCCTGCCTGTATTTCTAATAGGCCTCGATTTTCTCTGGCTTCCATTCTTGGCCTTTTAAAGCTTTGTTTAAACCAATACCCATTCTAATCTTAGGGTCAAAGGCCTTTTGTTTAACATAGAAGGTCTCCCATGGCCTGGGACCCTCATAAGGCAAATCTGCCAGTTCCACATACAAGTCAGGGGAATCTTCCTTAGGGTTTCTTCTATCCTCCCAAAAGGGCCAACCCTCATGTACTATTTTAGCCCCAACCTTGTTGCTTCTAACCCAGGAGGCTGTGAAACTATTTGGGTCATACCTCCATTTATCTTCAATGATGAAGAATCCCAAGATAGCTAACTTTCATAGCAATAGGTGTTAAGCATCTCTGATTTCTAGGGCCATGTTCTTTCTAACCCAAGGGATATCATACATTTTCTTCTTCTTCTTCTTGCTGCCAAACTCATTGTCAACCATAGACACTTGTCAGGTTACTTCTAGAAACACTACCTTGGGGGTCAAAATTTTAGGTAGCAGCATTGGCTCCTCATTGAAGCCATGGACCCTAATGATAGTATTTTGGGACCCAAAGAAATAGTCACATGGGATTGGGCAATTAGTCATGAAACCCCTAATGCTCGGTGTCAACCTGTGTTCTACAGGCTCAGGGCTCAAATGGCAAAAGGTAGGGGCAACAAAGAGTCCTTAGAACTCATAAGGGTCTGATGCCTTAGATAGCACATGTGTCCATGCAGACATAGGAATAGTTCTATTTTGCCCAAAATCTGGGTCATACCTACTTAATTGCATACTTTGTGCAAAAAGGATGTGGTTCTAATATAAAATTAAATGAAATAGATAAGCGGAATACCTGAAAACCCCCTTGGATTTGAAATTGACAAGCTGGTCGACCATGGAGTAGGCAATCTGTTCCGAAAGTCTAGCCGGTATTCCTGTGTCTTGTCAACAATCTTCAATCTGAAAAGGATGGCAATTTGCCAGTCATAGACTATGTTGTCTTCCTTCATACCAAAAATGAAAGCCTTCATTGACAGTGCTTCTTGACTAGCCTGATTGAATTATGCCCTTCCTATAGGTAATGTGGGCATTTGGGTGTTCTCCTCTACCAACTGCATTTCTGAGTTGAGGAACCTAATTTGATTATTGAAATTTGACCATGTCTTTTGCATTTTAGCAATAGTGGGGAAAGTGGCCATTCGATCATGATATAGGGCCAGCATGTCTCTTATGGCTTTGGGTGTTATCTGCACTATAAAGGGACCCTGTTATATGGTGCTTGAGGGTGCATGAAACATCTCCGCGCATATATCAATTAAGTTAGGACATAGGTGCACATTTGGAACCATGAATTGTGCCAACTATGAGGTCCAAATCCTCTTTCCAAAAGTTTCAGATTGTCCACTCTTTACCTTTTGAATACATCTCTGGTGTGCCCTTTCACGGAGAGTCCTGGTAGATTTTTGAAAGGCTAGGTCAAAGATGCCATCTGCAAAATCTCTAACCTTCTCTGGGTCGACAGAAAACCCACCTCGGGAACCCTCGTTCTTGGATAGGTTCTCTTGGGCTGTGCGGGTGCTGAAGCATATGATTTGCTTTTCAAAAGCCTGTCCATTGAGTCGTAAATTTTGAGTCCCTCCTGAGAAGACTGTGCTTCAGCCATATCTGTATCTACAGGGAGAATATGAAAGGCTTTGACATAGCAAGGTCAGAAACTGCACAACAGAAAAGACACTTAGCTAGGAAGCGCTTACTAGGGATTAGATTGTAGACAACAGTGATTCGTAACAGAGAGATAGAAGCAAATGAGAGGCACAGTTAAGATTTAACTCTAATTTAATGAGGCTTTAATGACACATCTAGTCGTATAAATGCAATTAACACCAAAAAATTGTTAGTGTATCTTTTGAAATCTGTGTGGAAAAGAGTGTCAAAAACATAATGAGAGTGACTGCGAAAGTGGTACTTTCAGGGATTTTGGGGATTGCAGATAACCTTAATGAATGCGAGACTTTCAAAAAGAGAAGAGGCTTATGCTGATGACACGTGTTCACTGAACACTTATTGAAAAGGAAAGCGGGAAAAGAAAGTGGGAAAATAGAAAACAAGAAAGGGAAACTAACTAACTATAGTACATAAGAGTCCCTGCTTAGTTGAAATATTTCAAATAGATCCCATTAACAGGAATCTCTTCAGGCTCGCCACCCATAGTTTCTAGTTCAAAAGAATTTTGTTGCTTACAGGAATGAATCTTGTAAGGACCAGTCCACAGTGATTCAAATTTGTTGTGTCTACCTGGCTTGGCAGCTCTTTCATCCCACTTCAAAACTATTGAGCCAACTTCGAAATGGGGATTTCAAGTCTTCTTGTCAAAATTGTCCTTGATTATTTTCTAGTGTTTCATTAGTGACTCATGTGCTTTCTCTCTTTTCTCTTGTACTTCCACCAATTCAACAAGTCTAACTTGCATTGGGCCATTTTCTTCAATCTCTATTTGTTTCAATAACTGCAAAGCAGGGATCTCTAAGCTCAATGGCATTACTGCTGGTTTACCATAAACTAGTTCATATGGAGACATCTTTGTCACTTACTTAGGTGTGATCATGTCAGCCCATAGTGCTATGTTAAGCAGTTTGTGCCACTCTCTATGATGATTAGTCCCTATCCTTTTAATGAGTCTGATCAAGTTCTTGTTTGTAGATTCTGCCAGACCATTACCCTGAGGATAATAATTTGAAGAAGTCTTCAAATAAACTCCATTCATTAGTGCAAACTCAGATATTTTTATTCCCAAAAATGCCTTAGCATTATCTGATATTATGGTATGAGGAGGACCGAACTGAGTAGTAATACCTTCTAGAAAGTCTAATATTACCTTTTATGTTGCTTCCTTGAGTGGTACTGCTTCACTCCATCTAGTAAAGTAATTTGTGGCTACAAGGATCCATTTGTGTCCCATACTTGACACTAGATTGATCATACCGATGAAATCAAGACCCCATTGGGCAAAGGGCTCATCTACAATTATGGGGCTTAGAGGCATGGCAGCATTTCTTCTTTTCCCTATATAAAACTGACAAGCTTGGCATTCTTTAACCAGCTGATAGCAATCTGTGAATAGAGTAGGCCAGAAGTATCCTACTTGGGTCACTTTGATTGCTGTGGTCCTTGCTGAAAAGTGTCCTCCTGAGGCTCCATGGTGTAACTCATGTAGTATTCTTTGAGCTTCATCTTTCTCTATACATCTCAGAAGTATGCCATCAACATTTCTTCTAAATAGAATATGGTCAATTAATACAAAGTGGGTCCCCTGCTGCCTATAATACCTTCTCTTGTCATGGGAGAGCTCATTTGGGAAAATCCCATGCTTCATGAATTGTATTATGTTTGTGACCCAAGAATCTTGATCAACCTCTTGTATTTTCAATACATTTTCTCTTTCTATTTCTTCAGTCATCATTCTCTCCATGTCCTAAGCCATATATTGGCACAATCCTTTGCCCCTTACTAACTTAGTGGGTTTGACCTCCACATCATATTCAAGGATCTTTGTTATCCAATCTGCTCTTTTTTCAGTGATCTTTCCCTCCATAATATATTCTCTTACACTAGGACGAGCCACTAATATCAGAATCTTATTCCTTGTGACCATATGTCTGAATTTCTTAAGGGCTTTTACCATTGCATATGCCTATTTCTCTACAAAATTGTATCTAGCCTCATATTCTCTGAGAGTCCTAGAGAAAAAGGGTATTGGGTGCTCTCCTTCCTGGTCATCTTTCTGAGTTAAGACAGCAGTGACACTGAATTCTCCTCCATATACATACATGATGAAAGACTTAGAGAAGTCTAGGTTTATGAGTACTGGGGCTATTGAAATTGCTTTTTTAATCTCTTCAAAAGCCTTCCTCCCTTCTGCAATCCATTTGAAAACTAGGTCCTTCTTTAGCAACAGTGTCATTGGTCTAATTAGACCTGCAAAGTCAGATAAGAAACGGCTAACAAAATTGATCTTCCCCAGGAAGGATTGAACTGCTTTCTTATTAACTGGCAGAGATAAGTTCATTATGGCAGTGACTCTCTCTAGATCAATAGAGACTCCTTCCTTTGACACTATATGCCCTAACAGTTTGCCCTGAGGTACTATAAAGATGCACTTCTTGGGGTTTAGGGATATTCCAAACTCTTGACACTTCTTAAAAACAACTTCTAAATGATCAAAATGATCAACAACATTTTTAGACAAAATAGTGAGGTCATCTAAATAAATCAGGATGATTTTGTTTATAAGCTCCCCAAATGCTACATCCATTGCTCTATGAAAAGTAGCTCCAACATTTGAGAGGCCAAAAGGCATTTTAGCATATGCAAATGTTCTCCATTTTGTAGTGAATGCAGTCTTATGCTGGTCTTCATCAGCCAACCAAATCTGATTGTATCTAGAGAAACCATCTAGCAAGAAAAATTTCTCTGATCCAGCCACTGTCTGTAAAATTTGTTCCATAGAGGGCAGGGGATAATGATCCTTCAAAGATGCTCTATTCAGGTGCCTGAAATCTACACAGAGTCTTATGTCACCATTCTTTTTTCTTACTAGCACTAGATTTGATACCCAGGTTGAATGCTTAATTGGAAAAATAATCTTTGATTCTAAGAGCTTCTGTAACTCATCCACCATTAGAGGTTCAATTCTAGGATTCACTGGCCTTTGCTTCTATCTGACTAGTTTAGATCCTTTAGTCAGCTCTATAGTGTGCTGAATGATATCTCTACTATAGCCATGGAGGTCTTCATAGGTCCAGGCAATCACCCTATCATATCTTTCACACAAATCAATCAACCTTTCTCTTTCTTGTTGGGTTGTAGAATTGCCAACCTTTAATTTTCTCCCTTCACTAACTTGAATTTCATAATAGTCTTCTTTCTTTGCTTGAAACCTCTTCTTCTCCAAGCTTACATCCTCTGGGTCAAATAAGTTTTCTAAAGTAATTAGTCCTTTAGGGAGATTATTTGACTTCAGTTGATTAATTTGGTCACCATAAGCTTCTTCAATTTTAAGTTGCAACTAATTAGCAAATTCTCTTGATTGTTGCAAAAATTAAAGTACTTGAAAATCATTTTCAAAAACTTGCCAATTTTGGTCATTATCTGGGATGGTTGGTCTTACTATAACTTTGACTGACTCATTGTTGACTAGTAGGTCAGTTGCTAGGTCAAACTATGAACCAATCTGTGCCATTCTATCTGCCTTAGAATTTTGGGCTCTAGGAACTACTTCAATGTTGAAAGCTCCAAAATCATCTATTAGGTCCCAAATTCTGTGCCTATAGGATCTCATCCTTACATTTTTGGTTACTACCTTTTCTCTGATTTGTTTCACCACTAGTTCTGAATCTCCTCTTACTAACAAGTTCTTTACTCCCTTTTTCTTTGCCAGCATTAGTCCATGCACCAAGGATTTGTACTTAGCATCATTATTGGTATAGGCAAACTGAAAGTGAATGGCTCTTAAAATTTTCTCACCATTTGGAGTAGTAAGGCAAATTCCTACACCAGCACCATTTTTACTTCTAGCCCCATCAAAATTTAGAGTCCAGGTTTCTGAGTCCCTTTTAGATCCTTGAGTCTGTGCTATTTCTTTCCTTAAAACATTTGGGATTTCTTGGTCTTCTTCAAATATGACATAAGTGCCTAAACCAGCAGAGTCATAATTTCCATAGGGGTCACTTTGCACCATAGTCAATAACTGATTATTCTCTTCTTCTTGTTGGTCATGTTCAGTCCAGTCACCTATCTCTTCAACAAAGATTCTCTCTTCTTTATTCAGCATAGCATGGGCTGCCTCTAATTTTGGAGTTGGTTCATTTGTGATATGGTCTTTTGATAATGGCTTAGATAGTATTTTCATCTTTGTCCCATATTTGGTTCTCAGAATAAGGTGTGACCAATCTAATGAAATGTAACCTCCTATCTTCGCTATGAAATCCCTAGATAAGCATAGACCAAATACAAGGAGAATATCTATGACTACCACATCTTGATTTACAATTATATTGGGGCAAGTATACGGTTACAATGGGAGCTATTTAATTCTCCCTATTGTTTGCATAGATTTCCCGTCTAATTGCATAACTCCTCTTGTAAGTGGCTCATACTTTATTTTCAAAGCATCTACTATTTGCTTTGGCATTACTGTAGTACTAGCCCCAGAGTCTATCATTGCATTATGCAACAGTTTCTTCCCAACTATTAGAGTTAAATAAAAGGGATCTGGTTTAGATTTACCTACCTCAGGTGCATTATTCAATAGGGCTATTGTCTACAAAGGCACAATATCTTTGAGCTGCAGCTTTTATTTATCAGCAGATCCTTCTTTAGCACCAGTATGTTTAGGAACTTCTTGGCCCTACAGAGCCTCTTGCAACAGTGTCTTCTGCTCAGGAATAGCTAGCATGTCCCAGATTGATACATGCGATGGCATTCTTTTTAGCTGATCCACCACATTCACAAGTCCTAATGCTTGGGCCTTTGAGTAATAAGGGTACCTTGCCTTTTCTTGAACTTGACCTGAGGCTACTTGATTCTGCACAGGCTAGGGCATTTCTTATCTAGCAACTGTGTTCTGATGACTTTGAAAAGGGGGAGCTCCCGTGATCTCATTATTAGTGACTTTAGGTTGTTCCATCATTCTTCTCTTTGCTTTGGTATAGTAATCTGATTGTACCAATGGCTTCTTGAAAGTAGATGATTCATTGAAGAAGATTGACTCTTCATCTTCAATCCATGAAAATAAAGCATGCTCAGGGGCTATTTCATCTTCCTGTTGTAAGGACATTCCTTGCATCTGAGCCACCAGGACTATATTTTGTACACCAGGAGACTGATATGGTAGAGTGTTAGAAGCTGTAAACTGTCCTTCTGATACTCTCTGTTCTGCTATCTTTTGCTGTAAATTTCCTTTGGGGCAGTCCCTGGGCATATGGGCATTGTTACAAGGAAAACACCAAGCATTTGTGTCATCTGCAAAATTATTTTGCCCTGGAACAATCTCCCTGTTGGGATTAGGAGGAACAGTTTGTAAAGGTGTAGGGACTGTGACTAACTGGTTTGATGGATGAGAATTAGCTTGCCTTTAAGATCCTTGATATTGATTTGGCTAAAAGGGAGGTCTATTTCCTTGGTAACCTTGATAAGGGAGTTTTGGATAAGTATTTTGTTGTCTCTTTAGGTTAATTATCTCATTTGAGAAGCTTCTTAAGATGTTCTTGACATCATCCATTTCAAATGATTAAACAGGGGCAATTACTTTAGCAGGTTACTGAGGAAATGAATACATGGACACAGGTGGGGTTGTAGGATTAGGAGCTTCTTGAGGCAATGGCAAGGTAATTTCTGGGAACATGGGCATAGGAGGCCTTGGGGGTAGTTTTCCAGCATCTATTAAGTTATTTTCAGCCTCGACTATCAGCTCATAAGCTTTTAGTAGTGTCTGACCTCCAAGGGACTAGATCATCACTGATATATTTGAGTTTAAAGCTTTAAGGTAAAACACAATAGCCATACCTGGTAATGGTCTTACTGTAGCAGGAATTCTCTCCCAAGTCTTTTGAAATCTTGAATTGAAATCGGTCATAGCTTCTTGTGGTGCCTTTTTTATGGTGATCAATTGTTGCAGCAAAGAAGATTTATCACTCTTTTCTTTAAATCTTTCAAAGAAAGCATCACCAAGCTGATCCCATGTAGAGATCGTGTTTGGGGTTAGAGATCTATACTATTCTAGAGCCTTCCCTTTGAAAGAAGCTGCCAACAGTCTTATAGCCACATTCTATTGAGTGATCACATGCACTACACAGACATCAGATACATCTTGCAGATGCTCTTCAGGTGTCTTGAAATCTTCCCCACTGAACTTAGGGAGAGCCTTCAGAGCATTGGCTGGAATAGCATCCTAAGTGGCTAGTGGTATTGGGAGAATCAGAGGACTGCTAGTGTTCCAATTTGCATAATTCCTTGGGGCTATAGGTGCTCCCATATTTGCTCTTGGTACTGCTGCAAACTGATTCACTCTTCTCCTTGGGTTAGCTATCAGTGGTGGAAAAAGAATGCCTGGACGAGTAGCAGATTGAGCTCTTGTTATAGGTCAAATGCTCTGACTTCCTATGGCTTTCTGGCTCATACAATCTTGACAGTAATTTCAAGAAATGGTCCCACCAGCATGCCAAAAATTGTTGCTGTGTAAAATTACGCAGGTTCCAACACCAACATGGGAAGTTTCAGGAATGTGGGACTTGCTACCTGAAACAACCTCCAGATTTTAAAGAAGCTGGCTCTTCTCTATTTTAAATGGGTTTTGGGAAAAGGATAGAAACTAACAGAATTATAGATGTAATGAAAGCAAATCTATCTATGGCGATGTGCCTGAATAAAGTGTTTCTCTCAACTAAGCATGGTGAAGCTATCCTTATAATACAGTAACATTAAAGAGCAGATACTGCATGATTAACATAAACAGATGAAATGAATAAACTCAAAGGCTCACAATCAGACAATTTGCAATGACACAGAAAATATCAACCAGGGCACAAAACTCAGTCTTTCTCATTAATTTTCCAGCAACATAAGAGGCATAGATACATGCATAGTTACATTTACTTTCTAAATCAAGAATAACAAAATAAGGCAAATGATATTCACTGGTCACAACAAAAGTCTCAAACTTCTCTTCTTAATTCTCTGATAGAAAATATCTGTAGCAAAACTATCTCTGAATGAATCTAGAATTCTAACTTCAAAAACTAACTCTCGATCATTACAAATGTTACATATTTATAGCACAAGATCGACTCTAGATTGTCTGCAACAATCAAATCCCAATGGCCCAACCGAACTGGAGATAACTAGGAGTCCCTGACAGCTAAGATCTTTTAGAATCTCTGACCATTGCTCCTTCCTGCAAGCCCATTGGTTGTGACAAAACATGTGGCATACATCCTCTTATAAGGAAAAGACACTTGGCGGCCTCCGCGCTCTTGAAACAATAACTCTGTAACAGATGGTAGCATCCGCATACATAACCTGAAACTCCTTCATTTCTTGGGAAGAATAGGAAATTGACACTTGGCGGCTTTTGTAACAACTAGAAAAATATACATGTCTTTCCCCGTACCTCCTTACTTAACTGTGTCTTTGTATTCGGGTGGTCCCAACAGGTGACAACTGTCATGATCCACTGCTCTGAAGCTTAAAGACATATTATAAATGGTGCCCACAACCCTCCACTTGCTAGCTTTCAAATAGGGACAGGTGGCAGCTTCCGCAGCAACTACTAACTGGTATGTGGTGGCTTTTGCTATGCTTGGAACATTATAAGATACTCGTTGAAACTCAAGCAGAGGTTAAAACATGTCAGGCTCCACATCATTTGAGAACATTTATCAGCGTCAGAAGAAAAGTCAAAAAGCTTTACTTGGGCACCGCATCCACCACGTGGCACGCTCTGCAGCACTAATACTCTACACTGAGGCCTACCTCCATCCTTTACTTAGCTTCAAAAGTTATAGAAACAGATACGGAAAAAATGACACTTGGCAAGCTCTGCAGCTATCACAAAAGACACGTGGCACCTTCCGCGCTCTTGCTGAAACAATTAGGGAGTGCCTCCACTTATGACATGTGGCGCCTTCCGCAGCTTGTAACTTAAAACAAAATAGAAACATCTTCCACTACGTGGCACGCTCTACTTTAATTTGTAACTTAGAAACAAAATGCGGCTTGAAACTGGGGCTTGACACTTGGCAGATCCTGCGGCTCTGGCAAAATGAAACCCTCGCAAACCCTCATGGCCATTCTCAGACACAATCTTAGACACAAAACTGTAATTTGCGGATGCGCTACCTCTGAAACAAAATGTAGAGTCTTATACCCTACAATGCTATTGAAATATAAGAAGGTTTTAAAGTGAATAAGGAATAGGATTTTGGTAACAACTCATTCACCCCCCCTCTTAGTTGTCTGTCCTAAATCCAACAGACCATATGGTAGTGCTTAATACACTACAGACAATGTATTGTAGAAAGCTACTACAACAAAAAGTCTAAGGTTGAGTGCCCTATCATTGTCTAGGCCTTCAATAGTTTGACAAGTTCAGGATGTTGGTTATTGAAACCTATCCACCAGGACTTCCCCGGGAACCCATTGCTAAAAGGGTTTCACTTATTTTGACAAATTTGGGTAACCTCTGCCTTAAGATTGACTATCTCAAGACCATGGCCAACCTCAGTCATTTCCTTGCACCATTCCACAATCAAATGTTCTTCCTCTTCAGTGAGGATTCTTTGCAGACCTTTCTTGGATGTTGTTGTTAGTCTATCTAGCCATTTGGAGAGTGTGGGTATTGGGATTTTTCACTTTTTGGAAGCTCCCCTTATTGACATGTCATTTTCCTCAACATCATAGAGTGTCCCTTTCATGTCCTCCAAAGGCATATCCATTGTTTCATTGTTACCCTCTATGGTATTCGAGGTGTAGGAACCTCATTCTGTGGTATTCAAGGAGTAGAATTCTCCTCTACTGGTGCAACAGGATCTTCTTCTGGGGGAAATTTACAACCTCATTTGTGGGAGGGAAACTATGTCGTGGCTCTTTTCTTTTTTTTTGGTTCCAGTACAGGTCACCACTGCATTCCCCTTAGCCATTTGCACAGAATAAGTACAATCATAACCAAGAAGGGAAAACAACATATATTTACTTCTTCTGACAAAAATAGGAAGCCATTTTTCATATTGAATTATAGTTATCTTTATGTATGAAGATAGTGATGCTTGACCAAAAGATTAATCAGTTTCTGTATGTGTTTTCTTTTTAGTTTGTTGTATTAACATTTAGAAATACTATTAACAGTTTGCAGACTTACATTTATTCTAGAGTGAGCGACATAAGGAAAAGAGGAGTGACAAGCACAGAATTACATTGTATGCAAGGGAGTTAGAGTTTAATAGTAAGTTAGACTTTAACAATATCTCATATCTCTTAGGCATGTACAACATAAACATACTGAGGCACAACAAACTGGGAACCACACTCACATTTTAACTATGACTGTAATGATTGCAATATAACATGTATGGAAACACAATTAGGTCCGGTGAGATCTGGAAATACAATACCATATTCTACAGATCTAGTGGCATGTTTGGGAGGCTAATGTGAATTGACAACTCAATTGGTTTGTGGTTTGGAGGTCCACAAGAAATCCTTCTAATGTGACAGTGATGGGCGACTGTGTTCTTGAGGTTCCAGATGAGGATGTGAATGATTACAGTAAGCAAAAGTGGTGTGGATGTTTTGGGTGATTCAAGTAAGCTTGTGAGGGTCTCTAGATTGTGTCCAGTTCGTGTTGGCAGTCTGCATTAGAGATTGAGCTCGTAATTGAAGATTTACCTTCTAGTGATGGTGTTCTTCCTAGTCTTGGCTGACTGGATGTTTTGCACATATTGCGAATAATCTTGAAGATGTTTTGCAAAGCCTGGCATCTTCCTCAAAGAAGACTGAAGTCCCAGCCATGTGCGGCCGACAGTGTAGTAATGCACATGAATTTTTTTGTAATAAGTAGTACAATAAAGTGTGTGTTGTGCCAACTTTGATGATCATTCCAAAGTTGATGTCATGTATAAATAAGAGTTGTGAAGTCATTCAAAGGGATCCTTGTGGTTATGATGATAAGGCGGTAGCGTAGAGGAGCGAAAAGTAGAGCAGAGGTGTTGAGCGTAAATGGAACTGACTCAAGCATAGTGAAGATGCTAATCTCTAGTTCAAGTATGTAATATTCATATTCTTCTGTAGATAGTGTGTCTCCTATAGGTAGTGGGCCTCTTGTGAGCAGTGTGCTCGGGAAGTGAGCCCTAATTGGCAAGTGCCATTTTATTCTTCTTATTCTTTTAACAGAGAATACAATCTTGGGTTAGTCACCCCATGGTTTTTCCCTTAACCATGTTTTCCACATTAAAATCTTGGTGTCTTATGTGTTGAATTTGTTTCTTCTCTTGAATTATTACATTATGCTTCCATGATTGAATCTTTGATATGCTGTTGAAATATAAGAAGGTTTTAAAGTGAATAAGGAACAGGATTTTGGTAACAACTGATTCACCCCCACTCTTAGTTGTTTGTCCTAAATCCAACAATTGTTATCAGAGCTAAGTTCCTCTAGAAGAAGCTTAACCACTTGACAAGATCCAGGATGTTGACCTACAAGAAGGATAGTCCAAGGTTTGATGGAACAAACTTCACTGCCTGGAAGAGCCGCATGGAATGTCACTTGCAATGCATGGGAGATTAGTATTGGAACATAACCATAACTAAATATGTTCCCCCAAGGAATGGTTCAACAACTATAGATGAAGTTAGAGATATAGACAATAATCTTTGAGCTAAAGAAGCCCTACTAAGTGCCTTGTTTGATTCAGAGCTGACAAATGTTCTGGGATTGAAGACTGCTTATGAAATTTGGACAAAGTTGGAAAATCTTTATGAAGGAGACAAATATGTGAAGTGTGCCAAGGTGCAGAGTCTAAAAGGAAAGTTTGAAAACTTGAAGATGAGTGAAGATGAGAATATTACTTTATATATGTCAAAAGTAAATGAGCTTGTATGTGGCATTAGATGTGCTGGTGGAATTTTGGATGAAGATGATATTGTTGCCAAAGTTCTCAGATCTCTACCTCCTACTTACAAACACAAAGTTTTTTCTATTGAAGAAATCAAATCTTTAACAACTATTACAAGGATCAATTGGTTGGTAAGATATCTACATTTGAGATGGCTGAGTTTGGTGATGCACTTCCCAAGACTGAATCTGCATTCAAAGCTAGTGCCCCTGTAAAAGGCAAATGGAGATATGATCTAGGAGAAAGTTCCTCAAGGAAATCAACTTGGTATGATAAAGCAAGGAAAGATTTGGAAGAAAATGAGTTAGAAGCTAAAGAACTTGAATCCCTTATTGCAAAGAGACTGCCAAGAGGATCCGGTAAGTATGAAGGAAAATTACCTTTCAAATGCTTTGCCTGCAATAAGATTGGTCATTTTGCCTCAAGATGTGCAGAAAGGTTTTCAAGGCCAAACCCTAATAGATCAAGGTTTCAGAAGAAGTGTTACTATGTTCAAGAAAATGATGATGAAGGAGTAACAAATGATGAATCTAAGATAGGAAACAAACCCGGAAGTGACTAGGTGTTTATTGCCATCAAAGAAGAAGATCCAATGCCTATTGAATCTGCCAATCATAAGATGATATAAAGTGCTTTGGTTGCTCAAGTTGAAGAAAAAGACAAATGGGTTATTGACAGTGGATGCTCTCACCATATGACTGGTGACAAGAGTAAGTTATTAAGCTTGGAAAGATATGAAGGTGGAGTTGTAAAGTTTGGAGATAATTCTACTGGCAAAATTAGAGGTAGAGGAACCATCTCTTTTGATGGAAAGAACAAAACCAGTGATGTTTTGTATGTTGAAGGTCTAAAGCATAATCTTCTTAGTGTTGGATAGTTGGTGGACAAAGGCTATGATCTCTAATTCAAAAATGGAAAATGCAAGATCTTTGAAAGTTCTAGAACTGAGATTGCATCTGGTACACAGACAAAAGGTAACATCTTCCATTTGGTTGGTACTGATAAAAGTTACTTATTTGTTCAAATTGATCAGAGTTGGTTGTGGTATAGGAGAATGTGTCATGTGAATTTTGATAATATCATCAAGATAAGCAACACTTAGGCTGTAAGAGATCTTCCAAGACTGGTGAAACCTGCTATCAGTTTATGGAAAGAATGTCAATTGGGTAAGTAGAATAGAGTCTCATTCAAAAGTAAGGAACAATCTTCAACCGAATTGTTAGACTTGGTGCACACTGATCTCTATGGTTCAACAAGAATTAGGAGTTTGTGAGGAGATAGGTATTTCATGTTGCTCATTGATGACCACTCTCAGATGATGTGGATAACTTTCTTAAAAGAGAAATCTAAAGCACTTGAGAAATTCAAAATATTCAAGGCTATGGTAGAAAATGAAACTGGCATAAACATAAAATGCCTCAGTCTGATAGAGGTGGAGAATTCACATCTAGTGAGTTCATAACATTTTGTGAGAAACATGGGATAAAGAGACAGTTATTTTCTCCAAGGACTCCACAACAGAATGGAGTAGTGGAGAGAAAGAACCGTACCATCCAGGAAGCATCTAGGACTATGATGATGGAAGAAAATGTTCCTCAGATCTATTGGAGAGAAGCTATAAGAACTACTGTCTATACTCTTAATCAACTACAAATCAAAGGCAATACTGGTAAAACCCCTTATGAACTTTGGTTTGGCATCACTCCTACTATGAAGTATTTCAGAGTCTTTGGTAGTAAATGCTATATCAAAAGAGATGAAGATCTTGGCAAGTTTGATGCTAGAAGTGATGAAGGAATACTCTTGGGATATTCTACTCAAAGTAAAGCATATCGGTGTTATCACAAGAGATTGAGAAAGATTGTAGAAAGTACAAATGTGAAGGTTGATGAAGGCATGGAAAGTCCCCCAAGGCATTATGAGTATGAAGGAGATGATCAGAATGATGTCTTAGACCAAAGAGAACAAGCCCCTACTCCAGTTTAGATTCAGACTGATCTGGAGAATCCTGAAAACAAGAAGAAGAGACAAGTTTGGATGAACCTGTCCAAGAATTAGAAGTACAGGAGAATCCCAAAACACCCAGGTATGTAAGACTGAATCATTCTGAAGATCAGATCATAGGAGATAGAAGCAAAGGTGTTCAAACAAGAATAAAAATTGCTCAAGATTCTATGAAGTATTGTTTGATTTCAAAGATTAAACCAAAAATAGTAAGTGAAGCATGCAATGATGAAAGATGGGTTAAAGCAATGGAGGAAGAATTGATGTAGATTGAAAAGAATCACACTTGAGATCTTGTTCCTAGACCTAAGGACAAAAATGTTATTGGGACTAAGTGGGTCTTCCGGAATAAACTAAATGAAGATGGTGAAGCAGTAAGAAACAAAGCCAGATTGGTCTGTAAGGGATATTCTCAAGTAGAAGGAGTTGACTTTGAAGAAACTTTTGCTCTAGTGGCAAGAATTGAAGCAGATAGATTATTTCTTGCCTTTGTTGCCTTCAAAGATTTTAAGGTATATCAGATGGATGTTAAGTCTACTTTCCTAAATGCTGATTTGGAAGAAGAGGTATACATTGAGAAACTTGATGGATTTCAAGTGTCTGATCATGGAAATATGGTCTGCAAGTTGAAGAAAGCATTGTATGGACTCAAACAAGCTCCAAGATCCTGGTATGAAAGATTGGTTTCAACAAAGGTACTACTGATAGTAATTTGTATTTTAAGATTGATCAAGAAAATATCTTGATTGTTGAAGTATTTGTTGATGATATCATCTTTGGAGGGAAAGATAGTATGTGCAAGACTTTTGTAAATCAAATGCAAAGTGAATATGAGATGTCTATGTTTGGGGAAATGAATTTCTTCTTTCGTCTATAAATCACTCAAACAAAGAAAGGAATCCTCATATCACAGACCAAATATGTGAAAGAATTGTTGAAGAAATTTGGGACAGAAGATTCAAAGGCAATGAATACTCCCATGGCAACTGGATGTAAGCTAAGATGATGAATCCCCTAAGGCTGATCAGAAAAAGTACAGGTCAATGATTGGAGGACTGCTCTACCTTACTCAAACTAGACCTGATATTATGAATGCTGTTGGTCTTGTTGCCAGATTTCAAGCTAATCCTAGAGAGTCTCATGTTATGGCAATCAAGATAATTCTCAAGTATTTGAAGGGAATAGTTGAGTATGGATTATGGTATCCTAAGGATCATGATTTCTCTCTTCATGCATATACAGATGCTGATTGGGCAGGAGATGTGGATGACCAGAAGAGTACCAGTGGTGGTGCATTCTTTTTGGGAAAAAGATTGGTTTCTTGGCTAAGGAAGAAACACAAGACAATATCTCTATCCATTGTAGAAGTAGAGTATATTACAGCAGCAGGCAGTTGCACTCAAGTTCTGTGGATGAAGCAAATGCTAAGAGATATCAAAGTGGAGTATGAAGAACCTATCACAATCTTCTGTGATAATTCAAGTGCAATAAACATATCAAAAAATCTGGTGTTGCATTCAAAGACAAAACATATATCCATCAAGTTCCACTTTTTGAGAGAACAAGTGAACACGAATGAAGTCAGATTGGAGTTTGTGCCCTCAAAGTATTAGATTGCAGACATTTTTACTAAACCTTAAAGGAGTTTGTGCTCTCAAAGGACTCTTTTGAGTATCTTAGGGAGAAGTTAGGGGTTATTACCCCTCTGGTTTTGAATTAAGATGCACTGATGTGCATCAGTTCAGTGGATCCCACACTCATATCTTTTGATCCAGATTGATGTTAGGAGACTTCTACTCAGGGGGAGCAGTCTGTATGCTTCTGAAGTGTGAAAAGTGGTTGCAAGTATGTGCCCTTTGCCATTGATGTCAAAGGGAGAGAGAAGACTTGTAAAAAACAAAAGTGGTTGCCGATCAAAGGGGGAGCAGGTAAATGGTTGTTGTTGATAGGGGAGCTATGTTAGTCAGTGAGGAGAAGTTCTTGTCTTGATGGTTAAAATAGTTTTTCACATTGTATGTTGCCATCAATGACAAAGGGGGAGATTGTTGAAAGTATGGGCCTAACCACTGTTGTCATTGATGTCAACATACTCCTGTTACATTGATGTCAAGGATTGGATGAGTTGTATGCTGAGGATATTGAGAAAATTAGTCCTATCAAAAACACAAAAGATTAGTGAAGACAATGAAGCTCTATGAAGTGAAGATCCTAGCTAGATGAAGATCAGAGAATGCACATCAAAGGGTTTGTAGATATGTGTCTGAAGATGATCCAGTAAAGATTTAAGAGGTCCATATTAAAATGTGGAGGAGTTATGGCCATGAGAGTAAAACTAGTTCCAACAACTATTTAGAGGTGACAGAGAAACACAATTAGGTCCAGAGAGATGTGGAAATACATTATCATATTCTGCGGATCTAATGGCATGTTTGGGAGGCTAATGTGAATTGACAACTCAATTGGTTCATGGTTTGGAGGTCCATAAGAAATCCTTCTAATGTGACAGTGATGGGCGATTGTGTTCTTGAGGTTCCGGACAAAGATGTGAATGATTACAATAAGCAAAAGTGGTGTGGATGTTCTGGGTGATTCAAAAAAGCTTGTGGGGGTCTCTAGATTGTGTCCAGTTTGTGTTGGCAGTCCACATTAAAGATTAAGCTCGTAATTGAAGATTTACCTTCCAGTTATGGTGTTTTTCCTAGTCTTGGCCGACTGAATGTTTTACACATATTGCGGATAATCTTGAAGATGTTTTGCAAAGCCTGGCATCTTCCTCAAAGAAGATTGAAGTCCCAGCTATGTGCATCTGATAGTGTAGTAATGTGCATGAAGTTTTTGTAATAAGTAATAAAATAAAGTGTGTGTTGTGCTAACTTTGATGATCATTCCAAAGTCAATGTCATGTATAAATAAGAGTTACGAAGTCATTCAAAGGGATCCTTGTGGTTATGCTGAGAAGGCGGTAGTGTAGAGGAGCGAAAAGCAGAGCAGAGGTGTTGAGCTTAAATGGAATTGACTCAAGCATAGTGAAGATGCTAATCTCCAGTTCAAGTATGTAATATTCATATTCTTCTGTAGACAATGTGTCTCCTATAGGCAGTGCGCCTCTTGTGAGCAATGTGCTTGGGCAGTGAGCCCTAATTGGAAAGTGCCATTTTATTCTTCTTATTCTTTTAACAAAGACTATATTCTTGGGTTAGTCACCCCGTGGTTTTTCCCTTAACCAGGTTTTTCACATTAAAATCTTGGTGTCTTATGTGTTGAATTTGTTTATACTCTTGAATTATTACATTATGCTTCCATGATTGAATCTCTGATATGCTATTGAAATATAAGAAGGTTTTAAAGTGAATAAGGAACAGGATTTTAGTAACAACTAATTCACCCCTCCTCTCAGTTGTCTATCCTAAATCTAACAAACCATAGGCAGTGCTTAATACACTACAGATAATGTATTGTAGAAAGCTGCTACAACAACAAATCTAAGGTTGAGTGCCCTATCATTGTCTAGGCCTTCAACAGTCTGACAAGTTCAGGATGTTAGTTCTTGAAACCTATCCACTAGGACTTCCCCGGGAACCCATTGTTGAAAGGGTTTGGCCTATTTTAACAAATTTGGGAAACCTCTGCCTTAAGATTGACTATCTCAAGACCATGGCCAACCTCAGCCATTTCCTTGCACCATTCCACAATCAAATGTTCTTCCTCTTTAGTGAGGACTATTGGCAGACCTTTCTTGGATGTTGTTGTTAGTCTGCCTAGCCATTTGGAGAGTGTGGCTATTGGGATTTTTCACTTTTTGGAAGCTCACCTTATTGACATGTCATTTTCCTCAACATCATAGAGTGTCCCTTTCATGTCCTCTGAAGGCAATAGCCATTTTTCATTGTTACCTTCTATGGTATTTGAGGTGTAGGAACCTCATTCTGCGGTATTCGACAAGTAGAATTCTCCTCTACTGGTGCAACAGGATCTACTTCTGGAGGAAATTTACAACCTCATTTGTGGGAGGGAAACTGTGTCATGGCTCTTTTCTTTTTTTTGGTTCCAATACGGGTCACCACTGCATTCCCCTTAGCCATCTGCATAGAATAAGTAAAATCATAACCAAGAAGGGAAAACAACATATATTTACTTCTTCTAATAAAAATAGGAAGGCATTTTTCATATTAAATTATAGTTATCTTTATGTATGAAGACAGTGATGCTTGACCAAAAGATTAATTAGTTTCTGTATGTGTTTTCTTTTTAGTTTGTTGTATTAACATTCAAAAATACTGTTAACACTTTACAGACTTACATTTATTCTAGAGTGAGCGACATAAGGAAAAGAGGAGTGACAAGCATGAAATTACATTGTATGCAAGGGAGTAATAGTTTAATAGTAAGTTAGACTTTAACAATATCTCATATCTCTTAGGCATGTACAACATAAACATACTCAGGCACAACAAACTAGGAACCACACTCACATTTTAACTATGACTGTAATGATTGCAATATAACACGTATGGAAACACAACTATTTAACAATGACTGTAGTGATGAAGAACAGTTAAAATATTACAAATGTAAAACAGTAAGACTAAGCTTAACAGATCTCATATCTTAAACATAGGGAAACACAACTCCTAACCTATGACTGTAGCGATTGTAATATAAACCATAGGGGAACACAACTATTTAACTATGACTATAATGGTTGCAATATAAACCATAGGGAAACATAATATAAATCTTACGAATGAAAAATAGTAAGAGTTTAACAAATATCACATCTTTTGTGAATGATGAACTCATTCACAGGCATAAATTATTGTGAAGTTAAATGATGTAATATTTTGAGTGACTAAATTGATGAAGCATAACCTATGAAAAAGATGAAACAAAACCTAATAAAAAGAGAAACCCCCAAATTTATGACTGGCATTAAAGAAAACCTAACTGAATGAGAATGTAGAACCTATGAGAATAAGATAACTAGAGTTAGTGATAATGTAGAACCTATGAGAATAAGATAACCAAAGTGAATGATAATGTAGAACCTATGAGAATAAGATAACTAGAGTGAATGATAATGCAAAACCTATGAGAATAAGATAACCAGAGTGAATGATAATGCAAAACCTATGAGAATGAGATAACTAGAGTGAATGATAATACCAAACTAATGAGAATAAGATAACCAAACTGAATGATAATGTAGAACCTATGAGAATAAGATAACCAAAGTGAATAATAATGCAGAACCTATGAAACACAAATGCTAAACTATGACTGTAATATTTGCAATATAAAGCCTATGAAAAGAGAAATGCTAAACTATGACTGTAATATTTGCAATATAAACCCTAAAAAAACACAAATGCTAAACTATGACTGTAATATTTACAATATAAACCCTAGGGAAACACAAATGCTAACCTATGGCTGTAATATTTGCAATATAAACCCTAGGGAAACACAAATGCCAACCTATGACTGTAATGAAGATCAATATAAAGCTTATGAATGGAAAACAGTAAGTTGCCTATTAAAAAATATCATATCTTAAAGGCATGTACAACATAAACATACTCACAGTAATCTGGAAACCCCACTTACATTTTATGACATGGAAACACAACTGCTAACCTATGACTTTAATGGTTGTAATGAAGAACAATATAAAGCTTACGAATGGAAAATAGTAAGAGGAATACCTAGAACAATATGTGCTTGTCAGTCCTCCTTTTCTTATGTCGCTCACTGCTGAATGAGTGAATACTTGAAGGTTTTCATGGCTATTTGAATTGGGAATTATTTGAATCTGATTGATGCTTGTTTGGTGTGGCAAATTAAATCCCTGTCCTATTTCAAATTTGAATTCTGGGTGATATGAATTGCAGATTTGATTGATTTCAACCATTAATTCTTGAGTTGATTGGTTTGGTGTATTGTTTGCATTTGTTTCCATAATATTTTTTTAATAATGGTGGCCTTACAACAAGTATTTTTGGATGTAGGTGGGTTTTTAGAGGAAGGAGCCAGTACGTGTGCAGATTATGTGGCAAGATGGGATAGACTCCTGCTGATACGTGTTGTAGATCTCATGTTTGATGAGACAAGTGGATGCATTTGCATGTTGTTTAGGTTATGCTACGGTGGGAAACATGGTTGTAATGGGTTAACATTTCAGTCAAAGATGGGACACATGGGTTTGAATTGTGTTGACGTGGCACCTCTATTTTGTTGTGTAGTTGTGATTAATGTGTAACTGATGCCTAGATTGGTGAGACAGTTGGGTTTGAATGTTTATGGGGAAGGGTGCAAACTTTTATGATACAACTATTTTATTTCCAAGTTGGCTCTTTACAGTGATATGTTAGATACAATTTCAAAACACTTACACATGTTTGGCTGCTAGCCTTAGCTTGTTTTGTTGACAAATATATACAATTAAATGTGCATTTAATATCTAATTTGTGTTTGATCTCATCATTCTTTTTTTATGCAAGTATATTTTCCTAACTTGTGGAGGACCGGCGTGTGAGTGTGGGCCCCAACGTGCGCTAGTCCTATCACACGTTAAGGCCCCCACAAATGTTCTAGCTCCTCTCCCCTATATAAAAACGTAACAAATGCCTACAATATTTAATAATAATACAAGGTTTAATTCCAACTAATACTTGTTACCATATAAAAGTAATGAAATTTCACACAACGCAGATCACATACCTATGGGCCTAGATAAACGAGTAGAATTCCAGTAAGGAAGACTTCAAGTGACATTTTCTTCCTATCCATGATTTGTTTTTCTCTTTTCATGAAGTCTAATGGACTCTCTGCATTAGCTAAGGGCATGGGATATGCAAAAACCAAAAGTAGTTTCCCCAAGTTGCTTGATTAGGTTTTAGCATATCCTTTATATCCTGCAAAAATTCATATTTTGTAATGACAAGAAACATAGGGAGATGTATATTTCATCCTAGATGCTAGGGTAATATCATATGAAAAAACCCTTGTACACATTTCTATTCTCTAAAGGTAGAGACATATTGTGTGGTCTTTCAATCTCGATATTGCTCTTTTGTTAATGGCTACAGTCGCTGTTACTCTTGACTCTGCCATTTGTTTCCTTGTTTTTTTTCTTTTCTCCTACAAAAATATAGATAATTACTCATTCTCCATAGTTGAAGTTATTGTACTAAGAGTTATAACGAGTCAAAATTATAATTGAACTTATGAATATTCATTGTCGTGACTCGTACCATTACAAAGAGTAATCTGTAGGTATTGTTGAAAACCATAGAACATTATGCCCATTATCACATCATTTACTATCTATAAAATTATTTTATTTAAATAAACCTGACAAAATGAATAAGCTAGAATTTAGAAATAACAAATATACATTGACATAGGACATGACTTTAGGTAGCATCTCAACTCCAGGAGACCCTTGAATGGGTAGTTTATATCCTGTATGCATATAATTCTTAGTATGCTACTAATAAGATCAGTCACAGTGTATCACATTATAAGCGCAAGCGCAAATAGCTTCTGGAACATGTAATACATAAACTTAGCAAAAACCCATGAGTAATATGGAATAGTTTTGTGAGGTAGAGATTTGAAAGAAAGAAACATAATGGGAAGATTGGGATCATCTACTCTAGTAGCATAATAAAGTAACATGGACATGAGAGAAGCACCATCACCTAAGGAATGGTGCATGTTTATAATCATTGTGGCTCTTGCCTTGTTTGTATTGTAGTTCAAAAAGTGGAATGCCCATAAAGGCCTACATTCTCGAAGAGGGGTTAGGTGTATATTATCAATGTAATTATTCACAAACTCATCATTTTCATTTCAGTTTTCACCCAATATAACACTCCATATCTATCATGTATCTACCATTAAACAAAAAATTATAAAAAAAATATAATATATTTGTTTAATTATTTATAAAAAAATTGAACTATTTTTTACCCTTTTATATTTTAAAAAAACTTGTTTAAAAAAATGTGTTCAATAATTTAATTTAGTTAGCACCTCTTCTATTGAAGCCATATTCACAATGATAATTTATACCAACATCAAAACCATTCATAATTAATATAAAAAGTAAAATAAAAATCATATGAACTGATACTCATAAATTATGTGATGATAAAAATCATCACAGAATTTTAATACATTGCACATAAATGTTAACAACATAAGGAGAAGCTATAGACCATCGTATGAAAAAAATGGGGGTACTATGGTAAAAGAATATTCTTTATGACTTGCTTCATGCTACAGACATCTATGGGTTCTTCCACCTCAAAAATCACTTGATTGCAAAGTGAAAGTCCTAAACTACTGAATGTCTGGCTGGAAGGACTAACAACCTCATAACCATTAAACATTTCTTTCAGACTAAGGTCCATGAAATAAAACCTTTACTCTGTAGTTCTTGTATCTTTTCTCAAAACCACATTGGAACATCTATTTCTCTTTATGTTAAAGGTCTTATACATGTTCTAATGCAGATTCAAGCTCAAGTAAACAAAGTGGCACTTGAGGTATCTCACTTACAGGAACTCTTGGATCACTGGGGTAATGCCCCTTGCACAGTGGCACGGGTTCCTCCCTGTCCTTCCTTTGTCAGAGCACGATCACCTTCTCATGGCCAAGGATGAAGGAGTGGGTCTGTTAGGGACTCCCGGCCCTATTCTCAGCCTCCTCCTCACCGTGGATCTCACTGTTGTAGGCGATTGTCCACTCCATGAAATCAAGGATGGAATTTTGGTCATCCTATGAGTGATCCAGCTGCTACTATAGGTTGGCCCTCTGCTGACAATGTAAGTGGACCTATTGGTCACAATACCTCTTGGCCTACTGGTGGTGCATTCAATCCAACTACCACTGGTTGGGATAGCAACAAAGTTTTTCCAAGCCTGAATCTGGCAATTTCACCTCAGCACGAGGAAAATAATGTAGAGATTGAGAATGAACAAAATGATGATGGCTAGGCTCCACCAGATGTCATCCTGGACCCTACAGCAATATGGGGTAACCTAGATGACAAGGACCCCCCTTCTGTTGGATTTGCATTAGCTGCTTGAGTTTCATTTCTACTCTATTTTTATAATTTCTGTTATGTAATTTCAAGTGAATACCCTTAGACTTTCTAGAACTTTCTAGGCTCTGCCCCATATGACAGTTATTTTGGGGTGTGTCTTTATACCACCCAAACCATATTTTGTGGCAGTGTTTAACTTATCTTTTTATTAATAGATAATTTCACATTTTCATAAAAAAAAAACTATACTTATGCTAGTCCACTGATCATCTCTTAATCCACATTAAATTTTAGCATTGAAAAGGTAACAAATTTCCTAAAAATTTAGATGAATGCGGTATGACTGGACACCTAATTTCTTCTGCAAATTTTTCTAGATAAAGAGAGATGGAATGGCTAGAATTAAATTCTTACTCAAGATGGTAAATTGGTTGTTCATTACATTTACAAAATGTCTTATTGATCTCTATACAGATAGTCATCCTTGTTAGGGTTAGACGGCAGAAGATATCAATTAAATATAAATAAAGTTTAATCAGAGGAATGAAAATACATAGAAATAATAACAACGAGAGACAAGTTTTAATGTGGTTCACCCAAACTCGGGCTACATCCACCAACAGAGAGTCCAATATTATTATCCAGTAAATCAAACTGATTACAACCAACAATCCCTGCAACTCAATACCATTACAAATGCTACAATACAATATCCACCAAAACCCTAACCCTTAGCCACTTTTATCAAGCCTTATGTCAGTTACAAAAATAGGGTATTTTTTTTATGTCAGCTCAATAACCCCAGCGAGGATACATAGCTAGTGTATAGTACTTGCATGATCAGTCGCCACCTACCAATAATTTCCCACTTAGAGACTGATCAGGCTCCACACTAAACAATCTCCCACTTGGAGACCGATCCTAGATGACACCGCTGCGTGTGCAACTCCCACTAGAAATAAGCACCCTAGTCTCTGTTGTTCTAATTTTATTGTTTCAGTCTTGAAGACCAACTGAAGCTGAAGAGAAGCGCAGCTTCTTCCTTGTCACTGCCTTTGTAAACATATCTGCTGGATTTTCATCTATATGTATCTTTTCCAGCTATAACTATCCATCATCCAACACTGACTGAATAAAGTGATACCTCAATTGTATGTGTTTGGTCTTTGAATGTAAGGTAGAATTCTTTGCAAGATGTATGGCACTCTGGTTGTCTATAAACAAATAATTGTTAACCTGTTGTTTGCCCAATTCTTCCATGAAAAATTGTAGCCATATCATCTCTTTGCTTGCCTCTGTGGTGGATAAAGCAACCACCTTTTGCAACCGTGAGATCCAACTCACTGCTGTCCCACCTATAGTAAAGACATAACTTGCAGTACTCCACCTAGTATCAATATCCCCTACCAAATCTGAGTCTACATAGCCTGCTAAATTAGTATTAGAGCCCCCAAAACATAAGTGTTTATTGGATGTACCTCTCAAATATTTGAGAATCCATTTTACTGCATTCCAATGCTCCAATATGGGATGACTCATATACCTGCTTACAACTCCTACAACATGTGCAATATCCGGTCTTGTGCATACCATGGCGTACATTAAAATTCCTATAGTTGAAGCATATGGTACCTTGGACATTTTTTCTTCCTCCTCTTATGTTTTTGGATACATCTCCTTAGTTAATTTCAAATGACTAGGCAAAGGTGTGCTGGCAGCTTTTGCATTCTCCATATGGAATCTCTGCAACACCTTTTCAACATAATCAGCCTAAGATAGAGTCAATTTTCTATTCTTCCCATCTCTACAAATTTTTATACCAAAGATTTGTTTTGCTGCCCCCAAATCCTTCATAGCAAATGACTGTGCTAACTACTATTTTAACTCTCTTATATGATCCATGTTAGACCTAGCTACAAGCATGTCATCAACATGTAAACATAAAATAATGTAGCTTTAATTATCCAACCTCTTAAAATAAACATAATTGTTAGAATTACACTGGCTGTAGCCTTGCTCAGCCATAAAACTATTAAATTTCAAATACCATTGCTGAGGTGCTTATTTCAGGCCATATAAAATCTTCTTCAATCTACACACTTGTTTCTCCTTACCTTTGACCTCAAATTCTTGGGGCTATTCCATATATATCTCCTCCTCCAAATCACCATGGAGAAAGACAGTTTCACATCTAACTGTTCCAAATGCAAATCTTCAACAGACACAATACTTAAAACAGTACGAATAGAAGTCATCTTGACAACCAGAGAAAATATCTCATCAAAATCAATGCCCTTTTTATGTGCAAATCCATTTATAACTAACCTAGCTTTAAATCTTTTCTTACCTCTATCTTCCTCTTTTAGCCTATAAACCCATTTGTTTGGTAAAGCCCTTTTACCTGCAGGCAACTTACATAATTCCTAAGTCTAATTTTTCAACAAGGAGTCCATTTCTTCTTTCATTGCAAGCTCCCACTGAACCTTTGTATCCACCTACATAGCTTCATCATACTCTTTTGGTTCACTAGCATCTATTAATAAAATAGAATAAAAAGAGGGAGAAAACCTTTCAGAAGGTCTACTTAGCCTTGTTGACCGTCTAACATTCACTGGAGTTTGTGGTATTTCTGGTTGCTGTTGCGGAGCATGAGGAACCATTGGAACATTATTATTTGGAGTATCATCCAGCACCACATAATCCTTTTCTTTTTTCTCATGTTGTTGCAACTAATCTTTGTACAACACCTTCTCATTGAATACAACATCCCTGCTTCTTACAATTTTCTAATTTTCAAAATCCCAAAGCCTATAACCAAATTCATCAATGCCATATCCAAAGAAGGTACATTTTTTTGATTTTGCATCCAGCTTGGTTCTATTTTTAGAATCTACATGTGCAAATGATTCACATCTTAAGGTTTTGAGAAAAGAATAACTCACCTTCTTACTTGTCCATGCTTCCTCTGGAATACCACAACCCAAATGAACTGAAGGACCTCTGTTAAATAAATATACATTGGTGTTGACAGTCTCTGCCCACATATTTACAGGCAGCCCAACATGCAATCTCATGGTCCTTGCATGCTCCATTATTGTCTTATTCATGCATTCAGCCACTCCATTTTCCTGTGGAGTCCCTGGAACTGTTTTCTACCTACAGATTCCATTAAAGGAACAATAATCCTCAAATTCTTTACTGCAATACTCACCACCATTATTAAATCTGAGACATTTTAATCTTTTACCTATCTCATTCTCAACTAAGCTTCTTCATTTCTTAAATGTTTCAAATACATCAGATTTATGCCTAAGGAAATAGATCCAAACCTTCCTAGTTGCATCATCTATGAATGTAACATAATACCAAGAGCCACCAAGAGAAGATACCTAAGCTGGTCCCCATACATCTGTATGCACAAGCTCCAACTTTTCATCTTTCTTTTGCTTTCCATCCTTGAGAAAACTAACTCTCTTTTGTTTGCCATACACACAACTTTCACAGAAATCCATATTAATACATTTCAGACTTGGTAAAACTTTCTTAGAATGAAGTACCTTCATACCTTTTTCATTCATATGCCCAAGTCTGTTATGCCATAGTGTTGTCTCAGAACCTACAACTGTCTCAGTCTCTTCCTACGAACCTGTAGCAACTGTTCCTGAACCTATTTGTTTTCTCTGTAATAGCTAAAGTAGAAGGAATAGTATGACCTATACAAAGATATAAGGTGCCTACTTTCACACATTTTGCTACTATTAAGACACCTTTTGAAACCTTCCAATTTTTATCACTGAAAGTAACAATGTAACCTTCTTCAGCTAGCTGCCCTGCTGAAATTAAATTCCTACTAAGCCTTGGAATGTGCCTTACCTCTTGTAGTAGCCAATGATTTCCATTCTACAATTTAATCTTGATTCTTCCCTTTCCAACAATCTGACAGGGTTCATTATCTCCCAAATAAACTAGCCCAAAATCCCCTTGGACATAATCAACAAAATAACTTCTATGGGGCGTAGCATGAAATGAGGCCCCTAAATCTAAAACCCATGAATCATTAGCATTATCTAGGGAAAGAATCAAAGAATCATCTTCAAATTTATTACTTACCATTTTTGCCTCCTTATTGCCTTCCTGTTTGTCTCCTTCTTTATTTTTTCGAGACTAGTAATCTTTCTTCAGATGACCTGGTTTCCCATAGTACCAGCAATCCTTTTGTCCTCTAGTTTGGGATCTCTTATCCTTTGATTTTCCTTGTGACTTCCCATGACTTCCAGAACCTTTTCCTCTCTCCTTTGATTTGCCACTACTTTCTGCATTCAAAACACTGCATGATGTGGATCCACCTGTGCTTTTCCTATGAATTTCCTCACTCAAAATAACACCAACAACATCATCAAATTTTAGGGTATTTGAACCAGAAATAGAGTTACTAACCGCCATTACCAAACTATTCTAGTTTTTAGGCAAAGAACATAATATCAAGAGAGCTCTAACTTCTTCATCAAATTTTACATTTACATAAGTCAATTGATTGGTAATCGTATTAAATTTATTTAAATGATCTGTCATAGATCCACCTTCAATCATTTTCAAATTAAACAAACGCTTCATGAGAAATACCTTATTTGAGGCTGAAGGGTTTTCATACAATTTAGCCAAAGCTTTCATCAGACCATCTATTGTCTTTGTTTCCGTTATATTGAATGCCACCGATGGTGCAGGCACAATCAAATGGTTCCCAATGCCTTTCTATCAAGAAGATTCCAATCCTCATCAGTCATTGTTGTCGGTTTCTTGGCTACTCCTTCCAACAGCATCCATAAATCCTTCTGATAGAGATAATCCTCCATCTGCATCTTCCATAACTGATAGTTCTACCCATTAAATTTATCAACCTTCAATTTTCCCTCATCCGCCATTGCTCCCACTCAATTGTGAGACTCCCACTCAACTGTGAGTCCTTCCTACAGATGATAATCAAATGCAACCTAGCCTTGTTACCACTTGTTAGGGTTAGATGGTAGAAGATATCAATTAAATGCAAATAAAGATTAAATAGAGGAATGAAAATACACAGAAATAATAACAGCAAGAGACAAGTTTTAATGTGGTTCACCCAAACTTGGGCTACATCCACCAATAGAGAGTCCAATATTATGGGATCAATGGTTGAGGGCTTACATTCAACAAGACTTGATCCCTAGTGGTCTCATCTAAAACTATTCAACTTTATGAGAAAACCAAAAACCCTTGACATATTGATAACCTCATAAATACCTTGAATATTATTTTAGTAGATAGGAAACATAACTCCATAAAACTCTACAAATTACCAAATGTAAAAAGAGATTCTACCCAAAGAGCTCCATATGAAACCACAATTTAAGTACTTATTTTTTTAAAAGTTAGTAAACTTTTGGTTTACATGTGGAAAAAATGGAAAATATTTTTCTAAGGATTGAGAGAAGTATTTACGCTAAATAAAATTTGATAGATTCAATCCAAAGAGCTCAATATAAAAACATAATTTAGGTACTTGTATTTTTTTTTAAGTTAGTAAACTTTTGGTTTACATTTTGAAATCATGGAAAGTATTTTTCTAAGGATTGAGAGAGGTATTTACACTAAATTTTTTTTGAATGTTTATGACCTGAGCAACTTCATTAATAATACTCTTTAATTAGTATTTGATTTTCAAATTTTAGGTAACTTTTTTCTTTGTATTGAACAAAGATGAATAATACAAGAGAAATGCATCCACAAAGAGTTGCTCAACTTCTGAGAAGGAAAAAATAGAAAAAAAACAATAAGCATAGCTAAAGTATTGGCATTTGGTTGTCATTGATGTCAACATTGTCATGGATGTGTGATGGTGTTCATGGTTGGATGTCATGTTCTCATGATGAAACATTAAGATGGGAATTAGAAGCACTAAGATGAATGACGATATATTAAGCTATACTGAGGATGAAAAGATATTGCTAATGGCCTATGACATGTTGGTTGATCCTTCTCATTGTTCTCAAGGATGTATATGATGTTATATGAAGGTATTGACCTCCGGAAGTTGGTGAAAGTTTTTGCTACAAGATGACTGCTTTGAAGACTGTTTGGGAGATTGCTCCACATCTTCACTCTTTTGATGTTGTGCCTCTATGGATTGGAAGATAGCTTCATATAGTTTCAAATCATATATGTTCCATGTTTCATGGTGTTTGGATTACCGGAAGGGTGTTTTGCAGTTGACAATTTGAAGACAGTGTTGGTTCTAAAGAAGACATTCACTGTGCAACAATGTTTGGCTCTGCATTCCTCCGCATTTAAAGATGATGTCTTGTGGTTTAGAAGTTAAGATCAGTGACTTGAGGAGGTGTTATTTCTAAAGTTTCAAGTCTCTACACCTTTCGCAGCGAAAGTTATAAGTGGTAGAGTTTCGGTCTGTATTATGTCTGAGAAAAGCTATGTTGAAAGCTTGTTGAAATGGTCTGCATTCCTCTAGAAGAGAATAATTGTCTATGTAGTTTTGTGGACATGTTTAGGGATTTTTATTACATGCATCTTTGTATTTTCAAGTGTTTTGATGCTCCACAAAGTTAGTTTCTCAATGACAATGTGTTACAGTGTGTTCCGGATGGCTGTTTGATCTCAGTATGCATGTTTTAAGGTATGCAACACAATGTATTTCCTGTACAAAGTTAGAGGTGTATCTAAAGGTACTGTATGAGTCATGAAGACTCATCTAAAAGAATTTCCTTAAGATCTTGTATGTTTCCAGTACCACATAAGGTTTTTCAAGTAGTGGTGTCCGTTATACTCTAAATTTCATGTCTTCCTATTTAAGGCCATCCTATTTCAAATGAACAATGTGTGCAGAGGTGATTCCTTGATGAATGATGCTTAGGACCAGACTAAGCATGTATTGGGATCCACAAGGTGTGTGTTTTCTCCTAGAGTCGCATGTAGTTTATGATAGGGCTTGCCCTATGCATGCTTCATGTGTTGTGATCACTGGCCGACTTGTAAAATGTAATATTCTCATTGTATTGGCTAAATTTTAATGTAATCAATGAAATGTCATGTATATATTGTAAACCTCATTGGTCTAGGTGAGGTATGATTGTGAAAATGAATATGTAAGTATGTGAAGAGAAGAACATGAAAATTACATGCATTGTGATGTCTAATTGAAGGAGAAAGAGTAGAAGTGTTAGAGGCTATCCTTATTCATCTTGAAGATATCTTTGTGACAAGAGTGAAGTAAAGAGTGTGCCTAACTAATCCAATCATTAGAATAAAGTGTGAAGAGGTAGAATTGCAATCAACAAAGATATAAGCTGCAATGTCAGTTTTTAGGCAGTAGAAGGATTTTCATATTGTAATCATCTTTAAGTTTGTTCTCAGATTAGGGAGTAGTCACTTCCTTGGGTTGTAGCCCTAAAACAAAGTCTGCGGGGAGTAGTAGCTTCCTTGGGTTGTAGCCCTTAAACAAAGTCTGTAGGGAGTTGTAGCTTCCTTGGGAGTGACCCTAAAGCAAAGTTTTTTAGGGAGTGGTTACTTCCTTGGGTTGTAGCCCTAAAACAAAGTTGTTATTTTGAGCCTCATATATTATGAGTTAATCCTCATAGTGTGTTATTGTTGTTTGATCCATGATGAAGAAATGTATAGAAAATAAATGTTGAAAAGAAGAGAACACACACACACATAGGATAACCCCCTCCTTTTAACTCAATCAAAGAAGCCCCCAAGAAAATATGATTTGGCACTTTATAATTAGTGTGTTAACAACTACCACTCACAAGAATACTTAGTGGTCTTGATCTCAATGCTTTACAAAAACCTCACAAAATTGGTTTATGCTAAAATTACAATATTGAAAGAAACCAAAGTGAAACTAACAACTCCACAGCAAAGTACATGAAAAAACATGCACTTTCAAAAAATGAATCGCCTCGATCTGAGGTCATATGCAAAAGTTATGCACCTTTGAATGTCCCAAAATGGGAACTATGAAGAGTCACCTGTGAGAATATATGAGTTTTAAAAACACCATGCATTGGAATTAAGAATCATCTACACCACTACCAAAAGCATAGAACAATAGCCAAAATCAAAAAAAGAAGCTCAGAAATCAGAGCTAGAATGACCTAGAATGGGGCCTTGGAAGTTTGCCTTCCAAAATGAAATAGCCAGCATAGAGGGGTTTGAGTTTGCAAAAGAAAATTTCTGCAAAATTTGGTAGAATCACTGGCAAATATAGATAGGTCTTGCTAGTATAGCTAAAAATATCCTCTACTTGTTTGGTGGCACGTAGACCAAGACAAAGGAGTAGGGCTTAATTTAAATTGGAGGCATTTTTTTTTTGTTTTAAAAAAATTAACAAAAGCCCTAAAGAAGGTTGAACATGTAGGAAGGCCTGAGGGTTGAAAAGCAAGGATAGGGGGTGGGGGTCAAATCCACTCTTGCACCCTCCTTAAGCAGTTTGCAGACCCACTTAAGTGGGTTGCACCTTGGAAGTGGGGAGATCAGACCTCAAAAGGGGGGCCGACTCCCTCACAAAGGTTTAAGTCCCTTTTTGTAGTGCTTTGTAAGCACTTGGAACAACACTTAAAAGCACTTAGTACAATGCTTACAAAATTTCTTTGATAATTTTTTAATTTTTTACCTTTTATATTTTTTATAAATTTTTCGATAAAAACATCTCAAACTACGTGTTGAGGCCAAAAATGGCCTCTGACAAAAATAACTTTGCCTTTTTATCTCCCGACAGTGAAACTAAACAAATTTTATATCAAAATTTGTTTTTGAAGCCTCCTAGATGCAATGGCAGGGTCCTTTTGGCATGAAAATGCTCTGAATGAGAACTAAGTTGTAGATCTTAGCAAGAAACCCCCATTTCACAATTGTGTCAAATGATCTCTGATTTTAGTGAAACGAACACCAAATCTTACTTTATTGAGCCTCCTAGACATGTTGGAATAGCCAAAAATTCCACTAGTATAGTCACAAACACTGCAATCACCCAGATCTCACAAATACATATGCAAAGCCCAGAGGTTAAAATGTTTCCGTCAAACTTTTATGATTCTCTAGATCATCCAAAGATGCAAGAGAAGAGCATACTAGGTTTTTGGGAAAACCTACAACAAAGATTATTAGACCCCTGAATCTCTCAAAAAGGAAACTAAAATCTATTCTACACTAGAATATCTCTGATACCATGTTAGAATCTGAAAAGATTAATAACCCAGAAAACTAGTGCAAATGAATAGATATTAAACTATGAAAGAAAAATGATTCAAGATCAAAATAACAACACAGAGTTAGTCTCCATGAGAGTAATGTGAATGCTCATAAACAAAATAGTATTATGAGGATGCAAAAGAAAAATATGCCTAATACAAGCTAGGTAACATGTTTATATAGAAATGGGAGAGGGAGGATGTGGCAACACCAGCCAATAGGAAGTGACCACCTATCGGACTAAAGATAGAAAAGTATCTTCCCAAGATAGCTAATGGATGCTCAATTGTAAGAAGGTGACACCTCATAACCCACTCATCTAATTAAACATGCTTTATGTGTTGAACACAAGGAATGCTAAGAGGGGGGTGAATCAGTATTCTATAAAAAAAATCCTTTACATGTTCTTTAATCCATTCACCAAATTCAATAACATGAAAGCAAAATAAACATAGAAACAACAACCATAAAAACATAACACATGGACACCAGGATTTTTACTTGGAAAACCCAAAGAGGGAAAAACCACTATGAGTGTTAGCAAACAATATATTATGATATCAATATCAGATTACAAAAGGTTCACTACCATAGGGCTCACTGCCCAAGGACTCACTATCCAAAGAAATGCTCACTGCATGTGGACTCACTGTCTAAGGAGAGAAAAAGATAGAAGAGACGAAAGAAATGGCTCACTACCAAAAGGAAAACAATTACAAGTGCATCTACGAAGGCTGTGATATAGTTCCAATGAGGCTCAATATACAGATTCAAAGCTTTTCATCTTTGTCTGCCTTGCTTTTCTGTTTTGCTCACATAAGCTCTGTTCTACAAAACTCTGTTCTTCTTCACACTGATCTGATCACAAAAGAAAACTTAATTTGCACATTCACATTACTCACAATACTTACATACTATTTGCATCACAATCCATCCAATATATATATCTGTACACAAATTTGAATCTTAATTAGGTCGGCCTAAAACAAATAGTACTTGTATACAAAAGTAATACTAAGTCGGTCTCAAGTCTTAACTCAATATTCAATGTGGACCTATATAAACTCTTAAGTATCTTCATTTAGATGTGAACACATTATAGAACCACTTAAGAGGTTGATCCAATCAAGAGATTTCACCCGTATACTAATTTACCTTCTATGTCAGCCTTATTCTTAAGAACATACTTAATTACTTTATCTATCGGTCCATAGCTTCAAATGCGATCATTATGAAACTCTAAAATCCTTGTTAATTATTGATCCCTTATCATACCTTTAGAACCACAAAACATAATATTCAACTACAGACAAATGCAAATCTCATAACTGTCACTTAGTCACTATGAAACACTATCAGACTATAAGCCAATAAAGAACACCTTGTGAAATGTGATCAAAAGAAATTCAGAAGCTATAACTCTAGATTTAGGTATTCATAATAAGTATCTTGACTTCCTCAGAACCATAAGACAAAATATGCAACAACAGAGGAATGCAGACCCTTTTACCCTAGTACTGTACACTGTTCTTGACTTAGGCTTTCTCACCCGAGCTTAGCTAAATCATACTATGTCTTCTAGAGATCTTCAAGACTTGCAAACTTGAATATAATACCTTCAAACAACTGTAAACAACATACCTGAACCATACACTATGATCTTTGACTGCGGAGGCATACCATTCCTATCACTATCAATCACTTTGTATATTGTCCATACTTAGTCATTTTGGCTAAGTAGTCTTTCAGACTGAAATCCCCTTTACCAAACCTTGTTGTCATCAATGACAACATTCTATATTAACCAACAGAGTATTGTCTCTTGACTATGTTTCCAACAATCTCCCCCTTTGTCATTGATGGAAACACTTAGTGAAAAATATATGTTGCTCCCCCTTTACTCTATACACCCTATTTTGCTTCTCCTTGTTAGCTGATTGGCTATTTTTCACTGATTTTCTTCTCCCGCTTTGACATCAATGGCAAAGGTGTATGTACAAGTGTCAAAATTTATGTCAGATCTGTAAGACTGTCATACTCTACCACATATGTACAAATATAATCTTTAAATTAATTAGTTAGTTGTGGGAGGTAGAATATAATTATAAATGGTCTTTAGCAGAGTTGACTCTCCATCCCATCTATTCTTTGCACTATCCAAAATTTGAATGTGATCATTTATCAAAAAAACTAATTTTTCTTCCTTCTGTACATCTGAGGGTGTATCAATTATTGCTTTTACATTCAAGGCTTCTGCTGCAAGATTAGTCATTGAATCTATTTTAGGACTTATTATCCCTCTTAGCTGGCATAACCTTTTTTTAACTTCTTCCCTCTTATTCATCAAAGTACTTAAGTTACTGTGGATATTTACAACTTGTATCTCTTTACTACTTATTGATTCAACTATTGGATCAAATGACCTAGAGATATTTATCAACTACAGTTCCTGATCCTTGATCTTCTCTCCTAACTCCTTTGTAGCTTCCGACCATGATAAACATAATTTGTACAAATCACAAGCTTCTTTGATGGCATTTTGTATTCCTTTTATTCCATTATCTAACAGAGTTTTATCATTAACTAACATGGTCTTTAACTCAGCTAATCTCTTCTCATCAAACTCTTTTCTTACTTTTGTTTCTACAGACTTTTCAAAAGATTCAAAATGTATACTTACTGAGTTTATTAGTCCCTTGAGTTGATCTATTGAAGATAATGAAGTATCCTTTTGATATGTTAGCATCATCTTTTCAAAAATACCATATGCTTCTCCCATGAGCTCACTATCTTGGATGTGAGACCTTAGAATTTCTTCTTGAGCCTTAGCTTGCACAATTGATACCAGTTTGAATTTCTATACAAGAGACATTGAGGCCAAGTTTATTGGTCCTTGTAGAAGCTTAGGTGCATACAACACTTGCTTTTCCAAAAATTCATTGACTAAATTAAATGAATCCTGGGTGGCAGTAGTGTCTCTTTCCATATCAGACACTTCTTTGTTTTGCTCAGGAGGTTCCAGATCCATATCCTCTTGTTGATCAATGTTTTTATCTAGTGAAGGGATTTTCTTAGCTTGTTCATGTTCTTGATTATCAACTTTATTCTGCTCAACAGTCTCAATTTGGTCCTTGTCAACTATGTCTAGACCATCAGTAGTAGGGGCTTGATCTTCTTTCTCCTTTATCTCTTCATCATTTTTGTCTAACTCTTGGTCCATGCTAACATCCGAAGTAGATGCGTCATCTCCAACACTTGTTTCTTCATTATCATATATAGTTGGGAGATGAAATTCTTTTAACACACTCAAAGTGATTTCCTTAGTTTCTTTAACTACCTTCTCAATGTCATCTGACATGAGAGTGTTCATTCTCTGCTTTGATCTAAATTTTCCACCAAGCACTTTGACTTTTGCCTTTTCTTCTAGGGTGATTTTAGGACATAGCTTTATTAGTGTATGTTCTCTAAGCTCAATGTCCTTGGCCATAGAAGGTTCTTTTCTTGCAGACATTATACTTCCCAAGCTGTCTGGAAGATCAGTAATTATCTCAATGAGGACTTTATTGTATATGCCTGAGTACTTGATGACAACAGTCTCAATGATGTTTTTATCTACATCATTATAGTCATCATACATTTGGGCAATAGGTTTTAGATTGCCATCAACTGTAATGGCCCTCAATACTTCCTCTAGACTCATTATAGCATGGTCTTTTGTAGACACTTCAGTCTTAGCCTTATTTCTCCCTTTACCCTTACCAGAGGTCTTCTCCTTTGTGGTACTGAAGGGTTTGCCTTGCTGAGAACCAAAGGGTGGTGCACTTTGTGCCTTCATCTTTTTCACTTTTTCATTAGATTTTTTTTCCTCTACATCACCATCACCAACACTAACATACATTCTTTGTCCTTTTGTCTTCTTCCTTTTGTGGCCTTCACCAATGGGTGCTTCTGCAGTGGTTGAGGATTAATAATGGAGGATTTAGAGGCTGTTTCTGAGGAGCTCATACCCCTTGTTTTCCTTTTAGGTGCAGCAGGTGCCTTTGGTTGCACTTCTTAAATTTCCAGAGCTTTATTAGCTTTCTTTTCTTTCTCCTCATTTTTCTTAGCTACCCTTTTAGCCTCAACTCTAGTTCTTGTGCTAGAAATTTGTTCCTTGGTGAATCCTTTGCTTTGTGCATATTCTTCCAGCATCTTCCAGACTTTCTTTACTATTTTAGGCTGCCTGAGCTCCACATGCACCTTAACAGATATTTCCTCATAAGTGCCAAATCTTTCTTCACTAGGATTCTGGGGCTTGCTCAACATAAGATCTACAAGACCTATTAGAACATCCTCTGCCACCTCATAGCCCATGGGTGGTACCCAAATAATCCTAGGCTCTACTACCACCATCATGCACTAATCTTTATTCACAATAAAACAAATGTCATTCTTGTACTTTTCTACAACTGACTTAGGGATCCTCATTCTAGATTGCATTGAATTTTGAAAGTTCTTAAATTATCCCCACAATGCTGCATTCTAAGCATTCACATCACCTAGGCTGCTCATATGATCTCATATTTGTGCATCTACATGTTTGCTTGGATCCCAAACAATGTTATTGATTCCTGGAATTTCTCTTTTGAAATAGAAGAATAAACAGAGTATTAACATGCCAAACCTAAAAGGGTATTTTGATTCCTTACTCTTCTTCAAATTCTTTAGCAACTACTGCTAGATAAGTTCACACAGACCATAATCCTTATTTTTCTTGATCATCTCATATGCGGTGTATATAGCTATTCCAAAGACTGAGTTCTCTTGATTGGTGAAGTATATCCTATAACTAATGATTATAGATGCAAACTTGACTGCATGATCCTCAATTGTGTTCACAGTCAGAGCTCTCTTGTCAAATTGTGCTCCAGTGGCTTCTAGGACTATTGAATTCTTCATAGGTTTCAATTGAGGTATCAAACTAGTAGAGCTTAGACTGGTAACTACCCTTATTGCATCCTTTGTTATCATATGTGTAGACTCAAGCCACATGAACTCATCATGCATTTGGCTTAACACGTATTAGACCCATGCATCTTCAGTAAAGGTAGGGAAATCCAATTACTATATGAATTTCTTGTCTTCCAGGACCTTGTATTTGTCCAACAATTCAAGCTAATCTCCACTTAAGTGATTCAAATATAATTATGTGAGTTTGCCTCCATCATGTTCATCTAGGGCAACATGGACATAAGCCCTAACATCATCTTCATGCATAACACCAAACAAAATTTCTAAAAAATGCACCATCTGGATCCACTTCTGTTGATTTGAAAGGGTGTTTCTTGAATTTTAGCCTCAGCCTCTTATTGATATCAACTATTAGTGGTGTTTCCATTTCCACAATGATTCAAACAAGTTCACAGTAGGGTTTCAAACTATAAATACCTTTTTATGCCAAACTAGGGTTTTCTTTACTTGAATCGCTCTGATTTGCTTTGAATTTCTAGAAATCATTGAAGACACTTAAAATTCTACTTCAATTTACCTTGGACACTTGATAGCTTGGATGCAAAGTGATTTTTATTTTGAATGAGAACCTTTTTAACCTTTGTTGTGAAAACCTAGTCATCATAAATGCAGTTTTCAAAAAAGCTAACAAACTCTTCACTGTAGAACACAGTCGATTAGGACTGCTCTGCAATGTGCCGCATTAAGTCTTTTTCTTCTGGTTCTTTCTCCAAATGATTCATCCAATACTATTTTAACTCATCCTTTAGTGTTGGATCTCAGCATAATCAATCTAGCTAGGGGATCTTATGATTTTCAAGATAACTCCCCCTGAGCCAGAGCTCTCAATTTACTTCCTAGAGGAAGTATATGCACCAGAAGCTAGTGCAGACCCCTCCTTGTCCTCAATTGCATCTTTCTTGATCCAAATCTTTCCCATCTTTCTTTGTTTCAATTGGATCAACTTTATTATTTCTTTTATCTCCCCTCTGCTTGTTTTCTTCTCTTTTGCATAGTAGTTTCTTTTCACATTTTTGCTTCTACAAAATTTTGTCATATGTCCAGGTTTGTTGCAATTGTAACACACAATATTCCTCTATCCTTGATTCCTCCCATTGATTGGATTTATCCTTGATCTACATTGGTTATCCATATGCCCAAATCTATTGCATGCAAAGCATTTTCCATTGAAGGATTGAGCATTCATTACATTGTTGAAACCATTCCTCATTACACTCCTATATTCATTTGCCATGTGACCAATTATTTTACAATTGAAACATTGACCAGAGAAAGATGGAGTATTTTGATTCATTCTACTCCTACACTGAGTAGCCCTATGACCAAACTTATTGCATTTAAAACAATAGCCATTGAAAGATGGATACCTTTAAGCATTTGGCTGCCTAACTGGAGGTCTTCTAGGTTTGCCTCTCTAATTCCAAAACTAGCTGCCTTTGTTTTTCCTCATCTCAATGTTTTCATGGCCTAATTTAGAACTTTCTCCCTTTTCAAATCCCAAGCCTTGCTTGTCATTTGGACTCTTTTGACTTTCAATCAACTCCTCAAGCTTTGCAGAGCTTAGTTTGATTTTTTTTATAATTGTTAGCTACTTCCAGATCATATTTCAAAAGTAACACATCTTTTCCCAAATTTTCACATTCCTCAGACTTATCCTTAATAGCCTGATTCAGATACTCCTCAACTTTTATTTTTTCTACAACCAGCCTTGATAGACTGTCTATGGATTCATGTGCTTCTTTTAGTTGTTCACTTAGATCTTTTCTTCTTTCATGGGACTTCTTGACTTGCTCCTTTAGTTTCAAAATGCAATCATCAACTTCTTTGATATTTTCCATCAAATCTTTGATATCTTCTTTAGACTTGTCAAGATCTTCAAAAGCAGCTTGTAGTTGTTCATTGTTAACATATATACAATCACCAATTTTAATGGTACCTAGATGACTTACTTCTAGAGAAGTGAGATATCTTATTGCTGCCATGTGTACACCTTTCTAGATCTTCCTCAAGTTGTTAAGCTCCTTCCAAGGAACCTTGCTCTGATACCAATTGTTGAACACAAGGAATACTGAGAGAGAGGGGGGGTGAATTAGTATTCTATAAAACAAATCCTTTACATGTCCTTTAATCCATTCACCAAATTCAATAACATGAAAGCAGAATACACATAGAAACAACAATCATAAAGACATAACACATGGACACCAAGATTTTTACATGGAAAACCCAAAGAGGGAAAAACCACCGTGAGAATTAGATCACAATATATTATGATATCAATACCAAATTACAAAAGGCCCACTGCCACAGGGCTCACTGCCCAAGGACTCATTGTCCAAAGAAATGCTCACTACAGGTGGACTCACTGTCCAAGGAGAAAGAAAGATAGAAGAGAGGAAAGAAATGGATCACTGCCAAAAGAAGAACTATTACAAGTGCATCTACCAATACTATGATACAGTTCTAATGAGGCTTAGTATACAAATTCAAAGATTTTCATCTTTGCCTGCCATGCTTTTCTTTTTTTCTCGCATAAGCCTTGTTCTGCAAAACTTTGTTCTTCTTCAAACTAATCTGATCATAAAAGCAAACTTAATTCACACATTCACATTACTCACAATACTTACATATGATTTGCATCGTAATCCATCCAATATATATATACACAAATTTGAATCTTAATGAGGTCGGCCTACAACAAATAGTACTTGTATACAAAAGTAATACTAAGTTGGTCTCAAATCTTAACCCAATATTCAATATAGACCTATATAAACTCTTAAGTATCTTCATTTTGATGCAAACACATTATAGAACCACTTAAGAGGTCGATCCAATTAATAGATTTCAACTGCATACCGATTTACCTTATGTGTTGGTCTTATCCTTAAGAACATACTTAATTGTTTTATTTGTCGGCCCATAGCTTCAAATGCCATCATTATGAAACTATAAAATCCTTGTTAATGATTCATTACCAATCCCTTATCATACCTTTATAATCATAGAACATAATATTTAACTACATACAAATGCAGATCTCAGAATTGTCACTCAGTCACTGTGAAACATTGTCAGACTGTAAGTTGATAAAGAACACCTTGGAGAATGTGATCAAAAGAACTTCAGAAGCTATAACTTTGCATTTAGGTAGTCATAATAAGTATCTTAACTTCCTCAAAACTATAAGAGAAATTATGAAATAGCAGAGGAATGTGGACCCTTTTACCCTGGTACTGTACACTGTTTCTGACTTAGGCTTTCTCACCCAAGCTTAGCTAAATCATAGTATGTCTTCCGGAGATCTTTAGGACTTGCAAACTTGAATATAACACCTTCAAACAACTACAAACAACATACCTGAACTGCACACTGTGATCTTTGACTATGGAGGCATACCATTCCTATCACTATCAATCACTCTGTATACTGTCCATACTTAGTCATTCTAGCCAGGTAGTCTTTTAGACTGAAATCCCCTTCACCAAACCTTATTGCCATCAATGACAACATTCTGCATTAACTAATAGAGCAGTGTCTCTTGACTATGTTGCCAACTTTATGAACCTAAGCAAGATTAATAAAAGGTGTAGGAAAAACCTAGGAATAAAGGGAAAATAAATAACCCAACTAAGAAATAAAAACCTACACTAACAAACACCCATCACTAAAACTTGCCCTATAACATGTAACACAACATGCAGTAACTTCTTTCTTTGAAAACTTGTTACACCTAACACATTTAATTGCACTTCGATATCCATATAATATTACAATTAAGTGAAATAGTATACAATATTATACCAATCCTCTTCCATGGCAGAATTTTGGTAGCATTTCATCAAACCAAGCTTGTTCCAACTTACTCTATGCTCTATAAAGCTACTCTCCCAAGCCTCTGATTTATAGGATTTTGGCCAAATTAATACTATAATGGTATCCTACATAATCAAGGAAACCATATAACACTAGTCTCAATTATCAACATGTATGGAGGAGTTACATGCAAGAGCCACCCACTTTATTAATGACATCATGCAATAATGATTCTATGTGACTCTTCACCTTCCCAATATGGACCACCATTTTATGAGTAGACTAGTCAACCCACTAACTGCTCTTACATGGTGCCATAGAATCTAGCATAAGTGTCATACTATATCATAAATAACTCATATCTCTTACATGCCTCTTACAATATCATAACCAATTTGCCAAGCATTTGGAAAGTGTCATGGCCCCTTCTCATTGAATCCACACCCAATTCCAAGAGGGTGCTAATAATAAATAATAATATTATATTTATTGTTTTTCTTAAGTTCCATAGCATCAAATTTTATAACCATTAACAATAAAATAGTACAACTTAGTTACCTACAACTTTGCAAGGTGAATATCACCTAAGTCAAACATTCTCCCACTTGATATTTATATTGAAAGAACAAATAGAGATAAATTACAATAGGTTCATCAAACAAAACCTATACATCCTCAAGAAATCATGAAGGTTAATCTTCAATAAACATGAAGATCAATATGCAAAACAAATAGCTACCATTGGAGTCCAAATCCATAAACCTATAAACATATCTAACAAAAAGCTACCAAATAAAAGGTACCAAATCAAATTATGTTATTGTTCTCCAACCTCTAAATCTATATAACAACATGGGTACATAATTAAAATGATAAAGAAACAAGATCATCGAATGAAATTTGTATACACAACTAATGGAAATATGAAGTAACCATTTATGCATAGACCTTCACTTATAATCTAGAGTCATAAGTAAAGCATCATAGTTCATATCCTCTGAATCGCTATTTTTTCATCCCTATACAAGACCAAGTACCTCTTGCCAATACCAAACTACATGCCACACCTACATTATACGAGTCTAATAAAGTAAAGTGGTCAATGTACTAACCCAAGGCATAAAATAAAATACTAAAATCAATGTTAGGGATCCCACTACAAATCCATTATAGACTCTAATAGCTCAAGAAATGTGGCAACATGATTTCAAATCTTCACACTAGGAGATACACGTGTCTCTAATTTTAAAATATACAAATCCAATACATAAATACTAATACACCTCCATATGCAAACCAAATTCAACTAGTTGTACCCTAATAGAGCATCCAATGCATCAACTAAAGGCACAACAAACTCAAAAATTATAGATAAGGTTCCCAGTATAGGATTATGATAGACTCCATGAATTCGATTATGATTGCATGATCTCACATCTATCTAGAACCTATAATTGACAAAAATCTACTATAAGAATCTAATAATCCAAAGTACTATCAATGATAATCACATGATGTTAATAGGAACAACTCATTAAAACAAAGAAATAACAACTTAAAATAAAGAGCATCAAATACACAGAAAATCTCAACATTACCTAAAGATGTTAACAACTTTAGTAAATGATGCAGGAGCATCCAGGTCCACAAGCAATCAGCATCACCTAAAAATATTTTAGTTTTTCAATTTTTGTTTCTATTCATATTTTGTTGTGCTTTGTCTTCTTTTGTGTTGGTTTTTTGATGCATAGGAAAATGGGATGCAAGGAAGAGGAATCGATTCAAAAAGGTTCAACTACACCAATGAGCCCAAAAACAAGGATCTTCATGGAAAAGTGGGAACAATAGTTAAAGTTCTTGAATTCTTCTTGGAAATGGTGTTTGGACATGTATTAGATCCCATCCCATCCATTGGTAAAGGTGGATCAAACTTTGAACTACTAGTTCCTTCACAAACCCCAAGAAAGGCAAGTAGCCTGACAAACAGAGAACAATCCCAATAACTTTTTATACAAACATCCAAATGCAACTCTTAGATATGAAATAGATACCCATTATGCCTCCCCACAACATACTCCAGAATGGGTTTGGGTTGTTTTGGAAAATGTGCTCTAAAAATGAACTGGTAATTCTGCTACAAGGGTTCAAACTCAGAAATGTCACTGTGAAATGCCACGAACAGTCATACATAACTTCCACACAACACAACATGACATCGATCACTTAAGTTAGATTGTAGATAACATAGTTATAGACATTTTCCCCAAGTTACATAAAGCTCCAATGGTGGAAACAAATGTTATGGCATTTTTCCCAAAACAGGGTACTCTAAATTAGGGTTTTGACAGTTTTTTCAAAAAATGCAATATCTTTCACAAAACGAAACCAAAATGCATGAAATGAAAAGGAAATGGAGGGTGATTGTCTGTAATATCACATACATACACTTTCACATGCCTATGAGTTTGTATAGATCTGTACAAGGGCTAAAAACAACAAATTTTCTAAAGAAAATATAGAAAAATAGTGCTTTTTTAACATTCCATTTCATTCCTTCAATCACCTATGAATTTACAAAGGTAAACAAGGCCTTTTAAAGGCATTACAATGCCCTTTCAGTTTCCAACTTATTTGGGATGAACCAAGAGCCAAATGACTCTTCACATTCTAAGTTTTTACATTGTTTTGAAAGATAACTTTCCTAATTTGCAAATGAAGACAAACCTAGAACATTTAACCTTCCTAATGACTTCATCCTCTGAAATATGACATAATTTATCTTATTACATTATTGAACCATTCAAATTTAATCCAACTCCTATGGAAGTCTCAATTTGTCAAGGTGCTCCTGCACCATTTTGGTCTTTTGCTTCAGGAGGCAAATTTATGTTAATTCAACCAAGTTAAGAGCATCATCATGTAGAAGACCCAATTGGGTATCTCTAGTTTCATTTTGGTGAAAATTGCACAGAATTTGGCTAAGTTATAGCAATCAGAAAAAACCTAAGTTCGTGAACTTTTAAGTTCGCCAACAGCTCAGTTCGCCGATGGGTGACTTCACTGACAGGCCTTTATATAAATCTCACTTTTCAAATAAAATATTTTGTAGTTGCCTCCCAGTGTTGAAAGAAATCTCAATCTGCAAAGTTTTAAATTTTAGAACTTTGTTGGCAAATTTCCTAGCTCACGAACTCATAAGTTTATCGATGGTCTATTTTTTTGACAAGTCGTGCCAAGTTGAGATCAAAATGATTTGGTCCGTGGAGAAGTGAAATTGCTGATAGAAAATGACTTTATTAGTTCATAGGTTTCAAAAATGGCCACTAAGTCGATGAAGAAGGAGAAGGAGTTGTTCTTATCGATATGGAGTGTATAGCTTAGTCAGCAAACTTTCATGCTTTCAAACTAGTTCAAGACTTCTAAAATTTACCAATTTACTGACTCAGTTCAGGAAAGCTAGATTTTACCGACAAAGGGCATGGTGAGTAAAGGGATTGTATGGACAAGGAATTGGTTTGACAAATCATCACTTTGCTGATAACAAAGGAATATGCTAAAGTTCAGGAAAGCAAACTTTTGCCAATAGGCATTTATAACTAAGGTTCAGAAAACCAAACATTTCCCAATAACATGTAAATTTTGTAAAGTTTGGTTCTGCTGATAAAAGATTCCAAGGTTTGAAGAGAAAATAATTTGCCAATGTCAAAAGGCTTACACTGACAAGTGGTTAGTTTGTGAAATCATTATTTTTTTGATAGCTTTAAAGTTTATATTTTAATAGTTGTAACCATGAGATGTAAAGTTTGAAAAGGCTCCACATTGCTGATGTATGGGACTTTATTAAGGGGTTTTTATTTTATTTGTCAAATAGTATTATCATTAATTTGAAATGTGAAAGACTATTTGAATACCTATCTATTTGGTTCCATAATTGAATAACTCCATAACCGTTTCAACTTCCACACAGGAAGAATAAAAAGACAATTGTCATTCTTGTTTGGGGAGATTCCTCAGGAGAGGAAATTCCTCGGGAGGAAGAGGAACAAAGGTGAGATTGTTGTAGATTAAAGATTCCGCTCAACATAGAGGGTTTTAGTAGTTGTAGAATAGAAGTGAGCAGATATTAGATTAGGGGTGATCTTTGTATCTGTTGGAAGTCATTTTGTGCTATAAGTACATAGTCAAATTGAACATTGCAGTGTAACGCTGAGGCTGTGAAAGGCCAATAAATATTTAATTGTTGGTGTTGTGAATTTTAATCAAAATAGTTTCAGATCTGGTTATAAGTTTATGTTTTCTTTGTGTTGTTGAGCTGTGTGTTTGGCTTTCCTGATAAGTTTCCCTAGTCATGACTGCACCAAGTGGTATCAGAGCTATGGTATTGAGTGTTTAGATAGAGCATCAAATGTGAGGTAGTTTGCACTAGGACTTATGAGTGGAGAGTGTCAGAATTAGCCAAGATCAACAAATAAAAAACAAGATAAACTTCTACAAACCATGAGCACAAAAAAGCCAAAATTGATATTCAAGAGACAATGAAAAAGTACAATGAGCCTTGCATATATAGGCAAGGAGATTGAGGTGAGAAGGAGAGAGCCAACTATGACTAACCCTCTATGAGATCAACACATGTTGCAAATGTGGAGGGTGTTGGACAAATGTCTCCAACCTCCCATAAGGTGAGGAGAGAATATCTCCAACCTCTAATGAGGTGAAGTGTTAAAATGACTAACCTCATGTGACCACATGTGGTGAGACAAAAAACTGACTAACTTCAAAAGTGAACTTAACCTTTAATGTCAAGGTGAAATTAGACCTAGCCACTAAGTGTGACTTAAGCCTAGGTGTGGGTTAGGATAAACCCAACACTCTAACACCCTCCTTAAGTTATACTTAGGGAGTAACAATACAAAGATGTTGATGGGTACTAGTTACTAGGCCATGTTAGGTACCCATGTACAAACAATGTTCTCAAAAGGTGGAGAAAAGGAGAAAACCCAGTGGAAACAAAACTCCTCTCCAAAAGAGAAAAGATGCATGAAAGAAATGTACAAGTGAACAAGAAGAGTGATCGATGGAGGACTCATAGCCCCCTAATGACTACTTCTAACACATAAGTACATGAAATATTCTGCCCATAGGAGAGAGAGAAGAGAGGTCATGTCACCCCCATAAACTGTGAAGTGGTGAACTCCAAGATCAACAAGATCAACAAGTGAGAACTAAGATGAACTTCCATGTGAGGAAATGCTTCCTCTGAAAACTGATAAGAGAAGAGAAACCATGTAGCCTCCCCTCAAAATACCTTATGTAGTGCTGGTAGATGCTGGATAATGGATGATGAAGATGATCCACAAATGTTGAACAACATCTCTCCCCTTAAGAAGAAATTGAACCATAGAGGTGTGCATAAGATCTTCCCATTCCAGATAGGAACATAGAGGAAGAAAGATGAATGTCTCTGAATGTCGCACATGATCCAAAGACAATGATGATGCCCATGATGTCTTCGAAGAATGCTCAATGATCTCCAAGCCAATGTTGTCGTGTGACAAAGATTCAGGAACATGGACAATAGATGTATGGTGAAAGCTGAACTGATGTGAATCTAATACTTCTATAGAAGGTGTCAAACTGGATGATGATGGAGTCTGATATGTAGACTCATAAGTATTTGTAGAATTAGTCACTATATAATCTGAAATAGGTGAGGCATGAACAAGTATATCTGAAGATGATGGTGATGCAACTTCATCAAAGCTAACATCGAAGAGAAGACAAATGTCCTCAATGGTGTGATCCAAATCTACAAGGTGGGATTGTACAAACAATGATGTGATGTCTGGTAGATATGCATCCCAATGTGGTGGGTTTGCAACAACGATGATAATGTTCTAATGTAAGGAATCACTTAAAATCATCCTGAATGAAACTTCAGGTGGTGATTTTGTAGTCTTATAGAACATTGAAAAGACAATGTGAGAGAAATGAGGATAGAGTGAATCCCCATGTCGAGTTCTCCCACAATAAGTACATGTGACTTTGCAACATGTAGACATGGTATAATGTACAAAAGATCAAATACAAAAAGGCCCCACTGAAACTGTTGAAAGAGAGACCCCCTAGATTTTGGCACTTTATAACTTAGTGTGTTTTACAAAATAAATTTGACCAATGTGTGGAGAATAAAAAACCATTCACTTTTGCAAAAATTGGTACTCAATTTCAAGCTACCAAGCAAAAGTTATTAAATAGTCAATTTCCCACAAAAATGGCCTAATTTAATTAACTACACTTGAAAATAAAAAAAGAAACCTATCAGAGAGGTGAATATGTCCTTCCAACCACTCATTGGAATCAGGGTGAAATGAAGAATACAATGGTTTGATATGAGAGGGGGTATTGGCCTCCTACCAAACCGGACCTCTCCCACCATATTCGACAATTGATTGATAGTCAAAGTTAGAAAAAACCTTAAATACCTTAAATATGTTATCTCTCATAGTTTAATGTTGGATGTTTGGAATCAATATGTTTGCGGTTACAAAAGATGCTATAGTTACAATAGCTAACAAATAATATTTGATAGTTTGTATAACCTAGCATATATAAAAAAATGCTAAGGCATGACAAACAAGAAATGTTTATAATAGAAACTACAACCAATATACTTCGTAGGATGAAATGTGAAGGGTTTACAAAGCAAACATAACATGAAGTTTAAACAATGCCCATGGATTTGACCAACTTTGATCATTGTTAGCGATTAGCAATCAACAATGAAATGATAACAAACAATAACATGTAACTAGCACAGACAAAACCGTGAGCAGATTGAGTGATTGAGTCCAAAGAGGACTCTGCAGATAAAGCCCAATTTGAGGGCAAACAAGTCAGTAGAGTGGCCAACTTCAAGTCCAACATGGCTGAAGCAGATCGGATTGAGTGCCAAGATAGGCAAAGAAAACCTGTTTCGTGGTGGCCAGGCTGAGTTTAAGGTTAGGTTACAAGATCCTCAATGCCTTGTGAAGCTCAAAGATGTTGGAATTTTAATTTGGAGCATGCGTGCATTTACTGCACCTAACCCATCAGAGATCCTCCAAGGATCTCCTTATCGTTGCCCCTGCAAAACAATTAATACAATTTTGCTGGCCTGTCTGTGCGTATTCAATGTTGGTCAGTGTCTTTACTGCAGTCGGCGAGTTTGATTTTGTTTTGAGCGGCAAATTTTTTTGGTGAAGTATAAGACAAAAGAAAAGAATGTAAGGTAGTGTAACTAGAAAAGAATATTATAGAAGCAGTAGAGAATGTTTTTGAGCATGAACAAAAGTTCTAAGAATATCAGAGTGTGTGCAGGGAACAACAGATAGTTCTAGATGAATAGGAAGAAGTAGAATTTGTGTGCAGCTCCAAATTGCTGCAAATCAAGTTTGTAATTTAGTAGTTTGCAGTTCCATGTTTAGAAATCATATTGTAAATGATATTTTTTAATTTAATAAAACAAACAAAGTTTGCAAGTATAGCTATGTGTCTCCAATCATTCTATTTTTTGTTATTCTACATTTTATATTGGTATTCCTAGTTGATTGGGAAATAGGACCCTATGCATTTTATTTGTGTTTGGGATCTAAAATTCCATCAGATTGTTATCAGAGCTAGAAGGCCCTAAGTCTTGAGTGAGTTGGGCATTTACTTTTTCTGGGTGTTTAAAGTTTGTTTTTTATTGGAGACATGATTGGAGATGAGAGTAAGAGTTGGCAGCAGCCACCACCATTCAATGGACAAAACTATGATGTTTGGGTAAAGAAAATGAAGACCATAATGGTTGCAAATGATTTGTGGGAGCTTGTGATCAACAGGTTCAATGATGTGACTGACCCAGTTGTATATGCAGCCCTCACAAACAACCAGAAGACCCAGTTGAAGGAGACAAGGAGGAAAGATGCAAAAGCATTGAGTCTAATTGAAGCAGCCTTAATAGAGGCCATTTTTGCCTGAATAGGAGCAGCTAGTTATTCAAAGGAAGCTTGGAAAATCCTCCAAACTAGTTATAAAGGGACTAACAAAGTAAAATTGGTGAAGCTCTAGATGCTTTGAAAATATTTTGAGACTCTCCAAATGAAGGACAATGAGTCTATCTCAGACTTTCACACAAGAGTCTCTAGTTTGATAAACCAGTTGAGGATGAATGGAGAAACCATGGAAGAGCAGAGGGTTGTGGAGAAAATCCTCAAAAGTCTACCCTCAAAGTTTGATGTATTAGTGATTGTCACTAAAGATGCAAAGGACCACTGAAGACGCAAAGGACCTCACAACATTGGTTGTTGATGAGCTGATGGGTTCCCTGCAAACCCATGAGCAGTGCCTAAATAGGTTTGCAAATTCTTTCCATGAGCAAGCTTTCAAAGTTTAATCCAATGCAAGAGGCAAGGGGAGAGGTAGAAATAGCTTTAGATGAAGCTCAAGAGGTAGAGGTAGAGGCAGATCTAGATGTGGAAGTGTTGGAGAAGATAGCTTAGGACGAGCACACAACCAAGAGGGAGCAAGCAGTTCTTAGTCCAGTTCCGGACAAGCCAAGAAGAACAACTCAAGTCAGAGGTTTGACAAGAGCAATGTTGAATGTTATTATTTCCATAAGTTTTGTCATTATGCAAGTGAGTGCTGGAAAAAGCAATGTGATCAGTCCAAGCAAAGTGCAAATGTGGTTGATGAAAATGTGGTTGAAGGTAATCAGTCAAAGGCTTTCAAAATGTGCAACATTGTTGAGCAAGGTAGTGATGAGGTATGCTTTTAAGATAGTGGATGTAGCAACCACATGAGTGGTAATGAAAGTTTATTTTCTTTCATTGAAAAAAATGTCAAGTCTGAGATAAAAATGGGAAAGAATGAAATAGTTCCAATTATGGGAAAGGGGTCTATTATGTTTCTCATCAGTCAAGGTGAGAAGGAGATTGAAAATATCTATTTTGCCCCTGGTATAAAGCACAATCTCATGAGTATTGGACAACTAATCCAAAAAGGATACAAAGTGTTGATGGAAAAGGGTGAATGCATCATTTATGAGAAGGATGGAAGCAAGAAAATACTTGCTGCTATGCCAATGACAAAGAATAGAATGTTTTCCTTGAGGTTAGATACATGTTTCTTAGCTCAGTCCGCAACTGCACCCCCCAGGCATGGAAAATGTACAACAGTACAACAACAAGTAGCCTTCAAGACAATCATTCATGACCCCTCCAATCTTTGGCATCTCAAGCATGGACACTTATGTTATGCTGGTTTGAATATTTTGTCAAAGAAGGGTATGGTAAGAGGTTTACCAATCATTGTAGTGCCTAGTGGTAGATGTGAAGCCTGCATTTTAGGCAAACAACATAAGAAACCCTTTCAATTGGGCAACTCTAGAAGGATAAGAGCACCATTGGAGCTGGTGCACACTGACTTGTGTGGCCCTATACAAACAATCTCTATTGGTCAGAGCCAATATTTAATGACCTTCATAGATGACTACAGCTGTAAGACATGGGTTTATTTCTTACAACATAAATCAGAAGCATTTGACAAGTTTAAAGTGTTTAAGGCCCATGCTGAAAAGGAGAGTGGAGATTTCATCAAGGTCCTATGGTCAGATAGAGGGGGAGAGTATACCTCAAATTAGTTTGTGAATTTTTGCAAGCAACGTGGCTTTAAGAAGGGGCTAACAACAACCTATACTCCACAACAAAATGGAATGGTTGAGAGGAAAAACATACCCATTATGGAGATGGAAAGAAGTATGCTTAAAGCCAAGAGACTCCCAAATGAATATTGGGGTGAAGATGTAGCAACAATAGTATATTTGATAAATAGAAGTCCTACAAAGGTAATTAGTGAGAAGATTTCACAAGAGGCATGGAGAAAATGCAAGTGGACAGTTGAGCACTTGAGAGTGTTCAGGTGTGTAGCATATGCACTTGTGCCAAAAGAGAAGAGACAAACATTGGATGACAAGGGTGAGAAGTGCATCTTCATGGGCTATAGTGAAGAGTCCAAAGCCTACAAGTTGTATAACCTAGTCACCAAGAAAATAGTTATTAGCAGAGATGTGGAGTTCTTAGAGAATGAGTCACGGGATGGCTTGATAGATCCTAACAGCTCTGTACATCTCCCGAAAACACCGATTGATGAAGAAAAGGGGTATGAAGTGCAACAAGATGATGTTATGGATCCTTGTAGACATCTCTAGAGAGCTTCCGACACAAACTATAGACAGGCGTAAAGCTCTATACATAGAGTTCCCAATAGCTCCGGACTGCTCCAGACACAGACAAAGAGCTCTAGACAACTCCAGATAGGGTTTGCTTAGCTAGCAGCAGTAGTAGTGAGAGTTAAGACCCCACTTTCACCTTCCTAATGCTAAGAAAGACCAAGAGTCTAAGGGAGATCTACCAAAATGAAAGGTATGATGAAGAGTTTGATGAAAATATGAATTTTGCATTGTTTTATCATAGTGATCCAATTTATTTTGAGGATGTTCTGAAAGAAAAGAAGTGGTGTGAAGACATGGATGAGGAGATAGATGCAATAGAGAGGAATAGAACATGGGAGCTAACTGATTTGCCTCCCAACAAGCAAATCGTTGGAGTAAAATGGGTCTATAAGACAAAGAGCAATGCCGATGGAAGAATAGAAAGGCATAAGGCAAGATTAGTTGTAAAGGGGTACAAATAGTAGTTTGGGAGATATTATGATGAGACATATGCTCTAGTTGAAAGGATGGAAACCATGTGGGTGGTCATAGCAATTGCAGCCCAACACAAGTGGAAGGTACATATCAAATGGATGTGAAGTCTGCCTTCTTGAATGGAGTGTTGAAAGAAGAAGTGTATGTGGAGCAGCCACCTGGTTATGAAGTTTCTAGTCAAGAAAATAATGTATACAGGCTAAAGAAAGCTCTTTATGGGCTGAAGCAAGCACTACGGGCATGGTACAATAGGATTGACTCATATTTGTTGAATAATGGCTTTAGCAAAATCAATGGTGAGCCCACTCTTTACATCAAAACATCTAATGGTAAGATTTTAATTATTGTTGTGTGTAGTTAGGGTAAAATTGCAAATCAGGGCAAATGAATAAACAACAATGATAAAAACCCTAGCAATGCACAATGAAGCACAAGACAACATGAAAATCAAAATAACAAATGTAAATGCAAACCGATCTCCACGCTATGCTTGATTTATCTCCATTGCGCTTCTCCACCTCGCATGAGCATGCAAGATTTTAAAGGATTATTGTTGGAGGAATGTTAGGTGCTCACTTCTGTAGCATAACATTAAGATGAAGATGATAGAATGAATGATAGATGAAGGATGCAAAGGCTCTAATGATATTTCGATAGCATGTGGATACTTGAGGATCAATGCCTGCTAATGGCTTATGAGGGGGTTGATTTATAGAAAAGGCTTGGTTCAAATGGATGGTTGAGATTAAAAAGCTAAATGATTGATGTGGACGGCTAGGATTGATTCAGTTATTCTACTCTTCAAGGGAGTTGTAGTCATTTGACAAGTGTCAAGGAGAATAGGGCTCATTTGTGTTTGTGTACATAAAAAGTACTACATATGAAAGATATTAAATAAAGACTGTAGTACCACTTATCTTTTTAAATGAAAGAGGCACACATGTCGGCTTAATGATAAGATAAATTAATTAAATAAATAAAATTTATTTAATTAATTGGAAAGTCGGTTTATGATGAGAACTTAATTCAAATAAAATATTTGAATTAGTTGGGATATGAGTTGGATATTAATTAAATAAATAAAATTTATTTAATTAATTGGATAGTGGGGAACTTAATTCAAATAAAATATTTGAATTAGTTGGGATATGAGTTAGATATTAATTAAATAAATAAAATTTATTGAATTAATTGGATAGTGGGGAACTTAATTCAAATAAAATATTTGAATTAGTTGGGATATGAGTTAGATATTAATTAAATAAATAAAATTTATTTATTTAATTGGATAGTGGGGAACTTAATTCAAATAAAATATTTGAATTAGTTGGGATATGAGTTGGATATTAATTAAATAAATAAAATTTATTTAATTAATTGGATAGTGGGATTAGGATATGATGTGGAAATTAATTAAATAAATTTATTTAATTAATTGGCTAATGGAATAAGTGGGGTTAAGACTGGGATTTAGGACAAAATGCTACATGATGTCTAAGTGATGTATTTGACTAAGTGTTGCTAGACATGAACAAATTTGGGACAAATTTTGGTGTCTACATTTTGCCCCTCTTTGAGATGATGTTTGAGATGATAAGCTTTATGTCGAGTAACATCATTTCAAAGAAGTTAAAGTATGGATAGAGAAAAAAGATCGGGTAATGATGATGTAAGGATATGATGATGATGGAAAGATAGGATGATGATGCCCCCTCGAGAGGATAGGTGGGTTGGACAAACACGGGTAGGCTCTTGAAATGAAATGGCTTGGTCAAGAAAGAAAGATAAGGGGATAGATAGAAGAAATGATGATGCGTTATGCTGCAATGAAGGTGAGCAACCATGATGTGTGATATAGCACTAGACGTTATGTACCAAGGTATAAGGAACCAAGGTGATGATGTGTCTCATGCCCCAGCGTAATACAACCTTGTCTGGATACAAGATATGAATATTAGTTAGATTGATACTGATGTGATACAAATGCAAGATAAAATGATAACACACATAAGCAAGCAAGCAAGCAAGCATGCACAAATGATTCAAAAACAAACAAGGTATTGCCCCTGTCAAGCTGTAAACCAATGATTGGTTGTCAATTGATGATAGTTGAGAGTGTTGTCATTGTGGGGAAAGCTATATCCCTAGATCAACACAAAGTTATTTGCTAAGTTGGTTCGCTGATTGGCTGATTGATTTGGCTTACAACAAGGCTAGGATCAAGACCATTGATTGCATTTGGATAACTTGGCTTGATTGTTTAACTTGATTGGTATAGCTTAAGGATGGGCTTGCATTTGGATCATTGTTTAGAATGATTGGAAGATAAGAAAATGATTAGATTGATTTGGTTTGATGAAATGTGGATGAAGATTTGAAGGAAATGGATTGATTGGAAGAAGTTGTTTATTGATGATGTAGAAGATAGATGATAGAAGAAATGATGAGAGGAGAAAGAGGCAAAATCGCTAGTGCCTGAATCTGGGCACTTCCTTCGTACTCCAGACTGCCTACATACCCTATATCCATGGGATCAAGGCACTTAACAATGGAAATGAGATGTAGTTCTGGTGTTTTATTGATGAGATGATGAAAATGGATTGATTGGGACTGAGCTACTTTTGATTTGTTGGAGTGATTGGATTTGTTCCGATTGGAGTTGATGTGATTGAGTTGATTTGCTTTGGTGTTGATGCTGATGATTGATAGGATTTGTTTTGATGGTTGGCTTGATGTGCTTTGGTTGGTTTGCTTTGGTGTTAATGTTGATGATTGATAGGATTTATTTTGATGGTTGGCTTCATGTGCTTTGGTTGTGATGTTTACGATTATTGGGTTGATTGTTTTGGTGATTGGATTGTTTTGAAAGATGGTAGTGATGGAGTGATGATTAGAGTGTTCACGCAATCTAAGCTTAAGCAAGTGTTCTCAATATGCTCAAAGGATGTAAAACAAACAGGGTATTGCCCTTGTCAAGTCATAAGCCAATGATTGATTGTTTGATTGATGATGATAGATAGTGTTGTCATTGTGGGGAAAGCTATATCCCTAGATCAACACAAGGATGTGGGAACGCTATATCCCATTGATGATGACTGATGATGATTGATTCAGTTTATGACAAGATTAGGATCAAAAACTTGTTGATTTGATTGGATAATGTTCCTTAATTGATTAGCTTGCTTGATATGGATTAGTGTGACTTGGATTTAAGATCATTGCTTAGATTGATTTGATTGATATGATTGGAAGAAGTGATTGATTGAAATAGATGAATGAATGTTATTGATAGGAAGAATTGATGATGATGATGATGATTTGATTTTGATTGAATGGAGTTGTTTTGGATGATGTTTGATTTTATTGCATGGGTTTTTCGTTGGATATTTGATTTTTGTGGATTTGTTTTGGACATATTTTGATTTTTTTTGTTTTTTTGAGATATTTTGATTTTTTTGTGTTTTTGAATGTTTTTGGGATGTCAATGGATTTACAATTTGGGTAGCCTTTGTGCTAGATACCAATGACAAGGGAGAAAACCAAGTCTAGGTGCAAAGGATAGATAAAAGGATGGGCTCATAGTAAATGGGATGGAAGGCTCATGAGAGTTGGATGGATAGAGGTATAGGCCATAATGGAAAGCTCATGATAAGGGTACACCATACTGGATGGATCATAAGAGAGCTAGGATGTGATCTTCAAAGACTATGTTGCATTAGACGAACTTGCCCCATTATAGGTGGTAATGCTTAGGATTTTTACATGACAAGGATCATGACCAAGGGATGACATGATGGATTGGTTTGAATGGGATGGATAAATGGTCAATGGATAAGACTTGGTTTGGAAAGAAGGTATGTCAAGATATATCCAAACATGTTTCAACATTTTGCCCATATGTCTTCATCAAGATCAAAAGGAGGAAGGGTGGATGAATGGGTTCAATAAGATAGGTATATGGATGTAATGGCTATGGATAGTAGGCTAGGATAGTATGGTAGGATGGAATGGATAGTTTGGATGAGACAATGTGCCCCCAAGTGTAAGTGACATAGAAGATCAACATACACATGATGCCTGTTTGCCAGGTTTTCATCATGGTACTTATCCAAGGCGCCTATTTACTAGGTTTTCACCATTGGACGAAGGGATTTCTCTTTATTTTTTTGGATTTTTTTTTTTGCATTTTTGCTTTTAGATGGGTTGACAATTACACATGGTGCCTGTTTCCCAGGTTTTCACCACGGTAATGGATAGGAGAGACTCAGGTGGCTAGTGCTATGAAGGTTGATAGTGCCCCTTTAGAGATGGATGATGTCTTGGCATGGACCATGTCATTATGCTCATCGATGTTGATAAGGGATTGCATGAAAGCGAGATGGATTGGGTAGACAATGGATTAGGATGTGGAATTATGGTAGGGTAGGCTAGTGGCTTATGGTGTGGATTTATATAGGCTTATGGAATGAAGATGGATGAAAAGTTTATGCCAAAGCATGAACCATAGGGATAGCATTGAGATATGTAGGATAATGGATGGAAGATAGGGAGATGGAGGCATGTGGGAATGTTTTGGAATGGAAGGGAATCATGACTAATGGTTGCACACACCGTGTTAAACATTGAAGATTTTGATGAGATAGTGGTGTAGGAAGCAATGGGGTTGTTTTCTTAGGAGATGGTTGATGAAGTGATTTAGGAACCCACATAGATTTAGTATTTTTAGTGCTTTTGTTTTGCTTGTGGGATTTTTGAAGGGAATGGAAGTTTTGGATGGAAGTAGGCTCTTGGATGAATATAGGTGGTTGGGATTCTTGAGATGTGGATGAGGATGCCTCATTTGACCTGCTAGCAATTTGCTTAGGAACCCAAACCATTTTGCTTTTGGGCTTTGCATTTGGAGGTAAGGGTTTAGATGAACTTGTCTTTGACTCTTTGCATGTGTGCTCTAAGACAGTAAGATCCTTAGGATTTTTGGCTTTATAGATAGAGGCATAAAAAATTTTACTTTTGAATCCCATGGGGTGGGTGGAGTGGATGGACTGATTGGAAGCTTTATGCTTAAATGATGTGTGCTTTTGTTGTCCAGGATTAGGGATGTAAGGATACTTATGAATGATAGATATGTTAGGTGTTGGAAGAAATGGTGGCAAGGTGGATGGAGGGATATTTGGAGTTGGTAAAAGTGGAGGCAAAGTGGATGGTGGAAGGTGTACAGTCACATGCTTTGACATTTATAGGATGATGGAGTTGGAATGGCAACACATGTTTTGGGTATATGATAGGATATATGATGATAAGTGGTAGATTTAGGATGCATGAAGGGATTACCAACATCTTTAGCTTGTTTACCTTGGGGTGTATATCCAAGAGCATATGAGCATGGAGGAACTTTGACATAGTTTGGCTCCAAAATAACTTGTTCATAAAGGCCTAGGCCTTTACCTTGGTAGTTCATGTGTTGGAGTATGCGATTAACTATAGGACTAGCTGTGGTTTGGAAACTAGACTTGAGCTCTTTATTGGATGGAGAAACTGAAGTGGATAAAGGTCATTGTTGTCCTAAGGAGGAACACTCATGTATAAGGGTGGTAAGACCAATTGGACATGATGGTGGATTTGAAGTGGAGTTGATGGTGAATGTGGAAGGAGGATCATTAGGATCTTGATTAGCATTATGTTCATGTAGATCCAAGTTATTTGTTTGATCTTTTATGCTTACTTGGGGGACAAGTGTCTCATCATGACAAGTGGATGTTTGTTCATTATGGATAGGGCTAGATGGTAGATGATTAAGAGCAATTTGGATATCTTGCTCATGGATGTATATAAGATTATGGATAGGATCAAAGTGCTCATGGATAGCTTCTCCATAGGTATCATCTTGATCATAAAGAAGGTAAATGTTATGGATAGGTTGCATGAAAGTGTTTTGATCTTGAGTTGGACTAGGGCTTAATGTTTCCACATGCTTAGGATTAAACCTTTGACATAAATCTTGGGTTACTTGAATGGAAGTTGAAGGCTCTTGGATAGGCTCGTGGTCAACAACATGAGAACATGATGACTCTTGACTTGGATTCATGATAGGAGGCTCTTGAATAGGCTTGATGGCTTGTAGGTCACATGATGGGCTTAAAGGGCTAAGAATGTTAATTAAAGGCTCGTGGATAGGCTCATGGATAGGTGGATCACATGATGGGATTATATGATTGGACATGACCTTTGGAAGTTCTTTGGTAGGCTCATGAATGGGTGTTTCATATGGAGGTAGTTTATTCCTAGCTAGTAGCCAATGGATCACATCCTTCGCAAGGGTATGAGTGGATGGGCAATATAATGGATGAATGATAATAGTAGATGGTGTTGTAGGCTTATGATTAGGACTTTGATTGGATGTAAGGATAATTGAGTTTGATAGGCTAAGATTTGGATTGGATGAGGGTAATACATGGGATTGGGATGATGTGACATGATTTCTTATTGTATGTCGATACACCTTGTAAACAATTGGAAAAAACATGGGGCATGTATTTGTATCATGGCCTTTGGTCCTATGGTATGCACAATAATCATGTTCATCATATGGACTTTCTTCACATGGTTTGACTTCAGGAAGTTCAATGAGTTTTGCTTCAAGCATCCTTTGTAAAACTATCTCAGCCGCATCCTTTGGTGAAGGATTAGAATGACATGGTGATGAAGGTAATGGAGGGCTTGGTGATTTGGAAGGTAGAGGGATTAATGGACTAGGAATGGGATCACATGATGGTGTTGGGATAGGACTTGTTGGCTCATGTGTTGGCATGTGATTGGATGATGGAGACCACTCATAGGATGAACTAGCTAGGTTGGTATCTCCCTTGTCAAAGGTTATTAGATCTTGCATAGGATAACTTGGGCTTGTTTGATTTCTATATAAAGGGCTATTTGGACTTGCATGTGCTTCTTGTTGGAAAGGTGGACTTAGGTCTATCAATGGTGCTTGGTGGTCTTGTTGAAAAGGTGTACTTGGACTTGCTTGATTTATGTACAAAGGGCTATTTGGACTTGCATGTTGTTCTTGTAATATCACTTGATTGCCTTGTGGATGGGCTTGGTAGTGCATTGGAATGTCAGCATGAGGGATTGGACAATGTTGAGGTGGATGTTTATAGGTTGATGTGGCATTGACTTGGTGGATAGGTGGATTAAGTTGATAGGAGGTGGGTGGATATGACATGTGGCTATAAGGTGGATTAGGTTGGTATGGAGTGGCTAAGGTTTGTTGTACTTGTCGGGCTTGACTAGTGGCTAAAAGGTGTTGGACTTGGGCTATGGAGTGTTGCAGTTGAGGTGATTGGCTTGCATGGGGTTGAGCTTCTTGGATGAAGAATTCTAATATTTCAATGGCATCTTGCTTGAGGGGTTGTGATCCTTAATAAAGATTTTGGAGGAATCTTTGGAATTTGTTTTCTAGGTCCTCTAGTGTAGACATGTTATCACCCAAGTGTTTGTCTTAAGTCCTTTTAGCAAGTGCTTGTTTAGAGATTTTTATGATGATGTGGCTTGTTTGGATAATGTGGATGAAATTGAGTTAGATATGATGTATGTTGACTAGGATGAATGTGTAGGATGACTTGTGTTTATGTGTTTGGGTGTTTAGAGCTTGATGTGGCAATGTTCAAATAAATGATTATGCATATACACACATGAATCACTCACGCAAGACACATAAGCAAATTGTTAGTTTGGAAGAATGTGATGATGGTTAAGCAAGCACGTGAAGACACTTCAACAAGTCCTAGTTAAGGCAAGGCCACTATCACAAGGAGGTTCTAATGAAAATCCAGGGGACCGGCACCCCACGAGCATCCAGCAAGCCACTTAAGACTTTAACTAACCCTACTAAGATTTTTAATATACACAAAGGTACACCTCCTTTCGAGTTAGCACTGTATGGTGAGCGCTAATACCGATTAGACTTGGCTTTCGCCTTATCCTCTGATTTTTATAGTGGACCAGATGAAAGTACCACTTGAGGTCATTCCCTTGGGGTGGATACCAAGGCAAGCCTCTCTAAGGCTAAACAAAAGCAACACAAGTAAATATTTTTGATCTCCAAGTTCGTGTTGGGACGCGAGGAGAGAGCATACACATTTACTTGGTCACACTCGCATGGGGTTCATTAACCTTAGAAATTCAATGTGTGGAAGACAATGCAAGCACTTATTTGTTTTAGAGCCCAAATCCAAATGTGATGAAAGACAATGGTTTATTTTAGACAATGCAAGCACTTATTTGTTTTATGCCCAAAATCCAAATGTGTTTGCAAACAATGATTATAAGATAAGAGATGAAATGATTGCACCTGATTATTTTCACTTTCCAAGTTATTGTAGATGATTGATGTCAATGTTTCTCTAGCTCTTTATGAACACCTACAATATAAAAAAAATGATATTATAATGCAGGCATAAAAAATAGGCTCATCAGGCAAGGAAAATTGTAATTTTAGATGCATAGCTGAGTTAGATTTGATTATTTCGATACATTTTTTGTTCAAAAATTAAAAAATCAAAGAAGAGACCCCTATTAATTTTCAGAGAGATTCCCGAAAATGTAAAGAAATCAGAGAAATTCCTTGATTTGCGCCCAAAAATGTGGATTTATGAAAAAAATACAGTCAGCAAAGCTCTGATTTTTTTGCAATGTAAACGACCTCCAAATTAAATCTGTAAAACATAGACCCCCATTATAATTTCAAGGGCTTTCTAGAAATGTAAAAATTTCCAAAAAATTTGCTGATTTGCTCCCAGAATTGCAATTTTATGTAAACACATAAAAACGTGATAAATCCCATAAAAGTTGCAATAAACCCAAATTTTTTCTTGTGTAGCTTCCTTATATCATGGACAAACTTCTACCAAAATATTGTAGAAAAATTCATAGCCGTTTGAAAGATATGATGAAATCTTTAAAACCTAGGGTTTTGTCCAAAAAGTAGCAGATCTGCAACAAAAAGTTAATTAAACCTGCAAAACTCAACAATGGGGGTTATATGAATGCAAATTTTTACTACAAAAATTTGCAAAAGAGATCAAGCGAAGTGAGTCCCACCGGGCGTGTCAAAATGTAGTTAGGGTAAAATTGCAAATCAGGGCAAATGAATAAACAACAATGATAAAAACCCTAGCAATGCACAATGAAGCACAAGACAACATGAAAATCAAAATAACAAATGTAAATGCAAACTGATCTCCACACTATGCTCGATTTATCTCCATTGCTCTTCTCCACCTCACAAGCATGCAAGATTTTGAAGGATTATTGTTGGAGGAATGTGGTGCTCACTTCTACAGCATAACATTAAGATGAAGATGATAGAATGAATGATAGATGAAGGATGCAAAAGCTTTAATGATATTTCGATAGCATGTGGATACTTGAGGATCAATGTCTGCTAATGGCTTATGAGGGGGTTGATTTATAGAAAAGGCTTGGTTCAAATGGATGGTTGAGATTAAAAAGCTAAATGATTGATGTGGACAGCTAGGATTGATTTGGTTATTCTACTCTTCAAGGGAGTTGTAGTCATTTGACAAGTGTCAAGGAGAATAGGGCTCATGTGTGTTTGTGTACATAAAAAGTACTACATATGAAAGATATTAAATAAAGGCTGTAGTACCACTTATCTTTTTAAATGAAAGAGGCACACATGTTGGCTTAATGATAAGATAAATTAATTAAATAAATAAAATTTATTTAATTAATTAGATAGTGGGGAACTTAATTCAAATAAAATATTTGAATTAGTTGGGATATGAGTTGGATATTAATTAAATAAATAAAATTTATTTAATTAATTGGATAGTGGGATTAGGATATGATGTAGAAATTAATTAAATAAATTTATTTAATTAATTGGCTAAGTAGGATAAGGATGGGATTGAATGGGATTTTAATTAAATAAATAAAATTTATTTAATTAATTGGCTAATGGAATAAGTGGGGTTAAGAGTGGGATTTAGGACAAAATGCTACATGATGTCTATGTGATGTATTTGACTAGGTGTTGCTAGACATGAACAAATTTGGGACAAATTTGGGTGTCTACATCGTGTATGCTGATGACTTAGTTTTTACCGAAGATGATGATTTCCTCATTGCTGATCTTAAAGAGTCCATGAAAAGAGAATTTGAAATGATAGACTTAGGTCTCTTGAGGTATTTTCTAGGCATAGAAGTAAAATAAATGCATGATGGTATATTTATCTCTCAAGAAAAGTATGCAGCAAAGATTTTGAAGAGGTTTAGGTTGCATGATAACAAGCCTGCCCCCACACCAACAGTAATAGGTCTGAAGCTGAGCAAGGAAGATTGTAGCAGTAATATGAATCCGACCATGTATAAGAATTTGGTTGGAAGCTTGATGTATTTAACAATAGCTAGGCCTGATATAATGCATAGTGTCAATCTGATTTCTAGATTTATGGAGACTCCAAAAGAGTCACATTGGCAAGCGGGTAAAAGAATCCTTAGATATGTGAATGGAACCAAAGGATATGGCATTTTTTATAGTACAACAAATGTTTTTGGACTGGTTGGTTACACGGATAGTAATTGGTCAGGAAGTGTAGATGATAGAAAGAACACATTTGGATATGTGTTTCACTTGGGATCGGGAGTCATTTCATAGGCTTCCAAGAAACAACCCATAGTTTCCCTATCTACAGCTGAGGCTGAGTATATAGCAGCAAATGCAACAACATGCCAAGCTATTTGGCTAAGGAGGATCTTAGTAGATTTGAAGGAAGAACAAAAGGATGGTACAACTATATTCTATGACAATATTTCAACAATTGCTTTGATGTAAAATCTAGTTTTTCATGGAAGAAGCAAGCACATTGAAATCAGGTATCATTTCGAAAGAGAATTAGTTGAGCATAGTGAAATCAAAATAAAATTTGTAGGTCCGAGCAGCAGCTTGCAGACATTTTTACCAAAGCATTGTCCAAGGAAAGCTTTGAATGTCTAAGAGACAGCTTAGGCATTGTGGACAGCTCCAGATTTCAGTTCTAGAAAGAAAGCTCCAGACAAGTCCAGAGAACTATAGACAAATCTAGATATATAGAATGAAAGAGGTAAGTGGCTCCAGATTAAGGGGGAGTATTGGAATTTTAATTTGGAGCATGTGTGCATTTACTGCACCTAACCCCTCATAGATCCTCCAGAGATCTCCTTACCATTGCCCCTACAAAATAATTAATACATCTTTGCTGGCCTGTCTGTGCATATTCAATGTTGGTCAGTGTCTTTACTATAGTTGGTGAGTTTGATTTTGTTTTGAGTGGAAAAATTTTTGGCGGCAAATTTTTTTGGTGAAGTATAAGACAAAAGAAAAGAATGTAAGGTAGTGTAGTTAGAAAAGAATATTGTAGCAGCAACGGCAGAGAATGTTCTTGAGCATGAATAGAAGTTTTGAGAATATCAGAGTGTTTGCAGGGAACAACAGATAGTTCCAGTTGAATAGGAAGAAGTAGATTTTGTGTGCATCTCTAGATTGCTGCAAATCAAGTTTGTAATTTAGTGGTTTGTAGTTTCATGTTTAGAAATCATATTGTAAATGATATTTTATGATTTAATAGAACAAACAAAGTTTACAAGTATAGTTGTTTGTTTCCAATCATTTTGTTTTTTGTTATTCTACATTTTATTTTGGTATTCCTAGTTGATTGGGAAACATGGCAGCAACCCTATGCATTTTATTTGTGTTTGGGATTTAAAATTCCATCAGATAAGAGAGGTTGATCCTTGAAGAAGATCGATAACACCAGCTAATGTAGAAACAATCAAGAATAGCAGCCAAATACCACCATATTCACCAATCGTAGAGGTAAAAAATGCCCAAGAAAGTGCTAATGGAGATTTGGGTGACCAATAGCAACAGAAAATTCTGTGAATGAAGTAAACTTGCATAAAAAACTAGTGCAGTAGAAGAGACAATTTGAGAGGGCTGAAAGGCCTATGAAGGCTGCCAAATAAAAAACCATCAGACCACAATTGAGGGAGCAATTAAAAGAATGATGGCACTGGGCAGGTTTAGTAGGCTTTGACTTATACGTCATAAACAACAACCTCTACACCAATGAACAAACCACTACAAACTGCTGATCTTCACCTTGGAGACCTGATAGTGATGCAACATTGTCTTTTCAAAACAGTGACTAGTAAGTGCATCAAGGATGAATAGGGTCAACAATCTTGCAGATTCATCCTAGAATGAGCCTGCAAAGGCCGTCAAGGGCCAAGTTGATAAAAAAACTAGGCATCCAAAACAATCAAATGATCAGATACGATGAACTAGTTGAAAAATACCCACAAACCCTCAAACTAGAGAAGATGCAGGTAGGCCAAGAGGGCAAAAAAACCTCTTTCAAAAATTTCACCCAAAATAGTAGACAAAATACAAACTGGCAAATACCAATCCTACAAAAAATGTGATTTTACCCAAAATGGGTAGATGGGCAGAGGGTTGAAAGGCCCTTTTCTAAATTTTTTTTTGACTTTTTACAACTTTTATGTACAGAATTGATTTCAGTACAGACACCTAATTGCAATAAAAAAATACCGAAAATAAACATTGAAATGGCTAGATACATAAATTTTCTCAAAACAAGAAGCATTTCACTTGCATGGCTTTGATACCATGTTAGAATTAGCCAAGATTAGCAAATGAAAAACAAGATAAACTTCTACAAAGCATGAGCACAAAAAGCCAAAATTGATATTCAAGAGATAATGAAATTTAAGTACAATGAGCCTTGCATATATAGGCAAGGAGAATGAGGTGAGAAGGAGAGAACCAACTATGACTAACACTCTATGAGATCAACACATGTTGCAAATGTGGAGGGTGTTTGACAAATGTCTCCAACCTCCCATAAGGTGAGGAGAGAATATCTCCAACCTCTAATGAGGTGAAGTGTCAAAATGACTAATCTCATGTGAGCACATGTGGTGAGACAAAAAAGTGACTAACCTCAAAAGTGAACTTAACCTTTAATGTCAAGGTTAAGTTAGACCTAGACACTAAGTGTGAATTAATCCTAGGCATGGGTTAGGATAAACCTAACACTCTAACAGAGAGTGAAGCAGATGTGTTGTCTAAGGAGCTTGAGTGAATTGTTGCAGGTTTGCGAGCAGCCCTGAGCAATTGAGAGATAAGAGAAGACATTGAAGCCGTGAGAGAGAGTTGGTTGTGAGTGTGATTTTGTTGTAGGGAGACCTACAACTAGAAAGAGTTTTCTGAATTAATGTGAACCTTTAAGTGTGTGCTGGTTACAGAGAGTTGGTTTTGTGAGTGTGTAGGAGAGTGTTGAACATAATGTCTTGGAAGCCAGGAGAATGTTTTATGATGAAGAAAGAATTTTTGAAGCCACAAAAAGAGAAGCTCAAGAGCCTATCCAGAGGAATAATGTGTTTCAAACTATTTGCAAGTCTGGTAGAAAGTGTTGCAGAGTGGTTATGGATAATAGTAGCACAGATAATTTGGTGTCACTGGAGATGGTCAAGAAGCTGAGTTTGAAGAGAAGAAAGTTGAGTCTAGAGATTGTTGATTTTTAGATTAGTAGATATAAGGATGAAATTGTACGTGATATAGTACCTATGGATATATGCCATGTTTTTTTGGGTCGACCTTTGCTTTGAGATAGAGAAGTTGTGCATGATGGTAGGAAGAATATGTATATCATAGTAAAGGATGGGGAAGAATATGTTTTGAGTCTGTTGTAGGATAAGTAGGAAGAGGTGGTGACACAAGTTGAGGATGTGAAGACTAAAGAGGAAAATATGGGTACGAAGGAGTCCCATTATTTTTCTGAAAGAGATGTGCTTAGAAGTGATGTTGATATGCAGGTAAAGAGGAAGAACAAAAATTTGTAGTAGTATGCCCTAATGGAGGCATAGAAAAAGAGGTTGAGAAAGAGGAAGGTGTAACAGTGGCTGAGGATGAGAATAGGAATGTAGATAATGAGATTATAGCAGTTGAAGGTGAACATAATGTTGTAGAAGTTGAGGACATGAGTATAGTGATAGGAGTGGGTAGTGAAGATGAAACATTTGCAGCCAAGAGTGAGAAGATGGATGTCGTAGCAATGAAGGAAGAAGAGGTAATTTTTGAAAATTTTGCATTTATTTATGGTTTATCTTCAATGGTGGGAATAGAAGAGGCTATCGAACAAGAGGTAGTAAATATAGGGGAGCAAATGAATGTATTCCATTTAGATTTGTGTGTAGATGTTGTAGGTTGTGGTGTGGATGAGATCTATTGGGAAGAGGAACTTTGGTTGAGGAGGTCGAGTGATGGTGGGTTGGATCCCATGAAAGAGAAGAGAAGAGGAGAGAGTATTGGGAGGAAAAGAAGAGAAATCCTTTGGTGGAGGAGGACGGTCTATAGTGGATGTGAGTCCATGAGAGGAAGGAGGAAGAAGGTGCACACTTGGTGGAGGAGGATGGCAAGTGTCCCAACTAGATGCTAGAAGAGGCGAAGGAAGAAAGTTTCTGATGAACCTTTTATAGTGATGGAAATTGATGCAATTTGTTGCAACCTGGAAGGGTAGTTCTATTATTCATCTCCATTTTGTGAGCCCATGATTAGAAACTTTTTACCTGCCATGTCTGATGTAGGAGTATCTAGGTCCATAAGCAATTGACATCACCCAAAAATATTTCAGGTTTTCAATTTTTGTTTCTGTTCAGTTTTTGTTGTGCTTTGTCTTCTTTTGTGTTTGTTTTGGTCTTTTTCTTCAGGAGGAAAATTGATGTTAATTCATCCAAGTTAAGAGCATCATCATGTAGAAGACCCAATTGGGTATCTCCAGTTTCATTTTGGTGAAAATCGGGCAAAAGTTGGCTAAGTTATAACCAATCAAAAAAATCTTGAGTTCACAAACTTTTAAGTTCACTGATGGCTCAGTTCATCAAGGGGAAACTTCACCAACAAGCCTTTATACAAAGCTCACTTTTCAAATATAAAGATTTCATAGTTGCCTCCTTGTGTTGAAGGAGATCTCGATCGACAAAGTTTGAAATTTTAGAACTTTGTCGACAACTTTCCTAGTTTGCGAACTCATAAGTTTGTCGATGGTCCATTTTGCAGACAAGCCTTGCCAAGTTGAAATCAAAATTCTTTGGTCCGTGGAGAAGTGAAATTACCGATTGAAGATGACTTTATTAGTTCATAGGTTTCAAAAATGGTCACTAAGCTGAAGGAGAAGGATTCGTTCTTGCCAATGTGGAGTGGATCACTTACTCGACAAACTTTCATGCTTTCAAACTAGTTTGGGACTTTTGAAATTTGCCAATTTTTTGACTAGGTTCAGGAAAGTTAGATTTTCCAGATAGAGGGCATGGTGAGTAAAGGGATTGTATGGACAAGGAAATTGTTTGAGAAATCATCACTTTGCCGATAATGAAGGAATATGCTAAAGTTCAGGAAAGTAGACTTTTGCCGATAGGTATTTATAACTAAGGTTTAGAAAACTAAACATTTACTGATAACGTGTAAGTTTTGTAAAGTTTGGTTCTACCGATAAAAGATTCCAAGGTTCAAGGAAATTATAATTTATTGATGGCCAAAGGCTTACACCGACAAGTGGTTAGTTTATGAAATCGTTATTTTTCTGATAGATTTAAATTTTATTTTCTGATAGTTGTTACCACGAGATGTAAAGATTGAAAAGGCTCCACATTACTGATGTATGGGACTTTATTACTTGGGTTGCTTATTTTTTTCATCAAATAGTATTATCATTAATCTAAAATGTTAAAGACTATTTGAATACCTGTCTGTTTGGTTCCATAACTGAATAACTCCATAACCATTTCAGCTTCCACACAGGAAGAATCAAAGGGTGATTGTCATTCTTGTTTGGGGAGATTCCTCAGGAGAGGAAATTCCTTAAGAAGGAGAGGATTAGAGGTGAGATTGTTGCAGATTAAGGATTCTGCTGAACACAGAGGGTGTTAGTAGTTGTAGAATAGAAGTGAGGAGACAATAGCTTGGGGGTGATCTCTATATTTGTTGGAAATTATTTTTTTGATGTAAGCACATAGTCGAATTGAACATTGCAGTGTAACGCTGAGGCTATGAAAGGCCAATAAATTTTTAATTTCTTTTGTTGTGAATTTTAATAAAATAATTTTAGATTTGTTTATAAGTTTATGTTTCTATTGTGTTGTTGCTCATTGCATGATTGGGTTGCCTGATAAAGTTCCCTGGTCACGATTGCACCAGTAAACATGGATTCAAAACATTATTTACTAATAAATCATATAACTATCATAACTCCCACTACTTGTACACAAACATAACCACAAGGTGTTGGCAAGAGACACTATATGGATTCATGATTGTTGTCATTGATGGCAACAAAGGTCATCCCACATATCCGCAAGACATGATATGTCTCTACCGGAAGTCAGAATAAAGAATGTTGTGGTCCGGTGAAGAAGAACAGAGCATGTGGCAAGGTCCGACAGATTGGTCCGGACCTCTCAGAGGAAGTGTCTTGGTGCAGTGCGGATTTGGGGAAGTCAAGAGGACTACCTTGAGTGGTATATTCCAAGGATTTAGCCTCCGGTGATGGACAAGGAAAAAGATATGAATGGTTGAGTACCGAATTCCTGAGAGACAGTGAAAACAGAGGAAGAACTAACTGGCAGAGTATCAGACTGCTTTCCGGATGGGTTACTATTGATGACAGAGGTTGTGAAGGCATGAATCATGTTTGGCCGACATGATTAATGATATCTACAAGTATATGCTTGATCCGCATTGCTTGGTGAGGAAGGATTCAGCCGACAGAATGAAAGTTTATAAGAAACTAGACTGTTCCGGATGCCGACTAGAAAGGTGATGAAATTACTTGTGCGGATATATATAGAGGATGGATTTAGTTGTGAAGGCGTAGTTGTTGTGGAGAGATATGCGAATAAGTCCAGATAAAGAGCAGAGGTAGCAAAAAGGATCCGGTATGTGAAAGATAGCAGAATAAAGAACAGAGGAAAGATGAAGTGCAGCAGATCAGTGTACTGAGCCTAACCGGAACTGAACTCCAGCATATGCAGATGCTTCCAATCAGTTCAAGACTGTGATTCTCATCACTTTGTAGACAGTGTGTCTTCTTGTAGGCAGTGGGCCTCTTGTGAGCAGTGTGCTCGGGCAGTGAGCCCTAATTGGCAAGTGCCATCTTTGTAATTTCCTATTCTTCTAACAGAGAATAATTTTGGGTTAATCACCCCGTGGTTTTCTCCCTTAACAGGGTTTCCACGTCAAAAATACTGTGTCATGTGTTTCTTGTTTTATGGTTAATGTTTTATGTTTGATTATATGCTGCATCAATTAAAAGGAAAGTTCAATAAAGGAAACAATTAGGATAACTGATTCACCCCCCCCCCTCTCAGTTATCAACAATTGGTATCAGAGCCAAGTTCCTCCTAATAGAGCCTAACAGCTTGAGGAAGATCTGGGATTTCAAATGGATGCATATGGTTTAAGGGAGCAACTCAAGACTACTCTTGAGGATCTTGAACAGTCAAATTCTGAAGTCAGTGAATTAAAGGAAAGACTCAAACAGGCTGATGAATTCATGAGAGAATTAAAAGACAAATTAAGTCTCTCTATGAAAAAGAGAAAGGAGCTGCTTCAACAGTTGGCAAGACAAAGTGAAGAAAGCAATACAAATGAAGAATTGACTGAGCAAACCAAGTTATGTGAAAAGTTATCAAAAGAAGTCATTATGTTAAGACATGAAATGGAATCAGGAACTATAAAGTTTACTCAAGAGATTGAAGAAAAAAGAAAGGCTGAAGACAATCTAAGACAATCTCTTAAAGAAAAATCAGAAGAATGCCACCAGATGGACAGGATTATCAGACATCTTGAATCTGATCTTGAAGATGCCAAAGATAATGAAGGAAAACTTGAGGATCAAATTGCCTCTCTCAAAAGAGACCTTCAAACAGCAAATGAATATAAAGAAAAATTCAAGATAAGTTCTGCTCAACTTGAAGTTCTTCTTGGAAGTCAAAAGAGGACAGATGACAAGTATGGTTTGGGATATGAGAAAGGAGAAAGCTCCGGATCCGGTCAGAAGAATCTTGGATCAGAAAATCTAAGAAGCAGGCCTAGAAGACCTCCGGTAAGACAGCCAAATGCTCAAAGATATCCATCCTTCAATGGATACTGCCACAGCTGCAACCACTTTGGTCACAAAGCTAATCAGTGCAGAATGAGAATGAATCAGATTAATTCATCCTTCTCCGGACAGTGCTTCAACTGCAAAAGGTATGGACACAAATCCCATGAATGCAGAAGTATACAAGTAAACAAATCATTCAAAGGTAGATGCTTCACATGCAATAGAGTAGGTCATATGGCTAATCAATGCAGATCAAGAGGATATCAGTCAAATATGTGAAGAAATGTTATTTGCCAAATCTGCAATAGGTCCGGTCATAATGTTAAAGTTTGCAGAAACAAGAATCAGGACAAAAGAGGTCCGGTGTATAATCAGAATCAAGACAAGGGTAAACAAAAGATGAATGCGGATGAGGTTAGGAATCAGATGAGCAAGATCTGGGTGAAGAAAAGTTCAGAGAATGTAGAGGTTGGATCCGCACCAGACTCTGGTGCTGATATTTCTTCCAGAAATTAAAAAGTGAGCTCAGGCTCAGGGGGAGACTCAAAGAAAATCTTGTTCCCCCAGCCAAACAAGTGGTACCGGATGTGGCACAAGATGCGGACCAAAGGGTTTGTAGATATGAGTCTTGAGATACTTCAGTCAAGTTTTCAGAGGTCCGCATGAAGTTATGAAGAAGCTGTGATCGATCAAATAAGACCTGTTCAGGGAGATGCTCCGGTATGATAGAGGATTACAAAAAGGTCCGGAAAGATCCGGAAATGCACTATCTTGTTCTGCGGATTGGACAGAGTGTTTGGGATGCTCTTGTAATATGTTCCCTCGATTTATTCATGATTGAAAGATCCAGATGATATCCTCATATCAGAACCAATCCAGGATACTCCAAACTATCCAGACAAGGCAAACCGGAATGATGTAGGTGAAGCATTTATTGCAGACAGATATTAGGGTTCGCAGAGCAATTTAAGGGATTTCTCAAAGGTCATTTGCTCATTCTGCACTCGAGAAGAAGCGAAAAGTGGAGCTCTGCAACAAGGTTCATCAAGCACCAAGGATCTCCTGCCGAAGCTATTGCATAAAGAAATCAATCCAACCACTCCGTGCAAACCGAAGGCGCATAAGGTATTCTCCGTTTTTCATTACCTCACTACAAATCTTTGAAGAATGGCTACTCCAAACATAGTTAAGATCTCTGATAGACCTCGCCCCTCATTCAAGAAACATCCCTACAAATCATTGGAGGTAGACCCACTAGGAGCCTTCTCTAGTGTTCCCCACGGAGTTTTACACACCGAAGACATTAGGGTTTACATACATGCAAACATTGAGGAATTTGGGGAATTCAAATTAAGAGACCTCTATCACAAGCAGCTGATTGACAATGCTTTTGAGCTTAAACCAGAGTATAAGGATATTCAGAAGAAACAATTTGAGCAATTTATTCATTTCCCCTGTTTTGAAGAGGATGAATGGGTCCGGTATGTATTGAGCAGAATGCATGACAACTTTCTATGGCTAGATAGACCCTGCAAGATCACAAAAGAGGCAATTAGAGCAGTAACTGGCCTATACTCTTCCGGAGGAGTACCTATCCTCAAATCTGTTAAGAACAACATTGTAACTGAGGCCACCGGATCAAAATTTGACAAAAGGGCAATGACCATTGAAGACATCTCCGATCCGGATATCAAATATGCATCAATGATAATAGGATACAAGATCTACCACTCCAGCAGGGAGAATTCTGTATCCGGAACTGCAGTATACACTGCCTATGAGATGCTAAGAAAGAATGCAGAGTATGATCTCTGCGAACTACTGCTAAGCCAATTAATGGAAAATATACAGAAAATCAAGAAGGATAAGAAGAATTCCTTTAAGTATGGTACTCTGATTGTATGTCTATTCTTCTACTTCATGAATGAGCTACCCGGAACAAGTGGATGGGTATGGCAAAATGACAAACCTGTTGCAGTCCAGATAAGAGACTATTTGCATGGACTTGGGGATGCAAAAGCGAGAAATACAGCTCTATGGGGATACTTCAAAAACTTTCAGAGCATGATGCAAGCAAGAGAGAGAATTCCCCAGTCTCTCATTGAGAAATACAAGGACTCAGTGTGCTTTATGGTTGACACTGATCAGTGCCTAATGGAGGCAGTGGAGCCAAGGACTGTCTGGATCATGCCCATGGGGTATGAAGTTGATGAACAGATAGTGGAGCTGCATGTTCAACACATGCTAAGTCAGCCCAAAGATCCTAAGGCAGAAAGGTTTGGAACCTTTGAGGAGCTGAGTGTAAAAATACATGTAGAACTCAGGGAACCTGAGATTAAAAGAAAGGTAAGAAAAGAAGTAGAGCACATTGCTCAAGGCCTAGGTATCTCAAAGGAGGCACTTGATGCCAGCCGGGAAAAGAGGAGGAAGGCCGAGGAAGAAGAGAAAAGCAAAGAAAGTGCTCCGGTTGAAACTCCCACCCGGACCAGATCATCAAAGAGACCTGCACCTTCCACAACCAAAAGTTCAAAACCGGAAGTCCAGGCATCCGGTAAGAGATCCAAGACAAAAGCCACAAGGGCTTATGGAAGCCAAAAGGATGAAGAGGAAACAGAATCAGATGAGGGAGTAAGAGAAGTAAAGAAACAGAAGAAGAAAGGATCCGGTAAGCCCTCCACAGGCCAAGACAAGGATGAAATGGCAGAGGTAACTGTTGAAAAGCCCACTCTGTCACTAGAGAGCATAATCAAGTCGGTCACGGTGGATGGAAACCTTCAACCAATGACTGAATCATATGATGACTTCAGTGAGGCCGACCAAAAGACTCTGCAGGAGGCCACAGTAAAATATCTTAACATATATAATAAGGCTTTCATTGAAATAATATCTCTTATTCCCAAAAGCCTAGAAAAGGAAATGGAAGTAAGAAAGAATAATGCTCATGCTAAAGATCTTGAGATCCGGGAGCAGATAGCTATTCAGCTATATCCTCAAATTGATCCCAAGACCATGAACATTATCTTCAAAGACTGCAAAGATGAGTTTAGAAGCAAAGCCAGGATGAATCAACTCATGCTTGGCGAGACTGACGAAGTGGCCCAAGAAACAGAAGAGATCCTCCGGAAGGCCTTCAAAAGGTTCAATCTTCCGGTTGTAGAGGATTTAGGTACAGAAACAGCTGAGGACTTGGGACCCTCTGCTCCAGAAGAAGTGGCTCATGAACAAACTAGCATCTCTCCTCCGGTTTCCCCTACAGTCTCCGGATCCAAAGAAGAAGAGCAATTACAGGAGAAGGAAGCAATGGTGAAAGATAAAGAGGTTGACAGTTCTAAGACTGCAGAAGAAAAGAAACATCTGTCTCCGGCAAGAGACACTACACAAACTGTTCAACAGTTTTTGAGTAAAGAAACTTTAGAGATTGATGAACCAGAGCTTCTAAAAGGCCCATTTGATTTTGACTCTCTCTCTCCGGTACAAACAATGAAGATAGCTTCATTTGCAAATGCCAAGGCAAATGAAAAGCTCCTGAAGTCTCATATGGAAGACTATGAGTTGATAGAGGCTGCTTCCGGAGTACTTGTGAAGATCATGCCATCAATCCAGATAGATCTGACAGCCTCCTCTTCCGGTAATCTAAAAACCTTAGTCAGCAGTGTTGATACACATTTTGATTCTTTAGAAAAATCAGCTGAAGAAAAGGTCCGGAAGGAATTTTTGGATAAAAGATTTTCAAAGATATTAGAATTAATCTCTAAAGATAGGAAGATTGTAAGCATTGGAATAAAGAGCTTAGAGAATGCTCTTAAGGATGGCGGTGACATCTATAAATTTTGTATATCCTGGTCAAAGGCAACAGCAGCATTTGACAAGAAAATAAAAGAGGAACAGGATAAGCTACAAAGCTTATCTCAAAGTTTTGATCCTCTCTCTTCCTCTATAATAAATCAAGAATGTCAGACCATTGCAGTCTTGAATGAAATAAAAAATCTTGAGAAGGAAAGGAAGAACATCACTAACCGGATGGGAGAACTTAGAAGGATTATAATCCCTAAGTTGGAAACCATGCATGAGGCCATCAGTGATGCTCAGACCACCGCCCAAACAAAAGATCCGACAGATCTCAAGCGGGCAGAAGCGTTCGCATTTTTGCTAAGTGGTCACATTTCAATTATGGATAGAATGAAGCAAAGTTGGGCTACAGAAATGATCCAATTGCAGACATCCTTTGCAGACATTCTTCAATATATGTGAGTATGTAAATATGCGGCTAAGTATAAGAAATTTTTGAAAATTTTGATATGCGGACCCTACCCTTTGCCATTGATGTCAAAGGGGGAGTGAGGAGCAGTGAAAAATGAGAAATCCAACTAAGGGGGAGTTCCGGAAATTGTATATAAAGACAGAGCATCAGCAAAGGGGGAGCACAGTGAAAACACTTAGTCATTTTTCACTAAGTGTTGCCATCAATGCCAAAGGGGGAGATTGTTGGCAAGAGACACTATATGGATTCATGATTGTTGTCATTGATGGCAACAAAGGTCATCCCACATATCCGCAAGACATGATATGTCTCTACCGGAAGTCAGAATAAAGAATGTTGTGGTCCGGTGAAGAAGAACAGAGCATGTGGCAAGGTCCGACAGATTGGTCCGGACCTCTCAGAGGAAGTGTCTTGGTGCAGTGCGGATTTGGGGAAGTCAAGAGGACTACCTTGAGTGGTATATTCCAAGGATTTAGCCTCCGGTGATGGACAAGGAAAAAGATATGAATGGTTGAGTACCGGATTCCTGAGAGACAGTGAAAACAGAGGAAGAACTGACTGGCAGAGTATCAGACTGCTTTCCGGATGGGTTACTATTGATGACAGAGGTTGTGAAGGCATGAATCATGTTTGGCCGACATGATTAATGATATCTACAAGTATATGCTTGATCCGCATTGCTTGGTGAGGAAGGATTCAGCTGACAGAATGAAAGTTTATAAGAAACTAGACTGTTCCGGATGCCGACTAGAAAGGTGATGAAATTACTTGTGCGGATATATATAGAGGATGGATTTAGTTGTGAAGGCGTAGTTGTTGTGGAGAGATATGCGAATAAGTCCAGATAAAGAGCAGAGGTAGCAAAAAGGATCCGGTATGTGAAAGATAGCAGAATAAAGAACAGAGGAAAGATGAAGTGCAGCAGATCAGTGTACTGAGCCTAACCGGAACTGAACTCCAGCATATGCAGATGCTTCCAATCAGTTCAAGACTGTGATTCTCATCACTTTGTAGACAGTGTGTCTTCTTGTAGGCAGTGGGCCTCTTGTGAGCAGTGTGCTCGGGCAGTGAGCCCTAATTGGCAAGTGCCATCTTTGTAATTTCCTATTCTTCTAACAGAGAATAATTTTGGGTTAATCACCCCGTGGTTTTCTCCCTTAACAGGGTTTCCACGTCAAAAATACTGTGTCATGTGTTTCTTGTTTTATGGTTAATGTTTTATGTTTGATTTTATGCTGCATCAATTAAAAGGAAAGTTCAATAAAGGAAACAATTAGGATAACTGATTCACCCCCCCCCCCCCCTCTCAGTTATCAACACAAGGTTCCCATGACACTAGTATCAATAAGTGAGAAATCCATATCATTGCCTATACTTCTATTGAAAGTGATATAAATATTAATGAAGACATCATGATAAAGCATACATCTCTTAAAATCTTAAGATAAAACACAATCCTAAACCAATAAAAAACTCCATATGTTTCTTTATAGGATCTCAAAATTAGAAAAGTAGAACCAACATCTCTAAACTAAGAAGAATAAGTTGTAAAAATTGACTATCTTCATACATAAAGGTCCTACAACAACTATACATAGTCAATATCTAACAAATAACTCAACCAAAAAAAGAGAAAAAAACCAAGAACAAAACCATTTACTACAAGCCTACCAAGGATACTTTAGCCCTACTAGATAGATATAAGTCCACCAAAAGGTCCGCATAGGACTAGGACTAAGGACATTAGACCTAAAGTGTCCTTGGTGGACTTGTAGTAAGTGGTTTTGTTGTTTTTTTTGGATAAGTTATCTTTGTTAGATATTGACTATGTATATGAGAATCTTTAGAACATAGGTTGTTGTGGTAGCTTTAAACAGGAAGATAATCAATTGATACAACTTATTCTTCTTGGTTTAGATATGGTGGTTCTACTTTTATATTTTTGAGATCCTTTAAAAACACATATGGTGTTCTTTGATTATGTTAGAGTAATGTTTTATCTTAATATTTTAAGAGATGTATGATTTATCACAATTCCTTAGTTAATATAGATATCACATTCAATGCGAGTATAGGCAATGATATAGATTTCCTACTTATTAAAACTAGTTTTGACAACTCTCCATATAGGACTAGCACAAGTTTACTAACTTTCACCATAAGAGCTACAAGTATCGAGTCGAGCTAAAGTGTTTTTGGTGTACTTGTAGTACTTGGTTTTGTTGTTGGTTCTTTTTTTAAATTTTTGGCTAAGTTATATTTTAGATATTGCCTATGTATGTGAGAAACTTTAGGACATAGGTTGTTATGGGAGCTTTATGTAAGAAAGATAGTCAATTGTTACTATAAGAATTGGTATAGAATTCTCTATACCATGCAGGTAGCCACCTAAGATCTAGGAGCTTCAATGAAAGCACAAGAAAGAACCAACATGAAAGAATAATTCTATTCTATCAAAGGATGTAAATATGCATATGCACATCAGTATATATTATGCATTGTTACTACGAGAAGGCCTTGGTTATATAGGCCAAGGTGAGACATAGGAAAATAGTGGATTATGATAAGTGGCATAATCATATTACATGAGACACAAAGAGATAACTATTCTAAGTGTTCCCTAAGTAAACTTAAGTGGGTAAGTGTGAATAGGACCTAATGTGGAACTAGTTTGGTAATATACCTTATTCACACCAATAGTTACAATTTATTCTTCTTGGTTTAGAGATGGTCGTTATTCTTTTCTAATTTTGAGCTCACATATAGGTACATATGAAATTCTTTGATTATGTTAGAGTCATATTTTATATTAATATTTTAAGAGATGAATGCTTTATAATGGTTCCTTGGTTAATATTAATATCTATTTTAGTGGGAGTATAGGCAAAGATATGGATTTCTTACTTATTGATGCTAGTGTCATGGATAACTCTCCACATAGGACTAGAACAAGTTTACTATCCTTCACCATAAGAGCTACAAGTATGCTATAGCTTATAAAGTTCCCAAAATGACCACCACATCAAGGAACCAAAAAACACATCAACACAATGTGAGGTATCATAGGAATACCTAATCATAAAGACAAAAACACATTGCCTCACAACCAAAATTATCTTAAACTCTTTCTTGCATGTCAAGTGTTTACTGTTGGCATTACATTGTTTGGTGTTTAGTTTTCTATGGAGTTCAGTTTGATATAACCATATAGTTATAACTGTCAACCATCAGTTTGATATAACCGTATGGTTAGAACTATCAACCATCTCTCAGTATATAATGGATGTATTTGCACCTTTGATGATCGAATAAATGAATAAAAGCATTTACTGTCTATTATATGGTATCAGAGCAATTATGGATTCTGTCCCTGTGGAGTTGAAAGGAAATGAGAAGGCCTCCCAGCATGGTAATGGATTGTGTTTGATGTGAGATAGTGGTTTCATAATCTTTGTTTCCTGCATTATATGTTGCATTGTATGTTGTTGGGTGTTTTACATTTTTGGGCCTCCAATTTACTGTTGGGTGTTGAAATTCACTATTATGTGTTTATTTTTTTTGCCAAGCGCCACATATACATATGATTATTGATTTACTTGAGGATAGCAAGCACGGAAGTGTGAACAAAACAATAATACATTTATTTACATGTTGTTGTGACGTTCACAACACACCCCATTATGCTCCTTAGCAAAATGGGGACCCCTGCTGTCGCTTTGCTTTTTGCTTCTACTTATGTTTGTTCTGTCTGGTGGTAAAGGGAAAAGAGAGTCAAATTTGCAAACCTTGTTAAAAATATGGAAAAATGCATTTGCAGTACCATTGCATAATATGGTTGGATTCCTTGTGAAAAATGAGCCAGGGTTGCTTTTTGAACCGTCTTAAAATTCATCATATTTTGCAAGTTATGATCACTTAGGTAAAATGTACTATCAGGTTTTGCATGATAAACGGTCAATTGTTTGCCTTTTTTCCTTGTTGGCATTCATTTAAAATTTTGAAAAAATTCATACTTAGTGGTTCCGGGTCGTGGGCAATTTTGTCTGGGTTCCACTCTGTATGTTACATTTGATCGTTTTGCAGAAAATACATCGGCACACTTTAATCGCCATTATTATTCATTGGCATGTGTTTTTACAGGTTTGAACCTGCGCGTTGAACCCTCCGGTTGAACCCTTTTCAGAGGTTCAATGGTTCAGGGGTTCGGGGTTCAAAGTGGCCCGATGTCTTCAAAAGTGTCTAAGGAGTGGGCTGTTATTTTGTATTACAACGGTGAACCGCCGCTTTGAACCATCCGCTTGAACCTTTTTTCAAAGGTTCGATGGTTCAAAGTTGGCGGGGTTCATTTTCTTTTAACAGTCGCTATATATCATTGAACCGCCGCATTGAACCTTATGGCGGGGTTCAATGGTTCAATAGTTCAATAAACGAAAGGGAGATCGACAGGAATCATGCCGATAGTGGCGGGGTTCAATGGTTCAGGTTCAAAGGCTTTGGTGAGCCTGTGGCCGATATAAGTCATCGGTATAACAAGAGTCATCGGCGGAGGAAATAAAAAGCCTGCCGATAGTGTGGTCTCACGCCGACAGAATATAAAACGAATGACATCGGCAACACTCTTGCCGATATAAGGCGTCGGCATGGCCAACGCCATCGGTGAAGGAAATTTTGGGCTCACCGATAGGCAAGCCTCTCACCGATGGAACAAGGAAAGGAGGCTATCGATATGATAGGGGCGATCGGTGGAAAGAATTTGGAGTTCGCCGATGGCGAATCTCTCACCGATAAGAAAGAAATACAGGCCGCTGGGGCTGTATCGGCATAGCTCTCGCCGATGACGAATGAAGGAGGGGACATCGGTAGGAGTCACACCGCTGTAAGGACATCGGTAAGAAGAGGGTAGTCGGCGGAGATGATTCAGAGTTCGCCGATGGCGAATCTCTCGCTGATGAAGGGGAAAAACAAGCCGACAGAGGAATAAACAAAGGATAAACAAAGCAAGGGGGCATCGGCCAAACGAAGGTCATTGGCGGAGAGAATATAGAGCTCGCCGATAGTATAAGCTCTTGCCGATAGGAAGGAAACAGAGAAAACAAAGGAAAAAACAAAGAGAGAAAGGCCATCGGCCAAACAGCGAATATCGGCCAATGTGTTTTTTGGCACGTCGATGGCGATTGTCATGCCGATGGGCGGGAGGAATGAAGCGATAGGAATTTTAAACCATTTTTTGGCGCCCGTAGCATATTTTGGTCAGCGATAGTTGACCCGATGGTTTTTGAGCAGTCTGTGTGCGTTTTGAACGCGTTTTGAGAGTTTTTTGGACCCGATTTCCATTTTTTTGCACAGTCACCCTGATTTAAACGATTATTTTAATTTCCTGCTATTTATGTGATAAATGTGATACTTATTGCTTGTCTTGTCTTGCAGGCTTGCAGTTGAGGAAGCAGCTGGAAATTCAACACAGTGACATCATGGAGGAAGAAAATCTGATCTCAGGAGCAGGAAGTAAAGATGAAGTGCGAGGAAGTCAAGGCCATTCAAGTGAAGGATAAGGTTGCAGCTGAGAGTATTACTACAACAGACAAACAAGAGTTATTGCTGAGCTGCCAGAACTTCTCAAAAGGGGCAATATTTCACCCAGATTTGACACTGCTCAGAGATATTTGAAGAACTGGTTCACCTGTATTTATTGCTGTAACCAGGGGTTTGAACCAGGGGTTTAGTAAGGTTTTTGCTGTAGTAAGGACAATCAGAGAGTCTTTATATTGTGCCTCTCTGCACTGTAATACTTTACAACAGGGATTTTTAGGAACATACAGCAAGTTAGCTTAGTTTAGTCTAGAAGTGGAAGAAGGAGGTCGCCTGTTTGTCTGCAGTAAGGTGCGCGTGGAATGTCTGGCTGCCTTACTATATCTGTAAAGCTTGTAAGTTCTCCGTAGTATGATCCATGAAACTAAGAGTCATTCCTACATTGTAAATCATGTATGACTATTCGTTTCTAATACAATAGAATCTGGAGTTCTGCATCTATCTTCTGAGTGTTCTCCTGCTCTTCTTTGTGTTTTGAAATATTTTCTTTGAGAGCTTGCAATTTTAAATGTATGTTTGTGAAAATGCTCAGAACTTGCATTTAAGGTTTTTACTGTGGATTTGATCAAATTACTGTGGTATTTACATAGTGCATAATAGAAATAATTAGATCCTTCGGTAGATTAAATGAGGTATAGATTAGATCTTTCTAACTTTTCCCAACCCATCTAAAATATTTAGCTGAAAACGTAGAAATCTAAAGGAAATTGTCTCAAATTTGAAGAAGTATGCATAACAGAGTTATAAGTAGACAGTTTTCATAAATAGATAAAGGAGAAAGCTGCAATAATTCAAGAAAATCATCTAGAACTTGCAATACAGTAACACTTTTATGTAAAGGAATGAAAAGTATTAACATATCTTGTGATCTTTTGCATAATCTTAGTCCAGTAAACCACCAAACAAACCTAAACTACGTAAGGCCCCTTGAACATTACAGCTTCACATTGACCAACTGAACTTGACCAACCGAACCATTGTAGACTTGGGATTAGTTGAATCTCAAATGATTCCTTCTTATCTTTCAAGTATAGTTTCAGTTCATTATATGTGAATTTTAACTTATTGTTATGATTGCATCAAAACAATCATCAACAGTTTTCTGACGTTAGGAAGAGGGCTGTATATTGCAATCACCAACAGTTTTCTGGCGCTAGACGGAGGGCCTTCCTGAGTTAGGTTTCATTTCAAACTGGCTAATGACAGTAATAGAGTGACTAGGTCTAGATCTAGTTCAGGAGATATATTTGTGCAACTACCTGATACAAGGCGAAGTAAAAACCCTTTAATTTGGAATCCAAAGATATCGCAAGCGGGAAGTTCATCTGGAACACCTCCTGGGTCACCTTTTAACATCCGTAGTATTGTGAGTCCTGACAGATCACTGTTCAGATCTTTAAATCTTGGTTCAGGCACTCCCGGAGGTCTCAATCCTCCTGTAAATCCTAATCCACCAATCAATCTAGGTATTCCTGCAAGTTCAAGTCAAGCTCAAACACCTGCAATGGCTTATTTCGATGTCAATTCTCCCATACTCTTCAATGATTATCATGAGATGCCAAAAAATCCGGAAAAGATATGTCCCAAATACCAGTTGCATCAGGACCTAGAAGATCATATTAGAATATTTAAGGAAGCATGTTTTAGGGCTATGTTAGAGCACGAGGATGTTGTGTGTAGATTGTTTCCTTACACCTTTAATGAGCAAGCCTCTAGCTGGTACGTAAACTTACCCAATGGTTACATTTCTTCCTGGGCACTTATGGAAGAAGCATTTCTGTCAAGATTTAGAGGACCCATTGACCCTTGCGCTTTGTATCATAAATTGGCTGCTATAAAACGAGGTGAGGGAGAGCTAATTGATAATTTCAATGACAGATTTCAAAAGGCCTATTCTAGGCTGGTAACCCCTTATACCATAGATGATGCTCCCTTGTTGGCTATGTACTATGCTGCCTTGGATCCTTTAACCGCCATGTTTGTCAAAAGAAAACCTGACATAGATTCAATATCCAAAGCCTATAAAGAGGCGGCCTCAGTGAACCAAGAGATGAGGCATACAACTTATAGTCCATTTGCCAATGGAGGAAATTTTGGGGTGCAGAATCAGGCACACCCATGGAATGGAGTCCCTATGCAGCACGCTCCACTAGTAAATCCAGTTCCTTCTTACACACCTGTGTATAATCCTACTCCAATCCAAGCTATAACTCCTTACACGGCTAGTACTTCCAATAACAGTCAAAATAATGGTCAGCCTTTCTTCCAACTTCCTAGGGATGTAACTGTGGCAAAAGCACAAGAGGATAGGGAAGAAATCAAAGAAATTACTGCACATTTGAAAAGATTAACAACCGAAGTGACACAGCTAAGAAATGAGAACCTCTATGGAAGAAGCAACCAAAACTACAATCCACATCAAAATCACAACCAAGGCCAAAATCAGAATTATAGTCTCAATCAAAATTAGCAGTACAATCAGAACCAAAACTACAATCAGCATCAAGGCCCCAGTTAGGGGCAACCAATGCAAAATAGGGGGCCAGTGATAGATAATAGGACCTGGGGCAATAATAACAGAAATCAGAATCAACCTAAGCCACCCAAGACATGGAACACTGGGCCCAACAACGGTACTCTGGCTTCTCCTTTTGAGAATACAGATAATCATGATGCAAAACAAATGACTAGCATACAAATGGCCAGTACAGCACCCAAAAATTGGTGCAGATTTCACAATACCAATTCCCATGCTGAGCACGACTGTCCACAGTTCCACTTGGCAGCTAGTATTTTCAACATAGATATACAGCCTCCTACCTCTGAATTTCTCATTCCTAAGGGTAATGAGATAGTACCCTCAGAATATGACACAACATTAGTCTTAGAAACATTTACCTTTGCAACTGCAGAAGAGAAAGAGGATGAATTGCTAGAAGATGAACCATGCTGTTGTGAAAGTCTTTATCCTGAATCAGCCTTTGTGTTAAATGCTTTTCAGTTTCCTTTTGAATCTGAAAATGAGATATTAAATGAAACAGAAGAGGTGCAGGCCTTTCAACAGACAAATAAAAGCCACACCTACAATTTGAGGAACAACCCTAGGCCGGGAGGACCTTTCACCACTTCCACTCCTCCGAATAACATCAATACACCCCCAGATCAGAATGCTAGCAACAATCCTGCCATACTTAAAGCTAGTCAGCACACAAATAATGGAACAACAGTGCAAAAGGATCAAACAAGTAAGACAAAAGCAATAGAGACAACAAGATTAATGAATTACTTATCAGAGGAAATAAAGAAAATTAAGGTCAGTATACCTCTAAATGAATTATTGAAGACCCCAGGGATCAGAAATGCTTTTTTAAAATCCCTGGATACATCCATAACAAACAAGGTGTCTGCTGATATAACTGTTCCTAATAGTGATTCACCACCTAAGGAGAAAGGTAAGAAAGTTGAGCAGCCTTCCAATACAAATGTAGTAATACATGCGGATAAGAGGGATACTCACCCTTTCTTGTTAACTGTTAGGTTGTGTGGGAAGAATATACACAATTGCATGGTAGATTCTGGTGCTTCAGCCAACGTAATGCCCTTAGGAATATGTAAAACTCTCGGGCTGACTCCCACCAAATCTGCCAAGGTTGTCACGCAATTAGATAAGACCGAGGTTAGCGTGATAGGAGAACTCATGAACATTCAAGTGCAATTAGCTTCAGACCCTAGGGTAAGCCAAATCATTGACATTCAAGTAGTGGATATACCCGTAAATTATGGAATGTTGCTAAGTAGGGATTGGTCCAAGACATTAAACGGATATATGGCTACTGACTTTTCACACATGTGGTTACCTTGGAGAGGCATCCCAAACCAGATCAGAATAGAGGCAGAGCCCAGAATGAAACATATGATAACAGAGTATAATCGAACTAATGAAATATTATATGCTGCTGTTGAACCAGGTGTCTATAGAATTACCAACAATGGGATGCAGATTGAAGAGATTATGATGTTAAACATTAGAAAGAAGTGTGTAAGCAAAAGAATGGCACTATTCATTGAGTCTGACGGAAATTCTTCAGATGAAGAAAACAATGCAATAGACAAATTTGGTCATGCCATTAGATGAGAGGTGGAAGAGTGCGTTACACACAATCTCCCAGTCCAATGTAAGTTATATAAAAATAGGTGTAGAGTCCATGATAGGCAACATTCTGAGGAGAATTGTGAAATATGCAAAGACATCATTGAATATGAATACAAAAAGTGCATAGGGAGGGTAGAGTCACAAGAGGAAAATGAGAATCCTGATCCAACACAGAGATATGTTCAGGATAATATAGATGCCTTGATTCCAGATTTAGGAAAAGAAATAGAGGACAAGGGTAGTTATCTTTCTGAGTTGCAAACTAAAAACACACATATGCAAGATAACCAAACAGAAAAACCCATGAATAAACAAGACAACACCCCATAGGCAATAAAAGGGACAAAGTATGCCAAGGTAAAAGATCAGAAAAGTAAAGATGGCATGTGGACATTAAAATGTGATGGGTCCAAATCAAAATAGGGCGCAGGTGCGGGTATTGAACTCATAGATCCTCAAGGTAAATCACATTTGGCAGCATATAGATTACAATTTTCCTGCACTAACAATATTGCTGAATATGAGGCCCTAATTTTAGGACTTGTCATGGCCATCAAGAAAGGGGTAAAAACCATCAGAGTATTTTCAGACTCTGAATTAGTAGTCAGACAAGTGAGGAAACTATATGCCTGCAATTATAAGAAAATGATTAGTTACAGACATAGAGTATGGGGTTTAATGGATTCGTTTGATGCTTTTAACATAGAGCACATTCCTAGAGAGCTGAACCATAGGCTAGATGCGTTAGCAGTTGCTGCTAGTACATTAGAACCATTGACACTGTCAGGATTAAGACGATTTGCTGTTGAGCTAGTTAACATGCCCAGTATACCAGACAACATTACACACTTTCAGGTATTTGGAGGGGATCAGCAAATTATTAATTTTTTGACTTGTAATGAGGCATTTGAGGCCCAAATCATTGATGAACAAGAAAGGCCTGAAGTAACATGGGACGAAGAAGATATGATCAACTTAAAGAGCAACTTCTTACCAAAAGGAGTAATTGAATTAGAACACATCTTTGACTTCGACGGGGTAATAAGACAGAAAGACTTACCCAAAACAGAAGGGGGTAGGTGTGATTTACATAACTTAGGGACTGAGCTAAATCCACAAAGTGTACTAATTGGGAAAGCTTGCTCTGAGAAAATTAGAAAAGAGGTTCTGGACGTTCTGAAAGAATATAAACATGTCATAGCATGGACTTATGAAGACTTGAAAACATTTGATGAGTCCATCATAACTCACGTAATACCTTTAAGAAAAGAAGTCAAACCATTTAGGCAGAAACAGAGGCCTGTAAATGCCATTCTAGAACCTTTAATCTTTGAGGAAGTTAAAAAATTACTGTCCGCTGGAATAATTTTCCCAGTCAGACATTCTGTCTGGGTAGCTAACTTAGTACCAGTGAGGAAGAAAAATGGAGACATCAGGTTGTGCGTAGACTTTAGAAATTTAAACAAGGCATCTGAAAAGGATAATTATCCTTTGCCCCTAATAGACGAAGTACTGCAAGCAGTAAATGGCGCAAAGATGATGTCTTTTTTAGATGGTTTTTCAGGTTATAATCAGGTCTTAATTGATAGAGAAGATAGACTAAAAACCACCTTCACTTGCAAATGGGGAAATTATGCGTATAGAAGAATGCCTTTTGGTCTGATCAATGCAGGTGCCACTTTTCAGAGGGCCATGGACGTTGCATTCCGTGGATTATCAGGTAAATGCATTGTTGTGTATATGGATGATTTAACTGTGTATTCCAAGGATGCATCCACCCACGCTGAAGACCTCAGAAAAGTACTCAAGCGATGTGAAAGCTATGGGATTTCCCTTAATCCTAAGAAATGTATATTTGGCGTAACTGAAGGTAAATTATTAGGCCATGTCATTTCTGAAAATGGAATTTCAATTGATCCAGATAGAATAGAATCCATAAAAAATTTGCAAATACCAAACAGTAGGAAAGAGTTGAAATCATTTTTTGGTAAAATTAACTTTGTTCGGAAGTTTATAACAGGTTTTGCAGAGATCGTGCAGCCGTTGAATGCCATGTTGAAGAAAGATGAATAGATGGAATGGACGCCAGTGGCCAAAGCCGCATTTGAAGGTATCAAGGAGGCAATTTCTGATGCCCCTATATTGGCAAGTCTAGACTACACAAGCCCGTTTTACATCTACTCCTTTGCATCTTCTCATTCTGTCGCGGCTGCCTTGACACAGAAAGGTGAAAACAATGAAGAGAGGCCCATAGCATTTATGAGTGCGCCTCTGAAGGATGCACAGCTGAGATATCTAGATATCGAAAGACAGGCATTCGCATTAGTGAAGGCTATGAAAAAATTTAGACACTACATTCTGCGCAGCCAGATCAAAGCCATAGTACCAGACGCAGCAGTAAAAATGTTGCTGATGCAAAACGAGCCTGGAGAAAAAAGAGCCAAATGGATCACCACACTGCAAGAATTTGACATGGAGATCATTCCCGCAAAGCTGGTCAGAGGGCAGGCGTTGGTGCAGACAATAGCAAACATGGATCCAAATCTGATAAAACAACAATATGTATTGAATTCCCGAGACGCATTAGGCTGGTACGATGATTTAAGCACCTTCCTGATAGCTGGAAAGTACCCAAGCAAGATGAAGGCTTCTCAGAGGAGAGCTTTGAAGATTAAGGCACAAAATTATATGGTGCAAGGAGGTCTTCTATTCAGGAAGAACCATGATGGAATTTATCTGAGATGCATAAACAGAACTGAAGCTGATAGAGTGTTGACAGAACTACATGACAAGTACGGAACCGGCCATGGTTCCCATTTAGCTACAACACACAAAATACTGAGGGCGGGCTATTACTGGCCCACTATGTTCAAAGATACTAAGAGTCACATCAGAAGTTGCCACACCTGTCAGACTGTAGCAGACAAAGGGAGAAATCCGTCCAATCCACTGCAACCTGTGATCGAATCCAGACCGTTTGCATAGTGGGGCTTGGATTTTATCGGAGTCATCAATCCCCCATCTTCTGTAGGACACAAATTTATATTGACGGTAACAGACTATTGTACAAGGTGGACTGAGGCCACCTGCTGCAAATTTTCCACAACTGAGGTAGTTATCAAGTTCCTTGAAGAAAACATTATCACCAGGTTTGGAACGCCCTATTCATTGGTATGTGATAACGGCCCTGCTTTCTCTTCTTTAAAATTTTCTAAATGGGCATTTGAATATGGGATTATTCTAAGGTTTTCTTCAAATTATTACCCTCAAGGTAATGGACTAGCTGAATCAACAAACAAAATCTTATTAGACATAATCAAGAGGTTAATTGCCAAAAGTCCTAGAGAGTGGAATACCCTGTTAAGATATGCATTATGGGTAGACAGGACCAAGTTTAAAATAGCTTTAGGTAGCACACCTTATCACTTAGTTTATGGGACTGATCCCATACTTCCGGTTAATCTGAGAATACCAACCTGGAAGTTTGCCAATGAATATCTAGGCTTTGATAACCATAGGGAAGCCAGAATAGTGCAAATGTTACAACTAGAGGAGAAAAGAGGTCAAGCCCTTGAGAAGTTTGCCAAACACCAAGTGGTTGTTAAGAGGTGGTTTGACAAAAGGGCAAGAGTCAAGACATTTAGGATATCAGACTTAGTGTTGTGCTGGGACAAAGCACATGAAAAGAAAGGAAGCCATGGAAAATTCGATAAACTATGGCTGGGTCCATTACAAGTCTCAGAAATAATAGGAGATAACACCTTTAGACTTAAGACCTTGACTGGAGAAGATATGCCATTACCAGTTAATGGCCGACATTTGAAACACTACTTCCAGGCTTGAGGTAAAAGGGGGCAGTCCTTTTTTCTTAATGTAAAGTGCTGAGGGTAATGTACAGTTCTTCTTTTGTGTTTTCTTTTGGGTTGGCTGTTTGTATAGTTTGTCTTCTGTTTGTTTTTGCTTTTTGTTTCTTTCTGTTTGTACAGTTTTTCTTTTTTTTGTGTTGTTTGTACAGCCTGTTTGTTTGGTTTGTTTGTTGTCTCTTCAGCAGGGATCTTTATTTTACTTTAGAGTATTAAGGAGCAAGACTAGCAACCTTTCAAAACAATATAAAATTTAGGGTATTCAAGTTAATCATTTACAATTTACACATAACTTGTTACTGTCATGAATGTAGAGAGTTGTTCATCTTCTGAAGTTTTGTATTCAATAAATGTGATTGAGAATTCGAAGCAAGTTTCTCACGATGACACACCTAAAATCCTTGGGTTTGTTGAACTTACCAGTGTAGATATTAGGTGAAAAATCAGAGGTTACCCTTGCTACCATTACAATTCTCAGCTTAATTTCAGCAAGTGTCCACTCCTTGCATCATGAAGTTACAAATTGTTATATCTTATGAAGTCTTTCAAAATGAGAAAATAAAAATAAATAAATAAATAAAGCGGATTATACTGAAAATCTAGATTAAGCCATCTAAGTAACTCTACCGGGGCTATGGACGCTCGCTGGCACTGGGGCTCTACTTAGGAGAATTGTAACGATAACCTTGCCGGGGCTATGGACGCTCGCTGGCAGCAAGGCTCTATCCGGTCGGCTATGAGGGAATATCCTCACCTACGTAGGCTAATGTCAGTCACTGGTTTGTTCAACCGATCTTCAAGATGAGGATAATTAATCACGTGCACACAACTAAACTGAAAATGGAAATTCATCCATCTTTATTGAATACCTTAAGTCTCAAGCTGAATAGTAATTTGCAGAAGGGATAGTCGGAAGTTATGAGTTCATTTCATCTAGTTTCCTTGAACACTCTGAATTTAGTTGTTTTGTTTTGGTTGCTAGTTGTTTTGATGTTCACAACACGCCCCATTATGCTCCTTAGCAAAATGGGGACCCCTGCTGTCGCTTTGCTTTTTGCTTCTGCTTGTGTTTGTTCTGTCTGGTGGTAAAGGGAAAAGAGAGTCAAATTTGCAAACCTTGTTAAAAATATGGAAAAATGCATTTGCAGTACCATTGCATAATATGGTTGGATTCCTTGTGAAAAATGAGCCAGGGTTGCTTTTTGAACCGTCTTAAAATTCATCATATTTTGCAAGTTATGATCACTTAGGTAAAATGTACTATCAGGTTTTGCATGATAAACAGTCAATTGTTTGCCTTTTTTCCTTGTTGGCATTCATTTAAAATTTTGAAAAAATTCATACTTAGTGGTTCTCGGTCGTGGGCAATTTTGTCTGGGTTCCACTCTGTATGTTACATTTGATCGTTTTGCAGAAAATACATCGGCACACTTTAATCGCCATTATTATTCATTGGCATGTGTTTTTACAGGTTTGAACCTGCGCGTTGAACCCTCCGGTTGAACCTTTTTTAGAGGTTCAATGGTTCAGGGGTTCGGGGTTCAAAGTGGCCCAATGTCTTCAAAAGTGTCTAAGGAGTGGGCTGTTATTTTGTATTACAACGGTGAATCGCCACGTTGAACCATCCGCTTGAACCTTTTTTCAAAGGTTCGATGGTTCAAAGTTGGCGGGGTTCATTTTCTTTTAACAGTCGCTATATATCATTGAACCGCCACATTGAACCTTATGGCGGGGTTCAATGGTTCAATAGTTCAATAAATGAAAGGGAGATCGGCAGGAATCATGCTGATAGTGGCAGGGTTCAATGGTTCAGGTTCAAAGGCTTTGGTGAGCCTGTGGCCGATATAAGTCATCGGTATAACAAGAGTCATCGGCGGAGGACATAAAAAGCCCGCCGATAGTGTGGTCTCACACCGACAGAATATAAAACGAATGACATCGGCAACACTCTTGCCGATATAAGGCGTCGGCATGGCCAACGCCATCGGTGAAGGAAATTTTGGGCTCACCGATAGGCAAGCCTCTCACCGATGGAACAAGGAAAGGAGGCTATCGGTATGATAGGGGCGATCGGTGGAAATAATTTGGAGTTCGCCGATGGTGAATCTCTCACCGATAAGAAAGAAATACAGGCTGCTGGGGCTGTATCGGCATAGCTCTCGCTGATGACGAACGAAGGAGGGGACATCGGTAGGAGTCACACCGCTGTAAGGACATCGGTAAGAAGAGGGTGGTCGGCGGAGATGATTCAGAGTTCCCCGATGGCGAATCTCTCGCCGATGAAGGGGAAAAACAAGCCGACAGAGGAATAAACAAAGGATAAACAAAGCAAGGGGGCGTCGGCCAAACGAAGGTATTCGGCAGAGAGAATATAGAGCTCGCCGATAGTATAAGCTCTTGCCGATAGGAAGGAAACAGAGAAAACAAAGGAAAAAACAAAGAGAGAAAGGCCATCGGCCAAACAGCGAATATTGGCCAATGTGTTTTTTGGTACGCCGACGGCGATTGTCACGCCGATGGGCGGGAGGAATGAAGCGATAGGAATTTTAAACCATTTTTTGGCCCCCGTAGCATATTTTGGTCAGCAATAGTTGACCCGATGGTTTTTGAGCAGTGTGTGTGCGTTTTGAACGCGTTTTGAGAGTTTTTTGGACCCGATTTCTATTTTTTTGCACAGTCACCCTGATTTAAACGATTATTTTAATTTCCTGCTGTTTATGTGATAAATGTGATACTTATTGCTTGTCTTGTCTTGCAGGCTTGCAGTTGAGGAAGCAGCTGGAAATTCAACACAGTGACATCATGGAGGAAGAAAATATGATCTCAGGAGTAGAAAGTAAAGATGAAGTGCGAGGAAGTCAAGGCCATTCAAGTGAAGGATAAGGTTGCAGCTGAGAGTATTACTACAACAGACAAACAAGAGTTATTGCTGAGCTGCCAGAACTTCTCAGAAGGGGCAATATTTCACCCAGATTTGACACTGCTCAGAGATATTTGAAGAACTGGTTCACCTGTATTTATTGCTGTAACCAGGGGTTCAGTAAGGTTTTTGCTATAGTAAGGACAATCAGAGAGTCTTTATATTGTGCCTCTCTGCACTGTAATACTTTACAATAGGGATTTTTAGGAACATACAGCAAGTTAGCTTAGTTTAGTCTAGAAGTAGAAGAAGGAGGTCGCCTGTTTGTCTGCAGTAAGGTGCGCGTGGAATGTCTGGCTGCCTTACTGTATCTGTAAAGCTTGTAAGTTCTCTGTAGTATGATCAGTGAAACTAAGAGTCATTCCTACATTGTAAATCATGTATGACTATTCGTTTCTAATACAATAGAATCTGGAGTTCTGCATCTATCTTCTGAGTGTTCTCCTGCTCTTCTTTGTGTTTTGAAATATTTTCTTTGAGAGCTTGCAATTTTAAATGTATGTTTGTGAAAATGCTCAAAACTTGCATTTAAGGTTTTTACTGTGGATTTGATCAAATTACTGTGGTATTTACATAGTGCATAACAGAAACAATTAGATCCTTCGGTAGATTAAATGAGGTATAGATTAGATCTTTCTAACTTTTCCCAACCCATCTGAAATATTTAGCTGAAAACGTAGAAATCTAAAGGAAATTGTCTCAAATTTGAAGAAGTATGCATAACAGAGTTATAAGTAGACAGTTTTCATAAATAGATAAAGGAGAAAGCTGCAATAATTCAAGAAAATCATCTAGAACTTGCAGTACAGTAACACTTTTATGTAAAGGAATGAAAAGTATTAACATATCTTGTGATCTTTTGCATAATCTTAGTCCAGTAAACCACCAAACAAACCTAAACTACGTAAGGCCCCTTGAACATTACAGCTTCACATTGACCAACTGAACTTGACCAACCGAACCATTGTAGACTTGGGATTAGTTGAATCTCAAATGATTCCTTCTTATCTTTCAAGTATAGTTTCAGTTCATTATATGTGAATTTTAACTTATTGTTATGATTGCATCAAAACAATCATCAACAGTTTTCTGACATTAGGAAGAGGGCTGTATATTGCAATCACCAACACATGTGTGTCAAGCGAGGAAGTTTGATGGAAGCTGTTGAGCGTCTGATCATGTGAAGAAATGAAATAAGTTCTTAATAATTGTTGTCAACAGCATTCTCTGTTAGGAGCCGCTGCCATCTTGAGGAGTTGTTTACTGAAAAGAAGACGTTACTATTACTATTGTTAAGGCTATGATCCGAGGAGAAAGCCGCAGATTTTTGTATGAGAGTATTTAAAGGGAATTTGGTAAAGGGGCTAAGGCCGCTGCTACTCAAATTGAGTATATGAAGGGCGAATTAGGTATTGTTTTTGCTGTCTCACAGATTGGAATGGATCTTAAATTTTAAGACATGGAAGTCCACATTGTGGAATGCTGTTGAGGATAGGAATTTTGGAGAAATTTTTGAGGAAGATTTATGGTGATGATATCCTAATATAGGTATGGTTTTTCCAAACTGAAACAAGAAGAGTTCTAATTTGAATATAAGTGTTTCACATGTAGCCCTAATTCCTTGTTTTGAAGTTCAATAATCTTAACTATATTGGAAACGATGAGTGAAATTTGTGTGAAGTATGCAAGAGTTAGTTATAAGAGATTCTAACAACAAATTTTGGATGTGAAGTGCATATTTGTTTTGTACAAATTTATATGATATGTTTATTTTGAAAATGATGAAATAATGGGTTTTTGAAGTTGTAAGGAGTTGATTTGGAGATATAAGGCGTGAAATGAGAAGAAATTTGAATTTTCTTTGTTGATTTAACTTCTTAAACTTTTGGAGTAATAAGGTGGAAAACATTGGAGTTATAAGGATATATTTGTTTACACTATATTGTAAAAGGTGCACTTTTGGTGAAATCTGATACTTTGTTCATTTTTATTTTATCATGGCTACATCAAACATTGCTTGTGCTCTTGGGGCTATGCATGCTACGCTTGATAGAGCTTTTGAAGGTATGAATGCACATATGTCAAAGATCACTTATGCTTTCAAGGACATCTTTTCTATTCCTGATGAGGCCTCCAAAGACTCATCCAAGACATCAGTTGGTTAAACTGTAAGGGTCATATTGGAGGCTGGCGGCATCGGAGGATGGAGGATTTTCTATCATCTCAAGTTAGCTTCTCGCTTTGAGATGATGCTTTGCATGAGAAGCATTTTTAGTTTTGGTTGTTTTGTTTTTTCTTTGTTGATGCTGACAGAGCTGACAAATTTGAAGAATGTATGTTTTGTGAAGATTTTGTTTTGGAGATAGGTTTGGGGTTTGGTGTTGAGCTCAATATGGATTGTTGTCCAGCGAGCTTCAAAGAGTATATGATCTTGAATTATACCCTTTCGCGGTCACTAGACAACATGGCAGAGATCTGTCATATCTCTTAGGGGCCATTGTCAAATAATTCAAGACTCTGTGATTTGAGAGCTTGGGACTAAAGAGCTCAAGAACATAGCTCGAAGCGACACCTTTCTGAGGGTAGATGAGATAGCATGATGGAGCCTTGCTTGGTTCAGGATTTGTTCTTTGGGAGAAGATCCTCTATAAAATATGTATTCATACTATGTAATCAGCTTTGTTGAGTTTTTAGCATTAAGGGGGGGTACCTTGGTACCATTGCAAGAACAATGTAATAAGGGGGGGAATGTTGGCATTACATTGTTCGGTGTTTAGTTTTCTACAGAGTTCAGTTTGATATAACCGTATAGTTATAACTGTCAACCATCAGTTTGATATAACCGTATGGTTAGAACTGTCAACCATCTCTCAGTATATAATGGATGTATTTGCACCTTTGATGATCGAATAAATGAATAAAAGCATTTACTATCTATTATTTACTACATTTGCAATGCATCATAGATTTTAATCAAAATCTACAAAACACACATTCAACATAGAATTTGGCTCATAATTCAAATCAAATTCCTTTATAAAAAAAGTCATGAATTACCCACAAAATTTTAACACCAAGATTTGCATTTTGAATGCTGAAGCACTACAAATCTACATCATGTACAAAACTACAACTAGACCTTTAACCCACTAAAAACTACCATGCAATGAATAGTCTTTGATCTCTCTTTCTTTTATCGTTAATTAACCTTTAAAATAATATCCCTTACTTATCATCAATAGATTGTATTATTCTTTCTTATTTAATCTAATCCTACAAGAAAGACCACCCTAAAAAGTTAGTACCACATATTACATGAAACACATGCAACAAGATTTTCCACACATGTAACTTCTCAACCAAGAAAAAACAATGTTGTTCCCAAACATTAATGTGAATTCTAACAATACCAAAACAAATAATTTTAATAATTTCCATGTATCTTTTATAAATTACTCAAGGTACATAAGGAAATTCATTCCTATCAAGGCATAAAATAGGACTAGCTAGGTAAACATGCAAAACACCTAAAATATAGCTTATAGAATAAAGGCTCATTTATGTACAATAAGATAGCCTAAATAAGTATTTAAAAAACTATAAATAACCAACCATAATATGTATCCATCCACCATGTAGCCACTTACAACATGCACACAACTATTTTACAAACATAGACCATTCACATAAAATGAGCTTTATAAAAAAAGAGAGTTTCATTGCATCTTCTTTACATATCCCAATAACCAACAACCAAAGAGACTAATCATAGGTTGTATACAAATCACACACATAAGATTATTAAAAAACAATTAGATTATATATATTAGTTAAGTAATATCATGACATTTCACACAAGTTTGACTACTAGGATTTTTTCCCCTCCATCCTCAAAAAGACATATTGTTGCTCGTTAAGTTTTCTCATTTTAGCTCTTAAATATTTTACCCCTATTTCTAGTCATAGATCCAATTTCCAACATTAACTTGTATGTTCCCTTTACAACCACAAACCACACATTCCAATAAAGACATCCCCCTCTTCATAGAATCAATTGGTCAATGATTATAACAAGGAAAACACAATGGTGACCACATATAAAATTTTCATAGTTGGAACTAAATGAAACCATCTTCCAACTAAAATAATCTTGACATAGAAGTTAGCAACATAGTTAACATGCCTAGCAAGAAGATGATCTATCAATAATAGATAGATTAACATAACTAACCAAACACCCACTACATGTTATTTGGAGTTTCTCTAGGTATAGTGATAAATATTTTTCAAAAGTTTTAATTATTTGTTCTATAAGTACAAGCCACTATATCCTAAAAAACAAGATCAACTACAAAAAAGCTTTCATTTCATCAAGGATTAACAAAATCAAACCATTCCTTCCTATATATTACCACAAGCTTGTTAGGCTAAAAAATTAACAAAGGAGAAATATCTATAACTCAAAACCAAACTTTGATACCAAATGTTGGGAACTAGAGTTCATTTTCACCATTAATCATAAGAATAGACTTGTGTAGTTAAAAAATATAGAAATTTTATTGTAGAATAATGACTTATATAGTCCATTTTTAGAGAAAAAAGAGAAAAGAAATCACATCCACCAAGAAAGAAGGACAAAAGATGTATGTGGGGAAAACCCTTTTAGGTAAAAAAACCCACCCTCCAAACACTATGAAACCCTTGTATTAATACAATAACAATAAGCATACAATATAAAGCACTAGTTTTAATATGGATAGTGACACCCACTTCTAAACATTATTCTTTAGCTTGTAACACAACATGTGAGATCTTCTTTCTCTGGAAACATGTCACATCTCAAAGATGAAAGCACATGTCCATAGCTATATTACATATTATAATGAATAAAAATAGTATAAAAGATTATAAAATTTGTCACCCATGTTAGAACTTTGGTAGTATTTTGTTAGAGTAACTGTATATCAAAAAATTTGGATTTATAAATGGAAATGATCAAACAATTGAAATGCATAACCTAAACCCAAATAATTCAATACCTCGAAGATGCAAAATGAGCTTGATTGATTGATCGCTTTGTTGTGTTGATTGCTCGATTCCGCAGCATAACGTTGATAAGGAGATAGATGATGGATGCAAAGGCTCTAATGATATTTCAACAGCATGTGGATACTTAAGGATCAATGCCCTTTTAGAAAATTTGACAGAATAAGGGTGCTTAAGGCTCAATGCATGCTAATGGCTTGTGAGGGGGTTGATTTATAGGAAAGGCTTGGTTCCAATGGATGGCTAGGATCAATTAGGGCTTTAGGTGAAATGGATGGATAGGATTAAGTTAGGTTTCCTTGCACATCAAGAAATTGTAGTCATATGACATGTGGCAAAGGAGGATGAGGCTTAGGTGTGCTTGTGTAGATAAATACTAAAATTAGGTCCCATTAGTTGTGCATGTGAAAGATAAAAGTTGTAACACAACACATGATTGACTAGACAAGTGTTGGAATGTGATGAAAGATGAGTGTTTAATTCAAATAAAATATTTGAATTAGTTGGGATATGAGTTGGATATTAATTAAATAAATAAAATTTATTTAATTAATTGAGAAGTTGAATAGGATGAGATAAGATATGATGTGGAAATTAATTAAATAAATAAAATTTATTTAATTAATTGGGATGGGGATAAGATAAATGGGATTATGCATGTGAAATTAATTAAATAAATAAAATTTATTTAATTAATTGGCTAAGTAGGATGAGGATGGGATTGAATGGGATTTTAATTAAATAAATAAAATTTATTTAATTAATTGGCTAATGGATAAATGGGATTAAGAGTGGGATTTAGGACAAAAATGGCTTATGATGTTTAGGATAATATTTTAATAAGGTGTTGTAGGACATGGACAAAGTTGGGACAAATTTGGGTGTCTACATTTTGCCCCTCTTTGAGATGATGTTCGAGATGATAAGATTTGTGTCGAATAACATCATTTCAAAGAAGCCAAGGTATGGATAGAGGAAAATGATAGTGATGATGGAAAGATATGATGAGGATGATGATGGTGGAAAGATAGGATGAAATGGGATGATGATGCCCCCTCGAGAGGTTAGGCGGGTTGGACAAACACAGGTAGGCTCTCGAAAAAAAATGGCTTGGCTGCAAAAAGAAAGATAAGGGGATAGATAGAAGAAATTATGATGCGTTATGCTGCAATGAAGGTGAGCATCCATGATGTTTGATATAGCACTAGACATTATGCACCAAGGTATAAGGACCAGGGTGACGATGTGTCTTGTGCCCCAGCGTAATACAACCTTGTCTAACATATGAGGAAGAAAACTTAGAGCATTGAAGTCCTACTACACAAAAGGTATGATATGACCTTAGATGCAAAGGATAGTGCAAAAAGCTATTCTAACATACACAAGATATGAATATTAGCTGGAATGATATAGATGTGATACAAATGCAAGATAAAAAGATAACACACACAAGCAAGCAAGCAAGCACAAATGATTCAAAAACAAACAAGGTATTGCCCCTGTCAAGCTGTAAACCAATGATTAATTGCTGATTGTTGATAGTTGAGAGTGTTGTCATTGCAGGGAAAGCTATATCCCTAGATCAACACAAGGTTGTTTGCTGAGTTGGTTGGCTAGTTGATTGATTGATTTGGCTTACAACAAGGCTAGGATCAAGACCATGGATTGCGTTTGGATAACTTGGCTTGATTAATTAACATGATTGGTATGGATTAAGGATGGGCTTGCATTTGGATCTTTGTTTGGAATGGTTGGAAGATGATGAAATGTTGATTAGATTGATTTGATGAAGGATGGATGATTTGTGGTGGATTGAGCTTCTTTTGACTTGCTGAAGTGATTGGATTTGTTTTGATGGCTAGATTGATGTGCTTGAGTTGATTTGCTTTAGTGTTAATGTTCATGATTGATAGGATTTGTTTTGATGGTTGGCTTGATGTGCTTTGGTTGTGATGGTTGCTATTGCTGGGTTGATTGTTTTGATGATTGGATTTGTTTAGAATGATGATAGTGATGGTGTGATGATAAGAGTGTCCACTCAATCTAAGTATAAGCAAGTGTTCTTAGTGTGCACAAAGGATATAAAATAAGCAAGGTATTGCCCTTGTCAAGTCATAAACCAATGATTGATTGTTTCATTGATAAAGATAGATAGTGTTGTCATTGTGGGGAAAGCTATATCCCTAGATCAACACAAGGATGTGGGAACGCGATATCCCATTGATGATGATTGATTGGGCTCATACAAGATTAGGATCAAAAACTTGTTGATTTGATTGGATAATGTTCCTTGATTGATTAGCTTGCTTCATATGGATTAATGTGACTTGGATTTAAGATCATTGCTTAGATTGATTTGATTGATATGATTGGAAATGGATTGATTGAAATGGATGAATGAATGTTATTGATAGGAAGAATTGATGATTGATGATTGAAGATGATGATGAATTGATTTTGATTGAATGTTGATGAAGTGGATTATTGATTGGTTTTATTGCTTGGAGTTTTCGTTGGATAGTTGATTTTTTGGATTTTTTGAATATTTTGATTTTTTTTTTTTATATTTTTTGGGATATTTTAATTTTTTTGTGTTTTTGAAATGTTTTGGGATGTCAATGGATTTACAATTTAGGTAACTGTTGTGATAGATACCAATGACAAGGGAAAACCAAGTCTAGGTGCAAAGATGGATGAATGGGATTGGATGGATAAAAGGATGGGCAATAAGGGATGGAAGGCTCATGATATATGGATGGATAAGAGGATAGGCTGTATAAGGTATGTATGCATATCTCATGAAAAATGGATAGGTAGGCTATAGTGGAAAGCTCGTGATAAATGGATGGGGATAAGCTATAAGATGGAAAGCTTATGATAAGGATATGCCATAGTGGATGGATCATAAGGGAGCTAGGATGTGATCTTCAAAGGCTATGTTGCATAGGAAGAACTTGCCCCCATTCTAGGTGGTAATGCTTAGGATTTTTACATGACAAAGTTCATGACCATGGGATGACATGATAGGTTTTACATGACAAGGTGTATGATAGGTGGATAATGATAATATGGATTGATGAGGAAGGTATGAGGTATACCAAGAGATATCCAAAGCATGTTTCAAGATTTTGCCCCTATGTCTTCATCAAAATCAAAAGGCAGAAGGATGGATGAATGGATAAATGGGTTCAATAGGATAGGCTTGTTTATGTAATGGCTAAGGATGGTAGGATGGTAAATGATATAATGGGATAGATAGTTTGGAAATAGATAGGTTGGATGAGACACTGTGCCCCCAAGTGTAAGTGACATAGAAGATCAACCTACACATGATTCATGTTTGCCAGGTTTTCATCATGGTACTTATCTAAGGCGCCTATTTACCAGGTTTTCACCATTGGACGAAGGGATTTCTCTTTATTTTTTTGATTTTTTTCTTTTTTTTTTTTTTTGGATGGGATGACAATTACACATGGCGCCTGTTTGCCAGGTTTTCACCATGGTAATGGATAGGAGGGACTCAAGTGTTTAGTGCTATGAGAGATGATATTGTCCCTTTAGAGATGGATGTCGTCTTTGCATGGACCATGTTGTTATGCTCATAGATGTTGGTAAGGGAGATATGGATGGGAGATGGATAAGGTAGATAGTGGATTATGAAGGGAATGATGGTAGGGTAGGCTAGTCGCTTATGATGTGGATTTATATAGGCTTATGGAATGAAGATGGATGAAAAGTTTATGCCAAAGCATGGACCATAGGGATTGCATGGGGGAGATATGTAGGATAATGGAGGGAAGATGGGGAGATGTAGTTATGTGGTAGTGCTGCGGAGTGGAAGGGAACCATGACCAACAGCTGCACACACCGTGATAAACATTGAAGCTTTTGATGAGATGGTGGTGTAGGAAGCAACGGGGATGTTTGCTTGGGAGATGGTTGATGAAGTGATTTAAGAACCCACATAGATTTAGTATTTTTAGTGCTTTTGTTTTGCTTGTGGGATTTTTGAAAGGAATGGAAGTTTTGGATGGAAATAGGCTTTTGGATGGAGGTAGGTGATTGGGATTCTTGAGAGGTGGATGAGGATGCCTCATTTGACTTGCTAGATTTTTGCTTAGGAACCCAAACCATTTTGCTTTTGGGCTTTGCTTTTGGAGGGATGGGCTTAGATGGCTGCTTAGATGAGCTTTTCTTTGAGTTTGATTCTTTATGTCCTAAGGTATGAAGACCTTTAGGATTTTTGGTAGGATTTTTAGCTTTATAGGTAGAGGCATCAAAATTTTTGCTTTTGAATCCCATGGCGTGGGTGGAGTGGATGAAATGATTGGAAGTTTTATGCTTAGACAATGTGTGCTTTTGTTGGCCATGATTAGGGATGTAAGGATACTTATGAATGATATGTATGTTAGGTGTTGAAAGCAATGGTGGCAAGGTGGATGGAGGGATATTTGGAGTTGGTAAAAGTGGAGGCAAGGTGGATGGCAGAAGGTGTATGGTCACATGCTTTTGACATTTATAGGATGATGGAGATGGAATGGCTACATATGTTTTGGGTAGATGGGGAGTGTGATAGAAAGTGGTAGGTTTAGGATGCATGAAGGGATTACCAACATCTTGGCCTTGTTTACCTTGGGGTGTGTATCCAAGGCCATATGAGCATGGAGGGATTTTGACATGGTTTGGCTCCAAAATACCTTGTTCATAAAGGACTAGACCTTTGCCTTTGTAGTTCATGTTTTGGAGTATGCGATGGATTATGGGACTAGATGTGTTTTGGGAACTAGACTTGAGTTCTTTATTAGATGGAGAAGATGAAATGGATAAAGGTCGTTGTTGTCCTAAGGAAGAACATTCATGGACAAAAGTGGTAAGACCAAGTGGACATGATGGTGGACTTGAAGTGGAATCGATGGTGGATATGGAAGGATGATCATTAAGATCTTGATTATGTTCGCTAAGATCCAAGCTATTTGTTTGATCTTTTATGTTTACTTGGGGGACAAGTGTCTCATCATGACAAGTGGATATTTGCTTATTATGGATAGGGCTAGATGGTAGATGACTAGGAGCAATGTGGATATCTTGGTCATGGATAGAAATAGGATTATGGATAGGATCAAGGTGCTCATGGATAGCTTCTTCATAGGTATCATCTTGATCATAAAGAAGGTAGATATTATGGATAGGTTGCATGAAAGTGTATTGATCTTGAGTTGGACTAGGGCTTAATGTTTCCACATGCTTAGGATTAAACCTTTGACATACCTCTTGGGTTGCTTGAATGGAAGTAGATGACTCTTGGATAGGCTCTTGGTCAACAACACGAGAACATGATGACTCTTGACTTAGGCTTGTGGTTGGAGACTCTTGAATAGACCTGTTGGCTTGTAGGTCACATGATGGGCTCAAAGGGCTAGGCATGTTAATGGAAGGCTCTTGAATAGGCTCAAGGATATGCGAACCATATGATGAGATTATGACCTTTGGAAGTTCTTTGGTAGGCTCATGAATTGGTGTTTGACATGGGGGTAGTTTATTCCTATTTAGTAGCCAATGGATCACATCCTTTGCAAGTGTATGGGTGGATGGGAAATATAATGGATGGATGATAATGGTAGATGGTGTTGGATTAGGATTAGGATGAGGATTAGGTTGAGAGCTAATTGGATTGGATGGATTAAGATTTGAACTAGATGGGGATGATGTGGCACGATTTCCCATTATAGGTGGGTACACCTTGTAAACAATTGAGACAAATATTGGGCATTGATTTGTATTATGGCCTTTGGTCCTATGGTATGCACAATAATCATGTTCATCATATGGACTTTCTTCACATGGTTTAACTTTAGGAAGTTCAATGAGTTTTGCTTCAAGCATCCTTTGTAAAACTCTCTTAGCCGCATCCTTTGGTGAACGATTAGAATGACATGGCGAGGAAGGTAATGAAGGGCTTGGTGATTTGGAGGGTTGATGGACCAATGGACTAGGAATAGGATCACATGGTGGTGTTGGGATAGGATTAGTTGGCTCATGTGTTGGTGTGTGATTAGATGATGAAGGCCACTCTAGATTGGTATCTCCCTTGTCAAAGGTTATTAGATCTTGCATAGGATAACTTGGGCTTGTTTGATTTATGTACAAGGGATTACTTGGACTTGGATGTGCTTCTTGTTGCAAAGGTGGACTTAGGTCTATCAATGGTGCTTGGTGGTCTTGTTGAAAAGGTGTACTTGGACCTGATTGATTTATGTACAAAGGGCTATTTGGACTTGCATGTTGTTCTTGTGATATCACTTGATTGCTTCGTGGATGGGCTTGGTAGTGCATTGGAATGGTGGTATGAGGGATTGGATAAGCTTGAGGTGGAGGTTGATAGGTTGATGTGGCATTGACTTGGTGGATAGGTGGATTAAGTTGATAGGAAGTGGATGGATATGACATGTGGCTATAAGGTGGATTAGGTTGATAGGAAGTGGCTAAGGATTGTTGTACTTGTCGAGCTTGACTAGTGGCTAAAAGGTGTTGGACTTGGGCTATGGAGTGTTGTAGTTGAGGTGATTGGCTTGCGTGGGGTTGAGCTTTTTGGATGAAGAATTGTAATATTTCAATGGCGTCTTGGTTTAGGGGTTGTAATCCTTGATAAAGATTTTGGAGGAATCTTTAGAATTTGATTTCTAGGTCCTCTAGTGTAGACATGTTGTCACCACGTGTTTGTCTTAAGTCCTTTTAGCAAGTGCTTGCTTAGGGATTTGGATGATGATGTGGAATGTTTAGATGATGTGTTTAGATTGATTTGTTTATGTGTTTGGGTGTTTAGAGCTTGATATGACAATATTCAAACAAATGATTATGCATATACACACATGAATCACTCACGCAAGACACATAAGTAAGTTGTTGACTTTGAAAATGAAATGTGATGATTATGCAAGCACACATGGAAGACACATCAACAAGCCTAATGTGTAGTCAAGTGGGTATAGCCAATTAGGTCTTAGGCTATCTATTGCACAAGGTTGACTATGGAATTGAAAGTGAAATCCTGTCACACAGCCAGGAGAAAGGGGTAACCCACCCTTCACCTTCACTTCCCAAAGGTATAAAGTTCTTTGGGGCTTAGCCAAGAGTGACAAGATTCCAACTCCCAATGAGGGTGTCTTTCGATTCAGCCTCGATTGAGGTCGTCCCTTGGAGTGGTGTGTCTCCAAGCAGGCCTCTTAAGAAGGGTATGACAAAAGCAAACCAAGTGAGCTGTCACTTGATTCACACTCGCAGTTGTTAATTTCCCCTTAGAAACTTGAAATGTGTAACAAACAGTTCAAGCACTTGTTCTTTTTAGACCCAAATCTAAATGTGATGGAAGACAATGGTTTGTTTTAGCCTAATTTTTTGATGTGAATTTGCAAACAATTGTTTATTTTAAAGCCCAAATCCAAGTGTGATGACAAACAAGTTGTTTGTTTTATGCCCAAAATCTAAATGTGTGATCAAATAATGATTAGAGATGAGAGATTAGAATGAGTGCACCTCATAAAAATTGCTTTCCAAGTTGCTATTATGATTGATCTAAATGTTGCTCCAGCTCCTTTGATTCACTTACAAGTCACTGCAAAAAATAAAATGTGATTTGGTTTGCTAGATTGGAAGATATGATTTTTTTTTCTAAAAGTCGCGCGTCAAAAATTTCTAAAAAATTAGAATCGCAGGGTCAACTTCAAATCGCCATAACTCTTTGAATACTGAACCAAATCTTTAATGTAACCACTTTTCGGAAAGCTCTCGAAGTCCTCTTTCCAACGAATCTAAGATCTCCTTTTTACAGGACCTGTGTAAAACAAAAAACCCTCTACAACAGATCTGGTCATAAATTAAAAAAATCAGCAAAAAGTTGTGCGTCAAAAATTTCTGAAAAATTAGAATTGCAGGGTCAACTTCAAATCGTCATAACTCTTTGAATACTGAGCCAAATCTTTAATGTAACCACTTTTCGGAAAGCTCTCGAAGTCCTCTTTCCAGCGAATCTAAGATCTCTTTTTTCCAAGACCTGTGCAAAACAAAAAACCCTCTGCAACAAATTCTTTGAATACTAAGCCAAATCTTTAATGTAACCACTTTTCGGAAAGCTCTCGAAGTCCTCTTTCCAATGAATCTAAGATCTCCTTTTTACAGGACCTGTGTAAAACAAAAAACCCTCTGCAACAGATCTGGTCATAAATTAAAAAAAAAATCAGCAATATAAAATATCTTCAACCTACAAATCAAAGTGCATAAACCTGCAAAAATGAATGATTGACGCTCCAAGAAATCTGATCTTCACAAAAACAACTCAAACAAGAGGGTTAAACAGGGACGTGAGTCCCACCGGGCGTGCCAAAATGTATATCGAAAAATTTGGATTTATAAATGGAAATGATCAAACAATTGAAATGCATAACCTAAACCCAAATAATTCAATACCTCGAAGATGCAAAATGAGCTTAATTGATTGATCGCTTTGTTGTATTGATTGCTCGATTCCGCAGCATAACGTTGATAAGGAGATAGATGCTGGATGCAAAGGCTCTAATGATATTTCAACAGCATGTGGATACTTGAGGATCAATGCCCTTTTAGAAAATTTGACAGAATAAGGGTGCTTAAGGCTCAATGCATGCTAATGGCTTGTGAGGGGGTTGATTTATAGGAAAGGCTTGGTTCCAATGGATGGTTAGGATCAATTAGGGCTTTAGGTGAAATGGATGGATAGGATTAAGTTAGGTTTCCTTGCACATCAAGAAATTGTAGTCATATGACATGTGGCAAAGGAGGATGAGGCTTAGGTGTGCTTGTGTAGATAAATACTAAAATTAGGTCCCATTAGTTGTGCATGTGAAAGATAAAAGTTGTAACACAACACATGATTGACTAGACAAGTGTTGGAATGTGATGAAAGATGAGTGTTTAATTCAAATAAAATATTTGAATTAGTTGGGATATGAGTTGGATATTAATTAAATAAATAAAATTTATTTAATTAATTGAGAAGTTGAATAGGATGAGATAAGATATGATGTGGAAATTAATTAAATAAATAAAATTTATTTAATTAATTGGGATGGGGATAAGATAAATGGGATTATGCATGTGAAATTAATTAAATAAATAAAATTTATTTAATTAATTGGCTAAGTAGGATGAGGATGGGATTGAATGGGATTTTAATTAAATAAATAAAATTTATTTAATTAATTGGCTAATGGATAAATGGGATTAAGAGTGGGATTTAGGACAAAAATGGCTTATGATGTTTAGGATAATGTTTTAATAAGGTGTTGTAGGACATGGACAAAGTTGGGACAAATTTGGGTGTCTACAGTAACCATGCTCCAATCTGCTCTAACCTCCTCTATAAAACTACTATCCCAAGCTTCCAATTTACAGAGTTTTGTTTTGAACAATAATACTAATGGTATTATGAACCATAAAGGAAACCATGTAGCACTTATCCCAATGCTCAACATATGTTGAGGAGTTACATGCAAGAGCCAACCACCTCATTAAGGTCATCATGTAATAAAGATTCATTTTGACTCTTCACCTCTCCAAAATGGAGAGCCATTTTCCAATTGACTTAGTCAACCCACTAAATGCTCTTACAAGGTATCATACAATTTTTCATAAGATTAATAGGGTTTCATAACTAACTCCTATCTCTTACACACCTTCTATAATTCTATAACTAATTTGGATGGTGTTTGTACATTGTCACAACCTCTTCTCATGGGATCCATGCCCAATTTTAAGAGGGTATTAATATTAAATAATAATATATTACATTTATTGTTTTTCCTAAGTTCCATAACATGAAATGTTATAACCATTGACAATAAAATATTAAAACTTACTTTCTTAGGACTTTGCAAGGTGAATAAGTAATTAGCCAAGGTTCAATTTATTGGGAACTGTAAAAAAGAAATATATAATTTATAAATATATTTAATATGGATAGTGCGAGATCTTTCTAATTTATGAAGAATTTGTAGTGGTATAGCCATTGACAATAAAATATTAAAACTTACTTTCTTAGGACTTTGCAAGGTGAATAAGTAATTAGCCAAGGTTCAATTTATTGGGAACTGTAAAAAAGAAATATATAATTTGTAAATATATTTAATATGGATAGTGCGAGATCTTTCTAATATACGAAGAAGTTGTAGTGGTTAAAGAAGCTAACGAGTGATTCATTTGGAAAAGCAATTTACATTTTAAGGAGCTTATCACAGTAATAAAAACAATGTCCTCATTCAACCATATTTGTGTGGCCAATTTATTTTTTGGCTTGCCAGTTTAGAGTCTACTATCCTCCCCACCAAAGACCTTCCCCTTCTAAGATTGAAAGACGCCAATAATAGCATAGTAGACCAATACCAAGGGTGAAAGACCCCGTACTAGCACGATGAAAGAAATTGACCACACAAATATAGTATAATGAGGACATTAATTTTATTACTATGATAAGCTCCATAAAATGCAAATTGCTTCACCAAATCGATCACTCCCGTTATAGCAGCTCTTTGTAACAACTACAAATTTTATGTGAATTAGGAAGATCTAGCACTGCCCATGTATACAGATATACGTGTTTCATTTTCTAAAACTATTCCCACTGAATTGAATGCTGCCTAGTTCCGGCATGAAACAAAATAGATTTTACAAATAACCCAATAAGATCTGCCAATCTCCTATTCAATTGTTTTAACAATCCATAGGAGAAAATTCAATATATAGGTTGATTAGAAAAATTATTTGCCCACGGCATCCTGATGCCAAGAAAGAGATGGTCGTAACTGTAATTTGATTGATGACTATCTTCTTCTTCAAGTCGATCTTATTTGATACTGGAACTGTTGTGTTTGAAGAATATCATCTACATAAGTATCAGAACCCTACAATAAATAATAATGAAATATTCTTAAACATGAAGAAATTCAACAATCCAAAATAAATTTTTATATCCTTTCATTAAAAACTAATACTTCTTACCATATACAAGTAAGAAATTTGCATACCAGTCGGCCGTAGGACCCGAATAGTTTTTGAGAAAGGAAGACTACAAGTGACATTTCTTCCTATCAAAGATTTTTTAATGGACTCTCCGCATTAGCGACTGGAATGGGGATATGTAACAGCCAACGCGGTTCCCATGGTGCTCTACTTTTAGGTTTCAGCGTATCTTATATATGCTGCAAAAATTAACAATAAAATAAAGATATTTTTGTAATGATAAGAAATATAGATGAGTTAGAAAGCTATTTTGTTTAAATGTTTTGCAGATGAAATAAAAAGGTAAAACCCCTGTGCACATTTCTAATGTAAAGCCTAAATCCTGGATCAGACTGTGAAAAAGTAGAGACAGATTGTGTGGTTCCTTCAATTCATTACAACAAGGCTTGTTAGTCTCGACTTTGCCTTTTCTGCAGTAAAATACAAATAAATTACTCATTATCCATTATTGAAGTTATTATATTAAATAGTATGAGCTACAATGAATCAAAACCAATGTTGAAATTATGAAAATTGATTCTTGCGACTCACACCATCAGAATGAGTAATCTACAGGTATCGTTGAAGATCGTAGGCTATTACTAGTCTGTAAAAAGTATTTTCTAGAAATGAGCCTGACATATTGAACAAGTTGAGAAGAATAAAAAAATACCATTAGAGAGTCACATGACACTACTTAAATATCATCCATTTTAATGGTTAAACAGTCAATAGCAATTTTACACCTCATCCACAATAAAAAGTGGTAAATATTTGTCCTAATTTTAATTCGTTAAAATTGACCTTGAACTGTTGAAGTAGATAATGTTTAAGAATAGTAGTGAAATGAAATAGTTAACCCTCCAATAGAATTCTATACTTTTATAGAGTTCTTAATGTGGAAGGTTACAATGCACATTACTTTAGGCAGCATCTCAACCCCAGTAGGTTCTCGAATGGGCGTCTTGCTATCCTCCATCCATATCATTCTCAAGAAGCTGCTAAGGAAATCGGAAACAATGTTACCACAATCCAAGCACGTGCACAAATAACCTCTGGAAACTGTAACAAATAAAATGAACAGAAATCGATAAATAATATGGAATAGTTTTGTCAAGCAGAGATCTAAAAGGAGGTAAGGTGACAGGAAGATTGAGATTGTCTGCTCTAGTGACACAGGAAAGAAGCAAGGACATGAAAGAAGTACCATAGATTAAAGAATGGTGCATGTTTATACCCAATGTGATTCTCATCTTGCTTGCATTGAAGTTGAGATGGTGAAACTCCCAATGGGGCCTACACTCGCAAAGAGAGGCAAGGTGTATATTGCAAACATAATTATTCACAAAGTCATCAGATTCACTTCGGCCCAGACGAAACTCTGGAACAAATATGTGATCAACCATGTTCACTTCACTGATCCATCGATGCCCTCCGTCTGCCCGACTCTGCCATTAAACATTCAATTTTTTTATTGAATAAAAATATAAAAATTATTCAAAATTTATCTATAGTTTTAGATCAATTGTCATTAGTAGAAGTTCATAATATTCATTGTATTTAAGTCATGTAAATGTAGCAATAAAGTATAACCGCGCCACTAAATAAATCATTCATAGTCATGAGATAGGTTCTAAACCACTTATAAAATATAAGTTAATAAAGATCAGTTCACATTATTTAAATATACTCAGAAAAACTCTGTATCTAAGAAAAATACAGAAATGTTACACTATAAGGAGAAGGTACAGACCGTCATACAGCAAAAAGGGTACTTGGCGTTATCTGCGCGGCATACATTAATGGGTCCTTCTACATAACAAAAGTAATGGAGTACTGAAAATCTGGCTGATGGAACTGACCACCTTGCAGCCATTACTATGCACCAACATGCTTTTCAGATTGACGTCCATGAAAGGAAACCTTCAACACCAAGAGATCTACCAAATTCTATGGTTCTGAACACCAAAACGAACGTGAGTATATATAGCTTCCACTGATCACCTCTCACATCTCCATTAAATTTTAGCATTGAAAGGAATATCTGCCCAGATCCAAATTTTCGATAAATAAGGTATTACATCAGACACCCAATCTCTGCGGCGACATTAAGAAACCAAAGAGAATGAATGACTTAAATTAAATTCTTACTCCTACACCGCATGTTTATTGTTGATTGCATCTATGAAACCTCCCACTTTGATCTATATATTTGTCCAGTGAAATTGACCATGAGATTTCTATGCATGTTTATCTACATGTGCGCTGTCATTAAGTCACAATGTTAAGTCTCTTTCATGTTATTTTAGTAGATATGAAACCACTATTTAGGTCCCGTTTCCCCCCTTCCCCTTTTTTAAAAAATAGTAACGATGTAGAAAGCTTTTGGAAATAATGGAAAACTCTGATTAAGGAATGAGAGGTATTCAATCTTGATCTCATCTCTTAGTATGGGATTGATATATTAAGCTGTTTGTTTTTTCTAAAAGTGTTAGTTTTATGATCAGAATTGAAATAAACAGAAATACAGAAATGATAACACTTTAATACAGAGGTACCTGGGAAAACCCTCCTTTTTGAGGGAGAAAAACCTAGACAAATATATCTCTTATATATTGAATAAAAAGAACAGAAATCTGCTTACAACTTGACTCAAATACAAGACTAATTTGATGAATAAAAACTGATACTCAAATGAATGAACATTGTCTTATGTATATACAAATCAATGCGATTCTTCATATGCATCGGTGACTCTTCATATGGTGTCTCTTCATATCTCCCGTTGCTACAATAACAGCAACACTCCCTCTTAGCTAGGGAGATATCTTTCCAGACATGTCAACATGACACCCACAATGGCTACATCCATTAGTGAGAAGAATTTATCACGGAGTCTCTCAACGTGATATCATCATGGAGTCACTCAACATGATGTCCACCATGGCTAGTCCCATGATTGAAAGAAAACTAGTGTACAAGTGCCTATCACGGAGTCACTCAACGTGATGTCATCATGGATTCATTCAACATGACGTCCACCATGGCTACTCCCAAAGGGTGGATAAACACAAGTACAAGAGAATCATCACGGAGTCTCTCAATGTGATGTCCACAATGGTTACTCCCATTAGTGGAAAAGATACATTGTCATGGAGTCACTCAACATGACATCCACCATGGCTAATCCCAGAAGGTGGAAAGAACCACATCTCCTGTCTCAGAGATGGAATGCACTATATCAGATAACACAAATCACTGATGCTGAGACTCCCTCTCAGCAAGGGCTTCATTCTCCACAACTCCAAGCTTGTCTCGAAACTGCACAAACTTCATTCTGGAGAGAGGCTTGGTGAGAATATCAGTCGTCTGATCTTCAGTGCAAATGTATCTCAGTTGAATAGCTTTCCTTAATACCATATCTCTAATGTAATGATATTTGATTTCCACATGTTTTATTCTATCATGGAACACTGGATTGATAGATAGCTTCACACAGCCTCACATAGCTTTGATTGTCACAATGAATAATAGTAGGCTCTAATGATTTTCCAAACAAATCTGCAAGGAGCTTCCAAAGCCACACTGCTTCTCAAGCTGCTACACATGCTGCAATATATTTGGCCTCTACAATGCTTAGTGCTACTGAAGACTGCTTCCTGCTACACTAATAAATCATTGCAGACCCCAAGCTAAAGCAACATCCAGAGGTGCTCTTTATGTCAGCTACACTCCTGGCCCAATCAGAGTCAGAGTAGCCTTGTAGTTTTAGATCTACACTAGAAGTATATCTCAAGCCATATCCAACTGTACCACACAAGTATCTCAATATATGCTTGGCTGCAACTAGGTGAATTTGCCTTGGTTCACACATGAACTGACTAAAGGTACTCAGTGCATAGCAAATATCTGGTCTAGTATTGACTAGATACATCAATGATCCAATCAACTCCCTAAACATGGTGGGATCTACCAAATCTGAACAAGCTACAGACTCACTCAATTTCTTCAAATTTGTTTCCATCAGTGTAGACATAGATTTGCAATCCATCATCCCAAATCTCTTCAAGATATCTATGGTGTATTTCCCTTGACTTAGAATAATCTCATTGGGTCTTTCAAATCCCTAGAAAGTAATGCGTAAGACCTAAATCCTTCATTTCAAATTTAGAAGTTAACTCATTCTTGCATTTGACAATGAGATGTTCTTCTCCAGTAAGGAATAAGTCATCAACATAAAGAACTAATATTAGAGCCTCACCATCGATTACCTTGAAGTAAAGATTTTAATCTGCATCATTTTTAAAGAAACCTAGGCTCACCAAGTATCGATCAATCCTCTCATACCAAGCACGAGGAGCCTGCTTAAGGCCATACAAAGACTTCTTTAGTCTACAAACATGAGATTCCTTCCCATGAATAAAAAAACCATCAGGTTGCTCGATGTATACTTCTTCTTCAATTATACCATTAAGAAATGTTGTCTTCACGTCCATCTAATGTAGTTTCCATCCCTTAGCTGCTGCAATAGCAATAATAGTCCTGATGGATGTATAATGAGCAATTGGAGCAAATGTCTCCTCATAATCTATTCCCTCTTTTTGAGAGAATCCTCTAGCCACAAATCTTGCTTTGTATTTCTCAATGCTCCCATCAGCTACATGCTTGATCTTGAAAATCTACTTGGAAGATACAACTGATTTCCCTTCAGGTCTAGGTACAATATCTCAAATATCATTCTTGATGATAGACTAAAATTCTTCTGTCATTGCATCTTTCCATACCTACTAATTAGATGCTTCCTCAAAACTGGAAGGTTCAGAATTAATGATGTGACTCATCAATAGCACATAATCTAAGAACTTTTGAGGTTGTTTCTTTCTCTAAAAGATCTTTGAGGCGCTGCATATTTTTCCTCCTCTTGCATGGTTTATCGAGGCCTTTTCTGTACTACTGCAATATCTCTAGGTCCATCAATTGGTTCTATAGAATCAACTAGATCACTAGCCTCTTCTAATTTAGTAGACTCCCTCTGAATCTTAGAAGTCAAATAAGGAGAAATGTCCATATCCTGAGGTGTCTCCTATTCTTCACTCTCTATCTTCATGTATGGCCCTTTAGACCTTTTGAATGCAACTTCTTCTTTGAAAGTGACATCCCTGCTGATCTCAATTTGTTTCTGCCCTGGAATGTAGATCCTGTAGACCTTGGAAGTCTCACTATATCCCATAAACATTCCTTTCTTGCCTGATAGTTCTAACTTAGATCTTTTATCTTTAGGTACATGAATATAGACAACCAAGATTCTCAAATGACTAAATTCAGGTTTCATACCTATAAATGCTTCTTCAGGAGTCATATTTTCTAGTATTTGATGAGGGCTTTGATTCTAAACATACACTACAGTTCTAGATCTTCTGTCCAATGAAAGGTTTGTAAGCCTTGGTCATGGATCATAGCTTTGGCTACCTCAACTATGGATCTATTCTTCCTTTCTACAACTCCGTTTTGCTGAGGATTGTAAGGATCACAAAACTCCCTCTTAATTCCTGCCTCAATACAAAAGTTACAGAAGCCTCCAGAGGTGTATTCTCCTTCGTTATCAGATCTCAGAACTTTGATCCTTTTCTCAAACAAATTTTCTACTTGAGCCTTAAATTCTTTGAATTTCTCAAGCACTTCTTTAGATTCCTTAGACTTCAAAAAATAGATCCAAGTCTTTCTGGAGTAGTCATCAATGAAAATTATATAACACAAAAAACCACTCAAGGATGCCATAGACATTGGACCACACAAATCAGAATGAACAAGATCTAGAATGCATTTTGATCTACTTTCACTATTATGAAAAAGACCCTTAGTATTCTTACCCATTGCACATCCTCTACAAGTACCATCATGCTCTTGACTGAGTTTCAGAAGGCCAATAAGCTTCTTCTCCATAAATGGAAGAGCTCTGAAGTGAAGATGATCAAGTCTCATATGACATAACTCACTTGAACTGGTGGAGTCATGCATCAATGCTTGAATTGAATGAGTGGAAAGTCTATACAGACTCTCTTGACGAACACCAATTACTTGGGCTGAATTGATGTTGGAGTTATTTGGCCAAGCAAGAACTTTTCCATTAGAAAATGCAACTTGATATCCTTTGTCTTCCAATGCTGAAACTGATACAAGGTTCCTCTTGATACCTGGTACAAACAAGACATCACTCAAATGAAGAGAGATGCCAGAATCTAAGTGAAGAGAGGTGGCTCCAGCACCCTTTACTGAATAGCATGCATCATCTCCGATTATAACTTGAAGGTGGTTTTCTCTTTCTATTAAGTCTAAAAGATGTTTTCTATAACATGTAATGTGACAAGAAGTGCCACTATCAATCAACCATGTGCTACTATCAGTTGGACATTGCTTGATAGGGCAGAGATGAATAGGAATCCACTTGAGTTATCTCTTGATTCCTTCTGAGGATAGACATCATACATATCTGCAGTAGAGGCGTGTGGTTTTGGTCTTGTTGGACAATCACTAGCATAGTGACCATACTTGTCACATCTGAAGCACTGAATATGGGAGAGATCCTTCTTCTTCTTTGATTTAAGGGCAGCATCTGATTTTCTATCTCTATTTCTCTTGAAGTTTCCTCTTCTCCATTCTTTTCCTTTCCTTCTAGAAGTTTGAGCAGCAAGAACTTGATTGTCTTCATTGAAAGAGCTTTGATCATTACCTCTTGCTACCAATCTTGATTCTTCTTGAATGCAATCAGCTCTAAGACGATCAAACTTTGGTAACTTAGATCTTCCACTGATACCTTTGATGAAAGGCTCCCAAGATTGAGGAAGACCATTGAGTGCCAACATGACTAAGTCTCTATCTTCAACTATATCTCCAATGGCATATAGTTGATCCTTTAATTCAGTAATCTTCATGAAGAAAGAGATGATTGAATCTCGTTTAGCCATCTTGATGTGATGTAGTTGTTGCCTCAAGGCAAGAGCTCTGCTGGTGTTATTGATTTCATATAATCCCTTCAAAGTCTTGAACATATCTCTAGCCGTCTTCAACTTGGAGATGATAGGCACAAGGTGATCCTTCACTAAATCAATCAAGATCTTCTTGGCCTTCGTGCCATTCTTCCTCCATTGAATTTTCTTAGTCTCATTGGAAGGTTCAGGTACTTTACTCTCTACAAACTCGAGAACATCATTCTCTTCCAATGTAATAAGAACTCTGAACTTCAAAGAGGTGAAGTTAGATGCACCATTAAGTCTATCTTCAACCTTGAGTCTGTTCACAATTTTTAATGCTTGGATAGACGCTCTAAGATGAGAAGAAGACTTCACTACTTAAACAAATCTGATTTGATCTTTTCTTAGACCTACTTTGATACCATGTTAGTTTTATGATCAGAATTGAAATAAACAAAAATACATAAATGATAACACTTTAACATAGAGGTACCCTGGGAAAACCCTCCTTCTTGAGGGAGAAAAACCCAGACAAATATATCTCTTATATATTGAATAAAAAGAATAGAAATCTACTTACAGTTTGACTCAAATACAAGACTAATTTGATGAATAAAAACTGATACTCAAATGAATGAACATTGTCTTATGTATATACAAATAAATGCGATTCTTCATATGCATCGGTGACTCTTCATATGGTGACTCTTCATTAGGTATCTCTTCATATGATGTCTCTTCATATGGTGACTCTTCATATGGTGTCTCTTCATATCTCCCGTCGCTACAATAATAGTAACAAAAAGAACTAAGTAATTTCATCAACCAAAAAAACTATTTAACTACTATTTGACTTTTTAAAAATCCAAACAACATTTTCTATTTTGTAAATTTATATTTTTTATATTAAGTTTTTGGGTAATTAACATTCTAATCTATGTGGAGAAGAATTTGCATAGATTTTTTAGCCTTTTGTTTTATTAATATTCTTCAATTGTAATAATGGAATTTGAGATCATCGTACAAAGTGTCTACAAATGTTCAAATAACTGGTGTGCCAACCTTATAGGTATATTCAAAACTATTTGAGATAATTCTAAACCACTCCATTGATCAACTATTTGTGTGGGAAAATAGTTTTCTTCATTTAAAGGAGAGTAGAGTACTTACTTTCAGAAAGCAATGAAGGATATTATTTGATACATGATATTTTGTGATTTGTTCTAGTATTCAATGCTTCAAATATTCTCTTATACCATTTGTTAAATTATAAAATTTACTCTGCCCCACTTTGGTTTAAATATTTGCTTATAGAAATGATCTCCATGCATGTAGAAATCAATCTTATCTACAGATTTAACCTTACCTACAAAAATAATACGCATATTTTGGTTTGCTTGAAACTTGTTCACCTTCATATCTAGAAGCTATATATATATATATATATATATATATATATATATATATATATATATATATATATATATATATATATATATATATATATATATATATATATATATATATATAACACTAGGCAATGTTGAGGAATGTCTTTGGGAGATTGTTAAGCAATAATCTTCTACTATATGTCAAACTCATAGATATAATTTAATGATTTTCAAATAGAGGTCAAAGGTAAACCAAGAAATCATAAAATATATCTATGATATGTGTATGTTGTCATGTTAATTCTATGTTATGAAGATAATGTAATATGCAACTAAGCTCTCTCTTGATTTCTATATGGTAAATGATTGAAGTTTGAATTAGGTTGTGTCCATGTCTACAACATCCTAGCATATAAATTAGAAAATTTCTAGTACAAATTGATAAGTAACATCTAGTAGGAAGTGAGTTAGCTCACACCTAAATTTAAATTGAATTATAAATTTTTGGGATTAATGTTGTGTTCATCAATTTGATTTGGATAAGAAAAAGGTATATCAAAATTTAAGTCTAGGCTCTAAGGATGTGTGAGGATATAATCAAGTTAATTTCAATAGGAATATGTCACTTATACACAAATCATTGCATTAGGCACATTATACATTAGTCATTGCATTAGGGCAACCTAGTCAAAGTGTATCTAAAATAAAAGGAAAAAGCAAAAAGCATGCAACTTTAACCCTAAAATTTTAACCCCACTTTGACTTGTATCTGAACTATTGTAAATATGAATGTCAAAGTAAAATAAGTAGTCAACATGAAATTAAATGTTTAGACATTCATAAAAAGAATAAAACTAAGGATGACAATTTTTGCACTTTCTCCTCCCAATGAGTACTTTATCTTCATGCCTTCAAGCCAAAAAAAAACATTCAATATCACAAGTGGCATGAGTCTTGTAATCCAAATATATACTAAAGTCATGGTGTCATGAAGCATGCAAAAGGGCATGACATTACAAATGGCATGAAGCTAATCACTATGATTATAAAACATTAGAGAATGTTAGTGATAATTTATGACCTCTATAATTGGTTGCATAAAAAGGATGCAAAAAAATTAAGGGTGGAGAAAAATAAATATAAATGAATTGACCAAATAAAGTACAATAATCATAAAAATGTGTTGTGAGTTACATTGTGTAAAAATTTGTTGTTAGTTACATTGTGTGACAAGCAAACAATAAGGCAAAAGATGTAAGCATGCAATCACACATGTATTAAAGAAGTAAAATATGCCCCCAATGTTTCCCCTAGTAGTGAGGGTCCATAAAAGCAAGAGTAATAGATAGATTGAGTATCCAATCATAAATAAATGTGATATAAAATGGAAGCATTGAATGAAAAATAAAATGCAACCATAACATCAAATAAATAAATGTGATATTATTTTTCCTAAGTTCCATAACATCAAATTTTATAACCATTAACAATAAAATAGTAGAACTAGTTACCTGTAACTTTGCAAGGTGAATATCACCTAAGTCCAACATTCTCCCACTTGATATTTATATTGAAGGAACAAATAGAGATAAATTACAATGGGTTCATCAAACAAAACCTATACATCCTCAAGAAATCATGAAGGTTCATCTTCAATAAACATGAAGATCAATATGTAAAACTGTTATATGGGAAAAAGAGGAATGATGCAAGCATGTAAGTACAATAACATCCAAGGACAAAATTGAGCTAAGTCACTACAAGATGAAAGAGGACTCAACTATTGATTTTGTGCTCTTGTTTGCTATGAAAAATATATGATTTACCAAGCCTTTTATCAAACCCTAGGTTAAGTATGAGTAAAACCCTAGTTATAAGATAATCAACTTGTAACAAATAAACAACAATAGAAAACTAGAATCTGAAAACACAAGGATGATCAGAGAGATACTAGAAATTATTCCACAAAAGATGAAATGTCAGAGCACTCTGAGGCATGTAGCCAAGTCTAGAAAGTTAGAATCTTTAGAAACTCAGAACTGGTAAAATGTCACAGAGAATGTCCAGATGTTTGATTCAATGTTTGTTTCAATAGGAGGACACCGGGGCAGTGTACCCAAGTCATCCACAAAGGAATTTATGCAAACTACTTTTAGATCCTAAAACCCTTTCCCTTATCCAACCTTCATGTACCTTCACTTCTTTAGTTTGTGCACCTGTAACCTGCACACAAGAAGAAAAGGGGTTTGGGGGTTGTGGTGTTTAGGGATTTACCTCAGTCAAATCCTAAGATAGAATTCAAGCTTCCAAACACTGTTGTTAGAGAGAGAGCATGTCCTTGTAGGGTAAAGGCTAATTATAAACCAAATGATGAAATGATTCAAACAATAATGGTGTCACCTCATAGGTGAAGTCCTTAGGAGAAAATCCTTCAACTCATAAGGAGATGGATGATGATTAACACAAATCTACAACAATAACATAATGAATGCTCTAAATACTCTTTGTTCCAAGATCATAAGTTTGCAATATCCATCTCTAGGTTCCTAATGAATTCAAAACACACTTATATATGCTTTCCCACTAACATTAGTGAATTTAATTGAAAGCACTAACAAGGAAAGACCCATTTAAAGGTCCTATGGTGACAAGCCTTGAAATTTTCCCTGACCAATCAGGGAGGATTGAGTATGGGCACCAAAGTCCTAAGGAGCCTTTTTGGTCTAGTATAAGGCATTAATTGGGCCCCTAGTTCCCATTTGACATGGGTTTTAGGGGATTTATCATTGGGGTGAATATTTTGCATGTAGAGTGTTAACACAGGGACTTAGGAGCTAAACTAGGAGGTAAAAAGGCTTGTGTCCACTTTTTACTCCATAACATTTAGCCACCACTTTAATGTGTGTGTGATCTTACGATTCAGCACATGCATTAAAGTACAGTCGAAGCATATCAAAACACATCAAACACAAGAATGAAAACACACCCTAAGTTTGAAGGACTATTTCTAGCCCCCAAGCTTAGGCAAACATAAGAAAACACTTGACAGCCACATAAGACACAGTGAATATAGTAAGGAAGCACGTAATACATGGAGAAGATAGTGAAAGTACACAATATACAAAGAAGACATGAATACAGTCATGCAAAACATAGAGAAGACATGAAGAGAAGCTATGATTTAAATAATTATGCATATATATATATATAATTGTTTTGTAGAAAAAGAGGGGGTTTGTGTATTCAATGTATAATTTAGCTAAGTAGAATCACAACTTTTGCAAGAGGATTCAGCTATAGGTTTGTTGTCTCTTGGAATGACAAGGAAATTTGGAAATTGATTATTAATGTGTTAATTTAAGCCCAATTATGCTCAAAACCCTAATTATGCAAAATCGTGAATAAACAGATGAATTTTGGCAAATGCTCACACATAGGGATACTAAATGAAGATTAGATACATACCAGATTTTAAAGTTTAGAATACTAAAAATTCATGGGCAAAGGGACCAGCGCCCAAGCCCAAGGTAGTATTTTTGTCGAGGATTTCTGGACCTTTTTTACTACTGATTGTCACTGTCTCAGAGATTTCTAGTTCTGTAAATATGGAGGACAAAGGGACTAGTGCCCAAGCCTTGGTAATGCTTTTCTCTACCCTTTTTTGTCAGATTTGAGATCCTTATGTTCTAAAAGACTCCTCTGCAAGTCCACTCTATAAAATCTAACACATGTCACCTGCAATCACAAGAGAGCAGTTGGGGGGTTGTGGTGTTTAGGAGCTTTCCTTAGTCAAGCCCTGGAATGGCATTCAAGCCTTCCAACACCATTGTTAGATAAAGAGTGTGTGTCCTTGCAGGATAGAGGAAAAAACAAATTGATAAATATGATTGATTGAAACACAAATAGATATCACCTTGGAGGTGTAGCTCTCACATAGATGAAGATCTTTCACAACATGAGAAGATGAATCCAAATCTGCAACAACAAACACAACAACAATATTTTTGTCTGCAACACAATGAATGCCTTGAATGCTCTATGATTATAAGTTCGCCTTAAAATCAAAATCATCTCCTAGTTTACAAATGAAGTCCTAAACATTCGTATATATGCATTCCCTCTATAATTTCATAATTCAAACTTGAGATGCCAACAAGCGAGACCTTTTAATGGTCACTTTGCCAATATATAAAATTCAGTCCCTGACAAAATAGGGCAAGGCTTGGGCACAATCACCCAAGCCCAAGAACCTATTTCAGGGCTTGTTTAAGCTCAAGACGGTCCCCTTAGTCCCATTTGACATGGGTTCCTGGGGATTTTACTTTAGGAGTTAAATTAAACATGCAAGATCAAAAACAAGGGACCAAGGAGCTAAACTTAGGAGGTAAAAGTCCTAGGGGGACATTTTATGATGTAACATTTAGCCCCCACTTTAATGTATGTATGATCTTATGACCCATACATGCATTAAAGTACAGTCAAAATAGAACACACATACCAGGTACTTAAAGCTAAGGCATAGACAAAGATTAAGGAACCATTTCTAGCCCCCAGTCTTAGGTAAGCACTAGAAAACACATCACAAACATGCAAAACATAGATAAGACATCAACAGACATGCAAAACATGGAGAAGATAACATTGAAGACACACAAAACACGAAGAAGACACAAGAGTAGTCACAGAGAATACACTTGATACTTTCTTTTTCATTCTCATATATATATGAATGCAGATACATGGACAATTAAAATGCAACACACAACCACCAAAATGTAGGAGGGGCATTTCACCATAGCCTTAAGACTACATATGGGCAAGAAAATACACCAAACAAATCCCAAAGTGTAGGAGGGGCATTTTGCCACTCCCTTCAGACTACACTTGGGAGAGAACATGCCATACAAAACCCTTGAAACTACACATGAGGGAAAACACATGGAAAACATGAGCGCCATATAGCATGCCAAACACATAATATATGTCTTAAACATGACAAACAAGGTGATGGAAGGAGCTTGTTGCTAAGTTCCCACCATCTCAAACATGCTGCAGACACACATGATGATTGGGCTTATGCCACAACAACTGCCAAAAACATGCTTAAGGGAGGATCATCTTAGATCCAACCCCAACTACTTAGAGGAATTTTGAAATAAAAAGATGTGAACTAGCTCAAGAGATATGCCATCCCGCCTCGCACGGAGGGATTTTTGAATAAAAGGATATGCACAATATCCTGCCTCTACAAAGGACTTTTTGAATAAAAGGATATACACGATATACCACTTCCATAGAGGGATTTTATATTGCAATATAGATAATCATGTGCACTCGCACTAGAGATACAACATCTTGCCTCTGCATAGGGCTTACAAACACGCTTTGTTAGTACCAAAATCATTAGACAACTTACCTTATATATGCCCCCACCTTAAGGTGGTTGATGTCATGAACCAATATCAAGCACATTAAGGTAGAGAGAAAAAACACAAGGGAACAAGATCTCTCACAAAGCCCATGCCCCCAAGGTGACATGTGCTTCACGATTGCTGAATGTTCCCACAAATACACAATTTGCTATGATAAACAACAAGAGAGGTTAGAAATCTTTTCGTAAGATACTAACCACATAATATGATAAAAGCAATGCATAAAAACAATCACATTAAGAACCAATACTATACTACAAGTTTGGAAGTTGGGTATAACCATTGGGCTATACTGCAAAAATCTCAGAACTGAGTGTAACAACAAGGTGAGATACAAGATAATCAAGGTGCACAAAGAAGATGTATTGTTATGATTTGTTAAAAAAAGATAAGACAACATCAAATATCACATGGAGTGGTTATAATAGCCAAGCATGAGATAAATATATCAACCATGTCATCATATATGGACTAGGTCTATTTTTGCTTTGCTTGTTGAAGGGACATGCAGTCCGTATCAGTATTTATTTGTTTTTTGTCATTTGCCAACTAGGTAGAATCACTAGAAGAAGGAAAACAATAAAATCAGAGAGGGGAACAAGTGCCTTAGGGTCGTCATGTAGGAGGATACCCCCAAGTCATCAACCACAATGCTATGCCCCTGAGGCACGACACACAACAATAAAATAGAGGAGAGGCTAGATAGAGGAATGATGATATAATTAGAAGAATAGTCACAACAAAGGTGGTCTCATGGTATCCTTGACCTTACAAGAGTATCAAGGGTCATCCTAGGAGGCCTAAACAACACATAACATATCACAGGGGATTTACAATATAGAGGGAAAGGGGTAGAGATACTTACATGAAGGTATCACCCTGCTAGGAGTTGTTGGAACTTGTGAGCATCTTAGAAAGATGCTCCATCAAGTTTTGTATAAAGTTTGAGTGGTTCGTATCTATTTGATCTTTGTTTCCAAAATGTTTATGCGATGCTTGTTTCTCCGATCCTTGTATCTTTGAAATCCATTATTGCTTGTGAGGGGGAGAACCACTGTTATTTCCTACTGATGATAAACACCTTGTTCTTTTCCGATCCTTTGATTTCTTATTTCAGTGAGTGAGTATTTCATAGTGAAATGGACTAGCTTCCACCATAGCAACCTTTTCTTGTATCCTAATCTCTTGTCTCGGTAGTTCAATTTCTCTTTCCAATGCATTTTGGTTGACTCCCAATCCTTGAAGGGATAATGGTAGAGGACCTCAACATAAATACCTTTTCCACGTGGACAAGGTAGTCTTTAGTCTTTTCCTTAACCACTTCTATCATACCAATTATTTCATCATAGTCAAGGTAATCATCTAAACATGCTCTATTGTATTTTGTTCTACCATGTTGATGCTATGCTTAGGAAAGGGATTAGTAAAGATTTGTAAATTTTGATTCGAAGGGGCAACCAACTTATTTCCATTATCATTTACCCCTGATACCTATATAACATTTGAGTTGATGAGGTCTTGTATTTCATGTTTAAGACGCATACATCATTTAGTGTCATGCCCTTGTTGTTGATGATAAGGACAAAAAGAATTAGTATCAAAGTGAGGTCCTTGAATTCTACTACTATCCAATGGTTTAATAGGAGGAAGCTTCAAGAGATTATTCCTCACTGCTTGGTTCATAATAGAATGTAGCGAATCAGATATTTGATTAAATGGTCTTTGAACTGTTGTTGATATTGAAATGGTGTCTTATTTTGATTAGTAATAGCAGACACTTGTGATGGATATTTGTTTGAATTCTATCCATTTATTTTGATAAAATTCTTGTTATTCCTCTTGAAATTGTTTTGAGATGTTCCTATTTGAGCATGACCATCTTGAGCTAATGAGTTTTGATTCTCATATTGACTAGATGAAAGTTGATAATCATGAAGAGTTGTGCATAAATGTTGAAAAGAATTATACTTCATCAAGAGGATCTTATCACAGATGTTAGGTTGTAGATTTGTAATAAACACCTTCTGAACATCCTCATCATTCATCTAATATTAAATTTGTGAATAAAAATCTTGGTATTGACTAATAAACTTAGTTAATTTCTCTTTTGGACCTTGCTTGCAATGAACTAGATCAATCAATGAGACTTGAGGTCCAATGTTTGCTTGAAAATATTGATCAACAAATTGTGAGAAAGAATGTATTGAATTCAGAGGCAAGGAGCAAAACTATTCCAAAGTTGTATCTTTAAGGGATCATGGAAAGAGTTTTCTAACAAGCCCTCTTCAAAGAAGAAATCACCACACATAGTTGTGAATGCTGCCACATGAGTATTAGGATCACCTTTACCACTATATTTTTCAAAACAAGGAGCCTCAAACTTATCATGCATTTCAGCTTGTAAGATTGTAATAGACATTTAGGACTGTGGGCATCATAGGTTGGTATATTAGGTTGGGAAGAATTTTTCAAACTTGTCAACTTTTGTTGAAGTGAATTCATGCCTTGTAAAAGTTAATTCAATATGGAATCATTAGGGGATGCAGTTTGTTGTGAGAAGTTGGAACCGAAATGTTGAGGTCATTGGTTGTGAGTAGTGACAAGTAGAGGTCGAGAATAAGTGAATGGTGGTTGGACGTAATGGTAAGTGGAAGGTGGTTGAGAATAAGTGGAATGGATCGGTGGTTGAGAGTGATTATTCATAAAAGAAGTCACCCTAGGTGGTTGGTTTTGATAGTTGAATCACACAGCCTTGTAATCTTGTGAATTAATGTCATTAAATACTCCAATACTAGTGGTAGAATTACTACAAGCATGTGCATTAGTAGTGAGAATTGATGATATAAAAGTAGACATTCCAGTAGTCGGTATAGGTGTCAATACTTGTATGAGTTGATGATGACATGCTATTAATAGCAATCATACATTCAGTCACTGACATAACATTATGATGCACTATATGCACTAAGCCTCAAAGCATGTTAACACCATCTGGTCCTTCTTTTAACAACTCTCTTATGCTATGAACCACAAGTACAACTTCTTCTGCTATCCTTTCATTTTCAATAAATGCTTGAAAACTAGCTAGTTCTTTATCAAGATTGTTTATTTGTTCATCAAATATAGGTGTTATCACATCAATAGGGTCCTGAACATTATGAAATACTTGTTCTTTCATTGAGGTATAGGAGGAATGATATCTTGCAAAGTTTGTGTTTCTACTTTTGTAAAGTAGGTGTTCAATGGATTCTTCGATGTAGGAACACTATTGGTTTTAGGGGCAGTAGAACCCATTAGTCTAAGAATTCTCCTTAAAGGGATATTTATATTAGGGAAATGGGTTATAAGACTCATGCAATAGCATACAACACTCAATGTACAAACTAACCATTTTTTAAACAAAATCAATTTTTTTAAAATTTTTGCAAGATTTACGAATGTAAAATGATGTAAATGATATGTATGAATGCAAATATGAAGTATAACACTTAGAAATGTGTAAAATGTAATTAAAATATAGGTTCACCAAAATGTTATGTAGAAAAAGAGGGGGTTTGTTTATTCAATGTATAGTTTAGTTAGATGCTCCTTTCACTCAAGGATATTAAACCGAGTAGAATCACAACTTTTGCAAGAGGATTAAGCTACAAGTTTGTTGTCTCTTGGAATGACAAGGAAATTTGAAAATTGATGTTTAATATGTTAATTTAAGCCCAATTATGCTCAAAACCATAATTATGCAAAACTATCAATAAACAGACGAATTCTGGAAAATGCTCACACACAGGGATACTAAATGAAGATTAGATACATACAAGATTTCAAAGTTCAGAATCCTGAAAAAGCCAAGGGCAAAGAGACTAGCACTCACTTGCCTAAGGTAGTATTTTTGTTGAGGCTTTTTAGACCTTTTCTGCTAATGATTGTCATTGTCTCAGAGATTTCTGGCTTTACAAATTTGGAGGACAAAGGGACTAGCACCCAAGCCCTGGTAGTGCTTTTCTTTGCCTTTTTTCATTAGATTTAGGATCCTTATGTTATGCAATAGTCCTCTACAACTCCAATTCATAGATTCTGACACCTATCACCTACAATCACAAGAGAAGGGTTGGGGGTTGTGGTGTTTAGGAGCTTTCCTTAGTCAAGCCCTATAATGGCATTCAAGCCTTCCAACACCATTGTTAGATAAAGAGTGTGTGTCCTTCTAGGACAAAGGCAAAAAAAATTGATAAATGATTCATTAAAACATAAATAGATATCACATCAGAGGTGTAGCTCTCACATAGATAAAGATCTTTCACAACATGAGAAGATGAATCCAAATCTACAATAACAAACATAACAACAATGTTCTTCTCTGCAACAGAATGAATGCCTTGAATGCCCTAGGATCATAAGTTTGCCTTAAAATCAAAATCATCTCCTAGTTTACAAATGAAGTCCTAAACATGCTTATATATGTACTCCAACTATAATTTCATAATTCAAACTTGAGATGCTAACAAGGGAGACCTTTTAGTGGTCACTTTGTTGACATTTAAAATTTAGGCCCCAACAAAATAGGTCAGGGCTTGGTCATGAGTGCCCAAGCCCAGGGACCTATTTTAGGGCTTGGTTAATCTCAAGAGGGTCCCCTTAGTCCCATTTGACATGGGTTTTGGGGGATTTTACTTCAAGAGGTAAATTAAACATACAAGATCAAAAATAAGGAACCCGAGAGCTAAACTTAGGAGGTAAAAGTCCTAGGGGGACATTTTATGATGTAACAATAATTCTAACAATAAAAAACATAGCATGGGGGGAGCTCATCACTACATGTCTTTAGACCATGCCAAAAATATGCAAGACATGCAAGGAAGGCACATAAAGTACATGGTAGACACACAAAATATGCGAGCACTGTATAATATGTCATTAACACACTACACATCTTATACACAACAAACATAGGCTATAGGAAGGAGTTCATCACTGCACTCTGAAAGGAAGCAAGGTAAATGGAAAACACTTCCTACACTGATCTACTGAGGAAAGATTTATGCAAAATTCAACTTTTACAGTTACATATTAAGATGCACATTAACAGAAAGATAATAACAACTTCCAAATGCAAACACACAACTCACAACACAAGATATACATGGGGAAACCCCTTTTAGGTAAAAAACCCCACACTCCAAAGCCACCCAATATATTATTCAGGAATCACAAAAATTACAATATACTTGTAGAGCAATCTTTTATAGGAGTATATCCAACTAGAGATCTAGGAGATAACTCGACATCTATAAGATTCTTACATACAACCTCCATCTCAAGTTCCTGATATATAGGAGATACAATATAGTACACCACCAATGGTAATTACAAAACCATGAGCTAAAACCACCAAAAAGAGGCACCCAAATTATCTCCAATCAAAGATGCCTTGTGATGTGCCAAAACACACACCAACATGTGTAACTCTCCCCTTTACAACTCTTTTATATGTCCAACACATTTTTTACATTCCCAAAAATAGAAGGTCCAACTTCTGGAGGCTGTAACTTTTGATCCAGGTGTCCGATTAATGACCCGTTTAATGCATCAAAAAGCTCATGAAGAGATCTATCACCTTATAGCCCGTTACACTGGTTATCCCCATTTTTGGGACATTTAGAGAAGTTTTGATTCTGGTAATTGACTTCAAAGACTTTTTCTAGCAGTTTAAAAAAATAGAAACTTTAATATCTCACGATCTAGATATGATCTTGAGACAAAACTCACCTGAGATGTTCACTTAGTTGTTTTGCACATTTTGGGAAAAAATTTAGGTCAATCTGAGCTCAATCGAAGGACTTACTAAAAATAGTAAGTATTGCTATTTTTAGCTCATTTGGAAACTTTAGGAAACTTTGAAAGTTCCAGACCATTATCCAAGATAAAGGGTATTCAAAAAGACCAAAACTATGAAAAATGGTAATCTTTCAAAGTTGAAAGGTTGAGACACTTTTCTTAACATTCTCCCACTTGTCAAACACCTTGCAAGAGTAAAGGAAGTATCAAAACCATGATTTAATTGCTAGGGGCCATGAGGCCCATAGACTCTGAACACCATCTAAACTTCTCTGTGCTCACATGTTTTGTCAAGGAATCTGCAACATTCATCAAAGTATCAACTTTCTCCAAGTTTACCTTCCTATCCTCTACCATGTCATGAACAAAATGGTACTGGACATCAATATGCTTAGTCCTCACGTGGAATGTAGGATTATTCACCAAACATATGGCACTCTGACTATCACAACAAATAGTAATCTTCCTTCCATCAAACCCAACATTAGAACACAATCTCTTAAGCCAAATGGCTTCTTTACAAGCATGATTTGCTTCCATGTACTCAGCTTCAATAGTGGACAAAGCAACCATAGGTTGCCACTTGCTCATCCAACTAAGAGTACCACCAAACATAGTGAACACATAAGCACTGGTGGAACTCCTACTATCAATGTCACCTGCCCAATCTGAATCCACAAATCCATGAATACAAAGTGAATGTCGAGGTCATAGAGGATAGCCATGATAACATAAGGAATACTCAGAAGAACCACGCAGATATCTAAACACTCTCTTCATTGCATCCTAATGTTCCCATCCAAGATTAGCCATTAATCGACTAAGGACTCCCACTACTTGGGCAATGTCTAGTCTTGTGTAGACCATCACATACATCAAACTATCAATTGCACTAGCCTAAGGAACTCTACTCATATCCTCTATCTCAGAAGGAGACTTTAGACAATCATCAACAAATAACTTTGTCCCATTGTAACAAGAACAATCAAAGGTCTGTAATCCATCATGTTGAATCTCTCCAACACAGTGTTAACATACTTACTCTGGCCTAACCAACGTTTTCTATTTGCTCTATCTCTTCTGATTTCCATTCCTAGAATGTACCGAGTTGCCCCTAGATTTTTCATCTCAAACTATGTTGACAACTGAGACTTCAAATCAGAAATCAAACTTTTACCATTCCCAATGAGTAACATATCATTGACATATAATGCAATAATGAGAATGCGATCATTGTCAAACTTGTAGTAAACACAATGATCTGATTTCAATCTCTGAAATCCAATACTCAACACAAAGGCATCAAACTTATGGTACCACATCCTAGGAGACTATTTCAAACCATACAAAGACTTTTTCAACTTGCAAACACGATTTTCTTTACTTTTCACCATGTAGTGCTCTGGCTATGACATATAGATTTCCTCCTCCAAGTCACCATGAAAGAATGTTATCTTCACATTCATTTGTTCCACTTCTTGATCGTACGCTGCTACAAGAGATAACAAGAACTGAATAGATGTTAGCTTTGCAATGGGAGAGAAAATTTCACCATAGTCAATTCCCTCCACTTGAGAATACCCCTTCACAACCAATCTAGCCTTATATTTCTCAACACTGCCATCTACACCAAATTTCTTTTTGAACACCCATTTGCATCCAATAGGTTTTCATCCTTCAGGCAAAGGCACCAAGTCCCAAGTATTGTTCTTTTCCAAAGAAGCCATCTCCTCTTCCATGGCCTCCTTCCAGGAACCTGCATCTTTCATACCCATAGCCTCTTTCACAGTTCTAGGCTTGTCAGTGTTAGAAATTAAAACAAAAATACAACTGGAATCATGTAATGAATAACCAAACATATCAGGTTACTACCTTATCCGTGTGGACCTCCTAAAAGGTTAAGGTTGAGGTTCTTCATCTTCTTCTAAACTTTTAGAGATAGTAAAGCTCTCCTCATTATCAAGTCTGATAGATGTTTTTGGTTCAGCTTTCTTACGGGTGGAAGGAAGCTAAACCACATCATCTTTCTTCTCTTCTTTCTCTAGTTGCAAGATAATAGAAGAAGGATTGAGCTCTCTAAAGATCATGCTTCTGCTATAAAGAACTCTCTCAGCTACTGGATCCCAAATCTTGTACCCTTTCACACTGATGCCATAACTAATGAAGATATACTTTACAACCTTGTTCTCTAACTTAGACCTCTTCTCCTTAGGCACATGTGCATATGCCTCACAACCAAATACTTGAATGTGTCTTAATGAAGGCATTTTACCAAACCATACAACCATAGGTGTCTTATCAATGAGCGATGATGTAGGAGACCTGTTAACCAGGTAACAAGCTATAGCAATAGCTTCGGCCCATAACTTTTGTTCAAGACCAGCTCCACTTAGCATACTCTTTGCCCTCTCCATCAACATTCTATTCATACTCTCTACAAATCCATTCTTCTAAGGGGTATATGGAGTTGTCTTGTGCCTCTCAATCCCCTGTTCTTTATAGAACTTGTTGAAATCTTGTAAACAGAACTCACCACCATTGTCAGTCCTCAAACACTTAATCTTTATATCCTTTTGATTCTATACAAGAGATTTGAAATCTTTGAATCTATTAAAGACTTCATATTTACTTCTAAGGAAATACACCCATGTCCTTCTACTGTAATCATCAATGAATGAAATAAAGTAAGGAAATTTTGAAATTGAAGGAACATTAACAGGACCAAACACATCAGAATGAATCAAGTCCAACACCTCAGAAGATTTGTGAGAACTGGAATAAAACTAAACATGGTTTTGTTTTCCATAAATGCAATGTTCACAGAAATCAAACTCAAGATTACAATCATTCATATCCTCAACAAGATTTTTATTCTTCAAGGTTCTCAAACCATTTTCACCAATGTGACCAAGCCTTTGCTACCATAACATTGTCTTCTCAACTGGAAGTTTCATCTCCATAGAATGAACACCCTTAGGTACTGAGAAAGCACGACCATCGAAAGTAGATGTAACAGTCTTTTTCGCTACTAGTTCCAATGGTGAAGATGAAGACTATGAAGCTCTCTTCTTCGAAATACAAGCACTATTGTACTAAACTGCGCATGCATCAACCTAAAACAAAGTTCCACTTTAAACACCCTTAGCCAACACCATAGATCCTCTAGTCATCTTGTATCCTCCATTCAAAAAAACAACCTGCACACCCACATCATTCAATTTACTTATAGAAAGAAGGTTCCGTGTCAAACTAGGGATATGTAGAACACCATTGATTCCCTTTACTCATCCATCAAGGAATCAAATTAAGACTCTTCCATGGCCAACAATATCCAAGTGAGAATCATCACCCAAGTACACCTTTCCACCATTGTATTGTTCATACTTTGAAAACCAGCCATGATATGAGGTCATGTGAAAAGATGCACTAGAGTCAATAAGCCACACATCCTCAAATGCATGCATTTCCAAGGCAGTGAAAAATGCTTCTCCTTCATCCTAAGAGGACTTATTAGAATTTGAATCATAATTCTTCTTCTTCTTCTTTTTCTCCTCCTTGCACTCCTTGCAAAAGTGACCAGGTTTGCCATAGTTCCAACACAGGGCCTTGGACTTTCTGGAAGACTTAGATCTCTCATGGGATTTGGATCTTCCTTTTTCTTCCTTCTTCTTATCCTTTTTCTTTCCCTTCTCCTTAGATCTACCATGAACCGCAAGAGCCTCCTTAGCTGATTCAAAAGACTTTCTCCACATCTCTTCAAACAACAGCAAAGAAACCACTTCATCCATCTTGAAGGTGGTAGTGGTACTACCAATGGCCATAACAAGGTGGTCACATGAATCTGGTAAGGAACAAAGTAATATCATACATCAATCCTCCTCCTCCATCTTCACACCAATAGAAGTCAACTAGGCAACAAGCATATTGAATGTATTCAGGTGATTAGTGATAGATCTTTCATCTTCCATCCTCAGATAATACAATTTCTTTCACAGGAATAACTTGTTCACCAGGGATTTAGCCTAATAAACATCTCCAAGATTCTTCCAAAGTTTCTTTGCAGTCTTCTCTTCATGGATATTCAGGAGCACTGAATCAGACAAACAGAGTCTTATCAAACCCTTAGCTTTTTTATCTTTAAGATCCCAGTCTTCTTGAGACATTGCTATTAGTTTTGTACTAGATACAGCTTCCCATAAATCCCAATCTACAAGCATGTCCTCCATTTTGATTTTCCACAACTTGAAATTACTATCATTAAACTTCTCTATCTCAAACTTCCCAAATGTGCTCACCATCTCTTACCTGCAACAAAGATTTCAAAATCCTCTACACAAGCTCCCACTCAAATGAAGATCAGCTCAAAAAACCCTCTACCAAACAACTAGAACCAAAGGTGATTAGGCTCTGATACCAACTGAAAGGAAGCAAGGTACGCAGAAAATGCTTCCTACACTGATCTACTGAGGAAAGATTTATGCAAAATTCAATTGTTACAGTTACAGATTAAGATACACATTAACAGAAAGATAATAAAAACTTCCAAATGCAAACACACAACTCACAACACTATAACATTGGAAAATGTCCCCTTGGGGGGATTTTCCTTATAAGGTTTAGCTCCTGGGTCTTTTAGCTGCATTTAGGACATCTTACATCACATTTCAACATCTTGACAGGATGAACCCTGGGTATCATGTCAAATGGGACCTAGGGGACCCCTTGAACCTAAGCCTACCCAAAATAGGGGAGGAGGACTTGGGCGCCCACGCCCTAGTCCTGCCCTATTTTGGGTTAGTCCCAAATTATGGGTGTCGACTTGTGACCATTATTTGGCTCCTATGCTAACATGGTAAGTTTGAATTATTTGGGTCTTATGCATGTCAATGTCATTAAAGATTATAGGAAATAACCTATGCCCAATATCTTATGGTTTTGAGTAAATATCATGAAAAGATCAAGATCTAGGTACCAAAGTCCATGATAACTAGAGCAAATGGATAATAAATTCTAACAAAATTGAGTCATAAACTAGAGTCATCACTCCCCCAAACCTAAGACTTTGTTGGTCCTCCAACAGAGGAAGGGTTGTTCTTTTGTTTGGTCAATGCCCTAAAATTAGCAACTGCCAACTATCCTATATCAGTTTCTATAGTGCGTGAATTAGGATTCCAATAGAACCCTTGTTGTCTATCCAATTTGCTCCATCTCTATCTCTCTTTAGCAATATCATACTAGTAGTACCTAAAATTTGGCACAAGCCATAATAGGATAGGTGGCTGGAAAATTAAGGGAAGCCAGAATTGCCCCTTTGTCCTCCCAATCTGCATATATCTATCCACTCTTTTACATGCTACAATATAGTTCTCCAGAGAGTGAGGCTCCACTTGTTTTAGTTCATCAATTAAACTGTTCCAACTTTGTGCCAAATATCCCTTTACAGATTCTCCTATAGTGTTTGCTACCTCCTCATATTCTCTATAAACTGCTTCTCTCTCAAACAAGATTCTATTTCCATAGCCTGGTCTATAAAGCATTCTGTGCCAATCATTGAAAATGCCCCCTGGATTTCTAGATTCAGCTCTGATGGATAGGGGAGTGTTGAATTCTATTTTCATATAATCCCTGAACTATTGTCCCCAACTAATCTCAGTTTGTATCCAAGACATAAATGCCCTTAATTAAACATCCCCAACATACAATAAGGGATTCCAATCATGATCTTGGGACACAGCATAATTATGTAAATAGAATTCACACAACAAATTCTTCATTTTAGGAGTAATCCGATAAGCATTGAAAAATTCAAGAGGAGTCTCAATGGAAGGATTCAAACCTGAAACAATCCTTGCTAGTTTAAAAGAAAGATACTTCTCCTTCCAATATAGAGCATAGACCCTTGGAGGAGTCCTGCACTCTAATACCTAAGGCACTAAGGCTGCCATATTATCCACTCTCTCCATTAAAGTCACAGTTTCTGCATTCTTATCTTCAATCTCTTTATCTTTCGTTTGAACTTCTTCCTTCAGCCTATGTTTCTCCTTTTTCCATTCTTCTTCTCTCCTCTGCATCTCATTCCATAAATTCATAGCTACCATATGCATTGAAAAATTAGAGGGCCTATGTATTCCTACCAAAAGTTTTCCTTGTACTAATGGTTCCCCTTCATATAGCACTAACTGTAGGGTTCCTGAATGTTCAGCCAATTCTGGCTACAGGGCTTCTTGTTGTAGGAACTCCTAGTTGTCTTCATATCCCTAACTCTCAATTTGTTCAATGGTAGCAGCAAGGTATGCCATTGTTACATTTGTTGCTTCCTCAAATATGTCCTTTTCTTCAACATTCATATGTCCCATTAGGGCCTCTGTATCTTCTGGTGACATTTCTTCAGCCCTAGGGCTTCTCTATGGAGGCACACCAAAGGTTGGCCCAGCAGGTCTTGATTTTCTAGGAGGGCTCTCATATTTTTCTTCGGTTGTAGGAAGAATAGTGTCAGACTTCTATTTTTTAGAGCTTGGCACTTCCTTTCCTACAGTTTTCTTTTTAGCTTTACCCTTTCTTATTTCTACCTTTTTCTTCTATGCCCTAGTTTGAATTAGATTACCAAGAGGATTATCATCATCAGAATATGAAGAAGAACTCTCTTTGTCTGAATGCTCTACCTTAGAAGAACTAATCTCTATAGTTTGTTTAGCTACAGGAGGGTTTACACTAGAATAGAACTCACTCTCCTCCTAGTCCTACAAGGTTGAGGCACAACCATAGGTCACAAATGCTTTGGTCTAATTTGATCAATATTTAGGAATTCTCCCAAGTCATATCAGACACATCATGTAGAGACTTTTAAACTAACAATTTGATCAAACAATGGTGGGAAACAAAATTAGCCATACCTTTTTGGGTCTCGGCTGCCATGATTAAGAGAAGGCAGTATAGCACATTTGGCACATTCATTTTTCTCCCATGCCTTATATGATTCAGAAGTTTGAAATGTATAGAATGTAGATTCAACTGATGACCTTCACAAGTAATGAACCTCACAACATGAATAGCTACTTGCTTCCATGGCTCAGGCAAAGAGGTTCTCTTGGATCCTTATTTGTCCATAATTAATGGAGGGTAACTAGGTTCTATAAATTTAGCCCTAGCTGACCTGGTGTCTCTAGAAACAGGGTAATTTTCACTATTAGCAGGCAACTCTATAACTTCTGCAATCCTTTCTTCAGTAGCCAATACCTCTAACCCTTTTACCGTGGTCTTACCTTCAGACAATGTTTGGGCAAATTCCAATGCAACATCTTCATTAAAACCATTCAACTTCAGGAAATAATCTAACCACTTGCAATTTCTAAACTTGGCCTGGTTGGGTGCATCCTGCAATAATACTTCATGAATCGAGGGTTCATTTAGAATTAACCCACCTCCCATTGTTTAGCTGTTTGAAAATAAATAATCACTCTGCAAAAAAAAAATTCTGCAATCTTTATCTGAAAGTAAAACTTTGCCTTCTTGCAACACTGCTAAATTTCCAATGCTAATGTCGACTAAATTTTCCTTATTTGGGGACTCAAGATTATGACAAGAGTAGTAAAGGAAGTAAGAAGTAATCAATGAAGGCTATCACCTCACACTTGCAAGCTGTCATCTCACTCAGGATTCAAATCAACTCAATTTTAAACTTTGTTGACGTGCTGGCGTAAACCAACATGGACTGACACGTGGACATGGTATTCACACTTCCTCCCAACCTAAATTTGAGCATGTGTCCTCACATGTGGAATGGTGATGCTTGATTAGACAGGGTGGGGAATAATGACATGCTATGGAGAACATCAACATTAATTTACAGTAATTAAATGAATGTACTAAAAGATAAGTAAGATATAATAAACTGATGCACACGTACCTTGATTTTTTTCTTGGAAGATCACTTGCAAAAATGATGGAGAAAGTACCAGTCACCTTTTAAGAAATTCATTGAGCAATAAATAAAAGTGGAGTGGAATAAAGTGAGGTGGAATGAAGTGAGATCATGGCAATGTGACGGAAGAGAGAATGATGAATATGGATGGACAGATGGATGAATGAATGAAGAAGTGGACCCCCACAAAAGTGGAAGTCTTTATTCTGACAAGTGTCGTACCTTGGTTAGCTAGAAGGAGGGATGCTAGGTCCACTGCCTTTGGCTGCAGAAAGTTTAGGAGTTACATGTTGAGTGAATTGTTGTAGGAATTCATCCTTTGAAGTTGACTTGTGATATAACCTAAGGCAATGACCATTAATGAGTAGCTTAAATCTGACAGAGTCAATGGTGATGAGTTGAACAGCACCATTAAGAAAAACTTCAGCAACCTCATATGGTCCTAGCCACCTTGTCTTCAATTTTCCTACATTATCCTGATACCTTGAGTCATAGAGTAGTGCCCAGTCACCTGGCTAGAATTTCTTGTCTTTGATGAATTTGTCATGCCACTTTATTTGTTGATTCCACACTACCTCTATGTGATGCAAGGCTACTTTCCTCATCTCATCCAAAGCATTGAGCTACATGATTATGTTCTTTTATGCCTCAAAGATATCCATCCCCAAGTCTATTGTAGTCCGAAGAGTCTTATGTTTGAATTCAATGGGCATCATAGTTGTCTTTCCATACAACAACTCAAAAGGGGTGAATCATGTGGTTGTTTCCCAGGTTATCCTATAGGCTCAAACAGCTTCTAGTAGCCTGTTTGCCCAATCCTTCCTATGGATAGCCAAAGTTTTGGTCAGAATGGCTTCAATTTCCCTATTAGTCACCTCAACTTGGCCAGTACCATGTGAATTGAGCTCCTTGATCAGTCACTATCTCTCTAGGAACCCCATACCATGTGAAAATTTCCTCATGAAAAAATTTTGCAACCTTGTTATCTCTTGCATGCTTCATGGCCTTAACTTCTACCCATTTGGTTACATAATCAATGCATACTAAGATATAGGATTTACCATTGGATGGAGGATCAATGGGTCCTACAAAACCTAATCCCCACTTATCAAATGGAGTGATAACTAGCTGAGGCTAAAGTGTCATGCCCACATTTCACATGCATCCACAACACGAAAAAACACGCATGTTATGTCCACATATGACATGTAGGCATGAATCGAGCTATCAAAATTTTTTCCTTTACTACATGAAAACTCCCCTCGCACGCGTAAGCGTGCTTGGTTGCGTTTGTTTAAGTTGACAAGGGTTTGCTACTATGGTATATATTCTACACATGCATATATAGATACCGTTTGTTAAGTTGAGTAGGTTTAATTTGCTTCGTTTAGTGTTCTCTTGGTAGATGGTTGACCTTTAACTAGTTTCCCCAGTTGTTTCAATACTGGTTCACTTTTCTTCTTGATTTCATACCATTTCTATTTAATCTATTTATCTCGATGAATTTTATCATTTCCTAGTCTACCATTAGGTTTAATATCTTAAATTGAGATCATGTTTTATAGATCGATCTGATGAATTTCAATTAGTTAATAATCAATTAATTGTGTCTCATTATTCTTTACTTAAATATTTGAATATAATTACATATTTAAATATCTTCTTTTCCTTTTGATATATCCATTTTATTTCAAAGAACCCCTTTCACAAAGTTTAAATAATTAATCAGAAACATATAGCTTTTCTTAAAAACACATCTACATTTAAACCTCAATACAATTATATATTTAAACAAATCTATATATATATTTATATATGAATAATTCATCATTCATACAAATCTTTCCAATGACTTAATTTCTTTTCTTGTAAATTGGAAAAACTCCACATTTAACATATATAAATGTATTCATATATGTATATATATATATATATATATATATATATATATATATATATATATATATATATATATGCACTCAACATATATATATGCATATATACATACATTTATTTTAATTTTAATCTTTATACCCCATACAAATGGAAATCCCACTTAAAATTTTATAGAGTATTTTGCATAAAACCAACTCATATTATTCCCATGTTATAAGGGTAATATATATATATAATATCCTTTTAGTGCAAGCTCATGCACTTACAATATATAACTATATATATATATATATATATATATATATATATATATATATATATATATATATATATATATATATATGTATATATATATATATATATATATATGTATATATATGTATATATATATATGTATGTATATATATATGTATGTATATATACACATATATATACACATATATACACATAGAGATGTGTATATATGTGTGTGTGTGTGTGTGTGTGTTATTATGTTATGATAGTGGATATTCCACTTACATCTTAATATTAATTTAAAATAGAAACTCATCTCATTGTGAAGAGGGTTAAATAACCCTAAATTTAATTATGAGGTGAGTGTTTTGAATTCTTTTGTTGCAGGCATGGGAGCTAAGGTGGTGGCGGCCTGTGAGGGAGCTGTGGGAATGGCGGTGGCCACGGTAGCGGTAGACGGAGGGCAGAGGAGGGCATGAGCGCAGCGGCAAAAGTGCAGGTGTTGGTGGCAGTTTAGGGGTCACGGTGGGGATTGTGGCCAGTAGCGGCCATGGTGTTTAAGGGGATGGGGATGTGGGGAGGGGCGGAGCCCCACCCACATCCCACATCATTTAAGGGGACGAGGATGTGGGGAGGGGCGGAGCCCCACCCACATCCCACATCATGGGGTGTGGGTGGGGCTCTGCCCCTCGCCACACCCACTACAATAAGGGTTCGGTGGGGGTTAAAACCCCCACCATATTATATGTAGCATTTTGACTGTGTAAAACTGCGAACTCCCTTAAATTTTAATTTCATTTCAATTTCGTATTTTCCCATTAATAATAATTAATGATAAATATATATAAATCACTTTCATGATTACAATTAATTTAAAACTATTTAAAATATGCATAAATATATATAAATATATATATATATATATGTATATATATATACACATTCACAAGTGTAACAATGTATTCATTTTCACAATCTTTATTTTAAATGAACTATTAAATATATATATATATATATATATATAGATATATATATATCAATTTTCTCAATTTCACTTAATAATTAAAATTTAAATACAACTATATCAAATTTTATTAGCTATATTTTTAAATTAAAAATATATATTTAAAATATATGTATATATATTTATACATATATAAACATATCTTATGAAGCTCAAGATAATTTCTTTCCTTACTACCTTTATTATATATTTTTTTTTAATTTTCAATATAGCAATTATTCAAAGAAAAGGAAACATTAACCATCTAAGTCTGTATTGCCATTTGCAATTTATCAAGTAAATATTCCATTTCAAATACAATTATAGATCAAAAGTAAATACATGAAACAATAAATCTTTCCATTTCAATAACACACAATAGTCAAATAAAAATTTGATTTAAATTAATTCCCATTGCAATTTTAACTCAAGATTTAATTTTCATTTTTACAAGGTAATTTTGTAACTTCCTTAATACTGTAAACTACAACTTTCTCATTAAATAATACAATAGATAATTTACACAACTAATCCAAATCAACAAACATTCTCACAACTTTACAATTTAATAAAAACGAAAGATGACAACCAACTATAAGGATTCCACAACTCAATTACACTCTAGGGAGAAATTAATTTCTTCTCTCAACATTCAAATGAAGTAATATAATAACCAATAAAATCACAACTCTCAACATAATAAGGGAGGATTATCTCTCCACTCCCAAGATAACAACTTTTACAACAAAATCAAGAGAGAAGTTCTCTCTACATCTTTTACATAATGAAACTATAGAGACCAAGCTCTTAATACAATAGGAAGATAGACATTTTATTTAACAAGGTAAAACTTCTTCAATCCTTTTAACATGCTCCAACAGTAATCTGCAAGACATCAAGGGAGAAAACAAAAACCATCTAGCTCTCCTCCCTACCTTTGACCCACAAGAGGGTCAACCTGAGCTAGGGAGACCATCCTCATACTAGGGTAGAATAGACAAAACAACACTTCACAATAATCAATAACAAAGCAATTAACACACACACCCCATGGTTGACTCACAATACAAAGACTCAGCTTATGTGAGTTCAAGGAGGGTAGGGAAGTAGACAATCTCTACCTCTAGGTGTCATCCTTTCACAATATATCACAAGGCCTCAAGCCAACAATTTATTCTTCCTCCACAAGGCCTCAAGCCAACAATTTACTCTTCTTCCACAAGGCCTCAAGCCAACAATTTACTCTTCTTCCACTAGGCCTCAAGCCTTCCAATAAACTAATTCACCAAGGATATCCCAATAGGCTCTCAAAGCCATAAGCCCTCTAGGCTATATAAGTACCAACATGCCCTCAAGGCATTACAAATATCAAGAAACAAGATGACACCCAAGGAGGGTCACACCTCCCCTTCCCTATACAAGATGAGCATTGCCTTCCAACTGGAAGGAGCTCTTTCCACACCCAAAACAAACCCCAAAACAATAACAGAAAACTCCAAGAAGACATTTACACACTCATCCATCAAGCAAGAAACAAACAAACATAACAAGCATCTGATCACACAAGAGAGTAGTCTTGTTCACCAACCTTTCAAAGCCAAATTATGGAATGAAATTCGATGAAGAGCTCCACTCTAGCCTCCTTCTCCAAAGTCTCCTTCTTTCCACAATAATCCAACCCCCTTACTCTCCTCCTCCTCCCTCTTTTAAAAACTAATTCCCTCCATTTTCTTAATTTCCCAAGTGGCATTAAACAACTAACCACAACTCATCCATTATCCTAGTGGTCATAAAACAATTGACCCCCACTCAATAGGTTCCCCACTCTAGCCCCTTTTACAACACATGGAGAATTTAAAATACCATAAGTAAAATAAAAATACAAAGGGAGTGGATGACACACTACCCTAAATAAGGGGAACCCCACCAAAAGAGAGGCACATGGAGACAACCACTCCATTATTAGGGGATCATGGAGTTGCTCCCTGACTTGGAAGTGGGCCTGAGTGTGGATTCCACTCATCCCATTGTCCCCATGCTTCCAATTTCGTCACTTAACTTCACTGTAAAGTTTAAGTGACCATATGGAGGTTAACCCAAGGTTATCCTAGTCAAAAAGATCCCTAGACCCATGAGGTATAACCCAGGGTTGATTTTTCCCTAGTTAGAACTCCCAGAGTCGAATAAAACACAAGATAAAGGGTCTAAAAGAAATAAAATTTAATCAAGATTAAAAACAACATTTCTTACAACACTTTTCATAATAAAAATAAATCAAAAGATAACCCTTATTCCCTTGACCTCATGCAACATTAACACATTACAACATTACAACATTTTCCAAACATGAGGTTGATCTTAGTTCCTCATGGAACTAGATCGGCTCACAAGGGATACAACATAGGTATGAGATGATCTCCTGTATTTGTGGTTTTGTTAGTAATACCTACACACTCAAACTCGAAGTCAATACCACATAGAGATATCATAGCTAAAGCAAAACTAAATACATGCATCCTAAACATTCTACCATATAATCACATTGAAGTTCCATATCCAATCATCATTTTTATAGAAGCAACATCTAATTATCATTGCACAATATTTTCCTTAAAAACAATTAGGTTTAATAAGCAAGATTCCAGAACAATAGTCTCTTAACATATAAATAATAGTTAATATCACTGCAAATAGTCTCGTGAATAGTAGTGTAAAAAGTAGGCCTCACATCCTCTCCCCCTAATATTGTACTTCCTCCTGAAAGTCATCAAAGAGGTGAGGGTAAAGCGTCTTTAGTCTCGTAGCAGTGACCTCATCATACATATCCCACTAGACCTTAACCTAGTCCAGCTCTCAACCTCGAAGGCCCAGCATCCCACGAGCCAATATGCATATTGGCTCCAAAGCCAGCTGTTCGTCTGCCTCTACCTGAAGAGCACTCCAATCCAATACATGAGACAAATCAGACATATAATGACGTAAAACTGAAACATGAAAGACATCGTGGATACGAGACAGGCTAGGTGGCAAGGCTAAATGGTAGGCTACAGGTCCTATCCTCTCTAGGATCTCAAAAGGTCCTACAAACTGGGGTGCGAGCTTAGAGCCCTTTTCGTAATGGATTGGACTCTTATGCAGTCAAACTCTCAAGAATACTCTGTCACCTACTGAGAAGCTTCGATCTGTCCTCTTCACATCTGCATACTTCTTCTATCTATCTTGAGTTTCCTGCAGTCTCTGTCTGATCAAGGTAACCTACTGTTCGATATCCTGGATTATTTCAAGACCAATGGCAACTCGCTCCTCTAACCAATCCCAACTCCAAGGCGTTTTGCAAGCTTTGTCGTATAAAGCCTGGTAAGGAGGCATACCCAACAAGCTGTGATGCCCATTATTGTAGGTGAACTCAACTAGATATAGGTACTCCTCCTATTTAGACTGATGATCCATAACATACATACATAGCATATCCTCTAACACCTGATTAACTCTTTCTATCTGGCCGTCGGTCTCAAGATGATAAGCGGAACTGAAGTTGAGCTGTGTGCCCAACGCCTGATGTAAAGCTCTCCAAAATGAAGATGTGAAAACAGAGTCTCTATCAGAAATAATGCAGCGAGGTACTCCATGCAGTCTGACAATCTGATCAAGAAACACCCTCACCACCGATGGAGCATTGTACGTTGTGCGTACAGGTGAGAAATGCACCACCTTGGTCAACTTGTCAACTGTCACCATGATGGCATCATGGCATCGTGATGACATAGGTAGGCCAACAATGAAGTCCATGGAGATGGTGTCCCATTTCCATTCAGGTATCTCATGTGGGTATAAGAGTCCTGTTGGATGTTGATGCTCGGCCTTGACCCTCTAACACTCAAGGCATCAAGCAACAAACTCTACAATATCACGTCTCATTCCAGCCCAATGGTATAACTGTCGCAAATCCACATGCATCTTCTTCACTCTTGGATGAGCTGCATAGGGTGCTCTATGAGCCTCAGAGAGTATCACTGCACGTTGATCACCCGCACGGGGTACGTAGATGTGCTACTTATGTCTAAGTAATCCATCTAACTCCAGGGAATATCCTACAAATTTACCCTTCAGGACCCTCTGATTCTGAATCTCCTGCTGCACCTCAAGAAACCACTCATCTTCAGGCAGATGTTGTAAGATACGTTCTCTTAAATCCACTTTCAAAGTCAGAGTTAGGATCTCGTGGCACCTTCGACTCAATGCGTCAGCGGCCACGTTCTCCTTTCCCTTGATGTAGTGGACATCAAAGTCGTACTCACATAAGAACTCCATCCAATGTTGTTGGTGGGTGTTCAAATTCAGCTGTGTGAAAATATACTGCAAGCTATGATGGTCTAAATGGAGTTCAAAACATCAACCTAAGAGGAAGTGTCTCCATCAGACAAGAGCATGAATGACAGCTGCTAGCTCTAGATCATGCGTAGGGTAGTTCAGCTCATGTGTTTTAAGCTTTCGCGATTCATAAGCAATCGCTCTACCACCCGACATAAGCATCCGTGTAGACAACAAAATCTTCTGTCGGATCAGGAACAGCTAATATGGGAGTGCTAGTAAGATGTTCCTTAAGGATCCCAAAGGCCTTCTCACACTGCTTAGTCCATGTGAATCCTTTCCCTTTTTGCTGAAGGGAAGTAATAGGATGAGCTATTCTGGAGAAACCTTCGACAAACCTATGGTAGTAACTGGCTAGTCCCATAAAGCTCCTCACTTCTATAACACTGGTGGGTACTGGCCAGTCTTGAATACCCCTGATCTTCAATGGATCTACGGAGATACCATCGCCTGATAATATATGTCCCAATACTGCATCTCTGTCCTGAAGAAAGCACATTTCACTAGATTGCCATACAGCTGATTCTCACGTAAACACTGCATTACTTGACACAAATGGTCCACATGTTCCTCCTTGATCTGTGAATAGATCAAGATGTTGTCTAGAAATATAATCACGAACCGATCTAAGTAAGTACGGAACACCCCGTTCATGAGACTCATGAACACCATAGGAGCGTTCGTCAATCCGAAGGGTACCACTGTGAACTCATAATGACCATATTTGGTTCGGAAAGCAGTTTTATGAATATCTGCCTTTGTAATTCTTAATTGGTGATAACCAGATTTTAGATCAATCTTTGAAAACACTCTAGCTCCTTGCATCTAGTCAAAGAGATCATCAATCCTCGATAGAGGATATCGGTTCCTCACCGTCACTTTGTTCAACTGCCTGTAGTCCATGCATAGTCGAAGGGATCGATCCTTCTTCTTTATGAAGATAACTAGTGCGCCCCATGGAGAAACACTAGGTCAGATGTGCCCCTTCTCTAGTAATTCTTCTAACTGCAGTTTCAGCTCAGTAAGCTCATGTGTAGTCATTCTGTAAGGTGCTCGAGATACTAGTTCTGCCCCCGATACTAGATCAATGTCGAAATCAACTTCTCTGCATGGAGGCATTCTAGGTAACTCTGGTGGAAAGACATCTGCAAATTCCCTCAAGATGAGGTGATCATCTAATGTAGTCTCAGGTTCATCTTCTAATCTATCATTGACTGTGATAGCAAACAACTGACAACCCTTCCGCATGCAATGCTTAAGTTGCTAAGCGGATACTGTTTGAGCAGTCGTGGGCTTCTATATGCCCACTATCTCTACTAGTGTGCCATGATCATCTGTGCAACTAGTCATCTTCTGTCGGCAATCTAGCTTGGCTCTGTGAGCCGCAAGCCAGTCCATGCCAAGAACTATGCCATAGGTTCCTAAAGGCATCACCCTAAGATCCCATGTTGTAGTGAATGAACCCAAGGAAACTTTACAATTTTGGACAACAGTATCAACTGACATCCTAGCCCTAGAGGCCAACTCGACCTCCCACCTAATGTCCTACCTAGAAGCCACCAGCCTGCAACGTTCCACTAACGATGTAGATATAAAGGAGTCGGTAGCTCCGGAGTCAACCGTTGCAAACATATGGTGGGATTTACCCACGTCACCCACTGTCTGCTCAGAACCTCCTACATGATGCTGTTCCCCAGCTGTATAACCCAGTGGGCACTCTCTAGCTATGTGTCTTGTTTTACCACAATTATAACAAGGGCCTCTAACCTATACCTATACAGTTTGAGTCCTACTCAACTGCTATTGTCATGTCCTGCCAGTAGACCCCTGTGAACCCCTATACGACTACTATGGCCTTGCAGGTCCTGCAGGTGGTCCCTGCTATCTCTAATCTCTACGCAGGCCCTGCTGCTACCAACCTCTATTATTTCCCCCATATGATTTCTGTTGTGTCTTAGCTTTCTGTTGCTGCTATGACTGCTGTTGTTGTGGGGGTCTAGGAGGTAATGGTGTTGAACTGTATCCTCCTTTAGAAAAAGGCTGTGTTGTCCTACGAAAGTTCTGTTGATGCTGCTGTTGTCCCTGATCCTAGAACTGAGGGTGAGGATTCTACCCCTGTCCCTGAATCTCTTCAGCAATGTAAGCCTTTTCAGCAGCATCACTCAGTGTCTGCAGATCTACCATCTGAACAGTTCCTGATATACTATGGTTTAGACCTATGATGAACATATGTACCAGGAGTTTCTCATCATGGAGATACTCTACATATCTAGATAACTCTATAAATTTACTCTCGTACTGTGCCACCGAAAGTCCCCTCTGCTGTAGATCATGAAATTCATCTATACAACGCTGTCGGTAGTGGTCTGATAGATATCGCGCGTTGAAACACTCAATAAAAGTCTCCCATGAGAGTGTATCTATGGATAGGCGGCGCTTACACTCCTCAGTGTGCCACCATGTAGCTGCAGCATCCTGTAACAAGTGCACTACCACACGGGCCTTCGTGTTGCCTATGTAAGGATGCAACGTGAAGCACCTGTCTAAACTGATAAGCCAGGCTTCTACCTCGGCTCCCTCTATAGTTCCAACGAATGTAGGAGGGTTCAATCTCAGTATATCCCTAATGGGATCTCCTCTGTCACTGCACCCCCTATAAGGCTCATCTGCATGATACTCATAAGGCCTGGAACCAAATTGCTCTATTCTCACTATCTCGTCATGCCTGACATGACATGTGGGGCTCCTGCTACGGGTCCTGTCGGCTAAACCAACCTCCTCTGTATCAGGCAGTTGACATACGACTCCACACATGGTACCCTTGCGGCTCTATGCAGGGCTCCTCACGTGGCTCGACATGAGACTCAACTCGTGCCTCCATGCGTGGCTCCTCTCGCGGAACATCGCGGGGCTCGTCGCGTGGCTCTACGCGTGGCTCAGCTACGGCTAGTGGAAGCCTATCCAAAATAGCCTGTAAGGCCTGTAAAATTTGTGGTCCCATTTCAGGTGGGGTGGGTGGTGCTTGCAGTACCTGAGGAACTAGTTGTGCCTATAAAACTAGCTGAACTTGTGGATTCGGCTGTTCTGGTGGGGCTAGCTAATCCAGTCCCACAGCTGAAGAGATAGTGTGCACCTTGGTGGCTGGAGTGCGACAGGACACTGGTTGACGAACTTGTTTGGGAGGCATCCTACAAAACGAGGTAACCTCTAATTAGTTTGGTCGCAGAAGTGATAATGTGCTCATACAAGCCCAATGTTTTAAAACGACCAGGATCTGATACCAAATGTCATGCCCACATTTCACATGCATCCACAATACACAAAAACACGCATGTTATGTCCACATATGACATGTAGGCATGAATCGAGCTATCAAACTTTTTTCCTTTACTACATGAAAACTCCCCTTACACGCGTAAGCATGCTCGGTTGCATTTGTTTAAGTTGACAAGGGTTTGCTACTACGATATATATTCTACAGATATGCGTATATAGATACCGTTCATTAAGTTGAGTTGGTTCAATTTGCTTCATTTAGAGTTCTCTTGGTAGATGGTTGACCTTTAACTGGTTTCCCCAGTTTGTTTCAATACTGGTTCACTTTTCTTCTTAATTTCATACCATTACTATTTAATCTATTTATCTCAATGAATTTTATCATTTCCTAGTCTACCATTAGGTTTAATATCTTAAATTGAGATCACGTGTTATAGATCGATCTAATGAATTTCAATTAGTTAATAATCAATTAATTGTGTCTCATTATTCTTTACTTAAATATTTGAATATAATTACATATTTAAATATCTTCTTTTCCTTTTGATATATCTGTGTTATTTCAGAGAACCCCTTTCACAAAGTATAAATAATTAATCAAAAACATATAGCTTTTCTTAAAAACACATCTACATTTAAACCTCAATACAATTATATATTTAAACAAATTTATATATATATATATATATATATATATATATATATATATATATATATATGAATAATTCATCATTCATACAAATCTTTCCAATGACTTAATTTCTTTTCTTGTAAATTGGAAAAACTCCACATTTAACATATATAAATGTATTCATATATGTACATATATATATATGCACTCAACATATATATATATGCATATATACATACATTTATTTTAATTTTAATCTTTATACCCCATACTAGTGGAAATCCTGCTTAAAATTTTATAGAGTATTTTGCATAAAACCAACTCATATTATTCCCATATATATATATATATATATATATATATAATGTTATGATAGTGGAAATTCCACTTACATCTTAATATCATTTTAAAATAGAAACTCATCTCATTGTGAAGAGGGTTAAATAACCCTAAATTTAATTGTGAGGTGAGTGTTTTGAATTCTTTTGTGTAGGCATGGGAGCTAAGGTGGCGGCGGCCTATGAGGGAGCTGTGGGAATGGTGGTGGCCATAGCGGCGATAGACGGAGGGCAGAGGAGGGCGTAAGCATGACGGCAAAAGGGCAGGTGCTGGTGGTGGTTTAGGGGCCACGGCGGCGGTTGTGGCCGGTGATGGCTGCAACGTTTAAGGGGACGGGGATGTGGGGAGCGGCGGAGCCCCACCCACATCCCACATCATGGGGTGTGGGTGGGGCTCTGCCCCTCCCCACACCCACTACAATAAGGGTTCGGTGGGGGTTAAAACCCCCACCATATTATATGTAGCATTTCGACTGTGTAAAATCGTGAACTCCCTTAAATTTTAATTTCATTTCGATTTCGTATTTTCCCATTAATAATAATTAATGATATATATATATATATCACTTTCACGATTACAATTAATTTAAAACTATTTAAAATATGCATAAATATATATAACTATATATATATATATATATATATATATACATTCACAAGTGTAACAATGTATTCATTTTCACAATCTTTATTTTAAATGAACTATTAAATATATATATATATATATATATATATATATATATATATCAATTTTCTCAATTTCACTTAATAATTAAAATTTAAATACAACTATATCAAATTTTATCAGCTATATTTTTAAATTATAAATATATATTTAAAATATATATGTATATATATTTATATATATATATATAAACATATCTTATGAAGCTCAAGATAATTTCTTTCCTTACTACCTTTATTATATATTTTTTTTAAATTTTCAATATAGCTATTATTCAAAGAAAAGGAAACATTAACCGTCTAAGTCTATATTGCCATTTGCAATTTATCAAGTAAATATTCCATTTCAAATACAATTATAGATCAAAAGTAAATACATGAAACAATAAATCTTTCCATTTCAATAACACACAATAGTCAAGTAAAAATTTGATTTAAATTAATTCCCATTGCAATTTAACTCAAGATTTAATTTTCATTTTTACAAGGTAATTTTACAACTTCCTTAATACTGTAAACTACAACTTTCTCATTAAATAATACAATAGATAATTTACACAACTGATCCAAATCAACAAACATTCTCACAACTTTACAATTTGATAAAAACAAAAATGACAACCAACTATAAGGATTCCACAACTCAATTACACTCTAGGGAGAAATTAATTTCTTCTCCCAACATTCAAATGAAGTAATATAATAGCCAATAAAATCACAACTCTCAACATAATAAGGGAGGATTATCTCTCCACTCCCAAGGTAACAACTTTTACAACAAAATCAAGAGAGAAGTTCTCTCTACATCTTTTACATAATGAAACTATAGAGACCAAGCTCTTAATACAATAGGAAGATAGACATTTTCTTTAACAAGGTAAAACTTCTTCAATCCTTTTAACATGCTCCAACAGTAACCTGCAAGACATCAAGGGAGAAAACAAGAACCATCTAGCTTTCCTCCCTACCTTTGACCCGCAAGAGGGTCACCCCCAAGCTAGGGAGACCATCCTCATACCAGGGTAGAATAGACAAAACAATACTTCACAATAATCAATAACAAAGCAATTAACACACACACTCCATGGTTGACTCACAATACAAAGACTCAGCTTAGGTGAGTTCAAGGAGGGTAGGGAAGTAGACAATTTCTACCTCTAGGTGTCATCCTTTCACAATGTATCACAAGGCCTCAAGCCAACAATTTATTCTTCCTCCACAAGGCCTCAAGCCAACAATTTACTCTTCTTCCACAAGGCCTCAAGCCAACAATTTACTCTTCTTCCACCAGGCCTCAAGCCTTCCAATAAACCAATTCACCAAGGATATCCCAATAGGCTCTCAAAGCCATAAGCCCTCTAGGCTATATAAGTACCAACATGCCCTCAAGGCATAAAAATATCAAGAAACAAGATGACACCCGAGGAGGGTCACACCTCCCCTTCCCTATACAAGATGAGCATTGCCTTCCAACTGGAAGGAGCTCTTTCCACACCCAAAACAAACCCCAAAACAATAACAAAAAACTCCTAGAAGACATTTACACACTCATCCATCAAGCAAGAAACAAACAAACATAACAAGCATCTGATCACACAAGAGAGTAGTCTTGTTCACCAACCTTTCAAAACCCAATTATGGAATGAAATTTGATGAAGAGCTCCATTCTAGCCTCCTTCTCCAAAGTCTCCTTCTTTCCATAATAATCCAACCCCCTTACTCTCCTCCTCCTCCCTCTTTTAAAAACTAATTTCCTCCATTTTCCTAATTTTCCAAGTGACATTAAACAACTAACCACAACTCATCCATTATCCTAGTGGTCATAAAACAATTGACCCCACTCAATAGGTTCCCCACTCTATCTCCTTTTACAACACATGGAGAATTTAAAATACCATAAGTAAAATAAAAATACAAAGGGAGTGGATGACACACTACCCTAAATAAGGGGAACCCCACCAAAATAGAGGCACATGGAGACAACCACTCCATTATTAGGGGATCATGGAGTTGCTCCATGACTTGGAAGTGGGCCTGAGTGTGGATTCCACTCATCCCATTGTCTCCATGCTTCCAATTTCGTCACTTAACATCATTGTGAAGTTTAAGTGACCATATGGAGGTTAACCCAAGGTTATCCTAGTCAAAAAGGTCCCTAGACCCATGAGGTATAACCCAGGGTTGATTTTTGCCTAGTTAGAACTCCCAGAGTCAAATAAAACATAAGATAAAGGGCCTCAAAGAAATAAAATCTAAACAAAATTAAAAACAACATTTCTTACTAAACTTTTCATAATAAAAGTAAATCAGAAGATAACCCTTATTCCCTTGACCTCATGCAACATTACAACATTTTCCAAACACGAGGTTGATCTTAGTTCCTCATGGAATTAGATCGGCTCACAAGGGATACAACATAGGTATGAGATGATCTCCTATATTTGTGGTTTCATTAGTAATACTTGCACACTCAAACTCGAAGTCAATACCACATAGAGATATCATAGCAGAAGCAAAACTAAATACATGTATCCTAAACATTCTACCATATAATCACATTGAAGTTTCATATCCAATCATCATTTTCATAGAAGCAACATCTAATTATCATTGCACAATATTTTCCTTAAAAACAATTAGGTTTAATAAGCAAGATTCCAGAACAATAGTCTCTCAACATATAAATAATAGTCAATATCACTGCAAATAGTCTCATGAACAGTAGTGTAAAAAGTAGGCCTCACATAAAGGGGCATCTCATTAGATTTGGTAGGTCATCCCATCCTCTGGCATCTGTCACATTTCCTTGTATATCTCCGTGCATCCTTGTGGAGTGTTGTCCAGTAATAACCTGCATTTAAAATCCTCATTGCTACCCTCTTGGCTGCAAAATGCCCTCCATATGGTTCATTGTGGCATGCATGCAAAATATCATATGTTTCATCTTCCCTCACACATCTCTACATGACATGGTCTACTCCAGTGTAGAACAAACATCTAGCAATCCATGAAAAAGGAAAAGAATTTTCAATGAGTGCCCTTCTCTCCTTTGGAGGGAAATGAGGAGGGACTCTCCTTGTGACAAGATAATTAGATATGTTAGCATACCAGGATGTTTGTGCAGTAATGGAAAACAAGTGTTCATCAGGGAAACAATCATCAATGACTTGGTTGTCCTTTGATGTAGTCAGCCTTGAAAGAAAGTCTGCAACAACATTAGCCTTCCCTAGCTTATTCACAATGGTAATGTCAAATTCTTGCATTAGCAACACCCATCTTGCTAATCTACCTGATATCAAGGGTTTGTTCATTAGATAATGGTTGCATGATCTATATGCACAAATATTTGATAGCCTATTATGTAGTGCCTAAATTTGTTGAGGGCATAGATTACTGCTAGCATTTCCTTTTTTGTCACTGTATAATTGAACTCATCTCCTTGCAAGTTTTTACTGACAAAATAAATAGCATGTTCAATGGCTCCTTCTTTCTGCCCTAAGACTACTCCTATGGCATAATCTGATGCATCAGTATGGATGTGGAAAGGGAGCTCCCAATTGGGCTCTTTGAGTATAGGAGCATGAGTTAATGCTACCTTTAAATCAGAAAATACCTTATTACAGTCTTCATTCCACTTAAATTCAGCATCTTTAGTGAGAAGAGTATACAATGGAGCTGCTATTTTGCTGAAATCCTTGATGAAACGTCTCTAGTATCCTACATGACCCAAGAATCTTCTGACATCTCTTTGCTTTGTAGGAATTGGTAGATTGATTATCACTTCAATCTTTGATGGGTTTACCTAAATTCCTTTTGGAGAGATATAGTTGCCAAGAACTACTCCTTCTTGCATCATCATGAAGCACTTTGCACTGTTCAGGGATAGATTATGGTCTTCACATCTCTCCAAAACCTTCCCTAAGTTTTCCAATGCCTCATCAAAAGTAGCACCATAAGTAGTGAAATCATCCATATAGATTTCCATGCAATCATGTGAGATATCAGAAAATATACTAATGACTGCCCTTTGGAAAGTTGCAGGTGCATTGCATAAGCCAAATGGAAGCACTGAGTAGGCATAAGTCCCCAAGGATAGGTAAAGGTGGTTTTCTATTGGTCATTTGGTGCAATCTATATCTGATTGTAACCGCTGAACCCATCCAAGAAGGAAAAGTACTGCTTTCCTGCAAGTGAGTCCAATACCTAGTCTATGAAAGGAAGGGGAAAATGATCCTTTTTGGTGGCAGAGTTTAATTCTCTGTAATCAATACAAACTCTCCATTTCCCTCTCTTTTTGAGCATGAGAACTAGAGGAGACACCCACTGGCTATCTAAGATTGGGTAGATAAACCCTACATCTAATAGCTTTTGTAATTCTTCTTTGACAATCTCTCTTAATGCCAAGTTGATTCTCCTTTGTGGTAGTCTTACTAGTGTACAATCTTCACTTATTTAAATCATATGGGTGCATAATGTGGGATTTAGTCCTTTCATGTCATCATGCAAAGGCATTCTTGTGTTTCTTTAACAAGTTTGTCAAAGATAGTTGTTGTTCTTGAGTCAATTTGTCATTAATATTCAGATATCTTTCTTCTGAAATCTCAACTTGAGTTGTTAACTCTACCATAGTTGCTTCACTAATGCTTGGTACCTTGATTTCTTGTGGTGGCAATGTATGAGACATACTTGTTGCTATAGGAAAAGTGGGAATAAGTGTCTTCACTGAATCAATAGAATGAGAAGATGATTCTTCCTCTACTTCACAATGATTCTAAATTATGTTAGACAATACCTCATCTTCCTCTTGAAGCTACATGAAAGAGCTTTTGCCTAACATCATAGGTTGTACCACAAAATTAGCTTCCTTGGCCTTTTCACCAACATGTGGCCAAATAGGATTATCCATATCATGAGATGGCTATGCAGGTGGGTAAATAACATGCTTTTTAGTGCTTCTCCCATTAGAGATGGTCATGTCTCCTAATCGACATCCAATATAAGCATCAATTGTAGCTAACCACGACCTTCCTAGAATGATGGGATACCCTCCTAATGTAGCTTTAGGAGAAAGTACCATGAAATCAACTGGATATTCCCATGAGTCTAGGGATACCACAAGGTCCTCTACTATCCCATCAGTTTTAACAGTAGAACTATCAGCAAGCTGCAGGATGGTAGGAGTAGGTCTCATGTTTGCAACATTTAGTTGTTGCAGGATATCCATGGTCATTACATTTATTGCTGCTCCCAAATCAATCAGAGCATTCCTTATTTGGATCCCATTTATAACAACTCCTACTATAGGACTCGTGGGATCATTATATTTGGGAATAGTCACTTTCCCAAGCATGATGTCAGCCAACTGTCCCACCACATGAACCATAGTGGGGGATTTCCTTTTTCTGCTTGTGTTCTTAAGGCATGCTTCTTTGATTGCTTTACCATATATAGGAACATCTTTTATGGCCTGAAATAGAGGGATCTTAACACATACATGTTTCAACTGCTCTAGAATGTCAAAGGTGGGTTCCTCTTTCTCTTCCTTTTGTTTCTCAATTTCTAAACCGCTGTGGAAATGGTGGTTCTTGTGTAGTCTACTTGGCTAGGACTAGTTCAAGATTTTCAGGTGCATTTGGCTGAATGGGGGCATTTAAAGGCTCCTCTTCCTCCTCAGGAAGCTCAGTAATTATGGATTTGGAAGGAGCTGTCAAGGTAGTTTCTGAATGCAGGTGGATGTCACTTACACTCACAGCATATGCAGGGAATTGATTTGGATCAGCAGAGTGTACTGGCTACTGCTGTGGTCTGTTATTTGGGTTAGCTGAGAGTTGAGCTAGTAACTGAGTAGGTTTAGGTGTATTTGAATTGGAACTAGTAGGAGAAGGCATTATAGCAGACTACTGGGGCTAAGAAGGTGGCTGCATGTAATTAGTTGTTTGGTTTAGCCATTGTTTTCCTCCCCTCCATTAAGATTTTTGATGCCAGTTTCCTTGAAGTGACTGCCAATTCCCCTAAGGTTGCTACCACTGGGGTATAGGGTTTTGGTAATTTTTCCAAGTGTTTGGAGGGTTATTCCAAGGTTGAGGTGAATATCCTCCATAGTTGGACGGAGATGGTTGTTGCCACTAGTTACCAAATACATAAGTATTGAAATATGGTCCAACAAATAATAATGGATCTGGTGGCATACCTTTTCTTGGAGCCCATGGCCTCCTTTGTGCAACATAGTAGACTTGATCTTCTTCAACCTGGATTGGCTTGAACTTAGGTGGAATCTGCAGTCCCTCTTCTTTTGTCTGCAATGATGGCAATATTCTACCAACATTGCTTCTACCTCATCTTGCTTCTTCTTTGCTTAAAGTGTGTCTAGCTGGGTGGCCATATTATTTATGATATCTTGCTTAAAATCAGACAACAAGTAAGTTATCTCCATCCTTGAAACTCCATTGGTAGGGGTTTTGCCCATAAGAGAATGGTAACCTCTTCCTTTCTTCATGGCTGCTTTAGAATAATTTTGGCACATCTTCTTAATATCCTCCCAAGGCACTTGGGTAATATCTCCTCCTCCCATCAAATCCAAGGCATCCGTGCAATGCTCACTTATTCCTCTAAGGAAGAGTCATTTTTGAGAATCTGCATTGAGTGTATGATGGGGAGATTTTTGTAAACAAAATAGGAACCTTGAGATGTAATACTCCAGACTTTCATCCTCTTTCTACTACATTCTAAAAATATCATCTCCTCTCATATCTCCACCCCTACAGTAGTCTTTATACTTCTCAAGAAATTTCTCTTTCAACTCATCCCAAGTATTGATAATATCACTACCTAGACCCATAAACCATCTCAATGCAGCATCTTTCATGGTAGTAGGAAACAACTTAAGCCTATGAGCATTAGTGGTGTAGTCATAGCTTCTATAGAGTATATCAAATTCAAACAAGAAGGTGTCTGGGTCCTTTGTTGCAAGTCCATAGAACTTGGGGAGAACTGAAGCAGGGATGTTCTTGAGGTTATCCACTTCATTTTGATGAGCAATAGGAAATTGAAAGGTTGGTTGATTAGGTCTATTTTGGGCAGCCATAGCTGCTTAGCTGATTATCAAAGCAAATGGATTGTCACTCAAGTTTTGGGCAGCTTGCTCTTCAGAGGATGTTTCAAAACTATTGAAATTGAGGAATGCATCAGGAAAATGATTCTCTTCTTCTTCTGCTGGGTAGTTTGGATACTCAACTAAGCTATCATCAGGAATAGGATCATTAGGAATGAATCTCCCTAAAGCATATCTTTTTTTGCCTCTATCCATGTAATATACACTCAGTATAAGCCAACTCACACAAAGAATGTTGTGAATGGATTACGGGTCATTACTTCCTAAATGAGGGGTATACTAAGAGCACACTTCAAAAATACTTCTGCAAGAAATAATACTAGAAATAATACTAAAAATGACTCCAAAGATCTTCCTAGTTTGACAACGGCGTCAAAAATGTTGGTCTCCTACAATGATTTAACAACTAAGCCTATAAAGATGTGACTCAGAGATTGGACATCTAACCTGAATAGCTGTCTTAATCACTATGAAGGTGCATTTAACATGTCAACCCAAGGACGTGAACTTGAAATGGGTCAGCATATTATGTGCATTAGGAACCCCAAAGTGATGCAAGAGCATCCAGAGTGTAAGAGCAATCTTGCATCAACCAAAAATGATAATAATAATAATAAAATGTGTTGTTTCTTTTCAATAAGGGCTAAATTTGGCAGGGATACTATTTTTAGTAAGTTTACATTTGTGCATGGTTGGATACAAAATCTTACATGAACCTCTAGAATGTTGAATTGAAGCTAATGGTGAAGAAATCACTTCAATATCATTTGTCATTTGTGAGATACTAAGATTTCAAATTCCAAAAATCCTATTGAAATATTTAAAGTCAAATTTGAGGCACTTAGAGGCTCCGAATGGACCCAGAATTTGGTGGGAAACCCAAGCAATCTACCTATCAATATTGCTTGTGCACCATCGTCTTTTCGAGAGCTTTCCAAAAGGGTATTATAATTGAAAATCCAACGGTCGGATCAAAAGTTATGGCCCCGCGAAGTTGACCTATTTTTGGAGAGAGATGCAAATTTTGAAATTAAGCTAGTGGTCACCAAAAAGGGCTATATATAACCATTTTTGGGAACCCTAAGGGTAGTAGAGTTAAGGGGGAAGGTGTAGAGTTAAGAAAGGCAGGGAAACTAGAAACCCTAGTTGATTTGGGAATTACAGAAGGCTGAAGATTCTAGAGTCTTGAGGGAGAGAGTTGTAATGTGTTGCAACCTATAGGGGATTCATCCTCTGATTGTATTTGAGCTTCTGTAATATAATGCTTTGCCCATATTAATAAAATATCATTCTATTTTCTATGTGCAATTTCTGTTATTGTGTTTTTTATGATTTACCCTATTCATCAAGTGGTATCAGAGCAAGGGTTCCTGAGTGTTTAGACAGATCACCGACTATGAGGCAGTTTGCACTAGGACCTGAGGTTGTGGGTTTGCTGCAGAGATCAAGATGCCTCCATGAGGAAACTGTGGTGGGAGGAATGCTTTGATGGAAGAGGGTTTTATAGCCCTACAAAGACAAATCGATGCATTGCAAGAGGAGCTACAAAGAGGGTTCGAGCTGAGAAGGAGAGAGGAAAGCGAAGATGAAGTTGAAGAAGAGCTATCTGAGGAAGAAAAAGAACCTATGGGAGATCCTGTAGAAGTTAGGTTGTTGAGGGCCATTTCAAAGATTGGAAAGAGGCCCAGGATTGAAGTTTCTACCTATTCTGGAGATTTGAATCTAGAACAACTTATTGATTGGATCAATGATATGGAGTATTTTGAGTATGAAGATGTGGAAGACCCTGAAAGAGTCAAGTTTGCAAAGACAAAGTTGAAGGGCCATGCTAGTATTTGGTGGAAGGAGGTCCAGTTAGAGAGAAAAAGAAAAGATTACCAAATGGGATCAGATGGTGGAGAAATTGAAGAAGCAGTTCATACCTGTGGACTATGAGATGGAGTTGCTGAAGAAGCTGCAAGGATTGAAGCAAGGTAAGAAGTCTATTAAGGAGTATACAGAAGATTTTTATAAGATCACTATCAGTACAGGCTATGGAGAGGCCAATAAGGAGAAGGTAGCCATTACATTAATGGGTTGAGGCCAAGTATTCATGAAGAGTTGAGCCTAGTCAGAATGACCACCATAGAAGATGCGTACCAATTTTCCCTAAAGATGGAAGAGAAGTTGAATAAGAGATTTGAAAGCAAGCAAAAGGGAAGAGGTCAACGCGGAAGGTCTGGTGGAAGACCCTATGGAGGCTGAAATGAAGATCCAAAGAAAAGTGATGAAGCTAGAACCAGTCAAAATCAGAGAGGAGATAATACTTACCGCCCTCGTGACCAGAATAATGTTGAGCAAAGAGGAAGAAGAAGAGGTAGACCTGGGCAAGGACCTAGAAGAGGAGGTTTCAGAGGAACATGTTTCCAATGTGGAGAAGAAGGGCATCGAGCTTACGAGTGTTTGCAACACCAAGGAAGGATGAATAGAAGACTTGAAGGTAATGCAAGAGTTGCACATGTGGATGAAGATGCACAGTCTGAGCACTCTGAAGATGCAGAAAGGGGAGAAACCCTAGCTGTAAGAAGAACTTTGTTGAATTAGGAGAAAGAACCCAATCAGAGGAAGAGTTTATTCCACATAAGGTACAAATGTGAAGGTAAGTGTTGTGATATTATTATTAACAGTGGAAGCACTAATAATCTTGTTTTAGAGGAGATGGTTGACAAGTTGAAGTTGACAAGAAGAAAGCATCCACATCCATACCAAATTGCATGGTTGTAGAAGGACCATAGAGCTTTGGTCAATGAGCAGTGTTTAGTGAAGTTCAAGATTAGTGACTACCATGATGAGGTGTTGTGTGATATCATACTGATGGATGCATGTCATATGTTATTGGGGAGGCCCTGGCAGTATGATAGGAGTGTTGTCCATGATGGTCATGCAAACACATACTCCCTAACAAAGCATGGAGTCCATCATAAGTTGAAGCCCTTGAAGGAGGTGGAAGAAAAGGTATGTAGTACTGACAGAATTTGCTTGCTAGATGGAAGAAAGTTTTTGGAGGGTATGAAGCATGAGCATCATTACTTTGCATTGATTCCTAAGATTAGTCAAGAGAAATGTGAAAATATACCAGTAGAAGTCTTAGAAATGTTGGAAGAATTTCAAGATATTGTCTCTGATAATGTACCAGAAGGTTTACCACCAATGAGGAAGATAAGTCATCAAAAGGATTTGATACTAGGATCTAGTTTGCCAAATAAGCCAGCCCACATAATGACTCCAGCAGAGAATGAAGAGTTGAATAGACAAGTTCATGAGCTATTAAGGAAGGGACTGATAAGGGAGAGCCTAAGTCCATGTGTGGTACCTACAGTACTAGCACCAAAGAAAGATGGAGAGTGGAGGATGTGTACAGATTCCTAAGCTATCAACAAGATCACAATCAAGTATAGATTTCCATTTCCCAGAATGGATGACATAATGGATTGTTTGAGTGGAGCCAAGTACTTCATGAAGATTGATCTGAAGAGTGGGTATCACCAGATTCAAATCAGAGAAGGAGATGAATGGAAGATAGCCTTCAAGACAAAGGAGGGTTTGTATGAGTGGTTAGTCATGCCATTTGGGCTAACCAATGCACCGAGCACATTCATATGGCTCATGAACGAGGTACTAAAAGAATTTTTGGGAAGTTTTGTTATTGTTTAATTAGATGACATTTTGATTTTCAGTAAGACTTCGGATGAGCATTTGATGCATATTCCAAGAGTTTTAGAGAAGCTGAGGGAGAAGAAGTTGTTGACCAATCTGAAGAAATGTAGTTTTGCAAAGGAGCTGGTATACCTGGGATTTGTTGTCTCAGAGGAAGGTCTTAAGATGGACCTAGAGAAGGTGAGGGCTATCATTGAATGTCCTATGCCAAGGAGTGCTTTTGAGGTAAGATCTTTTCATGGTTTGGCAAGTATTTATAGAAATTTTATTAGGAATTTCAGTAGCATTTGTGCACCCCTAACTGAGACAATGAGAGGGGATAGAAAAGAGTTTAGATGGACTAAAGGAGCAGATAAAAGCTTTGATACATTGAAGCAGAAAGTCATAGAATAACTTGTTTTGGCACTTCTAGATTTCAATAAGGTATTTCAAGTAGATTGTGATGCTAGTGGTAGCGGTATAGGAGCTGTTCTGAGTCAAGAAGGTAAGCCCATTGCCTATTTTAGTGACAAGCTTAATGATGCCACGAAAAAGTATTATGTTTATGATCAAGAGTTTTATGCAATAGTTCAGGCTTTGAAGAAATGGAGACATTATTTATTGCCAAAAGAGTTTGTTTTATATACTGATCATTAGGCTCTGTAGTATCTTAATAGTTAAAGGAAGTTAAATCAAAGGCACTTAAAATGGGTTGAATTTTTATAGAGTTATACTTTTGTTTTGAAGCACAGGAGTGGGAAGTCCAACAGAGTTGTAGATGCCTTGAGTAGAAGGCAAAATTTGTTGACAAAAATGAAGATAGAGGTTGTTGGGTTTGATGAACTCAAAAGTTTGTATCCTAAAGATCCAGATTTTGTAGAGGCTTGGAAAGCTTGTTTGGAACCTGTTACTTTGGATAGGACAAAATGGTTGGATTTCATAATCCAAGATGGCATGCTATTTAGAGGAAGCTAGTTGTGCATTCCAAGGAGTTCCATGAGAGAGAACTTGATTAAGGAGAAGCATAGTGGAGGATTAGCTGGACACTTTGGTCGAGATAAGACCATTGCTATTGTTGGTGAACATTATTACTGGCCACAATTGCAGCAAGATGTGAGGAAATTTGTGTAGAGTTGTAGAGTGTGTCAGATGGCAAAAGGAACAAGTCAAAATACAAGGCTATATCAACCATTGCCTATACCAGAGAATCCATGGGATGATATTAGTATGGATTTTGTTCTTGGTTTACCAAGGACATGGAGAGGACATGATTCCATTTTTGTGGTGGTGGACAGATTCTCAAAGATGACCCATTTTATTCCTTGCAAGAAGACTAATGTTGCTATTCATATTGCAGAGTTATTTTTCAGGGAGGTGGTGAGACTACATGGTCTACCTAAGAGCATAGTTTTAGATCCAGATACCAAGTTTGTTGGTTATTTCTAGAGGACATTGTGGAAGAAGTTGAAGACAGATTTGAAGTTCAGTTCTGCACACCATCCACAGACTGATGGATAGACAGAAGTGGTGAATAAAAGTTTGGATAACCTACCACGATGCTTAGTAGGAGATAAGCCCAAGGAATGGGATTTGATTTTACCACAGGCAAAATTTGCTTACAACAATTTTGTCAATAGGAGCACAGGTAAATCTCTATTCCAGGTTGTGTATGGGAGTAGCCCAAGAACTGCTTCTGAATTGAGGAGGATGGATAAGGGGGAGAACAGTAGTGTCGAAGCTGAAAATTTTGCTGAGCACATGAAGAATTTACACGAAGAGGTGAGAAAGCATATCCATAAGATGAATTCTTAGTATAAGGCTAAGGTAGATCAAAAGAGGAGACATAAGGAGTTTCAGGAGGGTGATAAAGTCATGGTTCACTTGAGAAAATAAAGATTTCCAGTTGGTACATATAATAAGCTAAAGATGAGGAAATTTGGACCATGTAGAATCCTAAAGAGGCACGATTCAGGAAATGCATTTGAGGTAGAGTTGCCTGAGGACATCAATATTTCACCAGTGTTCAACATTTTAGATTTGATAGAGTATCATGATGATGGACTTGATAAAGGAACACAGTGGGACATTCCAGCATCTACTTCAGAGAAGGAGGAGATAAAGGGCATTCTGGATAGCCGTCTGGGTAAGAGTACAAGAAATAGGTAGTATACAGAATACTTGGTGAAATGGAAAGGAAGGCATGTTGAAGATTCATCATAATTATCTGAGACTAAGGTTAACTATTTTGGTTTCCCTCTAACTCATGAGAAGTGATAGGGTCACTTTTCAAATTACCCCGGGTGTCTAATACAGGAGCATCTAGGGTGTAAGAGCAATCTTGCATCAGCCAAAAAATAATAATAAAATAATAATAAAATGTGTTGTTTCTTTTCAATAAGGGCTAAATTTGGCAAGGTTGCTATTTTTAGTAAGTTTGCATTTGTGCACGGTTGGATATAAAATCTTACACAAACCTCCAGAATGGTGAATTGAAGCTAATGGTGAAGAAATCACTTCAATATCATTTGTCATTTGTGAGATATTAAGATTTTAATTTCCAAAAATCCTATTGAAATATTTAAAGTCAAATTTGAGGCACTTAGAGGCTCCGGATGGGCCCAAAATTTGGTGGGAAACCCAAGTAGTCTACCTATTGGTACTACTTGTGCACCATCCTCTTTGCAAGAGATTTCTGAAAAGGTATTATAATTGAAAATCCAACGATCGGATCGAAAGTTATAGCCCCACGAAGTTGACCTATTTTTGGAGGGAGATGCAAATTTCAAAATTAAGCTGGTGGTCACCAAAAAGGGCTATATATAACCATTTTTAGGAACCCTTAGGGTAGTAGAGTTAAGGGGGAAGGTGTAGAGTCAAGAAAGGTGGGGAAATCAGAAACCCTAGTTGATTTGGGAATTACAGAAGGCTGAAGATCTAGAGTCTTGAGGGAGAGAGTTGTAATGTGTTGCAGCCTATAGGGGATTTATCCTCTTATTATATTTGAGCTTCTGTAATGTAATGCTTTGCCCATATTAATAAAATATCATTCTATTTTCTGTGTTCAATTTTTGTTATTGTGTGTTTTATGATTTACCCCTTCATCACAAAGTAGCCACATTCATTCTACGGCTAAGAAAGACACAATGTTGAAAATAAACTGCTTGGAAAGAAATAACATAAATGTTGAACATCAACCAACAACTATACTAAGCTAAAGTGCATGACAAAAAATGAAAATCTAGACAAACAAATAGGAAACTACTCTATCTACTTTGGTTGTAGGAACATACATAGAATGGAATTCTAGTAGCTGTAGGAACATACAGTGCCTAATTTTAACTAACTACTTGACAGAAAATAAAAACTAAACTAAAGGATGGAATGCTCACCAAGTGGGCCCCCTTGGATGAGTATCCCTTAAAACAAATGTAAACTCAGAGATGTGAACTTATAACTTCGTTTTATTCATTGGAAAACATGAGTACAAATGAGCAACATAACTGTATTACTTAATAATGTGAGTACAACCTCAGATTAATCAACCCCTTAGAAGGAGCATATGAATCTTATTTATAGAAAGAAAAACTACAAAACAACTACCTAGCAAGGTGGTCAACTCCAATACATTAGGAGGACACCACTTTAGGGAAAACATATAAAGTGGAGAGGAGGTTATGTTTGCATGGAATCTGGTCAATCATGTTCACTTTGACACAAATCTAGCACAACAGTAACTCCTATATTCACTCAACAAGTAATTAAGACCAGTTACAAGGTGGTTATCTTCCCTCCATTTGACATTTGAATGACCACCTTGTTGACTTTGATGGTGAGTGACCAACTGACAGAATCTTCCTCAATTTTATAGGCTGCTAATTATATCTACATAACAATATTAGTACACACAATAATTGCATAACTGTAACTATCTTAGAGTGACATTCATTAATCCACATGTAAATTAACATAGATAGTTCATATTGTTGATAACTGAGAGGGAGGGGTGAATCAGTTATCCTAATTATTTCTTCTTTCTGAACTTTCTTATTAATCAATGCAGCATTAAATCAAACAAGCAAACATAACCATGAAAATGGAGATACACATGACACAATATTTTTGATGTGGAAACCCTATTAAGGGAGAAAACCACGGGGTGATTAACCCAAAGATTATTCTCTGTTAGAAGAATAAGGAAATACAAAATGGCACTTGCCAATTAGGGCTCACTGCCCGAGCACACTGCTCACAAGGAGGCACACTGCCTACTAAGAGACACACTGTCTACAAAAGAGTGTTATACAATACTTGAACTGATTGGTAGCATCTGCAAATGTTGGAGTCCAGTTCGGGTTAGGCTCAGTAAACTGACCTGCTGCACTTCATCTTTCCTTTTCCCTTAAGCTGCTTTCCTTTCACATACTGGACCTTCGTTACTGCTTCTACTCTACTCTTCTACTTTTATTCGCACATGCTTGACAACAACAACAACTCTCACAACTAAATCCATTGTGTATATATATCCACATAAGTAATTTCATCACCTTTCTAGTTGGCACCCGGAATAGTCAATCTTTTCACTAATTATGATCTGTCGGCTGAATCCTTGCACATCAAGTAATGCGGATCAAGTATATGCTTGTATAAATCATTAATCATGTCGGCCAGATATGATTCATACCTTCATAACCTTTACCACAATCAGTAACACATCTGGAAAGTAGTCTGATGTTCTGTCAGTCAGTTCTTCCTCTGTTCACACTATCATTCAGGAATCCGGTACTCAACTATTCATATCTTTTTCCTCATCTATCACCGAAGGATAAATCCTTGTAATATACCACTCAAGATGGTCCTCTTGACTTCCCCAAATCTGCACTACACCAAGATACTTCCTCTAAGAGATCCGGACCTGTCTGTTGGACCTTGCCACATACTCTATTCTTGTTTACCGGACCACAACATTCTTCACTCTGACTTCCAGTAGAGACACACCATGTCCTGTGGATGTGTGGGATGAACTTTGTTGCCATCAATGACAACAATCATGAATCCATATAGTGTCTCTTGCCAACAATCTCCCCCTTTGGCATTGATGGCAACACTTAGTGAAAAATGACTAAGTGTTTACACTATGCTCCCCCTTGGCTGATGCTCTGTCTTTATATACATTTTCTGAAGCTCCCCCTTAGTTGGATTCCTCATTTTTCACTGCTCCTCACTCCCCCTTTGACATCAATGGCAAAGGGTAGGGTCCGCATACCAAAATTTTCAAAAATTTAGCTATATTTAGCCGCATAAGTATATATATACAAGTTGTACTTACATATACTTAAGTATGTCTACAAAAGTGTTCTTCAACTGTACAACTTTTGTCGCCCAACTCTGCTTCATCCTGTCCAAAATTGAGATATGCCCACTCAACAGGAATGCAAACGCATCTACCCTTTTTAGATCTGTGGGATGATTGGTCTGGGCTGTAATTTGGGCTTCTTTTATGGCCTCATGCATGGCCTCTAGCTTAGGGATAATTAACCCCCTGAGCTCACTCAACTTGCTTATTCTATTTTTTCTTTCCTTTTCCAACTTCTTGATTTCACTCAAGACTGCGATAGTCTGACATTCTTGATTTGTTATAAGGAAGAGAGAGGATCAAAATTCTTTGATAGGTTTGATAGTTTATCCTCCGGTTCTTTTATTTTCTTCTCAATGTCTAATGTTACTTTGGACCATGATAAACAAAATTTATACATTTCACTGCCATCCTTAAGATCATTTTTTAAGCTCTTTATTCCAATATTCATGTTTCTCCTATCATTAATAATCAAACCCTGTACCTCAGAGAACCTTTTATCCAAAAACTCCTTCCGGACCTTTTCTTTAGCTGATTTTTCTAGAGAATCAAAATGTGTACTAACACTGCTGACTAAGGTTTTGAGATTACCAAAAGAGGAAGCTGTGGGATCCTTCTAAAAAGATGTCATGATCTTTTCCAGCACTCCGGATGCTACCTCTATAAGCTCACAGTCTTCCATGTGAGATTTTAGTAGTTTCTCTTTGACCTTCTCATTTGCAAATGAGGCTATTTTCATTGTTTGCACTGATGACAAAGAGTCAAAATCTAATGGTCCTTTTAGTAGGTCCAGTTCATTAATTTCTATAGTGGCTTTTGTTAAGAATTCTTGAACAGTTTGTGTAGTGTCTCTTGCCGAAGATAAATGTTTCTTCTCTTCTGCATTCCTGGAGTTGTCCTTTGGAGTTTTCTCTCCTACATTCCCACCACTAGCAGTTGTGGTTTTCTTTGCTAAAGTCTTCTCTCCTTCTACAACCTTAGCACTATCATCTTCTTTTTCCTTCACCTCTGCTTCTTTCTCTTGCAATTTTTCTTCTCCTTTAGATCCGGAGACTATAGGGGAAACCGGAGGAGAAATGTTAGTCTATTCGGGGCCCACCTCTTCTAACATTTTCTCAGGAGTTTCTTCTACAACATTTGTGGTGGAGGGGTTAGTACCCAAGTCCTCTATGATAGGAAGATTAAATCTTTTAAAGGTTTTCCAGAGAATCTCTTCAGTGTCCTTGGCTACCTTGTCGGTCTCACCAAGCATAAGCCGATTCATCCTTGCTTTGCTCCTGAATTCATCCTTGCAATCTTTGAATACCATGTTTAATGTCTTGGGATCAATTGAAGGATATAGCTGAATAGCTATCTGTTCCCCAATCTCAAGGTCTTTTGCCATGGCATTGGTCTTTCTCATTTCCAACTCCTTTTCTAGGCTCTTAGGAATTAAAGAGATAATTTCAATAAAAGCTTTGTTGTAAGTGTTCAAAAACTTAACTGTGGCTTCCTCCAAAATCTTTTTATCTACTTCATTATAGTCATCATAGAATTCTATTAGGGGTTGAAGGTTGCCATCCATAGTGACTGCTTTTACTACATCATCTAAGGAGAGAGTGGGTTTTTCAATAAATTCCTCTTCCTTCTCTTCCTTGTCTTGTCATGTGGAAGGTTTACTGGATCCTTTCTTCTTCTGTTTCTTTATTTCTTTTACCCCCTCATCTGATTCAGTTTCCTCTTCATCTCTTTGACTTGCATAAGCCCTTGTGGCTTTTGTTTTAGACCTTTTCTCTCCTTTGCCAAATGTCTGACCTTTCAGTTTTGAGCTTTTGGTTGTGATAGGTGCAGACCCTTTTGATGATCTGGTCTGGGTTGAGGTTTCCACTAGAGTACTTTTCTTGCTTTTCTTTTCTGCCTCTTTTCCCGGTTGGCATCAAGTGCCTCCTTTGAGATGCCAAAGCCTTTTGCAACTTCCTCAACTTCTTTTCTTACCTTTCTTTTGATTTCTGGCTGCCTTAGCTTAGTCTGAATTTTCACACTTAGTTCTTCAAACGTTCCAAATCTCTCTGCTTTTGGGTCCTTTGGTTGACTGAGCACGTGTTGAACATGCAATTCTACAATTTGTTCATCCACTTCATACCCCATAGGCATGATCCAGACTGTCCTTGGCTCTATTGCCTCCATTAGGCATTGATCAATGTCTACCATGAAGCACACTATATCTTTGTATTTCTAAATTACTGATTTGGGGATTCTTTCTCTAATTTGCATCATATTTTGAAAGTGTTTGAAGTAACCCCACAGAGCTGTATTCCTTGCCTTAGCATCCCCAAGTTCATGCAAGTAATCTCTGATTTGGACTACTACCAGTTTGTCATTTTGCCATACCCATCCACTTGATCCGAGCAGCTCATTCATGAAGTAGAAAAATAGACATAATATTAGTGTGCCATATTTGAAAGAATTCTTTTTGTCCTTTTTGATCTTTTGTATGTTTTCCATTAATTGGTTTAAAAGAAGTTCATAGAGATCATATTCTGCATTCTTTATCAGCATCTCATAGGCAGTATATACTGCAGTTCCAGATACTGAATTCTCCCTACTGGAGTGATAAATCTTGATCCTATTATCATAGATGCAAACTTGATATCCGTGTCAGAAATATCTTCAATGGTCATTACACTCTTATCAAATTTTAATCCGGTGGCCTCAGTTACAATGTTATTTTTGACAGATTTGAGGACAGGTATCCCTCCGGAAGAGTATAGACTAGTTACTGCCCTAATTGCCTCCTTTGTGATCTTGCAGGGTCTATTTAGCCATAGGAAGTTATCATGCACCCTACTCAATACGTATCAGACCCATTCATCTTCTTCAAAGCAAGGGAAATGAATGAATTGATCAAAATGTTTCTTCTAGATACCCTTATATTCTGGTTTAAGCTCAAAAGCATCGTCTATCAGTTGTTTGTGATGAATATCTCTTAGTTTGAATTCCCCAAACTCCTCAATATTTGCATGTATGTAAACCCTAATGTCCTATGTGTGTAAAATGCCATGTGGAACACTAGAGAATGCTCCTAAGGGATCTACTTCCAATGATTTGTATGGGTGTTTCTTAAATTTAGGTCGGGGCCTATTTGAGATCTTTACTATATTCAGAGTATCCATTTTTCAAAAGATTTGCAGTGAGATATTGAAAAACAGAAAATACCTTTTATGCCTTTCGGTTTCACAGAGATGGCCGGATTTATTTCTGTAAAATGTCTTCTACAAATGATCTTCGATGAACTTGAGGAATTTTGTTACAAAGCTCCACTTTTCATTTCTTCTTGAGTGCAGAATGAACAAATGATTAATGAGAAAACCCTTATAGTGCTCCGCAAACCCTAATATCAGGTTGAAATAAATGCTCAACCTACATTATTCTGGTTTTGCCTTATTCAGATGACTTGAAGAACTGGATCAATCCTGAACTTTAAACAACTTGCAGATCTACCAAATCTTAACCACAGTTTGTTTGAATGTATTCCTTATGAATCCTTCAATCCGCAACTCTTCTTGTGCCAGTTCCGGCACCAATTGACTGGCTAGGGGAACAAGGTTTTCTTTGTGTCTCCCCCTGAGCCAGAGCTCACTTTTTAATTTTCAGAAGGAATATCAGCACCAGAGTCTGGTGCGGATCCAACCTCTACATTCTCAGTACTTTTCTTCACCCAAATCTTGCTCATCTCACTTTTAACTTCATCCTCATTCATCTTTTGTTTACCCTTGTCTTGATTTTGATTATGATATACCGGACCTCTTTTGTCCTGATTCTTGCTTCTACAGACTTTTGCACTATGACCGGACCTATTGCATATTTGGCAAACAACATTTCTTTGCATATTTGACTGATATCCACTTGATCTGTATTGATTAGCCATATGACCTATTCTATTACATGTAAAGCATCTACCATTGAATGATTTGTTCATTTGCATATTTTTGCATTCATGAGACTTGTGACCATACCTTTTGTAGTTAAAACACTGTCCAGAGAAGGATGAATTAGTCTGATTCACTCTTTTTCTGTACTGACTAGCTTTGTGACCAAAGTGATTGTAGCTATGGCAGTATCCATTGAAGGATGGATATCTTTGAGCATTGGGCTATCTTACCGGAGGTCTTCTAGGCCTGTTCCTTGGATTTTCTGATTCAAAATTCTTCTGACCAGATCCAGAGCTTTCTCCTTTCTCATATCCCAAACCACACTTGTCATCTGCCCTCTTTTGACTTCCAAGAAGAACTTCAAGTTGAGCAGAACTTATCTTGAATTTCTCTTTATATTCATTTGTTGTTTGAAGATCCCTTTTGAGAGAGAATTTGATCCTCAAGTTTTTCTTCATTATCTTTAGCATCTTCAAGATCAGATTCAAGATGTCTGATAATTCTATCCATCTGGTGGCAATCTTCTGATTTCTCCTTGAGAGATTATCTTAGATTGTCTTCAGTTTTTCTTTTCTCTTCAATCTCTTGGGTGAACTTTATAACTTCTGATTCCATTTCATGTCTTACCATAATGACTTCTTTTGATAGCTTTTCACATAACTTGGTTTTCTCAGTTAGCTCTTCATTTGCATTACTTGCTTCACTTTGTTTTGCCAATTGCTAAAGTAGTTCCTTTCTCTTTTTCATAGAGACTTAATTTGTGTTTTAGTTCTCTCATGAAATCATTAGCCTATTTGAGTCTTTCCTTTAATTCATTGACTTCAGAGTTTGACTGTTCAAGATCCTCAAGAGCAGTCTTGAGTTGCTCTTTTAAACCATATGCATCCATTTGGATTCCCAGATCTTCCTCGAGCTGTTAGACTCTGTTAGGAGGAACTTAGCTCTGATACCAATTGTTGATAACTGAGAGGGGGGTGAATCAGTTATCCTAATTATTTCTTCTTTCTGAACTTTCTTATTAATCAATGCAGCATTAAATCAAACAAGCAAACATAACCATGAAAATGGAGATACACATGACACAATATTTTTGACGTGGAAACCCTATTAAGGGAGAAAACCACGAGGTGATTAGCCTAAAGATTATTCTCTGTTAGAAGAATAAGGAAATACAAAATGGCACTTGCCAATTAGGGCTCACTGCCCGAGCACACTGCTCATGAGGAGGCACGCTGCCTACTAAGAGACACACTGTCTACAAAAGAGTGTTATACAATACTTGAACTGATTGGTAGCATCTGCAAATGCTAGAGTCTAGTTCCGGTTAGGCTCAGTAAACTGATCTACTGCACTTCATCTTTCCTTTTCCCTTAAGTTGCTTTCCTTTCACATACCAGACCTTCCTTACTGCTTCTGCTCTACTCTTCTACTTTTATTCGCACATGCTTGACAACAACTCTCACAACTAAATCCATTATGTATATATATCCACACAAGTAATTTCATCACCTTTCTAGTCAGCACCCCGAATAGTCAATCTTTTCACTAATTCTGATCTGTCGACTGAATCCTTGCACATCAAGTAATGCGGATCAAGTATATGCTTGTATAAATCATTAATCATGTCAGCCAGATATGATTCATGCCTTCATAACCTTTACCACAATCAGTAACACATCCAGAACGTAGTCTGATGTTCTGTCAGTCAGTTCTTCCTTTGTTCACACTATCATTCAGGAATCTGGTACTCAACTATTCATATCTTTTTCCTCATCTATCACCAGAGGATAAATCCTTGTAATATACCACTCAAGGTAGTCCTCTTGACTTCTCCAAATCTGTACTGTACCAAGATACTTCCTCTGAGAGATCCGGACCTGTCTGTCGGACCTTGCCACATGCTCTATTCTTGTTTACCAGACCACAACATTCTTCACTCTGACTTCCAGTAGAGACACACCATGTCCTGCGAATGTGTGGGATGAACTTTGTTGCCATCAATGACAATAATCATGAATCCATATAGTGTCTCTTGCCAACACATATAGCATGTCAATGTCATTAAAGATTATAGGAAATAACCTATGCCCAATATCTTATGGTTTTGAGGAAATATCATGAAAAGATCAAGATCTAGGTACCAAAGTCCATGATAACTACAACAAATGGATAATAAATTCTAACAAGATTGAGTCATAAACTAGACTCATCAATTGTGTTACAAGAGTAGATTTGTGTTGTCTATGTGTTTGTGTTTGCAGATTTGAGCAATCATCTCCTCATGGCATGAAGAACTTTTTCCTCCCATGAGATCTTCACTACAATGTGACATCATTTGTATTTTTGAGCATTTATCATTTAGTTTTTGCTTCTACCTCACAAGGGCACACACTCTCTATCTGACAACAATTTTTGGAAGACTTGAATGTCTCTCCAGAGCTTGACCGAGGCAAGCCTCTAAACACCACAACCCCCTCCCAAAGTTTTCATGATTACAGGTTACAATTTGGAGCCATAGACAAAGTGAATTTGCAGGAGGGTACAACAGAGTGTTAGAATTGCAGATCAAAGAAGAAAACAACTCCCTGGACTAGGGTGCCCACTCATTAGTCCTCAAAGTTTTGTGACAGAAAAACCTTTAGTACAGCAAGAATAGGTTGCAAATCTTGTTTGCAAATCCTGAAAAAGAGTAGGGCATTAGACTTTGGCACCCACTCTTTAGTCCCTGACTATTTTTCTTCCAAACTCCAAAAATAGGTGCACAATTATTTGTCATTTTACATTTTTCTATAGCAGCATTTTCTGATATTCGTTTGTTTGATGTTGTATTTGCATAATTAGGGTTTTAAGGTATAATTGAGCATAAGAGAAGATAATTAGAAATCAAATCATAAAAATCTAAGTTTCCCTACATCTCATAGTGACCTAGGGTAGGATAGTACTTTGCAATTTGACCCTAGGTCCTTGAATGAAAGGGTGAAAGGAGGATACACATACAAAACTACCAAAAACTCAACTATCCAAATTCCACCCTTTACATTTTGGTGAACCCATGTTATTGTACTTATTTGCACCTTGCTGAGTGTTTTGCTTCAAATTTACAGTAATTTCATTCATTCATATAGTCATTCATCTTATTGCATTAGAAAACTTACAAAAAAATTAAAAATTTGGAAAAATTGGAAAAACAATGGCATTTTAGGGTTTCCATGTTGTATCAATTAATTTGAATTTCATCTAATTTCTAATTTTTGCATTAGATCTGAGCTAAATTGCAGAAAATTATAAAAATTCATTAGTTTGCATTGCATTTTCATCATAAAATTGCTAGGGTTTTGTTGAAAATTGTGAATTTTGCATATAAAACCTAGTAATTCTAAAATCTAGGGTTTGTAGGTAAAATCTTGTTTCAGATTTTTCTACTGGTTTTAGAGGCTCATTCAAATTTTTATTTGGCTGTAGTCTTGTATTTTAGAACAAATTTGCATTTAGTTTTCAAAAATTTGCATTTTTGCATAGAAAATTTCAACAAAAACTAGCATTTTTCATTTATTTTTCACTAGATTTGCACTTGTATTTTGCATCTCAGGACTTGAAAATCATTTTTAGATCTTAGTGGACTTAATTTTCATCATAAATTAGGTCTCAAGACATTCATATAGCATTTTGCATCAAGATCTCAAACCTAGGGCTTGAAAAACCTTGAATTTCACTAAATTTGGCCTTATAGACTCTCTAATATTGCACCATAGGTGTGTTGTGAAGAGTATTTTTGCACTAATTGGTTGTTATATGTTAATTATTTTATTCCCCTCCTAAAAATATTCACAGCACCTTCTTGTCAAGATCTTGTATTGAAAATTTGGTAAAAAATTGCACATTTTTATTATATTTGCCCTAGGGTTTGACCTAGATTGCACTCCAAGCATGTTGTGGCAAATTTTATGGGTTGAGGTAACTGATATAATTATTATTATTCACTACACCTCCTAAAATTCTTTACAACACCCCTTTTAATAGGTCTTGGAATTAAAAAATTGCAAAAAAATTGTCTATTTTTGCTATATTTTCACTAGGGTTTGACCTTGAGTGACACTATAAGTGTGTTGTGATGGTGTTTAGTGGAAAAATGGATTCTTTAATGTTTTGTGGCTTAGATGTTAAAATCCATCTCTCCACTATACATTGAAGGATCTAGGGTCGAATGGCAAGCATTATCATACCCTAGAGTCACTTTCAGATGTAGGGATATTTGGATTAGGGAATTAATTATCAATTTTTCCTCCTCCTATGCTCAATTGACCATTAAAACCCTAATTAAACAAATATGACAACAAATTAATGAATTACAGAAAAATCTCTTGTAGACGGGAGTAAAATACCAAATTATAGAATACCTATTTTTGGGGTTCTAAAGCAAAACAGTCGAGGACAGTGGAGCGGGCGCCCAAGTCCAAGGTACCTACTTTTTTAGGGAATCTGGACCTCCTTCAAACATTGATCATCCCTATAGCTTCTATTTTCTAGAATCAATCTACGGAGGATACTAGAGTGAGCGCCCTAGTCTCAGAAGTGCTCCTTTGTCTATCTTTTCTTCAGATTCTGAATCCCTGATGTCTTTCCAACCTTCCTATAACTCCACTTTTCCTGGATGTGACACCTGTAAACTACAATCACAAGACTTGGTTTGGGGGTTGTGGTGTTTAGAGGTTTTCCTCAGTCAAACTCTAGAGGACACTTAAGTCTCTAAACACCATTGTCATCCAAAGAGGGCATGCCCTTCTAAGGCAGAGGCAAAAAAACTAAAGGAATCAATGATAAAAACACAATATTATGTCACCTTGTAGTGAAGCTTTCATAGAGGAAGATGCTCTTCATGCCATGAAGGAATTTATGCTCAAATCTGTAAATATCAACATACAAAAGATACAAGTCTGCTCTTGTAACACAATAGAAATCCTTGAATCACCTTGAGAACACAATAGTTTTCTAGTAATCATCTAGTTGAAATCTAGTTTACAAACGAATGCCTACATATGTTTATATATGCATCTACAAGCACTCCTACCAAGATATTTGAAATTCAAACTTACTATGTTGATAAAGCGGCCCAACAACACTCACTAACTGACACCCAAAAATTGAGGCTGCCCTAAAATAGGGCAAGACTAGGGCACAGGCGCCCAAGTCCTCCCCCCCTATATTAGGCAGGGTATAGCTCAAGGGGTCCTCCTAGGTCCCATTTTCCATGAAACCCAAGTCTCATTCCATCGAGATGCTGAAATATGAACTAAAATGTCCTAAATGCACTCTAAAGACCTGGGAGCTAAACCTTATGAGGGAAAAGCCCCCAAGGGACACTTTCCAATGTTACATTTAGCCCCCACTTTAATGTATGTATGAACATGAGGCCCATACATGTATTAAAGTAAGATCACAAACACAACAAACACACCAAGCATGAAGAAGACATGCCAATCACATGGAAAATAGTGACAGGCACGCAAAACACAGAGAAGACAGTTACAGTCATGTAGAACACTGAGCAGATAGTTAATGCATGGAAGACACATTAATGCATGGAAGACTAAAATGATATATTTTCTTTTCTTTTTCTCATATATATAAAATGCAAATGCAAGTACTAGAAAGTAAACGAACCTCCCAAAATGTAGGAAACACTACTCAACGGTGATGGTCTTTGCATATGGGGCAACACACATGCAATACAAACAAAACCTCCCAAAATGCATGAAGCACTACTCAAGGTGTTGGTCTATGCATCTGAGGTCAAACACATTGCTAACATCTATAATAGATAGCTTACCTTATATGCCCCCACCTTAAGGTGGTTGATATCAATTATCGATATCAAGCACATTAAGGTAGGATGAAAACACACAAGGGAACACTGACTTTTGCAAAGCCCATGCCCCTCAGAGGTGACATGTACTTTACGATCACCAAATGTTCCCACAACACATCCTTGCAAGAAACATCTTAGTGTCTACAACATCATGATAATCAACAACATCAATGCATATGATTAACCACACAAAGAGCTAAGGTTATACAACAAATTTAGAGTTCGAGGATAACTAGGGGCTATATCATGAAGCTCTCTGAATCGAGTACCACCAAGGCTAGATTCAAAGGCAAACAAAGGTGCATAGAGCATTAGTATTGTTAAGGTTTGTAAATGCAACAGAAACGTCATCAAATTCACTACACGGAAAGCACGAGTGCTTCCACTAGCCAATAGTCGAATAAGATATACAACCTCATCATCATATTAGGAACCAAGTCCATTTTTTGATTGCTCTCAAAAGGGACACTAGGTCCACATCAGTATAAATGTTTGTCGTCATCCATCCGCTAGGTGGAAACACTAGAGGAAGGGAAATAATAAATAAGAGAGGAGAAAAACAAGTGTCTTAGGGATAGTCACATAGGAGGGTGTCCCCAAGTCACCAACCACGACACTATGTCCGTAAGACACAACACACAACAATGAAAAATGAGAGAGTCAATATAGAAGAAGGTTACAATAGAGGTGGTCTCCTGGTATCTCGAACCTTACGGGAGAATCCGAGGTCATCCCAGGAGGCCTAAACAACACATAACACATTACGGGGGAAGCACATCATGAGAGACATACAAGGGTTAGAGATAATTACCTGTAGGGCCTTCATATTATGTCTTGGAGCTCTCAAACCTCTTGGAGAGGTACTTAATCATGTTTAAAGAAAAATTTGAGTGGTTCTTATGAGAGTCTTGTTTGTTATCATATGATCCTTGTTTTAAGTGAGCCTTTTTGTTTCTTATGAGAGGGAGAACCACTATTATTTCTGACTATTGATTGTTTTCTTGCTCTTTTCTGATTTTTAGTGAGTTTTCATTGGTAAATCTTTCTAGAATAGTAACGGGAATCGTCCTATACCATCTTTCTCATCTGTATAAATTTTTGTTCTTTCTTTTCAAAGGTATTTTGATTATCTCCCTATCCATATAAGGATAATGAAGGAGGAACCTCAGCATAAATTCCATTTCTTCGAGGATGAAGTGGATTATCCATTTGTTTCTTATCCACTTCAATCATACCCACAACACTATCATAGTCCAAGTAATCATCCTCGTCTACTTTCACTAAATCTTGTTCCACCATATTATTTTTAGTATGCTTAGGAAAAGGATTAGTGAAGATTTGTAAATTCTAATTTGGTAGAGCAACAAACTTATTTCCATTGTCATTCACACCCGATACCTGGATGACATTCTAATCAATAAGGTCTTGTATCTCATGTTTAAGACGCATACATCATTCGGTGTCATGTCATTGCATCCAATGATAATGACAAAAGGCATTAGCATCAAAGTAAGGTCCTTGTTTACTAGGATCAACAGGCTTGATTGAGGGAAGCTTTAGAATGTTATTACTCATAGCTTGATTCATGATAGAATGATAGGACTCAGATATCGGAGTAAACTTCCTCAATTGATATGATTTTTTCTTTGGATTGTTTATAGCAGACACATTCATATTTGGTCCATTGATCTTGATGAAACCCCTGTTATTGTTCTTTTTAAAGTTGTTTTATGATAATCCACCCATGGGATGTCCAACTTGAGCCAATGAGTTTTGGTTTTCATACTGACTAGACGAAAGTTGATAATCACAAAGGACGGTGCATAAATGTTGAAAGGAGTTGTACTTCATCAAGAGAATCTTATCACAAATATTAGGTTGTAGATTTGTAATGAATATCTTCTGAACATCCTCATCTTTCATCTGATATTGAATCTAAGCATAAAGGCCTTGATACTGACTAATGAATTCAGTCAACTTCTCTTTCGGACCTTGTTTGCATTGAACCAAGTCAATAAGAGTGACTTGGGGTCTGATATTTGCTTGCAAATGTTGTAAGAATTGATCAATCAACTATGAAAATGAGTGAATTGAATTCAGAGGCAAACAACAAAACCATTCTAAAGCAGTATCTTTGAGAGATCACGAGAAAAGTTTTGCTAACAAGTCCTCTTTGAAATAGAAATCACTACACATAGCTGTGAATGCTGCCACATGGATATTAGGATCTCCCTTTCCACCATATTTTTCAAAGTGAGGAGCCTCAAATCTCTCAGGCATAGGGGTTCTCAAGATTGCATAAGATAACGAATTACGGGCATGATATGTCGGTAGGCTAGGTTGTGAAGAATTTGTCAAGTTTGCTACCTTTTATTGCAAAGCAGTCATGCCCTATAAAAGTTGGTTTAGGATGGCATCATTTGGAGATGTGGTCTATTATGAGGAATTGGAAGCGAAATGAGGAGGTGAATGAGCTTGAGACAAAATATGTGGAGGTTGAGAATATGTTAACGGTAGTTGGCCATATTGATATGTGGAAGATGGTTACGAGTATGTAATAGGTGGTTGGAAATGAGTGGAATAGATAGGAGGTTGAGAACAATTATTCATAGAAGATGTCCCTTTAGGAATCAAATTTTGATAATTAAATCCCACATCTTTGTAATTAGTGCCATTAGATACTCCAATACCAGTGGTAGCATTACTACAAGCGTTCACATTAGTTGTTAAAATCATTGATGTAAAAGTGGATACCTGTATTTGGTATAGGTATGAAAACTTGAATATGAGATGGTGATAAAGTGTTATTTATCATTTGTGCACATTTGGTTATCAACATGACATTGGTTTGCATGATATGTGTTAGACCACGAAGTGCATTAACACCATCTTGTCCTTCTTTTATCAATTCTCTTATGTTATGAATTGTAGGAATGGCTTCTTCAGCTATTCTTTCATTTTCCATAAATGATTGAAATTCTGCTAAGTCTTTATCCATTTTTTCTATTTGCTCATCAGATACATATCCTGCTACCTCAATAGTGATATCAACATCATGAAAAATGTGTTCTTCCATTGTGGTTGAAGGATGTGTGATATCTTGTACAATTTGAGTTTCTCCCTTTGTAAAGAAGGTTTCCAAAGTACCAACTTCTTCAAGAGTACTAGATCCCATTAATCTTTTACTTCTTCTCAAAGGGATATTGTTCTTAGGATGATGTGTCATAAAGCTTGTACAAAGGCATACAACACATAATGCATAAACCAAGAGAACAAATCCTAGGAGAAGGATATGATTCAATGTCAATGAATGGAACAAAGGATGTTATGAGGATTTCAGTCAAGGGAAGCGGGTTATATGACTGATATAAGTCCAAAACAAAAGTATAATCACTCTTAACACACTCTTGATGCAAATCCAAGATAATGCCAAGTCAAAATGTAGCGAAAATATGTCAAAATAGGCACTTTTTCACCAAAATTCAATGCAAAAGAGCATAACAAAGGGTGTTGTGAGGAAAATGATGATGGAAAAAAAATAATATCAATAATAACAGCCACTTGATGCAAAAATACCCAACACAACACGATTGTAGTGCCACTTAAGGTAAAACCCTAGTGAAAATATAGCAAAATATGTAATTTTTTATAGTTTTTCAACTCCAAGGCCTAGTAAAAGGGATGTTATAAGAAATTTTAGGAGGTATAGAAAATAATATCAATAATATCAGTCACTATAATCCATAAAATTGATCACAACATGCTTGGAGTGCAAACTAGGCCAAACCCTAGGGCAAAAATAGTCAAAATGTGTAGTTTTTCACCTAATTTTCACTACAAGAACCCGTTAAAAGGGTGTTGTGAATATTTTTATGAGGGGAATAAAATTATTACCCTAATAATATAAAATTAATGCAAAAATATCTTTCACAACACACTTGTAGTGCAAGTTTGGAGAGTCGATAAGGCCAATTTCAGTGAAAATTATCGTTTATTAAGCCCTAGGTTTGAAATTTTGAGACAAAATGCTATGCAAATGGTTTGAATTCTAATTTATGATGGAAAATAAATACTCTTAGATCTTAAAAATGATTTTCAAACTTAATCATGCAAAATTCCCATGCAAATTTAATGAAATTGCACCAAAATTGCTAATTTTTGTTAAAATTTTCAATGCAAAAATGCAAATAAATTAAATTTAAATGCAAATTCACACTAAAATGCAAGACTAAATCTAAACAAAAATTTGAATGAGCCTCTAAAATCAGTAGAAAAAATTGATAAAAGATTTTTCCTACAAATCCTAGATTTTGGAATTACTAGGTTATCTAAACATTGTCAAAATTTCCACAAAACCCTAGCAATTAAATGATGAGAATGCAATGCAAGATCTTGAATTTTTATATTTTTATATAATTTATATCAAATCTGATGCAAAAATTATGAATTAGGAAAATTTAGGAAGAATTAACACAATTTAGTAAGCCCAACAATGCAATTTTTTTGTATTTTTCCAATTTTTCAATTTTTTTTTAAATTTTCACAATGCAATAAGGTAAATAACCAAATGAATGAATGAAATCACACCAAATCTATAGACAAACACTCAGCAAATTGCAATTTAAGTTCAAATACACAGGTTCACCAAAATGTTTAGTGGACAAATGGATTCTTTAATCTTTTGTGGCTTAGATGTTAACATCCACCTCTCCACTATACATTGAAGAATCTAGGGTTGAATGGAAAGCATTATCATGCCCTAGAGTCACTTTTAGATATAGGAAAATTTGGATTAGGGAATTAATTATCAATTTTTTGTCCTCCTATGCTCAATTGACCATTAAAACCCTAATTAAACAAATACGACAACAAATTAATGCATTACAGAAAAAGCTCTTGCAGACGGGAGTAAAATACCAAATTACAGAATACCTCTTTTCAGGGTTCCAAAGAAAAATAGTCGGGGACACTGGAGTGGGTGTCCAAGTCCAAGGTACCTACCTTTTTGGGGAATCTAGACCTCCTTCGAACATTGATCAGCCCTGTAACTTCTATTTTCTAAAATCAGTCTGTAGAGAACATTGGAGTGAGTGCCCTAGTCCCAAAAGTGCTCCTTTGTCCATCTTCTCTTCAAATCCTGAATCCCTAATGTCTTTCCAGCCTGCCTACAACTCCACTTTTCCTAGATGTGACACCTGTAACCTACAATCACAAGACTTGGTTTGGGCATTGTGGTGTTTTGAGGTTTACCTCAATCAAACCCCAAAGGACACTTAAGTCTCTAAACACTATTGTCAACCAAAGAGGGCGTGCTCTTGTGGGGTAGAGGCAAAAAAACCAAAGGAATCAATGATAAAAACACAATATTATGTCACCTTGTAGTGAAGCTTTCATGGAGGAAGATTCTCTTCATGCCATGAAGGAATTGATGCTCAAATCTGTAAATATCAACACACAAAACATACAAGTCTGCTCTTGCAACACAATAGAAAGCCTTGAATCACCTTGAGAACACAATATCTTGCTAGTAATCATCTAGTTGAAATCTAGTTTACAAATGAATGCCTACATATGTTTATATATACATCTACAAGCACTCCCGCCAAGATATTTGAAATTCAAACTTACCATGTCGGTAAAGGGGCCCAATAACGGTCACTAACTGACACCTAGAAATTGAGGCTACCTTAAAATAGGGCAAGACTAGGGTGTGGGAGCCCAAGTCCTCCCCCTATTTTAGGCATGGTATAGCTCAAGGGGTCTTCCTAGGTCCCATTTGCCATGAAATCTAGGTTTCATTCCATCGGGATGTTGAAATATGAACTAAAATGTCCTAAATGCACTCTAAAGACCTGGGAGCTAAACCTTATGAGGGAAAAGCACCCAAAGGGACACTTTTCAACATTACAGATGGATATTTTTGCATTAGGTGGCTATTATTACTGATATAATTTTCTTTCCATCACCTTTTTCCTCACAACACCCTTTGTCATGCTCTTTGGCATTGAGATTTGGTGAAAAATTGCATATTTTAGTGTATTTTCACTGGGTTTTAACTTGTCATCATCTTAGACTTGCATGAGTCTAATAACTCGCTTCCCTAAGAGAAATATTCCTTTAAGAAGAAGCATAAGGCACATGGGATCTAGTGTTCTTGAAGAAGTTGGCACATTGAACACCTTCTGTACAAAAGGAGAGACTCAAATGTTACAAGATATTACACCCATCACAAGTACAATGGAAGAGCAAACTTTTCATGACATTGATGATACTATTGAGATGACAGGATATGTATCTGATGGGAAAATAGATAAACTTGACAAATACATAGCTCAATTTCAAGTCTATGTGCAAACTAAGAGGATAGCCAAAGAAGTTATACCTGTGATTCACCATGTAAGAGAATCGATAAAAGAGCGACAAGACGGTATTAATACAATCCATGGTTTAGCATATATTGTACAAACCAATATCATGTCAGTGACTAAATATGTAAAAGTGATAAATAACACTTTGTCACCATCTCATACTCAAGTATTGGTACCTATACCAACTACGGGAATATCCACCTTTACATCAACGATCTTAACAACTAATGTGTATGCTTGTAGTAATGCTACCACTGGTATTCAAGTATCTAATGGCACTAATTACAAAGTTGTGGAATTTAATTATCAGAATTTGGTTTCTAAGGGGACCTCTTCTATGAATAATTGCTCTCAACCACCTCTTCATCCCAATTATTCTCAACCTCCTATCACATATAGTTATTCTCAACCACCTACCACTATGTCCAGCCACCGTTGACCTATTCACAGCCTTTGCCTATCATATCTCAAGCTTAATCACCTCCTCACCTTGGTTCCAATTTCTCACAGTAAACTGCATCTCCCAATGATACCATCCTAAACCAACTTTTGCAGGGCATGACCACTTTACAACAAAACGTAACAAACTTGACAAATTCTTCGCAACCTAATATACCAACATATCATGCCCGTAATCCTTTATTCTATGCAATTCTGAGAACTCCTATGCTTGAGAGATTTGAGAATCCTTGCTTTGAAAAATATGGTAGAAAAGGTGATCCTAATACTCATGTGGCAGCATTCACAACTATGTGTAGTGATTTCTATTTTGAAGAGGATTTGTTGGCAAAACATTTCCTACGATCTCTCAAAGATACTACTTTAGAATGGTTTTGCTCTTTACCTCCGAAATCAATACACTTATTTTCACAGTTGATTGATCAAGTTTTACAACATTTTCAAGAAAACATTAGACCTCAAGTCTCTTTGATTGATTTAGATCATTGCAAGAAGGTCCAAAAGAGAAGCTAACTAAATTCATTAGTCAGTATCAAGCTTTATATACACAAATTCAGTATCAGATGAAAGATAAGGATGTTCAGAAGGTGTTTATTACAAATCTACAACCTAACATCTCTAATAAGATCCTCTTGATGAAGTATAACTCCTTTCAACATTTATGCACTGCCCTTCGTGATTACCAACTTTCATCTAGTCAGTATGAAAACCAAAACTCATCAGCTCAAGTTAGTCAATCCATGGGTGGATTATCACAAAACAACTTTAAGAGGAATAATAATAGGAGTTTCATCAAGATTAAGGGACCAAATACGAATAACTTTTTTAATGTGTCTACTATCACAAATCTGAAGAAAACATCATATCAACCAAGAAAGTTTACTCTGATATCTGAGTCTTATCATTCTATCATGGATCAAGCTGTGAGTAATAACATTCTAAAGCTTCCCCTGATCAAGCTTGTTGATCTTAGTAAAACACAAGGACCTTACTTTGATGCTAATGCCTTTTGTCATTTTCATCAAACACAAGGACATGACACTGAACGATGTATGCGTCTAAAACATGAAATACAAGACCTCATTGATTTGAATATCATACATGTATCATGTGTGAATGATAACAAAAATAAGTCAGTTGCTCTACTGAATCAAAATTTACAAATCTTCACTAATCCTTTTCCTAAACATACTGATACCAATATGTTGGAACAAGGATTGGTAAAAGTAGATGATGATGATTATTTAGACTATGATAATATTGTGGGTATGATTGAAGTGGATAAAGAAAAGTTAGATAACCCACCTTGTCTGAAGAAATGGAATTTATGTTGAGGTTCCTCCTCCATTATCCTTACATGAATCAGAAGATAATCACAACACATAAAAAAGACAAATAGAACAACCGATACAGATGAGTGAGATGGTACATGACAATTCCTGCTACTATCTTAGATGGCATCAACAATGCAAACTCACTAAAAATTAGAAAATAGTAAGATGACTGTCAGCAGTTGGAAATAATAGTGGTTCTCCCCCTCATAAGAAACAAAAAGTCTCATTTAAACAAGGATTTGAGAAACAAGCATGATATGATAACAAACAAGACTCTCATAAGAACCACTCAAACTTTGCACTAAACATGATCGAGTACCTCTCTAAGAGGTTTACAAGTTCAAAAATATGATACAAAGATCCTACCAAGTAAGTATTTCTAACCCTCTATCTCTCGTGATGTGTTTCCCCATGATGTTTTATGTGTTGTTTAGGCCTCCTGGGATGACCCCTGATTCTCTTGTAAGGTCCAAGATACCAGGAGACCACCTCTGTTGTGACCTTCTTCTATTTGTATCATCATTCTTCTATAAAGAAAAGTTAGATAACCCACCTCATCCGCGAAGAAATGGAATTTATGTTGAGGTTCCTCCCCCATTATCCTTACATGGATCAGGAGATAATTAAAACACATAAAACAAACAAATAGAACAACTGATACAGATGAGTGAGATGGTACAGAATGATTCTTGTTACTGTGTTAGACGGCATCAACAATGCAAACTCGCTAAAAATTAGAAAAGAGTAAGACGACTGTCAACAGTTGGAAATAATAGTGGTTCTCCCCCTCATAAGAAACAAAAAGCCTCATTTAAACAAGGATTTGAGAAACAAGCATCATATGATTTAACAAACAAGACTCTCATAAGAACCACTCAAACTTTGCACTAAACATGATTGAGTACCTCTCCAAGAGGTTCGTAAGTTTAAAAATCTGATATGAAGATTCTACCAGGTAAGTATTTCTAACCCTCTATCTCTCATGATGTGTTTCCCCCATGATGTTTTATGTGTTGTTTAGGCCTCCTGGGATGACCACTGATTCTCTTGTAAGGTCCAAGATACCAGGAGACCACCTCTGTTGTGACTTTCTTCTATTTGTATCATCATTCTTCTATATTGCCTCTCTCTTTGATTTCATTGTTGTGTGTTGTGTCTTATGGACATAGCATTGCGGTTGGTGACTTGGGGGCACCCTCCTATATGACTATCCCTAAGACACTTGTTTCTCCTCTCTTATTTATTGTTTCCCTTCCTCTAGTGTTTCTATCTAGGAGGTGGATGATGCAAAACATATTATACTGATATGGACCTAGTGTCCCTTCAACAAGAAATTAAAAAATTGGCCTAGTCCATACATAATGATGGGGTTGTTATATATTATTTGGTGCTTGACTAGTAGAATCACTCCATGCTATTTTGATGTTGTCTTATCGCATTTACAAAACATAACAATACTTCTGCTCCGTGCACTTTGTCTATCTTGGATCTAGCCTTGTATTGTTGTTTATCATGATTATATAGATGCTAACACCTTTGTTGTAGGAAATTGTGTGTTTGTGGGAACATTTGGTGATTGTAAAGTACATGTCACCTCTGGGGGGCATGGGCTTTGTGAGAGCTCGTATTCCCTTTGTGTTTTCTTCTTACCTTATTGTGATTGATATTGGTACATGATATCAACCACCTTAAGGTGGGGGCATATATAAGGTAAGTTGTCTGATGATTTTGGTACTAATGAAGAATGTTTGTAAGCCCTCTATAGAGGCGAGATGATGCATCTCTAAGCAAGATCACATCTTTCTTTCTATATTGCAATCATGTAAGCCCTCTGCAGAGGCAAGATATCATGCATATCCTTTTAGCATTTAAGCCCTTTTACGGAAGGCGGGATGGTGTATCTCTTGAGCTAGTGCACATCCTTTTATTTCAAAAGCCCTCTATGGAGGCGGGGTGGATTTGAGACTATCCTAACCCTTAAGTGTGTTTTCAGCGATTATTGTGGCAAAGCCCAATTGTCATTGTGTGCCTATAATGTGCCCGAGATGGTGGGGGCTTAGCAATAAGTTCCTTCCATCACCTTGTTTGTTGTGTTTTCTCCATGTCTTCTATGTGTCTTCTGTGATAGGTGAAAGTCAGGTTTAGCAGATCAGACATAGTCATAAAACCCTAACCCTACCATCATCAAGGAATCTAATCTAAATGAAATCAAAGAACAATGCAATTCAAGCATAACATCACCTAGACTGTGCGATTCCTTGTTTGAGAGATGTGGACTGCTTCTTCAACAATGAACAATTGCAAAGCTGAAAGCTGCCATGATGGATGATGAAAAGCTCAAATGAATGCTCAGATGCTCAAGATGCTCAAGATGATAATGTAGGTGCTATATGATTGCTGGATGTCTCATATGGAGTGAGAGGGTGTTTATATAGGACTCAACCAAGATCAATCGATGGTGGAGATTTAGAGGCTATGTGAATGGCTAGGATTGAAAGTTACTAAATTTAGATCCAATTAGTTGTGCATGTGAAGAATTTTAAATGAAAGTTGTATGACAACACATGATTAATTGGAGATGGACAAGTGTTGGAATGTGATGAAAGGTGAGTAGTTAATTCAAATAAAATATTTGAATTAGTTGGGATATGAGTTGGATATTCATTAATTAAATAAAATTTATTTAATTAATTGGATAAATGAATAAAATGGAATAAGATATGATGTGGAAATTAATTAAATAAATAAAATTTATTTAATTAATTGGTTTAATGAATAATGATTTAACAAGGTGTTGCTAGACATGGACAAAGTTGGGACAAATTTGGGTGTCTACATTTTGCCCCTCTTTGATACAATGTTCGATAGAGCGTTGTGTCAAAGAAGATACGATATGCGTTCGATAAACAAGTTATGCCCCAGTGTAACTGGCAGGTGATGCCCCCTCGAGAGGTAAGCCAGGCTAACCAGGAAGGGCTAGGTTGGCTCTCGATAGAAGAAAAGGCTAAAAAGAAGGCAGTCACGAAGAAAATGGGGGTTGGATGGGAGAAAATAGGCTATGGTATAGAAGAATTAGGGTTGTGAGAAGGGCTATAAGGAGGTTCTTCAATGGCAAATAGGCTCATTTGTGCTCATTTGTGCTCAGAAACTAGAGAAATCTAGAGCTCCTGAGAGTGAGAGTTGTAGAGCTATCAGGATGGTTATTCCACGCAAGGATCATCGTGCGGAGCAAGTGAGGACACATGGGCGACTAGAGGGAGCTGCCAGTAGTCACTAGGGCTACTTTTGTTTATATTGTATCATGATGAGGCCTAGAGCCGATTTTGTACATTTAGTCCTTCAAGGCTCAGCTTGTATTATAGACACTTGTATTTTGACACACATGTATATATATATGGTGGTTTTGGCGATCGATATGATGTTGTAATGGTTCTTATGTTGAAATTATGATGGCTATGCATGTTGTGTGTATACTGTGATGGATTATATATGGATGTTTATGCAAATGTTGATGGATGGAAAATGTGTGAATATGTAAATGGTAATGATATGGATAGACTTATGCATATAGATAGATGGTAATGAAAGGTATATGATGGACTTAGGTATTTCTAACACACTTGTTTTGCAGGAGCAGGAATATGCACAAAAGATTATGGAAATGATTGATCTTGGCTAAGTATGACAGAATGAATAGATAGAATGAATAGATGGGATGATGATGGGCAGCTTTCAAGTAATTGCTTAGAATGAAATGAAATGTAGTCCTTATGTTTGATATAGCATATGGATGTTATGCACCAGGGTATAAGAGACCAAGGTGTTGAGATATCCAATGCGCAACTAGCGTGTTACAATCTTGTCTGAATGCATGAGGTCAAGATGTGGAGCCAACATGCATAAGATATGAATAACAGCTAGTGTTGGACTTTGACGCTACAAGCAATGGTTTGAGCTTATCTCCACCACACATAATGATAGCTTGCTGGTTATATGTATGGAGTTAGTCTTAACATAGAATAGTCTCAAATGCATAAGAGACTGTTTAGCTTCTCAGATGCTAGAGATATTGGTATGTAAGATGCTAATCCCAACACGTACAAGATACCAATACACATAGGAAGAGAATAAGATCATCCCGCAAACACGGCATACGAAAGCCATATGACCATGCCCCAGTCCTTACTTCATCGCAACATACCAAGATATAAATGGATCAAGGCAATCTTGATTAGGCATAGGAAAGGGACAAAAGATAAATCAAAAGATAAAACAAAAGATATTGTCATCACGTTCTCTTGCCAAATTTTGGGTGCTCTTGGATAGATCAAGCTGGTGCCTTGTTAAGAGGAAAGCTACATCTTGTTGAAGGCTAAAGTTGTTGATAGGCTGCTATAGCAAATGTTGGCTTAAGGCATGCGGACAAATAGCTGCTGGCTTACCTTTGATTAGTTAAAGTGCTTGAGCTTTCAATATACACATGGTTTGCTTCCTGTTTGAGCTAATCAAAGAGAAGAAGATCAGATGATGAATGAAGATGAAGAAGATGGGGTGGATCATCTGTGCTTGAGTACTGGAAACTTCCTTCATATTCTAGACTGCCTACATACCCTGTATCCATGGGATCAAAGCACATTTACGATGAAGATGAGACATGATGAATATGTAGTTCTGGGTTTTATTGATGATGTAAGTGATGAAAGATAGAAGAATGTGAGCGGAAAGATTGAAGGATGTTTAGAAGAAAGATGAAGATGAATGATGAAAGGGGCTATCGTCTTAGCCTAAATCAGAGTGCTTCCTTCGCATCTCAGATTGCCTACATATCCTGTATCCACGGGATCAAGGCGTCAATGATAGAGCTGGATGTAGTTCTTATTGATATCGCTGATTGGTTGGAGGTTTGATCAAGCGATGTTTATTGCAATTGTTGGATGAATGTGGATAAATTGTGAAGATATGGGTCTTGGTTGCAAGTTGTTAGGTCACATTTGTCGTTGGATATATGCCATGACTGAAGTTGATTAGGTTTTTTGTGTTGTAAGCTGAGTTGTTTGATGTGTTATGAGCTAGAGATAACAGTATCCACTTCCAAATAAGACTCAACAAATGCCCCCAGTGTGGGATGAGGTTTATTATGCAGAAGCAACAACGCGGAAAGGATGTGGCCAAGATGCTAAGGTGCCAAAAGATATAGGTATCGCGACAATGTCTCAAATATGATAGCTAGCATTGGTAAGGACGAAGATGAAGACGAAAGGCTATGCATGGCATTGCGAGGTGGATTGTGATTATGGACTATACAAGATGAAATGGGGAAATATGATCAAACGAACCAAGCAGATGAGGGAAGCTGGTCACTACACATAGCGCCTATTTGCCAGGTTTTCACTATGGTACTTATCCAAGGTGCCTGTTTACCAGGTTTTCACCAGAGGATGGATTATTTATCTTATCTCTTTTTTTTTGTTGTTTTTTTTTTTGCTTTTTTGAGGGATAGCTGAGATTCATGGATAAAACTTCTTGAGATGAACGCTGTTGACTGGTTCATCTAAGGAAATGCCTTCAGGTGTCGACAAAGTGTATGCACCCGATCCATAGACTACTGTGATAATGAAAGGACCAAGCCAATTAGGTTCAAACTTGCCCTGTTTCTCTCGATGTTGTTGATTCCTTTGGTTTTCTTTAAGGACAAGGTCACCAACTTGAAATCTGCGTTCTCTGATCTTTTTGTTGTAGCTGCGGCATAGCCTGCTTTGGTAGACTTGAAGATGGGTTCAATGCTGTAAGGCAGCATTCATCTAATAGCTCAAGATCATGGAGTCGGGATACTTGATACTCTTCATCTGAGATAGTATGTTGTAGGGATATGCGCAAAGAGGGGATCTCAACCTCAATAGGCAAAATAGCTTCAGTGCCATAGACAAGAGCATAGGGTGTGGCTCCAGTAGGAGTTCTGATGCTTGTTCTATATGCCCATAATGCAGGATGCAGTTGTAGATGCCAATCTCGACCAGTTTCATTAACAGTCTTTTTAAGGATCTTGATGATTGTCTTATTAGAGGCTTTAGCTTGACCATTGCTCTGAGGATAATAAGGCGTAGAGAATCTATGTTGAATATGGAACTTGTTGCAAAGATCTCGAACCTCTTGGTTCTTGAAAGGGCAACCGTTGTCTGTGACAATAGCTTGAGGAACTCCATAACGGCAGATAATGTAATGTAAGATGAATTTGGCTATTTGTTTACCTGTGATATAGGTCATTGGTATGGCTTCTACCCACTTCATGAAATACTCAGTGGCAGTAATAATGAACTTATGACCGTTGGATGAAGTAGGATGGATTTTACCTACGAGATCAAGTCCCCATTGTGAAAAAGGCCATGGAGTGACAATAGGCTGAAGCTCGTGTGTTGGTGCATGTATTAAATCTTCATGTTTCTGACATTGTAGACATCTCCTTGCAAATTGTTGTGCATCTTTTTCCATAGTTGGCCAATAGTATTTTGCTCGTAGAAGTTTCTTGACAAGGCTAGGGCCAGCGGAATGCGAACCGCAGACACCTTCATGTACTTCACGTAAGGCCATTTTTGCTTCCTCAAAATCACGACATCTAAGAAGGATACCATCAAGACTCCAGCGATAAAGGGTGTCTCCTAAGATAGTGTAACGAGAGGCTCGACGGATAAAGGTTTTGCGCTGGGTGTTGGATAGTTGACATGGAAAGGTTTGATTACGGAGATACTCATATATATCCTTGTACCACGACGAGTTGGGACCAACAATTTCACATATAAGCTCAAACTGTGGAACTTCAAATGCTGGGATCAAAAGCTGTTCGACCAAGAATTCACATTTATGGGTGTTAGATGGCATGTCTAAAAGAGATCCAATCATAGCCATGGCATCTGCTGCTCTATTTTGTAGTCTTGGAATTTGCTCGAAGGTAATATCCTCAAAATATTTCTTGAAATCGTCCACCATTAGCTTGTATGGAAGAAGCTTTTCATCTTTTGTTTGATATTCATCTAAGACCTGTTTGATAACCAGCTGAGAATCACCAAAGACTCGTAACTGTTTGATAGCCTATTGTACTGCCATGTGCAAGCCTATGATTAAAGCTTCATACTCTGCTATGTTGTTGGTACATGGGAATGCTATTCTGTATGATTTAGGTATACAATCTCCTTGAGGGGTAACAAATAGGATGCCTGCTCCAGAACCATGTTGTGTGTATGATCCATCAAAGTATAGTTGCCATCATGCTGGAGAATTCAAATTAAACAATCCTTCATCAGGGAATTCTGGATATATTGGCTGAATGTCTGTGATGGGTGCTTCAGCTAACTGATCAGCAATAACTTGTCCTTTGATAGCTTTGTGGTTCACATATTGTATGTCAAATTCACTTAAGATCATAACCCATTTTGCTAATCTCCCAGTGAGAAGTGCTTTTGAGAGGAGATACTTGAGAGGATCCACATTAGAGATGAGCTTTGTTGTTTGGTTCAACATATAGTGTCGCAACTTTTGGGAAGCAAACACTAATGCTAAACAATCTTTTTCCATGAATGAGTAATTGAGTTCATATCCCACAAGGGTTCTGCTAATGTAGTAGATGGCTTGTTCCTTTCCTGAATCATCATGTTGAGCTAGGAGTGCCCCCAATGCGGCGGTTGTTGATGATATATAGAGCAATAATGGACGATCAGGTATCGGAGGTACTAACATAGGAGGTGTTGCCAAGTATTCCTTTATCTTGTCAAAAGCCTATTGACACTTTTCATCCCACTTAAAAGGTTCACCCTTACGAAAAAGATGTTGAAAAGGATGACATTTATCTACTAGTTGTGAGATAAATCTACGGATAGATTGTAGCCTACCTTGCAAACAGTGAAGCTGTTTAAGATTCGTTGGTGGAGGCATTTCTATGATGGCTTTTACCTTAGCTGGGTCCACTTCTATTCCTCGTCGAGACACAATATATCCTAGCAGTTTTCCTGATGTTACACCAAATACACATTTCTTTGGATTTAGTCTAACTTGGTATTTTTCTAATCGATCAAAGATTTGTGCCAATACTTATAGATGTCCTTCTCTTGTCTTAGATTTTCCCAAGATGTCATCAACATAGTATTCCATGATGGTATGGAAAAGGTCGTGAAAAATAACTGTCATGGCTCGTTGATAGGTGGCTCCAACGTTTTTGAGACCAAAAGGCATTACAACCCAGCAATAGGTACCCCATGGACAGATAAAGGATGTTTTATCTTGATCTTCCTCTGCTATTCTGATTTGGTTATAACCTGAAAATCCATCCATCAAAGATAGCATTTCATGTCCAGTTGTAAGATCTACAATGTTGTCTATGCTTGGTAGTGGGAAATCATCCTTAGGACAAGCTTTGTTAAGATCTCTAAAGTCTGTGCAGCAACGAACACGTCCATCTGGTTTTGCTACAGGTACCAAATTTGAAACCCATTCTGGATAATCAATAGGCTTTATAAATTTTGCTTCTAACAGTTTTTGAATTTCTGCTTTGACCAATAAGGCAACTTGTGGATGCATTTTGCACAATTTTTGTTTGATAGGCTTTGCATCAGGAGATACTGCTAAATGATGTACCACAAGTGAAGGAGCTAGAGCTGGCATGTCTGCATAAGTCCATGCAAAATTTATAGCTCTTCTCATAAAAAATGTTGTGAAGTTTCTTCGTTCTTGCTCTGATAGTGATGCTGCCAAAAAAGTGATCTTCGGATTCTGCTCTGTTCCCAAGTTCATGTCTTGTGATTTTTCAACTAGCACAGTTGATTTCTCATGGTAATCAATGGCAACAGGAAGATCAAATCCTCCATCCTCAGGTGCCTCAGAGAGGTTTTCACCTTCGGATACGTCCTTTATTTTTACTTTTTCAGGGTCAAGAGGCGCCTTTTGGTTTTCACCTAGTGACCTATTTTGTTGAATTTTGTTTATTTCACTTTTGCGACTGAAGGATTTGATACTTCCGCCAAAATATGCTAGTTTAGGTAAATCCATCATGAAACCTGCTTTATGATCACCCAGTGGAATACCTTGTCTCAAACCCATGAATTCTGCAATGGCTTCATCATTTTCAAATGTATCTAATATCGGTGCTCCCTGTTGGTCCCAATCGATGAGGTCAGGATATACGAGTGAAAGGCGAATGGAGGAATCGTGATGGCTAGAAGAGGCTGCGAAAAACATGAAGATGGAATGTTCTTGAAAAAGGTCGGTGATATGAAGGGAGGAGTCATCGATAGTATCCGAATTAGAAGTCTCTCCTACCGAAGAAGGTCCAATGTCAGTATCGGAAATACACTTAATGTCTTTGGGTCACGGTACCTCCGGTTGGTAACCAAGGCCTTGCTTATTACACTTCTTAGACACAATAATGGGCTCAGTAGGTCCTTGTTCCTGTGATCCCAAGCCACCATGTCCTTTATAGCCCATGTTCTTTATGATACGAAACCCATTGTTGTATCGCTCTACTTCAAGTTGGACTTGGTCATTTTCATCAAAGAATATTTAAGAGTTTATATCCTCAATGTCTTCATCATCCAAGAATCCACCTTTTATGAATATTGTAGGAGAACTTTGATAACAGCGGAGGATGAAGTTGGCTTGGATGTAGAGGGCTTACCGTGGGATTTAGGAGATAATGGAAGGGTACCAACGCAATAAGACTCTTGTAATTTGTATTCACCAGGGCCATGTTCGGTATATTTGATATGGAGGTTGGAAGCGGCTTTGCTAGATGAGGGCTTAAGAAGGTCGGATGGGTTTATATAGGATGAAGATGGATATGCTTTGGTATTGATAGGAATGCGATTTAGACTCTGATATTTAGCTTGAAAGGCACAGCAAAACTCAAATGGATTGGGATCAGCTTGAATGGTAACCTCAACACCCTTATGTGGAAATTTAAGGCATTGGTGATATGTAGAGGGAACAGCTTTAAGGGTATGGATCCAAGGGCGACCAAGGATAATGTTGTAAGGAAGATCAATATCAAGGACTTGACAGCGAGTGTCTGTAATGACCGGCCCGACTTGAATAGGCAATAAGATAATCCCTTCGATATCTCTTTCAGCATCATCATATGCTCTGATGGTAATAACTTTGGAAGTGTCAACATCTTTCTTAGAATATCCCAATTGCTTGATAAGTTTCAAAGAACATATATTAAGACCAGCTCCCCCATCTATCAAGACTCGTTTGATACGGTGTTGTTTAACAAATACTTCAATATGGAGGGCTTCGTTATGTGAAGGATGAATGGAGGGCTGAAGATCTTTATCAGAAAAGGTTAAGTGACAAGGAGCTGCAATGCTAGCGACCATAGATTGGAATTGTGTGATATTAATATTATTAGGCACCGAAGACTCTTGTAAGGCTTTATCAAGGATAGCTTTATGTGCGGGGGATATGTGGAGCAGCTCAAGAATAGATATGTGCGCGGGTGTTTTGCCAAGGTGATCCAAGAGGTTATATTCAGAGAGAGATCGAGGAGGATGTGGAGGTGCTCCTTGAATAGTAACTTGACCTCTTCATGTGGTTACGGCACAATCAGGTGCTCTCCCTTGGACGGTAATGGTAGAAATGCGAGCATGGTCAATGCGGCCAATGGTAGATGATTCATAGTTATACAAAATAGCATTTCCAGCCTAAAGGTTATTTATCTGATCATGAGATGGAAGTGGATTCTTGAAAGTCTCTAGATCATAGTTTGATGTTGATTGTTGAGCAGGTTGAGCCGTTGAAGGTGTGATGTTGATTAAACCTTGATCAATGCAATCTTGGATAACATGTTTTAAGCACATAAAACCATTTGTTTTGTGTCCTTTAACTCGATGGTAATCACAATACTCATTTTCTTTGTACCAAGGAGCTCAAAAGAGTGGTTTGCCATTTGGTGGTGCATCAGGTAGAACAATGTCTCCTACCTAAAGTAGCTTTCAGAAAATAACTTCCATGGGTTCCGCTAATGGTGTGAATTGTTGGCGTGGATTGGAAGTTTGGCATTGGTTTCTTTGTTGTGGAAAAGGTTGTGTTGGTGTAGAAGCTACTTGAATGTTGATGGGAGCTCTCATTGTTTGAATATTCTTTGTGTCTACAATACCGTCATTTACAACATTCTTGTTCTTGTTCTTGTTCCAAAAGTGAGACTTATCATTGGAATTTTGGGGAGAATCTTTGTTATCGTGAAAGATCTTGATAGTTCCCTTGGCAATGAGGGCTCGTTCAATAATAACTCCTTTGGAAACTAGTTCATCAAAGGTGCTAGCACTTTGCAATTGTAATTGGAATGACAACTTAGGATGAAGATTTTGAACAAAGATGTCAAGCTGTTGTTTCTCAGGTATTTCCCATGATAATTTGCTAGCCATATTACGCCATCGTTGGGTAAAAGTAGAAAAGGGTTCACCGTTGCGCTGTTTGTTGTTGACAAGGTCATTCATGTTTACCTCATGTTCAATGTTGAAGGTAAAGTGTGATCGAAATTTGTTTGCTAATTCCGCAAAAGATTTGATGCCCGGGGGTAAATGAGAAAACCATTCAAGAGCTTGTCCTGCTAAGCTTCGAGGAAATAGTCTCAAAAGATACGTATCGTCATAAGAGACATCAAGACATGCCACAAAAAAGGCTCGAAGATGGTCTTCCGGATTTCCTTTCCCTTTGTACTTATCAAATTGTGGGATTTCAAAATGTGGCAGAAAAGGTATCATATTAAGAGACTTGTCAAATGGACAGGCGCATATGTTTTCAAGAGAGAAAGGTTTCTTGCCTTGTCCTACCCTTTCATCGATCATCTGTTGAACATCTGCTGAAGATAATTGTTGTTGTTGTGAAGGGGGTGGAGTATGGTATGAGATATGTTGTGGTTGCGGATGTGGGATATATGGAGTTGTGACTATTTGTTGTGGCTGTGTACCCACAATGTATGTCAAAGGATTGGTATGTGACACGTATGTGTTGGAGGATTGCTGTCCTTGAGACACAAGCGGCAATTGGGTGTGCATCACATGGGAAGTGGATAGCGAATTGACAGTAGTGAATGGTTGGGAAGTTGGGATTGAATTCACGACACGGTAAGTGATGGAGGGATTGGTAGATATGACAGAAACATTTGGATTTGTATTGTGGACAACATGAGGATTGGTATGTGTCATGTGTTGGGTGATAATAGGGAAGCTGTGGGTAGCATAAGATGGATTGATGGTGTGTGAAGGATTGGAAGAATATGACGGCATGGATGTAAGTTGATCAACATAAGCGATCTTATTGTTCGGATTGGCTTGAGAAACGGGTGGATCACTCATGTCAATGAGACTAACATTGGGATTATATGATAGCATGGAGGTATTAGCAGTTGGTATATGGGATATGGTATTCGTATGAGATGTAATAGATTGTAATGGGTGTGAAGCATGAACAACAGGTGTTGTTGGAGTGGTTTGCACAATATAAGACATGGGAATAGCTTGTGATGCTTGAAGTATTTGCGCTTGTGTTACTTGAGGCATGGAAACAGTCATGGTAGAAGGAGAGATATGTTGAGGAACATAGAAAGGTGGAATGTTGAGATTTTGTGACATGAGAGGGAGCACATTGGTGGGCACTATCAATGGTTCTAAAGTATGCTCTGATCATGGTGGCTTGAATGAAGCAATAATAGGCAATGAGGATGATGTTTGCGATGTAATAGGAGATGATGTGACTATGGTGGATGGTGTCTTCGCAACAACAGCAGTAGTGTTGGGATCTTGCTCTCTAATAGTGGATATGTCAAAGTCCTTTGGTAGTTTAGCACCCATGCGAGCAAGTTGGAGAAAGCAATGATTAGGCTCAGATATCATGAGTCTCTCAACTTGGTCCCATACATGGGTATCTTGAAATTCTGATGAGTCGTCTTGAGATTGTTCTTCGAAAGTTTCCAAGGATGGTGTAGGTTGCATTCGTTGTGAAGATGACTCGCCAATAGTGTATCCTTGAGGCATAAACATATGAGGAGGCATACCAGTTGTGAATTGAGTTGCATCCTTAAGAGGTGTTGTGAATTGTTTCATCTTAGCTTGCAATTTGGCTTCCATTTCAGCTCTCAATTTGGCTTCTATTTCAGCTCGATATTGACTCCTAGTTTGAAGCATGATGTTGATGATGAAGTTGAGCTTGTCAAAGTTTTGAGACCCAAAAGATGATAGTTGGATAGTTGATTGATTGGTTGCTGTTTTGGTTTGCTGGTTTTGCTAATTTGCTTGGTTAATTTGTTTTGGCTGAGTTGTTGTTGTTGAGTTGTTGTTGGTTGTCCCTAGAGGATAGCTCAAACACTCAAGGGAAAGATTGTTTGCTGCTGATGTTTGTTGGAGCTAAAGCTAAAGGATGATGTTTGCTGATTGAAATGTTGGTTTGATATCTGATTTGCTGCTTGAGGTCTCAAAAAGATGGAAAGCTCATGAGTTGTGATTGATTGATAAGCTCAAAAATAGGAGACAAAGTCCAGGTATTTGCTGTTGATCAAAGAGAAGTCTGAAAACTGATATTTAAGACTTAAGCAAGCTAGACCTGTGGCTAATTCAGCTGAGACACTAGGCTTTGTAGGTATTTTGACTACAGGTGACTGATGATAGCTCAAACGCAACTCAAAGGATGCTAAAGGCGATCAATGATAGCTCAAATGCGATCTAGTTAAATTTCGACAGAAAATCACAGTGCTAACCAGAAGCGAATGCTATGCCAAAGGCGACTACTGTTGGTTTAAAAGCAATTTTCTGTTGATCAAAAGTGACTCATATATCCCTAAAGGCGATAGTTTGTTGTTCAAAGGCGAGCTCGTTCAGAGAGAAGGCGACTAACTACAGCTTAAAGGCAATCTAGTTCAGGCAATATGTGATCAGCTATGGTTTAGATGTGATTTTGTTCAGACAATAAGTAATCAGTTATGGTTTAAAAGCGATGTAGTTCATCCTATATGTGGCCAGCTATTGTTTAAAGGTGACACTGTTCAGACAATATGCGATCAGCTGTTGTTTAAAGGCGACACAGTTCAGGCCAAAAGCAGATTACTCCAATTCAGAAGCGATGTCTATTATCTGTGCGGGCAGTTTAGGTTCAAAAGCGACTATGTTTGTCAAAAAGATGTCTGATTTTGTAGTTTTTCAGTAAGAAAATAGTGATTACAGTCACTCACACTCACAACAAGCACAAACTGATACAACCTAGGCTAGGAAAGGAATGTATCCGTTGAATCCCCTAGCCGTGCTTATTCAAAGCAGATAGCTTCAGGATCTTAGTAGCACCGGCTCCCCTCCACGGCACTCACTTCTCACGCATACCAAGTTCTGGGCTTCCTGTAAGGCTTGTCCCCACACCAAACCTTAGGATTGTCCCTACTATCTCTACTAAGAACCACGTGAATCAGGGCCGCTTTAAAGGTCCCACCTTTTGCATCAACAGATAGAAGGTTTTTGGCTACTACACAAAGTTGCTAATAAGGGCATCCGTTCGGGTGGCTATACATGCGGCAGCGCTACTCTCTATTATGGAGTCTCCCAGCTTGCAAGGGTTGCGCCTTGGAGGGTTTTGGGGGAGGTTGGCTGTCGGTATAACCCAACAACACCCGTTGTTTGTAGCTTTCGACACAAACACTTTTCTTATATAGCGGTTCGGAAGGACTTGGCTTTAGCCTGTTACCACTTGGGTCATATCCCTTCTCACACTGGGAAGGCAGGCCCTCTAAAGATAATGACGTAGACCACTTCTCACAACTTGAACGATCTTCACGAATATCGAGAAACCAATTCAAGGAAAATGTCGTAGACCACTTCAGAATGTCAAATAACTTCGCATGAGATCAAGGGAATCTTGTCTCGATCTGCGATCTTAGAGTGTAGATTCACGAAACAGACAAGTTTCGTGGGGTTGTCTACAAAAGAAGCGTAGCTGATTTTGAGAACAATAGCTGGCTCTAACTGGGGAACTTCCTGCAATTAAACTTTGAAACGATTGAGGGGAGTAGAATCCAGCATCTAAGTGCCTTCATCCATGCCATTGGGCCATAGAGTCAAGCTAAAAGAAAAAAGACACAAAAGACTAAAAGAAAACACAAATAAAACACAAAACTATACAAATGTACAATTTAACTTATCTGAAACTTCATGGATTGAAGTGCTTCAGATGTTGTCCACTGTGCGGCAACAAGAATGGCGTACCATCCTAATACTCCAGCAAGAAACTGTTTTCACCATAGAACTGATGAATGGTGAATGGACCTCTCCACAAGGAATCAAATTTTCCGTGCATTCCTTTTGGTTCTCTCCTCTTGTCCCACAACAAGACTTGATCTCCAACCTGAAACTCACGAGCCTTTGTCTTCTTGTCGAAGAGTTTCTTTACTTGATTTTGGTGTTCAGCAATACGGTCCACCACTATAGTGTGCTGCTCCTCAAGTTTAGTCAAATACATAATCCTTTTATCAATAGAACTATCGAAAGTTCTATCTTCCAATGCCTTTACCAACTTCAATGCTGGCAATTCCAAGGTAATCGGTATTTCTGCATTCAGACCATATAGAAGCTGAAATGGCGACATGCCTATCACCTTTTTGGGTGTAATTCTATCTGCCCATAAAGCATCAAACAATGCCTTATGCCAAGTTCTCTGATTCTCATCTACCAGTTCCCTAATGATAGTGACCAGATTCTTATTGCTTGATTTTGCTTGACCATTCCCTTGCGGATAATAGTCTGAAGAATGGGAAAGAGTGATCCCATGTTCGTAGCAAAACTCAGTAATCTCCCAAGAGGAAAAACACGTAGCATTGTCTGCTACAATCTTGTTTGGAACTCCAAACCTAGAAATAATGTTCTCTTTAAGAAAACTGCATACCACCTCTGAAGTAGCGTGCTTGACTGGAATAGCTTCCACCCATTTGGTAAAATAGTCTGTTGCAGTGAGAACATAGTTATGTCCTGCACTTGATGATGGATTCACTGCGCCAATGAAGTTAATACCCCATTGCTGAAAAGGCTCCTCAATCACCACTGGTTTTAGAGGTAAGGCTGCCAATTTTGGTTTCCCAACAAACTATTGGCATAACTCACACCTACGTACCCAATTGTACGCATCTTGGAATAGTGTGGGCCAATAGTATCGAGCTCGCAGAATCTTGTGAGCCGTTACAGGTGCTGAAAAATGCCCTCCACAAGCCAAATTGTGGAAAGACTCCAAAAGTTTACCTTGTTGCTCTTTATCCACGCAACGGAGAAATACACCGTCAAGACTTCTCTTGTACAAACCATTGTCCCAAAGGACGTGGTTAGCAGCTTTTAACTTGACAGTTCTCTTTCCCTTATAAGACAAGTGAGAAGGGCACTCACCATAGGTAAGGAAATGAGCGATATTGGAATACCACTCGTCAGTTGTAGTCACAAAAAGGACAGTTGGCGTGTCCACAACTTCTTCTTCGTCCCCTGTCTCTTTTGGAACGTTATCTGCGATCAATTGGCACAAACCTTTACCGTGCACAAGCTTGGTAGGCTTGATATCCAGATCAAATTCTTGGATCTTAGTGATCCAATTACCTCTCTTTGTTCTGAACTCCTGTTGAGTTAGGATGGATTTGACTGTTGTATCAGGCACCATGACAACAGTGTGTGAGTCTAGAATATAGAACCTGAAATGCTTAACCGCTTTGACTATGGCATAGGCATGCTTCTCCATATTCGAATACTTCAATTCATGAGCTTTGAGAGGACAACTCATAAATGATATGGGGGATTCAACACCTTCTTCATTCTGCTGAACCAGAATAGCTAAAAGTGTGTGTTCTGAAGCGTAGCTATAGACTACAAAACCCTTAGTGTAGTTGGGACAAACAAGAACTGGAGCATGAGCAATAGCTTTCTTGATATCCTCGAACGCTTCCTTACCTTCCGTGGTCCAACGGAAAGCAGCCTTACCCTTCATCATATTAACAATGTGACAGGTTTTTTCTACAAATTCAGGGATGAACCTTCGCAGAAAATTCACCTTTCCAAAGAAAGAGTGGACAACAGTCTTACTTGCTGGCAGAGTGAGACTTTGAATAGATTTAACCATCTCCGGGTCAATCTTAGTACCTTCTCGGGATACAATGTGCCCGAGAAGCTTACCTTCCGTCACCCCAAAAACTGACTTCTTGGGATTGAGGGAAATACCATTTTGCCGACAGCGTTCCAGCACTTGTCGCAAATGATGCGCATGATCATGACGTTTTTTGGAGAAAACAGTCAAATCATCAAGGTACACCACAATAAACTTACCCATTTCATCTCTGAAGGCAAGATCCATCGCTCTCTGAAATGTTGTGCTAGCATTGATGAGACTGAAAGGCATTCTGCGATATGTAAATGTGCCCCGTGGTGTGGTGAAGGTAGTTTTGAACTGATCAGCTTCGTTTACCTCCACTTGGTTATACCCTGAAAAACCATCTAACATAGATAGCATTTCTGAACCTGTCACTGTTTGCAATACTTGGTCCATGATGGGCAAAGGGTAGTTATCCTTCAAAGAAGACTGGTTGAGATTTCTGAAATCAACACAGATAAGGATTTCTCCGTTCTTCTTCCTTACAGGTACTATGTTTGAAACCCACGTGGAATGATGAATTGGAAAAATTATCCTTGCATTCAACATCTTCTAAATTTCAGAAAGAATCGTACCTAATATCTTTGGATTGTATTGCCTCTGCTTCTGTTTGTAAGGCAACGATCCAGCCTTGAGGGGAATTTCGTGTCGAACCTCCTTAGGCCTGAAAGACTTCAGGTCATCATAGGAGTAAGCCAAAACATCAATGTAATGGCAGAGGAGGGTAATGAATTTGAATCTTTCATCAGCAGTGCAACATTTTCCGATGTTGACCATCTTAGGATCTGTTTCCGTACCCAAATTGACCTGTTCAAATTCCATGGAAGAACTCAAATCCTGTTGTTGTTGCCGCTGCTTAATATACCTGTCATGTTTATCAAAGAGTCTCTCAAGGGAAACCAAACCTTTTGGGATTTTATTTCCTTTCAACTGTAGAAATTCTTCGCCAGTCTGCGAATCTACCTCAGAAACATATTCACGAGGTGGTGATTCACTTCCTTCAAAGTAAAGCTCATCAAAACTATCCATCTTTTCTAGGAAAGCAATGATTTGATTATCGCCATTGAACACCTGCCAATGGTCAGCGTTATCAGGTACACTTGGTCTGAAAACCAGCTCAATAGTGTACTTGCTTCCTTTGAAATCCTTGTGAGACACCATGAGAGTGGCGGAAACAGCCAATGAATCTGCACGGTCATTGAACTCTCTTGGCACCGCTGAAATATTGAAAGCATTGAAATCTTCAATGCAATCCCATACGCGATTGCGATAGTGTCTCAATCTTTCATTTTTTGTTTGGTACAAATTTCTTATTTGACAAACCACCAATTTGGCATCCCCTTGAGCATGAAGGATCTTAACACCTCTGGCACGTGCCGCTTCTAACCCGAGCAACAGGGACTCGTATTCGGCAGTGTTATTAGTATTGTCAAATTGTAGCTTATATGAAAAAGGTAAAATATCACCTTGTGGCGATATCAAGACCACTCCGGCTCCAGAACCGGTAGAAGAACAACTGCCATCAAATTCTAAAATCCAAACTCCATCAGAATTTGATTTTTTGGACTTCCTTTGGTCAGAAGATTCCTCTCCATTAGTGAGGGAAGAATCTGGAATTGCTATACCCTTACCTGAACTTTCATCTGAAAACTCTTCTGAGTCTCCATTTGACATATCGGAGCTATCACCCGATGTAGCCTCATTTGATGAATCGGAACAATCTTCAGTAGATAGAAAATAGTTACCCATTCCTGAGGACTCAAACAAAATTTGAACTTTGGGGTTTGATGTTTGAGTAACAATGTATTTTGCCTCCTTCTCAGGAAGCAGCTTCTGCATGACACCTTTAATAGGTATCCTAGCTTCAGACAAATCCATGTTCAACTCTCCACCCACATCCTTGCAGAAATTACGTCCAAGGAGGATGCCGTATGAAGTTGGGACATTAGCTACCAAGACTGTCATCTTGATTCTCTTATCCGGAAAAGCTGCAAATGCAAATTGGGCGTCCTTGATTTGACCCAAAAGTGGAACTTGCTTATTCTCCATAGAGAAACACCTCCCAAAAGTTTTAGTTAAGGTGAGGCCAAGGGCATCTGCTACCTTAGCAGGCATAATGTTGTCTGAGGCTCCAGAATCTATTACGCAATTGCTCAATTTATGACCATTTACTAATAGGGAAACATAGAAAGGTTCAATTTTTCCAGAGGCTTCAGGAGGAGTAGTAGCAAGATTGTTTTGGGTAGGTTTACTTTTGGAGGAGTCATGAGTGGCTTTGGGAAACTCTTGTCCTGCAGGGACGGCTTTATTTTTGACATATTTAGCTAATCTATCAAATTGTTCAGGATTAGCCTGTAAATATTCAACTTCAGACATTTGTATCTTAGTTCTCGTAGCATGGTCTATTATATCAAACTGCTGAAAAGAATTAGATACGGAGGAAGAAAAACCATCATTTTGATTTTTGGTAGAGACAGCACTAGTCTGAGGAGTAGAAGTGGAAGGTACAAATTCATTAGAGGCACTTACTTGTTTATTGACCACCGGGTCTTTTGACTGGAAAGGTAGTGAAGTCCCCCGTTTAGCGATTGAAATCACCGGTTGAGATTCTTCCCTCGCCTTCCCTTTATCAGCTTGAAGAGCTGACTGATTTTGAGACCTAGTGAAAACAGCATATGCTCCTTCACTCACTTCTCCTTTTTCAACTTCGTCCTGGTAGTTCAGAAAGCTGATGGTAGAGTCGCCAGCTATCTCTTCTTCTCCTTCTGTGAAGAGATTAGCACCATTTTCATATTCCAACTCGGGTTGGAAAGAAAGTTCATTTTCCGCTTCATAGTAGCCAACAACATAGTTGACCGGCGCTGCTTCAATAGCAAGCTTCCCCTATGTAGGAGGAAGACGGTTTTGCTGTCCTTGATTCCTAGCAGCATTGCCTTGATATGAATTATTTGGAAATGTCCTCCTTGGTATATCTTGGTAAGAAGGAGGCACAGATATACCTTGGGACATTTGTCTTTTGAGAGCTAGCAATTCATTTGCTAGCTTTTGCACCATGGGATCTGTGGTGCTTGTGGAAGTGTTCTCAGCAGAAGAGGAACTTTTATTTCTATTAGTGTCCCTTCTTATCTTACCCCCAAGGATAAGATCATCTTCCACTTCAGTTGCCAGAATCTGAGCCGCAGCAAGATCAGTAGGAGCAGCTCGCCTCAATAAGAAACTCACCTCTGGAAGCTGTGTATTGATAAAGAAACATTTGAGGTTTTCTGCTGTGGGCTCAGCAGTGGTGGGAATCCTGTTTCTCAATTTGTTGAACTTAGCGATGAAATCTCGCATTGGTTCATGAGGTTCCTTTTTCATTTGTGTCAGCTGTGCCAACAATGCATGAGCATCTTCCACAGGTTTGAACCTGGCTTCGAACTTGGTTTTGAGAGTAGCCCAGTTTGTTATGGTCTGGGCTTGGAGGTGGTAGAACCAGTCTGCAGCAGCGCCTTGTAGTGTTTCTACAAAGAGTCGCACAGCCACGTCTTCGTGCTCGACCCCTATCACACCACAGGCTATACAGAAAGCCGCAATGTGTTCATCAGGATGAACTTTTCCGTCACCATAGAATTTGGGGAAATTCTTTCTTGAACTACGAGGTAGTTCATGTAATGGTGGGGTCAAATTTAGAGGACCAAAGGTATTACCCCAAGGACCTTGGGCTGCCATGACGCGCTGATTGAAAGGTGGTATAACAAACCTTGGTGGCGTATGAACAACCAAAACTCTATTAGCACTAGCAATAGAAACTTCACCTGGTATTGGGGACCTGGTGTTTGTAGGGGGAAAACTCTTGGTGTGCTGAAGACGAGGCCATGGAGTTAAGAATCCAAAATTATTCTGCTGCATCAACTCAAATGCAGGATCAATAATACCCTGAGCCCTCTTACTTCTGGTGTACCGGGAATCTGCCAGACTGTATTATACTAAACACAATATTGTAAGAAAACGGACAAGAACTGAAAATGCTTCAACTTGAAGCGTGAGGCTTCAAGTTGTGCGTTCTTCCCCAGCAGAGTCGCCAAAAAACTGTTGGGTGAATATTTTGTCGTTAACTCGCTAACGACAAAATGGATATATCAGCCACAGCTATGATGAGACAAAGTCTCTCCTCTCAGCAAGGGGAGGTTCCCTTTAATTATTTAACTTTTGCAAATAAAACAACTTATCAAATTTATGTACACTAAAAACTATGTTGGTGGTGGTTCCATTTCATCTCATTCTCTTTTTTCAGAATAGATGTATATATTTCAAACTCTTGATATAAAACTTATAAATTATCACAAAATCACAAAAACGCAAAGTTTTCTGTTACCTCACTGATTACTTGTAAATGGAACTATTTGAAGTAGAATGCAGCCCAAAGTCTTCACTCCTCTTCAAGATGATAAAAGTAAATCAAATAGAACAACTTGTAGCACAAAGTCTCCAAACTATTGTATTTTCACAAACATGAACATATTACCCACAACTGATTTGATAACACAAAGTTTACCAGAATCAAATTAAGAGCGCTCTTCAATCACTTGTAACAAACTCCACACTTCAATTATTATCAAATAAGATTGTGATAGCAAGACGTAAGAACAAAACTATCACAACACAAATAATTCCAAGACAAAGATTGGAATTGAACTTGCTTTCTTGTATTGATAAATATTTGAATATTGATTTTCACAAAAAGCACAAAGTCTTGATTTGATTCTCAATTCGCCAGAGTTTTCTTGCAATAGACAAAAGATAGTATTTACAAAAGAGGTCCCCTTTATTTATAGGGAAAGACCTTGAGAAAATCTAGGAAATCTATAACTAATTTGACTTATTCAACAAGAGAGTCCTATTTGACTTATGACTTCTCTTGTCTCACATGTAATTACATTTTGGAAAATTACATGTGTAGATGTCCAAAACAAAATTCCATTTACATAAAAACTAAGAAAAATAAGCTAAGGCATTAGCTTCCTCCATCCTTGTTCCTTAAGAAGTTCTGATACATGGTTTGAACAACTGACATCTCGCATGCATCTGGTTTTGCTGTGTTTTCAGAGATGGTGTGAGCTCGGAGGATTGAATCTTTCACTGCCTTTATTGCCTTTTCATGCTTTTCTAAATTATCCTTCAGGTTCTACAAAGTCGAATGTTGATCATACAGGTTGTCCATTGAGAGCATAGAGGGAGCTTCCTCTTCAAATTTCTTTTGTACCATTTCTTCAAAAGAATTTATCATTTCCTGTGCCGTGAGGAAGCTATGATCTTCCCTTGTCAAGGTGCAAGGAAGTTCTTCCAGCCGATGTAGGAGTGTGACATCACTATCTTCGCTGGCTTCTCGAGCTTGACACAGATCTTCAAGTAGACTCTTTATTATGAAAATACGATGAGCTAGTCTCTTTGGTCTTGAGATATGATTCCCTGTTGGTGACGACCCCAATGGTGATCAAATTCTTTATCTTGATCTTCTTCATATCTGTCCACTCTTCTAGACTCTCCTCCTGATCTTGCAGCTCCTACGAAAGTAGATCTACCAGATTATCCAGCTCAGCTTTGGCCTTGTCCATTTTCTCCTTTCCTTCCACAGTAGTTTTCAACAGAACTCGTCCTTGGGCCAACAACCATTCCACTACATCCCCCACTATTTTGCCTCTAGCTTGGGCTTTTTCAACCTTCTGTATCAGGGGATCTTCCACTGTCACTGCCATTGGTTCCACTATCTCTGATGACTTCACTATTTTTTGAAGGACAGCAGCCAGTTGTTCTGCTTTTGCTTTGTATTGCTCTTTTTCCCTTTTGGCTTCATCATACTTTTCCAGTAGAGTAGTGGCCATGGTTTGGAAATCTGCTTTGACTCCTTCATGAGTCACTTTACCAAGTTTAACCCTTGAAATGACATAACTGCTCACGTCAAAAGTATCAACTGTGGCATCTTCAGGAGGTTTAGCAATTTTGGCATAGCTGATTCCTTTTTCAGTGACTAGCCTAGAAACAGTCTTAGGCTTCTTCTTTTGATTCTTAGCTTTCACGGGCAACAGCTTCTCAATGTCAATCTCATCAGGTGAGATAGCTTGTTTCTTCCTCTTTGGAGTGTAGGTAGATAGCCATGGAGGAAGTATAGATGCGTCGACAGCTGGAGGGGGATCCACTACTTGCTTGGTTGGCTCCGTGCTTATACCCGTGATGGTGACAATTGGACTTGTGTTGGTGAACACGACACCTGTATCAATCACCTTTTGTGAAGCATCAAGAAGGTTCTCCAAAATAGTCTGTTCTCTAATATCAAAAGAAGGGGAAGATAAACTCGGAATGGAACCAGAAGAATCAAAAATGGTCCCAATACTAGCCCTCATGGATTGAGGAGTATTGTCAGAAGAAACAACAAGAATGGGAGAAAGAGGAACATTAGAAATCACTGGCAAACCATCAGAAAACGAAACATGAGGAGGGGGTGTAAGAACTTGTGTATCAAAAGGAAGGTCTTTCACAGGAGTCTGCGAAGAACCATCAAGTTGCTCTACCCTTGTACCTTCATCTTCACTTTGTTTAGCTTCATCAGATACCTTATCTTTAGACTTTTGAACATTTTGTTCTTCAGTCTCAACATCCTCAATTTCCATATGGTCATCATTGATGTCTTCCACATCTGACTTAGTGGCATCCGAAACCTCTGTGGTTTCCTTCTTCTTTCCTCCCTTGGATACGAATTTGATCTTTGGTTTGTGTACCTTGGAGGAAGAAGGGGTATCACTCTTGTTCTTGGTTCAGTTCTCAACCTTTTTACCTGTTTGCTCATGTGTCCCTTCTTCAGATCCTGTAAGGAACTCTTTCAACTTGATCCCTTTAGCTTTCAACCACAAGTTGGTGTTTGCTAAAATAGGTTGGAATCTTTTCCTGATGGATGTCTCTTCCTTGACTGACCATTTCACCTCTGGGAGAGGTGAAGCTTCCACATTCTTTGCCTCATATTCATGATCTAGGACATCTCCATCATCCTCCATTCCATCTGGAATATCAGCTAGTCCCAGTTCTTCAATTTGGCTCAGATGAAGCCTACAGAAATCCAGTTTTCTGATCTCATTTTGGGTCCTGAGATCTGCCCATATGTCTTCCACCATTGGCTCATGAAAATTCGACTTCCTCTTGATCTTGTCTTGGACTCTTCTGAAGTCAAAATGATTTCTCTTCTTGTAGGTCTTCATGGTGACTAACTGCAACTCGGAGTCAATTATCTTAGCTTTGTTGGCAGACTGAACTGAATACCTCCCAATTTCAATAGGAAACTTTATTCCTGACTTTTTGAGCTCCATCTGTTTATTATGAACCACAATCAGTTGTCTGCAAAACTCCATAAGAACAATGCGATCACTGGGATACCGTGGCAGCATGTAAGGGTAACCAGGATAGTATCCCACCCGAAGATAAGTGAAGGTGGGGAATTGTAGGAACAAACAACCAAAAGAATTGACAACTTGCCATGCTTCATCAAAAACTCTTCTCTGAATTAGTTCACCATTCCACAAGCACATGAACACTGAGAAGAATGCATCATTAACTCTTCTGAAATGATGAATCGACCCCTTCAGAGTGATTTGGGGGTAGTATTCATATACTGGCACCAATCTCCTGTCCCCTACCTGGGTCAAACCTGGAAAGTTCCTCATACTTGCAGCAGTGTAGACAAGGTAAGAGGTCATGTAAAATTTGAAAGTAGTGTTGACCCTTACGAGTTGCTCGTGCAAAGCATTACTGATCTGTTCACCCCAGAATATCTTCTAATTTCCTTTTAGAATCACCTTGATGTAAGTGTACATCCATTCTTGGAATTTGGAGACAGAAGGGAGTCCTCTGACGCGACTCAAGAGTGTAATCAAGTCACACACTTCCTCCACAAAATCACTCCTGTGAAGGTCTTTTGGCCATCTGGTCAAAGTTGCCCTAGGAATCTTTAGCCATTTGCTATTTATGTGCCTCCTAGCAGATTCCAAATCATTGTCATAATCTTGCTGACCTTGAGCAAAATCAATTTGCCCAACATTTTCAAGTGGTGGACACATGAAGATTTTGTCCATGAACTCTGCATCCAATCTCATGATAACATTCCCCTGTGAGTCTGTCACGGCTCTAGTGTCCCTATTGTAGTGGTTAGCCACTTGTAGAACAAATTCTGGATTATGAGCACTGACAGGAAAGGATGCTACCAAATGGATATTGTTGTCAATGATTTTCTGCATATGCCAGGAGGGGTTTGCTTGTTTAGTTCTATCTATGAACTCAGCCATATCCACGTGTCCAATCTTAGTGTCTCTGATTTCATCGACATTCGACCGAACTATCGTTACCGGAAAGACACCCTAGTACTTGTACTTCATGGCTCTGGACTTTGAAGGAGATGATTCTGACATGAGCCCTGGAGAAAACTATGAACTCGAACACCACCACGAACGCTGACAGAGAACTGCAAAAAGCCATGATCTCGTAGTTAGGGGAAAATTGGATAAACTGGGTCAACTGCATTTTGACGATCATGGATGGGAAAGCATGTGTTAAAAGGGCTTGAGTGCGCAAATCGAGGCGAGGGTGAAAGCGGGCTTTTGGCTTTGAAAAATGAATTTTCCAGCATTAGGGAAAATCAAGGAAATGTGCTTGGGCGGGTGTATTGACCGCTCTTGCAAGTTGGAAGAATTCATAGGTGTAAAAGCAGTGAAAACAGCCGCTTCTACATGCAACTTTGGAAATTTTGATGTTTAACATGTTAGAGCAGTCAAAACAGCCGCTTCTACATGCTACTTTGGCAAAAAAAATGCTTGGGCGGAGAATTTAGCCACTCTCGCAAGTTGGGGCGATTTGTTTAACATGCACAGGTGGTCAAATTGACCGCTCTTGCATCCAATGGGGAGTTCGGAACTTTAAATGCTAGGGCGGGGTTTTCTACCGCTTTCGCAAGTTAGAAGAGATTTCGGGTTTTGGTGTTAAGGCGGATGGAAACACTGACGTTACATGTTGGAAACTTAAAGGGTTTATTGTTTGATGCAAGGGCGGCGGAAATGACTGCTATTGCAGGTAGCAAGTTTTACCAAACAGCGTGAGCGGCGGAAATCTCTGTCGAAGCATGTTTTCTAGTTTTAGTTCGGTCTCTGCACGGGTATAGGCACGTAGGTAGTTTCGGGAGGATCCAGCGGTGAACTCGGCCGCTTTCGCATGCAACGGGAGGGTTGGTAGATTCGGTGAGGGTTCGACTGACGAGAGACAAAAGTCTCCAAAATGAGAACACTAAAAACCCTAATCCAAAATGAAACTTAAAAACACATAAAAACTAATAAAAAACCTTATAAACTAACAAGGAGTTTAACGAGTAACAACGGTAAAAACAAAAGAAACTCACCCGTTAACACTCGAAACCCTAGGTCCAACCTGCGACGTGAGATCCGTCACAAACTCGGAAGTATACGATCAAGCGATCGAGGAGGACGTCGACGAGTCAACTAAAAAGCTTCAGCATAAGAAATGACAATACTGGGAGTGAAAAATGCATTTAAAAGGTTTGAGATCGAGCTTTAAAAGCCTGGCACGAGTGGCCATTAATGGCACTCGACGTCCAAATCCCAAAGATCTCGCATGAGCGGTGATTTCGGCCGCTACGACAAGTAGGGTTAACAACCATATGCAACGGTGGGCTTTTCGGCCGCTCCGACATGTTATATGTAGATGTGGGTGAATCAACCGCCGTTACACAACAACAAATAAAAAGGGTTTAACATATGTAATAGTGGCTGTTTCCATCGCTTTTACATGTGTTAAAACAAAAACTTCCAAACATGTAAACACGGTGAAAATGACCGCTATTACATTTAACATAATCTTTAACATGTATGAGCGGCCGAAATCACCGCCTTTACATGTTGAAACTTCGAAAGTTTTCTAACACCTGAAATTAAAGAATTGTCAATCCTCGTCAGTTTACAACTTGAACGATCTTCGCGAATATCGAGAAACCAATTCAAGGAAAATGTCATAGACCACTTCAGAATGTCAAATAACTTCGCACGAGATCAAGGGAATCTTGTCTCGATCTACGATCTTATAGTGTAGATTCACGAAATAGACAAGTTTCATGGGGTTGTCTACAAAACAAGCGTAGCTGATTTTGAGAACAACACGTTTAAAAGCAGCATCTGCAGATTCATAAGCGACGCGGTTATATCCAAAAGCGACTGGTTTCAGGTTAAAAGCGACCTGTATCTGCAAAAAAGACAGTCAAAACACAAAAACCCTAGTCTGGACAGGTGAGCAATGTTAATTCAGAAGCGATGCATACCAGTTCAAAAGCGGATACTGTTAGTTCGTAAGCGAGGCATATAATATCAAAAGTGACATATAATTTCAAAAGCGATCCAAGTGAAAACATAAGAAATCTCTGTTAAATCATAAGCGATCAGTACAGTGTAAAACTGACAACTAACAGCGAGCATCCCCAGGTGAGTTATATTAGGGCAAAAGCGATGCAAATCTTGCCAGAGGCGACGACTGTCAGTGTATAGGCGATCTAGAGAGGTAAATGCGGCCGGTTCCAGCTTATAAGCAACACAGAGATATAGAAAGCGGCAGATTTTCACTCAGAAGCGACCGAAATTTACTGTAAGCACCTACAAAATCTGATCTTCAAAGAAACAACTCTGAAAAATGAAGTTAATCCAAGACATGAGTCCCACCGGGCATGCCAAAATGTGATAGGTGAAAGTCAGGTTTAGTAGATCAGACATAGTCATGAAACCCTAACCCTACCATCATCAAGGAATCTAATCTAAATGAAATCAAAGAACAATGCAATTCAAGCATAACATCACCTAGACCGTGCGATTCCTTGTTTGAGAGATGTGGACTGCTTCTTCAACAATGAACAATTGCAAAGCTGAAAGCTGCCATGATGGATGATGAAAAGCTCAAATGAATGCTCAGATGCTCAAGATGCTCAAGATGATGATGTAGGTGCTATATGATTGCCGGATGTCTCATATGGAGTGAGAGGGTGTTTATATAGGACTCAACCAAGATCAATCGACGGTGGAGATTCAGAGGCTATGTGAATGGCTAGGATTGAAAGTTACTAAATTTAGATCCAATTAGTTGTGCATGTGAAGAATTTTAAATGAAAGTTGTATGACAACACATGATTAAGGGGAGATGGACAAGTGTTGGAATGTGATGAAAGGTGAGTAGTTAATTCAAATAAAATATTTGAATTAGTTGGGATATGAGTTGGATATTCATTAATTAAATAAAATTTATTTAATTAATTGGATAAATGAATAAAATGGGATAAGATATGATGTGGAAATTAATTAAATAAATAAAATTTATTTAATTAATTGGGATGGGAATAGGATATGATTGAGAAATAATGTGGAATTAATTAAATAAATAAAATTTATTTAATTAATTGGCTAGTGGGATGAGGATGGGATTTAATTAAATAAATAAAATTTATTTAATTAATTGGTTTAATGAATAATGATTTAATAATGTGTTGCTAGACATGGACAAAGTTGGGACAAATTTGGGTGTCTACATCTTCCATGTTTTTTCCACCTTGTGTCTAACCCCCACTTGGGCTTTGTATGGAGTTCTTTCCCCTCTTGTGTATGTGTAGCGACGTGCTCCACTTACACTTGAGGTTTTGTATGTTGTGTTTTCCCTTTGGGGTTGTATGTTGCATTGTTACTTTCCACGTATTTGCATTCATATATATATGAGAAAATAAAAAAGAAATAAATTGCATTCACTGTATTCGCTGTGTCTTTAATGTTGTCTTCTCCATGTTTTTGTGTCCCTGTCATTGTCTTCAATGTGTCTGGCATGTCTTCCACATGTTTGGCATGTTTGTTGTGTTTGTTGATCGTACTTTAATGCATTTATTGGCCTCACATTTATACATACATTAAAGTGGGGGCTAAAGGTAACATTAGAAAATGTCCACTTATGGGCTTTTTCCTCATAAGGTTTAGCTCTCAGGTCTTTTAGATGCATTTAGGACATCTTACATCACATTTCAACATCCTGATGGAATGAACCCTGGGTATCATGTCAAATGGGACTTAGGGGGACCCCTTGAACCTAACCCTACCCAAAATAGGGGGGAGGACTTGGGCACCCATGCCCTAGTCCTGCCCTATTTGGGCTAGGCTCAAATTTTCAGTGTCAGCTTGTGACTGTTATTTGTGTCCTATGCCGACACGGTAACTTTGAATTACAAATTTCTTGGAGGGAGTGTTTGTAGTTGCATATAAAAGCATGTTTAGGAATTCATTTGTAAACTAGAGCATTACTAGATTGTTATTGTGAACTATATGCATTCTAAAGGTGATTCAAGGCTTTCATTGTGTTGCAAGAGAAGATTTGTTTTGTTTATGTGTTTATGTTTGCAAATTTGAGCAATTATCTCCTCATGGCATGAAGAGATTCTTCCTCCCATGAGATCTTCACTACAAGGTGACATCATTTGTGTTTTTGAGCATTTATCATTTGGTTTTGTCTCTGCCTCACAAGGGCACACACTCTCTATCTGACAATGGTGTTTGGAATACTTGAATGTCTCTCTGAAGCTTGACTGAGGCAAGCCTCTAAACACCACAACCCCCTCCCAAAGTTTTCATGATTGCAAGTTATAGGTTGGAGCTACAAACAAAGTGAAGTTGCAAGAGGGTACAATAGAGTGTCAGAATTGTAGATCAGAGAAGAACATAGCTCCCCAGACTAGGGCACCCACTCATTAGTCCTCTAATTTTTGTGATGGAAAAACCTTCAGTATAGCAGGAACAGGTCGTAGATCTTGTTTGTAGATCCTGACAAAAAAGAATAGCATTGGACTTGGGCGCCCACTCTTTAGTCCCCGACTGTTCTGCTTCCAAACCCTAAAAATAGGTGCATAGTTATTTGTCATTTTACATCTTTCTATAGTAGCATTTTTTGATATTCATCTGTTTTCTATCATATTTGCATAATTAGGGTTTTAAGGTATAATTGAGCATAAGAGAAGATAATTGGCAATCAAATCATAAAAATCTAAGTTTCCCTACATCTCACAATGACCTAGGGTAGGATAGTACATTGCAACTCGACCCTAGGTCCTTGAATGAAAGGGTGAAAGGAGGATACACATACAAAACTACCAAAAATGCAACTATCCAAATTCCACTCTTTACAAACACAAGATATACGTGGGGAAAACCCTTTCAAGTAAAAAACCCCACACTCTAAAGCCGCCCAATATATTATTTAGAAATCACAAAAATTACAATGTACTTGCAGAGCAAGCTTTTACAGGACTATATCCAACCATAGATCTAGGAGGTAACTCAACATCTATAAGATTCTTACATACAACCTCCATCTCGAATTCTTAATATATAAGAGATACAATACAGTACACCACCAACGGTAATTACAAAACCATGAGCTAAAACCACCAAAAAGTGGCACCCAAATTATCTCCAATCAAAGATGCCTTGTGATGATCCAAAACACACACCAACATGTGTAACTCTCCCCTTTACAACTCTTTTATGTGTCCATCATGTTTTTTACATTTCCTAAAAATAGAAGGTCCAACTTCCAGAGGCCATAAATTTTGATCCGGATGTTCGATTGACGACATGTTTAATTTGTCAGAAACCTCACGAAGAGATCTATCACGGTATAACCTAATACACTAGTTATCCCCATTTTCAGGATGATTGGAGAAGTTTCAATTCTGGTAATTGAGTTCAAAGATTTTTTCTAACAATTTCAAAAAATAGAAACTTTAATACCTCACGATCCAGATATGATCTTGAGACAAAACTCACCCGAGATGTTCACTTAGTTGTTCCACACCTTCTGGGAAAAATTTTAGGTCAATCCAAGCTCAATCAAAGGACTTACTAAAAATAATAAGTCTTGCTATTCTTAACTCGTTTGGAAACTTTTAGAAACTTTGAAAGTTCTAGACCATTATCCAAGATAAAGGGTATTCAATAAGACCAAAACTGGGAAAAATAGTAATATTTCAAAGTTGCAAGATTGAGAAACTTTTCTTAACACACTCCACTATCTAAGACACACCAAACACACCTAACCGTTGAGCTATGCTACCACAACTACCAAAGACATGCTTAAGGGTGAATAACTCAAGATCAAACCCCGCCTTGTGATGAGGACTTTATTAGAAGAATGTGCAACTAGCTCAAGAGTTACATCATCCTACCTTCTACAGAAGTGCTTTCAAAATGCAACCCCACCCGCATCCGTAGATTCCTTAAAGTGAAAAGAAAGCATGTGCTCAAAGTATACAACCCTATTGTCCTCAAAATCAGCTGAGTTCATTTTGTAGGATGACTCCTACAAAACTTGTATGTTTCGTAACCTACACTCTAAGCACATATTTTGAGGCAAATTATCTTGTCCTCATGCATGGTCCTCTAGCTCCTGAGAATCTATTTGAGCGTCTTCTTGCCATAGTTTCTAAATTTTTGTGCAAATAGATCAAGTGGTGAACTACTAAACTTGAGTTTTTGGCAGTTTTTAGGAGTTGGAAATGTTTTGTTTGCGTGCAAGGGCGGCATTTTTTTACCCCCAGTGTATGTTTGAGTCCCTTGATATGCAAGGGTGGCTAAAATCATCACCTATGCATGTCATTTATTTTCAATGTGCAGGGGTGGAAAAATTTGCCGCCCATGCATCTTGCCTTCACATTAGTGTTTTCCCTATGTGTAGGGGTGGCAAATTTTGCCCCTCATACACGATCTTTCTACAAGCTATCCCCAAATGCATGAGTGGTGATTTTCACCACCAATGCATATGGATTTTTATACCAAGTGCATGAGTGGTGAAAATCACCGCTCATGCTGTAACCTTTTGTTGTGGCGAATGTGTAAGTGCGGCAAAAATTGCTACCCATACACATTTTATTATCATGAAAGTGAACCAACTTTCCCTTCACATGCAAGGGCGGCAAAAATCACCGCCTGAGCATAAATGAACTTCCTTCAAGATGTAGGAGCAGGTATTTTTACCTCTTGAACAAACCTTGCAAAAAATATACCTCACATGCAAGAGTGGAAAAATTTGTCGCCCTAACATTTGCAATTCCCCTTAACATGCAAGGGCGGAAAATTTTGCCACCCATGCATTCACTCCCTCAAATTTTTCTAACTCTGAAGAGTTTTCTAAATTTCTATCCCAAGCTCGCTTTCCTCTATTTTTTCAACCTGCTTGCACTTTAGCCGTTTCAAGCTTATTCCTCTGGTCATGATCGATAATATGTAGTTTCCCAAATTGCCATTTTTTCCCCTAATTGCAAGATCGTGACTTTTTTTTGTAATTTCTTTTACGAGCTGCCAAGGTCGTCACATCATTTGAAGGAGTCTATCTTTCAAATGACTGACCCATCTCCTAAGAGGGCTAAAGTAATGAAGCACAAGATAGCAGGGGTCTGATAATAGAAGCATGCACATGATGATGAGAATAATGTTTTGGAGCCACTTGTAGCCAAGGAGGAGCAATTGTGTTTAGAGGTGAGTAGGATGGAATAGAAAGTTGAAGGTGCAATCATGTATGGACAGTACAATAAACATTGGAGAGCAAATAGCAGCGACAATGGAAGTGGCACACAAAGAAGATGAGTCATCAAACCTGGCAAGTTACTCTTGAATTGGGTTCATGGACTGATCATCATGAAGATGTCTGCAGATTTCAAGGAATGGGAGTTGATGAAAGCTATCATGCCTTAGCATATTTTTCAATTATTTTTCATATATACTTTGTTTTCAATTTTGGACATTTTCACATGTACTTTTTCAATATGTAATTACATGTGTAGACAAAGGAAGTCCTAAGTCAAAAAGGACTCTTTTGTTGAATAAGTCAAAGTAGTTAGACTTTTTCCTAGATTAGCTCAAGGCCTCTCACTATAAATAAAGAGGGCCTCTATTGTAATTTTTATCTTTAATCTTATGCAACAAAGTGCTGCCCAAATTGTGACTCAACTTTGATACTTTGTGTTCAAATTGCATGATCAATTCCAATCAATAAAGAAGATGAGTTTTGATATCAAACTTTGTGTTCAATTGAATTTGTATGAGTGAACATGTACATATGGCATTTTTGTTGGTTTCTCTTGTTGATTGATTGGATAAAGTGGTGTATGGTTATCATGATTGGAGGATGTTCAAGATAAGTTATATAAAATTTGTGTTATATTATTTCCTTGAATCTGCGTATGTTGAAAGCGTCTCTTGGTGGAGAATTATAAAGAATTTGAGCTTGTGGTTGTTCACTTTATACATGAATCATGTTGATCACTTGTAGACTTTGTGCTATGATTTTCAATCACATTCGCATGGATTAGCGGTATTGGGTAAGTGCAGGAAGATGGGGGGCCAAAAAGGGGTCTTAAGTGGCCACATTTTTTCTGAAATTAGGAAATGCTAGCCTTGGATGAGAAATTGAGCATAGTTACACTCAAAATTTGGAGATGCAACCAAAACAATGTTCATAGTACTCTGAGTCTACTTTTTAAACTACTATTTTTTAAAAAAAATGGTATAGATAAAGGGGTTCAAAAGAGGGAGCCACATAAATTGGTGTTGTTTCTGTCAAAAAAACATAACATAGCATGTTTTATAGGATGTAGTTTATGCCTGATTTTTCTGATAATTTTTTGATGAATATTTGATTTTTTACTAATTTTTAAAGTGGACACATCCTAAAAAATTGAATTTTGGCCGTGCTACCCCTATAAATTTTGAAAACTAATTGAAAATCATTTTCTTTTTAATATGTGTAGAATGGAGTCTAGTTTCTAAATATGCAATTTTTTTAAAATTTCAATGAATGGTTAATTTACAATGAAAAAAAATTAAACAATAGTTTTTGCCCAAAACCAGACATAAAAACAAAAGAAATTAAAGATGAAAGGCTTAACATTGTCAAAATGTGAAAAAAAATACATCGTTAAATAGCTAAGAGAAAGCTTAACATTACCCAAGTGTTCGATTTGTTTGACCTTGAAACATGTGCAAATCTGAGGGTTAGCATGAACAAAATTATGTGAAATTTTGTAGAATTTGCAAAAACACGTCTGTGGATGTTGAAAAGGCACTCCAAGCCTTTGGGTTGGAAATCCAAAGCAAATCCCAAGACTAAGGCTTGGGATTCCCAAAGCATAATATAATGCGAGCGCATTATAATGCGCTCGCGTTATGTTGTGCTTTTTTCCTTTTTGCATGTTTGTCGGTGTTTTCTCAGTTCGACATAATGCAAGCACGTTATAATGCACTCACGTTATGTCTTCCTTTGAATGAGTTATGTTCAACTTTCATAAGTATGTTTCATGGATGTTTATATCTATGCTTGTAGGTATGTATGCATGTACATGTATGCATGCTTGTATGTATGTACATGTATGCATGTATGTATGTATGTATGTATGTAAGTGTTTTGGGTTTAGTGTATATAAGGACCTGAGCCTATATAGTTTTGAGGGTTGAGGGTTGAGGAATTAGGTCTTAAGTAATAGGTAGAGGGTAGAGGGTAGAGATTAGAGGGTTGAGGGTTATAGTTGAGGGTTAATATTCAGTTTGTTGAGTGTATAAGATTAAGTGTGTAAGATGTGGGGATTAGGTTTTAGGATATTGGGTTTAGGGTTTATGATATGGATTGAGGGTATATAAGGCATAGGGTGACTTGGGTTGAGAGCACGTATGATTTAGGTTTAATTTAAGTATAGGGTTGAGGCATAATATTTAAGGTTTAGGATATAAGGGTGAGGTTATATGGTCTAGGGATGAGGATTTGATGGTGTAGGCTTTAGGGTTTAAGGTATAGGGTTGATGATTGAGGGATTAGGGCTTAAGTATATTGTTGATGTTATAGGGTTGAAGGTTTAGGGATAGGTTTTAGAGTTTAAGGTTTAAGAGTTAAGGGTTGAGGGATACGGTTTAAGGTTGAGGGGTAAGGGATTAGGGTTTAAGGTATAGTGTCTTGGGTTGAGGGTTTAGGAATAGGGATATCATTTAGGGTTTAGGGATGAGGGATTAGCATTGAGGGTTGAGGGTTGAGGGATTAAGGTTTAAGGTATAACTTGCTGAGGGTTGAGTGTTTAGGGATAGGGTTTAGGGTTTAGGGATTAGGGTTTAGAGATGAGGGATAAGGATTTAAGGAATAGTGTTGAGGGTTGAGGGTTAAGGGATAGGGTTTAGGGTTGAGGGTTTAGGGTTTAGGGTTTAAGGAATAGTGTTGAGGGTTGAGGGTTTAGGATTAGGGTTTAGGGTTGACAGATTAGGGTTTAATGTTGAGAGTTGAGGGTTGAGGGTTTAGGGATAGGGTTGATGGTCAGGGATTAGGATTAAATTAGAGTATTAAGGGTAGAGGGATTAGGGATAGGGTTTAGGGTTAAAGGTTTAATGATTGAGGGTTGAGGCTTTAGGGTTGAGGGTTAAGGGATTGGGGTTTAAGATTTACTATTGAGCATCAAGGGTTTAGGGATAGGTTTTAGGGTTTAAGTTTTAAGGGTTAATGGTTGAGGGATAGGGTTTAGGGTTTAGGGATAAGGGATTAGGGTTTAAGGTATAATGTCAAGGGTTGAGGGTTTAGGAATAGGGATAGTGTTTAGGGTTTAGGGATGAGGAATTGGGGTTGAGGGTTGACGGATTAGGGTTTAAGGTATAGTATCGAGGGTTGAAGGTTTACTTATAGGGTTTAGGGTTGAGGGTTGAGGGATTAGGTTTTAGGGTTGATGGATTAGGTTTTAAGGTATAGTGTTGAGGGTTGAGGGTTTAGGGATAGGGTTTAGGGTTGAGGGATTAGGGTTTAGGGTTAACGGATTAGCGTTTAATGTTGAGAGTTGAGGGTTGAGGGTTGAGGGTTGAGGGATAGGGTTGATGGTCAAGGGGTTAGGGTTAGATGTGTCAAGAGTAGAGGGATTAGGTATAGGTTTTAGGGTTGAAGGTTTAAGGATTGAGGGTTGAGGCTTTAGGGATGAGGGTTTAAGGCTTAAGATATGGTGTTGAGTGTTGAGGGTGTAGGGATAGGGTTTAAGTTTTAAGGGTTAAGGGTTGAGGGATAGGGATTAGGGTTTAATGTATAGTGTTGAGGGTTGAGGGTTTAGGGATAGGGTTTAGGTTTGAGGGATTAGGGCTTAGGGTTGACAGATTAGGGTTTAATGTTGAGGGTTGAGGGTTGAGGGTTGATTGTCAAGGGATTAGGGTTAAAGTAGAGTGTCGAGGGTAGATGGATTAAGGATAGGGTTGAAGGTTGAAGGTTTAAGGATTTAGAGTCGAGGCTTTAGGGATGAGGGTTAAGGGATTAGGGTTTAAGATATAGTGTCGAGTGTTGAGGGTGTAGGGATAGGTTTTAGGGTTAAAGGTTAAGGGATAGTATTGAGTTTGTTGAGGGTTTAGGAATAGGGATAGCATTTAGGGTTTAGGGATGAAGGATTAGGGTTGAGGGTTGAGGGATTAGGGTTGAGGGTTGAGGGATTAGGGTTTAGGGATAGGGTTTAGGGTTTAGGGTTTAGGGATTAGGGTTTAAGGTATAGTATTGAGGGTTTACGGATAGGGTTTAGGGTTGAGGGATTAGACTTTAGGGTAAAGAGATTAGGGTTTGACGTTGAGGGTTGAGGTTTTAGGGTTGAGGGTTGAGGTTTTAGGGTTGAGGGTTGAGGTTCGAGGGTTGAGGGTTTAGGGATAGGGTTGAGAGTCGAGGGATTAGGGTTAAAGTAGAGTGTCAAGGGTATGAGGATTAGGGATAGGGTTGGAGGGTTTATGGATAAGGGATTAGAGTTTAAGGTATAGTATTAAGCCCATTGAGGGTTTAGGAATAGGGATAGTATTTAGGGTTTAGGGATGAGGAATTAGGGTTGAAGGTTGAGGGATTAGGGTTGAGGGTTGAGGGATTAGGGTTTAGGGATAAGGTTTAGGGTTTAGGGTTGAGGGATTAGGGTTTAAGGTATAGTGTTGAGGGTTTAGGGTTGAGGGATTAGAGTTAAGGGTTGAGGGATTAGGGTTTGATGTTGAGGTTTGAGGGTTGAGGTTTTAGTGTTTAGGGTTTAGGGATAGGGTTGAGGGTCGAGGGATTAGAGTTAAGGGTTGAGGGATTAGGGTTTGACATTGAGGGTTAAGGGTTTGAAGGTTTAGGGATAGGGTTGAGGGTTGAGGGATTAGGGTTAAAGTAGAGTGTCAAGGGTAGAGGGATTAGGGTTAAGTAGAGTGTCAAGGGTAGAGGGATTAGGGATAGGGTTGAAGGTTGAAGGTTTAAGGATTTAGGGTTGAGGCTTTAGGGATGAGAGTTAAGGGATTAAGGTTTAAGATATAGTGTCGAGTGTTGAGGGTGTAGGGATAGGTTTTAGGGATAGGGTTTGACATTGAGGGTTGAGGGTTGAGGTTCGAGGATTGAGGGTTTATGGATAGGGTTGAGGGTCGAGAGATTAGGGTTAAAGTAGAGTGTTGAGGGTATAAGGATTAGGGATAGGGTTGGAGGGTTTAGGGATAAGGGATTAGGGTTTAAGGGATAGTATCAAGCCCGTTGAGGGTTTAGGATTATGGATAACATTTAGGGTTTAGGGATGAGGGATTAAGGTTGAGGGTTGAGGGATTAGGGTTGAGGGATTAAGGTTTAGGGATAGGGTTTAGGGTTGAGGGATTAGAGTTAAGGGTTGAGGGATTAGGGTTTGATGTTGAGGGTTAAGGGTTGAGGTTTTAGGGTTGAGGGTTTATGGATAGGGTTGAGGGTCAAGGGATTAGAGTTAAGGGTTGAGGGATTAGGGTTTGATGTTGAGGGTTCAGGGTTGAGGTTTTAGGGTTGAGGGTTTAGGGATAGGGTTGAGGGTCAAGGAATTAGAGTTAAGGGTTGAGGGATTAGGGTTTGACGTTGAGGGTTGAGGGTTTAGGGATAGGATTGAGGATCAAGGGATTAGGGTTAAAGTAGAGTGTTGAGGGTATAAGGATTAGGGATAGGGTTGGAGGGTTTAGGGATAAGGGATTAGGGTTTAAGGTATAGTATTGAGCCTATTGAGGGTTTAGGAATAGGGATAGCATTTAGGGTTTAGGGATGAGGGATTAGGGTTGATGGTTGAGGGATTAGGGTTTAGGGATAAGGTTTAGGGTTTAGGGTTGAGGGATTAGAGTTTAAGGTATATTATGGATCCTGTTGAGGGTTTAGGAATAGGATAGCATTTAGGCAATGTAAAGTTTTTTTGCTACCCCAAAAGTCGTTAGGAGGCAATGTAAAGTTGAAAAGGGGTGTAACTTTTGTTCTTCTCCTCGTGTGGCTAAACTGATAGTTCCAACGCATCTAGATGGGTACGTTTAGGCTAGGCATGGTCCTATTTTACACCCAAACATGCTGAAATAGTCCGAGCTACATTGTACGAGCGATATCCCTGAAGAGTCCAAGTGCAAAAAGGCAGTAATCTTTGATAAGATGTTGCTCAAAAACTATGTCACTTAGATACATTACGTCTGAGGAAACACAATCACATAGGGTCCCTCTACAATAATCTCTCTTAGTTTTTATATCTCTAAGGCATTTGCCTATGGTGAAAGGTTTTTTGCTGCCCCAAAAATTGTCAAAAGGAGGCAGTGTAAAGTTGCAAAGGGGTTTATTTTTTGTTCTTTTCCTCGTGTGGCCAAACTGACAATTCCAATGCATCTAGATGGTTACATTTAGGCTAGGCATAGTCATGTTTTGCACCCAAACATGCTGAAACAGTTTGAGCTACAAACACTAACTAGTCTTCAATCTTCAAACACTACAAATACCATGACATCCTGCATAAAGCTGTCTTTTAGCCTTTTATAAAGGGATGCCCATAAAATTCAACCACATAGAGATGATTGTTTGTAAATTCCAAATTCCTTTTAAATACTGACCTTCCAATCCTTTTTCCCACCCTCATATCAATTAAATATGACATTCAATTATGATATGGCACTCAAGCTTACGAGAGTTTATCAGAGATATCGGTTGAGTTAGGTTGAAGGGCCGGTGAACTAATGACTTAAAGACCCTTTAGTAGGTTGATTTAAGTGATAGTAACTTCTGATTATAAGTCAATATTAAATTAAAACAAAAACTACACTTTACACATGACAGGCAATTGAGGGTTTTAAAATCTTAAGAAAAGTATATTCTTTTTAGGGTTTAATGCCCAATATGCAAACCCTAACTATCAATAAGATTATGATTATGAAAGCTTGTGTCTTCTCTAACTTCTTATTGCATGAACAAAACCACATCCACCATGAATATGAACCTTGCATCATATCAACCTTCCAAGATAGACCTTATCATGAAAACCATATTCACAACAAAACCTTGCATGAACAAAACCACATCCACCATGAACATGAACCTTACATCATATGAACCATTTTTGTCTTGTGCAACATCAAGATGAATTGAGAGACCTTATCATGAAAACCATATTCACAACATCATGCACCTCATGACCATCACCTACCTTGAATCACTGTATCACCTTGTCAACATCATGGCATCAACCTTGACCAACAATGAGAAACAACCTTGACCCTTTGACTTCAATGACAACATTGAACCTTGATTGTTGATGACTTATGGAAGCCTATAGCCCCAATGTTATGTTACATACTAAAATTAGGTAAGACTCAATGTAATCTCATAACCTCACCTTATATGCAAGAGGAATTACATTTAATAACCACAATGGTCATCAGGTGCTCACAAGCATATGGTTTTTACTATTTTATTCAAAACAACAAACATACTCTTTGCATCCCAATATGGTATAATAACAAGAAATTAAGAAATATTTTCAGTTGACCAACTCATAAAGAATATGGATCAGCATACTCATTTGAATATTTTCAATTGACCAACTCATAAAGAATATGAATATTTTCTATTCAACATGATGATTTATTTTTATTTTAAATACAACTTTTATCTTTTAGTTTCAAAATGAGGTTTAGGCGATACTTGAACAACAATAGTTGTCTTATTGGATCAACAAACATCATATGTAATACAATTGGACTTTAAATATTTGAAGTAACCATCTACAAATATCCATTCAAACGTGGATTTATAATACAAGTATGGACGCCATCAATAAAAAAGATTTGTATTAAACAAATATCCATATAGGCATGCATCAATATATATCGATATAAGTATAACATATATACAAAATAGCCATATAGGCTTACAAGAATGTCATATAGGCATACAATGTCAACTATATGCAATACAAAATATATGCCCACAAATGCCATATAGGCATACAACAAAGGAACACAATAAAAAGTCATTCCCCTCTGGCTGGTGAAGAGAATAGATCACGGGCAGCCTTTGATATTCTAGGGGATGGAGACACATATGTGGGTGGTCTACTACGAACCTGAGGGTTGCTCCTCCTATTTAGTTATTCGTGCATCTGTAGCTATTACAATAAAAAATATAGACATTAATATATATAAATTACATGTTATAAAAAATGAAACATTTAACAAAATAATCACTTACCGCTACCATATAATATGTCTCCTCACTTGCCTTAATAGTAGGAATAGGCTGTGGTGATGTCATGTCCTATAGAAACCATCCAAATAGGAATTAAACTTCAAATCAATAATCTTTTGATTTTTCAAAAATAAACAACTATAACAATGAATGTAAATTGAAATTTACTAATCTACCTCATACCCCCATTAATGGCATGGAGCTATGAATCGCAGAGGACACACCATGCTCCATTTCCCTATTAACATCAGGAGGTGTCTCCATAGCCTACATCATCTGAAAATAAAACAACATTATTCAATTATGAAAACTATAATAGTGATGCAAATCATGGCTCCTAACATACACACACGTTCACCTAAACATTGAAGTACACACAATAAAGCACACAAGTCACATACAAAAATCTAGTAAGTACAATTCATTCATTAAACTATTTATTTTATTACCTCCGTGAAGCTTTGAAGTCCACCACCACTAGCAAGTGTTGTCGTGAAATCTTCAATATTAACCTATTCAACATCCAAAATTAGATATTAGAATATCATTCATATAACGATGCTATTCACATGTAATATTTATAATTGTTTACTAGTTACATACCCTGACAGTAGATGATGTAGTGTAATATGCAGGTGGAGAACCATCAAAAACTACATCAACGCTATGATCTTGAAATTTTATTAAAATCATCAAACTAAATTAGTTAATCTTGCATTTCAAAAATAAAATTTAATAAATTAAATTCAATGAACTTGCTAAGATTTACCTGAGTATCAAGCTTGAAAGTCTCACTTAGGAGGGCATCTATCATCACCATCTGCTCAGCTACAGATGTAGCATGCGTACCTATGTCATGACTATCCGTGGGGTCATAACCACATACTGACCTACAAGTCCAACAAGTATGGGGTGGAATCGTACTCGAACTCTCCCCCGGCCCACGCTATGCTATAGGACTAGCATGCTGTAAGATGCTCTGGGTCAAGGCACTAATGGACTGAAGTGCCTCGACCTCAACACTCTCCTTCACAACAGAAGGGATAGAAAAATGCTCATGGGCTAGTTTGGCGAGTGCTTGTCTCGCTGGCCATTGTGGGTTAACACGTGCCCCTGGTCTATATTGTACTGACCCCCTACCTCTACCTTGGAACTCCTGCATATCAAAATAATTTGGCTCTTTATTTTTGACAAACTCGCAGTAGAGTTTCCTCAAAAAATATTGCAGGACCTCATTATTGTTGCATGGAGGGTGGTCAAAAACTATCCACCACCTCTATGTAAAATTGTTCCTTATCGCTTGTTTGTTACACCAATGGATAGGGAACTTCTTGCATGTAAGGGGTAGAGATTCATTTGTTCGTGGGTTTGTGAAAATAGAACACAAGTCAGTTTTTGTAATTTGTTCCTTTTTAACTTGTTCATATGACAACTTGTCAGCATAATACTCTATAAATTCTCTCTTCTTTTCTATCCAACTAGTGATTTGATTGCTTATTGAATCTACATTTGATAACATAGATTCAAGGGATTGAGAAAGCGTGGATCTATGAAAGGTTGAAGTTGCAGGTTCTTTCAACCTTGCAATTATGTCTTCAATTTTTTTTTATTGTTTTCAATTTGCCCCATTATATTTTCTTGTGTTCTAGGGGCATTTTAAGGAATGGATGGAGGAGTTTGTTGTTCGGGTTGTTCTTCGACAGGTATTTCCTCTTCAAGATTTTGTGGATTTTGAGGAGGAGGAGGTACATTAACATTTCTTGACAATTAAGGAAAATTACATCAAAAATCAACTCAAACCTACCTATTTAGAAATAAATTCAAACAAAAAAAATAAAACTCACTCGTTTGGCCTGCTCGATGTCGTGGCGGCATTTTGGCAATGAATCGGTGAGATTTTGGTGTCGAATTGGGTCTTCAAAAACACGAGCGCACTCCTTAGGGTTTGCAGGATATGGGTGTAGAGGAAAAAAAGAAATCAAATGAGCATAAATTATATATATATATATATATAATTAAACATAATGCGCTTGTGTTATAACGCGAGCGCGTTATGGTTTGGTTTTGCCAAGCCTTAGGCTCATCATTACCAAACCATAGCGCGAGCATGTTATAATGCGCTTGCGTTATGTCTTAACTTTTTTTTAAAAAAATTTGGCCACTTTTTGCCCCCCCCAACTTTTTGCACTTACCCTTTTAAGGAAATAAGAATGAATATGCTTCTTTTTGTTGAAATACACAATGTGTAAATGTAAAATTTGAAATGTGGATGCAAAAACACACAATAATGAAACACTATTGTCCAAAATTAGATTTTAATGAGTGTTAAAAATGAGTAGTAAAATCTAAAATAGGATTTTAACTACAGGCCCTAGCTTTTGGAATTACTAGGTTATGAGAAAATGCAAAATTTCAAGCCAAACCCTAGCAAAAATGTGTAAATGCAAGGTAAATGATTATAGAATGTTGAATTGCTGTAATTTATCTCAGATCTGATATAAATATCAAAAATTCAAATGATTTAAATGATATGCAATAAAAATAGTGCAAACTATGTCGTAATGCAAGCCTAGGATGCTTGATTTTTTCAAAATTTTCAAATTTATGCAAGATTTTTTAATGTAAAATGATGAATATGATATGTATGAATGCAAATATGATTTAAAACAATCAACAAGATGCAATGTTCAGTAAAACACTAGTTCACCAAAATTTTATGTATGAAAAATAGGATTGAAAGAAAGATATAAAGTGTATAGTTAATTAGATTCAATCAAACCCTTCTTTCACACATACATTCAAGGACATAGATCAAGCTAAGTCACAATTGTGATAGAGGACTCAACTACAGGTCTGATGTCACTATGAGATGGTTGCAAAGATAGAATAAATTGATAATTTGTTTAAACCCTAATTATGTAAAATCATAAACAAATGGACGAAAGCCAACAAATGCTCAGTAGATTAAAACATACCAGGATTTGAATTTTTGAAAGTTGAAACTTCGGGGATGAAAGAGTAGGCTCTAGTGTCTAATGTGGTACTTTTTTTGAAGGCTTGGAACCAAAATATGCTTCAGACTATAACTTGCTTAGATATTTCCAACAATGCTAAACTGGAGGACAAAAGAGCAGGTGCCTATGTCCAATCAGAGATATTTTCTATCATTTTATTCAGATCTGGGATCTTTACACTCTGCTCTAATCTCCTATAACTCCTCTCTGCAAGATTTGACACCTATAACCTGCAATCACAAGAGAGGAGTTGGGGGTTGTGGTGTTTAAGAGCTTGCCTCGGTTAAGCCCCAAAATGGCATTCAAGCCTTCCAACACTTTTGTTAGAGAGAGTGTGTGTCCTTGGTGGATAGAGGTAAAAACAAATGATATGATAAATTGATTAAAACACAAAGTAGATGTCACCTCGGAGGTGAAGCTCTCATGGGGAGATGAAGATATTTCACACCATGAGGAGATGGATTGATGAAGACAAATCTGTAACAAATAAGTACAAACACAACACAATGAAAGCCTTGAATATCTTTACCACAAGATCACAAGTTTGCATTATCCATCTAGGTGTAAAATGAAGTCCTAAACATGTTTATATATCCATTCCCACTAAACATTCGTAATTCAAATTGAATAGGCCGACAAAAGGAAACCTTTTAACGGTCACTTTACCGACATTTAAAATTTGCGTCTCGACAAAATAGGTCTGGACTAGGGCATGGGCGCCCAAGTCTAAGGTCCTATTTTGGGACTGGATTAATCTCAAGAGTGGCCCCTAAGTTCCATTTGATATGGGTTTTAGGGGATTTTGCTCCAGGATTCATTTTTATCATGCATGATTAAATCTAAGGGACCTGGGAGCTAAACTTAGGAGGTAAAAGCCCCAGGGGGACATTTTACGACATATCACTACTACTCTAGCCCAAGCACTGTAACTATATCTTGACACACATGTACTACACCAGGTTCCACAATCCTATACCCTTTAGTGATCCATACAAAACCCACTACACTTTACTACAAACTAGCATAAATCCCCAAGATCCTCCAACCAACAACACACTACTTATCCCCCATCAATGTTTTCTTCTAGTTTAGATCTCCCAAAACACATTCCCCATAGGTAGATTTTTGTGGTCCACTGTCACTACTTCTAGACTCCTTAGGTGATCATAAGGTCTAAGCTTATTGCATTCTTTAGCCTTTAGTAGCTAGGTCTCAGTCTTATCCCCTTTTGATGACCCATCTCTATCCCTATAGTTGGATAACATGGTATGTCCCCTACCTCTAATGATATCTCCAATGGATGGGATATAACCCCTATACTGGAGATGCTCTAAGGGATGGTAGTCATGGGGTATGTGCTTTCTTGGTGTAGTTAGGAAAATATAGCTTTCACTCTCTTTATTCGGCTCACCACTAGTGATAGTGGTGTTATCCCAATATATCTAGCAACCCAATTTAATGCTTCCATATGCTTAGGTGGAACTTTAGGTGTAATGCTCTTGTCCTTCCTAGTCTTGACTATTTAAGATTTTCCAGTCTCAGGTTGGTCCCTACTATGTGACTGCTACCTATAGCCCATATTACAATATATGCTTATATGCTTATCATGTTTGCTACTCTAGTGCCTTTTTAGTGAGCTTAGCCTCCCTCAACCTAGACCCCTATACTGATTGATTGATCAATCTAGAATCAACCCTACTCTCTCTGTTATGTATTAAGCCCAATCAAGCCCAACTCTTACAACCTAGAGTGGATACATAGCTAATAGATTGAGATCGAGCAACTAGAGTTCCCTATATCCAATTAGAGAGCTATAGCCCATCTTAGATCCTCTAGATGCAAAGCCCATGGCATCTCTTCTAGTTCTATAACCATAGCCCTAACTTCCCTTTATTTGAATCTAAAGATACCAACAAATTTCTTAGCATCTCTTCCCGCCCTAGCTTATTACATTATAGCAGTTGATTCAACAATTAATTAATTTGATCTAGCACCAACAACTAGAGATCCAACAATTGTATATGAAGTAGAAGATTTAGTCATTTCTATTTACACTAGACTTGGAACTCAGTCTTGAACTACTCCAACTACGTATGGAACTAGGAACCCCAATACTGAATATGGAACCATGACATGTGGGATAGCTACCTTGGTGGGGATAGGCACTATAACATGGTGAGACACTGTATGGATAAGAAACCACCACATATAGGGAATTACCACCTAATAGATAACCACCCAAGAGGGGAAAGCCACCTAGCTATGGGGTCTCTTTTTGGGAGAGTCTATAGTTGGGCCTATGCTACTATAGGGGAATTCGTTGGAAGAATGAGAACTATAGGTCATCATTGGACCTAGCGGCTAATGCTCATATACTCCTAGAGAACTACCTAACTAGTACTACCCATATACTGAGGCAGCCATCTTTATTATTAATGTAAGGTGGTCATCTTTGTTATCTCTATAGCGGTCCCTATGGATTCGTAATTTTGTTCCTTGCACCAACACTTGGGTTTGTAATTTCTTTCCTTTCACCAACACCAAGGTCAACCTAGGCATGTTTGGAACCTTTTGGAATAAACTACCTTCTTTCTTTTTCTGCCACATATAGGTCTATTGGTTTTGAGTTTGATTTTGCATATGAAGCTGATTATGAAATAGTTGTTGATCTAGCAAAAGCAACAAACCTAACATTAGTATCAGTATATCCACTAGCAACATTCGATCTAGCAAGGGTGACATTTTGTTGGTTCTGTCGATTATGTAATTGTTTCTTTTGTCTATTCCATTGATTAAGAGGTTTTAATAGATTTATGAGATCTAAATTCATAATTTGTCTTGAGCAGATGAATGCATTGGAAAACATTCATTTGATTTTTGTTGTATAGTAAAATATATTATGAAATTTAAACAATTTTAAAAGGACCCAACTTTCAAAACACTAAACCTATAGGATTAGAATCATTCTACCATTCATTGCTTGTTAATAACCATTTTAGCATAAACAATTCATCTCTTACTAGTGTGTTAGTTGCTCCACAATAATAAAATTAGGTGACATTTTCATGACAAATTGTGAACATTACAAGCATTTTTAAAAAAATAAATATCATATTTACTAAAGAGTATAACTCAATTAATTAAGCATAATTGATGAGGGTGATAATATACTCTTTCATCATATCATTCACTAAAATTCAAATCTAGGGAAGGCCAGTAAAAGAAATCAATTCAACCCAATGCTCTCCTAAAACATCCTAGTTAATTATAGAACTTCTTAAAAGATCATATTTATATTGATTGTACAGATTCACAATGCATGTAGATGACGTAAGAATAACTAAAGCAAGTAATGAGAAAGTGAAAGCTGTAGCTAGACGAGTTCTTTTTTAAAATCTTATTCATGTTTGAAAGGTGCCCCGCCTTTCCTAGTTTTAAAGCACAAATCAAGGCTGAAATTACTGAAGCTTGGGCCCCTCTACGACTACTGCACGTTGGAAGCAGCACAGCAATGGCGTACTTTTTTTACCAATTACATCAAACATTAAACCCATTACAGCTACCGACAACATGTTCTCTATGTTTCATTAGTTAACTCTGAAGCACCGTTCTTTTGAATTTTTAATCAAAGAAAATGGCAAAAGAAACATTGGACAACCAGAAAACATAATTTAGAAACAGCACATAGCTAAGTGCGGCCACGCAAGACAACAATTCACTGAAAAGACTCCGTAGGTTAGCTTCCTCAGTCTTGGTTGTCATTATAGGCAGTCCAGTTCATGGGTTCACTCTTCCTTGCAAGAATTTAACTTGCAATGTGTGATGATTATCGGTAAGGTCCAGTACACATCATCTAAAAGATTACATAGAAACTCGCCCTGTTAAAAAGCTAAGGTCCACATCAGAAAAGAAAAAGCAAAACAAAACAATTGACAAGAAAAATGCATATGGCAGGCTGGACACCCTCAAAATGTCTTCCTCTCTTAAACGGCTAAAGTTGGAGTGGCTTCCCAATGTCCCATGCACTCATTTATTACCATCTGTCCCCACTCCATTAGATTTCACCATGCCCTATAAACCAATTCATCGCACCTTGTTATTCTATATATGCGCTATCTGATGAGTCTGGAATCTGGATTTGCTAGTGGCTCGAAAAAAAATTTGAGAAATGGCTGAGAGATTTGATAGAAAACACAATAGAGAAAGTGGAGGAGAAGAAGAAAAAGAGATGGAGGGAGTTTCATTTTGTAAGCGTTTTTGTGGGCTTACTCGCGAAGTGGAGGAGCTTATCACTATGCTGGAAGATGTAACAGAGGAAAGAAATGTGGTCGAGGAGGACGTTATCTGCGGCCTTATGAAAAGTCTGGAAGAAGAGATCACTTCTTCTACTTGTGAAAATGTATGGTCATCTGAGGGTGAGATTCGATCCTGCGACGTGGAGAAGTCAGGGAATGAGATAAGCTACTTGGTGAGTGCGTCGGATGATGATTTGGGCATTCCGCCGAGCCCATCAGTGATGGATTTGCCTTGGTTAAGAGATGATGAAGTTGTAGATGAGCTGTGGAATTATGAAGATTGTTGTGAAAATATTGTGCATGATGAAGGCCAGGAACCAGATTTCTGTGGCTTTGGTAGTTTGTGTTGAATATATTCTCTAACGTATTCTGTTGGTTTATTTTCTAACTCTTCAAAAGCATAGTAAAAATTATGAATGTTTTTCTTTTAAAATTTCCAAAACCAGACATTATTTGACTGCCACCTCTCCCGGGTCGTTTCGACCACCTCTGCATAGTGTTGTCCCTATATATTATGATTGGATTAAACTAGATTAGCCTCAGGATGAGGTTGATTCGTGTTAATAGGAGGGAATAGGACAACAACAAAGCTAAGGTAAGGAACCTGCGAAAATGCCCATGAAATAAATTTCATGGACTAAGCAGAAAGACACACATAATAATAAATCATTAGATCCCACCAATAAGTCTTATGGCTGACTAAGTTGTACTTCTTTATAGAATTTCTTTTACCTTTAATTTATCTTTCTATTTTATAAATGTATTTGGATACTTCATTTTTGTTGATGATAATGTAATTGTGGTGGTTGTTTCTTGTGGTACATTTGTGATCATCAAACCATCTAATCAGTTTTGTCAAAGATAAACACATGTCAAATATTTAATTTTAAAATTGTAGAGGAGAAAAATGTACAACTCACAATTTTACTTCTCTATCTTATGGGATTTTATGTGGATATTCTAAGTATATATTTGTAGCACCCAATTTATTTCTTTTTGCACTAATTGACCTTAAATCTAAAGCCATCATTATGTTATGTTAAATCATTCATTTCAAAATAGTATTATATTGATTGCCAAGACTTTGACTTTCCTAGGCTAAGCTACAACTATGTTTCTTTCCCATGGACAAAATCACACTTGCAATCTAATCCTCTAGTTTTGAATTTCAAATTTACCACTTCCAAGGCTAACAATCTTGAATTATAATCAAGAGAAGGAAGGAGAGACTTGGTGCTAAGGGGAGATGAAGAGTCACCTCCCTATGTCATGTTTCCTTCTTCCTTGTTGATCTTTCTTGGTTCTATTTCTATTGTGAGTTCTTAGGTTGTGTTATGTCCCCACAACTTTGGGTTACTATTTTAGTTTATGGTTTACGTCTTTATGTCTTTTGGTTGTGAATGGTTTTATGTTTTTTTAGTTTCTCTTGTGTTGGGTTTTTAGAGTTTTTCTTGGGTTTTTTTGGGACTGTTGCTAAGCTTGGTTGCTGGTGTTGTCTAAATTGTTTCCCTATGAGGAGTAGCATGGTATGAGACTAGATACTCACCTGAAAATGTCTTTTTAGCAAGAGGGCGTAAGAATTGGTGATACAAGGTCTAAGAAGGGAGGAACTAAAGGAAGATCAAACAAGGTAGTACTATGCATGGAAGAGGTTTCTTCAATTCTGAAAGGTGTAGTGTTCATGGATAATGGATAGGAGTAGCAAGGAGGCCCTACATAAGGTAATGCTCTTGCACAAATCCTACAGATATATCCTAGTGAACAAATGGTTAAAGATTTAGACAATGAAGAGAGCAACTTGAAAAGTGTGGGTATATTTTTTGGTTGTTTATGAAAGAAATATTTGCCTTCTCAAAAATTCTTTAATGATTGGGTTTTGATTTTATAGGGAGAAATATTAGGAATTTATGTTTACAAGTGTAGACTGGTTCAAAAGGGAGCTTTTTTCATATTTTTAAAATTTGCTAGTATGTAGAAAAGAATGGTGGAGAAAAGGTTTTGGAATGTTGGAAAGTCATTTTTTAGGGCTTTGCCATGGGACTTAGTGGTTCAACCATAGGAAGTTGTTTTCTACTCTTTACCTAGATGTATTGAGGTTTTTAATCATCTTCCTCATGTACTTTTTTGGCTTCTCTAGTTGCTTGAACCCTTATGTGAAGTCTTAAAATTTGAGGATATTGTAATGTAGAAAAGTGCCTACCCTCACAATTTCACAATGTGTTTTAACTCGCTTTGGTGTTCATTCTTGTAGCATGTTTCTAAGGTCTCTTAACCTTAACCCTAGCCTATCTTACCCCTCATCAAGGTTTGCCAAAAGTTACATCACACATTTATTTATTTCAAGTCTTTATGAACACATGTGGAATTTTAGCAAATATTCTAAGGACGTAAGCACTATGTACGAACGTCCCTATGACATGCTAGTGTCTTAAATATTCAACAATTTCAAACGATTGATTCTCCCTCCTTGTCTTTCGATTCCATTAGTGGTAATGCTCACACAATAGTGAAATAGCCCTTGAGGCATACTGGACCATTCCAAATTCTCATTCCTCATGCAAAAAGGCAAGGTTTGAGAAAAACTAAGTTTCTTCTTCTTGCTTTGGCTCTCTCACATGCTTTTTGGCAAATATACAAAGATTATTGAAGACTGGTTATTTTGGCTCTCACAAGAAGAATCTGGTGATTTGGGTACTCCTTCATGTTGTGGCATCTCCCATTTTTTCTTTGTGGGACTTTGTTTGCAGCTTAGATGTTGTGAAGGTTTCGAGCTCCACAAGGGTTTGGAGCTATCCATTTACAGATTTGGCCCTCAAGGAGCTTGCAACATCCTCTATTGCTTTAAAGTCTGGTAACAATGTTTCATTGAAAGGAAATAGTATTAATCTTGGATTTTTTAATACACATATTGCTTCATTTTGTTGAACACACCAAGATACTAAGAGGGGGTGAATCGGCATCTAAACAAACTTCAAATTCTTTGGAGCAGATTAAAACTTAAGCATTACAGAATCAACATAAACATGAAAGATCAACACAATGCACATCAACAAATAACACCAGATATACGTGGAAAAGCTAGGAAGGGAAAAACCACTATGAGGGTTAACTCACAATATATGAAGCTCAAAATAACAACTTTGTTTTATGGCTACAACCCAAGGAAACTACTACCTAAAAACTTTGATTTAGGGTCACTCCCAAGGAAGCTACAACTCCCTAAAGACTTTGTTTTAGGGTCACTCCCAAGGAAGCAACTACTCCCTGAATTGAGAACAAACTTAGAAAAGATTACAGTATGACAGTCCTACTACCTAAAAATTGACAATGAAGTTCACACCTTTCATGATTGCAATTATGCATCTTCTGATGATTGAATCAATTAGGCAGACTCTTTACTTTCCTCCTATCACAAAAATGTATTCAAGATGAATTAGGAAAACTTCTAACACATCTTCTCTTTCTCCTTTAGTTGAACATCACAATGCATATGATTTTTATATTCTTCTCTTCACACTTTCATATTTTCATTTTTGCAATCATACACTCCCTAGACCAACTAGGTTTACAATATATACATGGCATTTCATTGATTACATTACAAGTCAGTCAATACAATAAGAATATTACATTTTATAAGTCATCCAATGAACACAACACATTAAACATGCATAGGGCAAGCCCTGTCATGAACTACACGCTACTCTAGGAGAAAACATGCTTAGTCTGGTCCTAAACATCCTTCACAACATCATTCATCAAAGAATCACCTCTGCACACACTGCTCATTTGAAATAGGACGGCCTTAAGCAGGAAGACATGAAATTTGAAGTATAATGAAGACTGCCACTTGAAAAACCTTATACAGTACTAGAAACATACAAGATCTTCATGAAATTATTCCATATGAGTCTTCATGACTCATACAACACCTTCAGATACACCTCTCACTCCACACAGAAAATACATTGTGCCACATACCTTAAAACATGCATACTGAGATCAAACAACCATCCAAAACACACTATAACACACTGTCATTGAGAAACTAAATTTGTGAAGCACCAAAACACCTGAAACTGCAAAGATGTATGTAATACACATCCCTAAACATGTCCACAAAACCACATAGGCAATTCTTCTCTTCTGGGGGAATGCAGAGCATTTCAACAAGCTTTCAACAAAACTTTTCTCAGACAGAATACAGACCAGGACTCTACCACTTATAACTTTCACTGTGGAAGGTGTAGAGACTTGAAGCTTTGGAAATAGCACCTTCACAAGACACTGAGCTTAAATTCTAAACCATAGGACCTCATCTTCAAATGCAGAGGAATGCAGAGCCAAATATTATCGCATAGTGAATATCTTCTTTAGAACCAACATTGTCTTCAAACTGTCAATTGCAAAAGACCCTTTCAGTAATCCAAACACCATGAAACTTGGAATATACGTGCTTTGAAACTATATCAAGCTATATTCCAATCCATAGAGGCACAACATCAAAAGCATGAAAATACAGAGCAATCTCCTAGACAATCTTCAAAACAAGCTTCCTATAGCAGAAATTTTCACCAACTTTTGGAGGCCAAAACCTTCATATAACAACATATACATCCTTGAGAAAAACAAGAAGGATCAAACAACATGTCACAGGCCATCATCAACATCTTTTCATCCTCAACATAGCTTAATATACCGTCATTCATCTTAGTGCTTCTAATTCCCATCTTAATGTTTCATCATGAGAACATGACATCCAACCATGAACTATACTTTCTCTGTTGGATAGCACATGACATCCAACCATGAACACTATCACACGTCCATGACAGTGTTGACATCAATGACAACCAAATGCAACAATCCTCCCCTTTGGCATTGATGGCAACACATACATGTACATTCTCTCCCTTTGACATCAAGGACAAAGGGTAACTTCTTCTTTATTAGGGCATAACTTCTTCTTGCAATAAGCATACTCCCCCTATCATCAACAACCACTACCTACTTCCCCTGAGAGGTAGCCACCATTAGTCTAGGAAAAAGATATAACATGAACCACTCCCCCTAGATAGATGCACCACTATGCATCTAGCAAGAAGGAGGGGAAATTACCCCTAACCTTTGTCAGAGATCCTCAAAAGTGTCCTTTGCAAGAGCCTTTGTGAAAATATCTACAATCTGATCCTTTGTTGGAATATATTCCAACTTTACATCCTTATCTGCAACCTTCTCTCTCAAAAAGTGATACCTGATTACTATATACTTGGTTTTAGAATGCATCACTGGATTCTTGGAAATATTGATAGCGCTTGTATTGTCACAAAAAATAGGAATAGGCTCATCATACAATACATTGATATCCTTTAGGGTTTGCTTCATCCACAACACTTGTGTACAACAAGATACTGTTGCAATATACTCTACCTCTACAGTTGATAATGACACTAAATATTGATTCTTATTTTTCCATGAAACCTATATGCTTCCTAAAAAGAAAGCATCACCACGTGTACTTCTTCTCTCATCAACATAGCCAGCCCAATTAGCATCAGTATAGGCACTCACGTCAAAGTCATTACCTCTTGGATACCATATACCATAATCTAGAATTAAATGCAAATAAAGATTAAACAGAGGAATGGAAATACATATAATTAATAATAGCGAGAGACAAGTTTTAACGTGGTTCACCCAAACTCGGGCTACATCCACCAAACAGAGAGTCTAATATTATTTTCCAGTAAATCAAAACTAATTACAATCAGCAATCTCTACAACTCAATACCATTGCAAATGCTACAATATAATCACCCCAAAACCCTAACCCTTAGCCACTTTTTATCAAGCCTTTTTGTCAGTTACAAAATAGGGGTTTTTTATGTAGGCTCTAGAAAAAAATTTTGGGGGCTGCACCCCTAAACCCCTGCTTCTCGGGGGCTACCGCCCTCGAACCCCCGCTCAGGGCCCGACCTGGCCCCAAACCCCGGCAAGGATACATGGCTAGTGTACAGTACTTTCCTGATCAGTCACCACCTACCAACAATCTCCCACTTGGAGACTAAGCCTGGATGACACCGTTGCGCATGCAGCTCCTACTAGAAATAAGCACCCTAGACTTTGTTGTTTTGTTTTTGTTGTTTTTAGTCTAGAAGACCAACTGAAGCTGAAGAGGAGCTCAGCTTCTCCCTTGTCACTGCCTTTGTAAACATATCCGCTAGATTTTCATCTGTATGTGTTTTTTCTAGCCTTATGTTACATCCCTCCTTTTGAAAACAATTATGCTATTTACTTTCTTGCAAATTTCAGTAAATTACTATGTTGAGAACGACATGAAAACTGACAATTTATCTTACTAAGTTGTTATATGAAATTGCGGAATCTATTGATTACGATCAAGGTGATATGTAGACTAAATGTCTTTATAATAAATGCAATGATGTTTGAATATATTATATTTGGATCATAGATGCTTTGACCACAAAATTGTATGCGAGTCTATCGATGCAGGAACAGGTGGATCATGTTCGACGGAAGAGAAAGTATCTTTGAGAGAGAGTATAGACTCTGGAAACTAACCAAAGGTGTTTGTCACTGAGATCGCCAAACAGATAGATAAACCTGGGAACCAACAAGTAAGTCTTGTTTGTCGGTTTGGGTAGTTAATTTGTTGTCGACGTCAAAGGATAAAGTATAACATCCTAGTCGAAAGTTGTCTTGTAGAATCTTGGAGTCGTCGTTGGCGTCGTAAGTCCATAATAGCAACTCGACTTAGTTAGACATTTACTATTTTCGTTTATAAGTATTTAATGAACCATGGTGTGGCAAAATAGTAAATCTTGTTCTATAGTCGAAAGACGCGAGAAGTCGACCTTGAGCGTCTAACGTTGTAAGAATTCATTTGCGATACGATCAATCCGGCGTGATTGTCGTAAATCGCATCGAACTTGTGTTGTGAATATTTTCTTTTCGCGTAGATCGACGAATGTCGATTTGAAGCCATAGCGTGATGTAATTTATTTTAGTCATCGTGTAGCGTGAGTCTTTCCTTCTAGTTATGACCGTGATTTGTTGTCAATTTAACCTTGAAGCTTTCTTAATAAGTTGGTCTTTGTCTCCTTTTCATTTTCGATCAACACGATACTCTAGCCATTGCCTAACCACCGCCATGCCGAGCTTAACTCCGTAATACATCTTGTAGTGGCTTTTGGATGGAATTAGATACCTTGGTTATCGAGTGAAGGCGGAGTTGTTATGTCTTCTAACGGACCACGTCGCCAAAGGAGCCACCACCTTTTGTATGGTCATGTTACGTGAGAAGTCGGGTTCATAATTAGTTATGTCAACCCATGTGTTTAGATTTACGTCAACCGAGAATTCTTTGGAGGGATTTTTTTTACCAAGACGTGAGAGGTTAGCTTGCGGATTAGAAAGGGTGTAACCATTAGTAAATGTTAATACTCCATCACCTTGGAGTGTGGAGAGGTTTCGGTGGTTGTGGTGTAAAAGTAGAAGAATCTGCAGAGAGAGAAAACGTTTTCCTTTATCTCTGCGCATCATGGAAAGTTGTTGCAACTTCCTTCATGGGCAGAAGGAGTGGAGGGCAGCGAGAAATGGCAGAAAGGTTGCGAAGGGAGAGTTATTTTCCTGTGCACCGTCGATGGAAAAAGGAAATCTGTTGCTACGGATAAGGGAGTGCTTGTGTGAAGGCCGTCGCGGAAGTTAGAGTGGAGAGGATCTACTCCAACGTTGGAGGGAATCTAGGAGTTGGGTAAGGTCGGGGGGCAGTTAGTAGAGGAGGCTGCGAAGTTATGTGCAGGAGGAGGTCATTTTTGGGGAGAGCGAGAGTATAGTAATGGGATAGTGAGGAGAACAAGAGGCAGAGAGAGATAGTTACTATGCAGTGAAGTAACGAGAGGCAGAGAGATAGTAACTGTGCTATGATGTAACGAGAGGCAGAGAGCATTCGGTGTGAAAAGAGCACAAGGTGGGAAGATAGCATAAGTGGGATTAGAGCATAGTCGTAGAAAAAGAGAGGTAACTGTGTAGGAGACATCCACGGGTAGATAGAAGCTGCAAGAGAGTAAAAGGCAGCAGTGGGAAGAGAGTGGAAAGGTCGTGGAATTGCCACAGCAACCTCTGTTTTTAACAACAGGTTCATTTCCTTTACCATTTGTCTCAGTTTAAAACAGTAAGAAAGAGAGTCTCATATTTATGGAAGATTAATACGTTTAATATGAGTAGAATAGAATGACAACGTAAGTTTACTACGATTTCAGTGTGCAGTTAATTCCATGAAATAGCTTCATTACTATGTATGATATGTGAAAAACTCAGAAACTGAAGTATGCTGTCTCATTACTGTGTTTTAAGATTAGAAAAACTCAGAAATAGAAGTGTTACTGCCTTCTAGGAATTGTAAACTCAGAAACTGTAACATTTCTCGTCATAAATGACATTGTAAAACAAAAGAATGTTGTTCTCTAAAGTATATGCAATTAGGAACGAACTTATCCTGGTGCAAGACGTAATTTACCTTCTGCGAATGATAGACAATGACGTAAGATAGAAGAGTTTCCTTTAAGACTGTATTATGAACTTAGAACTACCCTTGGAGGTTTTAAATGATAGCTCCACAGCAAGAAAACATGATGCTCCACGTGCATGCTGTGCAGGATTCAAACCGCAGTTCTTAGGCATGTTTTGATGTAAAATTTAGTTTGTTGATAGCCAAAAAATGCAGTTGTAAACAGCCGACGTCTTATCCGTTTAATATCTTTATCTACATATGAAGGATTCCCAAACCTTTTAGATATATTTACGACTCTCAGCTATATGAATCATATGAAACTAAATGACTCGGAAAGAGGAGTAGGAAGATAAAGTGTTGGTAATGTTTAGGAAACCATCTTGGTTCTGAAATGAACAATTTGAGTTGAAAACCTGCATGTGAGTCGAGATTACGTTGCATGCGACGATGCTAGAATCGTTTAAACTTGTAGACCATATGAGTCTAGAATCCTCAAATTTCAGGATAACAGAAAATGATTTAGATACTTGAGTATGTTGTGTTAACATGGGAACCAAGTAAACAAATTTGAAACCACTTAGGAGTGGACGTGTCTAAACAATGATTTTTTTTACAGGATAATAAGATTATGAAAGTCTGAACTCGAGATTAGAGTAAATATTGCGCAATGCGCTATTATAGGAGGATCTCCTAGCCCTTGAGGTCATCAAGGTCGGCAAAATAGTTCAAACTATACAAATAGGAAACTATAGGATTTTGACCAGTTCAAGTCGAGTAGGGTGGGTGAACCAAGTTCATGCATTTTTAGAACGTTAAGTAAATACAAATCCTTTGGCCAAGGTGGTGTACTATCCTCAAGTGCATCGAACGTTCACCGTAACTGGATGGCGTTTCTTGTGGAGGGTCATGCATGACTAGAGGGTATCTAGGGATCTGCACGATAACAAGACACGTAGGTTACAACACCAGAGCTCAGATGGCAAACACCGATGGTTATCCTAAGTCTATCCTCTTGAGTAGGGTAGGGCCACTTCCGGTTAGGAAGGAGTGCGGGAGACCGACGGTCTGTGGTTGGAGGTTAAGCTCTTTGAAGATACTTTCTCTTCCAAATATTGAGGAATTGCCGAGTCTTGAACGTGATGGGTTGACAATCGAGATGCATGGTAATGGTATGTTTCTGATATTTGTTATCTCAAGAAAATTTCATTTGTTAGAAAACAAAGTGTATTATAAATATCATTTCCTTCAGTTTATGAAAATGCAATCATGTTTATGATAAAATGAAAAAAAAAATGTTGTATTGGATTATAGATGAGTTACTTTTGTATTTGATTACCTTGTAAAAAAAAAAAATTTACCGTTGTGAAAACTTAGTTACTTCTTGTCATTTCGGATGTGGATGTTACATATGGTATCAGAGCCAACCAGGTTCAGCACTAGGGCTAATGAGTCCACTAACCTGATTAGAAATCATCATTATGCGGGTAGCTAATGATTTGGTTTATTGTGCCAGGATGGCATACACCAAGAGAACCGCAAGAAAATCCTTCGCGGGTAAGAAGTGTTATCTGCAAGCTAAGCAGAAACGACTTGCGATGGTCAAGACCATAGAGAAAACCAATGACGAGAATGACATTTGGCTCGATGATGTGGAAACTTTAGCCAATGCAATGTCACGACTTAAGCGAGTGAGGAGAGAACTCCTAGAGGGAGCAGCGATGGTGGTTCGAACCATGATCAACCGTTGCTCCTGGATTGAAACTGATAGTGTACTTATTAGTGTACCTGAGATTGTACCTAGTACTATACCCATGATCACTAGAGATCCACGTGTAATGCCTAGAGCTGAGATTATCGAGTTATCTTCTGAGAGTGAGTCTGAGGGGTATACACCTCGTGATTATGTGTCGGACAATGAATCCAAAGGTTACACTCCACTAGATAACACTATGTAGAAACATGAGATTTGTCTATCTCTAATGATGTAGAAACAATTTTGCAAAATGAATAAAGACAAAATTTTGGTTTGAGAACAATGATGATTATGATCAAATGTTGTGTTCTTTTGATGGTGTTTAATTTATTAAGCGTAAAACTAATTAGTATATGATTAAACAGGTGTGAAATTTCATTAGCATGGACCAATCAGGGTTTAATGAGGGGGAGGATCGGGAAGGTCATAACTCTCGAGAAAACTCCACTGACAAGTTGGATAGGATCCTCAACATGCTCACTGAAACCAAGGAAAGGTTGAACAAACTAGAAAGGAAAATAGATGAAACTGGTAACACAGAGGATGGAAACGAGAACTCACACTTCACAAGCAAGAGTAAGCATTGGGAAAATGGCACGTCAAGTGAACATCATGATGATAGTGAAGCCCAAAGAAGAACCAAGGATAGACTTGCCTTAGAGTTATCTAAGGATATGAAGAAGGTTAACCCTCCAAAGTTCGATGGAACGAAAATTGGAGATGCAGCTGAAGCATGGTTGACTGAAATGGAGAAATATTTTGAGATCAGAAACTACTCTGAGGTTACTAAAGCCGTGTGGGGAGCCTATCAGCTGTCTGGGGAAGCATCCACTTGGTGGATGAATAAGAAAATGGAGTTGGAACTAAGTCCCTTGAAGGTGACATGGGATGAGTTCGTGGAACTATTCTGAAAACGATGGTTACCACAGTTGTATTTTGATTAGAAGCTAACGGATTTTCAAAACCTCAGGCAAGGTGAACTATCTGTGGTCGAGTACGCAGAAAAATTCACTAGGCTACTGAAGTATGTTCCCCAATACCAAAAGGATGAAAGGTTCTGAATCAGAAAGTTCATCATGGGACTCAACCCTCAGATTGGTGGTGAAGTGGAGGTGCATGGTCCAAGCACAATGGATCAAGTTTATGAAAATGCAATAAAATAGGAGCAGAAGATTAAGTCTATCTCCGCTTACCGTGACAAGAAACGCAAGAAGTTTGATAAGAACTACAATGATCAGTCTTTTAAAAGGAAAAATGATAAGGGATATGGAAACAGGAGGTTTGATAAGGGAAATCGAAAGAATCAAGGAGGATTTGGTAATGAGCGCAGAGGCGAAGATTTTAAGAGAAATGCAAATTTTAAGAAGAATGGTGATTCTGCAAGTAGACCATCTGAGAAGCGAGGACCTATAGGAGGATGTTTCTCATGTGGAGGAGATCATTATACCAATCGTTGTCCCAACAAGAAGCCGAATGGGAGGCCTAGGAACACATAGCTTCCTTCACAACAGGAAGCCTTTCAGCAAAGGATTCATGCCGCTCTTGACAATCGGCAAGTGGAGTATCAAATCACTCCTATTGAGATGACAGGTACCTTATTTGGAGTCCCTGTTTCTATTCTATTTGATACTGGTGCAACAGAAAATTTTGTGTCACCTAGAGTTCTAAGTAAATTTTCTAGAAAAGCTGGCTTTATGTCAAAACCTTGGACAGTAGAGTATGCAAATAACTCAAAGGCACAGGTAGAGCAATGTTTGTTCGAAGCTAGGATTGATGTTTCTAACTTCACCACTGAGGCAAACTTATACGTAGCACCTTTAGGGTCCTACGATGTCATCCTAGGAATGAGCTGGTTGTGGAAACATCGAGCTAAAGTAGATTGTTTTCATAAAACCATTGAGTGTCTGGATGGGATGGGCAAAACTGTAAATCTCCAAGGAATTCAGAGGGAAATAAAGGTTAGATCCATTTCATCAAAACAACTAAAGCGGGCTAGGCGAAAGGGGTGTCAACTTTTTGCAGTTAAGATGGACCTAGTAGAGGAAACCTCGGAGAAGCAATCTTTTGAGGAAAGATATCCATTTCTGTGCAACTTCAGTGACGTATTTCCTGAAGAGTTACCTGGTTTGCCTCCGAAGAGAACATTTGACTTTGGTATAGATATTAAACCAGGATCAGAGCCAATCTCTAAAGCTCCGTATCGTATGACTACCACTGAACTTATGGAATTAAAAGCTCAGTTGCAGGAGCTTTTGTCTAAGAACTTGATTAGGCCAAGTGTATCACCGTGGGGAGCCCCGGTTATCTTTGTCAAAAAGAAAGATAAAACTCTAAGGCTATGCATAGACTATAGGATGCTTAACAAGGCAACTATAAAGAACAAGTATCCCTTGCCACGAATTGATGATCTATTTGACCAAATGCGTGGCGCATCAGTCTTTTCCAAGATAGATCTGAGATCTGGATACCATCAGTTAAGGTTGAAAGATGAAGACATTCCCAAGACAGCTTTCAGAACGAGGTATGGTCATTATGAGTTCACGGTGTTACCGTTTGGATTGACCAACGCACCTGCTGCTTTCATGAATCTCATGAATAGTGTATTCAGAGATTGTCTTGATAAGTTTGTACTAGTCTTCATTGATGATATTCTGATCTATTCCAAGAATGAAGAGGAGCATGCACGACATCTTCAAATAGTGTTGCAACGATTAAGAGAGCATAAATTGTATGCGAAACTCTCCAAGTGCACTTTCTTTCAGAAAGAAGTGCAGTATTTAGGGCACATAATATCAGCCGATGGGATATCAGTTGATCCGGCCAAAATAAAAGCTATTATGGAATGCCCTGAACCTACCAATGTGTCAGAGGTACGAAGCTTCATGGGTTTGGCTCGGTATTACAGGAAATTTGTGTTGAATTTCTCAAGCATTGCTAGTCCCATTACCTCCTTGCAGAGAAAAGGAAAAAGGTTTGTTTGGACGGATGAATGTCAAAAGGCTTTTGACTTGTTAAAAGAAAAATTAACAACCGCTCCAATTCTGAAAGTTCCTGATCTAGAGGGAGAGTTTGAGGTTATCACTGATGCCTCGGGGGAAGGATTGGGAGGTGTGCTTATGCAAGATGGTAGAGTGGTAGCCTATGAGTCAAGGAAGCTGAAAAATTATGAACAGAACTACGCTCCTCATGACCTAGAGATGGCAGCAGTGGTTCACGCCCTTCAGATGTGGCGACATTACTTGTTGGGAAGGACTTTTATTTTAAAATCTGATCACCAAAGCCTTCGCTACATATTCACACAACCTAATCTCAATGCAAGACAAAGGAGATTGTTAGAACTAATATCAGATTATGACTTCAAAATTTCTTATATCAAGGGCAAGGAAAATCGAGTAGCGGATGCCTTAAGCAGACAAAGGCATATAGCCTCTATAATCTCCATACATGCTAACTTTAAAGAGTTAGTATTGCAAAACCTATCTGGAGATGAGTATTATGAACAAGTGAAACAGGCTCTGCACCTAAACCCTAAGGACCCAAGATATGACGGATTCAGTTTTGAATCCGATGGATTGCTAAGATTCAAGGGAAGAATTTATGTCCCTGATTCAGTGGAACTTAGAAACCTTGTGTGGAAGGAAGTTCACTGTGCTCCTTACTCTGGACACCCTGGTGTAACAAAACTGTTAGCGGATGTCAAGCCGTTACATTTCTGGAAGGGAATGAAGAGTGATGCTGCAAAGTTTGTAGCCAGTTGTTTGGAGTGTCAGAGAGTTAAGGCAGAACACCAACATCCTGTTGGGTTGTTGTACCCACATGATATTCTGGAATGGAAATGGCAAGTTATTAGTATGGATTTTGTCCAAGGGTTGCCAATGTCTAAGAATAGGCATGATGCAATATTGGTTGTTGTGGATAAACTAACCAAGGTTGCACATTTCATATTGGGAAATTTGACAGATGGAGCACATCTTTTGGCTCAAAAATTTGTGCAAGAAATCTTCAGATTGCATGGGGTACCTGAAAAGATAATATCTGATAGAGATGCTCGGATAACTTCACGGTTTTGGCAAACCTTATTTTCTGCATTAGGGACTAAATTGAATATAAGTACTGCTTATCATCCCGAAACTAATGGTCAGACAGAAAGAGTAAACCAGGTATTAGAAGACCTTTTGAGAATGTATTGCATGGATCAGCAATACAGATGGGAGGAATATTTACCTCTTGTTGAATTTGCCTATAACAACTCCTATCATTCTGCCATTAAGATGGCGCCATTTGAAGCATTATATGGAAGGAAATGCCGAACTCCTATAAGCTGGGATAAGCTGGAAGATAGGATAAGCATTAGACCTGAAATGCTTGCTGATATGGAAGAAAAAGTTAAAGTGATTAGGAAGAGGTTGGCAGAAGCCAATGACAGGCAAAAGAGTTATGCAGATCGCAAGCGAGTGCCTAGGCACTTCTCTATTGGCGAGAAGGTGCTTTTGCGAGTGAAACCCCAAAAGAGTTCTATAAAATTCAGTAAATCTTCAAAATTGGCTCCTCGTTATGTCAGACCTTTCGAAGTTCTTGAGATTATCAATTCAGTTGCCTACAAAGTTGCTCTACCTCCAGCCTTGTCTAAGATGCATAATGTTTTTCATGTTTCGTACTTAAAGAAATATTTTGTAGGTAATAACCACATCCTTAACTGGAATTCCTTACAGATGCAAGAACCCGGGGTGGTTGTGATCGAGCCACTCAAGGTGCTCGAAATGCGTAAACTTCGTTTACGTAATCAAGAAGTTTTGCAATGCAAAATACAGTGGGACCAATATGGCGAGCATAGCGCCACTTGGGAAGACTACAAAGACATTTATCAAAGATTTCCAAAACTTTTTAAAGACATTAATGTTGCATTATAGAAAGTTTGTTTTAAGTTTAAGTTTTTGCTTGATAAACTTAATCATCGGGGATGATGATTTTTAAAGGGGAAGGATATGTTACATCCCTCCTTTTGAAAACAATTATGCTATTTACTTTCTTGCAAATTTCAGTAAATTACTATGTTGAGAACGACATGAAAACTGACAATTTATCTTACTAAGTTGTTATATGAAATTGCGGAATCTATTGATTACGATCAAGGTGATATGTAGACTAAATGTCTTTATAATAAATGCAATGATGTTTGAATATATTATATTTGGATCATAGATGCTTTGACCACAAAATTGTATGCGAGTCTGTCGATGCAGGAACAGGTGGATCATGTTCGACGGAAGAGAAAGTATCTTCGAGAGAGAGTATAGACTCTAGAAACTAACCAAAGGTGTTTGTCATTGAGATCGCCAAACAGATAGATAAACCTGGGAACCAACAAGTAAGTCTTGTTTGTCAGTTTGGGTAGTTAATTTGTTGTCGACGTCAAAGGATAAAGTATAACATCCTAGTCGAAAGTCGTCTTGTAGAATCTTGGAGTCGTCGTTGGCGTCGTAAGTCCATAATAGCAAGTCGACTTAGTTAGACATTTACTATTTTCATTTATAAGTATTTAATGAACCATGGTGTGGCAAAATAGTAAATCTTGTTCTGTAGTTGAAAGACGCGAGAAGTCGACCTTGAGCATCTAACGTTGTAAGAATTCATTTGCGATACGATCAATCCGGCGTGATTGTCGTAAATCGCGTCGAACTTGTGTTGTGAATATTTTCTTTTCGCGTAGATCGACGAATGTCGATTTGAAGCCATAGCGTGATGTAATTTATTTTAGTCATCGTGTAGCGTGAGTCTTTCCTTCTAGTTATGACCATGATTTGTTGTCAATTTAACCTTGAAGCTTTCTTAATAAGTTGGTCTTTGTCTCCTTTTCATTTCCGATCAACACGATGCTCTAGCCATTGCCTAACCACCACCATGCTGAGCTTAACTCCGTAATACATCTTGTAGTGGCTTTTGGATGGAATTAGATACCTTGGTTATCGAGTGAAGGCGGAGTTGTTATGTCTTCTAGCGGACCACGTCGCCAAAGGAGCCACCACCTTTTGTATGGTCATGTTACGTGAGAAGTCGGGTTCATAATTAGTTATGTCAACCCATGTGTTTAGATTTACGTCAACCGAGAATTCTTTGGAGGGATTTTTTTTTACCAAGATGTGAGAGGTTAGCTTGCAGATTAGAAAGGGTGTAACCATTATTAAATGTTAATACTCCATCACCTTGGAGTGTGGAGAGGTTTCGGTGGTTGTGGTGTAAAAGTAGAAGAATCTGCGGAGAGAGAAAACGTTTTCCTTTATCTCTGCGCATCATGGAAAGTTGTTGCAACTTCCTTCGTGGGCAGAAGGAGTGGAGGGCAGCGAGAAACGGCAGAAAGGTTGCGAAGGGAGAGTTATTTTCCTGTGCACCGTCGACGGAAAAAGGAAATCTGTTGCTACAGATAAGGGAGTGCTTGTGTGAAGGCCATCGCGGAAGTTAGAGTGGAGAGGATCTACTCCAACGTTGGAGGGAATCTAGGAGTCGGGTAAGGTCGGGGGGCAGTTAGTAGACGAGGCTACGAAGTTATGCGCAGGAGGAGGTCATTTTTGGGGAGAACGAGACTATAGTAATGGGATAGTGAGGAGAACGAGAGGCAGAGAGAGATAGTTACTGTGCAGTGAAGTAATGAGAGGCAGAGAGATAGCTACTGTGCTGTGAAGTAACGAGAGGCAGAGAGCATTCGGTGTGAAAAGAGCACAAGGTGGGAAGATAGCATAAGTGGGATTAGAGCATAGTCGTAGAAAAAGAGAGGTAACTGTGTAGGAGACATCCATGGGTAGATAGAAGCTGCAAGAGAGTAAAAGGCAGCAGTGGGAAGAGAGCGGAAAGGTCATGGAATTGCCACAGCAACCTCCGTTTTTAACAACAGGTTCATTTCCTTTACCATTTGTCTCAGTTTAAAACAGTAAGAAAGAGAGTCTCATATTTATGGAAGATTAATACGTTTAATATGAGTAGAATAGAATGACAACGTAAGTTTACTACGATTTCAGTGTGCGGTTAATTCCATGAAATAGCTTCATTGCTGTGTATGATATGTGAAAAACTCAGAAACTGAAGTATGCTGTCTCATTACTGTGTTTTAAGATTAGAAAAACTCAGAAATAGAAGTGTTACTGCCTTCTAGGAATTGTAAACTCAGAAACTGTAACATTTCTCATCATAAATGACATTGTGAAACAAAAGAACGCTGTTCTCTAAAGTATATGCAATTAGGAACGAACTTATCTTGGTGCAAGACATAATTTACCTTCTGCGAACGATAGACAATGACGTAAGATAGAAGAGTTTCCTTTAAGACTGTATTATGAACTTAGAACTGCCCTTGGAGGTTTTAAACGATAGCTCCACAGCAAGAAAACACGATGCTCCACGTCCATGCTGTGCAGGAGTCAAACCGCAGTTCTTAGGCATGTTTTGACGTAAAATTTAGTTTGTTGATAGCTGGAAAATGCAGTTGTAAACAGCCGACATCTTATCCGTTTAATATCTTTATCTACATATGAAGGATTCCCAAACCTTTTAGATATATTTACGACTCTCAGCTATATGAATCATATGAAACTAAATGACTCGGAAAGAGGAGTAGGAAGATAAAGTGTTGGTAATGTTTAGGAAACCGTCTTGATTCTGAAATGAACAATTTGAGTTGAAAACCTGCATGTGAGTCAAGATTACGTTGCATGCGACGATGCTAGAATCGCTTAACCTTGTAGACCATATGAGTCTAGAATCCTCAAATTTCAGGATAATGGAAAATGATTTAGATACTTGAGTATGTTGTGTTAACATGGGAACCAAGTAAACAAATTTGAAACCACTTAGGAGTGGACGTGTCTAAACAATGATTTTTTTTTTACAGGATAATAGGATTATGAAAGTCTGAACTCGAGATTAGAGTAAATATTGCGCAATGCACTATTATAGGAGGATCTCCTAGCCCTTGAGGTCATCAAGGTCGGCAAAATAGTTCAAACTATACAAATAGGAAACTGTAGGATTTCGACCAGTTCAAGTCGAGTAGGGTGGGTGAACCAAGTTCATGCATTTTTAGAACGTTAAGTAAATACAAATCCTTTGGCCAAGGTGGTGTACTATCCTCAAGTGCATCAAACGTTCACCGTAACTGGATGGCGTTTCTTGTGGAGGGTCGTGCATGACTAGAGGGTATCTAGGGATCTGCATGATAACAAGACACGTAGGTTACAACACCAGAGCTCAGATGGCAAACACCGATGGTTATCCTAAGTCTATTCTCTTGAGTAGGGTAGGGCCACTTCCGGTTAGGAAGGAGTGCGAGAGACCGACGGTCTGTGGTTGGAGGTTAAGCTCTTTGAAGATACTTTCTCTTCCAAATATTGAGGAATTGCCGAGTCTTGAACGTGATGGGTTGACAATCGAGATGCATGGTAATGGTATGTTTCTGATATTTGTTATCTCAAGAAAATTTCATTTGTTAGAAAACAAAGTGTATTATGAATATCATTTCCTTCAGTTTATGAAAATGCAATCATGTTTATGATAAAATGAAAAAAAAAATGTTGTATTGGATTATAGATGAGTTACTTTTGTATTTGATTACCTTGTAAAAAAAAAAAAAAAAAAATTTGCCGTTGTGAAAACTTAGTTACTTCTTGTCATTTCGGATGTGGATGTTACACCTTAACTATCCATTATCCAACATCAAACGAATAAAGTGATACCTCAACTGTATGTGTTTGGTCTTTGAATGCAAAGTAGAATTCTTTGCAAGATGTATGGCACTCTAACTATCTGTATACAAAGAACTATTAGCCAGTTGTTTGCCCAATTCTTCCATGAAAGAGGTCAGCCATATCATCTCCTTGCTTGCCTCAATTGCAGCTACATACTCTACCTCTGTGGTGGATAAAGCAACCACCTTTTGCAATCGTGAGATCCAGCTCACTGCTGTCCCACCTACAGTAAAGACATAACCTGTAGTACTCCACCTGGTATCAATATCCCCTGCTAAATCTGAGTCTACATAGCCTACTAAATTAGTATTAGAGCCCCCAAAACATAAGTGTTTATTAGATGTACCTCTCAAATATCTGAGAATCCATTTTACTACATTCCAATGCTCAAATCCGAGATGACTCATATACCTGCTAACAACGCCTACAACATGTGCAATATCCAGTCTCATACATACCATTGCATATATTAAACTTCCTACAACTAAAGCATATGGTATCTTGAACATTTTTTCTTCCTCTTCTTGTGTCTTAGGACACATCTCCTTAGTCAATTTCAAATGACTAGGCAAAGGTGTGCTGACAGCTTTTGCATTCTCCATATGGAATATCTACAACACCTTTTCAACATAAGCAGCCTGAGATAGAGTTAATTTTCTGTTCTTTATATCTCTACAAATTTTCTTACCAAGGATTTATTTTGCTACCCCCAAATCCTTCATATCAAATGACTGTGCTAACTGATGTTTTAACTCTCTGATGTGATCCATGTTAGACCCAGCTACAAGCATGTCATCAACATATAAACATAAAATAATATAGCTGTCATTATCCAACCTCTTAAAATAAACACAATGGTCAGAATTACACCTACTGTAGCCTTGCTCAGCCATAAAACTATCAAATTTTAAATACCATTGCCGAGGTGCTTATTTCAGGCCATACAAACTCTTCTTCAATCTGCACACCTGTTTCTCCTTACCTTTGACCTTAAATCCTTGGAGCTATTCCATATATATCTCCTCCTCCAAATCACCATGGAGAAAGGCAGTTTTCACATCTAGTTGTTCTAAATGCAAATCTTCAGCAGCTACAATACTTAAAATAATATGAATAGAAGTCATCTTGACAATCAGAAAAAATAGCTCATCAAAATCAATGCCCTTTTTCTGTGCAAATCCTTTTACAACTAACCTGGCCTTAAATCTTTTCTTACCTCCATCTTCCTCTTACAGCCTGTAAACCCATTTGTTTGGTAAAGCCTTTTTACCTACTGGCAACTTACATCATTCCCAAGTTTGATTTTTCAGCAAGGAGTCCATTTCTTCTTTCATAGCAAGCTCCCACTGAACCTGTGTATCCACTTGCATAGCTTCATCATACCCTTTTGGTTCACCAGCATCTGTTAACAAAATAAAATACAAAGAGGGAGAAAACCTTTCAGGAGGTCTACTTAGCCTTGTTGACAGTCTAACATTCACTAGAGTTTGTGGTATTTGTTGTTGTTGTTGTTGTGGAGCATGAGGAACCACTAGAACATCACTATTTGGAGTATCATCTATCACCACATAATCTTTTTCTTTCTTCTCATGTTGCTGCAACTGATCTTTGTACAACACCTTCTCATTGAATATAACATCCATGCTTCTCACAATTTTTTAATTTTCAAAATCCCAAAGCCTATAACCAAATTCATCAATGCCATATCCAACAAAGGTACACTTTTTTGATTTTGCATCCATCTTGGTTCTATTTTTAGAATCTACATGTGCAGATGCTTCACATCTGAAGGTTTTGAGAAAAGAATAACTCACCTTCTTACCTATCCATGCTTCCTCTGGAATACCACAGCCCAAAGGAACAGAAGGACCTCTATTAATTAAATATATAGCAGTGTTGATAGCTTCTGCCCACATGTTTAAAGGCAGCCCAACATGCAATCTCATGGTCCTTGCATGCTCTATTATTGTCATATTCATGTGTTTAGCCAATCCATTTTCCTGTGGAGTCCCTAGAACTATTTTCTGCCTACAAATTCTATTAAAGGAACAATAATCTTCAAATTCTTTGCTACAATACTCACCACCATTATCAGATCTGAGACATTTTAATCTTTTACCCGTCTCATTCTCAACCAAGCTTCTCCATTTCTTAAATGTTTCAAATACATCAGATTTTTGTTTAAGGAAATAAATCTATACCTTCCTAGTTGCATCATCTATGAATTTAACATAATATCGAGAGCCACCAAGAGAAGATATCTAAGCCAGTCCCCATACATCGGTATGCACAAGCTCCAACTTTTCATTTTTCTTTTACTTCCCATCCTTGAGAAAACTGACTCTCTTTTGTTTTCCATACACACAACTTTCACAGAAATCCATATTAATACATTTCAGACCTGGTAAAACTTTCTTAGAATGAAGTACCTTCATACCTTTTTCACTCATATGCCCAAGTCTATTATGCCACAGTGTTGTTTTAGAACCTGCAACAACTTTTCCAGTCTCTTTCTGCAAACCTGCAGCAACTATTCCTGAACCTATTTGTTTTTTCTTTGTAACAGCTAAAGTAGAAGGAATAGTATGACCTGTACAAAGATATAAGGTGCCTACTTTCACACCTTTTGCTACTACTAAGGCACCTTTTGAAACCTTCCAATTTTTATCAATAAATGTAACAATGCAACCTTGTTCAGTTAGCTGCCCTACTGAAATTAAATTCCTACTAAGCCTTGGAACATGCCTTACCTCTTGTAGTAGCCAATGATTCCCATTCTGCAACTTAATCTTAATTTTTCCCTTTCCAACAATCTGACAGGGTTCATTATCTCCCAAATAAACCAGCCCAAAATCCCCTTGGACATAATCAAGGAAATAACTTCTATGGGGCGTAGCATGAAATAAGGCCCTTGAATCTAAAACCCATGAATCATAAGCATTATCTAGGGAAAGAATCAAAGCTTCATCTTCAAATTTATTGCTTACCACATTTGCCTCCTTATTGCCTTCTTGTTTGTCTCCTTTATTTTTCTGAGACCAACAATCTTTCTTCAGATGACCTGGTTTCCCACAGTACCAGCAATCCTTTTGTCCCCTAGTTTGGGATCTTTTGTCCTTTGATTTTCCTTGTGACTTCCCATGACCTCCAAAACCTTTTCCTCTCTCCTTTGATTTACCCCTGCTTTCTGCATTCAAAACATTACCTGATGTGGATCCACCTGAGCTTTTCTTATGAATTTCCTCACTTAGAATAACACCAACAACATCATCAAATTTCAGGGTATTTGAACTAGAAACAGAGTTACTAACCGCCATTACCAAACTATCCCAACTTTTAGGCAATGAACATAATATCAAGAGAGCTCTAACTTCTTCATCAAATTTTACATTTAAAGAAGTCAATTAACTGACAATCGTATTAAATTCATTTAAATGACCTATCACAGATCCACCTTCAACCATTTTCAAATTAAACAAACACTTCATGAGAAATACCTTATTTGAGGCTGAGGGTTTTTCATACAATTTAGCCAAAGCTTTCATCAAACCATTTGTTGTCTTCACTTCCATTATATTGAATGCCACTAATGGTGCCAAGCATAACTGAATGGTTTCCAGTGCCTTTCTATCAAGAAGATTCCAATCCTCATCAGACATTGTTGCTAGTTTCTTGGATACTCCTTCCAACGGCATCCATAAATCCTTTTGATAGAGGTAATCCTCCATCTGCATCTTCCATAACTGATAGTTCTGCCCATTGAATTTATCGACCTTCAATTTACCCTCATCTGCCATTACTCCCACTCAACCGTGAGACTTTCCTGCAGATGATAATTGAACACAACCCACTCTGATACCACTTGTTAGGGTTAGTCAGCAGAAGATATCAATGCAAATAAAGATTAAATAGAGGAATAGAGATACATAGAATTAATAACAGTGAAAGACAAGTTTTAATGTGGTTCACCCAAACTCGAACTACATCCACCAAACAGAGAGTCCAATATTATCATCTAGTAAATCAAAACCGATTACAATCAACAATCCCTACAACTCAATACCGTTGCAAATGCTACAATACAATCACCCCAAAACCCTAACCCTTAGCCGCTTTTTATCAAGACTTTTTGTCGGTTACAAAATAGGGTTTTTTATGTAGGCTCTAGAAAATTATTTATGTAGGCTCTAGAACCCTGGCGAGGATACATGGCTAGTGTACAGTACTTTCCTAATTAGTTGCCACCTACCAACACTTTTTAGAGGCCAAAACCTTCATATAACAACATATACATCCTTGAGAACAACAAGAAGGATCAAACAACATGTCATAGGCCATCAAAAACATCTTTTCATCCTCAACATAGCTTAATATATCATCATTCATCTTAGTGCTTCTAATTCCCATCTTAATGTTTCATCATGAGAAAATGACATCCAACCATGAACTGTACTTTCTTTGTTGGATAGGACATGACATCCAACCATGAACTTCTAATTCTCATCTTAATATATCTTATCTATTCTTATTGGATAAGGCATGACATCCAACCATGAACACTATCACACATTCATGACAGTGTTGACATCAATGACAACCAAATGCCAACAATCTCCCCTTTGGCATTGATGGCAACACATACCTGTACATTCTCTCCCTTTGACATCAAGGACAAAGGGTAACTTCTTCTTTCTTAGGGCATAACTTCTTCTTGCAACAAACATACTCCCCCTATCATCAACAACCACTACCTACTTCCCCTGAGAGGTAGCCACCATCAGTCTAGGAAAAAGATATAACATGAACCACTCCCCTTAGATAGATGCACCACTATGCATCTAGCAAGAAGAAGGGGAAATTACTCTTAACCTCTGTCGAAGATCCTCAAAAGTGTCCTTTGCAAGAGCCTTTGTGAAAATATCTGTAATCTGATCCTTTGTTGGAACATATTCCAACTTTACTTCCTTATCTACAACCTTCTCTCTCAGAAAGTGATACCTGATTACTATATACTTGGTTCTAGAATGCATCACTAGATTCTTGGAAATATTGATAGTACTTGTATTGTCACAAAAAATAGGAATAGGCTCATAATACAATACCTTGATATCCTTTAGGGTTTGCTTCATCCACAACACTTGTGTACAACAAGATACTGCTGCAATATACTCTACCTCTACAGTTGATAATGGCACTGAATATTGCTTCTTATTTTTCCATGAAACCTATATGCTTCCTAAAAAGAAAGCATCACCACGTGTACTTCTTCTCTCATCAACATAGCCAGGCCAATTAGCATCAGTATAGGCACTCACATCAAAGTCATTACCTCTTGGATACCATATACCATAATCTAGAGTTCCTTTCAAGTATCTGAATATTCTTTTCAGTGCCTTCTCATGTGTTTTCTTTGGATTAGCTTGACATCTGGCAACCACACATATTACATGCATAATATCAAGTCTAGAAGTAGTTAGGTACAACAACCCTCCAATCATAGATCTATATGTAGTCTAATCCACCTCCAGACACTCATCATCCTTGCTCAAGTGACATCTAGTGACCATGAGAGTACTTATTGGGTTTGAATCTTCCATACCAAACTTTTTCAACATCTCTTTGACATACTTAGCTTGATAGATAAAGATACCATCATTTAGATGAGTAATTTGAAGTCGAAGGAAGAAGGACATCTCACCAATCATAGACATCTCAAACTCTTTTTGCATCTCCTCTGCAAACCTTTTGCACATATCATCTCCACTAAAGATGATGTCATCAACATATACTGCAACTATCAATATCATATCTCCTTCTTCCTTAATGTAAAGATTGCTATATGTAGTACATTTCTTGAAGCCCTACTGAAGTAAGTACTTGTCCAACCTAGCATACCAAGCCCTAGGTGCTTTCTTGATACCATACAAAGCCTTTTTGAGTCTGCACACCATGTATGGATCTTCTGATATCTGGAAACCATCTAGTTGCTCAATGTAAACCTCTTCGTCTAGATCACCATTAAAAAATGTTGACTTGACATCCATCTAATATACCTTGAATTTCTTATGAACAGTAAGGGCAAGGCATTCTAATTGCCTCCATCCTGGCTACCAGAGAAAAAGTCTCCTCAAAATCAATGCCTTCAACTTGAGAGTAGCCCTTACATACTAATCTTTCTATGTTCCTGTAACATCAGAAAATGTACCCTTGGGGGCTTTTCCCTCTTTAAGTTTAGCTCCTAAGTCTTTTGTGTGCATTTAGGACATTTTACATCATATTTCAACACCCTGAGGAGAAAACCCCTGAGTTTCTTGGCAAATAGGACCTAGGGAGTCTACTTGAGATAACCCTTGCCCAAAATAGGGGGAGAACTTGAGCACCTACACCCTAGTCCTACCCTATTTTGGAGCAGTCCTAATTTTTGGATGTCAGCTTGTGACCGTTATTTGGGTCCTATGCCGACACGGTAAGTTTGAATTATGAAAATATTGGCTAGAGTGTTTGTAGTTTCATATAAAAGCATGTTTAGGCATTCATTTAGAAACTAGATTATGTTCATGTGATTTTGGCATCCTAAAGATGATTCAAGGCTTTCATTATGTTGCAAGAGTAGATTCGTGTGGTTTATGTGTTTGTGTTAGCAGATTTGAGCATCCATTTCATCATGGAATGAAGAGCATCTTCCTCCCATGAGATCTTCACTACAAGGTGATATTATATTGTGTTTGTGATCATTATTTCATTTGGTTTTTTCCTCTGCCTCCCTAGGCACACACTCTCTATCTGACAAAGGTGTTCAAAGATTTAAATGTCCTCTGGGGCTTGACTAAGGCAAGACTCTAAACACCACAACCCCCTCCAAAAGTTTTCTTGGTTGCAAGTTATAGGTTGCAAATCTATACAAAGTGAAGTTGCAGGAAGGCATCTTGAAGTGTCAGATTTGCAGAATAGAAGGAAGAAAATCTATCCCCTAGACTTGGGCACCCGCTCATTAGTCCTCAAAGTTCCGTGATGAGAGAATCTTTGGTACAACAGATACAGGTTGTAGATCTTGTTTCTAGATCTTGACAGAAACCAGGGCCTTGGACTTGGGTGCCCACTCCAGTGTCCCCAACTTTTCCTCCTTAGAACCCCAAAAATAGGTACTCTGTGATTTGTCATTTTACTTCCCTCTACAAGAGCTTTTTCTATAATTCATCCATTTACTGTCGTATTTGTAAAATTAGGGTTTTAATAGTTAATTGAGCATAGGAGAAGGAAAATTGATAATTAAACACCCTAATCCAAGCTTCCCTACATCTCATAGCAACCTAGGGTATGATAGTGCATTTCCACTCGAGCCTAAATCCTTGAATGTTAGAGGTGAAAGGAGGATTCCAACATCTAACAACTAAAACAATAAATAATCCAATTTTCACTTAAAAATTTTGGTGAACCCATGTTCTTGGACTTAATTGCAACTTTCTGAGTGTTTTTCTTCATATTTGGATTGATTTCATTCATTCATATAGTCTTTCATCCTATTGCATTAAGAAAATTTGAAAATTTTGAAAAATTCAAAAAAATTGCATTGTTGGGCTTACTAATTTGCATCAGTTATTTCTAAATTTCCCTAATTCATGATTTTTGCATCATATCTGATATAAAATTCATAAAAACACAAAATTTCAAGAAGTTGCATTGCATTTTCATCATTTAATTGCTAAGGTTTTGTAGAAATTTTGACAATTTTTCATTAAACCTAGTAATTCCAAAATCTAGGGTTAGTAGGCAAAATCTTCTTTCAGATTTTTCTACTGATTTTAGAGGCTCATTCAAATTATAATTTTTTTTAGTCTTGCATTTTTGTGTAAATTTGCATTTAGATTTAAAATATTTGCATTATTGCATAGAAAATTTCAACAAAAACTAGCAATTTTCATGCATTTTCATTCGATTTGCATTGGCATTTTGCATCTTAAATATTGGAATTAATTTTTAGATCAAAGAGTAATTAATTTTCATCATAATTCAGACCTCAAAGAATTCACATAACATTTTGTGTCAAGATCTTAAACCTAGGGCTTCAAAAACAACGATTTTCACTAGATTTGGCCTTATCGACTCTATAAATTTGCACCATACACATGTTGTGAAGGGTGTTTTTACATTAATTGTCTTTTATCAAGGTAATAATTTTCTTCGCTTCCTAAAAAGATTCACAACACCTGCTATTGTATTGAAAATTGGGTGAAAAACTACACAATTTTGCTATTTTTGCCCTAGGGTTCGGCCTAGTTTGCACTCCAAGTGTGTTGTGACAAATTTTATGGATTGAGGTGACTAATATCATTTATTTTATTTTCTTCACCTCCTAAAATTCATTACAACAGCCCTTTTTCTAGGTCTTGGAAGTGAAAAACCGTGAAAAATAACCTATTTTTGTTATATTTTCACTAGGGTTTGACCTTAAGTGGCATTAAAAGCATGTTATAATGGATATTTTTGCATTAAGAGGATGTTTTTACTGATATACTTTGATTTCCATCATCATTTTCCTCACAACACCCTTTGTTATGCTCTTTTGCATTGAGTGTTGGTGAAAAAAGTGCCTATTTCGACATATTTTCACTATAGTTTGACTTGGCATTATCTTAGATTTGCATCAAGAGTGTATTGAGAAGGATAATATTACTTTTTTGGACTGATATTAGACATATAATTTTCTGCCTCTGATCAAAATCCTTACAACACCCTTTATTTCACTTATTTGCATTGAAAAGTACAAAAATCAAGCATTTGAGGCATATCATTTTGCACCTATCTTTGACATACTTTTGGGAAAACTTTTAAATCTGATTTTACATTCATGGCCTCATCCTCTCAGTTCTTGTGGGAATCTTTACATCAATATATTTCAAAATTTGAAAATCTTTACAAATTCATTAGTACACATTCTTATGTCATACCCTATATACAAGCCATGTATCACAAGGATATATTGGTGTCATCTTCCTTCAAGATCCTTGATTATGTATTTGATATTAACAACTTCATATCTCTCATCAATACATACCCTTGGGTAGTAGAAGAATTGATAAAACACACTTTGGATGAAGAGCATGACACTTCTCACAACAGTTTGGAATTAACAGCTCAAACATATGGTGATGATATTAACAATGATTATGAGAGCGATAATGAATTCACAAGCTACCCTACTGATCATACAACTAAACATTTAGATAATTCAGATGAAAAGACTCAGGTTAGCTTTAGTAATTCGAACAACCCTCCTAACCAAAATGTAGTATTAAGGGATGACATTTTGACAATGCAACACTATTTTGATTATCTTGAACTATTTGGTGTGGATAAGGAATAGTCTCATAAACCACCTAGTCCACTAAGAAATGATACTTATGTCAAGGTCCACCCTTTTATATCCCTTCAAGGATCAGGAAGTGATCAAAATACATTAGATAAACAAATGGAACAACTGCACCTCTTTCTAGCATTCAGATTTGGGAGGATGATGACCTCCTTGATGATGACCTCTAGCGCGAAGAGCCTACAGGTAAGTATCTCTAACTATTTATCTCTCTTATGATGTGCTTCCCCCGTGATGTGTTATGTGTTGTTTTGGCCTCCTGGGATGACCCCTAATTCTCTTGTAAGGTCCGGGATACTAGGAGACTACCTCTGTTGTGACCTTCTTCTATTTGTATCATCATTCTTCTATATCGCCTCTCTCTGATTTCATCATTGTGTGTTGTGTCTTATGGACATAGCATTGTGGTTGGTGACTTGGGGGAACCCTCCTATGTGTTTGTCCCTAGGACACTTGTTTCTCCTCTCTTATTTATTATTTCTCTTCCTCTAGTGTTTCTATCTAGTGGGCGAATGATGAAAAATATTTTTACTGATGCAGACCTAGTGTCCCTTTTGAGAGCAATCAAAAAATGGACTTAGTTCCTAATATGATGATGGGTTTGTATATCATTTTAGACGCTTGGCTAGTGGAAGCACTTGTGCTTTCCACGTAGTGAATTTGATGATGTTTCTATCGCATTTACAAACCTTAACAATACTGCTACTCTGTGCACCTTTATTTGTCTTTGAATCTACCCTTGGTGGTACTTGATTAGGAGAGCTTCATGATATAGCCCCACGGTTATTCTCAGACTCCAAATTCATAGTATAACCTTGGCTCTTTGTGTGGTTAATCATATGCATTGATTTGTTGTTTATCGTGATGTTGTAGACACTAACATGTTTCTTGCAGGGATGTGTTTGTGGGAACATTTGGCAATTGTAAAGTACATGTCACCTCCGGGGGGCATGGGCTTTGCAAGAGCTTGTGTTCCCTTGTGTGTTTATTCCTACCTTAGCATGCTTGATATCGATACCTAATATCAACCACCATAAGGTGGGGGCATATAAGGTAAGTTGTCTGTTATAGATGTTAGCTATGTGCTTGTCCTCAGATGGAGTTTAAAGACTAGCTCGATGAGTGCTTCCTATATCTTGAGTTTGTTTGCAATCAATCAATCAACCATGTAAGCCCTTTGCAGAGGTAGGATATCGAGCATATCCTTTTTCTTAAAGCCCTCTGCAAAGGTAGGGATGGTGTATTTCTCAGAGCAGATTGCATCATCCTGTTATTTTCAAAAGTCCTCTACAAATGTAGGGAGCAGTTATGTGACTAACTCAACCCTTAAGAATGTCTTCGGTGATTGTTGTGGTGAAGCCCAATCATCGGTGTGTTCTTATAATGTGCCTAAGATGGTGTTGAACCTAGAAATAGGAACACTCCATCGTTTGTCCGCTTTGTTTGGCGTGCTTTCTTTGTTTGGTGTGCTTGCTTTGTTTGGCGTGTTTGTTGCCCCATATTTTGGGAGGTTTTGTGTGTCTTGCATGTGTGTTGCCCCATATATGTAGTTTAAAGACCAGTGTGATGAGTGCTTCTTGCATTATGGGAGTTTTGTTTACTTTCCAATACTTGCATCTACATTTCATATATATGAGAAAAAGAAAAGAAGAGAATCATGTATGTCTTCTATGCATTAATGTGCCTTCTATGTATTTTCTATCTTCCCCATGTTCTGTGTGACTGTAACTGTCTTCTCCATGTTTTACATGCCTGTTACTATCTTCTATGTGATTGGAATGTCTTCTCCATGCTTGGTGTGTTTTATGCGTTTGTGACTGTACTTTAATGCATGTATTGGCCTCGCATTTATACATTCATTAAAGTGGGGGCTAAATGTAATGTCAGAAAATGTCCCCTTGGGGGCTTTTCCCTCTTTAGGTTTAGCTCTCAGGTCTTTTGTGTGCATTTAGGACATTTTACATCATATTTCAATACCCCGAGGAGAATACCCCTAAGTGTCTTGGCAAATAGGACTTAGGGGATCTACTTGAGATAACCCTTGCTCAAAATAGGGCGAAGGACTTGGGCACCCGCACCCTAGTCCTACCTTATTTTAGGGTAGTTCTAAATTTTGGGTGTCAGCTTGTGACCGTTATTTGGGTCCTATGCCAACACAGTAAGTTTGAATTACGAAAATCTTGGCGGGAGTGTTTGTAGTTACATATAAAAGCATGTTTAGGCATTCATTTAGAAACTAGATTATGTTCATGTGATTTTGGCATCCTAAAGGTGATTCAAGGCTTTCATTGTGTTACAAAAGCATATTTGTGCGGTTTATGTGTTTGTGTTTGTAAATTTGAGCATCCATTTCATCATGGAATGAAGAGCATCTTCCTCCCATGAGATCTTCACTACAAGGTGACATTATATTGTGTTTGTGATCATTATTTCATGTGGTTTTTGCCTCTGCCTCCCTAGGAATGTACTCTCTATCTAACAAAAGTGTTTGAAGACTTAAGTGTCCTCTGGGGCTTGACTAAGGAAAGCCTCTAAACACCACAACCCCCTCCCAAAGTTTTCAAGGTTGCAGGTTACAGGTTGCGAAGCTAGACAAAGTGAAGTTACAGGAAGGCATCTTAAAGTGTGAGAATTACAGAACAGAAGGAATAAAATCTACCCCCTACACTTGGGCGCCCACTCATTAGTCCTCAAAGTTCTGTGATGGGAGAATCTTTGGTACAACAGATACAGGTTACAGATCTTGTTTCCAAATCTTGATAGAAACCAGGGCCTTGGACTTGGGCGCCTGCTCCGGTGTCCCTGACTTTTCCACCTCTGAACCCTAAAACCAAGTACTCTGTGACTTGTCATTTTACTTCACTTTGCAAGAGCTTTTTTTGTAATTCATCTGTTTATTGTCATATTGACAAAATTAGGGTTTTAATGGTTAGTTGAGCATAGGAGAAGGAAAACTGATAATTAAACACCCTAATCCAAGATTCCCTACATCTCACAGTGACCCAGGGTATGATAGTGCATTTCCACTCAACCCTAGATCCTTGAATGTTAAAGGTGAAATGAGGATTCCAACATCTAACAACTAAAACAATAAAAAATCCAATTTTACCATAAACAGTTCCTTACAACTTCACCTTCTTCATTCATCTTGTTCTAGAACACCCACTTTGTTCCTATAACAGTCTTATTGGCTAGACTAGGAACCAATTCCCATGTCTAATTCTTCTCAATCTGATCCAATTCTTCTTCCATTGTCTTTATCCATCCATCATCTTTGCTTGCATCAACAAAGATTTTGGATTCTACCTTTGATAGTAAACACAAATTTACTTGGTCATATGATTTTGCAACATTTCTCCTAGTCAGCACACCTTTATTCTTATCCTTAATGATCTAATTTGCTAAATGGTTCTTCTGAACATACTTTGCTAGAGTCTTGGGCATATACTCTAGTTCTTGTTCCTTTTCTTCTTCCTCTTCTTCTTCTTCATCTTCAATGCATGGAAAGATATCAGATCTAGAGTCCTCTGATTCTTGTGAGATCTGGTACAAGTCTTTATCTACTTTGACATTTGTGCTTTCAACCGTCTTTCCTAATCTCTTGTTGTAGCATCTATAGGCCTTGCTTCTGGTTGAGTAAACAAGAAAGATCCCTTCATCACTTCTTGAATTAAACTTTCCTACATCTTCTTCATTTCTTCTGATATAGCATTTGCTGCCAAAGATCTTGAAGTATCTAATAGTAGGAGGTCTTCCATACCATAGCTCATAAGGGGTCTTAGTGATGTTGGCCCTTAACTATACTTTGTTAGTCAGATAGACAATAGTGTGAACTACTTCCTTCTAGTACATGTCAGGCAGATCTACATCCTTGAACATTTCCCTATCCATCTCTTGCATAGTCATATTCTTCCTTTCCACTACCCCATTTTGCTAAGTGGCCTTGGGAGCTGACAGATGTCTTCTAATACTATGATCTTCACAAAACTTATCAAATTAATTTGAAGTGAATTCACCTCCTCTATCAAACCTTAACATTTGATCTTAGTATCCATTTCATTCTCAACCATAGATTTTAAAACCTTAAACTTATCAAAGGCATCTAATTTTTCTCTTAAGAAAGTAACCCAAGTCATTCTAGAATAATCATCAATAAGTAACATGAAATACCTTTCACCTTGTTGACTCTTTACTCTTGTAGGACAACAAAGGTCAGTATGGATTAGCTCCAATGGCATTAAAGAAGAGTACTCCTTTCTTTTGAAACTTGTCTTTATCTTCTAAGTTCCCATTTGACATTCTTTGCATACTATGTTTCTAGGCTTGGTTATCTTGGGCATATCTCTCACCGCATGAATGGAGCTAATCTTTACCATATTGTAAAAGTTGGTGTGTCCCATTCACTTGTACCATAGACAACACTCATTAGATTGAACCAATAAGCAAGTTCTTCCATTTACCTCCTTCAGATGATAGATTTCACCATATGACTTGATGCCTTCTACAACTAGTTTTTTGGACCCTGTCTTCTTGATTTCACAACCTTTGGCATAAAAGGTAAGATTGTATCCTTTATTGTACATCTAACTAATACTGAGAAGATTATGCTTTAGTCCTTTGACATAGAGAACATCTTCAGTCATGTTCTTCCCATCAATAGTTATAGCACCCTTTCCACATATTTGTGCTGACTCATCACCACCAAACTTGACAACTCCACCATTCCACTTCTCAAGGTTGATAAACTTATCCTTCTCACCAATCATATGATTAGAATAACCATTTTCAATTACCCAAGCATTGACTTCTTCTCTTGCATGAAAAGAAGTCCATACCACTATTGATCTATCATTGTTTTGGTTAGCTTGCAAGGTATCAGTCTCTTCACATTTTTCAATATCATCCTTTTTGCTACCAATATTCAAAGCCATGAAAAGTGTTTCATCATTTGAATTATCATGATCCTTATCTTCTAAAGAACAACTAACCTCTATGGAATGCAGGCCCTTCTTTTGACCTTGTCTCTCTTGTTACTACTCCTTGAATATTTAAAAGGACATTTAGAAGCAAATGACCAATCTTTCCACAATTGAAACATTTGAAGAGTAACTTACCTCTATATTTTCTTGTTCATTTCTTCAATGTTCTTACAAAGTTTGCTTCTATCTCATCAAGGTCATCATTTTGACCAGTTGCTTCATCTTCTGTCTTCTTACATGCTTTGAATGTTGCTTCCTTCTTTGGAGCACATTTGTCAAATTCCCTCATTTCAAAGGCTATGAGAGATCCAAATAATTGATCTATTGTGTGTTTATCCAAATCCTAAGATTCCTCAATGGTAGACACCTTATGACTATAAGATTTAGGAAGAGATCTCAAGACCTTCTTCACAATATCATCTTATTTCACTTCTCCACCAAGACCTTTGATGCCATTGACAATCTCATCCACCTAGAGCATGTAACCAACAATGCCTTCATCTTCTTTCATCCTCAAGGTTTCAAATTTGTTCTTGAAAATTTGCATCTTGGCTTGTTTCACTTTACTATCTCCTTTATAAATACTTTCAAGTTTGTTTCAGACATCCTGAGCAGATATATAGCTCATTATCTTCACAAGTTCTAAGTCAGCTAGTCCACTCATGATAACACTCTTTACCATGGCATTGTTCTCATACAACTTAATCTCATCTGCATCTTTAGGTTCACTATAGTTAGGAACAGTGTAGCTTTTCTTGACTGATTTCTAGATGTCATACCCTAGAGAGGTTAGATAGTTTTCCATCCTTAGATTCCAAAAGGAATAATTTGTCCTATCAAACATGGGTACCTTGAGAGAACCATTTTGAGCCATCCCAAACCTTCCTCAAGCAGTTAAGATTCTTCTAAGCAACTTGGATCTGATACAAATTATTGAACACAGTAGGATATTGAGAGGGGGGTGAATTAGTATCTAAACAAACTTCAAATTCTTCAAAGCAGTTTAAAACTTAAGCATTACAACATTAACATAAACATGAAAGATCAACACAATGCACATTAACACATAACACCAGATATATGTCGAAAACCCAAGAAGGGAAAAACCATGGTGAGGATTAACTCACAATATATGAAGCTCAAAATAACAACTTTGTTATAGTGCTTCAACCCAAGGAAGCTACTACTCCTTGAAAACTTTGATTTAGGGTCACTCCTAAGGAAGATACAACTGCCTGAAGACTTTGTTTTAGGGTCACTCCCAAGGAAGCAAATACTCCTTGAATTGAGAACAAACTCAAAAAAGATTATAGTATGACAGTCCTACTACCTGAAAACTGACAATGAAGCTCACACCTTTGATGATGGCAATTCTAATTTTTTTGATGATTGAATCAATTAGGAACACTCTTTACTTTCCTCCTGTCATAAAAATGTCTTCAAGATGAATTAGGATAGCTTCTAGCACATCTTCTCTTTCTCCTTTAGTCAGACATCACAATGCATATGATTTTTATATTTTGTTCTTCACACTTTCATATTTTCATTTTTGCAATCATACATCACCTAGACCAACTACGTTTACAATATATACATGACATTTCATTGATTACATTACAAGTCGGTCAGTGATCACAACACATGAAACAGGCATAGGGCAAGCCCTATCATGAACTACATGCTAATCTAGGAGAAAACACATGCCTTACGGATCCCAATACATGATTAATTTAGTCCTAAACATCCTTCATAGCATCATTCATCAAGGAATCACCTCTGCACACATCATTCATTTGAAATAGAACAATCTTAAGTAGGAAGACATGAAATTTTAAGTATAATGGACACCACCACTTGAAAAACCTTGTGCAGTACTAGAAACATACAAGATCTTCATGAAATTCTTCTAGATGAGTCTTAATAACTCATACAACACCTTCAGATACACCTCTAACTCTCCATAGCAAATATATTGTGCTGCATACCTTAAACATGCATACTAAGATCAAACAACCATCTCGAACACACTGTAACACACTGTCATTGAGAAACTAACTTTGAGGAGCACAAAAACACCTGAAACTGCAAAGATGTATATAATACACATCCCTGGACATGTCCACAAAACGACATAGGTGTTTAAGGTAAAAATTTGATGAAGAAGATTTGTTAATGTTTAGGGTTGATTTTTCTAGTTTTTATGAATCCTCCTTTCACCTCTAAACATTCAAGGACTTTAGCCAAGTAGGAAATCTACTACAGGCCTTCAGTCTCTTAGAATATAGGAGAAAATTGGAATTGTATGATTTAGTTGTTCAATTAAGCCTAATTATGCTCAAAACCCTAATTATGCAAATTTGGAAGCAAACAGACAAATCACGAAAAATGCTTGCACACAGAGATATAAAATGACATTCAAATGCATACCAGATTTCAAAGTTTGGAAAATGGAAAAGTTGGGGACTAATGATTAGGCGCCCTAGTTCAGTGCCATACTTTTGGTCAAGATCTGGAAACCTTGTCTGCAACCTGTTACTATTGTTCTAGAGATTTTTTCGTTATGGGATCCAGAGGACTAATGGATGGGTGCCCAAGTCCAGGCCCCTACCTTCTTCTCTGATCTGCAATTCCAATAGTCTGCACTACTCTCCTGCAACTCCACTTTTTCTGCTCCCACAACCTGTAACATGCAATCACAGAAAAATGGGTTGGGGGTTGTGGTCTTTAGAGGTTTGCCTCTATCAAGGCCCAGAGAGACATTTAAGTCTTCCAAACACCGTTGTCAAATAAAGAGTGCATATCCCTATGGGATAGAGGCAAAATCTAAATGATAAATGATTGAAAACATAAATGATATCACCTTATAGTGAAGATCTCATGGAAGGAAGATGCTCTTCATACCATGAGGAGAAGTATGCCAAATTTGCAAATACAAACACATGAACAACACAAATTCTACTCTATAACACACAATGAATGCCTTGAATCACTTCTACACAATCTCATGAATCAAAATTGCCATCTAGTTTACAAATGAATGCCTAAACATGCTTATATATGCAACTACAAACATTCCCGCTAAGAATTTCGTAATTCAAAGTTACCATGTCGGCGTAGGACCTAAATAATGGTCATAAACCGACACTTAAAAATTAGGCCTAACCTAAAATAGGGCAAGACTAGGGTGCAGGCACCCAAGTCCTCCCCCCTATTTTAGGTAGGAATCATGTCAAGTGCACCCGCTAAGTCCCATTTTCCATGAAACTTTAGGGTTTTCTCATCGGGATGCCAGATTAACATGAAAAATGCTCTAAATACATTCTAAAGACCCAAGAGCTAAACCTTAGGAGGAAAAAGCCTCCAAGGGGACATTTTTTGATGTAACATTTAGCCCCCACTTTAGTGTATGTATAAATGCAAGGCCAATACATGCATTAAAATATGGTCAACAAACACAGCAAACATGCCAAGCACGAACAAGACATGCCAATCACAAAGAAGATAGTAACAAGCACACAAAACATGGAGAAGAGAGTTATAGTCATGCAAAACACAGAGAATACAACATTGAAGACACACAAAACACAATGAATACAGTGAATGTAGTGAAGACAGTGATGATTTTTTTTCTTTTTATTTTCATAAATATAAAATGCAGATGCAAGTGCAAGGAAAGTAAACACACCACCCATAATGCAGGAGGGACTCATCTCCACTGGTCTTTAATACTACATATGGGGAAATAGACATGCCAAATAAATCAAGCACACCATACAATTCAAACATGCCATACAAATCCCAAAGCATAGGAGGGACTCATCGCCACCAGTCTTTAAGACTATGCTTGGGAACAAACACACAATACACACACACTTGGAAGACATGGAGAAAACACGACAGACGAGCGATGGAGTGTCCCTATTTCTAGGTTCAACACCATATCAGGAACATTATAGGCACACACTAACAATTGGGCTTCACCACAATAATCACCGAAGAGACGCTTAAGGGTTGAGTTAGTCACAAAACCGCTCCCTGCCTCGCAATGAGGACTTTTGAAAATGACAGGATGTGCACTCCCTTCAAGAAATACACCAGCCTCACCTCATGATGAGGGCTTAAGATAGAAAAGGGATGCAATATCCCCACCTTGTGATGAGGGCTTAAATGATTGCAAACAAATCTCAGAGTGCAGGAGAGACTCATCGCCACTAGTCTTTAAGACTGCACCTGAGAACAAGCACATTGCTAACATCTACAATAGACAACTTACCTTATATATGCCCCCACCTTAAGGTGGTTGATATCAGGTATCGATATCAAGTACATTAAGGTAGGAAGAAAACACACAAAGGAACACAAGCTCTTGTAAAGCCCATGCCCCTGGGAGGTGACATGTACTTTACAATTGCCAAATGTTACCACAAACACATTCTTGCAAGAAAAGTGTTAGCATCTAAATAATCATGATAAACAACAATGCATATGATCAACCACATAAAGAACCAATGAATGCAAGATTCAAGATAGACAAAGTGCACGGAGCAACACTATTGTTATGTTTTGTAAGTATGATAAGACACCATCAAGATCACATGACAAAGTGCATGGAGTGATTCTACTAGCCAAGCGTCGGATAATATATATCAATCATATCATCATTTAAGAACTAAGTCCAATTTTTGATTTCTCACTAAAGGGACACTAGGTCTTCATCAGTATAATCTATTTTTCATCATCCACCTGCTAGATAGAATCATGAGAGGAAGGGAAACAATAGATCGAGAGAGGAGAAACAAGTGCCTTATGGACAGTCATGTAGGAGGGTGCCCCCAAATCACCAACCGCAACGCTATATCCATAAGACACAACACACAACAGTGAAAATAGAGGAGAATCAAGATAGAAGAATGATGAGACAAATAGAAGGTCACAGTAGAGGCAGTCTCTTGGTATCCTGGACCTTACAAGAGAATCAAAGGTCATCCCAAGAGGCCTAAACAACACATAACACATCACGGGGGAAATACATCATGAGAGATAAAAGGGTTAGAAATACTTACCTAATTCATCCCAATGTTAAGAACATACATATCTAGGAAGATGCCACCCTTGAGAGCAATTATAATATTGGTTACAACAAGTGTGGCTTAAAGATGTAGAAATATTTACCTGATTCAAAGAGATGCTTCCCAGTGGACAATTATTTTCTATCATCCCAAGATATCTCACATGTCATTTTGGTTTTGTTGATATTACATTAACATTGAGTTAATGATGATGAGAGGCTTTGGTCGGTTTCAAGGAACAGTATCCAATATCGGCTGTGTAGTTAATTCTAGCAACTTGTAAAGGTACTCTAATTCCTTGTTGATTTACACCACATCCATTACCTGCATAGTCATGATTTTTGTATAATATTTGAAATCCACGAACATAGAGAGAGTCCATTTTTTTAGAAGATGGTTAAGCCTCATAGGTCTCATAATTTATAGTATAAGTGAGAGTATTGTCTTTATTTTCTACCAAGGAGACTTTACATTTCCCAAATGCTTTAAAAGATTGTTTAGATGAGATCGATGCTACTTTGGATGTGTCAAGGTTATTGAGTTTATATTCTCCATTAAAGGAAGGAGTAAAATATAATGAACCATGATTATCACCAAAAAGTGCATTTGATGGTGTAGAATCTTTCACAATATCATTTGTGGCTAGAGGCATTGATGAATCAACTCACAAATTGCTTAAGCTCATATGACTGTAAACTAGTTTTTGCATTTCAATATGTAAACAATTATCTGGTTTAAGATCAACATGAATAGTATGAAGTTTATCTTTGAATATGAATTTGACTAAACGATGTAGAGTGGAAGGGATTGCCTCCAATGCATGAATCCAAGGTCTACCAAGAATCATATTGTAGGATAAAGAACCAAGCATGACGTGAATCAGGGTAGGTACAATCATAGGATCCACATATATAGGTAAGGTTATAGTACCTACTGATTGACTATGATGATTATCAAAGCCACGAATGCTAAGTTTATCTGGCTTGATTTGTGATGTGTCAACCTTGATTTTATGTAGTAGGTCAATGCTACAAATATTAAGAGTTGATCCATTGTCAATCATAACTCATTCTACCAACATTTTATTTATTGTGACAAAGATTATAAGTGGGTCACATTCATCTTTTATCAATGGTATCTCATGTGGTTAAAAGAGGATTTCTATTTTTGTCGCATGTATACAATCTAATAGAGCTGCTACATCATTAGGATTAGCAATAGGTAGAACAATCACCTTTTGTAAAGCTTCTTAGAGCATTCCATGGTATGTAGGCGATGTTTGTATCAAATCCCAAAGAGAGATCTTAGCTAGAGTAGCGCGGAGTTGCTCGACAAGATCATATTCTTGACCACTTTTATGAGTAAGATGAGGTGGTGGAGGGAGCATAGGTTGAGAACATGGAAGAGAGACTGATACATGTGGTGCTTACTTACTTTGCTTGTTATTATGGGTGTTGCATGTGTGAGCAATCATGTTGTGGTGTGGTTGTTGTAACACATGTTGAACACCTTGACTTGGTTGAGAAATTTATTGTGCATATTTGTAGATGTGATCGGGAGGTCTACCTTGAACTGTAACCACTAGATTTAAGAAAGAAGGTGCACTAGGTGCCCCTTAGACAATCATCTTAGGAATATTTCTACCAAGTCTATTAATAAAGATTGAATTAACATTATTTTTCTCTTAATTGTACCCAACATCTATCCCTAGAGGATTTAATGTGAGAGACCTTTTCTCATCCATTAATGCTACATATTGGCTAGGGAGAGCATTGGGATGAGAGGAAGATATGGTTTTGAACTAGGTAGAATGGAGCTATCCATAGTCTTCTCATCGAATTTTCTTTAGTTTTCAATCAAAGGTGGAAGTCTAATGGATTATCCATAGAGATCTCATGCACCAAATTATCATTAGGTGAAATGGTCTTTTTCCACCCATGAAGAATCCTTCTTGAGAGGGAGCCCTTTATCCATTGGTGTTTCATTTTTCAAAGATGGTAGGGTAATGTTTAATAATGTGTCAATGATTTCATCCTCTTGTGTTAGTATATCCTCATAGAAGGAATCAGTTTTTGTGTCATCATCGCATGCTTTAAGAGGAGCTTCACACTCATTATTCTCAATGTGTCTTCTTATATCTTCTACTACCCAAGGGTATGTATTCATGAGAGATGTGAATTTTTCAAAATCAGATACATAGTCAAGGATTTCAAATGAAGATCATTTAAATATATCCTTGTGATACATAGCTTGTATGTAAGTGAGAACATGAGGATTCATATTAAGAAATTTGTAGAAACTCTTGAAGTTTTTGATATATGCATGTAAAGATACCAAAGAGAAATGAGATAAAGATTCCATGGTGAAATTTATTGTAACATCAATGTAAAATCATATTTTAAAATCTTTTCAAAAGTTATGCAAAAGACAAGTGCAAATTATGTGTAAAAATGACCTAAAATGCTTGATTTTTTTCAACGTTTTCAATGCAAATAAGTGAAAGAAAGGGTGTTGTAAGGAAATTTATCAGGGGAAGTAAATAATATGTCTAATATCAGTCCAATAAATAAATAATATTCTTCACAACATGCTTTTTATGCAAACCTAGGATTATGACAAGTCAAAACCTAGTGGAAATACACTAAAACATGCAATTTTTCACAAATGTTCAATGCAAAGACCTAATAAAAGGGGTGTTGTAAAGAATTTCAGGAGGTTAAAAATATTATAGCAGTAATATCAGTCATCTCAAGGCATAAAATCCATCACAACATGCTTGGAGTGCAAATCTAGGTCAAACCCTAGTGAAAATATAGCCAAAATATGCAATTTTTACCAAATTTTCAATGCAAGGGCCCAATAAAAAGGTGTTGTATATAATTTTAGGAGGTGTAGAATATTATAGAAGTAATATTAGTCACCTAAATCCATAAAGTCTATCACAACACACTTGGAGTGCAAATCTAGGTCAAACCCTAGGGAAAATATAGCGAAAATATGTAATTTTTTACCAATTTTTCATTGTAAGAGCCCAATAAAGAGGCATTGTAAAGAATTTTAGGAGGGATAGAAGATAATAATCCTGATAACAGACAATTAGTGTAGAAAAATCCTTTACAACACTCCTCAGATGCAATTCTAAAGAGATGATAAGGCCAAATCTAGTAAAAAAATAAGGTTTTCAAACCCTAGGCATGAAATTTTGCAAGCAAACCACTATCATGAAACACTACAGTTAGAAATAAATCCTAATGAGTTTTTTTAAAAGGGTAGTAAAATCTGAACCAAGATTTTGACTACAAACCCTAGCTAATGCAAAACTATGTTATATGAAAAAATGCACAATTTCAAGCAATTTTTATCAATTTAAGCATTAAAATGCAATCTAAATTAATAATGAATGAAACATTTCTGTATTTTAAATTAGATCTGATGAGAATGATAGAAATTTATTGAAATTAAATGCAAATTAATTCAAATTATATGAAAATGCAAGGTAAAAATACCAATTTTTTTTTAATTTTCCAATTCTTCAATTTTTTTGTAATTTTAAAAATGCAACAAGATGAACAATGATATGAATGAATGAATGCAAATCTAAAGCACAACACTCAGCAAGGTGAAAATTTAATTAAAAACATAGGTTCACAAAAATGTTTAAGGTGAAAAATTGATGAAGAGTATTTGTTAATGTTTAGGGTTGATTTTGCTAGTTTGTATCAATCCTCCTTTCACCTCTAAACATTCAAGGACTTCAGACAAGTAGGAAATCTACTAAAGGCCTTCGTTCACTTAGAATATAGGGGAAAATTGGAATTGTATGCTTTAGTTGTTCAATTAAGCCTAATTGTGCTCAAAACCCTAATTATACAAATTCAGAAGCAAACGAATAATTAACGGAAAATGCTTGCACAAAGAGATATAAAATGACAATCAAATGCATACTAGATTTCAAAGTTTAGAAAATAGAAAAGTTAGGGACTAATGAGCGGGTGCCCTAGTCTAGTGCCATACTTTTTGTCGAGATCTGGAAACCTTATCTGCAAGTTGTTCCCGTTGTTCTGAAGATTTTTTCATTGCAGGATCCAGAGGACTAATGAGCGAGTGCTTGGGTCCAAGTCCCTATTTTCTTCTTTGATCTACAATTCTGACAGTTTGCACTACTCTCCTATAACTCCACTTTTTCTTCTCCTATAACCTGTAACCTACAATCATGGAAAAATGGGTTAGGGGTTGTGGTGTTTATCTAGGCTTGCCTCAATCAAAGCCCTGGAGAGACATTCAAGTCTTCTGAACACTATTGTTAGATAAAGAGTGCATATCCCTGCAGGATAGAGGTAAAATCCAAATGATAAATGATTGAAAACACAATTGATATCACCTTGTAGTGAAGATCTCATGGAAGGAAGATGCTCTTCATGCCATGAGGAGATGGATGTCAAATCTACAAATAAAAACACATGAACAACACAAATTCTACTCTGTAACACACAATGAATACCTTGAATCACTTCTACACAAGCTCACGAATCAAAATTACCATCTAGTTTACAAATGAATGCCTAAACATGCTTATATATGCAACTACAAACATTCTCGCTAAGAATTTCGTAATTCAAACTTACCGTGTCGGCATAGTACCTAAATAACGGTCATAAATTGACACTTTAAAAGTAGGCCTAACCTAAAATAGGGTAGGACTAGGGCATGGGTGCCCAAGTCCTTCCCCCCTATTTTAGGAAGGAATCATGTCAAGTGCACCCCCTAAGTCCCATTTGCCATGAAACTTCAGGTTTTTCTCATCGAGATGTCAGATTAACATGAAAAATACTCTAAATGCATTCTAAAGACCTAAGAGCTAAACCTTAGGATGCAAAAGCCCCCAAGGGAACATTTTTTGATGTAACAATAGGCAATTCTTCTCTTCTGGAGGAATGCGGAGCATTTCAACAAGATTTCAACATAATTTTTCTTAGACAGAATACAAACTGGAACTCTACCACTTATAACTTTTACTACAAAAGGTGTAGAGACTTAAAAATTTGGAAATAGAACCTTCACAAGACACTGAGATTAACTTCCAAATCATAGGACCTCATCTTCAAATGCGAAGGAATGTAGAGCCAAATATTGCCGCATAGTGAATATCTTCTTTAGAACCAACACTGTCTTCAAACTATCAACTGCAAAACACCCTTTTGGTAATCCAAACACCATGAAACTTGGAACATACATGCTTTGACACTAGATGAAGCTATATTCCAATCCATAGAGGCACAACATCAAAAGCATGAAAATGCAGAGCAATTTCCTAAACAAACTTCAAAATAGTCTTCTTGTAGCAGAAACGTTCACCAACTTCTGGAGGCCAAAACCTTCATATAACAACATATACATCCTTGAGAAAAATAAGAAGGATCAAAAAACATGCCATAGGACATAAGTAACATCTTTTCATGCTCAACATAGATTGATATATCATCATTCATCTTAGTGTTTCTAATTCTCATCTTAATGTTTCTTCATGAGAACATGACATCCAACAATGAACTGTATCTTCTCTACTAGATAGGACATGAGATCCAACCATGAACTTGTAATTCCCATCTTATTATATCTACTTTGTTGTCATTGGATAAGACATTGCATCCAACCATGAGCTTCTAATTCCCATCTTAATGTATCTTCTTTAGGACATGACATCCAACCATGAACACCATCACACATCCATGACAGTGTTGACATCAATGACATCCAAATGCTAACACATTTATATTTTTGGCAAACTTGTAGTGTAGACCACCACCCTATTTATCTTTCGTACACTAGGTATTCTTCCTCATAGACTAGGGTTAATACTCTTAGTTTTATTTATTGTCACTGTTGTTATTTCCTAGATGCACTTAGGAAATAGGAGCACACATGTTTATTTTCATCTTTCTATAGTGGTTTCCCATGGAGGTCAAAAGACCTTAATAGGGCCTTGACCTGAAGGCAAGGTTCCAAGTAGTCCTAACCATTTTTCTTAGTCTATGTTGTGCAGGTTGAAGGAAGGATCTAAACACACTGGAGTTTGTTAATTTCTTCCCTATTCGTTTTCATCATTTATTTCTTCATTATCACTTGATTAAATCTATTTATTTGTCAATTTGTTAGTGTATTATACTGTTGCATGCTCATTCTGGTTCAGTGTGTAGACTAGATCAGATAGGAGACCCGAATTTGATTGTATAATATAATTTTTTTGTGTTTTATTTCCATACAGACAATAGCATGACACATAGACATCCCTACAACGTGCTAGTGTGTTGGGCTGAGACTCTCTCCCTTCGATGCCAAGTTCCTCTTTATTTCCTATTTTTTTCTCTATATTTGTTTCCATGATCTTGTTCTTAGATTTATAGACATCATAGTTTTTTTATTGTGCCTTAGTGTTCTTGCTTATCAAAAATTGTTGATTTCTAAGTATAGAGAAAATTAGGATCTAGCTAGAGTTGTTTTCTTCCTAGTTGGATAACAGCAGAATACTCTTCCTTGAAGCTAGTTAGATTCTCATATAATTGGAAAACTTTGCTTCTAGTTAGATTACATTGTTTAATCTATTGTAAAGTCCAAATTTTTACTTTACATTTTGGTGAACCCGACTATGTTCACTTGCATTTTTCTTATCATTCTACTTTACTTCTTCACTTTTTCTTTGGTTTAGTGGAAATAAGTATTTGATCATGTCAGATCTATTTCTCCAAACCCTCACCACTTTCAATAATCCTTTTATTAGTGAAGACTTTGACATGCTTTATGAAGCCCTTGATGAATTCATCCATGTCACTTCTTCCTCTTCTAAACTAAAATAAATTTATTCTAAACAAATGATTAATACAATTTATGTTTTTGACTCTACATAAGAACTTGTGAAATTGAAAATTGTGGTGCACCTTCATTCTAAAACTCAAGAAACTTGTAAACCAGTGATCACTATTCAAGGTGCCTCAAACACACCTCAACAATTGAATTACTTAATAGAAGTTGCAATATCTATAACATTAAATGTGTCATGGCCTCCTCATTATCATGTGGTAGCCCACTCATATAATAAAAGGAGAAATAAATGACTACACATGTCCCTATTTCCCTCCTAGCTTCTTCACCTATTCTTTCTCTAGCTCACCATTTGTCCCAGAAGCCTCTGATAGAGTATGATCTTGAAGAGCAGCTTCGTGCTACTCCAGCCAAGATTTCTCTTTGGGATATTGTTCAAACTTCACCAACATATCATGCAATGCTCCAAGAAGCTTTACAAAAGATCCCAATAGAATCTTTTTCTAAGACAAATTATATAGCTTCTTTGCTTGATTGTATTTATACAAATTATCCTAATATTGTCTTTCAATAGTATGAGTTACCTTCTTGAGAAGTGAAAAAAAAATGATCCTATTCTTATCATTGTTGGGATTAATTATTTTGGTATCAAATGTATCCTTATTGATAATGGTTCATGTCTCAACATTTGTGGTGTAGACCTATTAAACCACATCAATATTGATACATCTTATATATCTCCCACCAATCATTCTATTCATGGCTTTAACAATGTTGGTAGACAAACTTTAGGCACAATCATATTACCAATTGAATTGGGCCCTATTACTTTGCCTACTCTCATTCATGTCATGTCTGGTGATTTATCTTATAATCTCCTTCTTTATAGATTGTGGATTCATGCCATGGGCATAGTTTCATCTACCTTATATGGCTCTATTAAATTAATTCATGAAAACAAAACTTATACAATAAAAGTTGATTTGGATACTATGCAATATTTTCAACAAGTGGATCCTAAGATTCAACCTGATACTTCTCTTACTCTTCAAAATCTTATTCCTTCTTCTTCAATAAAAGATGATTCCCCATCTCCAACCCCTACCCAAGAGATTGATAATGGCATAGACTCATCTTAAAATCCATGTCTAGGCAATGATTGGGGTTTGTTGGATTTTACATCATCCTTTATTGGATAGTATAAAATAAACCCCTCTCATTGTAACATTCCAAAATTTTCTTCTAATTCTTTACTTCTAAACACTTCTTCTACATTGACAAAAATTTCTTCCCCTTCCTCTCCTAAAGATAAGTGTGCTTATACTTGTTGCATTGATTATGCCACTAACAGTGATCCTCTGTCCTTTAAGGAGATGCAATCCCATTATGGCCATGGTTTTCATATTCTTTCTAGTATTGGTTATAAAGGCAATGGATGTGGATGAAAGGAGTAGGGTATCAAGATCCCTTTAGAGTCTAATTTGTATTGCTCTTCTGTGGTCTTGGATACCATCCTACTCAACCCTCTAAAACCTCCTACTAGAACTATTTAGATGTTAATATGATTTTGACTTCTTTAAGTTCTTTCTCTCTTCCTCTTCTATATCCTAAACTCATATCAAATGATTTTGATTATCACATTCCTCCCCTTCATTCTTTTTCTATAGATGAAGCTCTTGCAAAATTTCTGGGGGTTTATGATCGTATGCCACTTTATCATCATGATCATGGATTTCCCTTTTGTCTCAATACATAGACATAATTTGGGGAATCTATTGACTTATCTAATGATATTCTTTTCTCCCCTAGTAACTCTCATGAATACCCTTCTTCATCTAATCCTCAAGACCATAGTACTCTCCTCGTTGGAGATACTATTAATGTTTTGGTAGATTCTAAAGATAAGGATAAGGTTATACAAATTGGGAAATGCTTGTCCTCATAAGAGAGACAACTGCATTTGGATCTCTTAAATGAATTTCCTGACTTATTTGCTTGGTCATATGAGGATATGCCTGGTATTGACCCAAATGTTGTAGTCCATAATATTGTGCTTTATCTCGATGCCCAACCAATAAATAAAAAATTCATAAAATGAATCCCAAGGTCTCTTTAATGGTCAAGGATGAGATAGAAAAGTTTTTAAAAGTTGGCTTTATCCACCCCATTGACTACTCACCTTGGATTTCAAATATCATTGTTGTCACTAAACCTGACAATTGTATTTGAATTTGCTTTGATTTTTGTGATCTAAACAAAACATCTTTAAAATTTATAACTTTCCTCTACTAAATATGGACATATAGTTGATTCAACAAATAATCATTCTTTACTTTCTTTTATGGATGGTTTTTTTGGTTACAATCAAATTCTCATCAACCCCGAAGATTAGTATAAAACCACTTTTACTTCACCTTGGGGAAATTTTTGTTATGTTGTCATGTCATTTGGACTTAAGAATGCTAGTGCAACTTACCAACATGTGATGACCCTTATCTTCCATAATTTCATTCACAATATCTTAGAAGACTATGTTGATGATATCTTGGCCAAATCCGTTTTGCATCAAGATCATGCACATAATCTTCATCATATCTTTGAAAGTATTCGCTTATACAACATGTGACTTAATCCTCATAAGTGTATCTTAGGTGTTGACTCTAGAAAAATATTGGGATTTATAGTTTCACATCATGGTATTGAGGTGGATATGAACAAAATCGATGCTATTGTGAATATGCCACCACTAAAAAATATATCTCAACTTCATAGTTTACAAGGACAAATTCAGGTTATCCACCGATTCATTTCACAACTTGTAGATCAAACTCATCCATTTACACACCTTAAAAATAATGTTTGTTTGATTGACCTAAGAATCACCAAAAAGCCTTTCATGATCTTAAGCACTATTTGGCTAATCCTCCTATCTTAATGTCAGCCATTGCTGGAGAACCTTTTCTTCTCTATACTTCTATGTCATCTCATGCTTTAGCAACTTTATTATCCCAACATGATGATGCAAGTAAGGAATGTGTTGTCTACTATATCAACTAAACCTTACTCAACAATGAGACTCATTACTCCACATTAGAGAAACAATATCTAGCTATTATATTTTTGATGCATAAGCTCAAACATTATCTTATCCATATTGAAATGCATGTTATCATCAAGTTTGATCTATTAAAACATCTCTTCTCTAATACACATTTGTCAAGACACTTAGCTAAGTGGGTGATGTTGCTTACTGAGTTTGACCTAAAATTTGTCTCTCGAAAGGAAACCAAAGGACAAACCGTAGTTGACCATTTGGTTGAAGCTTCTTCTCCTTTTACTATTCCTAATCAGGACTCTTATCTTGATGTCCATATCCTTTCTTTGGATGACGATCATCCATGGGAATTATTCTTTGATGGATCTAGGTGTTGAACTAGCTCCGAAGCTAGTTTAATAATGGTTCCTCCTTCTACAAATCTAATTCCCCTTTCTTTCTATCTAAATTTTTTTTGTACTAATAACATCACTAAGTATGAAGCCCTTATTGTTGGCTTGCATGTCGCATTGTCTCTTCATATCAAATCCATTCATATATGGTGATTCGTAGCTGATTATAAAGTAAGTCACTAGATCTTATCAGGCTAAGAAGTATAAGATCTTAGTATTGAGACTTAGCTTTATCATTGCTCAATCAGTTTTCCTCTTTCACTATCGATACTATTCCACATAAAGACAATCGTCATGCAAATGCAATGGAAAGCGCTACTTCCTTTATACCATTTGATTGTTCCACAAATTATTATCACTTCGTAATTCACACTCTTTCTCCACCTAATATTATTGATAATTCTTCTTTTAATACTTGCTTTTGTTACAGTGTTGATTTTGAGGAATGGTACTCCCATATATTAATTATGTATGTGATGGTACCTTCCCAAATGATTTTTCAAAAAGTCCTTGAACTCACATTTGTAAGATCATAGTAAAATATTTCATCCTTTATAATGATCTCTATCATAAAGCCTACAATGGTCTTATGCTTCATTGCTTAACTAAGGTTGAAATTCCCATTTCCCTAGAAGAGGCCCATTCAGGTGCCTATGGGGGAAATTTTGCTGGACAAGCCTTAGTTCAAAAGTTGCTCCAAATGGGTTTGTTGATAACTGAGAGGGGGGGTGAATCAGTTATCCTAATTATTTCTTCTTCCTGAACTTTCTTATTAATCAATGTAGCATTAAATCAAACAAGCAAATATAACCATGAAAATAGAGATACACATGACACAATATTTTTGATGTGGAAACCTTGTTAAGGGAGAAAACCACGGGGTGATTAACCCAAAGATTATTCTCTGTTAGAAGAATAAGGAAATACAAAATGGCACTTGCCAATTAGGGCTCACTGCCCGAGCACACTACCTACAAAGAGACACACTGTCTACAAAAGAGTGTTATACAATACTTGAACTGATTGGTAGCATCTGCAAATGCTAGAGTCTAGCTCCGATTAGGCTTAGTATACTGATCTGCTGCACTTCATCTTTCCTTTTCCCTTAAGCTTCTTTCCTTTCACATACCGGACCTTCCTTACTGCTTCTACTCTATACTTCTACTTTTATTCGCACATAACTAACCACAACAACAACTCTCACAACTGAATCCATCATGTATATATATCTGCATAGGTAATTTCATCACCTTTCTAGTCGACACCCGGAATAGTCAATCTTTTCACTAATTCTGATCAGTCGGCTGAATCCTTGCACATCAAGTAATGCGGATCAAGTATATGCTTGTATAAATCATTAATCATGTCGGCCAGACATGATTCATGCCTTCATAACCTTTACCACAATCAGTAACTCATCTAGAAAGTAGTCTGATGTTCTATCAGTCAGTTCTTCCTCTGTTCACACAGTCACTCAAGAATCTGGTACTCAACTATCCATATCTTTTTCCTCATCTATCACCGAAGGCTAAATCCTTGGAATATACCACTCAAGGTAGTCCTCTTGACTTCCCCAAATTCACACTACACCAAGATACTTCCTCTAAGAGATCTGGACCTGTCTGTCGTACCTTGCCACATGCTCTGTTCTTGTTTACCGGACCACAACATTCTTCACTCTGACTTCCGATAGAGACACACCATGTCCTACGGATGTGTGGGATGAACTTTGTTGCCATCAATGACAACAATCATGAATCCATATAGTGTCTCTTGCCAACAATCTCCCCCTTTGGCATTGATGGCAACACTTAGTGAAAAATGACTAAGTGTTTACACTATGCTCCCCCTTGGCTAATGCTCTATCTTTATATACATTTTTCGGAGCTCCCCCTTAGTTGGATTCCTCATTTTTCACTACTCCTCACTTCCCCTTTGACATCAATGGCAAAGGGTAGGGTCTGCATACCAAAATTTTTAAAAATTTAACTATACTTGGCTGCATAAGTATATATATACAAGTTGTACTTACATATACTTAAGTATGTCTGAAAAGTATGCTTCAGTTGTACAACTTTTGTCACCCAACTCTGCTTCATCCTGTCCAAAATTGAGATGTGACCACTCAATAGGAATGCAAATGCTTCAGCCTTCTTAAGATCTGTCAAATCATTGGTCCGGGCTGTAATCTAAGCATCATTTATGGCCTCATGCATGGCCTCTAACTTAGGGATAATAATCCTTCTAAGTTCACCCATTCAGCTGATTATGTTCTTCCTTTCCTTCTCAAAATTCTTTATTGCATTTGTGATTGCAATAGTTTGACACTCTTGATTTACTATGGAGGAAGAGAGAGGATCAAAACTTTGAGACAAACTTAGTAGTTTATCCTCTTGCTCTTTTATCTTCTTCTCAATCTCTGTTGTTGCTTTGGACCAGGAGATACAAAATTTGTATATTTCACCGCCATCCTTAAGAGCATCTTCTAAGCTCTTTATTCCAATACTGATATTTCTCCTATCATTAGTGATTAATCCTTGTACCTCTGAGAATCTCTTATCCAAAAACTCCTTCTGGACCTTTTCTTCAGCTGATTTTTCTAGAGAATCAAAATGTGTACTAACATTGTTGACTAAGGTTTTGAGATTATCGAAAGAGGAGGCTATGGGATCCTTCTGAAATGATGGCATAATCTTTTCTAGCACTCTGGAAGCAGCTTCTGTCATCTCACAGTCTTCCATATGAGACTTTAGGAGTTTTTCATTAGCCTTAGCGTTAGCAAATGAAGCTATCTTCATTGTCTGTACCAGAGAAAGAGAATCAAAATTGAATGGACCTTGTAGAAGCTCCGGTTCATCAATCTCCATTGTTTCTTTTGATGCAGAGGCACCCACACTATAACCTTAACATACAGCATGGATGTCTGCAGCCCAACCTCATCATCATCATCATCATCATCATCATCATATTTGACTTGACACTGTCAGCATCATCATCATATTTCACCTGCCGACCGATATCCTCCTGATGACAAGCCCTCGCCCGTTTGCATGTCAACAGCATCACCTTATTCGATTATCGACAGCATCATCATGTTCGACCAGCGCGAACATCCTCCTGCCGTCCACTGTTCACTTCAACGACAACTTCTGTCTTCACTATCTTCAGCATCATGATATTCAACATCATGATAATCAACAGGATAAAGAACATCCGGTTCCTCCCATTTATCCTGATGATGACAAACCTTAACTCCTCGCACCGTCCCCTCGATGCTTACGTCACCCCGATATCCTGATGACGTATATCCTGATGATGATGACGTCACCCACAGCTCCTCAATATCCTGCTGCTCTGAAATATCCTGATGACGTATATCCTGATGGTGATGACGTCATATCCTGCTGTTGGCCAAACTTAGTTTTTTTCAGCCCGCGATCAACCCGATCTTCTTCCTGATGCCGATGCACCCCTCCTCGGCTCCTCCTGATGATGATCACCCCGACGCACCTTCACTTCATACAATCAAAAGCATCATGCTCTTCTCCATTTATCGGACGATGATGCCCGAAGCGACTGCAGGATATAAGCAGAAATATCCTGATGATGCCGTTTTAATGAATTTTCAACCTTAGCGGATTTTCACTGTTCTGATCCGCCGAACCTCCTGGGATGTCCCGATCCACTCTCAGGGTGATCTTCCACACTTTAACAGCTTGACCTAGCACATACCCATGCTAGGGTCTTCAACACCTTTCAGCCGCGATCCTGCACACCTGCATGCGAACAAACTAACTAACACCTACCCTACTGTACATCGCCATTCCACCGATCCGACGAATCAATCGGTGGAATGGATCAGCAAATCCATGAAACCACCCAAACCAGCAAATCGATTACACAAAGGAGATCAAACAGAAGATGAAAACAGGATCTTTATTGATTTCAAAGATGTAATACAATATACTGTCTCTCACACAGCACACTCTAACTCCTCTACTCAATGCAATACTATACTACCGATCGATGATCTACAGTCAATCGATCCTCATGCTTAAATAGATTTTCCTACGAGTACTACTGACCCGACTCCAAGCGGCTGGGAACTCTCCAGGCGGCTGGGAGATCCAACCGAACATACATCATGACAACTGTCCTAACAAACTGGCTAAAAATAGTAAAAGCATAGTCAGCATGATCTTATCATGATCAGCATGACCTTATTACATGCATTTGGTCTTATCAGACCTTCTTGAAAACATAAACAAGACCTAAAACAACTAACTGCCTCATGAAGGCCAGTTGTCAGGTAGGTGCTCCTGCACCATACTCCCCAACAGAAAAGAACTCATGTCCCATGAGTTTAGTATGTGGAAGTCCTCCACCTTTACACTTTGCCTTTGCAATATTCTGACCTGTTCCAGCTTTGTCCTCTGCTGGCTCTTGGCTGCTCCAAGACTTCTGTACTGTACCTTGCTTTCTGGCAAGTAAATCCTCATGCCTGTCAATGTAGGCCTTTCTTAGGTTGTCTTTGTGCTTGTCAGAATGTCTGACCAGAACCTCTGTCTGAACTGCCTCTTGAACTTCTGCAATGTTCAATCCTGTCTCCCTTTCAATCTTTATAGGACAAACAATAGTCCCAACTATGACAACATCCTTGTCATTCCTCTCAACTGATTGCTGTGTGCAAACCTATTTCTGCACCTGCTGCTGACCTCTGTCAGTCACAACTAAAACTTTCTTCAACCTGTTGTCCTGAACAACTTCTTTCTCTGCAGTATCCTCATCTGCTTTTATGCTTGCTCTTCTAGGCATCTGCACAAATTCCTTCTTTCCCATTAAAATGATTTTGGCTGCCCCCTGTGCTGCAGCATCTGCCTGCAATGGCATTAACTTAATAGTCTTCCCATCTTTCTTGATGGTATAGGTATTAGCGTACCCATCATACAGTACCCTTCTATCAAATTGCCATGGTCTACCCAATAGTAGATGACAACATTCCATAGGCAAAATATCACACAAAATTCTATCCTGATATGCTCCAATCTAAAAATCCACATATGCCTGTTCAGAGACAAAAAGTGATTGACTATCACTCACCCAAGATGCCTTGTAAGGGTGTGGATGTGGAATCCTTTCCAAATTCAGTTTATCCACCATCTCCTAAGATACCATGTTGTCTGTTGAACCAGTATCAATGACAACCTTACATACTTTACCTTTATTCTTGCATATGGTCTTGAAAAGAGCTCTTCTTTGTGGGGATTCTTTGTCATGTACCTTCATGGTAGTCACTGTTCTTCTCATCATCAGAGACTCTCCACTCTCTGGGTATGCATAATTATCAGGCTCCTTATCCTTTTGATAAGTGTTTGAACTCTGCACACTTTGCTCTACTGTCTCTTCTTGCACAAGTTGTACTCTCTTGTCAGGTGTTCTATCATTTCTGGATGATGAACCTTTGTTTTCTGGACATTTGAAGGATGGATGACCAAACTCACCACAGGTGTAACATTTTCCTGAAAATGTAGTAGAACCTCTACCACCTCCAAATCTGCCTCTATTACCTTTCCATCCACCTCTGAAATCAGACTGTCCCTGTCCTTTACCAGTGTCTTCTTGACCCTCATTGGTTTGCTTTTGTGTAGGGGCTGCTCCTCTTCCCCTCATATGGTTTCCTCTTCCTCTCATGGACTTATCATGTCCTCTATTCATCTTTTCTTCAATCCTGATTGCCATTTGGTAACAATCCTCCACATTCTTAGGGTTAGCTAAAACTAACTCATCCTGTATGTTAAATCTCAAACCAACCAAGTACCTAGCCACCTTTTCTACCTCATTCTCATGATGACCAGATCTCATACTCAACTTGTAAAACTCCTCAGTATATGCCTTCACATCCCTTTCCTTCTGCCTTAAAAATTGCAGTTTCTTAAACATCTGAATTTCATAATCCCTAGGCAAGAATTTACCTTTTATCCTTGCTACCATCTTATCCCATGAAGTGATCTTTGACTTCCCTTGTTTCCTTCTCTCAGATTGTACATAATCCCACCATACCAAAGCATGACCTCCTAACTTGGTCTTTGCAATCTTTACCTTCTGATCCTCAGCAACATCTTCACATTCAAAGTGATTATCCAGTGCAGCAATCCAATCCAGCAACTCATCTTCATTCAAACTTCCAGTATACTTGGAAACATCAACCTTTACCTTAGGTTTATCACTCTGCACTGCCTTTAACAATTTTGCCAATCTCTGGTCTTCAGCATCTAGATCTTCAGCTACCTCTTCATACTCTTCAACAGTATCTTCATCTTCTTCAGACTCACTGTCTGCCACTTCCCTCTTTTTGTTCTTTTCCAGGACTGCAAGCCTGGCTTGAAGTGCTTCAGCAAGCTCCTTCATCTTCCTCATCTCTCTGGCATGTTTCTCCTTCATTTCCTGCAATTCCCTTGCAGTACCACTACCTTTAGGAGGCATTTTTGTCAACCTCTCAATCAACACACAACACAATCAACTCTACCTCTGCCCTTTCGGTGACAGAATCAACACACAACAGCCCAGACCTTTTGCTGAGCTCTGATACCACTATGATGCAGAGGCACCCACACTATAACCTTAACATACAGCATGGATGTCTGCAGCCCAACCTCATCATCATCATCATCATCATCATCATCATCATATTTGACTTGACACTGTCAGCATCATCATCATATTTCACCTGCCGACCGATATCCTCCTGATGACAAGCCCTCGCCCGTTCGCATGTCAACAGCATCACCTTATTCGATTATCGACAGCATCATCATGTTCGACCAGCGCGAACATCCTCCTGCCGTCCACTGTTCACTTCAGCGACAACTTCCGTCTTCACTATCTTCAGCATCATGATATTCAACATCATGATAATCAACAGGATAAAGAACATCCGGTTCCTCCCATTTATCCTGATGATGACAAACCTTAACTCCTCGCACCGTCCCCTCGATGCTTACGTCACCCCGATATCCTGATGACGTATATCCTGATGATGATGACGTCACCCACAGCTCCTCAATATCCTGCTGCTCTGAAATATCCTGATGACGTATATCCTGATGGTGATGACGTCATATCCTGCTGTTGGCCAAACTTAGTTTTTTTCGGCCCGCGATCAACCCAATCTTCTTCCTGATGCCGATGCACCCCTCCTCGGCTCCTCCTGATGATGATCACCCCGACGCACCTTCACTTTATACAATCAAAAGCATCATGCTCTTCTCCATTTATCGGATGATGATGCCCGAAGCGACTGCAGGATATAAGCAGAAATATCCTGATGATGCCGTTTTAATGAATTTTCAACCTTAGCGGATTTTCACTGTTCTGATCCGCCGAACCTCCTGGGATGTCCCAATCCACTCTCAGGGTGATCTTCCACACTTTAACAGCTCGACCTAGCACATACCCATGCTAGGGTCTTCAACACCTTTCAGCCGCGATCCTGCACACCTGCATGCGAACAAACAAACTAACACCTACCCTACTGTACATCGCCATTCCACCGATCCGACGAATCAACCGGTGGAATGGATCAGCAAATCCATGAAACCACCCAAACCAGCAAATCGATTACACAAAGGAGATCAAACAGAAGATGAAAACAGGATCTTTATTGATTTCAAAGATGTAATACAATATACAGTCTCTCACACAGCACACTCTAACTCCTCTACTCAATGCAATACTATACTACCGATCGATGATCTACAGTCAACCGATCCTCATGCTTAAATAGATTTTCCTACGAGTACTACTGACCCGACTCCAAGCGGCTGGGAACTCTCCAGGCGGCTGGGAGATCCAACCGAACATACATCATGACAATTGTCCTAACAAACTGGCTAAAAATAGTAAAAGCATAGTCAGCATGATCTTATCATGATCAGTATGACCTTATTACATGCATTTGGTCTTATCAGACCTTCTTGAAAACATAAACAAGACCTAAAACAACTAACTGCCTCATGAAGGCCAGCTGTCAGGTAGGTACTCCTGCACCATAACCTTAACATACAGCATGGATGTCTGCAGCCCAACCTCATCATCATCATCATCATCATCATATTTGACTTGACACTGTCAGCATCATCATCATATTTCACCTGCCGACCGATATCCTCCTGATGACAAGCCCTCGCCCGTTCGCATGTCAACAGCATCACCTTATTCGATTATCGACAGCATCATCATGTTTGACCAGCGCGAACATCCTCCTGCCGTCCACTGTTCACTTCAGCGACAACTTCCGTCTTCACTATCTTCAGCATCATGATATTCAACATCATGATAATCAACAGGATAAAGAACATCCGGTTCCTCCCATTTATCCTGATGATGACAAACCTTAACTCCTCGCACCGTCCCCTCGATGCTTACGTCACCCCGATATCCTGATGACGTATATCCTGATGATGATGACGTCACCCACAGCTCCTCAATATCCTGCTGCTCTAAAATATCCTGATGACGTATATCCTGATGGTGATGACGTCATATCTTGCTGTTGGCCAAACTTAGTTTTTTTCGGCCCGCGATCAACCCGATCTTCTTCCTGATGCCGATGCACCCCTCCTCGGCTCCTCCTGATGATGATCACCCCGATGCACCTTCACTTCATACAATCAAAAGCATCATGCTCTTCTCCATTTATCAGACGATGATGCCCGAAGCGACTGCAGGATATAAGCAGAAATATCCTGATGATGCCGTTTTAATGAATTTTCAACCTTAGTGGATTTTCACTGTTCTGATCCGCCGAACCTCCTGGGATGTCCCGATCCACTCTCAGGGTGATCTTTCACACTTTAACAACTCGACCTAGCACATACCCATGCTAGGGTCTTCAACACCTTTCAGCCGCGATCCTGCACACCTGCATGCGAACAAACTAACTAACACCTACCCTACTGTACATCACCATTCCACCGATCCGACGAATCAACCGATGGAATGGATCAGCAAATCCATGAAACCACCCAAACCAGCAAATCGATTACACAAAGGAGATCAAACAGAAGATGAAAACAGGATCTTTATTGATTTCAAAGATGTAATACAATATACTTTCTCTCACACAGCACACTCTAACTCCTCTGCTCAATGCAATACTATACTACCGATCGATGATCTACAGTCAACCGATCCTCATGCTTAAATAGATTTTCCTACGAGTACTACTGACCCGACTCCAAGCGGCTAGGAACTCTCCAGGCGGCTGGGAGATCCAACCGAACATACATCATGACAACTGTCCTAACAAACTGGCTAAAAATAGTAAAAACATAGTCAGCATGATCTTATCATGATCAGCATGACCTTATTACATGCATTTGGTCTTATCAGACCTTCTTGAAAACATAAACAAGACCTAAAACAACTAACTGCCTCATGAAGGCCAGCTGTCAGGTAGGTGCTCCTGCACCATCTTTGTTCAGGAATTCTTGGACAGATTGTGCAGTGTCTCTTGCCGGAGACAGATGTTTCTTTCCTTCTGTAGCTTTGGAGCTATCCTTAGGAGTTCTGTCTCCTTCTATATTCTCACCACTAGCAGTTGTGGTCTTCTCTGCTGAAGTCTTCTGTCCTTCTACAACCTTAGCACTGTCATCTTCTTTTTCTTTTACCTCTGCTTCTTTCTCCTATGATTTTTCTTCTCCTTTAGATCTGGAGAGTATAGGGGAAACTAGAGGAGAAATGTTAATCTATTCGGGGCCCACCTCTTCTGACATTTTCTCAAGAGTTTCTTCTGCAATATTTGTGGTGGAGGGGTCAGTACCCAAGTCCTCTATGATAGGAAGATTAAATCTTTTGAAGGTTTTCCAGAGAATCTCTTCAGTGTCCTTGGCTACCTTGTCAGTCTCACCAAGCATAAGCTGATTCATCCTTGCCTTGCTTCTGAATTCATCCTTGCAGTCTTTGAATACCATGTTCATTGTCTTGGGATCAATTAAAGGATATAGCTAAATAGCTATCTGTTCCCGGATCTCAAGGTCTTTTGCCATGGCATTGGTCTTTCTCATTTCCAACTCCTTTTCTAAACTCTTAGGAATTAGAGAGATAATTTCAATAAAAGCTTTATTGTAAATCTTCAAAAATTTAATTGTGGCTTCCTCCAGAATCTTTTTATCTGCTTCGTTATAATCATCATAAAATTCTGTTAAGGGTTGTAGGTTCCCATCTACTGTGACTACTTTCACTACATCATCTAAGGAGAGAGTGGGTTTTTCAACAAATTCCTCTTCCTTCTCTTCTTTTCCTTGACCGGTAGAGTGTTTACTGGATGATTTCTTCTTCTTCTTTAGTTTCCTTATCTCCTCATCTGATTCGGTTTCCTCATCATCCTTTAGGCTAACATATGACCTTGTTTCCTTTTTCTTTGTTCTCTTTTCCCCTTTTCTGGATGTCTGGACTTCTGATTTTGAGCTTTTAGCAGGGACAGGTGTTGGTTTCTTTGAAGATTTGGTCCGGGAGGAAGTTTCTACCGGAGCACTTTTCTTGCTTCCCTTTTCTACCTCTTTCTTCTCTTCCTTATCTTTTTGTCTCTTTTCCCAGTTGGCATCAAGTGCCTCCTTTGAGATGCCAAGGCCTTGGGCAATATGTTCTACTTCTTTTCTCACTTTTCTTTTTATCTCTAGTTCTCTGAGTTCCACATGAATTTTTACACTCAGCTCCTCAAAGGTTCTAAACCTCTCTGCCTTTGGATCTTTAGGCTGACTTAGCATGTGTTGAACATGTAGCTCCACAATCTATTCATCTACTTCATACCCCATGGGCATGATCCAAACTATCCTTGGTTCTACTACCTCCATTAGGCACTGATTAGTCTCTACCATAAAGCAGACTATGTCTTTGTATTTCTCAACAAGAGACTGGGGAATCCTTTCTCTTGATTGCATCATGTTTTGAAAGTTTTTGAAGTATCCCCACATGGCTGTATTTCTTGTTTTAGCATCCCCAAGCCCATGCAAATAGTCTCTTATCTGGATGGTAACCGGTCTGTCATTCTGCCATACCTAGCCATTGGATCCAGGAAGCTCATTCATGAAATAAAAGAATAGGCAGAGTAACAAGCCACCATACTTGAAGGAGTTCTTCTTATCCTTCTTGATCTTTTGTAGATTTTCCAATAGTTGGCTAAGAAGTTCACACAGATCATAGTCAACATTTTCTCTTAGCATTTGATAGGCTATGTAAACTGCAGTTCTCGGTACTGAATTTTCCCTACTGGAGTGATAAATCTTGTAACCAATTACTATGGAAGTAAATTTGACATCCGGATCAGTGATGTCTTCAATTGTCATAGCTCTCTTGTCAAATTTTGATCCGGTTGCATCACTTACTATTTGATTCTTGACAGACTTGAGAACATGTATTCCACTGGATGAGTGTAGACCTGTTACTACCTTAATTGCATCTTTGGTGATCTTAAATGGTTTATTCAACCAAAGGAAACTATCATGCACTCTATTCAATACATACTGGACCCATTCATCTTCTTCAAAATAGGGGAAATGAATGCACTGTGCAAAATGCTTATCCCAGATGGCTTTATACTGAGGTTTAATCTCAAAAGAGTCATCTAGCAACTGTTTGTGATAGATATCTACTAACTTTGATTGCCCAAATTCTTCAATACTCACATGTATGTAAACCCTAATGTCTTTGGTGTGCAAGACGCCATGCGGAACACTAGAGAAGGCTCCTAGGGGATCTACCTCCAAGGATTTGTATGGATGTTTCTTGAATGTGGGCTGAGGTCTATCAGAGATCTTTACAATATTCAGAGTAGCCATTATCAAGAGATTTGTAGTGAGATATTTGAAAACAGAAAATACCTTTTGCGCCTTTTGGTTGCACGGAGTTGGTTTGATTAATTTCTGGATGAAATGACTTTTGCAAATGATCTTTGATGAACTTGATGAATTTTGTTGTAGAGCTCCACTTTTTGTTTCTTCTTGAGTGCAAAATAAACAAATGATTAATGAGAAAACCCTTATATTTCTCTGCAAACCCTAATATCAGGTTACAATAAATGCTCGACCAACATTATTCTAGTTTTGCCTTATTTAGATGACTTGAAGAACTAGATCAATCCTAAACTTTAAACAACTTGTGGATTTGCCAAATCTTAACCATAGTTTGTTTGAATGTATTCCTTATGAATCCTTCAATCCGCAACTCTTCTTGTGCTAGTTCCGGCACCAATTGACTGGCTGGGGGAACAAGGTTTTCTTTGTGCCTCCCCCTGAGCCAGAGCTCACTTTTTAATTTCTGGAAGGAATATCAGCACCAGAGTCTGGTGTGGATCCAACCTCTACATTCTCAGTACTTTTCTTCACCCAAATCTTGCTCATCTCACTTTTAACTTCATCCGCATTCATCTTTTGTTTACCCTTGTCTTGATTCTGATTATGATATACTAGACCTCTTTTGTCCTGATTCTTGCTTCTATAGACTTTTGCACTATGACCAGACCTATTGCAGATTTGGCAAACAACATTTCTTGGCATATTTGACTGATATCCACTTGATCTGCATTGATTAGCCATATGACCTATTCTATTGCATGTAAAGCATCTACCACTGAAAGATTTGTTCATTTGCATATTTCTGCATTCATGAGACTTGTGAACATACCTTTGGTAGTTAAAACACTATCCGGAGAAGGATGAATTAGTTTGATTCACTCTTTTTCTGCACTGATTAGCTTTGTGACCAAAGTGATTGCAGCTGTGGCAGTATCCATTGAAGGATGGATATCTTTGAGCATTGGGCTATCTTACCGGAGGTCTTCTAGGCCTATTCCTTGGATTTTCTAATTCAAAATTCTTCTGACTGGATCTAGAGCTTTCTCCTTTCTCATATCCCAAACCACACTTGTCATCTACCCTCTTTTGACTTCCAAGAAGAACTTCAAGTTGAGCAGAACTTATCTTGAATTTCTCTTTATATTCATTTGTTGTTTGAAGATCCCTTTTGAGAGAGACAATTTGATCCTCAAGTTTTTCTTCATTATCTTTGGCATCTTCAAGATCAGATTCAAGATGTCTGATAATTCTATCCATCTGGTGGCAATCTTCTAATTTCTCCTTGAGAGATTGTCTTAGATTGTCTTCAGTTTTTCTTTTCTCTTCAATCTCTTGGGTAAACTTTATAACTCCTGATTCCATTTCATGTCTTACCATAATGACTTCTTTTGATAACTTTTCACATAACTTGGTTTTCTTAGTCAGCTCTTCATTTGCATTATTTGCTTCACTTTGTCTTGCCAATTGCTGAAGCAGTTCCTTTCTCTTTTTCATAGAGAGACTTAATTTGTTTTTTAGTTCTCTCATGAAGTCATCAGCCTGTTTAAGTCTTTCCTTTAATTCATTGACCTCAGAGTTTGACTGTTCAAGATCCTCAAGGGTAGTCTTGAGTTGCTCTTTTAAACCATATGCATCTATTTGGATTCCCAGATCTTCCTCGAGCTGTTAGACTCTTGTTAGGAGGAACTTGGCTCTGATACCAATTGTTGATAACTGAGAGGGGGGGTGAATCAGTTATCCTAATTATTTCTTCTTCCTAAACTTTCTTATTAATCAATGCAGCATTAAATCAAACAAGCAAATATAACCATGAAAATAGAGATACACATGACACAATATTTTTGACATGGAAACCCTGTTAAGGGAGAAAACCACGGGGTGATTAACCCAAAGATTATTCTCTGTTAGAAGAATAAGGAAATACAAAATGGCACTTGCCAATTAGGGCTCACTGCCTGAGCACACTGCCTACAAAGAGACACACTGTCTACAAAAGAGTGTTATACAATACTTGAACTAATTGGTAGCATCTGCAAATGCTGTAGTCCAGTTTTGGTTAGGCTCAGTATACTGATCTGCTGCACTTCATCTTTCCTTTTCCCTTAAGCTTCTTTCCTTTCACATACCAGACCTTCCTTACTGCTTCTGCTCTATACTTCTACTTTTATTTGCACATAACTAACCACAACAACAACTCTCACAACTAAATCCATCGTGTATATATATATCCACATAGGTAATTTCATCACCTTTCTAGTCGGTACCCAGAATAGTCAATCTTTTCACTAATTCTAATCAGTCAGTTGAATCCTTGCACATCAAGTAATGTGGATCAAGTATATGCTTGTATAAATCATTAATCATGTCAGCCAGACATGATTCATGCCTTCATAACCTTTACCACAATCAGTAACTCATACAAAAAGTAGTCTGATGTTCTGTTAGTCAGTTCTTCCTCTGGTCACACAGTCACTCAGGAATCCAGTACTCAACTATCCATATCTTTTTCCTCATCTATCACCAGAGGCTAAATCCTTGGAATATACCACTCAAGGTAGTCCTTTTGACTTCCCCAAATCTACACTGCACCAAGATCCTTCCTCTAAGAGATCCAAACCTGTCTGTCGGACCTTGCCACATGCTTTGTTCTTGTTTACCGAACCACAACATTCTTCACTCTAACTTCTGGTAGAGACACACCATGTCCTGCAGATGTGTGGGATGAACTTTGTTGCCATCAATGACAACAATCATGAATCCATATAGTGTCTCTTGCCAACAAGGTTACTATTGGACAAGCATGGAACAAGATTCCTTCAACTTTGTTAAAAAGTGCCCTCAGTGTCAGTGACATAGCAACTTGATTCGAGGTACTATACAAGAACTTCATGCCCAAATAGCCCCTTGGCCAATTTCTATTTGGGGCTTGGATATCATCAATAAAATTTCTTCTCCTTCTAAAGGTCATACATTCATCATAACTACTACAAATTACTTCACAAAATGGGTCAAAGCTATCCCACTTTGATCCATGACTACTGAGGTTATTTGTCATTTGTTTCTTGATAACATCATTTCTCATTCTGGACTCCCTTCCACCTTTTTTTTTGATAATGGCACTTCATTTAAGAATAAGGATGTGAAGCAATTCCTTGATATATTCCATATTCATCAACACTTTTCTATGCCATACTATCCATAGTCTAATGGCCAAGCAAAACATTCTAATAAAACTATTAAACAATTTCTTTGTTAAATTGTCAACAAACATGGTAAATATTGGCATACTCATCTCTCTTATGAATTATGGACCTATCGCATGAGCAATCTTATGGCTACAGGAACTACTCCATACAATCTTGTCTATGGTGTCGATGCTATTATGCCTTTAGAGTAGGAAATTCTTTCTTTGTGAATTTCACTCCAAGGCCTCATTGATGGTAACACTTATCATAATCAACATCTTTAATAGCTTGAAATTCTTTATGAACAATTTCATAATGCTCTCAAACATCTTCAAGCCTATCAAAAGAATATGAATCGCAGCTACAATTAGAGAGTTTTGTTGTGTGGTTACACAACACACCCCATTTTGCCCCAGCAAAATAGGGACCCATTTTTTTCTTGCTTTTGCTTGGCTTGTTTTGTTTCCCTTTTCTTTGGGTGGAATGGTAAAATGGTATCAGATGTATGTCAAGATCTTATCCTGGGCATGTCAGGATCTTGAAATAGAGATCAATATTTTAAAGTTAGAATTTCCCCACATGGAGCCTACCAATTGAAAGAGGATAAAATTCAAAGCAGTTTTGCCTTTTACAACACCTAGGAATTCCCTAACACCAAGAAGTTATACCTAGTCAAAGTTTAGTCAAATGGTCTTAAAGATGTTCACATTATCCTAACACCTGGACATTAACCTAATGTCCTGATTGAAAAATGGCTAAGTGAAATCAAACATCTACACATCTGCACATGTGTAGACATCAAATTTAACCCATTAAGCTAACTAAACGTCGTGTGCATAGTCACTTGGTATGGATATTCATGGGTATGCATATTAGTTTAATATCTAGACCTTAACTTAGTGTCCAGACATTCGTTAATATCTTGATGATGTGTTTTGGTTGACTTTTCAACTAGACTTAGACTGTGGACAGTACGCTCAAACACTTAACATCTGGACCTTGCCCAATATCCTGATGATGTCATCTAATCTCATTGTAAATAACTAACAAAAGGAGGATGGCATCATCCGGGCATTAAGAGGATGGGACATTTAACATTTCTCAACATCCAAACATTAGCTTAACTTTTGAACTTTCACCAATATCCTTATGACATCAGTTTTCCTCCTACTAAAAGAACCACCTTAAACCATGACATCATCAACACATTTAAACCTGGGGATATGTCGTAGAGCCTAACATCCATATATTTATTAATATCCATGTCCCTACTATTTATGAATAGGAATTGAGATATTCCATGAACCAATCGGATAATGCCACGTGGTATAGATTTGACTTTTCAAGGTAAGCATCTTAATATCTAGACATCCAAGATCAAGGGAGAATGCCTTCAAGCCTTAACATCTACAGTGTCCATTCCCTAGTCAAAGTTGACCAAACATCTACATGATGTCATCCGAATGTATGGACATTTCGAAAGGCACACCATGTTATTCAAATGTCCAGACATTCATCTATATCTCGACCTTGCAATTAATGCTGCGAAAAGAGGTCGTTGGCCATTCAAAATTTCTTGAAAATTAAAGGTTTCACATTTAGTGATCTCTGAGGACTTCTACCAGATGTCCCTAGCCAATGAATCTTGCATTAATTATGCCCTAATCCCCCAATTTTAACACATAAAAGGTTAATTTCAATCATTTTAAACCTACCTAAGCATTCATAAGAGAGATTTATAGAGCCCTAGAAAAATTACAGTGACTGTTGCAAAGATCTTGACCTTGAACAGAATGGTGTGCATAGAGAACAACGTCCAGTAAATAGTGGTTATATAGTGTAAAGCACATATCTAGACAACTTTAATTAGGTTCAAGCTCAAAAAAAGGTATGTAATGGTGAAACCTTACTTTTGTCATTTATGGTAACATAGTAAAAGGCAAATTTGCAACTAGGGTAAAATCTTAGCTACATATGCATACATTATGTTCGGTAAATAATAAAGCGTGAGTATATTGAGAAAATTAAAATGAAACTAATAACATGAAATCTATTTTGAGACATGCATGTATGCCATTGTAGGATACAATGGAGGTTAAGAATCTCAAAAAGGAGGCATAATTCAAGACCGCCATGTTCATATCGCTAGGGGCCACAGGGTTCAACATTGGAAAAATAGGTGAAACACATGGAGGAAACACTAATGCGGACGAGTGGACAACAAGATCAATTCAGGGTAGTGGACATCCAATTTTACAAAAGATATACAATTCTGGGATGTGGCACGTAGGAGGTTTCCCATATGCAGTGGATGCTATTGAACTAATAGCTGCATGTGCAGAGAACTATAATAAGGAGACTAGAAGGGTAGAAAAGGATGACAAGGTGTATGCAGTCTTTTCTGTGAAGGGAATCACAAAGGCATTCCACTTGGCTATGGGTCCCAATCTTTTCAAGATAAATCTTGAGGATCTAGAAAAATAGTACAATAGGTGTTGGGAATTAAGGTGTCTCAACCTTGGTAATTCCTTGCATTATTTTGATTGTATTTATTTATTCATTGCCTATTATGTAAATTAATTGTAAATTCTATATTGTCATCTTGTGGGATGTGGCACGGTGATGTGTCATCCTACATGGAAGATGATAAATTGTAATTTTGTCCTCACGTGAGGAGATAGGTGTCCCACTTTGTGGTAGGGATATTTTGCCATGTGTCGGCATCCTGGATGTTGTGTAAGGGAATATTGACTGTAACGGTCATGACAAATTCCTATGACGAAGTTATGACATGTAAGAGTCAGAAATAGGAGATTCTATGACAGGTGAAGACATGTGTCGAAGAGCATCTTTGAAAAAGCCATCTTTGGGAGCCCCAAGGTGGACTATGACATGTAAGATAATATGCTATTTATAGCCTGTGTATGATAGATTCTCTTACATGTGTAAGTTGTAACTGCTATGACAAATTCTATGACGGTCGTAAGAGTCATAAGAGCATATGTCATAGCCCATTTTTTAAATAGGTGACCTCTTTGAGATGGGGTTTGTAGACAAGTGTTAGAACCATCTTACAATGTTGACCAAATGTCCATAGACATGGGTTTTGGGCCATGAGGCCAAGTTGGACGCCCATTCCAAGATAGAGGCAATTTTGCCTTGTATTTTCTATATAAATAGGTGCTTGGAGGAGAAGATGTACTACAAGTTTTACAGGTACTATTATGCTACCAGATCATCTCCAATAGTTTCGAAGACTCCTACAAGAGCATTGGCTCTAATTTGTATTGTAACCTTCTTTGTTTACATAATACAGTTGAGTAGTGTTTTGGAGTGTGGGTTTTTTGACCCGTAAGTGTTTTCCCCACATATATCTTGTGTCTCTCTTCTTCTGTCATCCTTTCTAGTTTCTATGTTTGTTGCAATATCTCATGTTAATGGTTTAATGTTGCTATAACAGTTAGGATAAATTTGAATTTTCACTCTCCTCCCCTCATTAGATTAATGTAGGAAGCAATTTTTGCACACCTAGCTTCCTTTCAGTTGGTATCAGAGCCGGACTATTTTTTGGTTCTAGCTATTGGGTAGGGGTTTTTTGAGCTAATCTTAGGTTGAGTGGGAGTCTTGTGTAGAGTGTTATGTATCTTGTTGCAGCAAGGAGATGGCAACCACATCCGAAAGCTTAGAGGTTGAGAAATTCAATGGCACTAATTTCAAGTTGTGGAAACTCAAGATGGAGAACCTACTTGTTGATCGTGACCTATGGAAAAACATTGATGGCACTAAACCTACGGCAATGTCACAAGTTGATTGGGACCTCAAAGATCAGAAGGCTAAGGGTCTCATAAGACTCTGTCTAGCTGACTCTGTCCTATTGGATATCCATGAGGAGAAGACCGTGAAAACTCTTTGGAAGAAGCTAGGAGATGTTTATTAGGCCAAGTCCTTGGTGAACAAGCTCTTTCTAAAAAATAAGTTGTTTTCTCTGAAGATGGAAGATGGAGGATCTGTTGTAGACCATATGAATGCTTTTAACATGATCATTACACAGTTGACATCCATGGGTGTGAAGATGGAGGAGGGGGGTCGGTGTATGACCCTATTTTGTTCTTTTCTAGATTTGTGGGATCATCTTGTGATGGCTATTGGAAGCACCACATCCACATTCACAATGGAAGAAGTGGTATCTTCAATGTTATCTAAAGAGATGCGGAGAAAGTCTTCTGAGGCAACCAAAGAGGCTCTTGCAGTTCGTGGAAGATCCAAAGAGAAAGGGAAGAAGAAGGACAAGAAAAGTAATAAGGGTAGATCCAAATCTTCTAGAAAGTCCAAGGCTCTCTATTGGAACTATGGTAAAATTGGGCATTTCTAAAAGGAATGCCAAGAGGAGAAAAAAAAGAAAAAGAAAGCTCCTGATTCAGATTTTGACAAGTCACAAGATGATGGTGATGCCTTCATCACAGACCTAGCCACCCATGCATCTGATGATGTGTGGTTGATTGATTCTAGTGCATCATTCAACATGACCTCGCATTGAGGCTAGTTTACGAAGTATGAAGAGTTTGATGGTGGAAAAGTGTACCTGGGTGACGACTCTCATCTGAAGATTGTTGGTCATGGAAGAGTCTTAATCTAATTCCCTAATGGATGAGTGAAGGGGATCACTAGAGTTATGGACATTCTAGGCCTTGCACAAAACCTACTTTCTCTAAGTATGTTGAATGATGCAGGTGTGCAAGTTGTCTTTTTGAAGGATGGATGCAAGATGACTAGAGGATCTATGGTGCTTGCGAAGGGTACTTGGAGAGGTAATCTATTTTAGCTAGAGGCATGCACTTCATAGTGCAATAGTTCTTCTGACTTGAAGAAAAGAGTTGCAGTCACTTCATCCCCACCATCTAAACGAGCATTGAAGAAATCTGTTGTAACTAGTTCTGATGGTAGTGCACATGCTTTGGAAGCTAAGCTTCCTACTGAAAAGACTATGTTATGGCATTTGAGATATGGCCACATTGGTGAGAAGGGTCTGTGTACCCTAAAAATAAAAACCTCATTGAGGGGTTAAATGATTGTAATCTTGAGTTCAACTTTTGCGAACATTGCATTTATGGAAAGAAAAACTATGTTTAGTTTTACTCTAGTTCTCACAAGTCTTCTAGAGTATTGGATCTAATTCATTCTGATGTGTTTGGTCCTGTGAATATTCCTTCAATTTCAAAATCTATATATTTTGTATCTTTCATAGATTATTATAGTAGAAGGACATGGGTTTATTTTATGAAAAGAAAGATTGAAGCCCTTAGTTGTTTTAAGGAGTTTAAAGCCTTTGCTGAAAATAAAACTAGTAAAAAGATTAAGTGTTTGAGAACTAACAATGGTGGTGAGTTTTTTTCAGTAGAGTTCGATAAGTTCTACAAAGAGCAAGGGATTGAAAGGCATAAGACAACTCCATATACCCCACAGCAAAATGGAGTTGTAGAGAGGATGAACAGGACACTAATGGAGAAGGGTAGGATTATACTTAGTGGAGCAAGCCTCGAACAAATGTTTTGGGCTGAAGTTGTTGCCACTACTTGCTATCTGGTAAACAGATCTCCTACATCAGCTCTTGTTGGAAAAACACCTATGGAGGTGTGGTTTGGTAAGAAGCCTTTAGTAAGGCATCTTCATGTTTTTGGTTGTGAGGCATATGCACATGTTCCTAGAGAGAAATGGTCTAAGTTGGAGAACAAGGCTGTTAAATGTATTTTCATTGGCTATGGTGTTGGTGTGAAAGGATACAAGCTTTGGGATCCCGTAACTGAGAAAGTGTTGTATAGTAGAAGTGTTATCTTTAGAGAGCTAACACCTTCTTCTATTGTTCTACAGCCAAAATAGTTAGAAAAGAAAGAAGATGTGGTTCAGTTTCCTTCTACCCCTAAGAAGACTGAATCGACAAACCCTATCAGGCCTAATGATGAGGAGAGCTCTAGTATCTCTAGAAGTGATGAAGAAGAAGCAAAACCTCAACCTCAGCCATTGAGGAGGTCTACATGAACAAGAAAACAACCTGATAGGTTTGGTTATTCATTACTTGATTCTAGATGTGCTTTTGCTTTACTTTCCAACACTGATGAGCCTAGGACTGTGAAAGAGGCTATGGGCATGAAAGATGCAGGTTCCTAGAAGGAGGCCATGGAGGATGAGATGGCTTCTTTGGAAAAGAACAAAACATGGGACTTGGTGCCTTTGCCTGATGGACAAAAACCTGTTGGTTGCAAATGGGTGTTCAAGAAGCAATTTGATGTAGATGGCAGTGTTGAAAAGAATAAGGCTAGATTGGTTGTGAAGGGGTACTCACAAGTGGAGGGAATTGATTTTGGTGAAATTTTCTCTCCTGTTGCAAAGTTGACATCCATTAGTTTTCTATTATCTCTTGCAATTACTTATGATTTAGAGGTAGAAAAGATGGATGTGAAGAAAACTTTCCTTCATGGTGATTTGGAGGAAGAAATCTACGTGTCACAACCAGAGCATTACATAGAGAAAGGTAAAGAAAATTTGGTTTGCAAGCTTAAGAAGTCTTTGTATGGTTTGAAACAGTCTCCTAGGATGTGGTACTTAAAGTTTGATGCCTTTATGTTGTCAATTAGTTATCTGAGATCGAAATCAGATCACTATGTGTAATATAAGTATGATGGTGATCATATTCTCATTGTTACATTATATGTTGATGATATGTTGCTCATTGGGAAAGGTAAGAATATGATTTCTGATTTTAAGTCTCAGTTGGCAGCATAGTTTGAAATGAAAGATTTAGGGGCAGCTAGGTACATTCTAGGAATGGAAATTAGAAGAGACTGAGCTAACAGAAAACTTTGGTTAAGCTAGAGTAAGTATGTGAAGATCATGTTGGATAGGTTCAGCATGGCAGATTGTAGACCAGTGAGTGTTCATGTTTCATTGGGAACAAAGTTATCTGTTAGTGATTGTCCAAAATCTCCTAATGAGGTGGAGGACATGAATAGAGTACCTTATGCTAGTGCTATTAGTAGTTTGATGTATGCTATGGTCTGCACAAGACCAGACATTGCCCAAGCAGTGGGAGTCCTTAGTCAGTTTATGGCTAATCCTGGACGTGTACATTGGGATGTAGTTAAGCAAGTGTTTAGATATTTGAGGGGTAATTCTGAGTATTCCATTTGCTATCATGGCAATGCTAAAGGACCTTCACATTCAATTTGTATTCATGGATTTGTGGATTCTGATTGGGCAGGTGACATTGACAGTAGGAGATCGACCAGTGCCTATGTGTTCACAATGTTTGGTGGTGCAATTAGTTGGATGAGTAAGCAACAACCTGTGGTTGCTTTGTCCACTATAGAAGCTAAGTATATGGCTGCAACTCATGCTTGTAAGGAATCCATTTTGCTTAAGAGATTGTGTTCAGATATTGGTGTTGATGTAGCTCAAATTATGATCAGTTGTGATAGTCAAAGTGTAATCTGCCTTGTGAAGAATCTAACTTTCCATGCCAGAACAAAGCATATTGATGTACATTTTCACTTCATGAGAGACATGGTAGAAGATGGGAAGGTAAATTTGGAGAAGGTAGATACTTTGAAGAATGTTGCAGATGCATTGACGAAGCTAGTGGGCACAAAGAAGTTTAGATGGTGTTCAGAGTCTATGTGGTGCAGGAGCACATACCTGACAGCTGGCCTCCATGAGGCAGTTAGTTTGTTTTGAGTCTTGTTAATGTTTCCAAGAAGGTCTGATAAGACCAATGCATGTAATAAGGTCATGTTGACCATACTTTGCTATTTTTAGCTAGTTTGTTAGACAGCTGTATGCTGTAGGTCCGGTTGGATCTCCCAGCTACCTGGAGAGATTTCCCAGCCGCTTGGAGTCGGGTCGGTAGTACTCGGAGGAGATCCTATTTATGCATGAGGATCGGTTGGTTTTAGATATAGTATTGCATTGAGCAGAGGAGTTAGATTGCAGAGAGAGACTGAATATTGTATTTGCATCTTTTGAAATCAATAAAGAGATCCTGTTGTGTCAATTCTCTGTTTGATCTCCATTGTGTAATCGATTTGCTATTTTGGTGGTTACATGGATTCGCTGATCCATTCCACTAGTTGATTCGTCGAATTGGTGGAATGGCCATGTACAGTAGGTTAGGATTTAGTCTGCATTTTGTGTTTGTTTGCATGCAGGTGTGCACGATCGTCATCGAAAGGTGTTGAGGACCCTAGCATGGGTATGTGCTAGGTCGTGCTGATTGTTAGAGTCTGGAAAGTTGTCCAGGAGGCGGATCAGGTCACCTCAGGAGGTTCGGCGGATTGGAAATTCGCTAAGGTTGGAAAGTTCGTCAAAACGGCATCATCAGGATATTTCTATGTATATCCTGCAGTTACTTCGGGTGTCATCCGTGTAAGTGGAGATGAACATGATGCAGTAGATTTCATAAAGTGAATGTGCATTGGGGTGATCATCATCAGGTGTTGCCGAGGAGGAGCGTAACGGCATAAGGCAGAAGATCGGCTTGATAAAGCCATCGCGGGCTGATAATGTTAAGTTTGGCCGACAGCAGGATATTGAAGGAACTGCATGTGACGTCATCGTCATCAGGATATTCATCATCAGGATATCGGGCAGCAGGATATTGAAGGAGCTGCATGTGACGTCATCGTCATCAGGATAATCGTCATCAGGATATCGGGGTGACGTAAGCATCGAAGGAAAGGTGCAAGAGTTTGTCATCATCAGGATATATGGGAGGAACCGGATGTTCTATATCCTGCTGATGAACATGATGTTGAACATCATGATGATGAAGAAAGAGGCTGGCGGTAAGATGAACAGTGAACGTAGGAGGATGTTTGCGCTTGCCGAATATGATGATGCTGCCGATAGTCAGATATGATGATGCTGCTGACAGACGAAAGGTCGAAGGTTTGTCTGCAGGAGGATATCGGTCAGCAGAGTAAATATGATGATGCTGACAGTGTTAAGGGAAATATGATGATGATGATGAAGGGTTGCGGGCATCCATGCTGTATGTCAAGGTTTTAGTGTGGATGCCTCTGCATCATAGTGGTATCAGAGCTCAGCAAAAGGTCTGGGCTGTTGTGTGTTGATTCTGTCACCAAAAGGGCAGAGGTAGAGTTGGTTCTGTCACTGAAAGGACAGAGGTAGCAGAGTGAGAGGTTGACAAAATGCCTCCGAAAGGTAGTGGTACTGCAAGGGAATTGCAGGAGATGAAGGAAAAACATGCCAGAGAGATGAGGAAGATGAAGGAGCTTGCTGAAGCACTTCAAGCCAGGCTTGTAGCCCTGGAAAAGAACAAAAAGAGGGAAGTGGAAGATAGTGAGTCTGAAGAAGATGAAGATACTGTTGAAGAGTATGAAGAGGTAGCTGAAGATCTGGATGCTGAAGACCAGAGATTTGCAAAACTGTTAAAGGCAGTGCAGAGTGATAAACCTAAGGTAAAGGTTGATGTTTCCAAGTATAATGGAAGTTTGAATGAAGATGAGTTACTGGATTGGATTGATGCACTTGATAATCACTTTGAATGTGAAGATGTTGCTGAGGATCAGAAGGTAAAGATTGCAAAGACCAAGTTAGGAGGTCATGCTTTGGTATGGTGGGATTATGTACAATCCGAGAGAAGGAAACAAGGGAAGTCAAAGATCACTTCATGGGATAAAATGGTAGCAAGGATCAAAGGTAAATTCTTGCCAAGGGATTATGAAATTCAGATGTTTAAGAAGCTGCAATTTTTAAGGCAGAAGGAAATGGATGTGAAGGCATATACTGAGGAGTTTTATAAATTGAGTATGAGATCTGGTCATCATGAGAATGAGGTAGAAAGGTGGCTAGGTACTTGGCTGGTTTGAGATTGAACATACAGGATGAGTTAGTTTTAGCTAACCCTAAGAGTGTGGAGGATTGTTACCAAATGGCAATCAGGATTGAAGAAAAGGTGAATAGAGGACAAGATAAGTCCATGAGAGGAAGAGGCAGCAATATGAGGGGAAGAGGAGCAGCCCCTACAACAAGGGAAACCAATGAGGGTCAAGAAGACACTGGTAAAGGACAGGGACAGTCTGATTTCAGAAGTGGATGGAAAGGTAATAGAGGAAGATTTGGAGGTGGTAGAGGTTCTACTACATTTTCAGGAAAATGTTACACCTGTGGTGAGTTTGGTCATCCATTTTTTAAATGTCCAGAAAGCAAAGGTTCATCATCCAGAAATGATAGAACGAATGACAAGAGAGTACAACTTGTGCAAGAAGAGAAAGTAGAGCAAAGTGTGCAAAGTTCAAACACTTATCAAGGAGATAGAGTTCCTGACAATTATGCATATCCTGAGGATGGAGAAGCATTGATGCTAAGGAGAATTAGTTTGCAGGCATCAAAGGATATGATGCAAAGAAGAGCTCTTTTCAAGACCACATGTAAGAGCAAAGGTAAGGTATATAAGGTTGTCATTGATACTGGTTCAACAGACAACATGGTATCTCAGGAAATGGTGGATAAACTGAATTTGGAAAGGATTCCACACCAACACCCTTACAAGGCATCTTGGGTGAGTGATAGTCAATCACTTTTTGTCTATGAATAGGCATATGTGGATTTTCAGATTGGAGCATATCATGATAGAGTTTTGTGTGACATTTTGCCCATGGAATGTTGTCACCTACTATTGGGTAGACCATGGCAATTTGATAGGAGGGTACTGTATGATGGGTATGCTAATACCTACACCATCAAGAAAGATGGGAAGACTATTATGTTGATGCCATTACAGGAAGCAGCTGCAGTACAGGGGGCAGCCAAAATCATTTTAGTGGGAAAGAAGGAATTTGTGCAGATGCCTAGAGCAGCAGACATAAAGGCAGTTGAGGACACTGTAGGGAAAGAAGTTGTTAAGGACAACAGGTTGAAGAAAGTTTTAGTTTTGACTGACAGAGGTCAGCAGCAGGTGCAGAAACAGGTTTGCAAACAGCAACCAGTTGAGAGGAATGACAAGGATGTTGTCATAGTTGGGACTATTGCTTGTCCTATAAAGGTTGAAAGAAAGATAGAGTTGAACATTGCAGAAGTTCAAGAGGCAGTTCAGACAGAGGTTCTGGTCAGACAACCTGACAAACACAAGGTATGTGAGAGAAGGGCCTACATTGACAGGCATGAGGATTTACTTGCAAGAAGGCAAGTTACAGTTCAAAAGTCTTGGAGCAGCCAGGAGCCAGTAGAGGACAAAGCTGGAACAGGTCAGAACACTGACATGACAAAGTGTAAAGGTGGAGGACTTCCACATCCAAACTCATGGGACATGAGTTCTTTTCTGTTGGGGAGTATGGTGCAGGAGCACCTACCTGACAGCTGGCCTCCATGAGGCAGTTAGTTTGTTTTGAGTCTTGTTAATGTTTCCAAGAAGGTCTGATAAGACCAATGCATGTAATAAGGTCATGTTGACCATACTTTGCTATTTTTAGCTAGTTTGTTAGACAGCTGTATGCTGTAGGTCTAGTTGGATCTCCCAGCCGCCTGGAGAGATTTCCCAGCCGCTTGGAGTCGGGTCGGTAGTACTCACAGGAGATCCTATTTATGCATGAGGATCGATTGGTTTTAGATATAGTATTGCATTGAGCAGAGGAGTTAGATTGCAGAGAGAGACTGAATATTGTATTTGCATCTTTTGAAATCAATAAAGAGATCCTGTTGTGTCAATTCTCTGTTTGATCTCCATTGTGTAATCGATTTGCTGTTTTGGTGGTTACATGGATTCGCTGATCCATTCCACCAGTTGATTCGTCGAATCGGTGGAATGGCCATGTACAGTAGGTTAGGATTTAGTCTGCATTTTGTGTTTGTTTGCATGCAGGTGTGCAGGATCGTCGTTGAAAGGTGTTGAGGACCCTAGCATGGGTATGTGCTAGGTCGTGCTGATTGTTAGAGTCTGGAAAGTTGTACAGGAGGCGGATCGGGTCACCTCAGGAGGTTCGGCAGATTGGAAATTCGCTAAGGTTGGAAAGTTCATCAAAACGGCATCATCAGGATATTTCTATGTATATCCTACAGTTACTTCGGGCGTCATCTGAGTAAGTGGAGATGAACATGATGCAGTAGATTTCATAAAGTGAATGTGCATTGGGGTGATCATCATCAGGTGTTGCCGAGGAGGAGCGTATCGGCATAAGGCAGAAGATCAGGTTGATAAAGCCATCGCGGGCCGATAATGTTAAGTTTGGCCGACAGCAGGATATTGAAGGAAATGCATGTGACGTCATCGTCATCAGGATATTCGTCATCAGGATATCGAGCAGCAGGATATTGAAGGAGCTGCATGTGACGTCATCGTCATCAGGATAATCGTCATCAAGATATCGGGGTGAAGTAAGCATCGAAGGAAAGGTGCAAGAGTTTGTCATCATCAGGATATATGGGAGGAACCGGATGTTCTATATCCTGCTGATGAACATGATGTTGAACATCATGATGATGAAGAAAGAGGCTGGCGGTAAGATGAACAGTGAACATCAAGAGGATGTTTGCGCTTGCCGAATATGATGCTGCTGCCGATAGTCGGATATGATGATGCTGCTGACAGATGAAAGGTCGAAGGTTTGTCTGCAGGAGGATATCGGTCGGCAGAGTAAATATGATGATGCTGACAGTGTTAAGGGAAATATGATGATGATGATGAAGGGTTGCGGACATCCATGCTGTATGTCAAGGTTTTAGTGTGGATGCCTCTGCATCACTATGGGCCTCTCGGCCTATATCAGTTAAATCCTATTAATTCTATTGGCTCTTACAAGGTGTTTGACAAGTGGGAGAATGTTGGGAATTAAGGTGTCTCAACCTTGGTAATTCCTTGTATTATTTTGATTGTATTTATATATTCATTTTCTATGATGTAAATTAATTGTAAATTCCATAGTGTCATCTTGTGGGATGTGACACGGTGATGTGTCATCCTACATGGAAGATGACAACTTGTAATTTTGTCCTCACGTGAGGAGATAGGCATCCCACTTTGTGTTAGGAATATTTTTCCATGTTTCGGCATCCTGGATGTTGTGTAAGGGAATATTGACCGTAACGGTCATGATAGATTCCTATGACGAAGTTATGACATGTAAGAGTCAAAAATAGGAGATTCTATGACAGGTGAAGACATGTGTCAAAGAGCATCTTTGAAAAAGGCATATTTGGGCACCCCAAGGTGGACTATGACATGTTGTAATAGAATATGCTATTTATAGCCTATGTATGATAGATTCTCTTACAGCTATAAGTTGTAACTGCTATGACAGATTCTATGACGGTCGTAAGAGTCATAAGAGCATTTGTCATAGCCCATTTTTGAAATAGGCGACCTCTTTGGGATCAGGTCTATAGAAAAGTGTTAGAAGCATCTTATAATGTTTCCCATGTGTCCATATGAGTGGGTTTTGGGCCATGAGACCAAGTTGGATGCCCATTCCAAGATAGAGGCAATTTTGCCTTGTATTTTCTATATAAAGAGGTGCTTGGAGGAGAATATGTACTATAGGTTTTATAGGTACTGTTATGCTACTAGATCATCTCCAGATATGAGTGTCGAAGACTCCTGCAAGAGCATTGGCTCTAATTTGTATTGTAACCTTCTTTGTTTATGTAATACAGTTGAGCAATGTTTTGGAGTGTGGGGTTTTTCACTCGTAAGGGTTTTCCCTACGTATATCTTGTGTCTCTCTTCTTCTGTCATCCTTTCTAGTTTCTATGTTTTCTACAATATCTCATGTTAATGGTTTAATGTTTCTGTAATAGTTAGGATAAATTTGAATTTGCACTCTCCTCCCCTCATTAGATTAGTGTAGGAAGCGATTTCCGCACACCTAGCTTCCTTTCAAGAGGAACACCACTAATTGCAAGAAGATAATATTCTCATTATGGAGAGCACAAGGTAGTAATGTCAAGGTAGAAGAAAAATTGCCAATTAATTTGTATAAGTTTGACTTCACTTTAGAGATTCAGTAAATGATGATGATGTTGAGCAGGATGATTGGAAAGGCTGATGTTGGAAGTTTTGAACCCTAGATGTATAGACTGATAAGGATGGTAGAGACAACTGACACCAAGATAGGATGGGCATCCTTGATCAGTGATAGCTTAGATGAAAACATGAGGATATTTGGAGGCAAGAAGTTCCTATTTTATATGAACTTATGAACTCATATGTTGTATATGCATGTGTTGTACAATCCACGTTCTCTGGCCTGTAGATGGTAGGCAAAGTAGGCACAAATCCAAGAGATATAAACCTATGGGTTCATTATCCCCAGCTAACAAGGAAGGCCTCCACTCAGCACTATAGGAGGGTCAATGATTGTTTTATCATACAATTGGTTTGATTGATGGACAATGACAGAGCCAAGAGGCTGAACTCTAAAGCTCAAGAAATGATTATAAGAAATGGAACTTGGTTTATCTAGTTCCCAACATTTACTTATATGCACATGGAGGGATTCAATGGGCAACCCCTCATGTTACCAGGGTATCCCATGGATAAAATAATATTACTAGAACTGACCAGGTAGATTATACCCTCATATGAGGCATATATGGCCAAGAACAAGAAAGGTAATGTTAGGTTTCCTTTACTTCTAGGATGGTATATATGCCCATCCATTGAATTAGCTAAGCATCTAGAAGCAAAGTTGTGTATGCTTCAGTTACAGCCATTCTCCTTAGCCAGATATTATGATCCATATCATAGAATGGAGAAACATGTAAGAAAGAAGCTGATGCACCAAGTGCACTTGGAGGATTATTGGGTAGATTTCCCATATGATGTTGAAGTTAGGAGGAGGAGTTTCTAAAGGTTAACTCTAAACCATGTCTAGACATTGGACTATTTTGATGTTCCTCCTGAACTATATTCTGATGATACCATGAGGATATCTAAGGAGTATGATGACATGAAGATCTATAATGAGCCCATTTCTCCTCCTAAATGGAGCCAACTAGAGGTAACTTCCATAGAGCTCATTATATCTAGGGTCATGAAGTTGACCATGGGTAGATCAGTAATTGGCTGCCCTGAAAGCAGAAGGAGTGGCTATAACAGTGGATAAGAAAAGGAAGAGGCAAGAGTTGCTTGAAATAGAATATGATGACTTCTTAATTCATAAAATGCAAATCATGGAGACCAAATTGGCTAAACCTATAGCAGAGTCAGATGTAGAGTTTACAACTAGCAGCATTACTATAGCCAAAAGGTCATCATCTCAAAAAGAAAAGGATCATGTCCCAGCAATTGTATTAACCACTAGATAGGAAAAAGAGTCTAGGGTTACATATGAGGACATGGAGGATGAGGAGGATGAAGTCCCCTTACTAAGGAGAGTCTAGGATATACTACAAGGAGCTAGTATCTAAAGGCAAAATAGAGGACAGACATTATTGATGAGAGGATCTACAAGTAAGAAGCCTGAAGTCTTGCTCAAATAAGGTGAAGAATTTTGAGAAACCTACAACAAAAAGAGATGCAAAATCTATGGTACTAAAGAATAAGGATGTGGAGATAGTACAAACAACAGTACAACATGATGTTCCCATCCCCACAATTGTAAAGTTTAAGTCTGAAAAGGCTCAAGAAGCAAGAGAAGAGAGAAAGAAGGTGAATGATCCATCCTTGCCACTAGATGAAACCATTGATCTCACAGATGATGATGTGACATCTAGTCCCATGGAGAGCCTAACAAGAACACAACACTAACACCGCAAGGTACACCACAACCACCAAAAATTATTAGAGATGAGGATGAAGTTGAAGATCCTGAGGCAGTGGCAAAGAACATTGGCTTGCACATGTTAGTAGGTAAGGTTACCAACCCAACAATGATTGATTTGTCATATGATGGGGGTGAAGAAGAAGAAAAGGATAAGGTCACGGATAATGTACAAAATGGTAATGATGATACAAGTGTAGACATGGAAATCCATATAGAGGTGCCTTCACAGAAGAATCTCTAGGATATTGAAAAGGGACATGATGAGGTAAGAGAAGTTTTGACATCTGGACATGAAGATCCAAAGGACAAAAGGGTTGAGGAGAAAGTAGAAAAGGTAGTAGATGTTGGTGACCAAAGTACACATCAAGATGTACAAGATCTTAGACACCAAGGGCCTAATGTAAGCACTCCTCAGCCTCAGAATGATCAACATGTACAAGGTCAAAATGTAGAGACACATCAGGATATGCATGTTGATACAAATAAACAAAATGAGGATGTCCAGACCAATGTACTTATTGGTCAAGAATTAGAAAAGGAGATATCCAAAGATAATGATATGACTTCTAGAGATGTTGCATAAGACCAAAATCAGCAACAAATACATAAGGAGGTTCCTACGGGTGGGGACCAATAGTAGAATGTCAATCCAAACATTCCAAAAGATCATAATGTAGAAGTACAAGATGATCACATTGAACAGACTAGCCAAGAAGGGTCATCATCCAATTCACCACATTGGCTTGCACATGAGGTAAATTTTCCTCCCTTTTCTGACTCATCCAATTTTAACATTTCTTCACTATTTTCTCTTGAGGGAACCAAGCCCAAAAGAAGAGCAAGGGCCACTTCAATAAGAAATCATGATCCTGCTACTGGAAATAGCATAGCTCAAATAGTTGTGCCCAAGGTTGATAAATCAAAGGGTGAAATAAGTGCCAATGAGTTTCAAATCACAACAATTGATCTAGGGCACACCACCAAAGAACCAAAAATCCAAGGCTTGAGGGAACATATAGATGTAGTAGAGGCTAAAATAATGAAGGCAAAAGCTAAGAAGAAAGAGTATAAAGAGCAAGTTGATCAATTACAAGCCTTCATCAAGGGACTAGTAGCACCTACTAATGTTCCTATTACAACCTCTGCATCTTTGGCACTAGTATCTCAACAAGAGATAGCAGCATTGGATGTTCAAGAACATCAAGCACAGGTAATGGATAAATGGTTCACTAAATTTTTGAATGAAGGAGAACAAGTGGTAAAGACCTCACTGTCCAATTGGGACATGCTTAGCAACCTGAAAAAAAATCAAATAATCTAAAGGAGGTTGGCCAAAGATTAATCACGAGTGGTCAGGACTTGACTACACTCAAGGATATGAGGAAGGTGGATGTCAGCACCATCATGACAAAGAAGGTGTTGAAACCCCAAATGCTCCCACTGGTAGATACCTAGTTTGAGGACATAAGGTTTGAGGTTAGCATACTGAAGAGATGCAATGCTAAGGCTATGGATATCAGTGTCAAAGCGCATGAACTCTTAGCAGAGGAGCTAGAAATTTTGGAAGCTCTTGAAGGTGAGCTAAAAGGAAAGATTGAAAATCAATATGAAGAGTTTGCCACCAAAGCATTCAAAGGTGACTTCAGTTTCGTAGCAGAGGATCCCATTTAGCATTTTTTTGAAAATACTATTGATAAAGCAATGTGCATGAAGGCCAAAGTTGAGGCATACAATGAAGTGTTGGATAGCCAGACTAATAAGTGGGTATCCTTGCAAGAGCAGTTAAAGGCTCAAGAGCATGCTACTAAAAAGGATAAGGTAAAGGATAGGTCAAAGATAGATAAGGTCATCCAAACATACAAGATTATCCAAGGTATTGGATACAGAGTAACAGAAGGGGCATCCACAGATGAATTCGATGGAAATGCAGAATAAAGAGGTCATGCTGAGCAAGTCAAAGATTTAAGGAATATTCTAGAATGCCAAATATATTCCACTAGATTGATTGCCAAAATGAAATCATGTGTCAAATTTCCTCCTGACCGTTAGATCATACTAAATTGATCTTGGTGATTGGATCTGTTGTAACCACATCCTATCCTCTGTCTATAAAAGGAGGTGGATTTCCATTTGTAAACTTGTATTCAAAGCTTAATTGAGATAGAATTGGTGATTAGTGGACAGTTGGTAAACATTTTATGCTCTGTGATTCCTCACTATTCTTTCTTGAGATCATCTGTATATGTGTACTCTATTGCATACTTGAATAAAGATGAAGATATTTTAATTACAAATTATCATATATCTTGCATAATCTGTGAATGATTTCTTGATGTGTAACTATAGATTGATGTGCTCTATTGAGGTGCATCTGCAAAGTGCATGTTGTTCTCATTATTTACCTTTGAAGATTCACATTGGTCATATGTAGTCATGGACTGTCCTGGTGAAATATCTAGTTCGGTTTTCTTCTCTTTCATGAAAGTATTGTAGATACATGTGGATCAGTGCTCAAACTTCACTCAGTTTCTTTGAATTTGCAATTTTAGTCTATTTTCCTTTAAATTCCATAAATATCATCATCATAACTACAAATGTTGACAAATAATAAGAAAAATATGGATAAATATGCAGATATCCATAGATAAATGAACATCTTGTGCATATTTGAGTAAATTGTATGTAACATTAAAAATGTCATGCAAATATTTGGAAATAATGATAAAGATCATGGAAATGTCATCTTATAGTCACATTATTTAGAAGAATTTAAAGTGCATAAGTAGAATTAAGTGAAGATTAGTTCAAATTTAAGTAAATTTAAAAGAACTAATCAAAGTTACAAATATCATCACAAATAATCTCAACAAGAGTAAAGATTAGAAGAATTGATCAAACTTAGGATAAATTGATGAAGGGAGTAAAACATAAAACACACAACAACAAAAATTGCACACAAAAAATAAAACTTTATTTTATTGATTTGGACAACTTATCACATTATAGAAGCTCAAATACAATCAGAGGAATCAACCCTCCACAGGCTGCAACACATTACAACTTCATATCACAAGACTCTAGAATCATCTACTTTCTATAACCCCAAATCAGATAGGGTTTCTATTTTCCCACCTACTCATGACTCTACACTTCCCCCCTTAACTCTAATACTGCCCAGGGTTCCCAAAATAGTCATAAATAGCACTTTTTGGAGGCTTCCAACTAAATTTTGAAATTTGCAACTCCCTCCAAAAGCAGGTCAACTTCCGGGAAGCATAACTTTTGATCCGGGTGTCTGATTGACGAACCGTTGTAGGCATTGGAAATCTCGCGATGTGAACTATCACGCTGAAAATCTATAAATAGATTTCCATCAACTTTTCAGGATGTTATGGGATGTTTTAGTGCCTCATATATTGTTTCAGAAATTTTCAAGGGCTTTTTGGAAAACAAAAACTTTAATATCTCTCAACTCACAAATAGTCTTTGCCTGATTCCTTTGCCAAAGGTCTTATATTTCAGTTATGAAGCTTTCTGTAAGTTTTCACTTTAATTCGTGTCCAAATGCAAACTTTCCTAAAATAGCAAGTAAACTTTCCAAAACTGGTAGCTTGTTATTTTTAGTAGTTTGAAAAAAAACTGAGAGTGAAGAGCGATAGAAGAATATTGAAGGACCAAGTGTTGAACAAGTTTTTTACTATGCATATTTTTTGAGCTTGGCCACAATTGTCTCTCTAGGGTCATACCCCGCTCTAGGTGCAGGAAGTATAGACATTTGTTTTGCAGTATGCCCACATTTATTATGGCTTTTTGGCCATTTAAATGCCTCGTACTGCTTCTAACCCAGCATTTGTTGCTGGTGTTGGTAATTCTTCAGCTCTGAACAATGGATCCTCCACTGACCAAGAGTCCCCAGAAGTTTTTTCTGAAGGTGTTCCATGAGGTAAACCCTCAGACCATCCTGCTGATGTGATCTTACTATCACAGGAATTTGATACTGCTTGTTTATGGTTAGAGCAGTATACTCTCATTAGTTATTTTGTAGGGAGAACTCCCCCTAAATCTATACTCAAAGAATGGGTCCAAAAGGCTTGTGTCCCTCATGGGGTCTGCCTTGATGTGGTCTAGAATCTCACCAAAGGCTTTTTCCTTTTCCGCTTTATGGAAGTTAGCCATGTTCAAGCAATTTTTAACCATGGCCCTTGGTATGTTCGGTCTTCCTTGTTGGTCTTCCAATAGTGGACACAGGATTTTGTGGTCTCTAATGATACCAAACACAAAGTTTCTATGTGGATTGAATTCCCTAGTTTGCCTTTGCCCTATCTGCACTTCTTGCATGACATTGCCTCTTCTTTACGAAGAGTTATTTGTGTTGAACCTGATAGGTTCTTTCAAGCATGTCCTCAAAAGCATGTCTATGTTGAGGTGGATCTTTCAAAAGACCTCAAGGAATTTATTGACATTCAAATTGGCCCCCTTCGGCACACCTAGAAAGTCACATACTTCAATTTACCCAATACTTGCTATCATTGTTAGTCAGCAAAGCATAAAATTAGGGATTGTCCTCTTGCTGTGCCTAGAACTTGGGCTCTTCTTAGGGAGACTGTATAGACACACCCTGTAGCAAACCATGTAGCAACTATGCCCAAGGAGGTGGTTTCTAAACCAATGGACACTTGGGCTACTGTTACCAATCACAAACACAAAGTGAAACCCTTTGCAGATGTTCTTAAACCTTCCGAAGTAGTTAAAGAGGTTTCAAATCTTTCTATGAGTGGCAAGAAGGACAACAATAAGAGTCCTCTTGTGTTGCCTTCACAACAAGCATCACCGCCAAGGGCAAGGGCTCGTGTCAATTCTTCTATGATGCCCCACAGGTGCTCTCATAGCTGTGAGCTTCCTGAGGAGGGAGAAATTATTTAGGAGCTTAGAAAACATCAAATCCCTCCTCTCTAATTTGGGTCAAACCCCACCAACTTTCTTCAGGATAGTTTTACTTCATTTGGAAGCCTAGATTCTGGGGAGATGGTGGAGGATTTTAAATGAATTTTCTCTCTTGGAATGTTAGAGGTCTCACTAACCTCTCTAGGAAGTACTTTGTTCATGATGCTCTCCATCATTATGTCTCTCTTGATGTTCTATGCCTGCAAGAAGTTAAAGTTATAGGCTTTCTTTTATCTTCGGCTTGCCATTGTATTTGGCCAGCTAGTAAACTATTTCCAACCGCCCATGAGGCTAACAAAGGTGGTGTAACTACTCTTTTGTCCCCTCAGTGGCATGATTCAGTGGTGGATCCCACCAACTGGTTAGTTTGGATGCTTCTTAATATTAATAATCACTCTTTTGGGATTATTAATGTTTATGCTTCAAATGATGCGTCAGAAAGATCTGCTTTGTGGCAGTGGATTGCGAATTCATTGCCTATTGCCATATGGCTTATTTGTGGAGATTTTAATGGTTGAAATGGCTACTGACAAGGATGGTGTTCCGCATTTTCAGTAGCCAGCTAGCAAAAGAGAGGCATGGTTCCATATGTGCAATAAATTGAGATTTTTTGATCCCAATGTTGGCTGTCATCACTCCAGTCCTTTATGGCATACTTGGTACAATATTTGGGCTGGAACTGATAGGTTTAAATGCCTTGATCATGCTATGATTTCTACAAAATCATTTTTTAAATTCTCCATGTCATCACCCTTCATGTGCAGTTGTTAGTGGATGTGACGTTGTCAGATCACTTTCCAATTCAGTTTGCCATTAAGTGGCAACTCACTCAGCGACGCGCCATGAAATTTTAGTTTTTTTTTAACACTTCCTTACTTGCTCATCAACCCACCTTGGCACACATTTCAACTATTTGGAATTTAGAATGCCAACCATTGCATGCTATTGGCTGGATTAAGTGGTGGAATGATGCTATTACTCGTAAAGTGAGGTTTCTTCACATCTATGGCCGTCAGTTGGCCAATTTTAGGAGAAGGGCTTATGAAGCTATTGTCACTACTTTGAAACTTGCTTCTGAGGCCTTGGCTGCTGAGCCCTTTTCTCCTTCTAAGAAAGTCCTTGTTGCCAATTTACAGCATCAAAAACAAATGGCTGACTGCCATGCTGCCAGAGGAGCACAACTTAAAGCTAGAATGCACTAGCTAAAAATTGAGGACTGTGTTTCTAAGGAGTTCTTTCTTTCTCTTCAAGCCAAACATTTCTCACATGGTATTAAGCAAATCAAAGAGGACAATGTTGTTCATACAGATTTGCTAGACATTCTCTAGGCTTTTGTAAGACATTATGAAAAAGTTTTCACTGCTCAAGATTACACTCTTGAGTGACAAACTGCTTTGCATGATTATCTTGTTGTTGTTCCAGATAGGCTGTCCTCTACCTAGACTTGCTTCTGTGATCAACTTTTGACCATTGCAGACCTTAAGGAAGTTGTCTGCTCTATGGAAAATGGGAAAGCACCTAGAATTGATGGCTTTCCTTGTGAGTTCTACAAAGCCCTTTGGGATTGTTTAGGAAAAGATTTACACAATGTCTACCTTGAAGCATTTCATTCCAATTCTTTAGGTAATATTATAAATCAAGGAAACATTAAGTTCATACCTAAAGCTGGTGATCTAGAGGATATCTGCAACTGGAGGCCCATTACCCTCCTCAATGTCTCCTACAAAATCATTGCTAAAGTCCTTTCTCTCAAACTCTGTAACCTGCTTCCTTTGATTATCCATCCTAAACAAACATGCTTCATTAAGTCCATATATATATTAAATAATATCATTGTTGTTTGGGAGGGAATGGAATGGGCCTAAAAATCAAACCAAAAAGCATTTTTTAAAAAAATAGATTTTGCTAAGGCTTATGATCACATTGAATGGCACTTTATCCTTGCAATGCTTGCAGCATTAGGGTTTGGACCCTCTTTTATACAATCAATCAAAATGCTCTTTTCAGATGCTTCTGCTTGCATCACTATCAAGGGCTAGCAGTCTCATACTTTTAGCCTTTTCAGATCAATCCACCAAGGATGCCCTCTTGCCCCAAGTCTGTATGTTCTTGTAGCAGAAGATTTTGGTTATCTTCTTGCTCATTTAGTTTCTAATAGGCTTGTTCATGGTATTTCTTTACCAAATTGTTCTAGCCAGTTGGTTAATGGTCATTTTGCTGATGACTCCTTTTTAACCTTACTAGAAGAAGAAAATTTAGTTTACAATGCTCTTGGTTGTCTGGAGACCTTTTGTTTGGCCTCAGGTTCTTCCATTCAGTGGCACAAGACATTATGCTACAGATAGTCTATACTACCCACTCCTTATTGGATTCAATAATATGGCTAGCACTGGGTTGGCCATGGTGAAATTTTTAGATTCCTAGGTATTCCTTTTGCATTCCAGGGCACTTCTACCACCCTATGGCAAGTTGTTCTTACCTGTGTTGAGCAAAAACTTGCCATCTAGATTACTAAGCCTCTTTCACTGGCTGGTAAATTTTAGGTTTGTTCTATGATCTTGGCTGCAATCCATGTTTATTATTCTTCTTCTTGGGCTCCTTCAAAAAGCTCTTATGCTAAGCTGGAAAAACTCTTGTGGGATTTCCTATGGGCCTCTTTTGATACTCACCATGGTTCTCACTGTGTTGCATGGGAATTTTGCTACCTTCCTAGAGATTCTAGAGGACTTGGTATTCTTTCTACTCACCACCAAGGAACTGCCTTGGCGGTCAAATGGATTGTTTGTGCATTCACTGGTTGTGAGGCATGGAAGGTTTTACTCTGGTATAAAATTGGAATGGGTCGTCCTATGCACAAACTGGCTTGGAAAGGAATTGGTTTTTCTACTCTCCTTGTCATAAGAGAACCAATTCAAATCTCGAGCACGTTTGTGGTTAAGAGCATTTGGAAAGCATGGGAAAAAATTAAATCTTGGTTATGCTAGGCTGGTGATGGTGTTCGTGTTGGTCTTTCATTCAATCACCCTAATATTTGGTGGTCACCTCTCCTAGCTTCTGCAACTCAACCTTTGGCTAAATTGCAAGGTAAGGCTCTCAAATTTCACAAAAAAGGTGTTCAGACCCTTCAGGACCTGTTTCACAGACCCACTATGAGCCTTTTGGCTTGGGAACCATTATGTGTAAAATTTTCACTTTCAAAAGTTGATAAGCCTACTTATGATAGAATCATCATGGCTATTCCACCTGAAATGTTGCACAAGGTTGGAATTCAGTCCAACAAGCCATGGTGGAAGGACTAGAAATGGTATCCAGACACACCCTTGCATTATTTCAAGCCACGGATGGCTTACAGATGGCTTTCACCTCATTTACCCATGGCTGCCACTCTTAATAAGCGCTGGCTTATTCATAGCTCTTTAAGTCTTTGGCATTCCAGGTTTAAAACTGTTTGGTCTACCATTCTTGAGCCAAAACTTGCTCATTTTTCCTGGTGCATTCTCTTTCAAGGCTTGCCTATTGGTACTAGGTTGTTTCACCTTGGAGTCCAGGATCCGCGTTGCCCATTTTGTGGATAGGTTGAAATGATTCAACATCTCTTCTGGTATTGCACCAGAGCTCGGCAATTCTAGATATGGATTCATGATTTTTTTTAGCCTTTTAGACCTAAGCCATTAACTTGGCAAATCATCCTGCTAGTTGATTCACCCAGGTTTCCAGAAAAATTTACTCAAATCTGGCCTATTTTCAAGGTAGAGATTTTATTTGCATTATGGAAAGATCGTAATTCTTGTATATTTTCATAAAGCAAAATTGGAACTAATGTTTCCCTATACATTAAAACTATTATCTGTTCTAATGTTCTCTTACAGATTCAAGTGCAAGCTAACAAAGTTGCCTTGGAAGTGGCTCACTTACAAGAGTTGTTGGATCATTAGGGGAATACTACCTGCATTGTGGCTCATGTTCCTCCCTCACCATTCTCTGTTAGAGCTTGCTCTCCTAATAGACGTAGAAGTGGATCAGCTAGAGATTCTTAGCCTCAGTCCCAGCCTACTCCGTGTCGTGGTGCTCACCGGTGTCGGTGCTTGGCCTCTCCACGTCTGCATAGATGGACCTCTGGCCGTGCTACTAGTGCAGCTAGGGATAACGCGAGGTGGTCCATTATGGTTAATGCAGGTAATGTTGGTTGGCCTGTAATGGACAATGCAGGCTAGAATGCTCCTAGTTCTTCACATCCACCATCTATAGGGTGGGATAATACTAAGGTTTTTCCTCAATTAAATTTGGCTATCTCACCTCAGCATGAGGAGCCAAATGTTTAAAAAGAACAAGAAAATGAAGATGGCTGGGATATGCCTGATGTCAACCCAAACCCCGCGGACATTTGGGGGAAACCAGATGATAGGGATCTGCCATTTGTAGGAATGGCATTGGCTACTTAATTCTGCTTTCTCTTTGTTTTTATATGGGTCCTGTACCCTTTGATACTTTGATACTTTATTCTAGATATTTATGGGCTTAGCCCATGTGACTCTTGGGGTGTGCCTTTTAACCACCCATTATTTTTTGTGAAGTGGCTTTTTTATTTAAATAGATAAATTACATTTTCATTAAAAAAAATTGAAAGTCTTGCATCATTATTCAGGAGATTATGGAACCAGAAACACTAATTATGGAAAGAAATGAAAATAGTTGCAATGATTTTGAATCAACTTGTTTTTGGGTGATGCAAGATTACCCTTACACCACTGGATGCTCCTGCATCAGACACCCAGGGTAATTTGAGAAGTGACCCTGTCACATCTCAAGTTTTTATTTGAGGAAAACCCAAACAGTCAACCTCTACCCTAGACAACCAAGAAGAATATTCAATAGGCCTTCCTTTCCATTTCACTAGATATTCTTCATATTGCTTGTTCTAAGTACTTCTTCCCACACGGCTATCCAATATCTCTTCTATCTCCTCCATTGAAGTAGATGCCAGAATACTCCACTGTGCTTCTGTTGGTCCATCCTCTGTTCCACCTTCATGATATTCTGATAAATTAGAAATGTTAAAAATAGGGGAAATATTGATCCCACTCGACAACTCTACCTCATATGCATTTCCTAAATCATGCTTCTTCAAGATTCTACACAGTCCAAATTTCTTCATTTTCAACTTATTGTATGTTCCAATTGGAACCTTTCTTTTCTCAAGTGAACTATGACTTCATCTCCTACCTGGAACTCTTTATATCTCCTCTTCTAACCTACCTTAGCCTTATACTGAATATTCATTTTATTAATGTGCTTCCTCACCTCTTCATGCAAATTCTTCAGATGTTCTGCAAAGTCTTCAGCTTCAACACTTGTCTTTTCTCCTTTGTCTAGCTTCCTTAACTTAGAAGCATTTCTTGGGCTATTGCCATATACAATCTAGAATGGTGATTTACCAGTACTCCTATTGATAGAATTGTTGTAAGCAAATTCTGCCTATGGTAAAATCAAATCCCATCCCTTGGGTTTATCTCCTACTAAGCATCATAGCAAGTTACCCAAACTCCTATTCACCACTTCCGTCTGTCCATCAGTCTATGGATGGTGTGCAGAACTAAAATTCAAATCCTTCTTCAACTTCTTCCACAATGTCCTCCAGAAATAACCAACAAACTTGGTATCTCGATCTGAAACTATGCTCTTTGGTAGACCATGTAATCTCACCACCTCTCTGAAAAATAATTCAACAATATGAACAACATCATTAGTCTTCTTGCAAGGAATGAAATGTGCCATCTTCAAGAATCTATCCATCCCCACAAAAATTGAATAATGTCCTTCTGTGTCCTTGGTAATCCAAGAACAAAATCCATAATAATATCATACCATGGCTTCTCTAGTATAGGTAGTGGCTAATATAGACCTATATTCTGACTTGCTCCTTTCACCATCTGACATACTCTACAATTCTGCACAAATTTCCTCACATCCTGCGACAACTGTGGCCAATAATAATTTTCACCAACAATAGCAATGGTCTTATCTCAACCAAAGTGTCCAGCTAATCCCCCACTATGCTTCTCCTTTATCAGGTTCTCTCTCATGGAACTCCTCGAAATGCACAATTGGCTTCCTCTAAACAACATGCCATCTTGGATTATGAAATCCAACCATTTTGTCCTATCCAAAGTAAAAGGTTCCAAACAAGCTTTCCAGGCCTCTAGAAATTTTGGATCTTTAGTATACAAACTTTTGAGCTCATCAAACCCAACAACCTCTATCATCATTTCTATCAACAAATTTTGCCTTCTACTCAAAGCATCTACAACTCTGTTGGACTTCCCACTCATGTGCTTCAAAACAAAAGTATAACTCTACAAAAACACAACCCATTTTAAGTGCATTTAATTTAACTTTCCTTGACTATTAAGATACTGCAAAGCCTGATGATCAGTAAATAAACAAACTCTTTTGGCAACAGATAATGTCTCCATTTCTTCAAAGCCTGAACTATTGCATAAAATTCCTGATCATAAACAAAATACTTTTCTTGGCATCATTAAGCTTCTCACTAAAATAGGCAATGGGCTTACCTTCTTGACTCAAAACAATGCCTATAGCACTACCACTAGCATCACAATCTACTTGAAATACTTTATTGAAATCTAGAAGTGCCAAAACAGGTTGCTCTGTAACTTTCTCCTTCAATGTGTCAAAACTTTTGTCTACTCTTTTAGTCCATCTAAACTATTTTCTATCCCCTCTCATTGTCTCAATTAGGGGTGCACAAATGCTACTAAATTTTTTGATAAACTTTTTGTAAAAACTTGCCAAACCATGAAAAGATTGTACCTCTGTTGCACTCCTTGGTGTAGGCCATTCAATTATAGCTCTCACCTTCTCTAGGTCCATCTTAAGACCTTCCTCTAAAACAACAAATCTTGGGTATACCAACTCCTTCTTTGCAAAGCTACATTTCTTCAGATTAATCAGCAACTTCTCCTCCCTTAGCTTCTCTAAAACTCTTCTGATATGCATCAGATGCTCATCCCAAGTTTTACTAAAAATCAAAATATCATCTAAATAAACAATAATAAAACTTCCCAAAAATTCTTTCGGTACCTCATTCATTAGCCGCATGAATGTGCTCGATGCATTGGTTAGCCCAAATGGCATGACTTCCCACTCATACAAACCTTCCTTTGTCTTGAAGGTTGTCTTCCACTCATCTCCTTCTTTGATAGGGATCTTGTGATACCCACTCTTTAGGTCAATCTTTGTGAAGTACTTGGCTCCACTCAAATAGTCCATTATGTCATCCATTCTGGGCAATGGAAATTTATACTTGATCGTGATCTTATTGATGGCCCAAGAATCTATACACATTCTCCATTCTCCATCTTTCTTTGGTGCTAGTACTGCAGGTGTAGACACACTAAAATGACCATGTCTTCACATCGCTTGCATTTCTGTCTAATCACCTGCATTTCAAACATTAAATAAATAATCTAATTATTTAATTAATTTCATCAATTCTTCTAAATCACCTGCATTTCAAACGTTAATTAAATAATCTAATTATTTAATTAAGTTTATCAAATTCTTCCAAACCTCCTAATTTTGACATTAATTGAATAAATTCTCTGTATTTAATTAATTTAATTAAATTCAACTTTATTCTTCCAAAATTAAATAACTTTAATTATTTAATTAAATCATTATCTTTTTTCAAATTTCAAGTCTCCATTAATTAAATAAATCCAATTATTTAATTAATTCGTCCAATTCTATCTTATCCATTATTAAATAATTCTACATTATTTAATTAAATCACTTGTTCTTCTAAATTTAAATACATCATGCAAATTTATTTAAATTATCTCAATCCTCTACAAATAAATAAATTCTAGTATTTTATTTATAATCTTCTGTTCCTCTCTCATGCACAATCAATTAAATAAGTTTATTTATTTAATTTCAAATATCTTCTAATTTCTCTTAAAATATTTTGTTAACTCATGTGCACAATCAGTCTTATTTTTAGAACTCTAAAAAAGGCAAAATTACAAGTTAAGTTATCTATTCAATCAATCTTGTTTTCATCATATCTTAATAAAAATATCCTTATGGATTGACACATGTCATGTGCGCATTCATCAAGGCTATTTATTTTATCTCCTCTGTTGATTCTTTTGAATTATCTAGACTGTTGATCGATCTTTGTTAAAACCTATATAAACCCCCCTCATCTCCTTCACAAATCCTCTTCGATCACTTATTCTTAGGCATCCTTTACAGCGCTTTGAGCATACATCACATTGATTGAGGAACTTTATGATCTTTTGACATTGATCTTTGAGCATCTACACTTGCTTGTTGCAAACATGGTTTCGCAACATTATTGAGCAATCCACATTCAAATAAAGAGAACAACACAAATCTAGGTAAAAGCTTTCTTATTTCATTTGATTTATTGATAATGGCTTTTATTTAGATTAGTTCTCTTTATGTTATGGGTTTTTTGATTTGTTAGTTTGATCTTATCATAATCGATTTTCCTCATACACATTCTAGCACGTCCGGTGGGACCCACTAGTCCCTCTTTTTCTTTAAGAAATTGATTTTTTTTAAGTACAATACAGAATAGTGCAAAAGACACAGCACAACGCTTTTGGTAGTATAGTAGCGTGCTATTGGTAAAACAGTCCAGCGCGCTTGGTAGAGTAGTATGACGCTTTTGGCATATTAGGGTTTTTGAGATCTTGCTTTGTGATTTGTAGGATTTTAACTCATGTAACTATCATTGATTGACTGACAAGCTGATTTATTTGTCTTTCAATTATCTTTTATACTTCCTAAGATGACATATTTAGGAGTATTTTCAATTTTTGAGTTAACCTATCTATTTGCAGCATCCTTTGAGTTGTTCTTGATCCCAGGTTATAGGTCTATCAGCTACTATATCTCAAATCTCCAAGTCAACCATGAAATCATATTTTGACTTAGCCTTTTTGATAAAATATAACTTTTTCTAGATTAGAGACAATAAGGTGCATTTGGTAGCACTGTGCCACACTTTTGGTAGCACAATACAACGCTTTCGGCAACACAGTACATCGCTTTTGGTCTGCAGTAGCACTTTGGGTAGCACAGTACATCACCTCTAGTCTGGATCAAATCACATTCGGTAATACAGTTCAACACTTTTGGCATCACAATAAGTCACTTTTGGTAACACAGTAAAGCACTTTTGGTCAAATAGATTTATTTTTGCTAACTTTTGAGTTTTGGTGGAACTAATTGATCTGTTGCAGCTTCTTATCACTCACACAGAGCAAATGGGTTTTCCTAACATGTTCATGTAGGACGACTGTTGAATAAATCTTGATCTGTCACACTAAGTCTTAGAAACATATTACCATTCTTAAGGGATAATTGAACAAATCACTTTGGCAATCTAAGTCTTAGGAGCATATTGCTTTCTTAAGGGACAATTGACATGTATGTGAAAACACTTCAACTTTCTAAGGGACAATAGACATGAATGCCAAACACTTCAATTTCATAAGGCACAATTGACAACTACAATCATGTGTGTGCCTAATTTAGTTGCACCTCATTTTTCTTATAACGGGAAATTTGAACCTTTGTTTGACGTGCATGCTCTTACATTTTAGTTATTCCTTTAGAAGGGCCTACTTTTGGATTGCGCTTCATCCAAAAGGGATGACCCTAAGCGGAGTTTTACTTTGAACCAATATATAAGAGGGATAAGGTGAAAGCCAAGTCCTAACCGACGTCATCCTTACCTTGTGGTGCCAAACTAAAAAGAGGTGTACTAGCTCTTTGTGGAAACAATTTTTACATTGAGCAAAGTGTTTGATACTCTTAGTAGGATTGGTTAAAGCTTTTAGTATCTTTTCACATTGCTCATAAGGCATTGGTCCCTCAAAGTTACTAAGAACCATTCTAGATAGTGACTACCTAATCTACCTCTGAGTGTTGTGGTAATCATCAGCACAAGGGGAATCAATTTAAGCCCTCAAGATACTCACCATTGGCTCGCGTGAGAAGAGATAGTATTCCCTCAGCCATAAAGCTCTTGTGACCTACTTGAGCTTTCTGAGGTGAGGATGAGATATCCCTGCCTATCATCTCTCGCAAAGATACAAATGTCTGACACCTTTATGGAATGACATTTTGATCGATAGAGTATTAAGTTGTGAGCTGATCTACTGCAATGAAACCTTGTCTCTAGGGATAAAAAGTGGTTGATATTTTTGGCAATTGTCTTATACCTATGGAAACATTGGGCTTTTTTACGAGCCTTGAACATACATTATCTGTTGTGTCAGTCCTTTTTTTTCCACTTTATTTGTTGTGTTTTCTCTTGCCAAAGCAAATCCAATCAGAATCAAAACCAAAATCTATCAAATTTTGCCTTATAAAACATCAGACACTACTTTAGCGCCTTTAGTATAACAATAGCTCACTTTGGTAGTACAATAGCTCACCTTTGGCATAACAGTACTTCACCTCTAGCAAAACTACTTCAGCGCCCTTGGTATAACAGTAACTTGCTTTTGGTAATAGTAGCTCACATTTGGTATAGCAGTACCTCACCTTTGGCAAATCAGTCCATCGCCTTTGGTATTACAGTAGCTCACTTTTGGTAGCACAGTCCTGTGCCTTTGGTCAAATAGTATAGTGCCTTTTGTCTAGTAAATTGTGCATCGAATTTTGTCTTTTCCAAGCACAAGCAGAATCCCAGGATATTATCCTAGAGTATTCCATGGTAACCACTAGACTCTAGCAAACTATGAAGTCCAAGCAAGTTGTCCCGAGGAAGCACAAATCACCTCCCCACACTCCTCAATCAGGTTGATCCAACATTACTCCCAAGGTTACTCAAAAGACACCTGCAGAAAGGTCGACCAACTCTCCAAACATGCCACAGCTTGACCACCCTAACAATCCTTAAGAAGGTAGGGCCCCTTTGGTAAGTACACCTCACTATACCACCAGCATGCCTCCGGATTTTGTCCCACAAGGTTATACTATCGATCAAGTCCCATCTCAAGAAGGTAGGGTCCCTAGGGTAAGTATGCCTCACTATACCATCGGCATGCCTCCAGATTTTGTTCCAGCTGGTTATACCATAGATCAAGTCCCATCTCAAGAAGAGTGACACCTTGAAATAGGTCAATCCTCTCAAGAAGATGGACAAGATCTTGATGAATTCATACAAGATCTTAGAGCCATAGCCACCTTTGACAAAATCCTTAGCGAGAACCAAGATCATTTCTTTCACTTGCTAGCAGAGCAAGGAGCCAAATTACCCCAAGGTTTTGATCTATCCAATCTTAGCGAGCCTAACAACACCCAAGACACTATAACAGCGGTCCAAACCATGTCAACTATGACCACCCCATTACACAAACCAAGCTCACAAGGGAAAATGATTGCCCAATATGAGAATCCCCTTTATCAAAACCCAAGAGGAAAGAGGGCCATATCACCGCTTCTGACGCCTATGGAGATCTATAGAAACCAACAAGAGACTCTACAATGGCAAGTAGAACTAGCCAAACAAGTCTCTATAGCTTGATCAAACATACAACAAACTCCTAGAATGCCCACACCAATCATAAGTGGAAACTTGGCTACCCCATCATGAGAAGGTTTCCCACCAAATTACAATCTAGGGAACAACTACATAGCCATGCAACAAGGGTCTCAACAAGCACTGCCCCCAACATCATCAAACCTTCATATCTCTCAACCAACTAGGGTCGTGCAATCCCAACCACAACATTCTTCTACACTCATCCTCAATCAACCTCAACCATCACAAAACACATCTACCTATGTCCCCCACCACAATGATCATTAGTGCTAAAATTTTTCAACACATTGCCTATCCACTCTCAACATTCCCAAAATCAAGTTTCCCAAAGCTATGTTCCGCAACCGCAACCTAACCCAACAAACTTTAGCTTTCTGCCACCAAACTCTTTTCTTCAACCATCACAAAACCTACATTCTTACCTAGTGCCATCCCCACCTCCTCTAAATCAAAACGCCTAATTCCAACCCAATCTAAACCCAATGTACAACACATATGACCTCAACCAATCATACGTCCCTTATAACACCAATGCCCATGGCTTACACTACAATCTTCCATATGGGCAACAACAACCACTTCTAGGACAACAAGAGATGTTTCCAACCCCTCCCACGACTATGGAGCTAAAACTTGCAGAGATTCAACAACAACTATCTAATCTTACGTTTGGCCACACCAAAAAGACCTCTTTAGAAGAGGTGTGTCCTTATCCTTTTGATCGGTCATTACCCATGGTCCCTTTTCCGCAAAATTTCACTATTCCCAAGTTTGATAAATACAAAGGAAAAGGGGACCCAAAAGAACATCTCAGGGAATTCTATCTTGCTTTCTTTGAGGTCTCACATAACGACACATATCTTATGTGTCTCTTTCCTCACAGTCTTGGAGGTCAAGCTATAGACTGGTTCTCCCACTTACCGAAGGGTATCAAATCTTTTAACAAACTTGCGGAGAAGTTTGCCACCCATTTCTCCTACAACGTAGAGCATGAGATCTCCATGACTGATCTATGCAACAACAAACAGAAAAATGGAGAAACTTTCATTTCTTTCCTTCAATGATGGAGACAAATGGATAGCAAATTCCCATTCAAGATACCCGAAAAATAGCTTGTTAGCATATTCATGCAGAACCTCAACCAAGAATTAGGTTTTCATTTGCAAATTCTTAGTGCTACAACCTTCAATGAAATTACCTACAAGGGAATCAACATTGAAAAGGCCCTCATTGCTAAGGGTGTGGTCAAAATCTTCAAAGAAACTAAAGACCATGCTCCTCAACAATAAACAAATGATAAACCAAAGTTTTGGAACAAAAGTAAAAATGTGGTCAACAATGGGGTGGTCGATTCTAAACATGTCCAAACATTGCAAACACCGCTTCATCTTTCCAAATCGAGTCAAACTCCACCTCAATAGAAGCAACAATAAAGACAACCATATCAAAACCAACAACAATGACAACAAGAGTGGCCTCAACAAGATTACCCTCCGCGGCATCAATTCACTCCCTTGGGAGAGCCCATAGAGTCTATCTTATAGAAGCTTTTACATAAAGGGCTACTCACCTTACTAGATGCTCCCCCATAAGGTGAACCTGTTTACAAAACTACACGATATAGAGAGAATGAATATTGTGAATTCCATAGAAGCAAAGGGCATAGAACCGCATCATGCATGAAACTCAAGCACCTAATCCAAAATCTCATCAAGGGAAACCAAATCTCTTTTCAAGATGAACCACCAGCTCAACACATGAACAAAGACCTCAACATGTACAAGGAACCATTCCCTAACCATGGCCAAGGTCCTCTTCTGGATAAAGGTAAAGGTGTCAATCATTTTTCCACTTCCTATGACTCCATTGTGGGTCATTTTGAAGAGAGTTGGGTGTCTACCCTCACAATCAAAGGCAAATCTATGGATTGCGCTGTTACAACTCATCATGGTCATGTCACCATTCGTGGTCCTACACCCAATCTCCCAACTCAATCTGATTATAATCTTGTCAAACATCTAGGGAAAACGCCAACACATATCTCTATCTTGGACCTTCTATGGTCATCACTCGCACATAAAGTGGTGCTAGAAAAAGACCTCCAAGCGTCTTCAGTTCCTAACAACATAGCAGTCGTGGATTTCTGAGCTATAGTAGGTGACATTGCTTCACCCTACAATGTGGTCTTTTCTGAAAAGGACCTCCCATCCCATGATCCATGTCACAATGATGCCCTTCATATTGAGGTTCTCATCCATAAGTGCAAAATCAAATGCATACTCATAGATGGTGGTGCTAGTCTCAACATCTGTTCTTTAAAGTTACTTAAGCAATTGGGATACTCTAAGGATCATGTCAACATTGATCAAAGTATTACAATCAAGGGCTATGATGATGCTGAACACCATTCAGAAGGTGTTATCCACTTGCCTATACAACTGGGCCCTGTCATACTTGAAACTAGGTGCCAAGTCCTTGACATTGAGTTGCCTTACAACATTATCCTAGGCTGCCCATGGATCCATGCAATGAAAGCTATTCCTTCAATGTACCATCAGTCTCTAAAGTTCTCATTCAATGGTATAGAGATAACTATCCCAGGAGACCCTAATCCTTATGAATTTTGTCGTGTCTTGCAAGGTAGTTATAAGAATTGCAACCAAGTGCCCAATAATGACAAAGCCCTTGAATCCCCACTATATGTCAATCCTGAAAACCTGACAAAAGCCTTTACAAGTGAACCTAATCATCTTCCTAAAATCAAAGCTCACATCCGTGACATAGGCTTTGGAACATATGATATCTCAAAATCTTGTTGTGTAGGGCAGATGCCTTTATCCCCTAAATCTTACAACCAACTGCAAAAAGTAACACTTGTCTATCCTGAACTTATCGATTGGGACCAACAAGGGTCCCTTGTTATAGATGTATTTCAGAATGACGAAGCTATAGCTAAGTTCATGGGACTTCGGGAGGGTATCCCTCTTGGCAATCATAAAGTAGGTTTTGTAATGGAACTAGAGCTAACAACTTATTTTGGTGAGAATGCCAAATCCTCCAGTTGCAAAAGTAAAAATAAAGACAGATCTCTAGGTGAAAACCACACTATGGCACCTCCCGATCATAAAATAGTAAAAAAAAAGGATGTATCCAATGGTGAAAACCCAATTGTGGCAACTGAGGATGGAGGATTTGACCTTCCCCTACCATCTAAGTATCAAGAGAAGTAAACTCTCCTAGTGGAAGATTCTACAGAGATAAACCCTTGTACAGAACAAAATCCAAAGACCACATTCCTGGCAGCATCATTATCAGAAACAAAGTATAGGAATCTTTACAAATTGTTCTTACAGAAAACCATCAACTTTTTGTGGACCTACGCAAATATGCCAAGGTTAGACCCTAAGCTAGTGGTTCACTATCTGACAATAGATCCAACAGTTAAACCTGTCAAGAAAAAGCTGAGGAAGATGCACCCACAGATAGCTCTCTTAGTAAAAGTGGAAATACAAAAGTTGTTAGATGCAAAGTTCATCTGACCTATTGACTATTCAGATTGGGTCTCAAACATTGTACCTATGTCTAAACCTAATGGGTGCATCTACATGTGTAATGATTTTAGAGATCTTAACAAAGCATGTCCCAAGGATGACTTTCCACTACCGAACATTGACCTCATAGTAGACTTGACATCAGGTCATGAAATGATTTCTCTCATGGATGGATTCTCCAGCTACAATCAGATAAGGATAGTAGAAGAAGATCAACATAAAACAATTTTTACTTATCTGTGGGGTAATTATTGTTGATGTGTCATGTCGTTTGGTCTAAAGAATGCAAGGGCAACTTATCAAAGAGAAATGATGGTGATATTCCATGATCTCTTTCATCATATCATGGAGGAATCTGTGGACGACATACTAGCTAAATCTTCTAGGACAGATCACATACAAGTTCTAGGATAGATCTTTGACAGGCTCAAGAAATACCAAGTGCGTCTCAATTCAAAGAAGTGTGTCTTTGGTGTTACATCAGGAAAGCTATTGGGATACATTGTATCTCACAGAGGTATTGAAATAGACCCTGCAAAAGTCAAGGCTATAGTGGAGATGCCTCCACCAAAGAACCTCAAAGCATTAAGGAGCCTTCAGGGAAGGTTGCAATTCATTAGGCATTTCATCTCATAGCTAGCAAATAAATGTCAACCATTTCAATACTTGCTTCGAAAGGATGTCTCATTCCGATGGGATGATAAGTGTCAAGAAGCATTTGATCAACTCAAAAAGTATATAGTTACACCTCCTATATTGGTTCCACCAGTTGTCGATAAACCTTTGATATTATACATCTCAACTACAACTTCGGCCCTCAAGGCCCTTCTAGCACAACATGATGAGTCAGGCAAAGAGAATACAAATTATTATATTAGTCAAACCTTGGTGGGATATGAACTTAGTTATTCATTGATGGAAAGAGCTAGTTTAGCAGTAATGTTTGCTTCCTAAAAGTGGTGGCATTACATACTAAACCAGCACACTAATCTCATAGAAAAAATTGATCCATTGAAGTATCTACTGGCGAAAGAAGCTCTCATAGGAAGACTAGCTAAATGGGTCATGATCCTCATTGAGTATGTGGATCGCAAAGCAATCAAGGGGCAAGCCCTAGTAGATCAACTAGCAGAAGCACAAATGACAAATACACACCCTATGGTAGCAAACTTTTCAGATGAGAATCTCTTCACTCTTTCCAACTTAATAATGTGGAAGTTGTACTTTGATGGTTCCTACACACAGCATGGATCAAGGGCCGGCATCTTATTTGTCACACCTCAAAATGACTATATTCCAAAGTCATATCGGCTTGCATTCCCTTTCACCAACAACATTGCTGAGTATGAAGCACTCCTCATAGGTCTCAATACAGCAGTTTAATGGGACATCACAAAATTATAGGCATATTGAGACTCACAACTAGTCATTCGACAATTCACAGATGAGTACCAAACAAAAGATGAAAAGTTGGTCCCCTACAAGAACTAGTGGATGCCTACAAACCACACTTTTCTAGCATCACATTTGAGCAAATTCCAAGAGAGCATAACAAGGCTACAGATTCTATGGCTTCTGTAGGGTCACTTATCGACATGCCTACAAATACACAGAAATGTGAATTCTTGATCGAGCAGTTGTTGATACCAGTCGTCGATGTTCTAGTTACTGAAATCATCTATGAACTTGTTGGTCCCAATTCCCCATGGTACGAAGATATCTATGAATACCTTAAAAATAGTACCTTTCCCTTTGAACTCTCATCCACCCAACACAAAACCTTTATTCGTCGATCCTCCCGTTACACCATTCTACGTGATACATTATATCGTCAGAGTCTCGATGGTATCCTCTTACGATGTCTTAACGTGGAAGAAGCTGAAGCTACCTTACAAGACATACACAAAGGTGTCTGCGGCACACATTCTACTGGTCCCAATCTTGCTAAGAAGATACTCAGAACGGATTTTTACTTGCCTACAATCGAGCATGATGCTTTTCAACTTGTTAAAAAGTATCTACAATGCTAGCAGCATGGAGATTTGATTCACGCACTAGCTCATGAACTACAGCCTATGACTACTCCATGGCCTTTTTCTCAATGGGGTCTCGACCTTGTAGGACAAATCCACCCATCCTCATCCAATGGCCATAAGTTCATCATTACCACCACTGAGTATTTCATGAAGTGGGTTGAAGCCATTCCCATGACCTATATCACTGGTAAGAAAATAGCCAAGTTTATCCTTAACTACCTGATTTGCCAATATGATATTCCCCAAGCCATTGTCATTGATAATGGGAGACCATTCAAGAACCAAGATGTCTGTGCCTTGTGCACACAATACAATATCAAACATCACTTTTCAACTCCCTACTACCAACAAAGTAACGGCCAAGCTGAGGCTTCTAATAACACCATTCTCAAAATCCTCAAGAAAACAGTCAATGAAGCTGGTTGTGATTGGCACTTACAACTCAATCTCGCCCTATGGGCCTACCGCACTAGTATTAGAATACCAACTGGTACCACACCCTATGCCTTGGTTTATGGCTTTGAAGCCATCCTACCTATAGAGGTTGAGATTTCATCCCTCAGAGTATCCATACAGAACTTGATCGGTGGAGAAGAATATCACACTTCCAGATTAGCCAAGCTAGAACTACTAGATGAAAGGTGCCTTACCATGCTTAATCATCTCCATGTCTATCAAAACCACCTTCGGCATAATTACAAAAAAAATATCAAAGAAAGACGGTTTCAAGTTGGTGATCTTGTACTCAAAGAGAATCAAAGAAATCAAGCAGACTGAGTAAAGAAGGGCAAATTTGAGCCTAACTGGTTAGGCCCCTTTATTGTCACAATAGTATATGGATCAGGAGCTTATACTTTAGCTACACATGATGACATTCCTCTAGATGAGCCAATTAACAGTGTCCATCTCAAGAAGTTTTATGCCTAATCCTCAGAATATTCCAAAAAAAACCAAATAGTCCATCCTATGGTAAAAACCTAGTAAACAGCTGCCTTGGATAAGTACCATAGTGAAAACCTAGCAAACAGGTGCTATGTGTAGAGTTAGCATCCATCATCTATCGAGTCATGTTCATTTCATGTCCATTTCACAAGCACACTTCATCCATCCATCCATAATAAAACCATTGACCTTGTTTGCATTTCCATCTCCCTATCTAGTATAGCTTGGAAATTTGTCAGTGTCCATCATCGTCATCACATGTCTTGATCTATGTCAATAGTTATCATTGTCTTGTCCTAGGTCAAGCTTTCTATATCTTCTTCATCAGGCACCTATGCAAATTCCTCTACCAGAATGGGGCAATTTCTTCCTTAACCTAGGTCTAGGAGTGGTTCCTTGTTCATGGTTCACAACAAGCGCTTTAATCATTCTCCTTTCCACAGATAGCACCCTTTAATGGACACATCGCTCCTACGATAAGGCTATTATCTTCCCAAACACTTTTCCTACATCATCACACCAACCAGAACTACATATTATCTCATCGCAATCTTAAGGTACCTTGATCCCATGGATATGGGTATCTAGGTAGTCTGGCATATGAAGGAAGTATCCAGTACTCAGGTACATAAGATCCCCTCCTTTCACCTTGACCCATTCATCACTCTACCCAAAACTACATATTGTCATCTTTCATCTTTCCTCATAATGTGCCTTGATCCCATGGATATGGGTATGTACACAGTTTGGAATACGAAGGATGTATCCAGTACTCAGGCACATATGATTCATCATTCTTCATCCATCTCAATCCATTGACATGTCACCTTTCTTGTCTTCTATTTATCAAAATCTGTTCACCTTGACTTGACTAACTCAAGCAACAAAATAACAAGCGAACGCATCCTTTCAAAGAAAAAGTCCTTCCCAAACCTGAAGCAAAGTAGCTTGCTTCTAGAGTCATCTACTGTCCTACTGTTCTGATTACCAGCATCAGCTAAGTCCAATTTAACCAAAGCACCAGATCCATAAGCTTGTCTTTTGCAGAGTGTTCCATTGTCAAGACCAACACATGCATCTCCTACAACATGTAGCTTTTCCTACAGTAAGACATTGTCTTTTTAGGTAGATAGCACCCTTTAATGGACACATCACTCCTACGATAAGACTGTTATCTTTCCTATCTAGTCTATCCTAAGCAACCTCTTTGGCAAGAGAATATGTTGGCTGTATGTTTACTTTATAAGTCAATAAGTTTGCTTTATGGTTTATCTTTTGCTCCTTTGTCCATTACCTATTCACGGCTACCTTGATTTGTCTATAATCTTGGTATGTTGCGATGCAGTATGGATTGGGGGCATAGTCATTGCTTTTGTGTGCCGTGTTTGAGAAATGATCTTTAGCATCTTTCTTAGCAGCATATTTATCTTATGTGTGTTATGACCTAGCATCTTACATAATAATATTCTTCTTGCATTTACATGTATGGAAGTTTATTTTATGTTCAAGACTATGGCTCATTCACATGTACCAATAAGGTCATATTGTGTCTAAGGGGTCTAAGTTCAAACCACTTGCTTGCAAAGTCAATGTCCATGCACACATATATTACAACACCTTAGTCTTTTATACCTTGGTGGCAAACTATCCACATACTATATCAAAAATGAGGATTGCTCTTTATATACAAATGTGAAACCAATGCAACAAGCTCATCATTTACCCATCCATTTACCCATGGCCTTATGTCATTTTCAATTAATGATTGATCAACAGTCTCTCTCTTCCATCTCCACTTTTTTTTCTCTTTGGTGCATATCTGCAAAACCCACATGTTAGATATCACAAGTCATAGCATCTCTATCATCATGCATCTATAAGCATCATGTCATCATATGTCATACATCTACAAGCAACATATGTCATCACATAAATCCATAATCATACATACATATCATCACATCCATGTCATCAAGAAGTGCATACACAAAAATATGAACATCAGTGAGCATAATATGTCATCATATATATCATGTGAAGGTCATCAAAAAACAAATTGTATGTGTCTACACCAATAGTCCATATGTATACATCAATAAAGTACATCAAGGCTATCAAGAGCCTGCAAAATATACATCGGATGCACGTAGGCATCAGTTAAAATATACAATGTCCATAATGATACAAAAAATGATACAATGTACAATGTGCATGCTCTAGTGAGTGGAGCTGCCCTCCTGCTATGGCCCCTGTCCTCCACCGTTGCTCGGTGTAGGTCCCCCTACTAGTCCTCCTCTCCCTGGTGGCACAAAGGGTCCCCTAATTGAGGACAATGACTGCCCTGTCCTGCGAGACCTAGATGCTCCGGACCTGCTCCTCTCTCTATAATTGGGTGCCTACTAAGCTGCTAGCACCACACCAACATAGAGTTCCCTGTAGTACTCAGCCTCTCTACCTGCCGACACTAGCTCTCCCTGCACACATATGAGCTCATTGTATAATGTCCTTTGATCAGCACCCAATGCATAGTGTGCCTCATCTCTCTCCTACCTCACTCTCTATAGTGTGGCCTTGGCTATCAACCATAGTTGTACCTCTATGTCCCTCTCCCTGGTCACCTGGGCTAACTACCCATCGTCCCCTGATGGTGTAGGTGTGGCCTGTATCTGTGCCTATGACTATGCCTATACCAAGGTTGCATGTGCTACTACTGCTATCTATGTCTACACCTATGTTAGGACCTCAACATGTCTCACCTCAACCCTCACTACATCCCTGTCTCTCCTAACCCTCACCATCCGCAGCTCTAGTCGTGTCCTCTGAGCTATCTCCTCCTGTATAAGCTACTCGACCTGCTGTAAATCAATCTCTACAACTAGATCCTCCTCCTCGACCGTCTCTACATCTTCCTGCTGGCCCCTAGCCTCTCCACCTACCTACTGTCTTGCTACTCTAGCCTGCCATCTCATCCTAGCCTCTGTACCTAGGACTAGTACCTCCCCCACTGCTCCTGCCACACTTGATGTAGTCAGTCTCATCGGCCTGTGTGCCTGCCAGTACCTATCATACTCAGATAAAGTACCTAGGTCTTCGAGCCTTGAATCCTAGTCCCATCTAACTGGGACAATTCCTCATACCTCTGCCAAGGTTGTGGCCACTAAAATCTTGGCATCCCAGTCCCCAATCTCCCTTCGTGTCCTCGCCTCCCCAACTGGCAATCCCTGTGGTAGTCCAAACTGTCTGAGTACCCACTCTAGCAGGTATCTCTCAATGGTATCTATCCATCTCCCAAATAAGTATCGAGCCTGGCGACAGTACATCAGCTGCTCATGCTCATCCTCCCCCTCCTCGCATGGTAACCACAGCCTCCAAACGAATAAGTCCATCTCATCGATTTGTCACCTCCAGTGGCTAACAGATCCAAGCCTCCTGTGTGTGATAAATCCCTCATACAAAAATGCATAAGGTTCCCCCCTCTCCTAGCAGCACTTTTAATAGGTTTGATCACTGGGATATGCTCCCACACCCACACTTATAGTAAAATCACCCCTGCTGAGAGACTCTGGCCTCTCCTATATACATAATCATGCATATCTTGATATAGCTACCCAAGCACACATGGGCCCCATGCATACTGAGTGTCATGTGTAAACATCCTAGATAGTACAGTGCCCCATCCTACTGATAATCCTCTAGATCACTGGTATGGGCACAGAAAGCTACCAATCAAGGAAGATACTACCCATCTAATCCTGTTGTAGAGACTTGGGATGTCTGCCCATCGAATCTTGCCATCGTCAATCCTCAAGTCGTCTGTGCAAAACACCTCTGTCAGGCCTGCCTCGCCCCACACTGGGTCAAAATCAACTCGCTCTCCATCAATCCAAATCCTGAGGATGCGATACACATCCTCAAGTGTCACTATAGCCTCCCCTGTCAGAAAGTGAAACAAACATGTCTCACTTTGGAATCTGTACATGACTGCTATCACTAGGGTGAGATTTGCCCTAATGTGTGTAAGGTGTGCCACATGACACAATCCCATGTACTCTAGGAACGTGTCCTCCTCCCATGTCATTTTTACAACCTCATCCGCTATAATATGGTGTTGCTCTCTCGACATCAGTGGTAGCATCATCCTCTGCATCCACAAAAAGCACTTGTCAGACCTTTTACACATTTCTCCACATCCCTACCGACATCTACCCACTGACGTAAACCCTAGGACCAACTCTACCCTTCTCTAACCTAAGTGGTCAACCCCCTCGGTCAACCCTAACTATTTTGCTATTCTACCTTAGCTAAAAGCAACTTGTTTTACACAAGTGCACTGCACTATTTTACTGAAAGTGTTGTACTATTTATGCGATTGCGTTATTCTGCCCTCTCCCAAAAGTGACTTGTTTTACACAAGCGTTGCACTGTGTATCCACCTGCGCCTTACTACACATGCAAAGGCGATGCATTTTTCATTCTTCCCTACCAACCATGCCTAACTACCTAGCCAACTATGCTATCCTGTCCTACCAGTAGCATTGTGGACCCCTACCAACCACGCTATGATGTGACAGCTAAAACCCAAAAGTGCTAAGGTATTACCATAAGTGTTGTATTGACCTAACAACTATGCTTCAGCATGCCAAAAGTGCCTAGACCAACTACTAGACACGCCCTAGCCTCCTGCAGTGCTTTTGGTTGGCCTAAAGACCTACCTAGTTTAAAACCCTAAATCAGACCTAAAACATCAAATACAAGGAGGTTTTCAGACACTTACCCCTGTCGGCGCTCCTGCTAGTCTCCTATACATCCGCACTAGTTCCGGCCAATGCCTATGCACTGGAATCGACATCTCTCCTTGCTGCAAGTTGCTTCTCCACTCAACTCTCACACACTAAGCTAGGAGGCTCTACACTCTAAATTTAGCAAACTCTTAGTGTGCAAATGAGGAGTGTGGTCCCCTTGGGACCTATTTATATTGTTCCTCCCACATTTTTCTTCCCACCCCATTTTGCTTTTCCTTCTACCTTGTCACGCAATATTCTAAGTCGAGCATCAAACCCAGTTCTTCTGTCACTTCCCTGTCTTTCTGCTCGAGGGGGCATACGCTGGGGCAACTAGCTACACTGGGGCATCAAAATTGTATCATGTCTTCAACAATCATTTTCTTTGATGCAACATTGTAAACTGCATTGCATCAAAAATGGGCAAAATGTAGACACCCTAAAATGACCATGTCTTCACATCGCTTGCATTTCTGTCTAATCACCTGCATTTCAAACATTAATTAAATAATCAAATTATATAATTAATTTCATCAATTCTTCCAAATCATCTGCATTTCAAACATTAATTAAATAATCTAATTAGTTAATTAAGTTTATCAAATTCTTCCAAAACTCTTAATTTTGACATTAATTGAATAAATTATCTTTATTTAATTAATTTAATTAAATTCAACTTTATTCTTCCAAAATTAAATAATTTTAATTATTTAATTAAATCATTATCCTCTTTCAAATTTCAAGTCTCCATTAATTAAATAAATCCAATCATTTAATTAACTCATCCAATTCTATCTTATCTATAATTAAATAATTCTACATTATTTAATTAAATCACTTATTCTTCTAAATTTAAATACATCATGCAAATTTATTTAAATTATCTCAATCCTCTAAAAATAAATAAAATCAAGTATTTTATTTATAATCTTCTGTTCCTCTCTCATGCACAATCAATTAAATAAATTTATTTATTTAATTTCAAATATCTTCCAATTCCTCTCAAAATATCTTGTTAACTCATGTGCACAATCAGTCTTATTTTTAGAACTCTAAAAAAGAAAAAATTACAAGTTGAGTTATCTATTCAATCAATCTTGTTTTCATCATATCTTAATAAAAATATCCTTATGGATTGACACATATCGTGTGCACATTCATCATGGTTATTTGTTTTATCTCCTCTGTTGATTCTTTTGAATTGTCTGGACCATTGATCGATCTTTGTTGAAATCTATATAAACCCCCCTCATTTCCTTCACAAATCCTCTTCGATCACTTATTCTCAAGCATCCTTTACAGCACTTTGAGCATACATCGCATCAATTGAGCAACTTTATGATCTTTTGACATTGATCTTTGAGCATCTACACTTGCTTGTTGCAAACATGGTTTCGCAACATTATTGAGCAATCCACATTCAAACAAAGAGAACAACACAAATTTGGGTAAAAGCTTTCTTATTTCATTTGATTTATTGATAATGGCTTTTATTTAGATTAGTTCTCTTTATGTTATGGGTTTTTTGATTTGTTAGTTTGATCTTATCATAATCAATTTTCCTCATACACAGCAGGTACCGCACATGGACTTAGGCTCTCTCTTATTAGTCCCTTCCTTAATAGCTCTTGAACTTGTATGTTCAGCTCTTCACTCTCTGCAGGATTCATTATGTGGGCTACCTTATTCGGTAAACTAGCTTTTAGTATCAAATCTATTTGGCGACTTATCTTCCTCACCGACGGTAAACCTTCTGGTACATTATCAGAGATAATATCCTAAAATTCTTCCAACATATCTGAAAATTCAGCTAGTACATCTTCACATTTCTCTTGACTAATCTTAGGAATCAATGCAAAGCAATGACACTCATGTTTCATACCCTCCAAAAAATTTCTACCATCTACCAAGCAAATTCTAGCAGTACTACATATCTTTTCTTCCACCTCCTTCAACAGCTTCAACTTATGACGAACTCCATCCTTTGTTAGGGAATATGTGTTTGCATGGCCATCATGGACAATGCTTCTATCATACTGCCACAGCCTCCCCAACAGCATATGACATGCATCCATCAGTATGATATCACATAGCACCTCATCATGGTAGTCCCCAATCTTGAACTTCACTAAACACTGCTCATTGACCAAAGCTATATGGTCCTTCTGCAACCATGCAATCCGACATGGATGTGGATGCTTTCTTCTTGTCAACTTCAACTTGTAAACCATCTCCTCTAAAACAAGATTGTTTGTGCTTCCACTGTCAATAATAATATCACAACACTTACCTTCACATTTGCACCTTGTGCTGAATAAACTCTTCCTTTGATTGGGTTCTTTCTCCTCATTCAACAAAGTTCTTCTAACAAATAGGGTTTCTCCCCTTTCAACATCTTCAAAATACTCAGACTGTGCATCTTCATCTACATGTGCAACTCGTGCATTACTTTTAGGTCTTTTATTTGTCCTTCCTTGATGTTACAGACACTCGTATGCTTGATGCCCTTCTTCTCCACATTGGAAATAGGTTCCTCTAAAACCTCCTCTTCTAGGCCCTTGTCCAAGTCAACCTCTTCCTCTTCCTCTTTGCTCACCATTGTTTTGGTCACGAGGGTGGTAGACATTACCTCCTCTTTGATTAGGATCGGTGTCAGCTTCTTCACTTTTCTTTTGATCTTCATTGCGGTCTCCATAGGGTCTTCCACTAGTCCTTCTGCCTTGACCTCTTCCTCTTTACTTTCTATCAAATCTTTTATTCAGCTTCTCCTCCACCTTCAAGGAAAACTGGTATGCATCTTCTATGGTGGTCATTCTGACTAGGCTCAGCTCCTATTGAATACTTGGCCTCAACTCATTAATGTAATAGGCTACCTTCTCCTTGTTGGCCTCTGTATGGCATGTCCTAATAGTAATCTTATAAAACTCTTTTGTATACTCCTTAATAGACTTGTTACCTTGCTTCAATCCTTGCAGCTTCTTCAGCAACTCCATCTCATAGTCCATAGGAATGAACTGCTTCTTCAGTTTCTCTACCATCTGATCCCATCTGGTGATCTTTCATTTTCCTCTTCTGTTCCTCTCTAATTGGACCTCCTTCCACCAAATACTAGTGTGGCCCTTCAACTTTGTTTTTGCAAACTTGACCTGATCTAGGTCCTCCACATTTTCATACTTGAAATACTCCTCCATGTCATTGATCCAATCAATAAGTTGTTCTAGATTCAAATCTCCAGAATATGTAGAAACTTCGATCTTGGGTCTCTTTCCGATCTTCAAAATGGTCCTCAACAACCTAACTTCTGCAGGATCTCCTATAACTTCTTGTTCTTCCTCAGATAGCTCTTCTTTAGCTTCATCTTCACTTTCTTCTCTTGTTCTTGGCTCAAACTCTCTTCGTAGCTCCTCTTGTAATGCATCGATTTGCCTTTGCAGGGCTCTAAAACCATCTTCCATCAAAGCATTCCTCCTAATATGATTTCTTCATGGAGGCATCTTGATCTCCACAACAAACTGACAACCTCAGGTCCTGGTGCAAACTGCCTCACGGTCAGTGATCTGTCTACACACTCTAGAACCCTCGCTCTGATACCACTTGATGAAGGGGGTAAATCTTAAAACACACAAAAATAGAAATTGCACATAGAAAATAGAACTTTCTTTTATTGATTTGGACAACTTCTCACATTATAGAAGCTCAAATACAATCAGAGGAATCAACCCTCCACAGGCTGCAACACATTACAGCTTCCTATCACAAGACTCTGGAATCATATGCCTTCTGTAACCCCAAATCAGCTAGGGTTTCTATTTTCCTATCTATTCTTGACTCTACACTTCCCCCCTTCCCCCCTTAACTCTACTACTATCCAGGGTTCCAAAATAGTCATAAATAGCACTCTTTGGTGGCTTCTAGCTAAATTTCAAAATTTGCAACTCCCTCCAAAAGTAGGTCAACTTCTAGGAAGCATAACGTTTGATCTAGGTGTCTGATTGACAAACTGTTTTAGGTGTCAGAAAGCTTGCAATGTGAACTATCATGTTGGAAATCTGTAAATAGATTTCCATTAACATTTTAGGATGTTATGGGATACTTTAGTGCCTCATATCTTGTTTCAGAAATTTTCAAGAGGTTTTTGGAAACAAAAACTTTAATATCTTTCAGCTCACAAATGGTCTTTTCTTGATTCCTTCACCAAAGGTGTTATATTTCAGTTATGAAGCTTTTTGTAAGTTTTTTCTTCAATATGTGCCCAAATGCAAACTTTCCTAAAATAGTAGGTAAGCTTTCCAAAACTGGTAGATTGCTATTTTTAGTAGTTTGAAAACAAACTGGAAGTCTTGCATCATTATTTAGGAGATTGTGGAACCAGAAACACTAATTATGGAAATAAATGAAAACAATTGCAATTATTTTGAATCAACTTGTTTTTGGGTGAGGCAAGATTGCCCTTACACCACTAGATGCTCCTACATCATAAATTCAGATAAATATCTACATATCCTAGTTAAAGATTGCAAGATTTAACATAATTTGTTGAGATTCATGCAGAGAAGGTATACAAGATAATATATAGATACAAATTATATCTAATTATTACATAAGGTCCCTAAATGATTAACAACATCATGACATCAAACCACTGAGTGACTGTCAGAAGGTCATGTACTGACTAATGGTGACTTGGTATCATAAATTCATCCTAGATTTATCGTATCTTACAAGATGATAAAGATTTGTTGTATTTAAACTTTTATTTGTGTTATATGACTAACAGTTGTATCAACAGAAATTAATGCTAGAAGGGGGGCCCGATCATTTGATATTTGAGACAATTTGTCATTTGGAAGTGTTTTATCATGCTCATCTGTTGAATTATTTTAAATTTCAAAATTTTACTCTAGTGCTTTAATGTTTGTGCAAAGATTCCACTAATATTTGAGGAATCTGATCATAAATATTGCTCCCTTGGGGATATTTACCCTGATATTTATAGATAGTTATCTAGATTTCCTAAGTATGAATCAAAAATTTACATTCTCTGCAAATACTTCATCATAAATATCCACTCCTGTAGAGGATTTATCCACAAGTTTGTAAAGATCTAGTCTAAATATCTAGGTCTTATTCTAAATTTTTTAAGAACTGGCTTGTTGACCAAACACAAGGTCAAGATCTACTGGACCTTTAGAGGAATTACCTATCATTCGACCTAGAACTCATTCAGTAAGTGCTCAACCTAAATGAGCTCAGTCTAGACCTATTGTTCCTAATCCACCAGCAACTCTTGTAGTAGCACCAATACAACTTGCAATGTCATTCTTCGTTGTTTAGTCACCTCTTAATTTCACTACTTATAATGATCTTCCTAAGAATCCAGACAAAATTTGTCCTAAGTATCATCTGTATCAAGATGTATATGATCATACCCAAACCTTTAAGGAGGTATGTTTTAGGGCTAGGATACAACATGAAGATGTTGTATGTAAATTGCTCCTTTATTCATTAGGAGAGGAAGCATACGGCTAGCATGTGTCTTCCTCAAACATCCATAGAGTCCTAGGATATGCTAGAAAAAAATTTCCAAACAAGGTTCAAGATACTTGTAGATGCAGCAAGCATGTATCATCTTTTCATCACAATCAAGAGAGGCAAAGGAGAGTTGATCTCCAATTTTAATGTGAGATTTCAGAAGATGTATTCTAAATTGAAAACTTCCTACAACGTTCTTGATGAAGCATCTAGGTTAGTTTATTACTCTATTTTAGATCCTTTAACATCAATATTCATTAGAAGAACCCACACTACAATTACATCCCTTGCTGGTGCCTTTGTTGAAGCAGTCAAAGTCAACCTAGAGATGAAACTAGTAGGACATGGTCTTGCACCTAACCTAAGATATCCTGCCTTTCCCAATCAAACACAAGTTAATGGAGCCTTAATTCCTCCTGCTACAATGACTAATCCTCTACAAGTTCCACCTCTGAGCATCATGCCTCCTTAGGGAAATGGTCAAATTATGCCACATCCAAGGCATGTACCTCATGAGACTGGATATAATGGCAATGGTAGTTCATTCTTCCAACCAAGCTAGGACAATATAATGGCCAAAGCACAGGAAGAGAAGGAATATTTGAGAGAGATAACTGCTCAATTAAAGAGATTGACCACTGACGTAACTCAAATGAGAAACCAGATCTTTTATTCTCAAGGCAGAAGTCAAAATCAACAAAATAGAACATATCAAGATAAAGGATACAACAATGAAAGATCTAGATATTCTGATAGGGGGTACAACAATGATAGGAACTACAATAACAATGCTCCTAGGCCTCCAAGAGTCTAAAACACCAAACCTAACAATGGTTCCTTACCTTCACCTCTGGATAGCCAGCCTCCTCCTAAACCTAAGTAGACCACAAGGGTTAATTTGGTAGAAGATGCACTCAACAATTGGTGCAGGATACATAATACAAGCATGCATGTTGAGTTGGACTATTCACAGTTCAAAATTGCAGCAAGCATCTTCCAAGCAGAAGTGAGGAACACCATAGGGGAGGTATCTTTCCCTAAAGGTAGTGATATAATGCCTCTTGGATATGAATCTTCCTTGGTACTTGAGAGTTCTAAGGATCATCAAAATTAGACAGACATGATACATGAAAATTATACATTGATATGTGAAGAGTCTGCTATCACATTTGAAACTACTCATGTTTTCCCCTTTGAAGATAAGAATGAGCCTAAGTAGGAGACTAAAGAAGTCCATGCATATCAAAAATATCAGAGAGGACATAACTATAATCTAAGGAGCAATACTAATCACCTTGCTAGTCCTTTGACCACTTCCATTCCTCTGAATAACTTCAACATACCTCCAGATCCCAAGGCCAGTAACAATCTTGTGCTTCCAAGCGTAAACCCACATCATTTTGCACCACAAGTGATGGTGATAAAAGGTATGAGTTAATTACCTAAATCTTATAAACTAGTTGTTTATCTTATTGATGAGATGAAGAAGATAAAAACTAGTTTATCCTTATCTGAGTTACTTAAGACTCTTGTCATTAAAAAGGCTTTCATGAAGTCATTAGATGAACCTACAACAAAAGAGGATATCCCTAGTCACATCCCTAGCAATACCCCTGCTAAAGATCATGTACTTAGGGATACTATTGTTAAACCAAAAGACAAGGCCTCAGTCCATACTACAGATGTAGCACAGGTGACATTATACAAAGAGAAATTTGAGTCACCTCTTTTCCTTCTCACACTTAGGTTTTTTGGAAAGAATTTGCACAATTTCCTTGTAGACTCAAGTGCATCTACCAATATTATGCCCTTGTCCATATGTAGGATATTAGTTCTTTCCCTCACAAAGTCACTTAAGAGGGTCACTCAATTAGACAAATCTGAGGTCAGTTTCATAGGAGAATTAACACATATTCACATGCAGCTGGCATCTGATCCTAGGGTGTAGTACACTATAGACATTTAGGTTGTTGGCATACCTAATACATATGGCATGCTCCTAAGTAGGGACTGGTCCAAAACTTTAAATGGCTATATGGTCACTGATTTCTCCCACATGTGGTTACCATGGAAAGGCATCCTCAACCAGCTCAGAATAGCTCTAGGTAGAGTCCAGGATAAAACATATGATAATAGAATACAATTAGAATAATGATATATTATATTTGGATGTAGAGCCAAGAGTATATACATTAAGGCCTCAAACAGTCAAGATAGAAGAAGTGTTGATGTGTATGCATGTGCATGAAAATGCTAGGTAGGATGAAGTTGTGCCAGGAACAAGCATGATGATAGAACCTAGCTGTAGTTCATCTAATGAGGATGGAGAGGATCTTTCTTGAATTTAAAAAGTATTTAACCAATGAAGTCCAAAAATCATAATTGCAAGGAATGCCTGTTAAGGATATACTCATGGGAGGTTGGTACAGATTGCATGAGGATGCATACTCATAAAACACATGTGGGTTGTGTCTAGATATAATAGAAAGGATAGAAAGAACATGCATGAGAGACAAGTAGTCATTACTAGAGGTAAGTGAAATATTTAATGCTGATGATAGTAGTCTTTTATTACTTCATTCAGATGCAAGAGAATGTGAACAAGGAATGTGTAAGATGCAAGTTCCAATGCTTAGTACAAAGAAAGTTTTGGTATGTAGCAGTGTACATTGCAATAAAGAGATAAGTACAACTACCCTAGGTACAGACTACCTTATTGAATCTGATTATGAATTATCTGATGAAGACAGAGGAAGCCATTTGACATAGTTTGAAGGGTTTCTATCCAAGAAAATTCATGGGCATCTTCTCCAAGGGATCCCACCTAATCAAGTGCTAATTGAGGGATGGTACAGGCTACATGAATCTCCCCATTTAGAAACAACTTGTGCTCTATGTTTGCACATAGTGAGAAAAGAAGAACATTTGTGTTTAAGTAACAAACTGCATAGAACCAGGGATATTCTGGAAGAAATAGAGAGAAAGGTTGTAATGTCTCCTGATAAAGGATATGATGACATCAAGTGTATGAAAAGAAAAGGTACCCAAGAAAGTGACAATCAGAAGAAGAAATGTGCGGATGTTTCAGTTCCACAAAAACATCCAGATGTGATAAAGAATGAACCACAAAAAATCAAATGGATATCTGTAGGTAGTGTTGCATGTGCTAGAAGAAAGAAGGAAGGTCTAGATAAGGATCCTCCTATAGAGAGACCATGGACATTGAGATTTGATGGGTCTAAATCAAAACAAGGTGTTGGAGTAGGAGTAGATTTAATAGATCTACAGGGGAAGTCATACCTTGCAACCAATAGACTCCAATTCTATTACACAAATAATGTAGCAAAGTATGAAGCCCTGATCCATAGCTTGCTCTTTTCCTTGAAGAAGAAAGTCAAGATACTGCATGCATTTGAAGACTCAAAATTAGTCATCAAACAAGTGAAAAAGTAGTATGCTTGCAATTATCAGAAGTTGTCAAACTATAGACACAGGGTTTGGGACCTAATTGAAGGATTTGATGCCTTCAACATCACACATGTCCCAAGAAGTCAAAATTAGCATGCAGATGCACTAGTTGTAGCTACCAGCACATTTGAGCCATTAACTATGTCAGGACTAAAGAGGTTCTCAGTTGAATTAGTTTCAGTGCCTGACAAGTGTTGAATTTTTAGGTCTTTGAAGATGATCAACACATCCTTGATTTTATTACAAATAGAGATATCTTTGAGGCTCAAATAATGGATGATAAGAATCTGGATGACCAGGTTTGGGATGATGAGGAGATCATTAAACTACCAAATAATAAGATCTCCAAAGGAATGATAGAACTAGAGAGAATGTTTGATCTACATAAGATCACTCAGTAGAAGGATCTACCCAAAACTGATGGAGGAGAGTATTAGCCTGTCAATATAAGTCAAGGTCTAGATATCAGGAATCCCCTAATAGGAAAAGTATGCACCTTGGCCGAAAGAGAAAAAATAGTTCAGGCTTTGAAAGACTATATACACGTAATAGCCTAGACGTATGATGAATTGTAGATATATGACACATCCATTATCACTCATACAATTCCACTTAAGCCAGATGTCAAGCCGTTTAGACATAATCAAAGGCTAGTTAATGCCCTATTAGAGCCGACCATATTTGAAGAAGTAAAGAAGCTCTTAGCAGTTAGGATTATTTTCCCAGTAAGACACTCCACATGGGTAGCCAATTTGGTTCTTGTGAGGAAGAAGAACGGAGATATCCATCTGTGTGTAGACTTTAGAAATTTGAACAAGGCTTCAGAGAAGGACAATTATCCTCTCCCTTCATTGGATGAGGTTCTCTAGATGGTTAATGTAGAACAAATGATGTCATTTTTAGATGGTTTATCTGGTTATAACTAGGTTATGGTCAATAAAATAGACAAACTGAAGATGACATTCACCACCAAGTAGGGGATATTTGCTTACAGGCATATGCCTTTTGGTCTAATCAATGTTGGAGCAACATTCCAATGTGCCATGGTTATTGCATTCATAGGTCTAGTTGGCCAATGCATAGTTATCTATATGGATGACTTCACAATTTTTTCAAAAGAGAAGTGATCACATTGCAAATCTAAGGAAAGCTCCCCAAAGATGTGAAAAGTATGGTATTTCCTTGAATCTCAAGAAGTGTGTGTTTGGTGTCACAACTGGTAAATTAAGGACACCTAGTATCAGAAGATGGGATCACCATTGATCCAGACAGGGTAAGCTCAATCATGAAGCTCTAGTTGCCTAACAGTAAGAAAGAGCTAAAATCCTACTTTGGAAAGATAAACTTTGTCAGAAAGTTTATCACTAGATTTGCAAAAATAATTAGGCCACTAAATGCAATGTTGAAGAAAGATGTGAAGATAGAATGGACTCCTAAAGCCAAAGTTGCATTTGAGCACATTAAGAAGGCAATTGTTGATGTGCTAGTACTCAGTAGCCCTGATTATGCCAAGGATTTATATATATATATATTATTTTGCATTAGCTCACACCTGTGCAGCTGTGGTAACTCAGAAAAATGAGAACAAGGAAAAGAAACCCATAACTTTTATGAGTGTCCCATTCAAAGATCTAGAATTGAGGTATCTGGATATGGAAAGACAAGCTCTCACCTTGGTAAGAGCCATGAAGAAATTTAGACACTATATATTGAGAAGTAAGGTAATTGCAATAGTGCTTGACCCAACAGTGAGAATGTTGTTGATGCAGAGTGAACGAGGTGAAAAGAGGGCCAAGTGGATCACTATCTTGCAAGAATATGACATAGAGATTACACCCATGAAGCTAGTCAAAGGACAAGCTTTAACTTAGATGATAGCAGAGACTGATCCAGGTTTGATCAGTCAATAGTACACCTTGGATTCCAATAGTTCAAAAGACTGGTATTCAGACATTAAGCATATCCTGATCTTAGGAAAGCTTCCAAGTATTATGAAGTCCTCACAGAGGAGCATTAAGGGTGAAATACTAGAATTACATGATGAAAGGGGGGATCCTTTTTAGAATAAACCATGAAGGGATTTATCTAAGATTCTTGGATAGGCAAGAGGCTGATAAGGTCCTGCAAGAATTGCATGATAGGTTTGGAACTACACATGGTTCCCACCTTGCCACTGCACACAAAATTCTTAGGGCAAGATATTACTGGCCTACAATTTTTAGAGATACTACTGAACATAGTAAGCATTGTCATACATGCTAGATAGCCACGCATAAAGAGGGATATGTTGCCCAACCATTGTAGCTAGTGATGGAAGCTCATCTCTTTGTATAATGGGGAATGGACTTCATAGGGCCAATCAATCCACCATCCTCACCTGGCCATAGGTACGTCCTAATAGTGACTGATTATTGTACTAGATGGATAGAAATGATTAGTAGTAAGACATGTACCACTAAAGATATGATCAAGTTTACTCGGCATTCCTTTCTCTTTGATATGTGATAATGGTCTAGCATTTGCTTCTTTGAAATTCTTTAATTGGGCCTTTTAGTATGGTATAACTTTAAAGTTTTCTTCTAACTACTATCCTCAAGGAAATGGATTAGCAGAACCCACTAACAAGAATTTACTGAACATCATCAAGAAGTTAGTAGACAAAAACCCTAGAGAATGGCGTATCCTACTAAAATATGCACTGTGGGTAGATAGGATGATAGTGAAATCAGCTTTAGGTAATTCTCCTTATCAGCTAGTATACGAAGTGGATCCAATTTCACCTGTGAACCTAAAGATCCCTACACTCCAATTTGCACATGAATACATTGGTTTAGATGACAAACTAGAAGTCAGGTTGCTACAGCTCATGCAGCTAGAAGAGAAAAGAGATAGAGCCCTAGATCACTTCTCAAAACATCAGTTTATCATCAAAAGATGGTTTGACAGAAGAGCCAAGGTTAAAACCTTTAGAATATCAGACCTAGTCTTATCTTGGGATAAATCCCATGAAAAGAAAGGTGACCATGGTAAGTTTGACAAACTGTGGACCGGTCCCTTTTAGATACCAGAGATATTGGATGACAGTACCTATAGGCTTAAAAATCTAACAGGTGAGGATGTTCCATTGCCAGTCAATGGGCAGTTCCTCAAATACTATTTCCAAGCCTAGATAGGGAAAGGTCAAAACCATGTATCATTTATAAATATCTGTATAGCTTGCTTGTATAGTTTGCTTGCTTTGTGTGTTTTTCTTTATTTGTGTGTTGTTGAGTCCATGTTTTGGTGAGGCAGTATGGAACACCTTTTCATTTTAGAAAATTGTGAAATTGTTAGAATTCAGGAAAAGATTACAAATTCTCACATAGGTTGTAATTCCTCTCTACTTGAGTATTTTCTTGATCTGGTATGTGAAATTATATTCATCAATAGTAACTCTTGTTGTTCAAGGAGATCATCACAAGAATACACCTAACAGCCTTGGATTTTTTGAAAGTACTAGTGCATGTGTTAAGTGAAAAATCTAAAGGTTTGCCCTTGCTACCATTGCAATTCTTAGCCTAAACTACCAAGTGCCTACACCTTGCAACCAATCTTACTAGATCACATCTTATGGACACTAAAAATACAAAAAGAAACTTATTGAAAATCAAAAGAAAAGAAATCCTTAGGTCATCCAAGTAACTCCATCGAGGCTATGAACGCCTATTTGGCAATGGGGCTCTACTTAGGAGAATTTCAAAGATAACCTTTACAAGGCTATGGATGTTGACTGACAGCAAGGCTCTATCCAACTTTGACTTAGAGGGTTAAATCCAACTATGTATCTTAACACTAACTACTGTTATTTTCAACTTTTCTTCAAGATGAAGGAAATGAATCACACACACACACACACATGATTCCTTCTTATCAAATAGTTGTGTTAATGAATATGATCTCAGTTAGAAAGGTCAAGATGCTTATATAAGATAGGAGTTGTAATTTTATGTCCTAATTTTTTCTCCTTGCTTGAATTATTAGAATTTGGGTTGTTTTCTTTGGTGGCAAGTTGTTGTGTGGTTACACAACACACCCCAATTTGTCCCAGCAAAACAGGGAGCCATTTTTTTCTTTCTTTTGCTTGGCTTGTTTTGTTTCCCTTTGCTTTGGGTGGTATAGTAAATTGGTATCATATGTATGTTAGGATCTTGAAATAGAGATCAATGTTTCAAAGTCATAATTTCCCCACATGGAGCCTACCAAATGAAAGAAGATAAAATTCTAAGCAACTTTGCCTTTTATAGCACCTAGAAATTCCCTAAAACTAGGAAGTTATGCCCGGTCAAAGTTTAGTCAAATGGTCTTAGGGATGTTCACATTATTCTAACATGCAGACATTAACCTAATGTCCCGATCACAAAATTGCTAAGTAAAATCAAACATCTGGATATCCGCAAACGTTCAAACATCAAATTTAACCCATTGAGCTATCTAAACATCATGTACATAGTCACTTGGTATGGATATTCATGGGTATGCATATTAGTTTGATATCCAGACCTTAACTTAGTGTCCAGACATTTGTTAATATCCTAATCATGTGTCCTAGTTGACTTTTCAACTAGACTTAGACTGTGGATATTATTCTTAAACACTTAACATCCGGACCTTGCCCAATATCCTGATGATGTCATCCAATCTCATCGTAAAGAAATAACAAAAGGAGGATGACATCATCTGGACATTAAGAGGATGGTACATTTAACATTTCTTAATGTATCCGTACATTAACTTAACTTCCAAATTTTTGCCAATATCCTTGTCATTTTTCCTCCTAAAAGAACCACCCTAAACCATGACATCATCAGCACATTTAAACCCAAGGATATGTTGTAGAGCCTAACATCTGCATATTTATTAATATCCATGTCCTTGTTGTTTATGAATAGGAATTGAGACATTCCATGAACTAATCGGATAATGCCACGTGGTACAGATTTGACTTTTCAAGGTAATCATCTTAATGTCCAGAGATCCAAGATCAAGAGCGAATGCCTTCGATCCTTAACATCTCCAGTGTTCATTCCTTGGTCAAAGTTGACCAAACATCTACATGATGTCATCTGAATGTATGGACATTCCGAAAGGCATAACATGTTATTCAAATGTCTAGACATTCATTTATATCCTAACCTTGCAATTAATGTTGTGAAAAGAGGTCATTGGCCATTCAAATTTTTAAATTAAAGGTTGTCACCTATAGCAATCTCCTATGACTTTAACCAGATGTCCCTAGCTGATAAATCTAGCATTAATTATGCCCTAATCCCCCAATTTTAACACATAAAAGGTTAATTTTGATCATTGTAAGCTCACCTAAGAATTCATAAGAGAGATTTACAGAGCCCTAACGAAATTACAGCGACTGTTGCAGAGATCTTGACCTCAAATGGAATGGTGAGCATAGTGAATGGCATCCAGTAAATAGTGGTTATATAGTGTAAAGCACATATCTGGGAAATTTTAATCAGGTTTAAGCTTAGAAAAAGGTATGTAATGGTGAAACCCTACTTTGTCATTTATGGTAGCACAGTAAAAAGTAAATTTGCAACTAGGGTAAAATCTTAGCTGCATATGCATACATTATGTTCGATAACTAATAAAGTGTAAGGATATTGAGAAAATTAACATGAAACCGATAACATGAAATGTATTTTGGGACATGCATGTCTTCCATTGTAGGATACAATTGAGGTTAGGAAGCTCAAAAATGAGGCAAAATTCAAAATCGCCATGTTCCCATTGCCAGGGACCACAGGGTTCCTCTTTGGAAAAATAGGTGACACACATGCAGGCAACACCGATGTGGATGAGTGGATGGCAAGATCAATTCAAGGTAGTGGACATCCAATTTTACAAAAGATATATGATTCTTGGATGAGGCACATAGGATGTTTCCCATATGTGGTGGATTCTATTGAACTGATAGTGGCATGTGCAGAGAACTATAATAAGGAGACTAGAAGGGTAGAAAAGGATGACAGGGTGTATGCAGACTTTTTTGTGAAGGGAATCACAAAGGCATTCCACTTTCCTGTAGGTACAAATCTTTTCAAGATAAATCTTGAGGATCTAGAAAAATAGTACAAGAGCAACACCACTGATTGCAAGAAGATAATATTCTCATGCTGGAGAGCATAAGGTAGTAATGTTAAGGCAACAGTAAAATTGTTGATTAATTTGTACAAGTTTGACTTCACTCCGGAGGTTCAGTATATGATGGTGATGTTGAGCCAGATGATTGGAAAGGCTGATGTTGGAAGTTTTGAACCCTAGATGTATGGACTGATACTTGGATGTTGGAGACAACTGACACCAAGATAGGATGGGCATCCTTGATCAGTGATAGCTTAGATGAAAACATTAGGATATTTGGAGGCAAGAAGTGCTTGTTTTATATGAACTCATATGTTGTATATGCATGTGTTGCACAATCCATGTTCTCTAGCCTGTAAATGGTAGGCAAAGTGCGTAGAAATCTAGGAGATGTAAACCTATGGGATCTTTATCCCCAGCTAACAAGGAAGGCCTCCACTCAACACCATAGTAGGGTCAATGATTGTTTTATCATGCATTTGGTCTGATTGATGGACAATGATAGAGCCAAGAGGCTGAGCTCTGAAGCTCAAGCAATGATTACAAGAAATTGAACTTGGTTCATCCAGTTCCCAACATTCACTTATATCCACATGGAGGGATTTAGTGGGCAACCCCTCATGTTTCTAAGGTATCCCACAGACAAAATAATATTATTGGAATTGACCAGGCCGATTGTACCCTCATATGAGGCATATATGGCCAAGAACAAGAAATGTAATATCAGGTTTCCTTTACTTTTGGGATTATATATGCCCATCCATTGAATTAGTTAAGAATTCAGAAGTAGAGTTGTGTATTCTTCAGTTACATCCATTCTCCTTAGCTAGATATTATGATCCATATCATAGAATGGAAACATGTAAGCAAGAAGCTGGTACACCAAGTACACTTGGAATATTATTGGGTAGATTGCCTGAATGATGTTGAAGTTAGGAGGAGGAGTTACAAAAGGTTAACTCTAAACTAGGTCTAGACATTGGACTATTTTGATGTCCCTCCTCAACTACAATTTGATGATGGCATGAGGATATCTAAGGAGTATGAAGACAAGAAGATCTATAATGAGACCATTTCTCTTCCTGATTGGAGCCAACCAGAGGTAACTTCCATAGACCTCATTATAGCTAGGGTGATGAAATTGACCAAAGCATGGGTAGATCAGAAGTTGGGTGCTCTAAAAGCAAAAGGAGTGGCTATAACAGTGGATAAGAAAAGGAAGAGGCAAAAGTTTCTTGTAATAGAATATGATGACTTCTTAATTCACAAAACGCAAATCATGGAGACCAAATTGGCCAAGCCTACAGTAGAGTCAGCTACAGAGTTTACAATTAGTGGCATTACTATAGCCAAAAGGTCATCTCCTAAAAAAGAAAAGGATCATGTCCTAGAAATTGTATTAACCACCAAATAGGTAGAAGAGCCTAGGGCTACATATGAGGACATGGAGGATGAGGAGGATGAAGTCCCTTTACTAAAGAGAGGCTAGGATATACTGTAAGGAGCTAGTATCCCAAGGTAAAAGAGAGGACATGCACTAGTGATGAGAGGATCTACAAGTAAGAAGCCTGAGGTCCTTCTCAAAGAAGGTGAAAATTTCACCAAAATGGAGATGATGTTTGCTAGTGAGAAACCTACAGCAGACAGGGCTGCAAAATCTATGGTACTAAAGAATAAGTGAGAGGAACCTCCTACAACAATACAATGAAAAATGTAGGAAATAACAGAAATAGCAGAACATAGAAGGAATTTATTGATCGTAGGCCACTTCGAGGGGGCAACCTCCTTTGAGCAACCTCAATACAATAAACTCGTGGATGCCTTCATTAGCCTCAACACGCACTTATATACTAAGTCTAATCTAAACAACTATTACTTCCCATGAATGTGGGATAATACAATATACTCACGAGATGACTTACAAAGCATATGCGTCCAAATGTAATATACTAACAAAGTAAAGAGATGGGTTAAACACGGGTTCCTAACATCCCCTCCCTCTTAGAAAATTTTTGTCCTCAACGCATAAGATGTGGAAATTGTTGCTGAATCTGAAGGAGTGGTTCCCCTATAGCAATCTCTGGGTGCATTCCATGCCACTGAATTAATACCTCTGTGATGGAGCATGAGCGAAGAGGACAAGTGCCCCTGTCGAGGATTACCACTAGTGCCAAAAGGATGGATCCTCCATTATCCAGTTGTGGTAAAACAGTTTGTGCTCTATCGTTGGTGCCAAGAAATTTCTTTAGACAAGAGACATGAAATATTGGATGAATGCAGGAAGAAGGAGCTAGCTTGTGATCCCTAATCTAATCCTGGGTGTGGAGAACCGTGTCAACTACCTGAACTCGTGAACTACTGGCGGAGTATGGAAGGAGCGCTAGTGGTGCCTGACCATAGACTGCTTCATATGGAGTCATGTTAGATGCAGTGTGGTAGGAGGTATTGTACCACCATTCAGTGAGAGGGAGCCACTTTGCCCACTGATGTTGTTGTTTTGAGGTATCACATGTAGCCACAATCTATTGAATTGCCCTATTCATTCCCTTCCAAAAGAAGTGATGATGTGCCCGTTCATAAGTTTTGAGGAACCCAGAGTGCCCTACCGATGGAGAAACATAGAGTTCATAGAAGATAGCCTACAAGATAGATTCCAACCAATTTGCAACAGGCATAGAAATAGCTGAAAGAGAAGCTTGGTCATCACATGTGTGAGAAAGAGATTCCACCACAATATTATCCATACCCTTCTTGTAAGTGATCTCATAGTCATAACCCATGAGTTTGTTGATCCATTTATGTTGTGTTGGGGAGGAGACCCATTGTTCCAGGAAATATTTTAGGCTTTGGTGAGCTGCCCCAATGCAAAAATGATTCCCTAATAGGTATGTCTACCACTGGTGTACTGCATGCAAAATAGCCATCATTCGTTGTAGAGCTGAAGGAGTAGTGGAGACCATGGATGGTTGCATCTGAATGGAGTGAAGCTAAGAGATGACACCATGTGAATTCTTCTTAAGAAGATTTTCTAGGCGATGTGAACTTATGATGCTGAGAGACCCTGGTTGTAAGCCCTTCAATGTGTGTTTGTACCCATTGTCTAAAAATTGCATCGAAAGTTCAACAAAATTCCATAAGATGGGTCCAAGTGTGCATAACCATTGGGCGCCCAAAACTACATCACATCCACCTAAGGGCAAGGCAAACATGTCAGAGTGTAGGTTATAATCTCCAATAGAGCTACACACATTGCGACACTTCCCTTTGCAAGGTAATGTGCCCCCATTGGCACTTCAAAGTTTGAGCAAGGATGAACAAAACAATTAGCCTGTTTGGCTATGCAATGGTCAATGAAGTTAAGAGTACTACCAAAATCAATGAGTATTGTAAGAGGGAGCTTCTTGAAGTAACCCTTGACCCACATGTTTTGTGGGGTGGTGACTCCTGCTACGGTATGGAGAGAGATCTCTGGGTGGTCTTCCTAAGAAGTAGGGTCAACAGGCGACTGCTAAGTTTCAACCTGATCAGCTACTGTATCTTGAACATCTGCATAAACTTTAGTTTCAGGTGAAGAATCCACATCCAAGAAATAGAGCTTTTGCTCAACACATCTATGTCCCCAAGTAAATTTGTCATCACAATTATAACAAAGCCCTTTTTCTCTACGTGCCCGCATCTCTGCATCAATCAAATGCTTGATAGGAGTTGTTCTAGGAGTTGGCATTATTTGAGGGCTTTGGAGATCCATATTTCTGAATGGAACAAAATTAGATTTGGAGCATTATTGAGCTTTGATCTTCTCCTCTACCAACTTAGCCAACCCTAAGGCTTCCATCATTGTGCTTGGGCAAAACATTTTAACCTCAGAGCAAATTGCATCCTTCAAACCACTGACAAAACAACTCCTGAAGAATTCATCAGACAATCCCTCTATGTGATTGGCTAGTTTTTCAAATTCTGTCTGATATTCTCTCACACTGCCTATTTGGCATAGTTTTGTGAGTACTCCTATGAAGTCATCAAAAGCACTAAGGCCAATTCATCACAAAATAAGTTTGCAAAAATCTGTCCATTTTGGCTCTTCATGAGCTTTGATGTACCAATGGAACCATTGAAGGGCTTCATGTTCCAAATGAAAGGAGGCAAGTGGGACTTTGTTGACATCAAAAGTATTATGCAGATTGAAATATTATTTTGCCTAGTATATCCATCCAGTCAGATCATCACCATTGAAGTGAGGAAAATCAAGCTTCAGTCCACGAAAATTGCCAGAAGAAGAAAACCCTATATCTGCAAAAGACTCTAGTTGCCGTCTATTGTTCATGGCTGAATGCTGAAGATCTCAGCCCAAGAATTTTTTCATCCAGATCTTGGAGATTGGTCTTGATGGCTACAAGTTCCTCCTCCATGTTTTTTTCTCCTGCACGGGTGACAACCATAAACAGGATTTTTTTTTTTTGGAATGGGTAGAAAAACAAAAATAGAAACTTTTTTAGTAAAGGAAAATTTGGATTTAGGAACTTTGATGGGTAATTGGGGTTTGATTAAGTTTTGGACACTTTCTGAGGGACAAGGAAGTAGAAAATGGGGATTTCAAAAGTGGGAGGAATGAATGGGAAAATTTGTCCAAGAGGGACAAAGGAGTAGAAATAGGAAATCAACACTGTGGCAAAATTTGAAGGCGATTGGGTGAGAATCAAAGAAGTTATGGAAAACCTTAAAAATAGACAAATGTGGGATTTCTAACTTCGATAAGTGGAATTTGGGATATGGTCCTCAAGGAAGGAAATATGGAGAATGGAATTTCAGGGGTTCCAATGAATTATCAGAGGAAATGGAGCAAAGCAAGGAAGATATGGCAAAAAAATAGAATTTTTTTTATTTTTTGGAAATGATCTGCAATGGCTCTGGATAGATTCAATCGATGATTTGTCAACTGGTAATACATATGGACCCTAGGTAAGTTCAGCTTCCTAAAGGTTCAGAGGATTCACTCAGATACCAATGATGTCTAATGGCTTGCATATTGGGGCAGTACCCTCACTCCACGACTCAGGTAAAATTGATAACCACTTTGCCACAAATGACAGCTCTTGGTTTACCTCACAGATGGGAACTAGTCAATCAGGTAGGAGTTGTTGCCCTTTTCGCTGGCAAGTCCTCTCAATGGGCTAGCTACTTCAGGGTTCCTATGGTACTCCTCACAATGAGTTTTAGGGCTATGCCCAGGCACTTCCCATAGTTAAGTAGATAGGGATTATTCCCTAATCCAAACCTGCAATTGAAATGAACAATATAGATGCAAAGAAAAAAGAACTACTACAATAGTCATAGTGCCTAGAGGCCATTGCGAGAAAAAAATTTGGCAAAAATTCCACCAGCAAGCCCAAGAAAGTGCTCTAATCCCAAATGAGAGGAACCTCATGCAACAATATAATGAAAAATGTACGAAATAACATAAATAGAATAACACAAAAGGAATTTATTAATCATAGGCCACTTCGAGGGGGTAACCTCCTTTGGGCAAGCTCAATACAATAAACTCATGGATGCCTTAATTGGCCTCAACACCTACTTATATACTAAGTCTAATCTAAACAACTATTACTTTCCATGAATGTGGGATAATACAATATACTCATAGGATGACTTACAAAGCATATGCATCCAAATGTAATATACTAACAAAGTAAAGAGAAGGGTTAAACACAGGTTCCTAACAATAAGGATGTGGAGACAGTACAAACAACATTCCAACATGATGTTTCTATTTTATATGAAAAGAGGGGGATGATGGGGTTTATGGGTTGATCCTCCTTTCACTACAAACATCCAAGGACTTATCAACCGAGTTGAATCACACTTTTATAAGAAGATTCACCTACAGGTTAGGCTGTCACTTGGAATGATGTGGAAATTTAGAGATTGTCAATCAATGTATTAATTTAATTCTCAAATACCCTTGAAACCCTAATTATGCAAAATAGCACGTAAAATGATGAATTACGACAAATGCTTGCAGACTAAGGTAGTAGACAAAGATTAATTACTGACCATTTTTTTAAGTTTGAGATGCGGAATACTCGGGGACACTGGCACTCATGCCCCTATCCAAGGTGGTGTTTTGTTTAGGCAATATTTATCTTTTTCTGACACTGATGATCATTGTACTTTCCATTTCTGTCCTGGGAGATGCGAAGGACACTAGCACTTGTGTATGAGTCTAAGGCAGGGTGTTCTTTAGGATGTTAGAGCCCCTTCAGATGCTAATTGTCACTTTCACAATGATTTCTATGTTTTCAACCTTAGAGGACACTAGCACTAGTGCCTGAGTCCAAGCAGTCCTTTTCTTTAGAGATCTAGAATCCTTATCTTCTGCAACCTTCCTTTGCAACTCCACTATGAGAAATCCGATACTTGTAACCTGCAATCACAAGGAGTGTGGTTGGGAGTTGTGGTGTTTAGAGGCTTACCTCAGTCAAGCCTTTGAAGGACATTCAAGTCTTCTGAACACTATTGTCAAATAAAGAGTGTGTATCCCTATGGAATAGAGGAAAAAACAAATTGATAAATGATTCAAGTTACAAATAGATATCACCTCAGAGTTGTAGCTCGAATGTAGATGAAGATCCTTCAACACATGACAAGATGAAGCTAAATCTGTAATCACAAATAGAATAATAGTGCTCTGCTCTACAACAATGAATATCTTCAATGCTCTAAAATCATAAGTTTGCCACAAGTTCATAATCATCTTCTAGTTAGCTTATACATGCTTATATATGCAAAAACACACATTCCTACTAAGAATATCATAATTGAAACTTAAGATGTCGGTATGGGACCTAATAAATGGTCACATAATTGACATTAAAATTTGGAACCTGTCTAAAATAGGGAAGGACAATGGTGTGAGTGCCCATGTCCTTAGGTCCTATTTCAAGGCAAGACTAAGTACAACAATGTCCCTCATGCCCCATGTGACATGGGTTTCTGGTCATTTTCTTCTAGGAATCAGAACAAACATGCAAGATGCAAAACAAGGGACCCAGGAGCTAGACATAGGAGGGAAAAGGTCCAAGGAGACATTTTCTAACATAACAGTTCCCATCCCCACAATTGTAAAGTTTAAGTCTGAAAAGGTTCAAGAAGCAAGAGAAGAAGAGAGAAAGAAGGTGACATCCTTGCCACTAGATGAAACCATTGATCTCATAGATGACGATGTGACAAGGGAGGTGACATCTAGTCCCATGGAGAGACTGATCAAGAACACATCACTAATGCTTCAAGGTATGCCACAATAGCCAAAAAGTACCAGAGATGAGGATGAAGTTGAAGATCTTGAGGCAATGGCAAAGAACATTGGCTTGGACGTGCTAGTAGGTGTAGTCACTAGTTAGCCTAGCAATGATTGATTTGTCATATGATGGGGATGAAGAAGAAGAAAAGTATAAGTCCATGGATGATGTACAAAATGGTAATGATGATACAAGTGCAGACATGGAAATTCATACAGAGGTGTCTTCATAGTAGAATCTCTAGGATATTGAAAAGGGACATGCTGAGGTAAGAGATCAAGAACAACAAGTATTGACATCTAGACATGAAGGTCCAAAGGATAAAAGGGATAAGGAGAAAGTAGAAAAGGTAGTAGATGGTGGTGACCAAAGTACACATCAAGATGTACAAGATCCTAGTCACCAAGGGCCTAATGTAAGCACTCCTCAGCCTCAGAATGATCAACATGTACAAGGTCAAAATGTAGACACATCATGATATGCATGTTGATACAAATAAATAAAATGAGGATGTCCAAACCAAAGTGCATGTTGGTCAAGAATCATAAAAGGAGATATCCAAAGATTAGGATATGACATCTAAAGATGTTGTACAGGACCAAAATCAGAAACAAATACATAAGGAGGTTCCTACGGATGGGGACCAACAATAGAATGTCAATCCAAACATTCCAAAAGATCAAAATGTAGAAGTACAAGATTCTCACATTGAGAAAACTCGCCAATAAGGGCCAACATCCAATGCACCACATTGTCTTGCACATGAGGTAAATCTGCCTCCCATTTTTGACTCATCCAATTTTGACATTTCTTCAATATTTTCTCTTGAGGGAACTAAGCCCAAAAGAAGAGAAAGGGCCACTTTAGTAATAAAGTGTGATCTCGCTACTAGAAAAAGGACAACTCAAATAGTTGTGCCCAAGGTTGATAAGGAAAAGGGTGAAATAAGTGCCAATGAGTTCCATATAACAACAATTGATCTAGGGCACACCACCAAAGAACAAGAAATCCAAGGCCTGAGGGATCATACAGATGCAGTAGAGGCCAGAATAATGAAGGTGGAAGCTAAGAAGAAAGAGTATAAAGAGCAAGTTGCTTAATTGTAGGCCTTCATCAAGGGACTAGTAGCACCTACTAATGTTCCTATTACAACCTTTGCATCTCTGGCACTAGTATCTCAATAAGAGACAGCAGTATTGGATGTTTAGAAAAATCAAGCTCAGGTAATGGATAAATGGTTCACTAAATTTTTGAATGAAGGAGAACAAGTGGTAAAGACCTCACTATCCAATTGGGACATGCTTAGCAACCTGAAAAGCAAAGCAGATAAACTGAAGAAGGAGGTTGGCCAAAGATTAATCAAGAGTGGTCAGGACTTGACTACACTCAAGAATATGAGGAAGGCAGATGTCAGCACCCTCATGACAAAGAAGGTCCTGAAACCCCAAATGCTCCCACTGGTAGATACCTGGTTTGAGGGCATAAGGTTTGAGGTTAGCATACTTAAGAGATGCAATGCCAAGGTTGTGGATATCGGTGTCAAAAGGCATGAACTCTTAGGAGAGGATCTGGAAATTTTGGAAGCTCTTGAAGGTGAGGTAGAAGGAAAGATTGAAAATCAAGGTGAAGAGTTTGCCACCAAAGAATTCAGAGGTAACTTCATTTTGGCAATAGAGGATCCTATTCAACATTTTTCTAAAAATACTATTGACAAAGCAATGTGCATAAAGGCTAAAGTTGAGGCATACAACGAAGAGCTAGATATCTAGACTAATAAGTGGGTATCCTTGCAAGAGTAGTTAAAGGCTCAAGAGCATGTTGTTAAAAAGGCTAAGGTACAGGATAGGTCAGAGATAGATAAGGCCATCCAGATATATGAGCTTGTCCAAGGTATTGGATGCAGAGTAATAGAAGGGGCATCCACAAATGAAGAATCCAATGGAAATACAGAATAAATAGGTCATGCTGACCAAGTCAAAGATTCAAGGAATATTCTAGAATGCCATCTATATTCCACCAAATTGATTGCCAAAATGCAATTTCATTTGCCACATTTCCTCCTGACCTTTAGATCATAATAAATTGATCCTGATCATTGCATCTGTTGTAACCGCATCTTATCCTTTGTCTATAAAAGGAGATGGATTGCCATTTGTAAAGTATTCGAAGATTAATTGAGATAGAATTGGTGATTAGTGGACACTTAGTAAACTTTTTGTGCTACGTGATTCCTCACTATTCTTTCTTGAGATCATCTGTATATGTGTACTCTTTTGCATACTTTAATGAAGATGAAGTCATTTTGATTACAAATTATCATATATCTTGTGTAATTTGTGAATGATTTCTTGATGTGTAACTATGGATTGTTGCGCTCAAATGAGGTGCATCTACAAAGTGTATGTTGTTGTCATTCTTTACCTTTGAAGATTTGCAATGGTCATATGTAGTTGTGGACTGTCCAAGTGAAATATGGTTTAGTTTTCTTCTCTTTCATGAAAGTGTTGAAGATACATGTGGATCAATGATCAAACTTCACTCAATTTCATTGAATTTGCAATTTCAGTCTATTTTCCTTTAAATTTCATAAATATCATCATCATAACTGCAAATATTGACAAATGATAAGTAGAACATGGATAAATATACAAATATCCATAGATAAATGAACATCTTGTACATATTTGAGTAAATTGCATTTAACATTGAAAATATCATGCAAATAGTCAGAAATAATGATAATGATCATGGAAATATCAGCTAATAGGCACAATATTTAGAAGAGTTTAAAGTGCAGAAGTAGAATTAAGTGAAGATTAGTTCAAATTTAAGGAAATTTAAAAGAACTAATCAAAGTTACAAGATAATCACAAATAATCTCAATAAGAGTAAAGCTCAGAAGAATTGATCAAACTTAGGATAAATTCACATAAATATCTACATATCTTGGTTAAAGATTGTAGGATTTAACATAATTCGTTGAGATTCATGTAGAGCAGGTATACAGGATAATATCCAGATACAAATTACATCAGCTTCTTGCATAAGGCCCTTGAATGATTAACAACATCATCACATCAAACCATTGAGTGACTCTCAGAAGGTCATGTATTGACGAACAAAGACTTGGGATCATAAATTCATCTTGGATTTATCGTATCTTACAAGATGATAAAGGTCTGTTGTGTTTAAACTTTTATTTGTGTTATATGACTAACAGTTGTATTAACAAGTTCTACATCGATCCTTCGAAGTGGGTGACCTCATGTTATATGAAAACCAAAGTAATGTGAATACTCCTTTAAGTACAAAACGCAAATTAAGGCTGAATTGGTTGGGCTCCCACATCGTAATCTTAGTGTATGGGTGAAAGTTCAAAGTTGTGTCACACTTTTATAAAGGAAACGACAACACTAATCTAACTTTTTAACTTGAATCACTACAAAGTGTTGTATATGTTTTGAATTTTAAAATGATGAAACTAATAAAATGTAAATTTTTTTAGTGTATTTTATGTTTGTATTTTAAACAAAAAAATTTAAAAATTATTTAAATATAGTATTTTATAAAAACGACACTATGTTTTAGTTGTTGATAAAATGTTGAAAAATAAGGTTGAATGGGACGTTGCACTTTATATAGTAAATTTCATTTATTTTCCTTCTATATATTTTTGTCTATTCATAACTCAAAACTTTAATCCATGGATTATTTTTTTCCCCAATTTGATAAATATTTATTTTTAAATAAATATTGAAAGTTGTATTTAATGAAAACACAACTGTTTCGATGGGACGTCAACTTTTGTCTTCATTATTTATCCAAAATAGGAAAAAATTATAACATTTTGACAAAGAATCTCTCCTCTAGTGCATCATATTTTTTTCAATTTTTTTTTTGATAAACTTTACTATTTTGTCTTGAGAGGACAATCAACACCATATTTTGGTGCTGATGACCTACTTTTAGTAGAATTTTTTTTTAAAAAAACACTAATTGAAATGTTTAAAAAAATATATTTTTACGAAGTAGACTTATTGATTTACAAAAGGGCATTTTTGGATTCTTTTAAAATGATTATTTGTGTGATTGAAAATTTTGGATAAAATGAAAATGATAAAACAATGAAATGCAGTACCTAATCCAAACCTCCAATACCTCAGATAGATGCATGCAAGATGAATTAATTGATTGATTTGATATGTTGGTTGCTCAATTCAGCAGCATAATGTTAGGATGAAGATGATAGATGAAAGATGGGTAGATGAAAAGACAATGGATGAAGGATGAATGATGCAAAGGCTCTAATGATATTTTGACAGCATGCAAACAATCAAACTCAATGCATATTGAAAATTTGGTAGAATAAGGGTACTTGAAGACCAATGCATATGCCAATGGATTAAATGAGGGGAGTTGATTTATAGGAAAGGATTGATTCAAATGGATGGTTGAGATTGAAAGGCTAAATGATCAATGTAGACAGCTAGGATTGATTAGTTATTCCCACTCTTCAAGGGAGTTATAGTCATGTGACAAGTGTACAAAGGAAGATAAAGCTCATGTGTGACCGTGTACACAAAAACTAGTTCATGTGTGATTGTGTACATAAAAAGGATATTAAATGAAAGTTGTACTACCACACATGATTTAGTTGGGAGATGGACAAGTGTTGGAATGTGGTGAGAGGTGAGGACCTAATTAGTTGGGATATGTGGATGGGAATTAATTAAATAAATAAGAATTATTTAATTAATTGGCTAGGTGATTAGGATGGGATGGGATTATGAAGGGAAATTAATTAAAGAAATAAAATTTACTTAATTAATTGGCTAATGGATAAGTTGAATTAGGAGTGGGATTAGGACAAAATGCTACATGATGTCTCTAATAATGTTTTTGACTAGGTGTTGTAAGACATGGACAAATTTGGGGACGAATTTGGGTTTCTACAATTTGCATGAATAGGAGTTGTTATAACATTGAGTTTTCTAAATAATTTCATTTTTTTGGTAAATGAGCCCCAAAGTGATGCTACATATCTTTTTAGTGGATAGTTCCAATTGGAAAAGTTGTGGCCTAGATCTAATTTAGCTAGAATTAATCTAGATAGAACATAAGTTTCACCAAAAGTGAATTTTAGTTGGAAATACTAAAATTCTTTTGTGTTGATAAGTCGCTAGTGTATTCTAAGCCCTCTATAGGTCTACCCTCATGAGATCTAGTTGGCTTTGTAGAGTGTCACATGCACTCTCTACACTCTATGATCTTGTCACGGCCTGATCTTGTTCAACAGTGATAAACACGATGTTGGTAGTAGCTCGGTCTAGATAGACTTGACTCTCATTATATGTAGCCCTCGATCATGCCATGAGTTCAAAAATATTCACATGCCACTTGACATTCTACTAAGGCTTATAATTAGCCCACATAGCTTGTTTGAGCTGGACATTGGATACCATATTCGCTAACACTTGACCTATGTAGTCGAGCCACTCCTGTATGCGCACTCCAAAAGGAAAACAAAAATATAGTCACATCTCTCATCATATAAAGCATAAAAATCAAATCAAATACATATCTAGTGTTCTACTCAATTTACAATATAGAAATCACATTCTCACTTGTATTGGGGTGGGTGCAAAAAGTTGGGGGACCAAAAAGTGGCCAACTTTTTTTAAAAAAAATTTAAGCCATAACACGAGCACATTATAACGTGCTCACATTATAACGTGAGCACGTTATGGTCTACTATTTTAAAAAAAACTTGTGTTTCATTTCATTGTTTCACAGCAAACTCGCGGCTTGGAGACAAAGGAGAGCACGCTCACATTATCGAATGGCATATCGTCAACAATTTGTCACTAATTCATCGTCAAAATGCTGCCACAACATCAGGGAGGCCAAAGGAGTAAGTTCTATTTGATTTCTTGTGTGAATTTTTTTCTAAATAGGTAGGCTCAAATAGTTTTTTGATGTAAATTTCTTTAATTTACAGGAATTGATAATGCACCTCCTCCTCCTCCTGAAAATCCATAAAATCCTCCATCACCTGAATAGCAAATACCTGCTAAAGAACAACCCTAACAACAAACACCTCCATTCATTCCTCAATATGCCCCTAGAACACAAGAAAATATAATGGGGCAAATTGAAAACAATAAAAAACAAATTGAGGACATAATTGGAAGGTTGAAAGAACCTGCAACTTCAACCTTGCATAGATCCACGCTTTCTCAATCTCTTGAATCTATGTTATCAAATGTAGATTCAATTAGCAAGTGAATCTCTAGTTGATAAGAAAAGAGGGGAGAATTTAGAGAGTTTTATGCATACAAGTTGTCCTACGAACAAGTTAAAAATGAACATTTTACAAAATTGGACTTGTGTTCTATTTTCATAGACCCACGAACAAATCAACCTCTACCCCTTACATGCAAGAGGTTCCCTATCCATTGGTACAACAACCAAGTGATAAGGAACAATTTTGGGTAGAGGTGGTGGATGGTTTTTGACCATCCTCCATGCAACAATAATGAGGTCCTGCAATATTTTTTGAGGAAACTCTACTACGAGTTTGTCAAAAATAAAGTGCCAAACTATTTTGATATGTGGGAGTTCTAGGGTAGAGGTGGGGAGTTAGCATAGGATAGACCAGGGGCAAGTATTGATCCACAGCAGCCAGGGAGATGAACACTTGCCAGACCAACCCATGAGCATGTGTCTATCCCTTCCATTGTGAAGGAGAGTGTTGAGGTTGAGATACTTCAGTCCATTAGTGCCTTGACCTAGAGCATCATAGAGCATGCCAGTCTTGTAGCACAACGTGGGTCAGGGGAGAGTTCAAGTAGGGTTCCACCCCATACTTGTCAAGCTTGTAGGTCAGCTTGTGGTTATGACCCCATAGATAGTCGGGACGTAAGTACGAATGCTACATCTACATCTGAGTAGATGGTGATAATAGATGCCTCCTGAGTGAGACTTTAGGCCTTGATACTCAGGTAAATCTTAGCAAGTTCATTGAATTTAATTTATTAAATTTTATTTTTGAAATACAAGATTAACTAATTTAGTTTGATGATTTTAATGAAATTTCAAGGTCATAGCGTTGATGCAATTTTTAAGGATTCTCCACCTGTATATTACAGTATGACATCTACTGTCAGGGTATGTAACTAGTAAACAATTATAAATATTACATGTGAATAGCATTCTTATATGAATGGTATTCTAATATCTAATTTTGGATGTTGAATAGGTTCATATTGGAGATTTCACAGCAACACCTGCTAGTGGTGGTGGAGTTCAAACCTTAACTTAGGTAATAAAATAAATAGTTTAACTAATGAATTGTACTTACTAGATTTTTGTATTTTATATTCATATCATTGATTACATTGCATTGCATATCTTTCAAACTCAAAGCATTACTAGACATTGCATAACTAATAACTAGATGTTGATAGATGACAAAATTTTAATTACAATATAGTTATTTGAAAAAATGCCTCAAAGAAATGTAGTCTCATGGAATGCCATGACAAGAAGATGGAAATGATGCCATTGATGCCTCTAAACCTATGATAGTCCTATTGTTGATTTATTTGTGATAGTCTTCTAGGGTGGTCTACATGGTATTTTGCATACTAATTCGGCTATCAAGATTGTTCTTGTGATGAGAGGACCATGAGTTAGGTGTATGAACAATCCCTAAACAATAAATGATAATAATGTAGAAAAACATGAGGTCAAACAAATGTATAATTATTTTTATGATAGTCTTATGCAACATTTGCATGGCAGAACCTTTAAAGTTTGCACAAGGACTTCTTCAACTCAATGATAGGACCTTGGACCATTTTCTATGCTATGACTGCTATAACTAATTAGTAACATGATTGTCACAAGGTGGTTGGGTAACTCTTTTGTATAATAGTCCTTTTGTAAAATGAATGATGTGTATTCTTGTTGAGTGGCAAATCCTCTTCCATTGTCATAGAAAGAAACATGCACGTTAGGTCTTAATGGGAAAATTCTCAAGCATTGAATCAATAATCAATCCCATGAAGATGCTAAAACCCCCATGATGACAATCCCCTAGATCTATAGCATATGATTTTCAATTTGAAAACATGACTGTGCTATTTATAACAGTCATAAATAATTGATCGGCATTGAGAAATGACAATTTCAAAGGCTTATAACCACATTTGCACTGATGACCACACTTTGTAACTTTAATAACATCAAGACAATCCTTCAAAACTTGCCTAGAAACCTAAAATATGAACCTAGCATAATATGGATAGTCACTAATGACTGTGTTGTTGGGCATAACAGTCATATGGTAACTGATTTTCCATATGGAAGACTTGAAGGAAAATCTTCTTAGTAGTTGTATAGTCCATCATGTATTTGGCATTTTTGCATTCTTGGATGATAGATTGGTACTTCCTTACACTAACAAAATTGTTAGGACTACCTAAAATCTTCAACCAAATGCTCTAATCCATATTCCATATAGACAATACTCAAATTTACACCACCTTGACAGTCACACACATGCATATGACAACATTTTTAAAATGGATAATAATCTCAAACAATACCATAGGGTTCCAACATGGAATCTTCAATATTTGAATAATAAAATAATAAAAACCTAGGATTCTATCATGATGACAACATCCATAACCCACTTGATTGTCATGGCATGCCTCACTACGATTACTAATGTAATTTCTCATGAACATGATAGTCCTTGATTGTTGTACAATAGTAAGAACCCTTGAAGCCTTCATGCAACTTCTGAAAATTGTGTTAAAATGACTAGATTATGAGTGTACAAGAATGCATGACCAAGTTGGTGAAGGAGATTTGTTGTCATTTATGAGCTATGATTGTCATAATCATTGGAGGCATTGTCATAAAGGGAGTTGTGTAGGATGAAATGTTGTTCGAGAAAAACTTAGGACTGTTATAGGCACTAAATGTTTGGATAGAGTCAAAACAGAGACATTTTGAGCTGTAAAGAGGTGTTACTAGAATCTTGAATCATGAGCCTAATATATTCTAACAATGTTATTTTATTTTCAAATGATGCAGGCTACAGAGATACCTCCTAAAGTTCATAGGGTAATGGAGCATGGTGTGTCCTCTGTGATTCATCGCTCCATGCCTTTGACGGGGGTATGAGGTAGATTAGTAAATTTCAAATTACATTCATTGTTATAGTTGTTTATTTTTGAAAAATTAAATGATTATTGATTTGAAGTTTAATTTCTATCTGGATGGTTTCTTTAGGACATGACATCACCACAACCTAATCCTAGTACTGAGGCAAATGAGGAGACAGATTTTCAAATAGTGGTAAGTGATTATTTTGTTAAATGTTCCATTTTTATAATGTAATTTCTAAATATTAATGTCTATACTTTTTATTGTAATAGCTACAGATCGATGAACAACTAAATAGGAGGAGCAGCCCTCAGGTTCATAGTAGACTAGCCTCATACGCATCTCCATCCCCTTGAGGATCAAAGACTGTCCACGATCTATTCTCTTCACCGGATAGAGGGGAATGACCTTTTATTGTGTTCCTTTGTTGTATGCCTATATGGCATTTGTGGACATATATTTTGTATTGCATATAGTTGACATTGTATGCCTATATGGCATTCTTGTAAGCATATATGGCTATTTTGTATATATGTTATACTTATATTGATAGATATTGATGTGTGCCTATATGGATATTTGGTTAATACAAATCATTTTTGTTGATCATTATGTAATATGGATAGGTGCAGTGTAGATAATTTTTGTATGCCTCTAGGTTTCAAAGTTTAATTATCAAAGAATCCATCCCAATTGATGATAAGAGAATTTGAGTTTTGGGTTGAAAGTTTTAGTCTCTCAAAACTATACATGCCCAAGAAAATAGAGAAAGGAAGATTGGTTAAATGGATAAATGGAAAGAAAGTTTTTTTGTTCACATCATGATCTACATGCTATTGTACAATCTTGCATGTTAGCCTTAGTCACTCACATAGCAATGTACAACCTCATGCATAAGTCCTTGCATCATGTGCCACCTAAACAATGCCACTTGATCCAACACAAAGTTTATGGTTCCTTGCACCATGCATAATTCACATAGTGATAGGAATCATTTTATGCAACTCAAAAGACACCCTATAATTCTTACACAACCCTTCGAATCATGTGCCATTTGCACAACACTTAGGATCATGTCTCATAGTTTCACAAACAACTCTATCTAATTTGGCAAGTGACCAAGAGGATATTGCAATTGCCTATGTTCAAAAAGGATGTTCTTATGGTTGCTCCTTGGTATGCTGATCCATATTCTTTATGAGTTGATCAATTGAAAATATTTCTTAATTTCTTGTTATTATACCATATTGGGATGCAAAGAGTATTTTTTTTTCTTGAATAAGACAGTCAAAATCATATGCTAATGAGCACTTGATGACCATTGTGGTTATTAAATGTAATTCCTCTTGCATATAAGGTGAGGTTATGAGAGTACATCAAGTCTTACCTAATTTAAGTATGCAACATAACATTGGGGCTATAGGCTTCCATAAGTCATCAGCAATCCCTTTGAGATTGTGGTTAATATTATAAATGTATACTTTGTATCTCACCATGTTATTATGTATCATGTCATCACATTTACCAATTTGACTCTAATTCCATAAAGCAATTCCCTATCCAAAAACTTGTTAAGCTTGAAAGCCTTATTACGACATTGTATTGATCTCACAGAAGGTTGCATACCACTACCCCAACTCTTTGCAAGATTACTATGAAATATGATAAGAAAGATAGGTGCAGTGTAGATAATTACATGATGATAGTGTAAATCATTACATAATGATAGAGCCGTGAAGTGTAGAGGGTTTCAAATATCACAGAAGTCTAAGTTCAAGCCTAATAACATAGTGACCTTAAGATGGAAGAAGATGAGGTTTGACTATGTTGACTGCTAGAACAAGTATGTTAACAACCATAAGATGCATGTTGACATGTGAAGACTATAATAGTTATAGCAAAGGCAATGTGTGAGGATATCGCCAGTACAATGTAGCTCAGACTATTCCAACATGTTTGGGTGTGAAACAGGACCATGCCTAGCCTAAACATACCCATCCTAACACATTGGAATAGTCAGTTTGGGTGCACGAGGAGTAGAATGAAAGTTGCACCCCTTTGCAGCTTTACACTACATGCATCTAACTATTTTCGGGGCAGAAAAAGACCTTCACCATGGGCAAATGCCTCAAAGATATAAAAAACTAAGAGAGGTTATTGTAGAGGGACCCTATGTGATCCTGTAGCCTTAGATAGAATGTTTCTAAGTGACACGATTTCTGAGTAATAGTTCGTCAAAGATTGCTGCCTTTTTACACTTTGGACTCATCAGGGATATCGCCAGTACAATGTAGCTCGAACTATTTCAGCAAGTTTGGGTGCAAAAAAGGACCATACCTAGCCTAAAAATACCCATTTGGACGCATTGCAACTGTCAGTTTGGTCACATCAGAAGAAGGATGAAAGTTACACCCCTTTGCAACTTTACACTACCTCATTCTAACGATTTTTGGGGCAGCAGAAAACCTTTCATCACAGGCAAATGCCTCAAAGATATCAAAAACTAAGAGAGGTTATTGTAGAGGGGTTCTACATGATCATGTTGCCTTAGACAAAATATTTCTAAGTGTCATGGTTTCTGAGTAACAGTTTGTCAAAGATTTCTACCTTTTTGCACTTTAGACTCTTCAGGGATATCGCTGGTACAATGTAGCTCAAACTATTTTGGCATGTTTGGGTGCAAAATAGGACTATGCCTAGCCTAAATGTACCCATCCAGATGCATTGGAATTGTTAGTTTGGTTGCATCAGGAGCAAAATGAAAGGTACACCACTTTGCAACTTTACACTACCTCCTTCTGATGATTTTTGGGGCAACAGAAAACCTTTCACCATGGGAAAATGTCTCAGATATATCAAAAACTGAGAGAGATTATTGTAGAGGGGTTCTACATGATCATGTTGACTCAGACAAAATGTTTCTAAGCGTCATAGTTTTTTAGTAACAGTTTGTCAAAGATTGCTGTCTTTTTGTACTTTGGACTTTTCAGGGATATCACTGGTACAATGTAGCTCAAATTGTTTCAACATGTTTGGGTGCAAAATAGAACCATGCTTAGCCCAAACGTACCCATCTAGATGCATTGGAACTCTCATTTTGGTCACATCAGGAGCAGGATGAAAGTTACACCCCTTTGCAACTTTACACTACCTCCTTTTGATGATTTTTAGGGCAGCAGAAAATCTTTCACCACGAGCAAATGCCTCAAAGATATCAAAAACTGAGAGAGGTTATTGTAGAGGGGTTCTACATGATTGTGTTACCTCATATAGAATTTTTTTAAGTGTCATGGTTTCTGAGTAATAGCTTGTCAAAGATTGCTTCCTTTTTGCACTTTAGACTCTTCAGAGATATCGCCGATACAATGTAGCTCGAACTGTTTCAGCATGTTTGGGTGCAAAATAGGACCATTCCTAGCCTAAACATACCCATTCAGATGTGTTGGAACTATCAGTTTGGTCACATCAGGAGCAGGATGAAAGTTATACCACTTTACAACTTTACATTACCTCCTTCGAACAATTTTTGGGGCAGTAGAAAGCCGTTCACCATGGGAAACACCTCAGAGAATCAAAAATTGAGAGAGGTTATTGTAGAGGGGTTCTACATGATCACATTGTCTTAGATGGAATGTTTCTAAGTGTCATGGTTTTTGAGAAACAACTCGTCAAAGATTGTTGCCTTTTTACACTTTGGACTCTTAAAGGATATCGTCAATACAATATCACCGGTACGAGTGTAAAGTATTAACTTAGATTTTAGAGCAAAGTAAAGACTAGGGTTTTTAAGAGGTTGAGGGCTAGATAACCCTAAACATAATACAACCTAAGTGTTGAAGAACACATGAAGAACATAGAAGGTTATCTGAGATAGATTAAATAGAGTACACAAACAAAACTTACCAAACTAGGTCTTTAAAGACAATACACTTAGGGTTTTGAACATAATTAATGACTTTAACTTAAAAACCCTAACTAGTTTTGAATGTTTAAAGCTCTCTATCTATTATATGAACATTGCCACTATGACATCCTTTAGACTTCCAAAACTTCCAACAACAACCACAGCTTAGCAATCAGCATTAACATCACGAGGACACTGAAGAAATCTATGGCACATGAAGACACTGAGAACACTGAAGACATGGAGCACAAAGAAGCATTAAGACATGAAAAAACTCCTATCATGAGGAAGAACCACAACCCAATCCTACTCCTGAAAGCATGACATGTTATGATGAAGAACCAGAACCAAATCCAATGATCCAATGGCATGAAGCAATGACATAAGAAACTATGTCCTGCTAGTGTAACATGATAAACATTAATGTTATGAACTAACATCCAAACCATGTGACATGAATCTTGATATGACATGAGTGAAACATGAGTGAACAGGATTAAGACCAATAAGGATCAGCTTCTCCCATCACTTAGATCTAACCCCATGAAGCATAACATGATGATGATGAAAACATCAAATGTATAACATAGAAAACAAATCAAGTTCATACCACTGCTTGTCAAGTTCGTACCACTGCTTGAGTGAGATCTTCACTATTCAAGTTCATGCCTTGACTTGAAGCACTACAACTCTATGCATTGCATCACATACTCTATGAAGAAGCAAGTGTCTTTATATCACAAAACCCAACAACATATCTTGAAAGCATAATGGTATCATCAAACAATAGACAACCAATAGACCTACACAATTATGCATTCCTTACGCAATTACTAACATCCAAGCACTTTGACATCAATGACAAACATATTCATTACAATATTCCCTATATATGTGTAAAATTGCAGCAGCAAATAAAAAAAGACAAACCTATGTAAACTTACAAATTAATGTGCATACTTACAAATCAATGTAACATGACTTTACAAAATCAATGTAAATACTTACAAATTAATCCAACGAACCATCTGGATCTACTCTACTCTTTATTGTGTCAAGTATTGCCATGGTTAGACTCACGCACCATCCACAAGGTCTTGTTCAAAGGTCTACCCCAAAATTTAATCAAATGAACATTAGATGCCACAACAAGGTTCAAGAAATGAAGAATATTTTGATGCATGTCAAAGTCTTGAAATGGCCAAACATTAACACTCTTATGTGGGTACCTTCTAAGTCATATTCCAATAACAACCACTGAGCCTGTAGGCTATTGGATGTTTTCTCCATCTATAACTGGGGCCTCCAATTTTGTTTTGGCCTCAACACAACAACACAAGTAATAATATGTTCCCTCTTCATTATCTTCATTTGCAATAACTGCATAAGCATGCCCTACATTGATATGTGTAGCAAATTAGATGAAATTAGTCAACATTACAAAAACACTACAAAGTAAGATAACATTATGAATTTCAAAAACTATGCAAGTAGATATATTACCTAGTTGAACTAGATCTGATATGTGGTCAAAGTCAACTGATGATTCTATCTTTGTCAGTTCTAATGTCGTCGGGGGTTGATACGTGTGAAGTGGGTTAAGATAACTTAACCATCATTTGTCAACCTACTCCTTTGACTCGCACTCATCACAGGCTTGAATTGTACAAGAAGAACAAAAGAATGCCATCTTCTATGTATGGATACTCCATGAACCTACAATTGAGCTTCTGAAAGAGTGTAGCTCACTTGATCCTATCAGTGTACAATAGTCCTCATATGGTGCAATGTTAGTATCATCTATCAACCAAAAAAATCTACAAACTAAAGACTTACCTTCATTACCTGGACCCATTGAAGCATTACACCACTTGATGATTGATTTTGCATCTATCAACTTTGCATTGTCTTTATAGTTTAACTCTTCTCGTGTTATGGCTCTTTTGATACATGCTCCTGCACCAACATGCTCCCCCTTTCCATGCTTGGCCTCACAAAAGTTCCACATATGCTAAACACATGTAATATTATGCCTCCTTCTCAACCAATAGAAATTCTGCGAGTTCTTGAATTGTGATGCACATTTATCTGACCATATGATATGCTGACTAAATGATATGCCCCTTCTAGCCAAATCATTGTAGAACACCTAAAAGAAACCTTGCACAAACTCCGTAGAATGTGTGCAATCATCACTAATATAAAATTGATACTCCCTTATGATCTTTCTGTCATCCTCTGTACTATCACTCGCATGAATGAATGTGATGTGCACAAATATAGAAACCTGTGTAGAGTTGTAATATTGTGATTACAGCTCACACTGTGGCTGTAGACTATAGTTCTCTGCAAAGTTGACAACTGAAACAATGCTACCAACTAGAAATATGTCCTTTCATGACTTGAATTGTAAGTCCAACTATCAAGTTCTATATGCATGTCTTGCATACTCATACACTATACTGTCATAAAATATAGGCATAAACTGATACACTGGAATCTTTTCAATAACCAATTCACACCTCTTTGCTTCTTTACCATCTTTTGTATTGTATGCCACTATTTTATACTTGTTGAACTCTACTAGTTCATTTCCAACTACATGTGTTCTTTCCATATATTCACATATTGGCATACGTTGCAAGCCACTGCAATGATGACATGTGTCATCCCAGCATAATTTCCTGTAGAATATTTGACCTTCCTCTCTTTTACATAAAATTCTTGATATGAAGTCTCTTGAAGATGTTGGTGGGGCATGTATGTCACAATCCTACAAAACATTGTTAGTGTGTAAATCTAAACATATAGACCAATAAACATCAAAATGGTTAGAAAATTTAATATGTAATCTACAACAACAAGTAGTGCGTGTGTGATTTATCTTGACATAGAAAGGTTTTAGCATTTCAAAATATCTTTGACAAATTTTAATTTGAGGATACATCTCTAGAAATTTACCAAAAAACTATGTTTGAGTCATATCCAAAAAATCTTTTATATGTGGCTCACAGTTCTGACTACCAATTCTCCTTCTTACGGCATCCCTTTGCTTTGGAGATATCCTTTTGTAATTCTTCCAAAAGTATTCAATTAGTGATCTCAATGATTCAATAATTGGCTTATCTTTTCCTGGTAGTCTCCCCGAGAATGCCCATAATTCATTGGCATTGGTGTCCTCAATTCTTTTGCACCTTCCAACAGCTCTTGATAAAGTTTTCCTATTAATTCTCAATGCTTGACTCATCTTTCTAATGAGACGAGCTTTCCTCGTTTGACTACTTACTATAGTCAATGTAATGACACGCTATGTTGCATTACTATCTTTTGTGTGTGAGGTGTTACCCACACTCTCATATGCACTCATTAGATTCTTGACAATAGATTTTTTACTTGAAGCCTCTGATGTTCTCAACTCAAGAATCTTCATTATGGACCTATACTTTATACTTCGCATCATTTCAATAAATAGTTGACATCTTGCGGTCTCATTTAACTTTTCAAAGAACAATCTCCAAATCTTATGAGCATATCTTCTACAAGTGTGTTTTCAAATCTTACCTTCCATTGGCTGTAAAATATTCTCATCAATATCAATCAAATACTTTGGCTTTCTATGCAAAATTCTAGGTGGTGTTAAGATACGTAAATTCATCTCAACATTAGTAATTTCATCAATATTTAAATGAGATGGGCTAGATGGCATACCTTTGATTAAAGATGGAATAGATGACATACCTTAAGGTTGAGGTGGGAATGATGGCGTACCTCCTTGCTCACAGGAGATGTGGTAGATGGTGTCCCTATATGTTGACTTGTGGTAGAGGACATGTCTCCAACTACGGTATTCAAATCTCTCAATGCGTGAAGTTTTTTGCATTCGTTCCCTTTGTGTCATCAATACCATATCTCTTTTTGATAGTTGCAGTTCCTCTTCAATTGGCATGTCTTTATTTATCATGTCCAATTTCCTCTTCTCACAAAATTCCCTCATAGTCGTTGTTTTCTTTGTATTCTTAGCTTCTATCTCTTATTGTGTTGGTTTAATTCTTGATTGTTTCCTTGGCATGATGGAGAATTTATATGTAGCATGATAAAGAGACAAATATTAGTTCCTAAGAAATGAATCCATACAAATAACTGAAATATATGTCATTCAACCCTTCATACAAAATGTACATACAATCATCATGTAGAAGAGTAAATGTCACTCAACCAAAATAGGTACAAAGCATACAAAGCATTATTGCACAATGTTATTGCAGCCATACAAAGCATTATGGTACAAAGTTCACTTCAGTCCTATGAGGATAAGGACAAAGGAGAGTCACCTATTGAGGCTAGAAGTGAAGAGTACATGGAACTTCATGTTGACTACAAGGTTGAAGATGTGGGGGAGGCATTGGTGCTAGTGGCATCAAACTACCTACAATTACTTGCAGATAGAGATCATCTCCTCACACATGAAGATTGAGCTTGCAGCAATGGGACAAAATTTAGGACACATGATACACTTGATTTTCACTTGAGACATCTCATGGGCCAGCACTTGTTGATAACCATCTAGTCATGAAAGGAGAGATGATTGAGATCGTGGGAGACATCACACTAGGACATGAGGTAAGGATTGATTTTTTTATGTGTGCCAACAGTCCCTTATCTTCACATTATCGTGTTATGACAACCAAGAGGATCATCCTTAAGGCTTATGATTTTCATGGAGACACTCATGTTGAACTTTGCACTTTGTTGTGGCTGAACTATCTTGAGACCCTATATCAATTCCATGGCATTGTGACTGATTTGTAGTATTTAACTTGGCACATTGTCATCGATATGGGAATGGAAACATTTGGTATAAAAGGTTTGTATGAACTATCAACATGAAGAATAATGTAGCATAGCATGGATCATGATTGGATTAAGCCTATTTGGATTTACTTGTATGATCTTGGCACCTATTCATTTATATTTTAACTTGTTATGACAAGATAATAGTATTTCATTATGCGGAAGGGGTTGTATATTTATATGTTGTAAGGATTTATTCTTGTATAGTTTGACATCACGATATGTTAAGGTCTATTTAATTCATTATTGCACATAATTATTAAAGAGCCCAAGTGTAGAAAATATACGTGGCACCATGTGATATTGTAGGCTACTTTCTTGATCGTGATTGTTTCTATTTTAATTAATGTTGACCTTTGAGATATCTTTTAGTATGCATACCATGAACTGATTTAAAACATAGTCTATTATAAGGACATTTGTGTGTGATGACTAAGCTCTTTGGGTAGTAAGAACTATGATGAACTATAAATGCAAAATGTAAGACATGTATGCAAAACGTGGAAGCATAGACAACGCAGATGAACTATAAAATTAAAAAAGTGAGACTGATATAAAAACAAAATATGTAAACCATACAATTTATATAAACATGTATGATAAAGCATGATAAAGTAATTCAAATAGAATTAAGGAAAATGTAAAGAACATGCATGTAAAAACTTGACATACCTAAAAAATGGAGATTCAAATGGAGAGAGTACCCAATTATGTAGTGTTTTTTTCTTCTTGCATCAAACTCCTCAACAATTTGAGTTTTTCACCACTTGCTTCCTTTTCAACGTTAAATTGAATAACACTCAAATATAATTAGTAAAAACAATACTACTAACCAATCTATAATGTTAAATTCCTACAATTCAATCACAATTAACATTGCAACACTACAAAAATTGAAACTTAAATTGATATATATCAAAATCCATGCAAAAACTATATTATTTCCTCCTTAAGTTGGCAAAGCAGAAAAAGGTGATGGAAAGTTCATGCAAAGGAGGTAGAATGTGAAAAATGTGCATGTGAACTTCCCAACAGCATGAAAATGCTTTTTTTTATCAGAACATGTGCATAAACAGAAGAAAATAGAGTATGTGGACCTAGATCATGGGGGTCCAGGCCTTTTTACTTTTTCTATAGCAATCCAAAATGCGCTCGCATTTTGGCCTACTATAGAAAAATCCATATTATTCATTTCTCCATGTATTTCTTATATCTCTCACCTATCTCTCCCCCTCATCTCTCTACCTCTCACCTCTCTCCCCTAATCCCTAAACCCTAAACCCTAAATCCTCAAGGTCCTAAACCCTAATCCCTTATTACTAAACTCTAAAATCTATCCCTAAACCCTCAACCCTCAACCCTAATCACTCAATACTAAACCCTAATCCCTTAACCCTAAACCCTAAATGCTATCCCTATTCCTAAACCCTCAATCCTTGACACTATACCTTAAACCCTAATCCCTTATCCCTAAACCTTAATCCCTCAACCTTCAACCCTAAACCCTATCCCTAATCCCTCTACCCTCAACACTCTACCTTAACCCTAATCCCTCAACCTTAATCCCTCAACCCTAAATGATATCCGTAAAGCCTCAACCCTAAACCCTAATCCCTCAAGGTCCTAAACCCTAATCCCTTGTCCCTAAACTCTAAACCCTATCCCTAAACCCTCAACCCTCAACCTTAAACCTTAATCCCTCAACCCTAAACCTTAATCCCTCAACCCTAATCCATTATCCCTAAACCCTAAACCCTAATCACTCAACCCTAAACCCTAAATACTATCCCCATTCCTAAACCCTCAACCCTCGACACTATACCTTAAACCCTAATCCCTTATCCCTACACCCTCAACCTGAAACCCTAATCCATCAACCCTAAACCCTATCCCTAATCCCTCTACCCTCAACACTCTACCTTAACCCTAATCCCTCGACCCTCAACCATAATCCCTCAACCATAAATGCTATCTATAAAGACTCAACCCTAAACCCTAATCCCTCAAGGTCCTAAACCCTAATCCCTTATTCCTAAACTCTAAACCCTATCCCTAAACCCTCAACCCTCAACCCTCAACCTTAAACCTTAATCCCTCAACCCTAAACCTTAATCCCTCAACCCTCAAACCTAATCTCTTATCCCTAAACCCTAATCCCTAATCCCTCAACCTTAAACCCTAAATGCTATCCTTATTCCTCAATCTTCAACCCTTGACACTATACCTTAAACCCTAATCCCTTATCCCTAAAGCCTCAACCCTAAACCCTAATCTCTCAACCCTAAACCCTTCAAACCTAAACCATATACCTAATCCCTATACATAATCCCTCTACCCTGAACACTCTACCTTAATCCTAATCCCTCGACCATCAACCCTAAATGTTATTCATAAAGCCTCAACCCTAAACCCTAATCCCTCAAGGTCCTAAACCCTAATCCCTTATCCCTAAACTCTAAACCCTATCCCTAAACCCTCAACCCTCAATCTTAAACCTTAATCCCTCAACCCTCAATCCTAATCTCTTATCCCTAAACCCTAATCCCTCAACCCTAAACCCTAAACCCTAATCCCTCAACCCTAAACCCTAATCACTATCCTTATTCCTAAACCCTTAACCCTCGACACTATACCTTAAACCCTAATCCCTTATCCCTAAACCCTCAACCCTAAACCCTAATCCCTCAACCCTAAACCCTATCCCTAATCCCTCTACCCTCAACACTCTACCTTAACCCTAATCCCTCAACCCTAAACCCTAATCCCTCAAGGTCCTAAACCCTATTCCCTTATCCCTAAATTCTAAATGCTATCCCTAAACCCTTAACCCTAATCCTTCAACCCTAAATGCTATTCCTAAAGCTTCAACCCTAAACCCTAATTCCTCAAGGTCCTAAACCCTAATCCCTTATCCCTAAACTCTAAACCCTATCCCTCAACCCTCAACCCTCAACCTTAAACTTTAATCCCTCAACCCTAAAATTTAATCCCTCATCCCTCAACCCTAATCTCTTATCCCTAAACCATAAACCCTAATCCCTCAACCCTAAACACTATCCCTATTCCTAAACCCTTAACCCTTGACACTATACCTTAAACCCTAATCTATTGCCCCCTAAACCCTCAATCCTAAACCCTAATCCCTCAACCCTAAACCTTCAACCCTAAACCATATCCCTAATCCCTCTACCCTCAACACTCTACCTTGACCCTAATCCCTCAACCCTCAACCCTAATCCCTCAACCCTAAATGCTATCCCTAAAGCCTCAACCCTAAACCCTAATCCTGCAAGGTCCAAAACCCTACTCCCTTATCCATAAACTCTAAACCCTATCCCTAAACCCTTAACCCTAATCCCTAAACCCTAAACACTATCCCTAAAGCCTCAACCCTAAACCCTAATCCCTCAAGGTCCTAAACCCTAATCCCTTATCCCTAAACTCTAAACCCTGTCCCTAAACACTCAACCCTAATCCATCAACCCCTAAATGCTATCTGTAAAGCCTTAACCCTAAACCCTAATCCCCCAAGGTCCTAAACCCAAGTCCCTTATCCCTAACCTCTAAACCTTATCCCTAAACCCTCAACCCTCAACTCTCAACCTTAAACCTTAATCCCTCAACCCTAAACCTTAATCCCTCAACCCTAATCCCTAATCCCTAAACCCTAAACCCTAAACACTAGCCCTATTCCTAAACCCTCAACACTATACTTTAAACCCTAATCCCTTATCCCTAAGCCCTCAACCCTAAACCCTAATCCCTTAACCCTAAACCTTCAACATACATACATACATACAAACATGCATACATATATACATACCTAGAAGCATGCATGCATACATACAACCATACATACAAGCATACATATATACATACAAGCATACATACATACATATAAGCATACATAAATACATAAACACATACATACATACACACATACATACAAGTATACATACATACATGCTTAATAACTTTGAACATAAAACATTCCAAGGGAGACATAACGTGAGTGTGTTACAATGCGCTCACGTTATGTCAAACATGACAAACATTGGGCAAACTTTTGCGAAAAGGGAAAAATCCAAAACAAAACATAACGCTAGTGTGTTATAACATGCTCACGTTATATTTTTCTTTGGGAATCCCAAGCCTTAGGCTTAGAGTGCCTTCCCAATGTCCAAAGACATGTTTTTGCATATTCTACAGGATTTCACATCATTTCATTCATGCTAAGCCTTAGATTTGCACATGTTTCAAGGTCGAATAAATCAAACACCTATGTAATATTAGGCTTTCTCTTAGCTATTCAGCGATGTAATTTTGTTCACATTTTGACAATGTTAAGCCTTTCATAATTGATTTCTTTTGTTTGTGTGTCTATTTTTGAGAAAAAAACTAGTGTTTGGTCTTTTTTTCAAAGTAAATTAACCATTCATTGAAATTTCAAAAAAATTACATTTTTAGAAACTAGACTCCATTCTACACATATTAAAAAAAAATCATTTTCAATTAGTTTTCAAAATTTATAGGGGTAGCATGGCCAAAATTCTATTTTTTAGGATGTGTCCACTTTGAAAATTAGTAAAAAATCAAATATTCATTAAAAAATTATCAGAAAAATTGGGCATAAACTTCATTTTGTTAGCTAATTTCTCACTGAAGTGATTTTAAAATACCAAAAAGAGTTAACCTTTTGAGGGAGCCAAAAAACATGTTATGTTATGTTTTTTTTATAGAAACAACACCAATTTCTGTGGCTCCTTCTTTTGAACCCCTTAATCTATACCATTTTCAAAAAAAATAGTAATTTAAAAAGTAGACTCGAAGCACTACGAACATTGTTTTTGTTGCATCTTAAAATTTTGAGTGTAACTATGCTCAATTTCTCATCCAAGGCTAGCATTTCGTGATTTCAGAAAAAAAAAAAAAAAAGTGGCCAATTAAGGCCCATTTTTGGCCCCCCATCTTCTTACACTTACCCATTACCAACCTACCAGTTGGAATTTAGAGGAGCCGCACACCTTTCTTGTGTTGTATCAAGTGTGCTAGAATCCATTATCATCACCCTTGTCGCTAGTACTAAGGTAGAACTTGCAGCAACTACCTTGCTCACATCCCCTCTCCCTCTAACTTGGTAGACTGCTGGCTGATGGTGCTGTGAGTGCCACTCGAGATTAGGCTCTCAACCTCTCCTTCATAATGACACCACTCTCATCTTTTTGGTCTTATTTGTACCTCTCAGCTTGTCATTCCCACATTTCCCATGTGGTCATGACATGCATCACACATGTCATGTCCACATTTGTCATGTGGTCATGACACGAAATATCAAAAAAATTCCACGCTTCCCTAGAAACCCCCTCCCATGTGTAAGCGTGCTTAGTGGCATACACTTAAGGCATAAACAATATAGTTGAATGCAGGTTAATGCATTCACATGTGCATACCAATCGCAATGAAGGCCAACTAGGGGGTCAATGTGACAGTCACCAATAGGGTTAGGATCAATGATAAAAAACCCTAAGTTAACCTATGTGAATAAAGGGATTTTGTCGTAAGTCAAAATCAATAGTCAAAGGTCAAATGCATGAGAGGATGATAAAATACAAAATTTAAATGATGATACTCAGCAAAAAATATTATAAACCCAAACAGGGTTAAACTACACTAACCTAGCTAAACCCTAAATTCTGGAAAAAAATCCGGCAGCATAATGCCTCATGGGCGTGATTAGGATTTATTGTACTAAAACTAATTTGATCGAAGGTTTACTAAATTGGATTAATAAATTACTTACGTCTCACTAGTTGAATTGGTAAATCGGATGATTAATTTAATTGATCATTTTTCAATAAAGTTCGATCTATCTGTTCTCCTTCACGTTTTCTATAATTTAAAACTTTTTCAACAAAGCTCGATCAATCTGTTCTCCTTCACGTTTTCTATAATTTAAATTAATTTTCAACAAAGATTGATCAATTTGTTCTTCTTCACGTTTTTGATCAATGAGAGTTATCTCTGCATTATTTACATTATTCCTAATTTCTTGGTAGATTAGATCTTGAAATTACAGGTTTCACTAACTTCGTTTAAATGGTTTACTAGGTATCCGAGTCAGGTTTAAAACAATGTTTAATTTAATTTCGTTAATTAAATTGGCCCAAAAGGATTAAAAAGAATATTAAATTTTGGTTAATAACGTGTGGTTTAAAACATCCTTGTAGAGTTAGATTTCCTAACCTGATTGTTTAAAATAACTACCTCTTAATATTTTAATTGTATAATTTTATTTCCACCTTGCCCTAATTTCTTCCAACAATAAAATATAATTTTCTTTATGGGCAAAAATCCCTAACCCTATTTTTAAACTCATTCTTATCTCATTTATCTTTCTTTCTCTCTCTCTCATTTTGTGTTATTGGTTGTGTTGCAGGTTGTAATGGTCACATATGAAATGCATATGATGGCATTTATATATATATATATAATTTTACTATGTTTATAAACTGAGTTTTTCTTTTAAAACATTTTTTTTTGTGTTTTCATTTGCAAAAATGTGAACGCCCTAAATTTATTTTTGTTTTGTGGCAAGGGAAAGAGGTGTTGTTGGGAGCAACGACGATGGCGGCGTGTTGAATGACGGCCGCAGAGTGGAGATCCATAGTGGAGGGTAGAGGTGGAGGTGGAGTGGCGACTGTAGTGGGAGGCTCTATGGCAGGGGGAGTAGAGGTCGTAGAGTGGTGGCTATGGAGAGTCTGCCATGGGGTGGAGGTGGAGTGGAGGGCGGTTCTATTGACAGTGGTGGCTAGCGTTTACCATGGGGTATAGGGGTAGAAGGGAGTGTGGGGAGGGGGACGAAGCCCCCACCCACATCCCATATGATGGGGTGTGGGTGGGGGCTCTGCCCCCCTCCCCACACCCAAACAAAAAAAGAAACACAGCGGAGGGGGGGTTCAAACCCCCCCACCATTCTCAGCATTCTTTTTATTCTCTGTACTTCTTCCTGCGACTGCAATACGCAGTCCACTTAACACTCAGCATTTTTTAATCAAGTTTTAATTTTGTAATATATATAGATATATACACAGCAACTCAAATATATAAATATTTAAAATATAAAATCACAGTTTATGATATGTTAAAATATATATAGAATATATATATAATGTGTATATTAAATACAGTCAATTTATTTTATTTGGCAGAATAATAAAAAAATCAATTTATCTCTAAGAGTAAATAAATACATTCTATCAAATACACATGATATATATATATATATATATATATATATATATATATATATATATATATATATAATTCTATTTTACTTTTTAACTATAATCCTCTTTCTAAAACACTTATAAATTTTCTCTATAAAACAAATACATAAAGATGTATATCTATATTTTTTTCTATTTTTTTTTATCAAATCTCTATAAAGCAAGAACTCATTTTTCTAACAAGTATATTCATTGCATGATTAATATTTACACATTTTGAAGGAAGGAAATAAATACAATTTAGTAAATTTTTCCAATACTTTACATCTTCTAATTTTTTTTTTTTTACAATAACAATATACAAATTTCATTCTTGTCTCAAATAAAAATTAAAAAAAACACATTTTTTCTATTTGATACATTTAAAATCTACATACAAATAAAAATAGCATTTTAAAAACAAATTTGCTTCCTTCAACCTATTTGAAGGATAAGAATTAAATCAATAATTTTAACTTTCTATTACAAGGTAAATGGCTTACACACAACTATGAAAATATATATTTTTACAACAAGAGAGAGAACAATGCTCTTCTCTTGGACAACTAACAAATGATAAAATCTACTAAGTAGGCCAAGCCCTCTCTCAAGAGCTAAAAGAGTAAAAGAAAATAAAATATCAACTCCAAGAATAAGGTGTTTTCTTCAACTTCTCAACTTAGCTCCAATGAACCTGCATATCACAACAAGGGCAAAAAAAACCACACATCTTGCTCTCCTCCCTACCATAGACCCACAAGAGGGTCACCCCCAAGCTAGGGAGGTCATCCACACACTTGGGAACTCATTCCACTTCACAAGAAGGCATTCAAACTACCAAACACAATTTTACACCCATGCATAACACATCACAAGAACTCAACCAAGATGAGTTCAAAGGGTGGGAGTGGACACACTCAACTCAAGAGTTCCACTCCTACAAATATCCCAAAACAAAAACCTCATAAGGCCTCTAGCCATCATGTTTAAACACAATTTTCACAAGTTTCCATTTTGGCTCTCAAGCCATTTCACATATTGCTCAAAATCTCATATATTGCCCTCAAGGCTTACAACACCACAAAAACAAGGTAATGACCCCAACGAGGTTCACTCCTCCTCTACCCCACACTTGTTGAGCATCTTCTCCCAAGTGGGAGAGGCTCTCTACAAATTTTCTCCACAATAACAATAAAAACTCAAGAAGATAGATCTCACAAATAGTATCATACAAGCAAACAAAAAAATACAAAGGGAAGGCCTTAGCATTGAATCCAACCTTTAAAAGCCCAATTATGGAAGATGGTTGATGTAGAACTTCTCCAAATCCTCCTCCAACATAAGCCACAAAAGTCTCTCTATGTTTTTCCCCAAAGTAAAATTCAAACAAATAAAATTATCTAAAAATTCAACAACCCATAACCTTCTCTAAGTGGGAATTAAATAAGCTCAACCCGTGAGCTTTAACGAATGGGGAGGTGACACATGTCACCTCCTCACTCTTCCTCCCCACTACAAGCAAGACCCATGGGATGGGTGTTGACACATGTCACTCACCTATCCCCAAGTCTCTCTCACCCCTTCCACTTATCCTCTCTCAAACATGTGGGAGAGACAAGTGGAGCTTAGGAGGGAATGGGTGACACATGTGTCCCCTTCCTTTCCTCCCAAGAGGGACCACACAACTCCAAGGTACCCTCACCAATTGTGAGAGAGACTTGGAGTCAACTCCTCTACAATTGGTGGGTCTTGGAGACATCTCCAACCTTGGGAAGTGGAAAGAGATGGGATTGAGTGTTGGGACCACTCATCCTCTCCCTCCCATGCCTCCAATTTCGTCACTTAACTTCAGGGTGAAGTTAAGGTGACCATATGGAGGTTTACCAAGGGTTACCCAAGTCAAAAAGGTCCCTAGACCCAAGGGGTACAACCCAGGGTCAAATTTAGTCTAGTTAGAGCAACTAAGGTTAAGTTAAAGCACATGAAAAGAGGTCTCCAAATTCAAAATTTAAAAAAAAAGAAATTCAAAGACAAAATTCTTACAACACCAATTAGAATTCAAGTTAAAAGAGGGGTAGACCTATCCTGATTAACAACATGCAAATCAACATTACAAAATTTCATCATACATAGAGTTGATCTTGGTTCCTCATGGAACTAGATCGGCTTCACAAAGGATAATAACATCGTGTGTGGACTGATCTCTAATTTCTGTGGCTTGTTAGAAATACCTATGCACTCAATTGCAAAGTTAATTCCACATATATATATAATAGCCGAAGCAAATTAAAAACATGCACTCGCATAAAATATCACAAGGTCACTTAAGCATAAAGGAAGTCACATTACAATTAGATTCTAAATTCTGTATTTCAAACATCCATTCCCAAGATTAAATCACAAAACCAATTTCTACCTAACATCACCCAATTAATTTTCCCATAACATCATTATATAAAACATCTATCTAACATCATTAGTAAAGCAATATCTAGGTCTAACACATCGTAAACATACTAAGCATAACAAACCACATACATCATAAAGTCTAATAGTCTGGAAATTTAGAATCAGCAGTCCCACAAGTCTAAATGTATCAGCAACAGTAAACTAATAGTCAAATGTATGGGAATGAAAAAGGTAGGCCTCACATCCTCCCCCCCTAAGACTGTACTTCCTCTTGGAAGTCATCAAAGAGATGAGGATAAAGAGCCCTCAATCTCGCTGCATCCTCCCATGTCATCGTGACCTCGTCGTACATGTCCCATTAGACCCTAACCTGGTCTAGCTCTCGACCTCAAAGTCCTAGCATCTAACGAGCCAATATGTGAATTAGCTCCAAAGCCAACTAACCATCTACTTCTACCTGAAGAGCACTCTAATCCAATACGTGAGATAAGTTAGATATGTAACATCATAAAACTAAAACATGAAAGACATTGTGGATATGTGACAGGCTAGGTGGCAAGGCTAGACAATAGGCTATAGGTCCTATCCACTCCAAGATCTCAAAAGGTCCTACAAACCATGGTGTGAACTTAGAGCCCTTTCCGTAATGGATTGGACTATTGTGTGGTCGCACTCTCAAAAATACTCTGTCACCCACTAAGAAGCTCCAATCAGTTCTCTTAGCATCGGCATACTTCTTCTATCTATCATGTGCCTCCTGAAGTCTCTGTCTAATCAGTGTGACCTGTTGTTCCATATCCTGAACTAACTCTAGACCAATGGCAACCCTGTCCTCTATCCAATCACAACTCAATGGTGTCCTGCATGGTCTATCGTATAAAGCTTGAAAAGGAGGCATACCCAACGAGTCGTGATGCCCATTATTATAGGTAAACTCAACCAGATACAGATATTCCTCCCATCTAGACTGATGGTCCATAACATACATACGAAGCATGTCCAACACCTGACTAACTCTCTCTCTCTGTCCATCGGTCTCAGGATGGTAAGTGGAACTAAAGTTCATTTGTGTGCCCAACGCCTACTATAAGGCTCTCCAAAAGGCTGATGTGAATACTGAGTCTCTGCCAGAAATGATATGGCAAGGTACCCCATGTAATCTAACAATATGATCTAAGAATACTCTCACCACAGATGGTGCATTGTACGTCGTGCGTACAGGTGAGAAATGTGCCAGCTTGGTCAACTTGTCAACCGTCACCATGATGGCATCATGATGGCGTGATGACATAGGAAGACCAACAATAAAATCTATGGAAATGGTGTCCTATTTCCACTCAGGTATCTCATGAGACTACAATAGTCCTGCTAGATGTTGATGCTCAGCCTTGACCCTCTGGCACTCAAGGCAATGAGCAACATATTATGCAATGTCTCGTCTCATACCTACCCAATGGTATAACTGTCACAAATCAGCATGCATCTTCTTCACCCCTGGGTGTGCTGCATAAGGTGCTCTATGAGCCTCTAAAAGAATCACCTGCATGGGGTATAGAGATGCACTGACAATGTCTAAGCAAACCATCTGGCTCAAGGAAATATCCTACAAATCTACCCTTAAGGGCACTCTGTTTCTGGATTTCTTACTGCACCTTAAGAAACCACTCGTGCTCAGGTAGATGCTGTATAATGTGATCTCTCAAGTCCACACTCAAGGTCAAGGTCAAGATCTTGTGGTGCCTCTGACTCAAAGCGTCGATGACCACATTCTCCTTCCCTTTGATGTAGTGGACATCAAAATCATACTCGCATAAAAACTCCATCCAATGCCACTGGCGGGCATTCAAATTTGGCTGTGTGAATATGTACTACAAGCTATGGTGATCTGAATGGAGCTCAAAGAGACGACCCAAAAGGAAGTGTCTCCAATGAACAAGAGCATGTACAACTATTGCGAGCACTAAATCATGAGTAGGGTAGTTCAGCTCATGTGTCTTGAGCTTACGTGATTCGTATGCAATCGCCCTACCACCCTGCAAGAGCATGGCTCCCAAACCCTCAAGTGATGCATCTGTGCAAACAATAAAATCCTCAGCAGGATCTAGATCTGCTAAAATGGGAGTGCTAGTAAGACGCTCCTTGAGGACCCCAAAGGCCCTCTCACACTGCTCAGTCCAAGTGAAACTCTTCCCTTCCCGCTGAAGGGAAGTGATGGGATGCACTATTCTGGAAAAGCCCTCAACAAATCTACGGTAATAACTAGCTAATCCCATGAAGCTCCTAACCTCAGTCACACTAGTGGGTGCTGGCCAATCCTAAATAGCTCTAATCTTTGATGGATCTATAGAGATGCCATCGCCTGATAGAATGTGCCCCAAGTACTGCACCTTTGTCCTAAAGAAGGCACACTTCGCCAGGTTGCCATAAAGCTGCTACTCTCGCAAGCACTACAAAACTTGATGCAAATGATCCACATGCTCCTCCTCGATCTGCGAATAGATCAAAATATCATCGAGAAAGATGATCACAAACTGATCCAAGTAAGTATGGAACAACCTATTCATGAGACTCATGAACACTGCAGGGGCGTTCGTCAAACCAAAGGGTACCACTGTGAAAAAGCAGTCTTATGAATATCTGCCTCTGTGATGCACAATTGGTGATACCTAGATTTCAGATCAATTTTTGAGAACACTCTGGCTCCCTACATCTAGTCAAAAAGGGCATCAATCCTAGGAAGAGGATAACAGTTCTTCACCATCACCTTATTCAGCTGCCTATAGTCCATGCATAATCGAAGAGACCCATCATTCTTCTTTGTGAAGATAACCAGTGCGCCCCATGGTGAAATGCTCGGTCGGATGTGCCCCTTCTCAAGTAACTCATCTAACTACAATTTAAACTCTGTGAGCTCATGTGTAGTCATTCTGCAGGGTACACGAGACACTGGCTCGGCACCTGGCACTAGATCGATGTGAAAATCTACCTCTCTGCATGGAGGCATACCTGGTAATTCTAGCGAAAACACATTGGCAAACTCTCTCAGGATAGGGTGGTCATCCAATGAAGCCTTAAGCTCATCCTCTGATTTGTCACTGACCGTGATAGCGAACAACTGACACCCCTTCCACATGCAGTGCTTAAGCTACTGAGTGGATATCATATAAACAATCATGGGCTTCTGAATGCCCACTATCTCAACCAGTGAACCATGATCATCTAAGTAGCTAATTGCCCTTCGGTGACAATCTAGCTTGGCTCTATGAGCCGCAAGCTAGTCCATACCCAAAACCACACCATAAGATCCTAATGGCATAACTCTAAGGTCACAAGATGTAGTGAAGGAACCCAAAGAAATCTCACAATCATGAACCAAGGTATCTACTAACATCCTAGCCCCAAAGGCCAACTCAACCTCCCACCTAATGTCTTGCCTAGAAGCCACTAGCCTGCAATGTTCCACTAACGATGTAGACAGAAAAGAATCAGTATCTCTAGAGTCAAAAAGAATAGAGATGGGGGCATCCCTGATCGTACCTAATGTCTCAATAATGGATGCCTGATAGTCATCCTGGCAGTTATCAACCGCTGCAAACATGGAGTGGGACTTGCCCACATCTCCTACAGTCTGCTCTGATCCTCCTGAATGGGGCTATCCCCCTACTATGAAACCCTGTGGACACTCTCTGGACAAATGCCCTACCCCACCACAAACATAACACAAGCCCCTAGCCTATAACTACTCTGACTGAGTCCTACCCGACTGCTATTGTCCAGTCCATCTTGTGGACCCCTGTGAACCTCTATACAACTACTGTGACCTCACGGGTCTCGCAGATGATCCCTGTTGTCTCTGATCTCTATGCTGACCCTACTACTACCAACTATAGTTCTGTCCTCCCTGAGCCCTCTACTAGGGCCTAGACCTCTGCTACTACTGTGGAGGCCTAGGAGGTAATGATGAAGAATTAAATCTCCTCTCTGTGGTGTTGGTTGTAGCCTATGAAAGTTCTGCTACTGATGATGATTACAGTCCTGAAACTGCGGGCATGAATTATGCCCTCGTCCCTGAATCTCCTCTACAATATTAGCCTTCTCGATAGCCTCACTCATAGTCTGGGGGTCTGCCATACGCACTAGTCCTGCTATACCCTAATTCAAAGCTCTAATGAATTTGTGCACTAGGAGTTTCTCATCATGGAGATACTCTGCGTAATGTGAAAGCTCAATGAATCGGCTCTCATACTATGCAACCATGAGTCCTCTCTGTTGTAAGTCATGGAACTCATCTATCTGGCACTGCCTATAATGATTTGACAAGTAACGTGCATTAAAATGCTCTATGAATGTGTCCCATGTGAGTGTGTCTATTGATAACTGGTGCTTGCACTCCTTAGTGTGCCACCAGGTAGTTGTTGCTTCTCTCAAAAGGTGTATTGCCACACACACTTTTGTGTTTCTTCCATAAGGTGGCAACGTGAAGCACCTATCTAGACTAATGAGCCAAACCTCAGCCTTGGCTCCCTCTATAGCACCTACGAAGGTAGGTGGATTAAGCCTAAGTAGGTCTCTGATGGGATCTCCTCTGTCTCTATGTCCTATAACTGGCTCATTCATACCATACTCATAAGGTCCATGATGTACCTACTCTACCCTCACAGTCTCATCTCATCTTGTATGTCACAGAGGACTCCTACTATCTGCTCTGTAAGTTGACCCTACCTCCACTATAGTATTAGGTATCTCTACAAAAGAATCCACATGTGGCACCTCTCGTAGATTGACACAGGGCTCCGCACGTGGCTCAGCTCACAACTCAACACACGGCTCCTCATGTGGCTCCTCTCATGGATCATCATGAGGTTCATCACGTGGTGCTAGTATAACTAGCGGTAGCCTCTCTAACATGGCCTATAATGTCAGTAAAATCTAAGGCCCTATATCAAGTACTGGTGGTGCCTGTGGTACTGGCGAATCTGCTAAGGCTATGGGTGCCTGTCCCTTTGTAGAGGAATCACTACCCACCTCAACGAACACAGTGTTACGCGATCACGCTCACCGAATACATTGGGGAGGCATCCTACAAAACAAGGTAGACACTAATTAATCAAAGTTGTGGAACAAATAACATGCCCAAATTCGCCCAGTGTTTAAACTTGGGCTCTAATACCAAATGTCATGCCCACATTTACCATGTGGTCATGACATGGATCACATGTGTCATGTCCACATTTGTCATGTGGTCATGACATGAAATATTAAAAAAATTCCATGCTTCCCTAGAAACCCCCTCACACTCATAAGCATGCTCGATGGCATACGCTTAAGGCGTAAACAATACAATTGAATGCAGGTTAATGCGTTCACGTGCGCATACCAATCGCAATGAAGGCTAACTAGGGGGTCAACATGACACAGTTAACATCGCCAATAGGGTTAGGATCAACGATCAAAAACCCTAAGTTAACCTATGTGAATGAAGGGATTTTGACATAAGTCAAAATCAATAGTCAAAAGTCAAATTCATGAGAGGATGATAAAATACAAAATTTAAATGACGATACTCGGCAAACAATATTATAATCCTAAATAGGGTTAAACTTCACTAACCTAGCTAAACCCTAAATTTTGGAAAAAAATCTGGCAGCATAATGCCTCATGGGCGTGATTAAGATTTATTGTACTAAAACTAATTTGATCGAAGGTTTACTGAATTGGAATAATAAATTACTTACATCTCACTAGTTGAATTGGTAAATCAGATGATTAAGTTAATTGATCATTTTTCAATAAAGTCTGATCTATCTGTTCTCCTTCATGTTTTCTATAATTTAAAACTTTTTCAACAAAGCTCAATCAATCTGTTCTCCTTCATGTTTTCTATAATTTAAATTATTTTTCAACAAAGCTCAATCAATTTGTTCTTCTTCATGTTTTCGATCAATCACAGTTATCTCTGCATTATTTACATTATTCCTAATTTCTTGGTAGATCAGATCTTGAAATTACAGGTTTCACTAACTTCGTTTAAATGGTTTACTAGGTATCCGAGTCGGGTTTAAAACAATGTTTAATTTAATTTCGTTAATTAAATTGGCCCAAAAGGATTAAAAAGAATAATAAATTTTGGTTAATAACGTGTGGTTTAAAACATCCTCGTAGAGTTAGATTTCCTAACCCGATTGCTTAAAATAACTACCTCTTAATATTTTAATTGTATAATTTTATTTCCACCTTGCCCTAATTTCTTCCAACAACAAAATATAATTTTCTTTATGGGCAAAAAGCCCTAACCCTATTTTTAAACACATTCTTATCTTGTTTATCTTTCTTTCTCTTTCTCTCTCATTTTGTGTTTTTAGTTGTGTTGCAGGTTGTAGTGGCCACATATGAAATGCATATGATGGCATATATATATAATTATTGTGTATATAAACTAATTTTTTCTTTTAAAACATTGTTTTTTGTGTTTTCATTTGCAAAAATGTGAAAGCCCTAATTTTTTTTTTGTGGCAAGGGGAAAGAGGTGCTACTGGGAGCAGCGACAGTGGTGGCATGTTGAATGATGGTCATAGAGTGGAGATCCGCAGTGGAGGGCGGAGGTGGAGGTGGAGGTGGACCGGTGGCCGCAGTGGGAGGCTCTATGGCAGGGGGAGTGGAGGTCGCAGAGTGGTGGCTGTGGAGATTCTGCCATGGGGTGGAGGTGGAGTGGAGAGTGGTTCTATTGGTGGCAATGTCCAGTGTTTACCATGGGGTCTAGAGGTAGAAGGGAGTGTGAGGAGGGGGGCAGAGCCCCCACCCACATCCCATACAATAGGGTGTGGGTGGGGGCTCTGCCCCCCTCCCCACACCCAAACAAAAAAAGAAACATAGCGTAGGGGGGTTCGAACCCCCCCCACCATTCTCAGCATTATTTTTATTCTCTGTACTTCTTCTCGCGACTGCAATACGCAGTCCACTTAACACTCAACATTTTTTAATCAAGTTTTAATTTTATATATATATATATATATATATATATATTTTAAATATAAAATCACAGTTTATGATATGTTAAAATATATATATATAATGTGTATATTAAATACAGTCAATTTATTTTATATGGCAGAATAATAAAAAAATCAATTTATCTCTAAGAGTAAATAAATACATTCTATCAAATACACATGATATATATATATATATATATATATATATATATATATAATTCTATTTTACTTTTTAACTATAATCCTCTTTCTAAAACACTTACAAATTTTCTCTATAAAACAAATACATAAAGCTATATATCTATATTTATTATTATTATTTTTAATCAAATCTCTATAAAGCAAGAACGCATTTTTCTAACAAGTATATTCATTGCATGATTAATATTTACACAATTTTAAAGGAAGGAAATAAATACAATTTTGTAAATTCTTCCAATACTTTACATCTTCTAATTTTCTTTTTTTTTTATAATAACAATATACAAACTTCATTCTTGTCTCAAATAAAAACAAAAAAAAAAAACACAACTTTTCTATTTGATACATTTAAAATCTACATACAAATGAAAATAGCATTTTAAACACAAATTTGCTTCCTTCAACCTATTTGAAGGATAAGAATTAAATCAACAATTTTAGTTTTCTATTTCAAGGTAAATGGCTTACACACAACTATGAAAATATATATTTTTACAACAAGAGAGAGAACAATGCTCTTCTCTTGGACAACTAACAAATGATAAAATCTGCTAAGTAGGCCAAGCTCTCTCTCAAGAGCTAAAAGAGTAAAGGAAAATAAAATATCAACTCCAAGAACAAGGTGTTTTCTTCAACTTCTAAACTTAGCTCCAATGAACCTGCATATCAAAACAAGGGAAAATAAAACCACACATCTTGCTCTCCTCCCTACCATAGACCCGCAAGAGGGTCACCCCCGAGCTAGGGAGGTCATCCACACACTTGGGAACTCATTCCACTTCACAACAAGGCATTCAAACTACCAAACACAATTTTACACCCATGGATAACACATCACAAGAACTCAACCAAGATGAGTTCAAAGAGGTAGGGGAGTGGACACACTCAACTCAAGAGTGCCACTCCTACAAATATCCCAAAACAAATACCTCATAAGGCCTCTAGCCATCACATTTAAACACAATTTCCACAAGTTTCTATTTTGGCTCTCAACCCATTTCACATATTGCTCAAAATCTCATATATTGCCCTCAAGGCTTACAACACCAAAAAAACAAGGTAATGACCCTAAGGAGGTTCACTCCTCCCCTACCCCACACTTGTTGATCATCTTCTCCCAAGTGGGAGAGGCTCTTACAACACCCTACAAATTTTCTCCACAATAACAATAAAAACTCAAGAAGATAGATCTCACAAATAGCATCATACAAGCAAATAAAAAAATACAAAGGGAAGGCCTTAGCCTTGAAGCCAACCTTTAAAAGCCCAATTATAAAAGATGGTTGATGTAGAGCTTCTCCAAATCCTCCTCCAACATAAGCCACAAAACTTTCTCTATATTTTTCCCCAAAGTAAAATTCAAACAAATAAAATTATCCAAAAATTCAACAACCCATAACCTTCTCCAAGTGGGATTCAAATAAGCTCAACCCATGAGCTTTGAGGAATGGGGAGGTGACACTTGTCACCTCCTCACTCTTCCTCCCCACTACAAGCAAGACCCATGGAATGGGTGTTGACACATGTCACTCACCTATCCCCAAGTCTCTCTCACCCCTTCCACTTGTCCTCTCTCAAACATGTGGGAGAGACAAGTGGAGCTTAAGAGGGAATGGGTGACACATGTCTCCCCTTCCTTTCTCCCCAAGAGGAACCACACAACTCCAAGGTACCCTCACCAATTGTGAGAGAGACTTGGATTCAATTCCTCCACAATTGGTGGGTCTTGGAGACATCTCCAACCTTGGGAAGTGGAAACGGATGGGGTTGAGTGTTGGGACCACTCATCCTCTCCCTCCCATGCCTCCAATTTCGTCACTTAACTTCAGGGTAAATTTAAGGTGACCATATGGAGGTTTACCAAGGGTTACCCAAGTCAAAAAGGTCCCTAGACCCAAGGGGTACAACCCAGGGTCAAGTTTAGCCTAGTTAGAGCACCTAAAGTTAAGTTAAAGCACATGAAAAGGGGTCTCCAAATTTAAAATTAAAAAAAAATTCAAAGACAAAATTCTTACAACACCAATTAGAATTCAAGTTAAAAGAGGGGTAGACCTAGCCTGATTAACAACATGCAAATCAACATTACAGAATTTCATCATACACAGAGTTGATCTTGGTTCCTCGTGGAACTAGATTAGCTTCACAAGGGATAACAACATCATGTGTGGACTGATCTCCAATTTCTGTGGCTTGTTAGAAATACCTGCGCACTCAATTGCAAAGTTAATTCCACATATATATATAGTAGCCAAAGCAAATTAAAAACATGCACTCGCATAAAATATCACAAGTTCACTTAAGCATAAAGAAAGTCACATTACAATTAGATTCTAAATTCTGCATTTCAAACATCCATTCCCAAGATTAAATCACAAAACCAATTTCTATCTAACATCACCCAATTAGTTTTCCCATAACATCATTATATAAAACATCTATCTAACATCATTAGTAAAGCAATATCCAGGTCTAACACATCATAAACATACTAAGCATAACAAACCACATACATCATAAAGTCTAATAGTCTGGAAATTTAGGATCAACAGTCCCACAAGTCTAAATGTATCAGCAACAGTAAACTAATAGTCAAATGTACAGGAATGAAAAAGGTAGGCCTCACATAGCTCTACCACCTCAACTTTTAGACATAGCTCACTCTGTTGTAGTTGGGTCACCTCAGGACGTAGTGTATCTACCTTGACCATCAGGCCTTGCACCCTTAGATGGTCTATATTTGTCTCTAGTGTAGTCTAAGCCCTCTGCAAGTCTTCCCTCATGATATCTAGTTGGCTCTATAGAGTGTCACATGCACTCTTTGCACTCTCTACTCTTATCATGATTTGATCTCGCTCAATAGTGACAAACACAACCTTGATAGTAGCTCGGTCTAGATAGACTTGACTCTCATCATATGTAGCCCTCGATCATGCCATGGGCTAAAAAATATCAACATGTCACCTGATAGTTTGTTGAGGCCTATAACTAGCCTGTGTAGCTTGCTTGAGCTGAACATTGGGTACCATATTCACTAACAATTGACCTATGTAGTCAAGCCACTCATGTGTGCGCACTGCAAAAGGAAAATAAAACATAGTCACATCTCTCATCATATAAAACATAAAAATCAAATCAAATACATATCTAGTGTTCTACTCAATTGACAATAAAGAAATCACATTCTCACTTGGATTTCCAACCTGCCAGTAGGAATTTAGAGGAGCCACACACCTCACTTGTGTTGTACTAGGTGTGCTAGTAACCATTGTCATCATCCTTGTCACTAGTATTGAGGCAAACCTCATAGCAACTATATTTATCAAATCTCCTCTCCCCCTCTAACTTGGTAGACTACTGCCTGATGGTACTGTGAGTGCCACTCAAGGTTAGGCTCTTAGCCTCTCCTTTATAATGACACAACTCTCATCTTTCTGGTGTTGTCTCCCTACCTATACTGGCATGGACTCCTCCTCCTCCCCATCATTATCATTATCATCATCAACAACATCATCCTCACTCTCGATCTCCTCTCCTCCCCCTCCTCCTCCAAATCCTACTCTATTAGTAGTCATGGGTCTCCGATTGGGGTGTCAAGTAGAGGTGTTATCCAGGATGTGACCCACCATGTTGCAAATGTTGAGCTCACCCCACATAATCATCATCGAACATTGGTGTTGCATCTTGCTCATCATTGTTTGGATCACTAAGCTCAACATCTACAATGGTGGGATAGGGTCAGTTCCCTAGCCTCACAGTGATGTGATGTGAGTGCACATAGGTAACTACAGCTACAGGAATACCATGTACCTACTTGAACTACCTCATCACATGATCATAATAAAAGGGCACTATGATGTGATTGAGGCAAGTGACTAATAGCTGGTCCCTCTTGTAGCATCATAAATTGTGCTCACCCACAATTTTACTCTCTATTCAATACTCGCTTTAGTGTCCATTCCCTTAGTGTCTTTCTAAGATCACCTTTTAGCCTTAGCCTTACCTTGAATCCACAAAGATGCTATCTAAATGTTCTTTTGCCACATTTCTGTGTGGCCTATCCCAAAACTATAAAAGTGTCTTAACCCTGGCATTGCCCCAAGTCCGTAGAACTTTCAAGAAATTGAAGTTGACTAGACAGAAGCGCTAGGCATGAACATCTGCATGGTGTGTTGGCATCCTGGTAGCATCTTCTAGTTCGTCAACCTTTTTTAGAAGTTGTGTTTTTGCTTGTGTGGCATTCCTATCTTTTCTTCATGCCTATTCGTGCCCAAATGACTCTCTTCCAAAATGCTTATCTTTTTTTACCTATAAAGTCCCACGACTTTGCCATTTTGAAGGGTCAAATTCTTATGCTAACAAAACTTTGTATAAATCTCTATTTATGCTCATCATGCTTTTTTTCTACCATTATTACATGTAATTGTGGCTTGCATGATCTCTTGTGGATGTGATCCCCCTTTTAGCTTCATTCGTGCTCTCCGTAATGCTCTCATGTGTGATCAATATCCTTCTGAACAAAAATCCATTTTGTTCATGGTGGTTATAACCTTCCAACAAGACTCTCATAATCTCTTTTCTAACCCTTGCAAGTCATGTAGATTAGTGTTAATATTTGTGAATTTCATATCATTTTCCTTACTATTCATATTAGTAAGTCATTTATTGTTAACATATTTAAAAGCATTGTTCAGATTCATTTCATTGCAATATCATTTGTCACTACTCACCACAATCCTAGAAGTATTTAGGATTCAAGAGCACACTCTCTTTTTGAATACATTTCAATATTTGGTTGTCATTGAGGTGGAAAAACTAAAATGGGGTTTGATTGAGGCAAGCCTCTATACATCCCAGTCTTTTTCCTCTTTCTTGCAAGTTACAAGATTCATGAGAGGAAGAAAAACAAATGCACAAGCATTTTGTTTTCTCTTTCCCTTCTCCTATCTTCTTCATGATTTGCATTTTGTATATTATAATTTCCAATTATTTCTATTAATCGCCAAATTTGTGGACTAATTGTTGTATTTTCTGTTAACAAGAATTTGTTGAAAATTGTACAGATCCATATAGTGTCATATAGACCCTAGCTCGACACCCAGATGTCTGCACCATGTGTTGTCATCCTAGGTAGTGAGGCTGCATTCATGGTGACATTTCTTGTTAGTCTGTAATTTCCTTTTATGTATTCTATTTATCAAAATTCTCTATTTGTCTCTATTTATTTTCTTGTTTTCTCATGTATTTCATCAATTTAGTTAAGTTGTATTCCATCATTCAATTTTCAGTCACAACAAAGGAATAGAACCTAGATAGTTTTGCTCTTCCAAATTATATGGTAGCAAAACATACATCTTCATTGGTTCGTATTCCAATGTGTAGTAGAGAATTGGTCTGATTAAATATAGTTTAATTAGGATCACGTTTTCACTATAACATTTTTTGTGAACCCGACATGCTTGTAACACTTTCAAAATTGCAAAACTCTGAAAACTAAAACTAGAAACAAAAAACAAATTCTTTCATCTTCTAAAATAAAAACCTTCCTTTCTCCTTGAAATAAGTTTTTATTCTTCCAATTTATCAATCTAAAGAGTACTGGTGTGATAGGAAGCTCCTATTAGTTTATGAGCTTCACAACCCAATGCTTTGACTTTGAATTCCTTATTCGTAGAAGTCAAATATCATACATTGCTTCCCATGCTCCTAGCAACTTCGGTGCCACCCAACTGAAAATTGATATCTTCAAATTTTGAACAATAAATTCTAGAGCACACCCCCTTCTCTTCTTTTCCTACCGCCATTGTTGTTCCTAGAGTATAATATTTCCAAGATCCTCTAGATATGGATATGCCCATGGCTAGTGTGCCCCTTACCTAGATCCAGGTATTAGACACTCACCTATTGAACTTTCAGGAGTATCTGGGTACCGAGCACTTAGCTGGTGAGGTTGTCCCTATTATGGAGAACCTATGAAAATTGCTAAATAGTGATTTGCATGGTGTGGATATCATTTGTGGTCTAGCTCACATTGTTAACAACAATGTTCCTATGTTAGCTAGCTCCGTCAAAATAATAAATGAGTCACAAACTCATCTTGAGCTCAGCTCTCAATGTCCATGTTGACTCCCTCTCTTTCTACTTTTACTTCTTTTTAGCCTTCTACAAGCACTACTCAAGTGACGAATGCTAATACAAATCTCCTAGAATGGGTAGGAACCCCATTAGTCAATATGGGTTTGTACTCCCATCATCTACTTTACAGTTTACTTTCCCAGGAGCTAACCCGAGAATTTCAACCCAAACTAGCAATCCCATTTCATCTACAACCCAAAGTCAATCCATGCATACCTCTAGCCCTATTATCACCTAGTTGCTTCAAAATTTTAACTCCCTTCAACAACAACTAGCTAGTATATCAACATCCACATCTCAACCACCCATTCCTTCATACTATACGCAAAGCCCATTATCATTATCCATTCTTTAGTCTAAACTTCCCCTAAACTTTAAGGCTTTGAGATTTGAAAATTATACTGGTATAGGGAACCCACCAAATCATGTGTCTGCATTCACTACTATGTGTAGCGACTTCTTGTTTGATGACTTTCTTCTCGCAAAACTTTTCCCATGGTCTCTAAAGGACACCATGTTGGACTAGTTTTGCTCACTTGCTGACCATTTTATAAATTCTTTTCAGCAACTCATAATTCAGTGTCTAGAATTTTTAGGCCAACATAGGACCACATGTCACGGTCACTAATCTCATCCATTGTAGGCAAGGAGTGCATGAGAAGGTAACCGATCCAATTTAGATATGTTGTATTCCATCATTCAATTTTCAATCACAACAAAGGAATAGAACCCAGATAGTTTTGCTCTTCCAAATCAAATAGTAGCAAAATGTACACCTTCATTGGTTCGTATCCTAATGTGTAGTAGAGAATTATTCTGATTAAACATAGTTTAAATAGGATCACATTTTCACTATAACATTTTTGTGAACTTGACATGCTTGTAACACTTTCAAAATTACAAAACTCTGAAAACTAAAACTAGAAATAAAAAACATTTTCTTTCATCTTCTAAAACAGAAACCTTCCTTTCTTCTTGAAATAAGTTTTTCTTCTTCTAATTTATCTAAAGAGTACTTGTGTGATAGGAAGCTCCTATTAGTTTATAAGCTTCACAACCCAGTTCTTTGACTTTGAATTCCTTATTTATAGAAGTCAAATATTATACATTGTTTCCTGTGCTCCTAGCAACTCCGGTATCACCCAACCAAAAATTGATATCTTCAAATTTTGAACAGCGAATTCTAGAGTGCACCCCCTTCTCTTCTTTTCCTACCACCATTGTTGTTCCTAGAGTATAATATTTCTAAGATCCTCTAGATATGGATATGCCCATGGCTAGTGTGCCCCTTACCTAGATCTAGGTATTAGACACACACCAGTTGAACTTTTAGGAGTATCTGGGTATCGAGCACTTAGCTAGAGAGGTTGTCCCTATCATGGAGAACCTATGAAAATTGCTAAATAGTGATTTGCATGGTGTGGATATCATTTGGGTCTAGCTCACATTATTAACAACAATGTTCCTACGTAAGCTAGCTCCATCAAAATAATAAATGAGTCACATTCAAAATCATCTAGAGCTCATCTCTCGATGTCCATGTTGACTCCCTCTCTTTCTACTTTCACTTCTTCTTAGCCTTCTACAAGAACTACTCAAGTAGTGAATGCTAATACAAATCTCCCAGAATGGGTGGGAACCCCATTAGTCAATATGGGTGTGTACCCCCATCGTCTACTTTACAGTGTGCTTTCCCAGGAGCTAACCCTAGAATTTTAACCCAAACCAGCAATCCCATTTCATCTGCAACCCAAAGTCAATCCATGCATACCCCTGACCCAATTATCACCCAGTTGCTTCAAAATGTCAACTCCCTCCAACAACAACTAGCTAGTATATCAACATCTGAATCTCAACCACCCATTTCTTCATACTATACCCAAAGCTCATTATCATTATCCATTTTCCAGTCTAAACTTCCCCTAAACTTTAAGGCTTTGAGATTTGAAAAGTATACTGGTAAACAGAACCCACCAAATTATGTGTGCTATGTGTAGAGACTTCTTGTTTGATGAATTTCTCTCGTAAAACTTTTCCCATGGTCTCTAAAGGACACCATGTTGGACTGGTTTTGCTCACTTGACCATTTTATAAATTCTTTCCATAAGCTCATAATTCAATTTCTCCAACATTTTCAGGCCAACATAGGACCACAGGTCACACTCACAAATTTCATCCATTGTAGGCAAGGAGTGCACGAGAGGTAACTAATTTTATTGGGCGTTATCAGACCTTATTTTCACAAATATTGTATGCACTCCCAAACTCTAATGTGCAACACGTTTTCATGGGAAACCTGAAGCATCAAATCAAGGATAAGATCTTGTTCATGTGTTATCCCTCTTTCATACACCTTTGCAAGGCACTCAGAGAGTACTAGCAGTCGGTTAGTCAATACGAGGGATCTTCCTCACAGACTCCCACTATGCAATTTGATGCCCCTCCCTTCCAAAACTATAAGAAAAATAAAAAACTTTATTAAAATTAATTCTAACAATAATGTACAAGTAGCAGCCACGACACCTATTCTATGTGCTATGGCCCTCTCTTCCTAGAATAAGCCAAGGACTTGGCAGTTTACTGCACTCTCTAAGTTGCTTTATGCTATCTTACAACATCCCTTAAACAAAAACCTTATCCAACTGCCTCCCACTCACCCCATTGATACCTCTAAACCTTAGCACCTTCCTATGACCCAAAGGCCTTCTGTTAGTTTGATCAAGTACTTGGGCATGACACTGAAATATGTATGTGTCTCAAGCACAGTGTGCAAGACCTCATTGATCAGAATGTTATCCAGATCTTCAAAGTGTACAATAGAGGAGATAAGTTCGTTGTTCTACCAAACCAAAACCTTCAAATCTACACTAACCCTCTGCCACATCATTCCACCAATTTGATTAAGCTTACCCCTGATACTATGATCTCTAGTGTATTTGCTGACATGCTTGCATATTCTCTTATCAAGATGATTAACAAGGTGGATGATCGCCCTCGCCTATTTGAGCACATCTTGTTCATGAGACTATCATCTCCTTCACCCCCATTGACACACCTATGCACATATATGACAAACCTCTCTACATCGCTACCTTGGTTAGTGACAAGCCCACCAAGAGCATATGCATTGACCCTGTTTGCATGGTAGATGTAGTGACAGAGGACTTCCTGTAAGTTCATGAGTTGTATTAGGACAAGTATGAGAAATTTAAATTCTACGTATGAGCACTTGATGGATCCTCTTGTTTTACCCTAGGCTCGATCACCCTTCCTATCTGAGTAGGAGGTCCAAACTACTAGACGTTTCCTTTTCCATCATCCCACTTTTGACCAATTTTGTGTAAAGTTGGGCCATCCTTGGCTCTCTTCCATGAGAGCGGTCCCCTCAGTAGTTCATAAGTGTTTGAAGTTTCCCCATCAAGGTCAGGTACACACTTTCTACCATAGTGGGTTTAAACCTTTTTCTTAAGAGGAAACTTCTCCTTCAACTACTTTTGGCCAACACCTACTGATTCATTGCGACCTCACAATGATTTTGTATTTTTATCATACCATAAATTCAAGGCCAATTGCATAGCCCAATTGTCTTTTGGTGCCTCCTTCTCTATCCAATCAATTACTATCCCTATGGTTATTCGATATTCATCGATTGCTTCTATCCTTCCTCTTTCTTGATAGGAAGAGAAGGTTGAGTAGCCTGAGTCGAGTGACTACCCATGTCCCCACACATCTAGTATTTATGTAGAGGTCCCACCTCCAATGTCTTACCCAAGACCTAGAGGCACATGAATCACACAACACAATCCTACCTGCCCTTCAGTTGTTTCTTCTATTCCTCTTACCTCTTTAGAGACTCATAGAAAGAAACATGTAGCACGTGGCCCTACTCCTTTAGTTCCTCCACTATCAATGGTTTCTCATATTCCTCATGCCTCTTCAGAGATGCAAGGAAAGTAGTCGATGGTGTGAAGCCCTTCCTCCTTGGTCTCTTGATCTTTAGCATCAACCTCTATTCCTTCAGCCCCTTCGATGGTTTGAGGAAGACAGCCCACATTGAGAGAACCTACCCAGTCATTCCACAACCTTGGGGGGTCCTTCTATTCTTCCTCGTACTCCTTGAGTGATGGAAGAAAAGGTACCCATGTTGGGTGACTTCCTGGTTCCTCTTATAGATGGTGTGAGTCGCATTGGGTGAAACCATATTGTGAGAGATTGCAAGCATTACCGACGTGTTATGGCTTGTGAGCATGCGATAGGGGATGAACCTCTTCCCTTGCATCTGTCTCCTATGTAGTTGGCCCCTAACTCAAGCCCACTACCTAAAATTCCTACACCCTCTCCTTGGCATGATTCTCTCCCATCCCCTACCCCTTCCTCTCTGTCAATCTAGCCAAACATCAGCAAAGTACCTAGCACCATAGTTTCAGAGCCACTCCCACTGTAACATACCTAACACTAGGTGTTCCCTGATGTCTTGCATCTCACTACCATAGACATGGACATTCCACCATTGATGCCGAAGAACAAGTGTGAGCACTACCCCACCCAACCCTTTTGTAAACCCAAGCACATGCCTCCCTTGTCGTTGCTGATTCCTTTTGCTTCATCTATTCCAGTTGTAGAGACCTATACTCTACTAGTGGTTACCAATGCTCTCAATCTTGCTGTTAGCATTGGCCAACCACCGATTTTCATCTATTCTGATAGTGACCCAAATCCATTATCCCCAAGGAGGATGTATGTGAGTCCTTGGAAGAGATACAATCCTTGTCCTCAATCTTCACATGATCGATGGACCTCACTTTTGGTGAGTTATGCCAAGATCCTCCCTTGGATGTTGATCCTCAGTGTGATGAACTTGACGCTATGCCCAGTACTACCCTTAATGTGGTCCCTCTAGTGGCCTATCCTCCATCCCTATATAATGAGCAAGATTGGGAGGCTGATGACCTACTAGAGCTCAATCCTTGAGTTTAATCCCTTTGTTCATCTATTTTTATTTTCGGTTTGTTTGTGTGTTTTGTAATCCCCATATATGAGTGTTATGGAGTAAAAAGTGTCCACATGTCTTTTTACCTCCTTGTTTAGCTCCTAGGTCCTTATGATTACATTATACATTCAAAATGTTTATCTCGATGCAAAATTGTCAGACAACCAAGTGAAATTGAAGTCTGGGCCCTTTGTTTTAACTTACCCCAAACCTAAACATGGTTGATGGACCTGGGTGGTACTGCCCATGTCCCCTCTTTTAGGTCAGGGCTAATTTAAGTGCATGTTGGCTTGGGACCTTCCTAGAGGTTTCTCCTTTTCGGATCTTAAGATGCCCATTATGGAAAACTATGCTTATAAATCAATGCTAATTGTGTAATTTGTCTAGTCAATATGTGAAACTTGTGTGCAATGTTCACTTGTGGTTCACTTGTGATTTAAATTGTATTGTGGGTGGTGCAATTAGACTGTCCCTCTTGGACCCTCCTATCATGACTGCATCATTTAGTATCAAAGTAGGTTGGATCAAGGGAGTATTTCTAGTGGGATATGAGTGCACTTAGTCATTCTTTGAGCATGTGAGTTTGATAAAATACAAGTTATAGTGATGATAGAACTTGTTATGGTGGCATGCCAAATTTGGTTTTGTAGGAATTAAATAAAGTTTATATTGTGTTAGTCCACGGGCTTGTAGATAGAGCACCAACTGTGAGGTAGTTTACAAAGTGGTTAGTGTGGATAGATCATTGACCTCAAATATTGTCAAAGAGAGGGCAAGGTATGATCAATGTTGTAGGTAGAATGGATGAGATGTATGAGATGTTAAAGGCCATATAGAATTGGATGGATGCACTCAAGCAAGACTATGGAAGGAATCCTAACCCTAGGGCTAAGGAAACTGATGAAGAGTAAGAGGTAGATCCTATGGAAACAAGTGGAAGAAAAGAGGACAAGGAAGAAAAGATGTTGAAGGCCATAATCAACATTGGTAAGAGGACTAGAGTGGATATCTCAAACTACTTAGGGAACTTAGATCTCAAGGAACTAATTGATTAGATCACTGATTTGGAGGAGCATTTTGAGTATGAGGACATTATAGATCTCGACAGGGTAAAATTTTGTAAAACCAAGTTGAAAGGTCATGTGGCTATATGGTTGAAGAAAGTCCAAATAAAGTTAAATAGAAAAGGGAATCCTTGTATTGTAAAGTGGGACTGGATGGTGGAAAAGTTGAAATCCAAATTCATTCTGACAAATTACCAGTTGGAATTGTTGAAGGAGCTACATAATTTGTGATAGGGAAACATGACTATGAAGGAGTACACTAAAGAACACTATAGGCTAATGATTAGGTTAGGTCATCATGAGGAAGGGGCCAAGAAAGTGGCCAAATACATCAATGGATTGAGGGAATCCATCTAAGGGGAGTTGGATATGTGGAATATCTAAATAGTTGAGAAGGTCTACCAATTAGCTCTCACTGTAGAAAAGAAGCTAAAATAAAAGTAAGAGGAGAAGTGGAACCACTACAGAGGAAGAGAAGAGAAGAATCAAAATATAAAAATAAGATGTGATGACAAGGGAGCAACCCTAAGGGGTAAATGGAGAGGTAACCAATACCGCAATGAAAGATAAGGCTGAGGTCCCCACCATCATAAAAGAAAAAAGATGATAGAGGAAATCACGACAACAAACAAGGCAACTATAGTGGCTACCACAAAGGTAGCAAGGATTATTGGTGCTACCACAAAGATGAAAGGGTATAAGATACTCACCATAGAGAGGCTTGAGAGGGGCATGGAGGATATACTCAACAAGGTAGAGGAGGATATCAGAGGAAAAGGTAGAAATCCTTTAGGGAACCTATTTTAGATGTGCTGAAGAAGGGTATAAGATGTTTGAGTGCTAAGGAAGCAGAGAAAAGGATAGGGTAAGAGATGCATTTGGTGATGAAAGGCCACCCAATTCTAAGAGAGAACCTAATTGCGGGGATCTATTAGTATCACGGAGGGGTTTGAGGTGTGTTGGAAGGGATGAGCTGGCATAGAGGAAGAGTTTGTTTAGGACTAGATGTAAGGTAGGTGGTAAATGCTATGAGGTGGTGGTGGATAGTGGTAGCACAGACAACTTGGTGTCTATGAATATGGTTGACAAGTTAGTGTTGAGAAGGATGAAACATCTGTTCCCATACCGAATAGGTTGGTTGTAGAAAAGAGACCATATTTTGGTGGAGGAATAGTGCTAGGTAAGGTTCAACATAGGGGCATACTAGGATGAGGTGTTGTGTGATATTTTGCTAATTGATGCGTGTCATCTTCTATTGAGAAGACCATGGCAATTTGATAGGGAGGAGGTGTAAGATGGGAGAGCTAACACATATGTGATCCAAAAGGATGGAAAAAAGCACAATTTGATGCCACTATGGGTAAGTGAAGGATAGTTATATAGTAGTACTCATGTGTGTGTTTGGGAGAGACGATATGTGTTGATCCCAAAAATGTGCAGCATTGTTGGAACAAGGTGGCAACACCGCAAATACTAAAGAAGTGTTACAAAGGACAGGATAGACAAATAAGAGGATGGGGAGATATAAGAAGGAGAATGTGGTCATGGAAAACATAGTAGAAGGGTATGTGGTGACTAGGAATGAAACTAACAGATGTGAGGGATTGGCTGTTGACTAATCCTCATTTTTGGAGTGTGTTGAGTTGACCTTTTTGTAAAATTTTCATGTTTCTAGATGTGTTCTCGACTACATCATATGTGATATGTGTTTTAATGTCTAAACTTATACTTCAACATTTGCATGACCTCTCATGGCATCTATGCTTTTTTGGACTAACTATGTTGGTGTCTGGTAGGCTTAATGTCCTCCCTCTAGTTCAAGGCATATGTGATAGGGTTCTAGCATTTATGAGTGTGACAATGACATCTGTGAACTTATTTGTTGGATTACTCATTGTGTTTCCTATGCAGGTTTTAGGCCTCTAGAGGCTTCTATCAACATACTCCTTATTCGCGAGCCTTTCATAGGGTCTTAATCAGTTAGTTTGTAGCACATTTGGCCAAGTTTTTATAAGTTCTTATCTTGCAAACTTTGACTTCATTTGTCTTGCATACTAACCTAAGATTATTGGGTACATCACTAGCCGACTCTATGGTTTTTAGCTAACCTCTATTTGCAAGGTTCTAGTTGATTACTTAGACTAAATCTTGTGTCCTACAACTTTCATTGTCTTCATCCTAGTACGAAGCATTTGCACTACCACTTTGGTGTGTGCACTACTTGGCCTAGCATCTTTGCTTCGACATGTGCACTACCTAGCCTAGCACTCCTTATTTTATCCAAATTTGACATCCACGAGCATATTTTTTGCATAGATGTTGGAAAATAACCTTATCCTAGCCTGATTCCATCACCACACATCTTAAGGCTCCAAACTTAATCTACAATCTTCACCATTCATCACCTTGGTTTAGATATGCAGGTGCATAATTGACCCATATAATTTTTGCACACATGGATTTGAACCCCAAACTTTAAAATTTAAAATTTAAATTTGGGCCTTTATTTCCCCTTCCTTGCTAGCTATTATGAGTTGACTAAAGCACATACTATTTCAAATTACATGCTAGGGCACAGTATATTTAAGGGCATGCCCTAATTCATTATTATCATTAAAGATTTAGATCCAAGAGCATTCATATGAGAGCATAATAGATCATCCTAATTGCATTACCAAGTTAAATAATTGTCCTAGGCATACTACATGCTTGCATATTGTTTTTTCATAATTGTTCATCATTGTTGCATTGACCACCTAGGGGTTTGATGAAGGAAAAACCCCCCTACCTATCAAACTCCTCAATAGTGTTTCTAAACATTACCATCCAATTGTTATGTTACAAATGTAGAGGTGAATCAGTTATATAGGCCCAAATCAATTACGATAAGATCCACAACCCCAACTTTAGTTCCATAAGTTTAGTTTTGTACTTGCAAAAGTGAACCAAACAATTGTAGAGTTTTATCTAGCTCTACAATAGTTGTGTAGTAGACCTTGATTTTTTGGTTCCATGGCAAATTGATTTCAAATATTTGTCACAATCGCCTCTTCATCAAAGTGAGAGCTAAGCACATTTATTTTTATTCATTTAATTATTACAATGATTTCAATATTTGTTGCAATATCAGTTTATCAATCCTAACTCTAAAATCATAGCATAAGTTAGTTATTTAATTATTTGCTCTAGGTAAATTGTAGTGAAATATTTTATTTTGATTACAATATGTGCACATATTTCTTGTCTTATTCTTTTCAATTATTTTTTCACTTTCTTTATTTATTTTTTAAATAAATCTTCACTTACGATTTTACTTATTTGAATATTTAGAGAATTGAAAACCAAAATATATTAAAGCTCAATAGATGAGACAACACACATAGACTTCGATGAGTGTAAGATTAAAAATGAACTAGGGGAAGTCTGAAAAGGGTAACAAAGCTAAATGAAATGCAAGGGTATCAAGGCACTTGAAAACCAATTGTTATGACATGTTTCCCTTCAGGGAACATGTAGAGGCTCACCACAATGAGAGATAAAACCAAGAAAGCCAAGAAAATAATGAAATCAAGCATAAAATTTGGTGAGCCCTAAGCTTCTTTTGAACACTTGGGAATGTTGTGGCCACTAGGCCTCAACAATTGGCATTTTTTGTAGGAAAAATACACTTAAGCATTTAGGATATAGAATCTCTTATTTTGCAAAATTTTAAACAAACCAAACTCACTTTGTAGCAAATGCTTTTGAATTCAAAGTATCTAATATCACTAATGGACATAGCAAGTACCACTTGATCAAATTATGTGTGCATGTGTGTTCATATACCCCTTACAAGCATAGTGAAATGATCACATGTAAGCCACACATGTTTCCACCATAGACATGACAAAAAGTAATACATGTCGCATGATAATGTTAAGTTACTCAATGAAATTTCCTATTTGTTCCCACTACACCTCAAAATAGAAGTAATTTCAAAACCTTGATTATGTTATACAGTATTGCAGTCATTCAAAATGGTGACAAAACAAAATCCTATTAAAGGTAATGTGGATATTATCTTAATCGCTTATGGTTAAAAGGAAGTCAAGAAAACAAGTTATGTAAGTTGTGGTAGATGGTGCAACATATTAGATGACAAAACAAAACCTATTGAAAGGGAATGTAGTCATTATCCTAATTCATTCAAGTTAAATGTGAGTCAAGGAAACCATTCCATGAGTTGTGATAGAGTTGACAAAGCCACATGTGGGCTCAACGAAGGCTTGGGGTTTATTATTTAAGGCATCAAACTACAAAAACCTACCTAAAGCCAAATGTTTCTGACAAACCACCAATAATTGGCTAGAGTTGGGCTTAGTCCAAGCTTTACAAAGACATTCAAATTGTTAAGAACATATTTTACAACATTCACTGGACACCCACTTAATATCTTAATTGGTATATATTTTTCTTCTCAAACCATATATTTTACAATTGACCTTAAAATTTTCATATAAAAAATTAAAATAGATAAGGGACCCCCCACTTAACTTTACCTACGAGTACACCCACTCAAGTTTAGATAGTGGAGGTGCTAATAACTACTCACTTATGTCCCATTTTTGTTAGAGGTGCTCTTCGAATATAAAACCAAGCGCCTAACCAAGTTCAAAGCGTATTAAACATTTAAACATTACTTAAAAAATTATCATAAACAGATGATGCAACCCGTCCACTGAACAAACAAAACCCTGGTATCTTTTAACGGCATAACCAAAACTTTAGGGTTTGTTAATATAAGGTTACAGAAGAATAAAATAGAACAGTACTGTACACAAATATTTTGGTAATATAAGGTTACAGAAGAATAAAATAGAACAGTACTGTACACAGAAATATTTTCTCCATATTTGGGGAATTTTAGCAGATATAACTGCATCTGCGTCTACGGAGAAGAATTAGAAAGATTTGGGGAATTTTAGCAGATATAACTGCATCTGCATCTACGGAGAAGAATTAGAAAGAAGTGAAGGAAGTCTGTTGTTAGATCCAGAGGCAACAGGCGAAGCATTTACAACACCAACATTACCAAATCTCTCAAGCATTCCCTGCATCTGAGATGTGAGACGCGCAAGCGCAAACATGTCTTTGAAATCATCTCGTCCCAGATGTTGATCTTCTTCTCTTATTCTCACTACTTGATTATGCAGCACTTTCCTTCCTACGCCACAGAGAAAATCCCCATTATCAGAAGCGCAGGAAGCCATGAACCCTTAAATAAAAACAGATATTCTCTTTGCAAACCTGGCAATGCTGAAGAAATCGATTCGATTGCAGAGAGTTTGTGCGAGGGTTATATAGAGGTAAGGTAGAGTAGAGATCAATTCAACGGCGGCGATCTGGTGGAAGAAAAAGTTCTCTTTTCTGGAAGAAGTTTTGTCATGGCAGCCGCGGCGAAGGAGCTTCTGAATAGCCATGGAGTCAAAGTCTTTGGGAACTCCGCGTTGCCCATGTGTGTTGCCTCAAATATTGAAAAATGTGGAAACGAATTACGATAGACTATAAGTCAAAAAGGCAAAGTAGGCAGTATTTTTTTGACTTCTTTGCGCTAAAAGTTAAGCTAGCCCAAAAATATCTGTGTAATGTTTAGGAAGCATGGATCATCTAGAGGAGATCATATGTTACTTGGCTTCTTTGGGCTGCATCACGAGGATTTCATGCACTGACGTGTTTTATAGTTCAACGCTATTGTTTCAATCGACTGTGTTCGTATTGGGAACTGAACTATAACAACTGGCTATTCTTAAATATCATCTACGTCAATAGTCAAAGGTCAATTTTGGCCAATAAAAATAGCACAAATATTTACAACTTTTTGTTGTGAATGAGATGTAAAATTGCTATTGATTGTTTGCCCGTTGAAGTGGATGATATACGAGTAGAACCTCGATGTTGCCACTCATGTCTATACCAATAATTGTAGGCCGACTTAGATATCTAAATATAACACCTAGGATGACTTAGTAATTCAAAATAAGATTATAATAATGATCATATAACTTAATTAAGAGTTAACATAGCCATAAGCTGACTAGTCATAACCCTATGCACACTATAGGATTAAGGGCATGGCATGCTCCCTTATGTTTTCCTCGGCACTGATCAACTATGGATGCTTTTGCACCAAATCCTCATTTCCCCATGTAGCATCTTCAATTGAAGAGTTCTTTCATTTGATCAAATACTCTATGATTGCCCTTGGCTGCAACCTCTTAGTGTGTGTTTGAAGAATCCTCTCAGGATCCAAAATTATTCTACCCTCCTCATCCAGCGTTGGTAACTCAATCTATGTTGCAACTCTTTGTCCTATAACCTTTTTCAAGCATGAAGCATGGAAGAGTGAATGCATTTTTGTTGACATGGGTAACTCCAATTTGTATACTACATTGCCATTCCTTTGCAACACCTTATAAGGACCATAATACTTAGGTGGTTGTTTTAGTGACATTTGTTTATATGGTTGTAATCCCACAAAGACCCAATCTCCCACTTCAAAAGTCTCATCTTATTGTTTCATTCTATTTTGTGCCATTGTCAATTCTCCCTGAGACTACCAAGTACCTCTTATTGATGTTAAATGTGTTCTTCAATTGCTCGAACCTTTGGGTTTGTCCATAATGAAGAGGTGATTGACGGTGGCTAGTAAACATATAGTGCCAAAAATGGAGACATTTTGGATGAAGTATGAAAAGAAGTGTTAGACCACCATTCTGCTAGTGGCAACCATTGCACCCATCTCTCTTGTTTATATGAAGCAAAACATCCGAGATAACCCTCCAATCATTTGTTGACCACCTCAGTCTGTCTAGCTAATTGAGGATGATATAATGACCTATGAGCAAGCTAAGTGCTTAAAAATAAAAATAAGTCAATCCAAAAATTACTTGTAAATATAGGATCATGATCACTATGACTTTTGGAGTCCCATGTAGTTTTTAAATGGTATTCATAAAGGTTGTTGCTAAAGTGCTTCCAACAAATTGGTGTGCTGAGGCACAAAAATGTGCATATTTGGTGAGACAATTCACAACAACCATGATGACATTTTTCTTTAGATCTAGACAAACCTATGATGAAATCCATGGATGCCTCTTCCCACCTCTAACTTGGAATAGATAAAAGTTGTAAAAGACCTGGAGTCTTAACCATCTCTCCTTTAGTGGATTCTGTTGGAGTCTTTTTCTGCATAAATCTTTCATGTAAGGGGTTCCTTTTATTGTCTATGGTTTAGGATTGATCTTTGTGTTAGGTTTTAGGTGTTATCAAAAAATGGTGTTATTGGTTACCTAAAATTGTTCTTTGTAAGGATTTTTTTCCTACATTGATTAGTTAACCTGGTCATTTCACTTAAGTTTACTGGTTGGTCCCTTTGGAGTTCGTTGAAATAACTAACCCCTTTATCTAATACCACATATAGTCAGGCCAATGTTTAGAATGACTTAAGCCATGGTCATATCATGCCCAAGCGTTATCATAATGTTCAAGCTATGAAACATGGTGCATGCTTATTGCATCACATGCATCCTTCACATCATAGTTTCTGTTACACATATGGTTCCTAGGGTTGTCATTGATGTCAACACTGTCACAAGGTTCTCATTGATGTCAACACTATCATGGAGGTGTGATGGTATTCATGGTTGGATGTCATGTGAAGAGAAGTTCATGGTTGGATATCATGTCCTATCTAGCAGAGAAGATACAGTTCATGGCTGGATCTCATGTTGAATACAATGAGATTAATGAAGTTCATGATTGGATGTCATGCCTTGATCAATGAAGAGTTAAGTATGAAGACATATTAATATGGGATTTAGAAGCACTATGATGATCAAATGTGTTGTTAATGTTGAGAAGATGTTACTAGTGACCTGATCCAAGTTTCATGATGATTGGCTTACCGAAAGAGTGTTTTGCAGTTTGAAGACAATGTTGAAGACAATTACTATATGGCAATAGAATGCTCCACATTCCTCTGCATTTGCAGATATGGCTATACAATTCTAGAACTATGTTTAGGGTGCATTGAAGGTGATAATTCCAAAGTTTTAGATCATTTGTCCTTCCGCTGTGAAAGTTATGCATAATAGAGTATCGGTATGTGTTTTGGCAAAACAAAGTGGTGTTGAAGGCTTGTTGGAATGCTCTGCATTCCTCCGGATGTGAATGTTTGGCTTTGCAGTTTTGTGGACATGTTTATGAATGTGCATTACATGCTTCCTTGTAGTTTCAAGGTTCTTGGTGGTCTACAAGCTTAGTTTCTCTATGACATTATGTTGCAGTGTGTTCTGGATGATAGGTTGTTCCCAGAGTTCATGATTGAAGATGTGCGGCGCAAAATCTTTGATGTGCGGAGGTAAAGGAGTGTTTGGAGATGTTGTATGAGTCATGTAGATCATCTAGAAGAGTTTCTTGAAGATCTTTCTTGTTTCCAGTACCGCACAAGGTTTTCAAGTTACTGTGGCCATTATGCTTCAAGTGTCATATGTCTTTCCTTAAGGCTGTCCTATTTTCAAATGAATGGAGTGTGCGGATGTAATTCCTTAGTGTTTGATGCTATGAAGGATGTTTTGAACCTAATTAATCAAGTGTTGATGTCCACAAGGCATGGGTCTTCTGTTGGTGTAGCGTGTAGTCTTGTTTAGGACTTGTTCTCTACACGTTTCATGTTGAGTGTTGTTTGGCTGACCTATAAATGTATTTTTCATATTGTATCTGGCCGATAAGCAATGTAATCAATGTAATATCATGTATAAATAGTAAATCAAATTGAGTCTAAAGGTAAAGTGTGATTGCAAAGTGATTGATAAGGTTCACAAGCAAGAAAAAGAGTAGAACTGCATTATGATGTGTGATTGAAGGAGAAAGAGCAGAAGTTGTAGATGCTATCTTGATTCATCTTGAAGACTTATATGTGATAGTGATAAAGCACAGAGAGTGCCTAACTGATCTGATCATTAGAAGGAAGTGTGAAGAGGCAGTATTGCAATCATCAAAGGTGTGAATTTCAATGTTAGTTTTTAGACAATAGAAGGATTGTCATACTATAATTTGTTCTAAAGTGTGTTCTCAATTCAGGGAGTAGTAGCTTCCTTGGAAGTGACCCTAAAACAAAGTATTCAAGGAGTAGTAGCTTCCTTGGGAGTGACCCTAAAGAAAAGTTTTCAGGGAGTAATTGCTTCCTTGAGTTATAGCCCTAAAACAAAGTTTGCAGGGAGTAGTAGCTTCCATGGGTTGTAGACCTAAAACAAAGTTGTTATTTGAGCTTCATATATTGTGAGTTAATCCTCACCGTGGTTTTTCCCTTCTTGGGCTTTCCATGTATATCTAGTGTTATGTGTTGATGTGCATTGTGTTAATCTTTTATGCTTATGTTAATGTTGTAATGCTTAAGTTTTAATCTTCTTCGGATAAGTTGAAGTTGTTTAGATACTGATTCACCCCCCTCTCAGAATCCTAGTGTGTTCAACAATTTCCATGATGGGTCCTAGTTCCAAGTTTGCATGTTATGACATTATGCCAAGTGTCCTATAGTTTGTCAACTTTCTATCAAGTTGTCACTACCCCATCCAAGTTGGCATGATGTTATTGGTCTATTATTTACCACTTGTCTACTGTGTCAATCATCCTACAAAAAAGTAAAGAGTGCTTGGGTGATATCATTGAACAATAGAGGTGGAAACATCTCATTGCATCACATGGGCCATGTATATTGCAATTTTAGTGGTAGGTCCACACCCATCTCCATGCGATGTGATGAACCATAGATCTTGAGTTGCTAAGATCCAATGGTTATAATATTTTCAAGTGTAAAGGTATTTATGTGTCAAGGTATTTGTCAAGGTGGAGTCAAATCACTAGCTAGTTGTCCTCTTGAATGTATTAAGGGTCACATTTCATTGGCACATGTTAGAAGTGAGATTGCTTGTGTCAGACATGAATAGGTGGCATCATCAAATCATACATGTGAATTTTCATTGCATCACACCAACCCTTTACGTCACAATTTTGGTGGGTAGTCAGCTCCCATCTCTATGCAATGTGATGACCATTGATTTGGAGCTATTTTGATCTAATAGCAATGATTTATCTCAGTCGCAAAACATATCTAGATGTCAATTTATTTTCCAAGGTAAAGCTTAGTCATCATGCTAAGTAAGATCCAATATGAATGATGGATTCATTTTGATGGGCCCACGTCACTTGGATAAAGTGAACTTTGTGTCAAATCCAAATGAGTTGACATCTTTAAGGGAACACATGGCAAAGTATTATTGCATCATGGGCACTCTTTGCATCGTAATCTTGAATATGGTGCAGATTTCAAAGTTGTGATATGTGATGGCCATTGATCTTTGCCTTGGGAAATCAATGGTCATATTTTAAGGAAAGTTTGAAGGTTTTAACATCTTCCAAAGACCACCATGATTTTAGACACAGATCTCACAGGGAAGACGTTATGGTTTGGGACATAGATTTCATAGAATTGCCCCATTATTCACTCTCAACATTTTCAATATGTGTAGTAAGTCAAATTCCTACCATTAATCAAAAGGGTAAGAAGCTCTCACGTTGCAATGGAAGATTTGTTCCTTGGTAAATCATTTTCACCCCAAGGGTAAAATATACATGTGAACATCTCCAAAAACATGGGAAATGAACCTTAGTTGCAGAGGAGGGAGAGTTTAAAGATCCTATGGTATATTCTTATATGCTCGTGTTTAGTTATAGATCGAGAGTTTCATCTCGTGCTAAATGTCACTCACATTTTCAATCTGAGTCTCTCCCTATCTTTTTAAATTTGAACTTCTAGACATTGTAAGGGGATAAGGAGTTTTGGGTAGTGCATTAGGCTATTGTTGGGATTTTTAGGCCAAATTGTGGATTTATATGTAGTTAGCTTCTACGATTTGTAGTGCAAAGATCCAGGTAATACTTTGAATAATGAAACAGGGTTTGATTTTTTAGTATAATGTTTTGTAAATTGCATCATAATGTTTGCTTGATAAATCACATAAGACCACATTCTTGTCTCTATTTGCAATCTATCTTCTATCTCTTTTGTATGCTTCAAGGAACTTGGCAACTTTCTAGGTGTGCATTTGCGACACTTGCATTAGTGATTAGTTAGTTTGTCATTTAAATAATGCAATGAAATTTACTATTATGAATTGTTTGTAATAGGAAGTCTTCTTAACTTGGTATGTGGAGTTGCAAATTGGGAGAGGATAACTAAGAATAGTTGTACTATTGAGAATTAGAAGGAATATAAGGCTCTAAAGCTTTTGCAAGGTAGAATCCAAGTCATTCAGGCTCATCCAAAGTCAAGTTTCATTGAAATTGTGGTCTCTTATTTTGTATCGACTCTATTTCTATACGATTAGGCATAAATCTCTATTAATTACATTTGATCCAACACCTCAAACTTACAAATGGTAAACATCTACAAAAAGTATAATTTATTTGAGGTTTGTATGTCTCCATGGAGCTAAAAGATGTAAAGGATAGGTTTAAATGCTTGCAAATTCATCACCCCTTTGCCAAAATGGAATGAAGATTAGTTGTTTTATAAGTTATTTGTTCACAATGCTTGTCAAGGTACAAAAGGATCATGCCTACACCTACTGAACATTAGATCCTTTGCTTATACATTTGTGAATGTGTCAAATATCTACATATTTAGGGTCTATAGCTACAAATATATGTGAAACTAGCACAAACAAGTTAATGACAATGAATTAGACTTATGCATTGTGTCAATCTAACTTGGTTTTTTCTTTGAAGTAGTACTTATCAGTGATCCTTGTTATTTTGAAGACCCTCATAAGGATTATCCTCCCAAGTCTTTTAGAGCTCAAAGTGTAGAAGATAGGGTCCAATTTTGTTAGTTGGCTCTTTCTTGTCCTTAGTTTAGTCATAGCACTGTCACTTCACCTAGATCAACTTGATCCCTAATCTAGATACTATTTCATTTATTAGAGCTGAGGGTAGAAAGAAAAAATACTAAAAAATTGGTGACTATGATGTGGAGAATTCATTGCTAGTTTTATCCTAAGTTATGAGAAATTGATGACTCTATTGGTGAAGTAGACCCAAAAGACTTTTTAACCTCAATGATCTTGTTGGCTCCAAGAATTTCCTCAATCTATGAGGTGGAAACTCTATAGTAATAAGTAATGATTATCTTCAGTTAGTTTGTTGTACACTTCTAGTCCTTATCTCTTTGAAGGGTGGCAATTTTGTCAAGAAATCTAGAATACCTTTAACAAGGTCAAGATGGATGGAAGAAGATCCTTATACAAAAATGATCTAGAGATGAAGTTAACTACTAAATTGGACCAGAAAGGACATGTAGTTTGGAGAGCTAAAGACACATGTAAGTACCTCATCTCTCCTAGTGAAATAGAAGTAAATGTATCTAATAGAAAAGTACTAGATAGGGAATTTGGTTATCAAAGTGATAGATCAACATTAAGGGATTTAAAATTAGGAGGGGAAACGAAAAGTTTGGTCCTCACTATCAAAAGCTAGTAGATGACCACATCAAGAGAAACAAAGAAAATGCTAATATATATAATGAATTTTAAAATAGAACCCATCAAAAGAAAAATGATTTCTATGATAGGCCTTTTCTACCACCTATTTCTAGATTGAATGTTGCCCATCTTGGCAGAGAAGAGTAGTGGGAAAATTTCATGCAAGAAACTGACCAAGAGTATGAGGATGCCTAGCTTGGAATAAGAGAATCCTTAAGGAGGCTTGAGGTTGAAAGAAGAAACCTAAATAACATTTAGGCAATGATTGATAATCTAAGGAATATTGATCAAGAACCTAGAAGAAGAATGACAAATCATGTTTCTAAAAGAAGGTTTCATAGAGATACCATAAATAATAGAAGACCATCTCTTATGAGGCCTCCTCTAAATTTGGATAGGTATAGGCACCTGAATTTCCAAGGAATACCCAAGTATCCAAACTCTATTCTAGGTGAAGTAATGGAAAACATTCCAAAATTCCAAGGGAACAATGCTATCTCAAGAGAAGATCATCTAAGAGTTTTCAACAATCTTACTAATGATTATGAGATTGAGGATGAAGACATATTGATAAAACTGTTTGTCCAATCTTTGGATGACATTGTCAGGGAATGGTACAAGAGCCTCCCTGATGAGAGCATTGAATCATGGGGGGAGTTTTAGAAGGTTTTCAAAGAACAATATGGTTATGAGATAGACCCTAGGTTCATTATTAATGAATTCACCAATATTGTTAAGGGTTCAAATGAGTCTATATCAAAATTTAATACCACATTTGCAAAACTCATGTCAAAGATTCCAGCCTATATGAGAGCCAATGAATCCATGTGCTTTGTGTTGTACTATAATGCCTATGATGCTAAGATGGGGTATCTTCTATGAGATAAAGATCCACACACATTAAGAGGCTTACCAGATTTCTAGAAATATTGAGAGTAGTAAGAGAGCCTTTGGAAAAGTACATAAGAGAAGTGACTTAAAAATCTTGTCTTGAGATAAATCTCAGAGTAGAAAAGCTCCTATAGCTAAAGATAAATTGAATAAGGTAATGTATCCTTTGAAAGAGTTTAGCTACAAGGTGGAAAAAAAGAAAAGGGTATGACTAGTGGGAGATACAATCAAGGTAGGCAAGAAAGAATGTCCAAATTGTTTGATGAACCCTACAATACTAATTGGAGCAATGGTAGGCCTATTGTACTAGAGCCTAGAGGATGAACAAGTAAGAAAACACCAGATCCTCTCAAAAGGATAGGAGTCAATATAGTGGAATACTTACCTTAGAGCCAAGAATGTGGGATGCCTCATTCTTCCTCACAATGTGTTGTAGCATTGCTTCTCTTAAATAATGATACAAAATATGAAGAGTTTGAGGACACTGGTCAAGAATCAACATATAATCAAGAGCACTAGGAAATCAATATGTTGGCTCTGAAGGGGTGTTATAGTTGTGAGGAGTATTCTTCTAATGATGAATTTAGACCTGAGATGGATGTGGAGGACAAAAGGTATGTGTTAGACTATTACCATCAACAAGTATTTTTAGATGAAGAAGAGGCAAGTTTCTATGTGATCAATGTTGATTCACCTATAGACAAATTTTTTATAAGAACTCCCTCTAATGAAGAAATTAGAGCTCTAACTATAGCAGCCATTGCTTAGTTTAAGAGTAATTAAAATTTGAGAAGCAAGACTAATCAAAAAAAGAGAATGGATCAGAGAATATTAGGGGCATATTCATCAAAGAGAACCAAGAAGGTCACAAGATTGAATATGTTTCTAAAAGACATACTATGAGCTCAAAGAAAGAGAATGTAGGTGCACTACCTAAAAACACCAATAAGCATGACCAAGTGCTTGATTTAAAGCAGGAACAAAAGATTGCTAAGAAGTTTCAACCCCAAATAAATCAAAAGCTAAGCAATAACATGTTGAGAAGGTAATTGTTAGCCATATCCCTTCTACATTGGCTAACACCATACCAATAGAGATTCCCTTGTCAAAGTATGTCCCTTTGGATATGGCTCAAGTCCTTAGCCAAATCAAAATCCAAGTTCCTCTCAAGGAAGCCATGAGAATAATGGAGCATAAGAACAAATCCATAGCTCGTATTGGTGATATTGCTCTAGTTCTATTAGAAAATAGTAAGGTAGATAGTGCTGATAGGCCTAAAGTATATCTGGGATCCACTTTGGTTAAAATTCCATCTCACTTGGATCCCTTCTATGTAACATTATCTATCAATAACAAGCTAGTTAGAAACTGCATTACAGATTCAAGTGCTTCTTGTAATGTCATGCATCTCCATATTTATTATAAACTAACTTGAAATGAACAAACTAACTTGAAATAATAGTGGTTGAAATCAAAAAACTAACTAAAGATTATCTTTTTAGTTTGTTAATTACAAGTTAGTTGATTATCCTAAAAGACAGTACAAGATGGATATAATAGTGGTTAGTTGCTTATCCTAAGATGGATGTAATTACAAGAATTACAATGAGTGTATGAGAGGAAGGGTGGGTAGGAAAAGGTATTTTGAAAGTTGGTAATGGTAGAATTGTAGGAAAGGTGGAAGAAGGTACAGGGAAGGTGACGAGTTTGATGTTAGTTTTTGGTTGTCTTGCTGACAGTGGGCAAAGTGCTAATGATAGAGGTGTGGTAGGGGAAGGTTCCAATGAGGGTCCAGCTAATGATGGGATTCTTGGTAATTTTGAGGTTTGTCCTTCTTTGGAAGCTAGTATTAGACCTCCTAACCCCGGGGGTGGAATCCTCTAAGGCGAGAAATGTGGAAGTGGTTAGCCCAACCAAGCCCTGTGTGGATTTCAACAACCCATGGCAATCACTTTTCAGATCCTTACCAAAAGGGAAAAGATCACTTCTGCCATTAGTTTGTTCTTCTGAACCTAAGTCAGGTGAGTTCTCTTTATCGGTTCCTGATAGTGTTGTTGATATTGGCATCTCCCATATGGATTTGTCGCTAGTTAGCAAATTTTTGGGTCTTAGACCTAATATTGAAATTACGAGATCTTGGGTTCACTGGAAATGGGCCCTGAAAGGGCAAGTAGACATTGCTGCTTTACAGAAGGGGTTTTTCTCGTTTACTTTTTCTTGTGAGGAAGATTTTCTCTACACTATTTTTGGGGGTCCTTGGGTCATAGGGAACTCGACTCTTTCTTTGAGGAAGTGGGAGCCTGGCTTTGATGTGATAAAAGCCTCTTTCAATGTTGCCCCAATTTGGGTCAGACTCCTAGGCTTGTTGATGGAGCTTTGGGATGAAGAAGACTTCAAGGGATTGGCTAGTGCTTTTGGTAGTCTTCTTATGGTGGACTTAGTCAAGGTGTCTAGAAAGAGATTGGTGTACGCCAGGATATGTGTTATGGTGAATTAATCTTCTAGCTTGCCCTTCTCCATCAAGATTAAATCAAAACTTGGTGTGTGGGAGTAGACTATTGAGTTTGAATTTATCCCTTTTGCTTGTTTTCTCTGTAAAAAGATGCACCACTAGAAGAAAAATTTCTTAGCTAAGAGAACGAAGCCTAACCAAAAGGTTTGGAAGGAAAATAAAGGAAATGAATAGGAGAAAGCCCAGAGTCAAGATGTGGAAGATAAGATAGAAGATGATGCTATCTTAATGGAAGCTATAGATGTTTCAACCCCTAAGGGGTTGGCGATTATCCCTTTTGAACCTAAAATTGATGATTCCCATGATTTGAAGAGTTTGTGCAAAGAGAATTGCTCTCTGAGCAATGCTTTGGTTGTTGTAAGCAACAATGACGATTTTCTTGGTCTCAAGGGAAGGGATGATACCCCATGTTCCCTTGTGTAGACTCCTAAGGTGAAGTATGCTGAGGATAAGTCCCTAGAGGAAGTGCCCTTTGAGGAGCTCAAGGGCAAGAAGAAGAAAAAATAACTAACCCCTCCCCATAGTGGAGTTGCTACGAGAAGTTCAGCCAAGGCCGACTTTGGTTAAGAGAAAAGAAGGCTAGGGAGACCGTTAGCTAGTGCTATTAGAGAAAGAGACAGTAAGAAGGAGGTTGCAGAAAGGATGCAAAAACCCCTCATGGAGATGTGCTCTAAGAGCACAAACTTGATCTTATCATGAAGATCTTATCATGGAAGATCAGGGGGTTAAATAATAGTCATAAGCATGACCTCCTGTCAAACTTAATCTGGGACCTTAAACTAGATATTATGCTTATCCAAGAAACTAAGATGTAGATGGATAAATTGGATAATATTAAGAATAGATTCTTTGTTGAGTGTGGCCTTCATGGATGTAATTCTGAGGGAGCCTCTAGAGGGGTTGCCACTCTATGGAACTCTAAATCGGTTATTGGAATTCCCATTTTGGTGGATTCTAATTAGGTGGTGACTAAGTTTGTTCATAAGAGAGAAGACTCTTCTTGGATCATTTCTAACATTTATGCTCCTAATAACAAGAATGCCAGAAAGAAACTTTGGCAAAGGTTGGGAACCTTTAGAAAGATGCACTTTGAGTCAAAATGGCTTGTTATGGGAGACTTAAACTCCACTCTTAGAGATGATGAGTAAAGGGGTGGCTCTCAAGCACCTCTTGAAAGTGTAATGGACCTAATGGACTTCATGAATGATGAAGCTTTGTTTGATCTAGATTTGAAGGGAGCTAAGTTTACCTGGTCTAACCAAAGAATTGGGGATAATCTCATCCAAGTCAAGCTGGACAAAGCCCTTATTTCTATGGATTGGCTTGACTCATATTCCTATTCCCTCTCAGCCCTTACTAGGTTGGGACCTAACCAATTTCCCATAGTCCTCTCGGTGGATAAAATTGGTAAGAGGGAAAGGTTCCCCTTCAGATTTGAAAAGATGTGGTTGCATTACTCAGACTTGAAGGATAAGATTAGAGAATGGTGGAATATAAATGTGGAAGGATCTGCCATGTACTGACTATCAAAAAAGTTGCATAATGTCAAGATCAATGCGCAAAAGTGGAATAAGTCCTCATTTGGGCAGATGTTTAAGGAAAAGGAGAATATCAGAGCTGAGTTGAATATGATTCAAGGTGAAATCCAAGAGGGAGGTATGACTCAAAACACCCAGGAAGAAGAAATTGCTCTCCTCAGTGCCCTCCGTGAGATCATCTCTAAGGAAGAAGATTTTGGAAACAAAGATCTAGAGCTGTCTAGCTTAAGAGCAGTGATCTCAACTCTAAATTCTTTCATTTGACTACTCTGAAGAATAGGGCAGCCAATAGAATCAAGGAAATCTTTGCCAGTGGTAGGAAAGTCATGAAGGAAGTTGAGATTCAGAAGGAAGCAGTGCTTTTCTTCTCTAACTTTCTCAAAGTGGAAGGGTCTCTGATGTAAGGAGGGTGTGGTTATGATCCAACTAACTCAACCACCTAGGTTTCATTCATGAAAATGAAGGTTTGAAGGTACTTGCTTTAAAAACAGGCCTAAAGCCTAGTAGCCCTGCCTAGAGGGTTTTTCTGTCTTAACTTTCTTGGATTGAGCCCAACCAAAAATCTAATTGGTGATTAGGATACCCTTTTCCAAGTTACTTAACATATCAAAGAATGGGGTAGGGTTTCTTCACAATGTACGGGTCAAAATTGGGAATTTCAGTCTGAAATTAGGTCTAATTAGGCCATAGTAACAAAGGAACCTATGCCAAATTCAAGTCTTAACTTCCCAAACCACTTGGGAACCTTGTAACTTGTCTCAAATGATCAAATTTGACTAACCACACCCTCTTCAACCTCTTAAATCAACCAAACCTATGATTGTCCCTATTATAGGCCTAATACATGGGTCTTATTAGGCCAAAACTTGGTCAATCTTGGTCAAAACTCCATCTTCTACCCTGCAAAGTATTTGAACAACTAAATCTACCATAAAACATCCCATTCCATGGATTTGGAGGGAATTGGTCAATGGAATGGGTTGATTTTACATTGTTTCACTTTTGAAAATCCTAGTTCAGGGTTTGAAACAGTTTTAAGAAAACATTGATTTTCTCCCTCAAATATTAATGGTTTTGACTCTAATCAGATGAAAAAGAAAGATTATTTGATCCTCCACCTATTATAGTTGATTGGAATTATGATTGTGTTGTACAAGTCCATGGTACGGACGGGAACATGTAGTTTGCAGAGAAAATCAGAAAACAGAGCTTTTATTCATAAAATTCATTCTTACAAGTTGCTCCTCATGCTTTCCTTTGACTGTGTGAAGGATTTTTTAGATGTTCAAGGGGGTTCCCAATTGGTTGTAACCATATTTGAAGCATGGTGATAGTTGGGAAGCTTAATTTAGATAATTGGTTAAGTAGACAAAACAACTTCTTCATATAACTTGCATTATTTGACTTTATTTTTGACAACCTAAACTATGACTCTAGACACATATAAAATTGGTCATTGTGACCTTATTTAGACAAAGAAACACTCAAAACCTATAACCTACTCATGATCAACATAGATTGACAACTTTTGACCAAAGGTGCTCCTGCACCATAAGTGGTATCAGAGCATCAAGTTCTGATTTGGGAAGAAAGTTGAATTGTGAAGAAAAGCTAGTCTAGGCAAGATGCCACCAAAAGCCAGTACAATGGCCAAAGAGATAAGGGAGTTGAAGGAGTAGTTACTCCAGAAGGATAGGCTCTATAAAGAGTCTCAAGAAGCCACCCTAGCCAAGATAGCAGTCTTGGAAAAGAACCAAAGAAGAGGGGGGGTCAATGATGACCAAAGTGACAAGGAGGATGAAGATGAGAGCCCTCCAATGAGAGTCCAAGATGAGGATGATGTCTTGGAACCTAAAGAAAGGATGATGATCAAGATGTTGAAGGCAGTAAAAGGTGGCAATACTCCAAAGATGAAGGTTGAGGTGCCTATGTACAGTGGAAGAATGGACAGTGAGGAAGTCTTGACATGGATTGATGCTCTAGACAATTTATTTGAATTTGAAGACATAGAGGATAGAGAGAAGGTGAAATATGCCAAATCTAAGTTGAAGGGACCAGCCCTAACTTGGTGGAACTTTGTTCAAGATGAGAGGGTCAAGAAAGGGAAGTCTAAAATAAATTCTTGGGACAGGATGGTGGCAAAAGTGAAAGCCCAATTTTTACTAGTAGACTATGCCATACAAACCTTCATGAAGTTACAAAATCTAAAGCAAAGGGAGTTGGATGTGATGTCCTATACTAAAGAGTTCCATAAGCTATGCATTAGGACAGGTCACCATGAAGATGAAGTTGCAAAAGTGGCTAGGTATCTAAGTGGTCTAAGACTAAACATAAGAGACAAGATCAGCCTAAACCCCCCTAGGTCAATAGAAGAATGTTTTCAAATGATAGTTAGAGCCGAGGAAAGGATAAAAAGAAGGCAAGAAAAAAACCAAAGAGGAAGAGGTAGTACTTCAAGAGGTAGAGGGACTTTTCCTACACCAAAACAGTTCAATCAAGAATAAGAAGATGTTGTTAAAGTTGATGAATAGTTGGATGAATCTAGAGGTGGATGGAGAGGTGGAAGAAAAAGTTTTAGGGGCAGGTATGTAGATCAAGGAAGAGGTTTGAATGTGTTTTCAGGAAGGTGTTACAACTATGGTGAGTTTGGTCATCCATCTTTCAAGTGTCTTGAAAAGTTTGGTGCTACTTCAAGTGGGGGTGAAAGAAGGGGTGAAAAGAGGGTTCAAATAGTCTAAGAAGATGAATGCGAAAGTGCTGGTTCATCTAGTGTTCATGTAGGTCCTGAAGTTGGTGATGCACTCATGGTGAGAAGGACCCTACTTAAGACCTCCAAAGAGAAGAAACAATTGCAAAGGAGAGCCCTATTCAGAACTTCATGCAAATGCAATGATAAGGTATGCCATGTAGTCATAGATTCTGGATGCACTGACAATATGGTCTCTAGTGAAAAGGTGGACAAATTGAATTTGCAAAGGGTACCTAGAGAGAAGCCTTATAAAGTGTCTTGGGTTAGTGAAAATCAAACTATTTTGGTGATTGAACAAGATACTATTGAATTTCAAATTGGTCCATGTAGAGATAAAGTTGTTTGTGATATTCTACCTATGAGTTGTTGCCATATTTTTTTTGGGAGACCCTGGCAATTTGATAGGTCTACAGTTTATCATGGGAGACAAAATACATATAACATTGAAAAGGATGGGGAATCATTCATTCTAACTCCATTGGTTGAAGAGGTAAGAGAGAAAGGTGAGATCATAATGATAGGGAGAAAAGAATATGGGAGCAACGAGGAAGGTAAGAGTATGAAGTTTGTAGCTAAGTCACAGTTTGATACCATTAGGACAGTGAATAGGAAGGATAAACATAATGTGCAAACAAAGATGAAGAAGAATGCTTTTGTGTGGAAAGGGAAAGAATGTGAAATGATGCCTCAGGTTAATATAGACAAGAGTAAGTGTGAAGTGCAAGAAGAAAGTGAAGGCATATTGGTAGGGACAGTCATGTGCCCTGTGGTGATGAAACATGTAAAAAGGCAGCCTAGTGATGTTGAAACAGAAGTTTGTAAGATTGGTAAGGTAGTGAATAAAAGGACAGTAGATTGTGATGTTGTTTGGACAGTGGAAAAGGTATGCGCCAGTCAGACAGAGACCACTAAATGCATTGGTACAGATTTTTGTAAGGCTGACAGAGGAAAACATGAAGAGGGGAAGGATATTGAGAAGGGAACTATGCATTAAGAATAGAGGAAGGTGATGAAAGTTGATGAAATCTTGAGTAAAGGTGTAAAGAGGAATGTGACATCAAAATTTGATGAAGGAAAAGATGAAAGACACCCCACAGTACTATATGACTGAGTGAAGAAAGCTTCAAGAAAAGACAAGAACAAAGATGACAAGGACAGTGAGAGTCAAGAACAAAATGAACCTATTGAAGGCAAGCATGAAGGTTAGAGACAAGTGAAGAACAATGGAGGACAAATTGCAAGATTCTTTCCAAGGGACTAAGAAAATTCTATGTTGGGGTGTATGGTGCAAGAACACCTTTGGTCAAAAGTTGTCAATCTATGTTGATCATGAGTAGATTATAGGTTTTGAGTGTTTCTTTGTCTAAATAAGGTCACAATGACCAATTTCATATGTGTCTAGAGTCATAGTTTAGGTTGTTGTCAAAAACAAAGTCAAATAATGCAAGTTGTATGAAGTTGTTTTGTCTACTTAACAAATTATGTAAATTAAGGTTCCCAACGGTCAGCAAGCTTCAAATATACTTGCAATCAATTGGGAACCCTTGTGAAAATCTAAAAAAGCCTTCACACAGTCAAAGGAAGGCATGAGGAGCAATTTGTAAGAACACATTTTATGAATAAAAGCTTTGTTTTCTGATTTTCTCTACAAACTGTTTGTTCCCGTCTGTACCATGGATCTGTACAGTAATGTCATAGATCCAATCAACTGCATCAGGTGGAGGATTGAATAACCTTTCTTTTGCATCTGATTATAGTCAAAACCATTAAGATTTGAGGGATAAAATCATTGTTTTTTAAAAACTGTTCCAAACCCTGAACTAGGGTTTTCAAAAGTGAAACAATGTAAAATCAACCCATTCCACTGACCAAATTCCCTCCAAATTAGTGGAATGGGATGTTTTAGGGTAGATTTAGTTGTTAAAATACTTTACAGGGTAGAAGATGGAGTTTTGACCAAGATTGACCAAGTTTTGGCCTAATAAGACCCATGTATTAAGCCTGTAATAGGGACAATCATAGGTTTGGTTGATTTAAGAGGTTGAAGAGGGTGTGGTTAGTCAAATTTGATCATTTGAGACATGTTGCAGGGTTCCCAAGTGGTTTGGGAGGTTAAGACTTGAATTTGGCATAGGTTCCTTTGTTACTGTGACCTAATTAGGCCTAATTTCATATTGAAATTCCCAATTTTAACTCATACATTTCGAAGAAACCCTACCCCATTCTTTGATATGTTAAGTAACTTGGAAAAGGATATCCTAGTTACCAATTAGATTTTTGGTTGGGTTCAATACAAAAAAGTTAAGACAAAAAACCCCTCTAGGCAAGGCTACTAGGCTTTAGGCTTGTTTTCAAAGAAAGTACCTTCAAACCTTCATTTTGGTGAATGGAACCTAGGTGGTTGAGTTAGTTGGATCATAACCACACCCTCCTTGCATTAGCCTCTTTGTCAAAATATGGAAAAAACTATGCTACAGGTCATCCTCAAAGTTGTGAACGAAGGCGATAATAAAATGATGACTAAAATTCCTTCTAAGGAAGAAATTAGAGGTGTTGTGTTCTCGTTTGAAGGTAACAAGGCACCTGGCCTGGATGGCTTCCCTCACTTCTTCCAAAATTTTTGGGAAATTATGGCCAAGGATGTTTGTAATGCCACTAAGGAATTTTTTTGGTAGCAGCAATTTGCTTAAAGAATTAAACTCTACCTTTCTTGTCCTTATTCCGAAGAAGAGTGGTACTAACTCCTTTGTGGATTTTAGGCCCATTAGTTTGTGTAATTCAATCTATAAGATCATCTCAAAGGTGTTGGCTTGTAGGCTTCAGGTGCTCCTTCCTAGCATTGTGTCCTTGCAGTAGAGCGGCTTTGTTCCAAGCAGACAGATCCTTGACTCCATTATCTTGGTTCATGAGAACATTCATTCTTTGGGAAGGAACAAAAAGGCAAGTTTTCTTTGTAAGCTTGAGCTCATGAAAGCCTACGATAGGGTGGACTAGAACTTTGTTCTCAATGTTTTCAGGAATATTGGCTTCAATGAGAAAACCCTTTAACTTTTCTGGCAACTCATCTTTTCTCCCAAGTTCTCCATCCTTATTAATGGCTCTCCCTTGGGATTCTTTAAGGGTTTGAGAGGTTTGAGGCAAGGGGATCTGATATCACCCTTTCTTTTTATTTTCATGGTTGAAGTCCTTGGAAGAAACATTCACAAAGAAGTTCATGATGGGCTGATCAAAGGTTTACACCCCTCTTCATTGGGACCCTCATGTTCTCATCAACAATTCATGGATGACACTATCATTCTGGGTGAGGCCTCTATTAAAGAAGCTGGTCAGTTGAAGAGTATTATGCAGAATTATGAGTTGGCTTCTAGCCAGAAAATTAGTCTCCTTAAGAGTTTGATCTTCTTTTTCAATACCCCAGAGATCAGGCAACAAAAAATTGCTCGTATTCTGTAGTGCAAAGTTGATTCCTTACCGACCACATATCTTGGTATGCCTCTCTATGAAAAAAGGATTCTTGATTCATTTTGGCTTAGTATGGTGGATAAATTCCAATCCAAACTTGCTGGATGGAAAGGTGTGATCCTTAGTTAGGCGGGCAAGATCTAATTGATTAAAGTTGCCCTTCAGAATTTGTTAGTTTATTCCATGTCCCTATTTAAAATCCAAGCTAAGTTTAGAGACAGAATTGAACAAATCCAAAAAAAGATTCCTCTGGTCAGGAACTAAGGAGAAGAAAAGAATCCCGTTGGTCGCTTGGGACCTAGTTTGTAAGCCTAAGAAGATGGGTGGCCTTGGTCTGAGGAAGATTAAAGAATTCAATTTTGCCCTCCTAGCGGCCAATGCTTGGCACCTAATGAATGAGAAGAAAGAATGGATGGAGATTATTAAGAATAAATACTTGAGAGGATTCAATAAATTTAGGGATGCACTAGATTGCAATGATCTCTCAGAGGGATCTAAACTTTGGAGAAATATAACTCAGGCCAGAGAAATTATTAAGAAAGGTTCAAAATGGAAAATTGGGGATGGTAGACAAGTTGATTTCTGGAATGATCTTTGGTTGGGTAGTACCCCGCTTAGACAACAGGATCGGGTGAGTCCTTTCAAAGAATTATGCTCTGCCACCTTTGGAACGAAGGTTGTGGATTACATCACTGATGGCAGGTGGAAGAATTTCATGATGATTGATGGGAAAATGGAGGAGTTTCAAACTAGGTTAAACCTCTTCCATATCCTTTTTGGTCCAAAACAAGATCAACTCATTTGGCAGGCCACTTCTTCTGGTCAGTTCTCTATTGTGTTTGCTTTCAAAGGTTTGATTCCAAAGCCGGATGACCCTCCCTTCTGGGCCAGCATTTGGAATGATAAACTTATCCCTAAAGTTAACATCTTCTGGTTGCTTGTGCAGAATAAAGTACTTACTATTGATAATTTATGTAAAATAGGCTTCACTTTGGCTAATAGATGTCCCTTGTGCCTTAAGAATGTTGAAGACTCTTTCCACTTGCTCCTCTCTTTCCCTTTCTCTTTGGAGGTCTAGAATAAGGTTCTCTCTTTGTGGAACTTGAGCTGGACCTTTCCTAACTCCTTCAAGGAGTTGGTTACTTAGTGGTTCTACCTTGTTTCCAATCTAACCCTTAGATTTCTTGGGTCCTTGATGATCCCTCATATTGCCTGGAGTCTGTAGAAAGAGAGAAACAATAGAGTTTTCATGGAGATTAGCCTAAATTTAGAAAACTTATTTTTCAAGGTGGTCAGATGCATCAAGGAAAATTTTAAAGTCAGGATTGAAGAGCAACTTTCTCAAAGAACCAAGTTGGAGGTGTCACAGGTAGAGGTTGATATCTCTAAGAATTGGAATGTCCTTAAAGATATTTCCACACCTTTTAAATGTATGAAACAACCCTGCGGGGAAGCAATGTGGAAATTGCCTCCTAAGGGGTGGATCAAAATAAACTTTGATGGGGTAGTGAAAGGGAACCCTGGAGCTGCTGGTAGTGGGGGAGTGATTAGAGATGATCGTTGTAGGTTTTTTAGTAGCTATGGCACTCCCTCTGGGTACCCAGACTAACCACTTTGCCGAAGCTGCAGTAGCCTATCACGTGATTACTCTTGCTCATGCTAAGGGGTATAGAAAAGTTTAGGTGGAAAGGGATTCAAATAACATCATCAACTCCCTAAAGAATTCCCTAAAACCTAGTTGGGCTATAGCAACCTTTGTTGAAGATGTTATTAAGCTTTCAGGGACCTTTAAGGAGATTTTTATTTCTCATATTTTCTATGAAGGAAATAAGGTGGCAGATATCTTTGCCAACCTAGGAATCACTAGCCAATCAAAAAGCATTTGGGGTGATGTGGAATTAACCCCGAGCAAGGTGAAGGATTTGATTATTAACGATTATAAACATGGAATGAGGCTCGAGGAGTAATGAAGAGATCATTATGATCTCGATGGGTTTGAAGGGTTACTCTTTTACGAAGAGGTAGACCACATGGATTATGGGTAGGATTATTGGGCCGAATTTTCATTATAGGCTTCTCCTTGTTCTCTTTATGCTCTGTGCTGGTTGTAAAGGAAATAGGGGTTTGAATTGTATCATGGGTGGTGAGAGGAACAAAGTTGAGCCCTCTTCCTGTGTAGGGGTTTGTCAGAAGCAGAAGGTGTGGAAAATCATTGAGGATGGTGGTTTAACTCCCTATATGGAAAAATTACATGGGGCTGACCCTAATGTCACTGAGTTGTTTGTGAAGAATTATAAGAATAGGAAGGTCACAACCTATGGATAGGAGATAACCATTATGGAAGACTTCATTTCTTCGGTCACTGGGTTGTCTACCAATGGGAAACAAATTCTTTCGTGAACGTAAATGTGGTGAGGATGCTCTAAATAATTGTTTCAAGGGCAATGAGCATGACAAGCTGGTTAAGCTACAGTCTAGAGGGTATAATAACCTTTCAATTAAGCCGATATGGGCTAAGGTGGTGGAGGTGATTATGCAATATATCACCTTAGACGAGAGGTACATTACAGTCTACAACTATCACTTTAATCTGCTCAACCATTTCCACGATGGTATGTATGTCTCCATCCCATTTTATTTTCTTTTTTTCTTAGAGTATGGCCTAAAGGAAAACTGTAGAAACCCTAAATTGCCCACATTGCATGAAGGACTTATTCTTTTGATTATGGAATATATGAAAAACAATACTCCTAGAAAAGGGCTTAAGGATAAGCACAATGCCAAGAAAAAGGTGTGTATGGTGTCTAGTGATGAGGAAACTCAATCTGATGACAAGGAGTGGGTTATGGAAGAAGAAGAGGAGGAAAGTGAAGCTGGGTCTAGCAAAAAGAGAAGAAGAACTAAAAAGAGGGAAGTGAATATCTCCTAGTCAGATGGGTCGAAGATGGGGGATGAGTCTGACTCCTCTCTCAAAGTGACTAAAGGTAAGAAGAGTATGCCTATGAAAAGGCAAACCCTAGTTTCAGTGAAGAAATGTAAATAATTTCCTGAGAAAGGGAATGAGAAAATGGGGTTTGAGCTAGGCGGTGATAAAAACTCTCAAAAATAGGGGAACCATGATGATAAGATTGATAAGGATTTGGAGAGTGGGTTCAAAGCTAATGAAACCCGTGGTAAAACTTTGCATACTTCTGATCCCAACATTGGACTATGTTTTCTTGAGATTCCTGAACTGTCTAGTAATCTCCCTAAGGACTTTGATGTTCTTTTAGCCAAAACTAAAAATAGAGATGAAGTGAAGGTGTTTGGATTGGTGAAGAATGTTGTTAACTCTCAACACAAGATGACTAAATGGTTCTTTGTCGAAATCAACATAATCAACATAAAATTGTAGCTCATGCAGGAAAGCCTAGGGAAAGGAGGTAATACCTCTATTGATTAGGATAAACTAATTTTCTAGAATTGGGAAGGCATACCAAAATGGAAGAAATTAAGTGTGAAATGGTAAGAATGAGGGAAGAGTATGGCACGAGAGTCCAGTACCTAGAGGCAAAATTAGTGGAAGTCAATAACAATTTGGAAAAGATGATGCATATCAGTAAGTTAACCATTCAAAATAGTTTTAAAGGGAATGAAGGTCTTGACATAGAAACTCAAAGAGCTTAGAAAAGATTAGTTCAAAGACTTCAGAGCTGATGAAATTCTAAATGTGGAAGACCTGGGCATACAGGACAAAGAGGAAGGCACTAAAGAAAAAGGTAAATAGGAAGCTATGGAGGATATAGGTTGCCCTTCAACATGCATAAGGGGAAGCAAAAAGATGCCATTTGAGGAGGAGAAAAAAGAGTTGATTAACTTCGCCAAGTTGCATGAGGTATTCTATGAGCAGGAAATTGAGGCAGCAGAGACCCTTAAGAAAATGACTTAATATGGGCTGATCTTTTTTTCTATGTGTTTCTATGCTTTTGCTATTTATGTAGCTTTTGGTTGGCATATGGTTGGCTTACTGTTCTCAGTTTGCATCTTTTTGTAAAGGGTTTTGGGGCCCCCTTCAAAACCTGCTTTACCAATATAATCAAAAACCATGGTTGATTGTCCTTTCCAATATGTTTTGCTCTTGTTAGGATAGTGGTATGCTACTATTGGAGGAAGAATTCAAATAAATTCCTCATATGCCATTATCCTATTGAATGGAAAATCTATGAGGTTGAATAAAGAAAAGAGAGCCCCCAATGTAATTGATGATGCTGATGAGTTAATGCAAGAAGCATTTTACAAATTGTTAGGAATTTTAGAGAATCAAGCATTATCTTCTAATTATGTATGAACAATGTTATTTTATAGGGCATGTTCCAAGGAAGGAGTAGGAAATGGAGTGGTATTAATATCCCTAGAGAAAAATTCCTTTAAATTTTTCTTCAAGCTAGGTTGTTAGTGTACTAATAATACGGTAGAATATGAGGCTTTATTGTTGGGAATGTATTTGGCATTAAAGAATAAGGTAAAGAATCTTAGAATAATGGGTGACTTTGAGTTAGTCATCTCACATATTAAGGGTAAATATGCTTCAAAATATATTTGAGATTCAGGCAATACAAGATTGTTGTCCTAGATACCATAGAGTTGTTTGATACTTCTACTATTGAATGGGTGGAAAGAGAAGGAAATGTTGATGCAGATTTATTGGCTATTGTAATTGCTAAGTCAAAAGAAATATCCCAGTCATATGATCCAACAATAGATTTGTTAATGAGACCATCAATCCTTGAAAACGTTCACCATTGGCAACTATTTAACTATGATTGTCATCTTTTCAAGTTTTTAAACTATCTTGATGAATATGATGGGCAATATATTGATTGTGAGCATCTGGTTGAGATTGTGGATGAAAAATAAATAATATTTGGAAATGATGTCATCCATTTAAAAACCAACTCAATTCCCAAATGCTTGGTAGGTTTGAAAAGGGTTTTTGATAGTGCTTATAGATATAGAACCAAGCCTATTGCTATAAATGCAAATGATTTAGAAGAGATTAACTTATGAACACAATTAGCTTCTAGGTGTGTATACATAGGAAAGAAGTTAAATCCTAAGATTAGAATACTATTCATTTCATTTTTGAGAAAATACAATATGATGTTTTCTTAGTCTTATGATGACTTGAAAGCATATAGAGAGGACTTGTTTCAACATGAGATTCCCCTTAAGATAGATTCTAAATCTTTTAGATAGAAACAAAGGTCTATAAACCCCTCATTAGCCCCCAAAATGCATCAAGAGCTTGCTAAACTTTAGGATGGGGAATTATCAAGCCTATTAGCCATTCTACATGGGTGTCAAACCTAGTTCATGTTAGGAAGAAAAATAGAGATGTAAGATTATGCATTGATTCCATGAGCTTGATTATTTCCTCTCTAAAAGATAATTACCCCTTTCCAATATGGAGGCTATGTTGTAAAAGGTGACTGGTTGTGAATTATTATCTATTATGGATGGCTTATTAGGTTACAACCAGGTCAAAGTAAAAAAAATTGAGTAGCACAAGACTACTTTCAACACACCATGGGGTACTTATGTCTATGTCTAGATGTCGTTTAGATTAATAAATGCTATAGCTACTTTTTAGAGAGCTATGGATGTGGTATTTGTAGTTCTTGTTAATATTATCTTGGTTGTATGTCAATATGATTTAACAACATTTTCAAAAAATGAAGGGGAACATTGTGACCATTTGGAGAGGATCTTCAAGAGATGCTTGGAATATGATATATCACTAAATCCATAAAAATGTATGTTTGGTGATACTAAAAAAAAATTGCTGGGACATTGTGTCAAAGGAAAGAGTTAAGATTAATCTAGAGAGAGTTGCAACCATTAACAAAATCCCTTAACCAAAGACAATTAAGGTTATTTAATCTTTCTTTGGAAAAATAAATTTTGCAGGAAGATTTGTTCCTAATTTTACTAAGAAAACAAAATCCATATCCAAGATGTTGAAGATAGGGCATGCAATCACTTGGGAAGGTGAGCCAACTCAAGAATTTCAAGATATCAAGGAAGAAATCAAACAAGGTCCTATCCTTGCCTCACCAGATTTCTCCAAACCATTTTAGTTGTTTTCTTTTGCATGCATCATTTCATACTATTGTTGCAGTACATTTACAAAGGAACCAACATGGTTATGAGTAGTCTATATCTTTTTTCAACAACTCTCCAAAATTCTAAGATAAAGTATTATATTATGGAAAATTATGCCTATGCCTTGGTGAAGGCTATAATTTTTTTTAGACCATATCTAGTAGGTGTTGAATACATTGCATGTTGTTAGAAATGAAGGCAAACCACTACAATATAGAAATCTAAAATAATGTTGCAAATTTGAAATTTAATTTGTAAAATGTTGAAATGCAGATAAAACATGTAAATCAACAATAAAAAATCAGCAAACTCAAGAGATTTACACATGAAACAATGATTTACATGGATAATCTCTTTTGGGGAAAAACTCCACTAGAAAAGAGGACAAGTCTATATTATCTTCAAATGAGATTACAATACAATCACTTCCTTCAATCCTGTATCCACTCTTATTGCACCTATCTAACTATAAACATACAATACATACTCTACACTCCTCAAGATTTTGTTAAATAGGAAATGCAATCTTATAGAAGAAGTTACTAGAATATGGCACCCAAATTTGGGAAAAATCCAACGCCCACATTGGGAGGTTAGAAAATTAGGAATTGATGACACCCTTACACTTGCCATAACCAACTTCACACATGTAGCACTCCATTATGAAAAATCCCATGCCCACCTTAGGAATAATCAACAATGGGATAAAAATAGCCTCTTACACCTTCTTATAGGTTGTCACAATAGGATGCCCAAAATTGGTTGATTCTTTACAACACATAAGAGTCTAATACTAACAAATTCCTTACATGTCATAAGCCAATAATAGGCTTGGATGCCCCATATTTACCAATTTACTATCCCAAGGTAAACTATCATAAATTACTATCATCACAAATAAATATTTATTGCAATCAATGGATCTCACATCCCTTATAGAATGCATTTACAAAATAATATTAGGAGTAATTAAATACACAAGATTTACAAGGTTGATGGCACCTTAATCCTAATATTCTCCCACTTGACATTATAGATTATAAATACATCCATCGAAAAACATAAATCAACTAAGTACAAGGAACAATGCCCATGACCTCCCAACACCAAGTGAACTTTTCTATGCTCACAAGATTGGTAAGATAACTGCAACATTCTCCTAAGTTTCAACTTTCTTCAACTTAATTTGCCCATTTGAAACTATTTCTTGAACAAATTGATACTAAACATATATGTTCTTAGTCTGAGCATGACTCATAGTATTCTTAGCTAAAGAGATTGCACTCTAGCTATCACTTGTTTTGCAATCAAAATCAATAGCTATACACAACCTTTGTAACCAAATTGCCTCTTTAGAGACATGGGTAGAAGCCATATATTGTACTTTGGTGGTTGATAAAGCAATCATGGGCTACCTCTTACTCATCCAACTCATAGCTTCTTCAAATAGAGTAAATACATACCCACTAGTGGACCTTCGACTATACAAGTCACCTTCTCAATCTACATCAACAAAACTGTATATGTCAAATGTCTTATCCTCATTGTTAGTATTAGAATAAACCAAATAATAATCATAAGTACCACACAAATATCTTAACAAAATATCCACATAATTCCAATGCTCTCTAGTAGGGTTAGACATAAACCTGCTCAATACTCCCACTACTTGGGAAACATCTGGCCTAGTGCAAACCATTGTATGCATCAAACTTCTTACTACACTAGCTAATGGCACATTATACATATTCTCATAATCATCTTCACACTTGGGACACATATATAGATTAAGTTTAGTGCCAACTAGTAAAGGAATTCTAATAGGGTTATAGTCTTGCATATTAAATTTGTGTAAAATAGTATTCAAACACTTACTTGGTGGTAACCAAAGCTTTTTATTCTCATGATCCCTCCTAATTTCCATTCCCAATATATATCTTGATACCACCAAATCATGGTGAATGTTAGGAACACTGAAAGCGGGGGGTGAATCAGTGTTCTATAAACTTTTTCTTTTAACCATTTCCCAGAATAAATTAAACAAGAGCACAACATGCAAATGGATAGCAACCATAAAAGCATGACACATGGACACCAAGATTTTTACGTGGAAAACCCAAAGAGGAAAAAACCATGGAGAGGATTAGCTCTCAAATATATATTGCAATCTTTGCAAATAATGATGTTTAGGGTTGGTCACTCCACGGGCCTAGAACATGATGGCTCACTGCCATGAAGTATAACTAGGTCTAGCAGGATCACTGCCTCAACCCTAAACCTAGAAAGATTACAATAATGGCTTTAAACCCTATTTGAGGGTCACTACCAGGCTCACTACCAAATACAAATCAAATAGTATATGAAAAGGAGTACTGCAATAAGCATCTATCAATATGCCAAGGTGCAGTCTTTTAACAACTGAATTCTAAATCCCAAGTCTTCATCATCACTAATCTTCTATTTCTACTTTACTATTCGCATGTTCACATCACACTCACATATCTATATTTCCTCAACCAAAATTCATCGTTCTTATATATCTGCATAATGATTTGATTCATAATCAGGTTGACATCCAAGATATGAAACGTGTTCATTGAAAGATGTAGCTTGTCGGCTTAGTCTAATGCACTATATGTTATGCGGACCCAAATCTTTGCCCAAACATGTTCATATAGATTGGATCTAATCATTTAATTACTTAAGTAGATCCTTCAAACACTATCTCTTCTCCACATAATGATTTATTATATTAGTTGGCCTATTCCTTAAGAGCATGCTTAATAGGTTCATCTGTTGACTTACAACTTTTACTGCGGATCACAAAACACTTCAAAAATCATATCAAGGACTCTTAATATATTCCCAATCTTACCCTCATAATTGCAAGGCATGATATCATTTTGCAGAGAATTGCGAACCATCAGAACTCAGACTCTGTCTCAGTCATACTCTGTCAAACACTGTGCCGATACTCAGTAGCTTGCAACTATTTTTCTTGTGGACTTTAGATCTCACAACTCTGGAATTAGACACTTCATACAAATGTATACAACACCTTATAGCTGTATAAAAAAATTCACTTGCAGAGGAATGCGGACCATTATGATGTGCCCTGTTCATTGTCTCTGCTATACCTCTGCTCATCCAGACTTAGATATTTCTTCTGAGTGACTTCCGGAGGATGTCAGATTTTGATCTTTGGAACATAATAACATAAAATAGTTATGAACATCATACCTGAGCCACATCTACAAGTCTTCAATTACGGAGGCATACTGATTCACTTTCTATCCCTTACTCAGAATACTTCCCATACTTAGCCATTTTGGGCTTCCAGACCAAAACACTTTATGCCTTGTTGCCAACTCAATATTGTTTGCCAGAGTAGTGTCTCTTTATCATGATGATGGATTCTCTTGACCTTGTTGCCATCAATGACAACACAGATTATCTCTAGACCAGTGTCTCTTTCCAACAATCTCCCCCTTTGGCATTGATGGCAACACTTAGTGAAAAATTCTTGACTGCTCCCCCTTACTGTATAAACTTTATTTTCTTGCTCCCCCTAAGATGTTTATCCATTTTTCACTGATCTTCTTCTCCCCCTTTGACATCAATGGCAAAGGGTGTGATCTAGAACCCACAATTTTCAAAAACATCAAAAACTTTGTGTACTCTGCCACATATTTGCAAATACAATCTTCATCTTAATTTGTGACTGAAGGCAGAATATCACTATAGATAGTCTTTATCAAAGCTATCTCTTTGTTCCATCTATTTCTTGCATTTTGTAGAATATGGATGTGGCCATTCATTAGAAAAACTAACTTCTCTGCCCTCTGCACATCTAAAGGTGTATCGACTAGTGCGAGAGATTTCAAGGCTTCATCTGCTAGATTGGTCATGGAATCAATTTTTAGACTTATCAGTCCTCTTAGCTAGCACAACCTATCTTTAATTTCTCCCCTCTTGCTCATCAATGTGTTCAAATCATTATGAATATTCACTACTTGTGTTTCTTTGGCCTTTATTGACTAAACTACTAGATTATATGTTTCAGAGATATTGAGCAGTTTGAGTTCCAAGTCTTTGATTTTATCTTCTAATTCCTTTGTGATTTTTTGCCAAGATAAACAAAATTTGTATATTTTATCGGCTTCTTCAATTGCACTTTGTATGCCCTTAATTCCATTATCTAACAAAGTTTTGTCTTGAGCTATGATAGTCTTTAACTCAACCAATCTTATTTCATCAAACTCTTTTCTTACTTTTGCTTCTACAGATTTTTCAAAAGACTCAAATTGTGTACTTACTGAGTTCAAAATCTCCTTGAGATGATCAACAGAGGATAATGAGGTATCCCTTTGAAATGTTGGCATCAAATTTTTCAAAATGATGGATGCATCATTGATCAATTTAATGACATGGTCATGTGATTTCATCATCTCTTCCTGTGCCTTGGCCTGAATAATAGATACTATCTTAAATTTTTGTATAGGTGACAATGAGGCCAAGTTGATTGGTCCTTGAAGGAGTTTAGACTCATCTGCAACTTGTTGTCTGCTAGAACCAACTAAGACATCTACAGTGTCTCTTGCTCTCTCAGATATCTCTTCTTGGCTTTATTCTAGAGGATCCATGTCCATATTTTCTTGTTGATCTATGTTTTATTCCAATGTAGGACTCCTTATCTACTCCCTATTCTCTTCACCCTTAGCCTATTTCTTAGGAGGTAGATCAGTATCAACTTTGCCTTGATTTGACATATCCACTGTATCAATGTTGGGAACTTGATCATTCTGTTCCGATCCTTGTTCTTGGCTAATCTCCGGTGGGGATGTGTCTTTATCATTTGCTTCTTCATGGTCATAGATAGTGGGAATATTGTTTTTCTTCAATGTTACCAAGGTGATCTCCTCTATTTCCTTGGTCACTTTGTCAATTTCTCCCAACATTAATGAGTTCATTCTTCTCTTAGTTCTGAAGGCATCCTTGATTTCTTTGGAGATTTTGGCCTTCTCTTCAAGTGTGATCTTCGGACATAATTTTATCAAGGAATGATCCCTTAGCTCGATGTCTTTTGTCATAGATGCTTCTTTTATTGCAGTCATTAAGCTTCCCAAGCTTTGTGGAAGATCATCAATTATTTCAATCAAGGCCTTGTTATAGATGTTTAGATATTCTACAACAGCAGTCTCCATGATCCTCTTGTCTGGATCATTATATTCATCATACAATTGTGCAATTGGTTTTAGATTTCCATCTACTATTATGGCTTTGAGCACATCTTCAAGGCTTATAGTAGCTTCTTCTATTCGAGGGACATCTTGCTGTACCCTTTTCCCATATTTACCCTTACCTGAGGGTTTCTTTTTTCTAGCTCTAGAGGCTTTAGTAGCCTCAGTCTTCATTCTTTTCACTTCCTAATCTGATTTTGTTGCTTTATCATCAACATCTATGCTAGCATGCATTCTCTTTGCCTTTGCCTTCTTCCTTTTGAAATTGGTGGTAGGAGTTTCCACACTTGCAGATGCTGTGGAACTGGAGGGAATGGATGCAACTTTTGCAAAAGTGGAGGCTTTGGTTTTTCTTGTTGACATCCAAAGCTCCAGTTGATTCAACTTTTCTTTTTTCTTCTACTTCCCTAGAAAACTGTGCCTTTTCCCTTGCCTTTGCCACTTCTTCTTTTGTGAATCCATGCTTTATGGAAATTTCTTCTACCACTTTCTTCATTTTTCTAGAGATCTCAGCTTTTCTTACTTCAACATGAATTTTAGCATGTAATTCCTCATAAGTCCCAAATCTTTTTTCCTTGGGATCTCTGGGTTTACTTAGCACATGTTGAGCATAACTTTCTAAGATTCTTCCATCTGCCTCATACCCCATGGGCATCACCCATATTGTTCAAGGCTCAACAACCCCCATCAAACACTGATCTTTTGTAACAATAAAGAAAATGTTGTCTTTGTATTTTTCAACTACTGCTCTAGGAATTCTTTCTCTAGCTTGCATTGTCCTTTGGAAATTTTTGAAATAGCCCCATAAGGTTGTGTTCTAAGTATCTATACTACCTATGTTAAATAGATGATCTCTGATTTGTATTGCAACAACTTTATCATTTGTCCAAATTAGATTCTTCATGCCTAGTAACTCTTGCATGAAGTAAAAGAATAGGAATATAATTAGCGTACTATACTTGAATGGATATTTTTGTTCTTTGGTCTTCCTCAAATTTTCCATCAGCCACTGTCAGAGTAATTGACAAAGATTATACTCTGCATCTTCTTTCGCCATCTGAAATGTTGTGTAGATTGTTGTACTAGAGACTGAATTTTCCCTATTTGAGAAATAAACATTGTATCCAATAACCATAGATGCAAATCTTACTACATTGTCCTCAATATCTTGATTGCAATTGCCCTCTTGTCAAACTTTGCTCTGGTGGCCTCTATAACCTTGTTATTCTTCACATCTTTCAAGAACGGTAATGATCCGGTGGAACACAAACCGATAACAACCCTTATAGCTTCTCTTGTGATCTTAAAGGGTCTCTCGAGCCATATGAACTCATCATGAACTCTGCTTAATACATACCAGACCCATTCGTCCTCAGTGAATGTTAGGAAATTAATGTACTGAACGAAGTTCTTGGTTACCAATACCTTGTATTTGTTCTTCAACACACAACCCTCATTACTCAAGTGATTCAGAAATAAATTAGTGAGATTGCTTTTTTGATGTTCCTCTAGGGTGACATGAATATAGGCCCTAACATCCTCAGCATGCAAGACTCCATGTGGAATTCTTGAGAATGCACCTGTCTGATCAACTTCCATTGATTTAAATGGGTGTTTCTTGAATTTTGGTCATGGACGCTCAGTAATGTCTACAACTTGCTGTGTTGCCATCTTAGAATTTTAATGGATTTATAAGTAGGGTTTGAATGGAAATACCTTGTTTCGTTGAATTAGGGTTTCCTTTCCTTGAATTTCTCCAAGCACTTCAAATCTTGGTTATCGTTGCTCAAAGTCTACTCTAATCTCTCTGAATACTTGATGGCTTCGAGTGCAAAGTGATTTTGAGACCAAACAAGTTCCCTTTTATCCTTTGCAAGTCTTAACCTAATCATCATTAATGATTGTTCCAAAAATCTATTAAACTCTTCCCTGTAGAGTACAATCGATTAGGATTGCTCTACAATACTCTGCATTAGAAATTTTTCTTCCAAAATTTCTTTTAGGGGATCTGTCATGTCGGACTCTACCACATATATCTATGCTAAATTCTAGCACCAACTTTTTGGCTGGGGGATTTAGATTTTTAATGTTGTTCCCCCTGAGCCAGAGTTCCCAGTTTACTTCCTGGAGGAAGCATCTACACTAGATGATGGAGTGGATTTATTCTTGACTTTGTATGCATCTTTCCTGATCTAGATCTTGCTCATCTCATTCTTGATTTCTACTAGATCAATCTTTTCTTTTCCCTTATCATTCCTCTGCTCTATTTTTCTTTTTTTAGCATAATAATTTCTCTTCATATTCTTGCTTTTGCAAAATCTTGCAACATGTCCAAATTTGTTGCAATTGAAACATACAATGTTACCTTGTCCTTGATTTCTTCCTCTAAATGAATTCATCCTTGATCTACATTGATTAACCATGTGTCCAAATCTATTGCAGTTGAAACACTTGCCATTGAAGAATTGACCATCCATAGAATAGTTTGGCATATTTCTTGACACACTTCTGCACTTATTTTCTTTATGACCAATTTTCTTGCAGTTGAAATATTGACCAAAAAAAGATGGAACATTTTGATTTATTTTGCTTCTACACTGAGTAGCCCTATGACCATACTTATTGCATTTAAAATAGTAACCATGAAAGAGTGGATACCTCTGAGCATTTGGCTAACTGACCAAATCTATTCTAGGTCTTGTTCTTTGATTTCTGAACTTGTATCCTCTAGTTTTCCTTGACTCGGTGTTTATTTGACCAGATTTTGAACTTTCTCCTTTCTTAAATCCCAAACCTTGCTTGTCATCAACACTCTTCTGGCTAGCAATCATTTCATCAAGCTTTACAGTACTTATCTTGAATTTTTCTTTAAAGTTCTTGGTCTTTTCTAGGTCTATTTTTAGACTTACAATTTCTTTTTCAAGTTTGGCACAATCTTCTGATCTGCTCTTCACAATTAAATTCAGATCATCTTCTACTTTTGTTCTTTCTATAACTTCTGCTTCTAGATCATTCAGGGCTTCATTTTCTGATATCAATTGTTCATTAACTTCTTTTTATTTGTCTTTGAATTTCTTGACTTGCTCTTTTAGCTTTGAGATGCATTCATCAACTTGTTGCAAGTTTTCTTTCAGATCCTTGACTTCTACTTCAAATTTTTCAAGATCCATAAGAGTTGCTTCTAATTCCTTGTTATTTTCATAACTTCCAAATCTTTTGGCTTCCATGATCACACTATCCCAAATCTTCCTTAAGCTGTTAGACTTTTTCCAAGGAACCTTTCTCTAATACCAATTGTTGAATTTCAAGAACATTGAGAGGGGGGGAGTGAATTAGTATTCTATAAAATTTTTCTTTTAACCATTTCCCATAATAAATTAAACAAGAGCACAACATGCAAATGAATAGCAACCATAAAAGCATGACACATGGACACCAAGATTTTTACGTGGAAAACCCAAAGAGGGAAAAACCACAGAGAGGATTAGCTCTCAAATATATACTACAATCTTTTCAAATAATGATGTTTAGGCTTGGTCACTCCATGGGCCTAGAACATGATGGTTCACTTCCATGAAGCACAACTAGATCTAGCAGGCTCACTGCCTCAACCCTAACCCTGGCAAGATTACAATAACGACTGTTAAATCTTGAGGGTTGTTAAACCCTATTGGAGGCTCACTGCCTTAATGAAGAAGGCTCACTGCCAAATACAAATCAAATAGTATATGAAAAGGAGTACTGCATAAGATCTGTCAATATGCCATGGTGCAATCTTTTAACAACTAAATTCTAAATCCCAAGTCTTCATCATCACTGATCTTCTATTTCTGCTCTACTATTTGCATGTTCGCATCACACTCACATATCTATATTTCCTCAACTAAAATTCATCATTCTTATATATCTAGATCATGATTTGATTCATAATCAGGTTGACATCCAAGATATGAAATATGTTCATTGAAAGATGTAGCTTGTCGGCTTAGTCTAATGCACTATATGTTATGCGGACCCAAATCTTTGCCCAAACGTGTTCATATAGGTTAGCTCTAATCAATTAATTACTTAAGTAGATCCTTCAAACACTATCTCTTCTCCACATAATGATTTATTATATTAGTCGGCCTGTTCGTTAAGAGCATGCTTAATAGGTTCATCTGTTAACTTACAACTTTTACTGTGGATCACAAAACACTTCCAAAATCATATCAAGGACTCTTCATATATTCCCAAATTTTTACCCTCAGAATTGCAAGGCATGATATCATCTTGCAGAGAATTGCGGACCATTATAACTCAGACTCTGTCTCAGTCAAACTTTGTTAAACACTGTGTCGATACTCAGTAGCTTGCAACTATTTTTCCAGTGGACTTCAGATCTCACAACTCTAGAATTAGACACTTCATACAAATGTTTACAACACCTTATAACCGTATAAAAAAATATTCACTTGTGGAGGAATGCAGACCATTATGTTGTGCCCTGTTCACTATCTCTACTATACCTCTGCTCATCCAAACTTAGATATTTCTTTTGAGTGACTTCCGGAGGAGGTCAGAACTTGATCTTTGAAACATAATAACATCAAACAGTTATGAACATCATACCTGAGCCACATCTATAATTCTTCAATTATGGAGGCATACTGATTCACTTTCTGTCCCTTATGTAGACACCCAAAATTGTCTCAAATTTGTCCATGTCTTGCAACACCTATTTAAAAACATTACTTAGACATCATTTAGCATTTTGTCCTAAACCCACTCTTAATCCCATTAATTAAATAAATTTTATTTATTTAATTAAAATCCCATCTTAATCCCACTTATCCCATTAAGCCAATTAATTAAATAAATTTTATTTATTTAATTAATATACCAAGCATATCCTAATCCCACTTAGCCAATTAATTAAATAAATTTTATTTATTTAATTAATTTCACATGCATAATCCCACTTTCCAATTAATTAAATAAATTTTATTTATTTAATTAATTTTCCAACTCATATCCCAACTAATTCAAATATTTTATTTGAATTAAGTCTTCACCTTTCACCACATTCCAACATTTGTCCATTCAATCATGTGTTATAGTACAACTTTTATTTAAAATCCTTCGCATGTACAACTAATGGGACCTAATTTTAGTATTTGTGTACATGGTCACACATGAGCCCTATCCTCCTTTGTACACGTGTCAAATGACAACTCCCTTGAAGAGTGGGATAACCGAATCAATCCTAGCCATCCATATCAACATGTAGCCTTTCAATCTCAACCATCCATTTGAACCAAGCCAAGCCTATAAATCAAGCCATCTACAAGCCATCTGAAGAGGCATCTATTCTTCAAGTATCCTCATTCTATCAAAATCACTTTTGAATCTTCTCATTCATCTCCATCTATCATCTTTATCTTATCGTTATGCTACAGAAGTGAGCACCCAACATTCCTCCAACAATCATCCTTCAAAATCTGGCATGCTTATGCGAGGTGGAGAAGAGCAATGGAGATAAATCAAGCATAACATGGAGATCAGTTTGCATTTACATTTGTTATTTTGATTTTCATGTTGTCTTGTGCTTCATTGTGCATTGTTAGTTTTATCATTGTTGATTATACATTTACCCTGATTTGCAATTTTACCCTAACTACATTTGGCACACTCGGTGGGACTAACCCTTGCTTTGCAGGTTTATGCGCTTTGATTTGTAGGTTGAAGATATTTTATATTACTGATTTTTTTTATTTAGGACCAGATCTGTTGCAGAGGGTTTTTTGTTTTACATAGGTCCTACAAAAAGGGGATCTTAGATTTGTTGGAAATAGGACTTTGAGAGCTTTCCGAAAAGTGGTTACATTAAAGATTTGGCTTAGTATTGAAAGAGTTATGATGATTTGAAGTTGACCCTGCAATTCTAATTTTTCAAAAATTTTTGACGCGCGACTTTTAGAAAAAAAATCATATCTTCCAATCTAGCTAACCAAATCACATTCTATTTTTTGCAGGTGGCTAGAAATATTTAAATCTATTTTTCTATATCATTATTTTTCAGATCTATGGTACAAATGGATTTTTTGTCAAAAAAATAATTTTTTTTTTCAAACCCTAGTTTATGACATAACTTTTGCATATGGAGTCCAATTTGAGCAATTTTTTTTTTGATATTGATTAAAAAATTATAAGGGATCTCATGGCCATATCTATTTTTACTATTGGATGACATTATTTGCTAATTTTTTGTAGGGTTTATTTTTCAATCTTAACACTCTTTCATTGAAAACTTCAAACGGGCATAATGTTTGCAATTTTGATTTTTTTTCAATGAATTTTTTTAAAAAGTGCATGAAATTTTCTAAATTTTCTATTTATGCAATCCATTTGTTGTATCATGTCATCTTAATCAGAAATTTTCAGATTTCATCTTTTTCACATAGTTTTCTTCTATGCAAGTTTACTTGTTTCTTTTTGGAATTGGTGACTTGTAGGTGTGTTAGTTTTTTCTTCTGAATCAACATCAGGGTTTACCAGTTCCTATGCACGTGTAGATTCAACCAACTAATACAGGACGTTGCGTGAGCTCCTCCCCTTCACTTCTGGTTCTGCTGCACCAAGGGGGGTATCCCTATAGCTAAAGATGTAACCTTGACTAGCTCAATAATAGAAAGATCTAACTTGACAACAACAGGTAGAATACTCTCATGTATGGACCAAGATCTATATGACAGATCACAAGGTTGGCAACATTCTTAGACATATGTGTCTGGTTGGGTATGAGAGTATGCAGGGGTCCTAATCCTACTCCTACAACTAACAGGTTGAAATTATGGAAAGGTTGGAAGTGATGTTTGGATGCAAGACAAGGGGGATGTGGATCATAACTACTAACCCAGAAGCAGACTGGTGCCTATCTCAGGGCAAGGAGTCAACTAGATGTATACAAGAGATGGTTTGCAATTGGCATTCAAGTTTCATGGGGTTGGAGCTGATGCTTGCCTTACAAACATCACCCAAGAATGGGTATTTAGCTGCCTATACTTACAGACATCCCAACTGACATACATTCTTCTCCATACATTGACCTAAAATAGTTTAATCCACTCCTTGAATGAAAGTTACAGATCAAGCATGCAGCATGGAAATCCATACCCTAGAATCTATGAAACCCTTAGCAACCAGATTCAGAAGAAGAATGATATGCAGCAAAGGAGATAGACAGGTAAACACATGCATTACAACATTTTTCATAGAAAACAACAATGAAACTGAACATATGTGCAAAATACATTCATCATGAAACTCATAAGCTCCAAAGAGATAGAACAACCAGGATCATGCCTTGTTCTTCGTTATTTACACAAAAATGCCCCGGCCTTCAACAACCAACAAATGAGCAACACAGCTTGCTATATACAGCAAGGCAGGTACTCAGCATTAATCACTGGGTGACTCAAAATTCTGCCAAATACAGTTCATTCTGAGGAAATGGCACTCAAACATTCAATGCAATAGGTGGAAGAGGAGACAGGGAAAGGTCTCAAGCCTTGCATCGCCGCCCGTGGATGTACAACTTCAATCAGGTACCTGATCTGTCCATGCCAATGCCCATACCCTGTAACATCTGCCATTAATGTCCACCTACTCATGGCCTTAGGAAAAATAGTTAACTGTGTGCTCCTGAAACTTTCTCACCAAGATATATCATCCTGATATTTCAAATTTATGTGGGAACTAATTATCCCACTTGCACCCCGCGGTGACCTCTCTAATACTTTATATACTAGGTCGTGAGCATATATGATGTTGGTGCTTTTACTCCCGACGACACCAGTATAAACCTTGACATCATCCTCCATCAGCTAGACTGCTTCATCGGCAAACCTCATGTTTGTCCTCCTGACATCGTATGTCCTGCCAATGAACAAAATCACCTTGACGTCAGCAAGCCTCACACCATCACCCATCGGCCAGACCTCTAATATCAGTGAACCTCATGTTTATCCAGCCGATATGAAAAGTCACCTCAATGAACATCCTGATCTTCATGTGAAATATCACCCTAATATTCACGCTCATCAGCAAAACCTGATGCATCAGAGGAAGATCCTCCTGCCTTGCCAATACCATATGTCTAGCTAATGAAAATCTTGATGATGTCACCATCATATTCATATATTAGGGGATCTCCGCAAGATGACTAGTATTAGAAATATGATCCCCCCAGACCCTGATGATGTCACCATCATACTGGGAAAAGGTGATAGTCAGAAGATCACTGGATATTTCAGAATATCACCCCCCTCAGAAAAGATCATGATGCTGACAGGAAAATATCACCCTCCTAAAAATATGACATCAGCAGCATCGGGTGATAAAGCAAACATGAAGTGATAAAATAACATCGGGGTGATCTTAACAAAGATCACCCAATATTCAAATATGATGACCCCAATGAATATCAGGTCATACTTAGAACCTTGCAGCAACATCATCAGGATGATCATAACTAAGATCACCCGATGTTAAAATATCACCTCGGCGAAAGATCATGTAGGCAGAAAATATGATGATCCTCACAAGAAACATTAGGGTGATAACCAGAAATATGATGATGATGACCTCCTCGGAAGAAAAAATGATGCTGACATTGAAACATGCTGAGGAGGCCCAAAGACTTAGAATTTTTTGGATTTTTTGGGAAGGTGCTTGCATATACATATTCAAGCACCAACAAGGTGAATCAAAGGAGCTGGAGCAATGTTTGGATCAATCATAACAACAACTTGGAAAGCAATTTTTATGAGGTGCACTCATTCTAATCTCCCATCTCTAATCATTATTTGATCACACATTTAGACTTTGGGCTTAAAACGAACAAGTGTCTTCTATCATATCTTAGATTTGGATCTAAAAAGGACAAGTGCTTGAATTATCTTCCACACATTTCATTTTCTAAGGGGAAATTAATAAGTGTGAGTGTGAATCAAGTGACAACTCACTTGGTTTGCTTTTGTATACCCTATCTAGGAGGCCTACTTCGAGACACACCACTCCAAGGGACGACCTCAATCAAGGCTGAATCGAAAGACACCTTCATTGGGAGTTAGAATCTTGTCACTCTTGGCTAAACCCCAAAGAACTTTATACCTTTGGGAAGTGAAGGTAAAGGGTGGGTTACCCCTTTCTCCCAACTGTGTGGCAAGATTTTTCTTTCAAATTCCTAGTCAACCTCATGTAAACATAGCCCAAAACCTAATTGGCCATACCCTATTTGAAATTAGATATTAGGCTTGTTGATGTATCTTCCCCAAGTGCTTTCTTAATCATCACATTCTTCCAAACTAACAACTTGCTTATGTGTCTTGTGTGAGTGATTCATGTGCGTATATACATAATCATTTGTTTGAACATTGCCAAATCAAGCTATAAACACCAAACACATAAGCAAATCAATCTAAACATTCGTCCTAGTCACCTTCATCCTAATCAACTTCATCCAAACAATCCACATCATCATCAAATCATAACTAAGCACTTGCCAAAAAGGACTTAATACTTAAACACTTGTGTGACATCATGCCAACCTTAGAGGACCTCCAAAAACTCCTTCATATGCTTTGCCACATGCATGCAAGCCAATCACCTTTAGAGCAATGAACCTTTCAAAGCATTCAAGAACTAATTCAACTATGTCGAACAAACCAATCTTCACACATACAATATCTCTTGGCAGAAATCCAACACATCATAGCCACTTGTAAAGTCCAACGACCATCCTATCTAGCACTTATCCCATCATATCTATCCATTCATCAACCCAATTCGATACCAACTTATTCCATTTCTTCTAATGTTATCCCTTATCCACATCAACACATCCAACTACAACAACATCAACTAATTCAACAATTCCAACCATCACAACAACCCATTCAACAATTCCAACAACAACAAATCATATCACAACAACAAATCCAAACACCATCTCAACCTCAACAAATTCCACCTCAACCCTATGTGTCATCCACCTTAACTTCATACCAAACCCAAGACCTTTTATCTACATATCCTATCATTACACCTAGCTACCAAGACTATCAATGGCCTCCCCAATGAGCACAAGTGAGCCCAAATCCACCTTTGCAACAAGAAGCATATGCAACTCCAAGTGGCCCTTTGTATATAAACCATGCGAGCCTAATACAACAAGACTTATTACCTTTGACAAGGGAGATACCAATCTAGCCAATGCATCCTATAAGTGGCCTTCATCATCCAATCACATGCCGACACATGAGCCAACTAATTGTATCCCAACCCCACCATGTGATCCTACTCCTAGTCCATTGGTCCATCAACCTTCCAAACCACCAAGCCCTCCATCACCTTCATCACCATGTCATTCTAATCCTTCACCAAAGGATGCGGCTGAGATAGTTTTACAAAGAATGCTTGAAGAAAAACTCATTGAACTTTCTGAAGTCAAACCATGTGAAGAAAGTCCATATGATAAACATGATTATTGTGCATACCATAAGACCAAAGGCCATAATACAAATAAATGCCCAATATTTGTCTCAATTGTTTACAAGGTGTACCCACCTATAATGGGAAATCATGCCACATCATTCAAATCCCATGTGTCACCCCCATCTAGTCCAAATCCTAATCCACCCAATCGAATTAGCCCTCAACCTAATCCTAATCATAAGCCTACAAAACCATCTACTATTATCATCCATCCATTATATTGCTCATCCAATCATACACTTTCAAAGGATATGATCCATTGGCTACTAGCTAGGAATAAACTACCTCCATGTCAAACACCCATTCATGAGCCTACCAATGAACTTCCAAAGGTCATGTCCAATCCTATAATCTCATCATGTGGTTCACATATCCTTGAGCCTCTTCAAGAGCCTTCCATTAACATACCTAGCCCTTTGAGCCCATCATGTGACCTACAAACTAACAAGTCTATTCAAGAGTCTCCAAACACAAGCCTAAGTCAAGAGCCATCATGCCCTCATGTCGATAACCCTCAAGAGTCTATCAAGTCCACTCAAGAACCTTCCACTTTCATACAAAGTTACAAGGTATGTCAAGAGCATAATCTTAAACATGTGAAAATATTAAACTCTAATCTTAATCAAGATCAAAGCACCTCTAAGTTCCACTTATCCATGACCTACATATGGTTTGCCCTCAAGCAATTAGCCATCACCATGACCTTATGAACAAATTTATCCCTTTTATAGCCCACTTAATCCTCTTTTTGCTCATATTTTTTTTATCAAGGTTCTAGCTAAGATCATTAAAACCATGATGATCCATTTGGCCAAAATTTATCGATCTCATGATCAAGATAATATCTATGATGAAGAAGCTATCCACGAGCACCTTGATCGTATCCATAATATTATATCCATCCATGAGTGAGATATCCAAACTACTATTATCCATCCTCCATATAGCCCTATCCATAATGACCAAACATCCACTTGTCATATTGAGACATGTGTCCCCCAAGAACACAAGCATAAAAGATCAAACAAATAGCTTGGATCTTAGTGAACATAATGAACATAATCAAGATCCTAATGATCCTCCTTCCATATCCATCATTGATCCCATTTCAAATCCACCATATCCAATGGGTTTATCCACATTCATCCATGAATGTTCTTCCTTAGGACAACAACAACCTTTGTCCTCCACTTCATCTTCTCCATCCAATAAAGAACTCAAGTCTAGTTCCCAAAACACATCTAGTCCCATAGTCAATCGCATCCTCCAAAACATGAACTACCAAGGCAAAGGTCTAAGCCTTTATGAACAAGGTATTTTGGAGCCAGACCATGTTAAGATCCCTCCATGCTCATATGGCCTTGGATACACACCCCAAGGTAAACAAGGCCAAGATGTTGGTAATCCATTCATGCATCCTAAACCTACCACTTTCCATCACACCCCCCACCATCTAACATATGTAGCCATTCCACCTCCATCATCCTATAAATGCCAAAAGCATGTGATCGTACACCTCCCACCTTCCACTTTGCCTCCACTTTTACTAGCTCCAAATATCCCTCCATCCACCTTGCCACCATTACTTCCAACACCTAACATACCTATCATTCATAAGTATCCTTACATCCCTAATCATGGCCAACAAAAGCACACATCATTTAAGCATAAAGCTTCCAATAATTCCATCCACTCCACCCACCCCATGGGATTCAAAAGCAAAAATTTTGATGCCTCTACTTATAAAGCTAAAAATCCTACCAAAAATCTTAAAGGTCTTTATACCTTGGGACATAAAGAATCAAAATCAAAGCAAAGTTCATCTAAGAAGCCATCTAAACCCTTACCTCTAAAAGCAAAGCCCAAAAGCAAAATGGTTTGGGTTCCTAAGCAAATAGCTAGCAAGTCAAATGGAGCATCCTCATCTACATCTCAAAAATCCCAACCACCTATATCCATCTAAAAGCCTACTTCCACCCAAAACTTCCATTACCTTCAAAAATCTTGCAAGAAAAACAAAAGCACTAAAAATACTAAATCTATGTGGGTTTCTAAATCACTTCATCAACCATCTCCTAAGCAAACATCTTCATTGCTTCCTACACCACCATCTCATCAAAAGCTTCAATGTTTATCATGGTGTGTGCAGCCGTTGGTCACGGTTCCCTTCCATTCCAAAATATTCTCACATGCCTCCATCTCCCCATCTTCCATCCATTATCCTACATATCTCCCCCATGCTATCCCTATGGTCCATGCTTTGGCATAAACTTTTCATCCATCTTCATTCCATAAGCCTATATACTCCACATCATAATCCACTATCCCCATCCATCTATCCTTGCATGAACCTTTCATAATCCATTTCATCATCCACTATCTACCTAATCCATCTCCTATCCACGCAATCCCTTATCAATATCTATGAGCATAATGACATGGTCCATGCAAAGACATCATCCATCTCTAATGGGACTAACAACATCCATAGCACTAGACACTTGAGTCCCTCCTATCCATTACCATGGTGAAAACCTGGCAAACAGGCCCCATGTGTAATTGTCATCCCATCTAAAAATTAAAAAAAAAAAAATCAAAATAGTAAAGAGAAATCCCTTCATCCAACGATGAAAACCTAGTAAACAGGCACCTTGGATAAGTACCATGATGAAAACCTAGCAAACAGGCATCATGTGTAGGTTGATCTTCTATGTCACTTACACTTGGGGGCACATTGTCTCATCCAACCTATCCATTTCCAAACTATCTATCCCATTATATCATTTTCCATTCTATCCTACCATCCTTATCCATCCTTCCACCTTTTGATTTTGATGAAGACATAGGGGCAAAAATGTTGAAACATGTTTAGATATTTCTTGACATACCTCCTTTCCAAACCAAGTCCTATCTATGAACCTTCCATCCCATTCAAACCAATCCATCATGTCATCCTATTGTCATAAGCGCCATGTAAAATCCAATCTTATCATCCTTTTGTCATAAACTTTGTCATGTAAAAATCCTAAGCATTACCACCTAGAATGGGGTAAGTTATTCTTCCTATGCAACATAGCCTTTGAAGATCACATCCTAGCTCCCTTATGATCTATCCACTGTGGTGTATCCTTATCACGAGCTTTCCATCTTATAGCTTATCCCCATCTGTTTATCATGAGCTTTCCACTATAGCCTACCTATCCGTTTATCATGAGGCAAGCATCCATCCCTTATATGGCCTATCCTCTCTTCTATTCATCCAACTCTCATGAACCTTCCATCCCATCCTGATGCAGGAGCATCCAGAGGCGTAAGGGCAATCTTGCATCACCCAAAAATAAGTTAATTCAAAACCATTGTAGTTGTTATCATTTCTTCCCATAATTAGTGTTTTTGGTTCCATAATATCCAGAATAATAATGTAGGACTTTCAATTTTTCCAAAACTGCTAAAAATAGAGACCTGCCTATTTAGGAAAGTGTACCTGCTATTTTTAGAAAGTTTGCATTTGGGCACGTAATGAAGCAAAAACTTCTAGAAAGTTACATAACAGAAATATAAGACCTTTGGCGAAGGAATCAAGCAAAGATCATTTGTGAGCTGAAAGATATTAAAGTTTTTGTTTTCTGAAAAACCCCTTAAAATTTATGGAACGAGATATGAGGCACTAAAACTTCTCATAACATCTTGCAAAGTTGGTGGAAATCCATTTACGAATTTCTAGCGTGATAGTTCACATCGTGAGCTTTTCGGCGCTTAAAACAGTTCATCAATCGGACACTCGGATCAAAAGTTATGCTTCTCAGAAGTTGACCTACTTTTGGAGGGAGTTGCAAATTTCAAAATTTAGCTGGAGGCCGCCAAAAAGTACTATTTATGATTATTTTGGGAACCCTGGGCAGTAGTAGAGTGAAGGGAGCCCAATGTAGAGTCTAGAATAGGGGAGAAAATAGAAACCCTAGCTGATTTGGGGTTACAGAAGGCTGAAGATTCTAGAGTCTTGAGGTTGGGAAAAGCTGTAATGTGTTGCGGCCAGTAGAGGATTCATCCTCTGATTGTAATTGAGCTTCTGTAATGTAATAAGTTGCCTAGTTCAATAAAAGAAAGTTCTATTTGCTATGTTTAATATTTGTTATTGTGTGTTTTGTGATTTACCCCCTTCATCTAGTGGTATCAGAGCAAGGGTTCTTAAGTGTGTAGACAGATCACCGACCGTGAGGCAGTTTGCACTAGGACCCAAGGTTGTGGGTTTGCTGCAGAGACCAAGATGCCTCCACGGAGAAATCATGTTGGGAGGAATACATTGACGGAAGAGGGTTTTAGAGCCCTATAAAGGCAAATCGATGCATTGCAAGAGGAGCTGCGAAGAGGGTTTGATCTGAGAACAAGAGAAGAAAGCGAAGATGAAGCCGAAGAGGAGCTATCTAAGGAAGAACAAGAAGTTGTAGGAGATCCTATAGAGGTTAGGTTGTTGAGGGCCATTTTGAAGATTGGAAAGAGGCCCAGAATTGAAGTTTCTACATATTCTGGAGATTTGAATCTGGAACAACTCATTGATTGGATCAATGACATGGAGGAGTATTTCAAGTATGAAGATGTGGAGGACCCAGATCAAGTCAAGTTTGCAAAAACAAAGTTGAAGGGCCATGCCAGTATTTGGTGGAAGGAGGTCCAATTAGAGAGGAACAGAAGAGGAAAAGGAAAGATCACCAGATGTGATCAGATGGTGGAGAAACTGAAGAAGTAGTTCATTCCTATGGACTATGAGATGGAGTTGTTGAAGAAGCTACAAGGACTAAATCAAGGTAACAAGTCTGTTAAGGAGTATACAGAAGAGTTTTATAAGATTACTATCAGGACAGGCCATGCAAAGCCCAACAAAGAAAAGGTAGCCCATTACATTAATGGGTTGAGGCCGAGTATTCAGGAGGAGCTGAGCCTAGTCAGAATGACCACCGTAGAAGATGCATACTAGTTTTCCTTGAAGGTGGAAGAGAAGTTGAATAAAAGATTTGACAGCAAGCAAAGGGGAAGAGGTCTAGGTGGAAGGACTGGTGGAAGACCCTATGGGGGCCGAAATGAAGATGCAAAGAAAAGTGAAGAAGCTGGCACTAGTTGAAATTAGAGAGGAGATAACACCTACCATCCTCATGACCAGAAGAATGGTGAGCAAAGAGGAAGAGGAAGAGGTAGACTTGGGCAAGGAATTGGAAGAGGAGGTTTCAGAGGAACCTGTTTCCAATGTGGAGAAGAAGGGCATCCAGCATATGAGTTTCCACAACATCAAGGAAGGACGAATAGGAGACCTGAAGGTAATGCATGAGTTGCACATGTAGATGAAGATGTACAGTTTGAGCATTCTGAAGATGCTGAAAGGGGAGAAACCCTAGTTGTCAGAAGAACCTTGTTGAATGAGGAGAAAGAACCAAATCAGAGGAAGAGTTTATTCCGCACAAGGTGCAAATGTGAAGGTAAGTGTTGTGATATTATTATTGATAGTGGAAGCACTGATAATCTGGTTTCAGAAGAAATGGTTGACTAGTTGAAGTTGACAAGAAGAAAGCATCCGCATCCATATCAGATTGCATGGTTGCAGAAAGACCATAGAACTTTTGTCAATGAGCAGTGTTTAGTGAAGTTCAAGATTGGGGACTACCATGATGAGGTACTATGTGATATCATACCAATGGATGCATGTCATATGCTGTTGGGAAGGCCGTGGCAGTATGATAGGAGCGCTGTCCATGATGGCCATGCAAACACATATTCCCTAACAAAAGATGGAGTTCATCATAAATTGAAGCCCTTGAAGGAGGTGGAAGAAAAGGTATGTAGTACTGCCAGAATTTGCTTGGTAGATGGTAGGAAATTTTTGGAGGGTATGAAGCATGAGCATCATTGCTTTGCATTGATTCCTAAGATTAGTCAAAAGAACTGTGAAGATGTACTAGCAGAAGTTTCAGATATGTTGGAAGAGTTCTAGGACATTATCTTTGATAATGTACCAGAAGGTTTACCACCAGTAAGGAAGATAAGTCATCAAATGGATTTGATACCAGGAGCTAGTTTGCCAAACAAGGCAGCCCATAGAATGACCCCTACAGAGAATGAAGAGCTGAACAGACAAGTTCAGGAGTTGTTGAGGAAGGGACTGATAAGGGAGAGCCTACGCCCATGTGCGATACCTATAGTACTAGCACCAAAGAAGGATGGAGAATGGAGGATGTGTACAGACTCTCGAGCCATCAATAAGATAATGATCAAGTATAGATTTCCATTGCCAAGAATGGATGACATCATGGATTGTTTGAGTGGAGCCAAGTACTTCACAAAAATTGACCTAAAGAGTGGATATCACCAGATCCGTATCAGAGAAGGAGATGAACAGAAGATAGCCTTTAAGACAAAGGAAGGTTTGTATGAGTGGTTAGTCATGCCATTTGGGCTAACCAATGCACCGAGCACATTCATGCGGCTCATGAACGAGGTACTGAAGGAATTTTTGGGAAGTTTTGTTATTGTTTATTTGGATGATAATTTGATTTTCAGTAAGACTTGGGATGAGCATCTGTTGTATATCAGAAGAGTTCTAGAGAAATTGAGGAAGGAGAAGTTGTTGATTAATCTGAAGAAATGTAGTTTTGCAAAGGAGTTGGTGTACCTGGGATTTATTGTCTCAGAAGAAGGTCTTAAGATGGACCCAAAAAAAGTAAGGGGTATTAGTGAATGGCCTATGCCAAGGAGTGTCACAGAGGTAAGATCTTTTCATGGTTTGGCATGTTTTTATAGAAAGTTTATCAGGAGTTCAGTAGCATTTGTGCACCCGTAACTAAGACAATGAGAGGGGATAGAAAAGAGCTTAGATGGACTAAAGGAGCAGACAAGAGCTTTGATACATTGAAACAAAAAGTGGTAGAACAACCTATTTTGGCACTTCCAAATTTTAATAAGGTATTTCAGGTAGATTGTGATGCTAGTGGTAGTGGTATAGGAGTTGTTTTGAGCCAAGAAGGTAATCCCATTGCCTATTTTAGTGAGAAGCTTAATGATGCCAAGAAAAAATATTCTGTTTATGATCAGGAGTTTTATGCAATAGTTCAGGCTTTGAAGAAATGGAGACATTATTTGTTGCCAAAGGAGTTTGTTTTATATACTAATCATCAGGCTTTGCAGTATCTTAATAGTCAAGGAAAGTTAAATCAAAGGCACTTAAAATGGGTTGAGTTTTTATAGAGCTATACTTTTATTTTGAAGCATAGGAGTGGGAAGTCCAACAGAGTTGCAGATGCCTTGAGCAGAAGGCAAAATTTGTTGACATAAATGAAGATAGAAGTTGTTGGGTTCGATGAGCTCAAAAGTTTGTATCCTAAAGATCCAAATTTTGCAGAGGCCTGGAAAGCTTGTTTGGAACTTGTTACTTTAGATAGGACAAAATGGTTGGATTTCATTATCTAAGATGGTAGGTTGTTTAGAGGAAGCTAGTTGTGCATTCCAAGGAGTTCCATGAGAGAGAACCTGATTAAGGAGAAGCATAGTGGGGGATTGGCTGGACACTTTGGTCGAGATAAGACCATTGCTATTATTGGTGAAAACTATTATTGGCCACAGTTGCAATAGGATGTGAGGAAATTTGTACAGAGTTGCAGAGTGTGTCAGATGACAAAAGGAACAAGTCAGATTACAGGGTTGTATCAACCATTACCTGTACCGGAGAAGCCATGGGATGATATTAGCATGGATTTTGTTCTTGGTTTACCAAGGACACAGAGAGGACATGATTCTATTTTTGTGGTGGTAGACAGATTCTCAAAAATGACACATTTTATTCCTTGTAAGAAGACTAATGATGCTGTTCATATTGCAGAGTTATTTTTCAGGGAAGTGGTGAGACTACATGGTCTACCAAAAAGCATAGTTTCAGACTGAGATACCAAGTTTGTTGGTTATTTCTGGAGGACATTGTGGAAGAAGTTGAAGATAGACTTGAAGTTTAGTTGTGCACACCATCCACAGACTGATGGACAAACTGAAGTGGTGAATAGGAGTTTGGGTAACCTACTATGATGCTTGGTAGGAGATAAGCTCAAGGGATGGGATTTGATTTTACCATAGGTAGAATTTGCTTACAACAATTCTGTCAATAAGAGTATTGGTAAATCACCATTCCAGATTGTATATGGCAATAGCCCAAGAAATGCTTCTGAGTTAAGGAAGCTGGACAATGGAGAAAAGACAAGTGCTGAAGCTAAAGACTTTGCAGAATATCTGAAGAATTTGCATGAAGCGGTGAGAAAGCATATTAATCAAATGAATATTCAGTACAAGGCTAAGGCAGATCAGAAGAGGAGATATAAGGAATTCCAGGTAGGAGACGAAGTCATGGTTCACCTGAGAAAAGAAAGGTTCCCAATTGAAACATACAATAAGTTGAAAATGAAGAAATTTGGACCATGCAGAATCATGAAGAAGCATGATTCAGGAAATGCATATGAGGTAGAGCTGCCGAGTGGGATCAATATTTCCCCTGTTTTCAACATTGTTGATTTATCAGAATATCATGAAGGTGGAACAGAGGATGGACCAACAGAAGTGTAGTGGAGTATTCTGGCATCTACTTTAATAGAGGAGATAGAAGAGATCTTGGATAGCCGTGTGGGAAGGAGCACTCGAAACAGGCAATATGAAGAATATCTAGTGAAATGGAAAGGAAGGCCTATTGAAGATTCTTCTTGGTTATCTAAGGCAGAGGTTGACCATTTGGGTTTTCCTCGCACAAACACATGAGACGTGATAGGGTCACTTCTCAAATTGCCCTGGGTGTTTGATGTAGGAGCATCCAGAGGCGTAAGAGCAATCTTGCATTACCCAAAAAGAAGTTAATTCAAAACCATTGTAGTTATCATTTATTCCCATAATTAGTGTTTTTGGTTCCATAATATCCAGAATAATAATGTAGGACTTTCAGTTTTTCCAAAACTGCTAAAAATAGCGACCTGCCTATTTAGGAAAGTGTACCTACTATTTTTAGAAAGTTTTAATTTGGGCACGTAATGAAGTAATACCTTTCAGAATGTTACATAATGGAAATATAAGACCTTTGGTGAAGGAATCAGGCAAAGATCATTTGTGAGATGAAAGATATTAAAGTTTTTGTTTTCTGAAAAGCCCCTAAAAATTTATGGAACGAGATATGAGGCACTAAAACTTCTCATAATGTCTTAAAAAGTTGACAGAAATCCATTTATGAATTTTTAGCGTGATAGTTCACATCGCAAGCTTTCCGATGCTTAAAACAGTTCATCAATCGGACACCCGGATCAAAAGTTATGTTTCCCGGAAGTTGACCTACTTTTGGAGGGTGTTGCAAATTTCAAAATTTAGCTGGAGGCCGCCAAAAAGTGCTATTTATGACTATTTTGGGAACCCTGGGCAGTAGTAGAGTCAAGGGGGGCCAGTGTAGAGTCCAGAATAGGGGAGAAAATAGAAACCCTAGCTGATTTGGGGTTACAGAAGGCTAAAGATTCTAAGGTCTTGAGGTTGGGAAAAGCTGTAATGTGTTGCAGCCAGTAGAGGATTCATCCTCTGATTGTAATTGAGCTTCTGTAATGTAATGAGTTGCCCAGTTCAATAAAAGAAAGTTCTATTTGTTGTGTTTAATATTTGTTATTGTGTGTTTTGTGATTTACCCCCTTCATCACATCCAACTCTCATGATCTTGCTATCACATTTACTATGAGCCCATCCTTTTATCCATCCCTTGCACCTAGACTTGGTTTTCCCTTATCATTGGTATCAAGCACAAAGGCTACCTAAATTGTAAATCCATTAGCATTTTCCAAAACATCCCAAAAATAAAATAAAAAATCAAAATATCCCAAAAATCCAAAAAAAATCAAAATATGTCAAAAAAATCCAAAAATCAAATATCCAACGAAAAATCCAAGTAATAAAACCAATCACATCAACCAAAACAATCCACTCCATCAACATTCAATCAAAATCAAATCATCATCATCATCAATTCTTCCTATCAATAATATTCATTCATCCATTTCAATCAATCACTTCTTCCAATCATATCAATCAAATCAATCTAAGCAATGATCTTAAATCCAAGTCACACTAATCCATATCAAGAAAGCTAATTAATCAAGGAACATTATCTAATCAAATCAACAGGTTTTGATCCTAATCTTGTCATGAGCCCAATCAATCATCATCAATCATCATCAATGGGATATAGCATTCCCACATCCTTGTGTTGATCTAGGGATATAGCTTTCACCATAATGACAACACTATCATCATCAATCACACAATCAATCATTGGTTTATGACTTGACAAGGGCAATACCTTGTTTGTTTTACATCCTTTGAGCACACTAAGAACACTTGCTTATGCTTAGATTGAGTGGACACTCTAATCATCACACCATCACTATCATCATTCAAAACAATACAATCATCAAAACAATCAACCCAGCAATAGTAAACATCACAACCAAAGCACATCAAGCCAACCATCAAAACAAATCCTATCAATCATCAACATTAACACTAAAGAAAATCAATTGCAATCAAAACAAATCCAATCACTTCAACAAATCAAAGGTAGCTCAATCCACCACATATCATCTCATCATCAACATTTCATCAATCAATCTCAATCCATAACCCAATCTTTCATCATCATCAATAAAACACAAATCAAAACTACATCTCATTTCCATCGTTAAGTGCCTTGATCCCATGGATACAGGGTATGTAGGTAGTCTGGAGTACGAAGGAAGTGCCCAGATTCAGGCACAGATAATTTTTCCTCTTTCTCCTCTCATCATTTCTTTTATCATCTATCTTCTACATCATCAATAAATAACTTCTTCCAATCAATCTATCATCAAATCAATTCATCAAACCAAATCAATCTAATCATCATTCCTCAAATCATCCCAAGCAATGATCCAAGTGCAAGTCAATCCTTAAAGCTATACCAATCAAGTTAATCAATCAAATCAAGTTATCCAAATGCAATCAATGGTCTTGATCCTAGCCTTGTTGTAAGCCTAATCAATCAATCAATCAACCAACCAAATCAGCAAACAACCTTGTGTTGATCTAGGGATATAGCTTTCCCCGCAATGACAACACTCTCAAATATCATCATCAAACAATTAATCATTGGTTTACAGCTTGATAGGGGCAATACCTTGTTTGTTTTTGAAAAATTTGTGCATGCTTGCTTGCTTTCTTGTGTGTGTTATCATTTTATCTTGCATTTGTATCAAATCCTTATCATTTCTAGCTAATATTCATATCTTGTGTATGTTGGAATAGCTTTTTGTATTATCCTTTGCATCTAAGGTCATATCATACCTTTTGTGCATTAGGACTTTAATGCTCTAAGTTTTCTTCCTCATACTTTAGACAAGGTTGTATTACGCTAGGGCACAAGACACATCGTCACCCTGGTCCTTATACCTTGGTGCATAATGTCTAGTGCTATATCAAACATCATGGTTGCTCACCTTCCATTGCAGCATAACGCATCATCCATTTCTTCTATCTATCCCCTTATCTTTCTTTCTTAGCCAATCCCTTTCATTTCGAGAGCCTACCCGTGTTTGTCCAACCCGCCTATCCTCTCGAGGGGGCATCATCAGCCCATTTTATCATTATCTTTTTTATCATCCTATCCTTTCTATCCTCATCATATCCTTTCCATGATCCTTTCCTTTTCCTCTATCCATACCTTATCTTATTTGAAATGATGTTACTTGACGTAAATCTTATCATCTCAAACATCATCTCAAAGAGGGGCAAAATGTAGACACCCAAAATTGTCCCAAATTTGTCCATGTCTTGCAACACCTATTTAAAAATATTACTTAGACATCATTTAGCATTTTGTCCTAAACCCACTCTTAATCCCATTAATTAAATAAATTTTATTTATTTAATTAAAATCCCATCTTAATCCCACTTATCCCATTAAGCCAATTAATTAAATAAATTTTATTTATTTAATTAATATCCCAAGCATATCCTAATCCCACTTAGCCAATTAATTAAATAAATTTTATTTATTTAATTAATTTCACATGCATAATCCCACTTTTCAATTAGTTAAATAAATTTTATTTATTTAATTAATTTCCACATCATATCTTATCCCATCCTATTCATCTTTCAAATTAATTAAATAAATTTTATTTATTTAATTAATTTTCCAACTCATATCCCAACTAATTCAAATATTTTATTGGAATTAAGTCCTCACCTTTCACCACAGTCCAACATTTGTCCATTCAATCATGTGTTATAGTACAACTTTTATTTAAAATCCTTCGCATGTACAACTAATGGGACCTAATTTTAGTATTTGTGTACATGGTCACACATGAGCCCTATCCTCCTTTGTACACGTGTCAAATGACAACTCCCTTGAAGAGTGGGATAACTGAATCAATCCTAGCCATCCATATCAACATGTAGCCTTTCAATCTCAACCATCCATTTGAACCAAGCCAAGCCTATAAATCAAGCCATCTACAAGCCATTCGAAGAGGCATCTATTCTTTAAGTATCCTCATTCTGTCAAAATCACTCTTGAATCTTCTCATTCATCTCCATCTATCATCTTTATCTTATCGTTATGCTGCAGAAGTGAGCACCCAAAATTCCTCCAACAATCATCCTTCAAAATCTGGCATGCTCATGCGAGGTGGAGAAGAGCAATGGAGATAAATCGAGCATAGCATAGAGATCGGTTTACATTTACATTTGTTATTTTGATTTTCATGTTGTCTTGTGCTTCATTGTGCATTGTTAGGGTTTTATCATTGTTGTTTATTCATTTACCCTATTTACAATTTTACCCTAACTACACCTTACTCAGAATACTTCCCATACTTAGCCATTTTGGGCTTCTAGACCCAAACACTTTATGCCTTGTTGCCAACTCAAGATTGTCTACTGGAGTAGTCTCTTTATCATGCTGATGGATCCTCTTGACCTTGTTGCCATCAATGACAACACACATATTATCTCTAGAGCAGTGTCTCTTGCCAACAAATCATTCATCTCAAATGCACTTGAAAGTTGGACTTTTAACTCACTAAGCATACACTTGGTGTTACTGAAAACAAAATGTTATCCGCATACAAGGTAACAATTAGTATATGATCATCAATACATCTAATGTCAACATAGTGATCCTCTTCGCTTCTCAGAAAACCCAATTTCAACATAAAAGAATAAAATTTTTGATACCATATCTAGGGTGATTATTTCAAACCATAAAGAGACCATTTTAATTTGCAAACTAAGTTTTCTTTCCCTTTTACCTTAAAACCTTTAGGCTATTGCATATAATTTTCCTCTTGCAAATCTCTATGCAAAAATACAGTTTTAACATCCATTTGCTCAATTTCAAATTTATAAGTAGTAGTTATGGATAAAATAAATCTAATAAAAGATAATTTAGCAATAGGAGAGAATAGTTTAGAAAATTCAATCCCCTCTCTTTGGGAGTAGCCCTTGGCTACCAATATAGCCTTGTACTTTTCTAATGAATTATTTTCTCTAAATTTCTTCTTGTATACCCACCTACATCCAATGGCATTCCTTACTTTGGACAAATAAACAAGATCCTAGATATCACAAGAGTCTAAAGCCATCATCTCCTCCTACATGGATAGTTGCCAAGACTCACTATCATCTACAAGAATAGCTTCCATGTAGGATCTAGGTTAATTGTCAGTCCTTAATAAAGAAAATACACAATGGAGACTTGGTGGGCTATACCTATCAACTGGATTTCATTTTATTATGGATCTTCTCAAGGGTGGAGTAAAGGATTCTTCCTCTTGTTATTCTACATGTTCAACCTCTTCTGTAATCTCAGTCAATCCACTTGAACCCTCTTCTTCCTCTCCATACTCAAACCCATCATTTTTTCTTCCTTATATGCATCTTCTTGCTTCAAATCAAAATGCACTATCTTTTTCCCTTCTTTATCTTTTGGCTGTTCAGGATTAGAAATACTTCTAAGTTCCCTAAAAATCACATCTTTGTTCACACTTCATAAGGTGTTGAATCAAGAGCCTTGCAAGGAGATTTGTTGATCAAGTAACAAGTGGTACACACAACTTCTTCCCAAAATCATTTATCCATGTGGTGACCCTTCTAGTGCTTATGATCATTTTCTTACTATTTCTTGTTTTCTCTATTTGATGATCCTCTTTTTTCTTTACTTTATAACTTATCTTATCTCACCTTTATTTGAAACTTTACCTTTCACATCTCTTTCTTTCCTATCTCTTGCTTCCTTTCTCCATCACTACTCATTTTTTTCTTTGCCTTTATCTTAATCTTCTCCTTTTATTCCTCTTGGCGCACCTCTATTTTCTCCATTTGGTTGCATCCACTTGTTACTAGAATTTATTCCTTATATTTTCTCTTCTTATCCATCCTACATATAATCTTCATTCTCATGTCTCTTTCCTATCTCTCTCTTCTTTTATCTATCTTTTCTATCGTAATTTGTTTTTATACCACCTAGAGGCATCATATCATAATTTATACTCTTTGATAACTTTAGGACATGACCCACATATTTCCCTCATGTTTTTTTTTCCTTTGATCACCTTTTGGGGCATGACCTATACATTCTCCTCTTTATTATCTTCATCATTTTTATCACTTGGGGGCATGGACCAATTTTACCCTTTATGTTCCTTATCCTATCATGTCACTTGAGAGAATGACCCACATGTTCCCCTAATGGCCCCTTTTCCTCCTCTCATCATGACTTAAGGGCATGAATTAAATGTTCTCACTCCTTCTTCTACTCCTCTTATCCTATCTATAAAATTTTAGCAATTTTCTTTTCTCCCCTTAATCAATTTAGCTTAAATTGATTGTCTCTTTATATGATTTCTCATCACCAATCAATTTAAGGGGGGAATGTCCTATATCTCTCACCCACTCTTTTCCATCACTATGATGATAGTTGAACCAATAATAGCTCAATCCATACCTATCTGTTTATCCAATTAGATGGTTACCATATAACTATTTCCAACATCATCTTTTCACCTTTTTACACTTTTTTTACTTTTGGCCTTATTTGGGTTGGCAACTACATATTTCCAACATTTGGGGTAGCAACCCCATATAACTAATATTTGGGGTAGCAACCACATATAGCCAAGGGTGGAAATCACATAGCCATTATCATGAGTAGTTATCATTTTACCTTTTTGATCATTATCATCAATACCTTTACTTTTGGCCTGGCCTAGCCTTATCTTGGGTGGATACCGTACAACCCTCATCATCATGACCTTTATCTAGTTTCTACTTTCAAGGGATTCATCCAATATTTAGTATCTAGTTTGTAATCTAAATTTCACCTTTTCCAAGGTGCTTCTTCATGAATCTAGTTGATCTCCTCTCCTTTTCTCTAGATCCCCTTGGATCCCTTCCTCATAGAATGGAAATGTTTGCCTTTTAACTCTTGTACCGTTAATTGATAAATTTTTTTTCTTTCTTATGCTTAGATGATGTGTTTTCATTTATTTCCACAATGCACCATTATATGTATCTTTCCATGATTAATATATTGATGTGTTTCTATTTTTTAGGATTACGTGTTCTATTCATCTTGAAAATACCAAGTCTTGTAAATTTTATTTAATTATGAAAATGATGAATAATGTATGATCTCTAAACATCATGGAGTGGGAAAAGTGGGATTCCAATGTGAGGGAGGGAACATTATTTATTTATTATTTATTCTCCAAGATACTTGGGATATTGTGTAAGAAGGCATTGAATAGGGATGTTACATTGAAAAGGTCAAAATTGGGAGTTATAGAGCATCTTCTTGATTTGGATGTTGTGACAACATTGATTACCCTCATTTAGCACCTAGATTTGGGAAATTGGTCAATTTAACCATTATGATGGAATCTTTTGTTGAACACACTAGGATACTGAGAGGGGGAGGGGGGTGAATTAGTATCTAAACAAACTTCAATATCTCTAAAGCAGATTAAAACTTAAGCATTACAACATCAATATAAACATGAAAGATCAACACAAGACACATTAACACATAACACCAGATATATGTGGAAAACCCAAGAAGGGAAAAACCATGGTGAGGATTAACTCACAATATATGAAGCTAAAAAATCACAACTTTGTTTTAGGGCTACAACCCAAGGAATCTACTACTCCCTGCTGACTTTGGTTTAGGGCTACAACCCAAGGAAGCTACTACTCCTTGAAGAAAGGTTTTAGGGTCACTCCCAAGGAAGCTACAACTCCCTGGTAACTTTGTTTTAGGGATACAACCCAAGGAATACACTACTCCCTGAACTAAGAATGAACTCAAAAAAGATTACAGTATGGCAATCGTTCTACTCTCTAAAAATTGACATTGAAGCTCACACCTTTGATGATTGCAATTCCTTTTTCTTATGATGATTGGATCAATCAAGAAAACTCTTCACTTCCATCCTATCACAAAAATGTCTTCAAGATGGATCAGGATAGTCTTTAACACTTTTGCTCTTTCTCCTTCAGTCGAACATCACAATGCATATGATTTTCATATTTTACTCTTTACACTTTTATACTTTCATTTTCATAATCATACCTCACCTAGATCAACTAGGTTTACAATTTATACATGACATTACATTGATTTCATTACATGTCGGCCAACACAACAAGAATATTACATTTTACAAGTTGGCCAGAGATTACACAACATGAAACATGCATAGGGTAGGCCCTATCATAAACTACATGCTACTCCAAAAAGAAACACACACCTTACAGATCCCAATACATGTTTAGTCTAGTCCTAATCATCCTTCACATCATCATTCTTCAAGGAATAGCATCCGTATGCTACACAAATTTGAATTAGGTCGTCCTTAAGCAAGAAAACATGAAACATGTAGTACATCAGTCTTCAAAATCTTGGTGGTACTCATGAATGCTTAAACATTGCTTGTTCTTCTTCCAAATGAGTTGAAAAGACCTATACATCATCTCCAAACATTACTTAAACTTTGCACAACAAGAAATTAGTGGTGCATACCTTCAACATTCTTTAGTCAGCCAGATAGAGGCATAACTTGGCAATATCATCATTCTAGACCTCAACCAGTTCTAGAGAGAGTAGAAAAACACTTTACGAAGCAAAAATAAACAACATAAGATCATTGGGACCATCTTACATAAGTCAATGTATCATTCCAAGCCACAAAAAGTTGGCACACATCATCAACACATACTCTGGGAATAGCTAGGCATCCAAAACTATCTGTATCACAACTGTCAATTGAAAACTAAGCTTGCAGACCTTCAAAACATCTGAAACTCATGTGGATGCACTCATACACTGCCATGAACATATCCCCAAAACCACATAGCCATATCTATTACCATGGAGGAATGCAGAGCATTCCAAACAGTCTTTATCATTAGTTGATTCTGCCAGAGCATAGACTAGAACTCTGTCTTTCATAACTTTCACTGTAGAGGGACAAATGATCTAAAAATTTGGATTTAGAAACTTTACATCATTCTTAACTTAACCTTTGAATCACATGACCATATATTCAAATGCAGAGAAATATGGAACATTTTACCAGATAGTCTTTTTAGGCAATTCTCTGCAGTAGAAACCTTTACCAACTTTCGGAGGCCAAAACCTTCATATAACATCATATACATCCTTAGGAACAATAAGAAGGTGTTGGAATTAGGTCAAACAACTGAGAGGGGGGGTGAATTAGTTGTCCACAACTTTAACCTTTTCTACTTTTAATCTTCTTTCACAACTTACAAACAAATTAATGATGTAAACATTAAAGCATGAATTAACAATACACGAGCAGAAACAAAATGAACACACATGACACCAAAATTTTTACATGGAAACCCAGTTAAGGGAAAACCATGGTGGGGGTTAACCCACAAGATTCGTACCCTATTAAAAGTACTTAAAAGAAATGGGAAGGCACTTGCCTTCGAGTGCACTGCCTAGAGCTCACTGCTCAAAGAGGCTCACTGCCTACAAGAGGCTCATTGCCTACAAGCTTTTATGTTTGATACAAAAAAATGAACTAAGAAATAGCATCTTATTCATGCCTAGTTTAGTCCCATTGAAAGCTCACAAAACTTCTATTCTGCCCCATACACTTCTTCACTAACTCTTCATCCTTTACTGCTCTTATTCTTCTGCTTCTCTTCTTCTCTGCTCTGCCTCTGTACCTTTCTTAGGATTTTATCATTTTTGCACAAGGACAACATTCCACAACTCATCCACAAATATTTATATGCTTCATCAACCTTGGAATGAACATCAAGGTCATCTTGACTCAATACAGATCACTGTACTATTGGCCAAACATAGTTGGGACTTGAATCTTATTCAATCAATATGCTATGCTCCAAAGAATTGCTCTTAGATCATCCGCAATATGCTTGAATCATCCGGTCGGCCAAGACTGGGAAGAACAACAACACCAAGGAAGAAATCTTCAGCAACAAGCTCAATCTTGAATGCGAACCTCCAACATAGCATGCACACAATCCAGATACCTCCATAAGTACATTGAATTCAACAATAACATCTGCACTACCCCAAATCATTAGAATCACTTACATCTTCATCCGGTACCTCAAGAACATTGTCTACCATGACTGTCACACTAGAAAGATTGCTTGTGGACCTCCAAACCATGAACCATTTGAGTTGAGGATACACATTGACTTTCCAAACATGCCTCTAGATCCGCAGATCATAAGTTTTCATTGCGGAGCAATCCAGACCAATTTCTTGTCACTCTGTCTCTTTTAAACATAGCAAAACCCAGTTCTACTTAGATGGCCATAGCTTCTTCAAATCTTCATGTGGACCTCTCAAATCTTAACTGGAGCTACTTCAGACAATCCTCTACATAGCTATATGGTTTGTGTACTTTGATTTTCATTCCTCTAGAAATGCGGAGTAATCTACTTCATTGATCTACACTGTTTCCCCTATTTCTGACAAAGGGATATGTTGACATCAATGACAACACATCATAGACACATATTTGCAACATAAGGATCATACAACATGCTTGAGCTCATCAGCAACATCTTTCCATTCTCAACAAAGCTTAATGTATCCTCATTAATCTTAGTGATTCTAATTCCCATATTAATATTTCATCATTCATCATCTTTGTGCTTCTAATTTCCATCTTAATATTTCATCATTCATCATCTTTGTTGACCATAAGCATGCTCAAAACAACCTGACTTAACACTGATTAAGGCATGACATCCAACTGGTGGTACCTGCCTAGGCTTTAGGGTTTTGAGTTGATTTCGTAAGCACATTCCCTATTTTCTTGAAAACCCTATGTCTTATGGTCAAGTTTCACTTTATCTTCTATTTCGTTGTTGATCACTTAGCCTAGGTTCCCCAATCAATTAAGTTGTAACCCTATGTCTTTAATGTAATGAGTTGACTGGCCCCTAGTCTAAAGTTACCTTTTATAACCCATTAAGGTCATGTGTACACAAAGTTCTAAGTCTTATGTCTGAAGGTGCCACTTGATAGGATATCGCGATCCCATACACTACCGAAGCTGATGTCATGTCTGCACCACGGGGCTATGAGATAAAGACAAGTGTTAATGATATCACAACTTACATCCATAATATCAACTATTCTTTTGAATGAAGAAGATGGTGCCAAGTGTTGAAGGATTGAATGAAGTAATGGAGTTACAGGTATTAAAGATCAGATGGTAGCGCATCCTCGCAGGAGAATCTTGTTAGTAGGAAAGATTCTTTGTGCTACTACAAGATGGTGACACGTAGCCAGTTCTTGGAGAAAAGAAAAGGGCTTGTGTAATGGAAATCCACGTGGAAGCTTTAGCGCGCACCCACGGAGCTAGATGGAGATGGCCCACCTTCTACTGCATGACAATGATATGGTGCCACATGGCCACATAAGACAAAAAAGTTGAAAAGTTAGCAAAAGGGGCACATCTAAGATGGAATAATCTGATTGGTTGAAGACTTTTCATGTAAAGGCTTGGATTTTAAAATCTAGCAATTGATTCTGAGCTGTCGATTTCATAGTATGAAGACCATATCAATAGTGGAAATTAAAGCTCAATGCCCCACAATTGATAGTGAGCCTGATTAGTATGATCAAATAAATAATGCAAAATATGCTAGAATATGATAAGTCAAGCCTTGAAGTGTAGTGATTTAATAAGTTGGGAGCCTTATAGTGATTCTAGAGTCCTAAGGTCAGAATTGAACCAATCAAATGAACAACACTTCATGATTTTCAAGGAGGAGAACAAGTAAATTTCAACGGACTAGATTGACTTGAAAAAACGTATTACCAGTAGGAGCCAATCAAGATGAAAAATGCAAATTCCCAAGTTGCAAATATTAAAAAATGTAATTAAAACTTTTGGTAGCAGAAAGTCTTGGCTGCCATAATTTGTTTCTCTTTATAAGGGAACTAGTGGCATTGTAAAAAAATGGGGGATTCTGGGGTTTGGATACAAGATATCCACATTTTTGGAAAATTACTTTCAGTAGGAGGAGGTGATTGGAATTGGGTTGCAGAGACATATTTTTCTTTGTAGATGAATAAATTTCTAAATGACATTGTTCTTTCCAGATTGAGTTATATGAGAAACACTTGGTGTGTGTGTTATCTATGATTGTCTCCTTGGGTATGATCATTTTTCTCTTGAGTGAAGTTGCTAAGGGTTTCTAATTTCATCAATATACATTTTCTATATTGTATGTCTGGTTTGTTGCCTCTATTCAAGGAATGGATTAAATTGCTTTGGATTAGGTATAAGGGGAAATGTGTTGTGTCGAGGGATTAGTAAAGAAGAGTCATAGGTAATACCTTTTCATGGACATATTAATGTAAGGCAATAATACTATTATTTTGGGTCCTCTAGATATGAAGTTTTGTTGTCATAAGGAAGCATTTACATTATTGGATTTGACTCTGTTGCCCTAATAAAGCACTAATCTAGAGAGAATTTGCCCCAGGGTCTGGAGGAAATCTAATAATTTAAAGAAAAATCATTCAAATCATTTTATTTTTGTGTTTTTTTTAGTCTAGGTCTTGCATGTTCTCCGATTTCAACTGTGAAGATAAATCAGGAGTATTGCCATTCTGATTTTAGTCTTACACATCTTGATTTGTATACATGAGAACATATTTGCCTGGTTGTAATAAAGAATATATTTGATGATGTTGTGATAAGGGATACCCCCCTAGGTTTGGTAGAGCCTGAAGTGTAGGGGAGATAGGTGAAAAAACAATGTCCCACTCTATTGGCCAAGTCTCTTCTTGAAATCTGAGCATAAGAAGTGGCAAACCTTTAGGATTCAATGCATGCATATTTGATAACCAACACCAACCATGAAGATCATGAGCATCTCACTACTTAGTGGACCACAAGCATGCTCAAAAAAACTTGACTTGACACTAATCAGGGCATGACATCCAAAAATGAACATTGAAGCAACCCACTATGAACATCAAGAGCATCACTGAATATCAGCAACCATGAACATCGGTATCATTACTGCACCTCTATGATTATATTGGCATATCATCATCACAAATTAAGTGTTGACCTTACTCTATGTGTTGACATCAATGACAACACATATTCCCAACAATCTCCTCCTTTTTCATTGATGGCAACACATACTCCCCCTTATATGTACATTTATCTCTCTCCCTCTTTGACATCAAGGACAAAGGGCAACTACTTCATCCCCTTAGGGCACAACTCTCTTCCTAAGGTACACATTTTATCTCTCTCCCCTTTCTTCAAGGCTCCCTCTTTTAGCAACCACAACTACTTGCTCACCCTGAGAGGTAGCCGCCATCAGTCTAGGAAAAAGATATAGCATGAACTTCCCCTAGACAGATGCACCACTATGCATCTAGTAAGAAGAAAGAGGGGCAATTACCCCTAAACTCTATCAGAGATCTTCAAAAGTATCCTTTGCAAGAGCTTTTGTGAAAATATTTACAATCTGATCCTTTGTTGGAACATATTCCAACTTTACTTCCTTATATGCAACCTTCTCTCTCAAAAAGTGATACTTGAATGCTATATGCTTGGTTCTAGAATACATCACTGGATTCTTAGAAATATTGATAGACACAAAATAGGAATAGGCTCATCATACAATATGCTGATATCCTTCAGGGTTTGCTTCATCCACAACACTTGTGTACAAAAGGATACTGCTGCAATATACTCTACCTCTACAATTGATAGGGACACTGAATCTTGCTTCTTTATCTGCCATGAGACTAATCTACTTCCAAGAAAGAAAGCACCACCACTTTTACTTCTTCTATCATCAACACAACCATCCAAATCAACATCAATGTAGGTGCTTAGATCAAAGTCATTGCCTCTTGGGTACCATAAGCCATTAGCTAAAGTTCCTTTCAAGTATCTGAATATAGTTTTCACTACCTTCTCATGTGTTTGCTTGGGATTAGCTTGATATCTGGAAAGCACACATACTGAATGTAAAATATTAGGTCTAGAAGCAGTCAAGTAAAACAATCCTCTAGTCATAGATTTATAGGAAGTCTAATCAACCTCTAGAGACTCATCATTCTTTCTCAAGTGACATCCAGTGACCATAGAGTACTCATTGGTTTAGAGTCCTCCATACCAAATTTCTTCAACATCTCTTTGACATACTTAGCTTGAGAAATAAAGATACCATCATCTAACTAAACAATTTGAAGTCCAAGGAAGAAAGACATCTCACCAATCATAGACATCTCAAACTCTTTTTGCATCTCCTCTACAAACCTCTTACACATATCATCATCTCTGGTGCAAAAGCACCTAGGAAATCATGTTTTCTTTTGTAATAAGGTCCATTGACCAATGCATGTCATTTTAGTTTGTATCTAGGTTTATTTTGTAAGTCCCAAGTGACTTAGGTCACATTGGTCTAATTGTTAGTCTCAAGACAATTGGACTCCCAGCCGCTTGGAATCGGTTGGTTTTCTCCCAGCCACTTTGAATCAGTTGGTTTTCTCCCAGCCGCTTGGTTTTCCTCAAGGCGAGTTTATAAACCCAGAGAAATAAACCAAATGAGTAGATAGTAATCAGATCGAAGAGAGGAGGTTGAGTGTGATTGAGTATTGTTCTAAGGAGAAATAAAGATATTCTGTTTCATCAATTTGATTTTCATTCTCTGTAATTGCAAATTTGTATAGCTGTAGATTTCTATTCTTTCTATGCTTTTCATTGTTGTCGTATGTCATCGTGAAGCATTCCACTAGTAAGATTTTGGTCAAAATCAGTGGAATGGCTTCGTTGTATGAATATTTGTTTTGTTTCTTGTTTTGTTTTTCCTGTTTGGTGGTGTAGAGGATCCAGACAGCGTGAGTTGCATAGTAGGTTGACCTAGCATCTCCATGTGCTAGGGTTCAGGAGAAGGTAAACTGTGCATTAGTGTATCGGCATAGCAAACCCTAAGGTGGCTGATAGTAATTGTCATGCTGACGAAAGAAGGTCAAAGTTGACATCGGGGTGATCGGCGTATCGACAGCTCTGAAGTAAGTCCCACCGACGGAACAAGTCTTGTCGAGGGTGTTGGTTCATCGACACATCGGCCAAAGATTGCAAGTGTTCACCAACAGAATAACTCTCACCGAAGGTAAATGCCATCGGCGCATCAGGAGATAAGTTAATAGATTCGCTAATGGGAAGGGTCTTACTGATAAGGTCACAACTAATTGGCATGTTAACCGTCACGGTTAAGATGAGAGGGACTTAACTGCTATCAGGACATCAATAGGAGGATGGAAGACTTGGTCAATAGAAGATGTCTCACCGAAGTTAAATTCAGTTGAGCTATCAGTGTGAGTTTGGTCATGAAGAGACTTAGGAAAGTATTTTTGATGGTGATTGTCCAGCCAATGGTGACAGATCGGAGGCTCATTTATTAGTCTTTCCGATTGTAAGGAAATAGTGACCTGTTTGCATTTCCCGCTATGCGCTCCCCATCATATTGGTATCAGAGCTTGAAAAGATTTGGGCGGCAAGTCGAATTGAGTATTTGCAGGAGTGTTGGCATTTGGGTGCTATCTATGAATAGTGTATGTCAGACAGAGAGAGTGAGATAGAGGCGGAGAGGATGCCTCCTAAAAGTATGTCACAGGACACCATCAAGGCGTTAATCGAGGAGATGCTTGAATCCAAGTTGGGAGAGTTCAAGCAGTCTGAAAGCAAAGATAGGGAAGATGAAAGTGACAGTGATGAAGGTGATACAGAAATTGATGAAACCAATAAAAAGACAGAGGAGATACCAGCAAACTAGAGGGCATTTGTAAATGCATTGAAGTCAGTCAATAGGGACACCATAGATGGGTTACCTATGTATAGTGGAAGTATGGAAGTTGAAGAGGTGATTGATTGGATTGAGGCATTGAACAATCACTTTGAATACAAAGAAATCCCTGATGATAAGAGGGTTAAGTTGGCAAAGGCAAGATTGAAGGGATCTACTCTTGCATGGTGTAATTATGAGCAAGGAGAGAGAGTCAAGGAGGGGAAGAATTTGATAACCTCTTGGGAAAGGATGAAGACCAAAATCAAGGCACAATTCTTATCTCTAGACTATAACGTGTAGATGTATAAGAAATTGCAAAACCTCAAATACAGAGACCTTGATGTGAATGCATACACACAAGAGTTTCATAAACTCAGTCTCAGATCAAAGAGACAAGAAGAAGAGTCAAAGAAGGTGGCTAGGTATTTGAATGGCCTAAGGATGAACATCCAAGATGAGATCAGCATCTTAGCACTAGAAACAGTGAACAAGTGTTTCCAAATGGCCTTAAGGGATGAAGAGAAGATAAAGAAGAAGAGTGAGCAGAATAATAGAGGTAGAGGTAGTTTTGGAGGAAGAAGTCCTAACCAGAGGCCTAGTGGTGAGTCTAGTCAAGAAGAGCAAGTTGGAGACTCCAGTAGTAGAGGAGGCTACCAAGGAAGAAGGCCTAATGGAAGAGGTGGGACAAGTGGATCAGGTAGAGGATCAAAATTCTCCAATATGAGATGTTATAACTGCAATCAGATAGGGCACCTGACATACAAGTGTCCAGAGAAGGCCTCAACTTCTCATGGTGGTGAGAAGAGAACCACTTTGATTCAAGAAGTTGCAAGGAGTGCGACATCTCCTGAAGTGAATCTAGCATCAGAAATGGGAGAAAATTTGATGATCAAGAGGACAGTACTCAAGGAACCAGTGCAGACTGAACCATCTCAAAGAAGGGCTTTGTTTAGAATCAACTGCAAGATCCAAGGTAAGGTTTGTAAAGTTATTATTGACTCTAGTTCTACTAATAATATTATATCTTTGGAAGTAGTGAATAAGTTGAATCTAGAAAAGATACCCCATAGCAGTCCATATAAAGTTAGTTGGTTGCATAAGGGGCAACACATACTCATCAATGAACAGGCATGGGTAGAATTCAGTATTGGGGGGTATAGAGACAAAATCTTGTGTGACATCCTTCTAATGGATGCTTGCCATCTTTTGTTAGGCAGACCATGGCAGTTTGACAAAAAGGCTCATCATGATGGAGAAAAGAATGCTTACTCATTCCAAAAGGATGGTGTGACTTATAGGATACAGTCATTGGTAGAAGAGGATCCACAACATGTAGGGTCTAGTGTAATGATGGTAGGAGAGAAAGAATTCATGGACACACTAAAGGAAGGTGATGGAGTAGGTTTTGCTTTGATTATGAAGCCTAAGGGGGAAAAGAAGGAAAGTGTGAGAGATGTAGGACCTAAGGAGGTCAGCGATTTGATTGAGAGTTACAAAGAGTGGTTGCAAAAGATATACTTGATTCCCTACCACCTGTCAGAGACATTAGCCATCAGATAGATCTCATACTAGGAGCAGTACTTCCTAATAAGGCAACATATAAAATGACCCCTCAGCAGAATGAAGAGATAGCAAATCAGATTCAAGAACTCCTAAACAAAGGGCTGATAAGCAAGAGCCTTAGCCCATGTGCAGTACCTACTATTTTAGCCCCACAGAAAGATGGGAAATGGAGACTCTGTACTGATTCTAGGGCAATAAATAGGATAACCATCAGGTATCATTTTCCTATTCCTCGAATAGAAGATCTAATGGATTGTTTGGGAGGTGCTACTTATTTCTCTAAGATAGACTTGAAGAGTGGGTACCATCAGATATGATAAGAGAAGGGGATGAGTGGAAGATAACTTTCAAAACCAATGAAGGGTTGTATGAGTGGCTTGTGATGCCATTTGGTCTTTCAAACACCCCTAGCACTTTTATGACACTGATGAATGAGGTGTTGCAGGAATTCATAGGGAAATTTGTGGTAGTCTACCTTGATGATATCTTGGTGTTCAGTAAGAGCAAGGAAGAACACTTGGAACATTTGGAGATAGTCCTGAAGAGGTTGCAAGATCAGAAGTTACTGATAAACTTGGAAAAGTGTGACTTCATGAAACAAGAATTGGTGTACCTAGGTTTTGTCATCTCTAAGGGTGATTTGAAAATGGATCTTTCCAAGGTAGAGGCTATTTTGAATTGGCCTACACCTTGTACAATAGGAGAGGTCAGAAGTTTCCATGGCTTGGCCACATTTTACAGAAAATTTATTAAGAATTATAGTGATATTTGTGCACCTATGTTAGAGACCATCAAGGGTGGAGGCAAGATGAAGTTTGTGTGGACAAAAGAGGCAGATCAGAGTTTTGAAAGTTTGAAATAGAAAGGTGCCAAGTATCCTGTCTTAGTACTTCCTGATTTCAATAGGGTTTTCACAATTGAATGTGATGCAAGTGGGCTGGCCATAGGAGCAATGTTGAGCCAAGAAGGCAGACCAGTAGCCTTCTTCAATGAAAACTTAAATCAAGTCAAAAGGAAGTACTCCTCTTATGATTTAGAGTTGTATACTATGGTACAAGCTCTAAAAAAATGGAGGCACTACTTGCTTCCTAAAGAATTTATTGTATACACTAACAATCATGCTCTTAGTTTTTTGAATGGATAGGAAAAGCTTAGCCATAGACACATGAAATGGGTGGAAAGTCTTCAAGCATACACCTTCATCATCAAGCATAAGAAAGGAATAACCAATAAGGTTGTTGATGCTTTAAGCAGAAGGGTGTTGACGGTGCAAGAAGTGCAGCTACAAGGCATGGGTGTTGAGGAACTCAAAGGGTTGTATGAAAAGGACCACGATTTCAAGGAGATTTACAAGGTATGCAGTGAGTTTGCCAATGCTTTCCACAGTGAATTTTTAGATTATACATTGCAGGATGGACTTTTGTTTAAAGGGAGTCAACTATGTATCCCTAAGTGTTCAATGATGGATAATATAGTGAAGGAGAAACATAGTGGTGGTTTAGGAGGACATTTTGGGCTCAATAAGACCTTAGATCTTGTAAGAAGGTTTTACTTTTGCTTGAGGATGCAATCTGATATCAGAAGGTTTGTTGAGAGTTGTATGATTTGCCAAAAAGCAAAGGGGGTCTCAACCAATGTAGGACTATACCAACCTTTGCCCATACCAAACAGACCTTGGGAAAGTTTGAGTATGGATTTTATGATGGGATTGCCCAAGACAAGGATAGGTTATGACAATGTGTTTGTTGTGGTAGACAGGTTCAACAAGATGGCTGACTTTATTCCTTGTAAGACCACCAATGATGCTAGTTACATTGCATGATTGTTCTTTAAAGAAATTGTCAGGATTCATGGGTTACCTTTGAGTATTGTATCTAATAGAGACAACAAATTTGTAGGACATTTCTGGAGAACCTTGTGGAAAAGATTGGGTACAAATTTGTCTTTTAGTTTAGCCTATCATTCTTATACTGATGGTCAAACTGAGATTGTGAATAGGTCATTAGGTAATCTGCTGAGATGTTTGACAAGAGAACATGGTAGTAGTTGGGATGTGGTACTCCCACAAGCAGAGTATGCCTATAATGATTCTACAAACTAAAGTACTGGTCTAAGTCCTTTTGAAGCTGTCTATGGTAGTCATCCTAGATGAATTTTTGAATTGCAAGATGTTCAAGGGTTGGACAAAAGGAGTGGACATGTTGATACATTTGTAGAGGCTATGAAAGAAATCCATCAACAAGTCATAGATACTCTACACCAGAACAGTCAAAAGATCAAGGCTAGAGTGGATCAAAGAAGAAGGGATGTGTAGTACCAAATAGGAGATATGGTCATGGTTCATCTCAACAAGAACATACCACCACAGGAAAACACAACAAGTTGATGATGCAAAAAATTGGACCTTGTCAGATTTTGGCAAAATATGGTTCTAATGCTTACAAAATTGAACTCCCTGATGATATTGCTATTTCACCTATATTCAATGTTACTGATCTGACATTATATAAGAGTCCTGATATAGGAGAAGGTATAGTAGATTCTGTCCAAGAAAATGCAAAGTGGGTGCAGTGTTTACCACCTAAGAAACCACCGAAGATGGAGTGCATCTTGGATAGCAAGACAACCAAGAAGACAAGAAATCAGACCTATTTTGAGCACTTAGTCAAATAGCAAGGACTTCCAGACTTAGAGGCCACATGGATGCTGGAAGAAGACATCAAAAAGTAGGGTGGTGATTTGCAGCAGTTAGTCTCTAAGAGGACTTGAGACAACTTTCACCCAGGGAGTATGGTGCAGGAGCACCTAGGAAATCCTGTTTTCTTTTGTAATAAGGTCCATTGACCAATGCATGTCATTTCAATTTGTATCTAGGTTTATTTTGTAAGTCCCAAGTGACTTAGGTCACATTGGTCTAATTGTTAGTCTCAAGACGGTTGGTCTCCTAGCTGCTTGGAATCGGTTGGTTTTCTCCCAGCCACTTGGAATCGGTTGGTTTTCCTCAGGGCAAGTTTATAAACCCAGAGGAATAAACCAAATGAGTAGATAGTAATTAGATTGAAGAGAGGAGGTTGAGTGTGATTGAGTATTGTTCTAAGGATAAATAAAGATATTCTATTCCGTCAATTTGATTTCCGTTCTCTGTAATTGCAAATTTGTATAGCTGTAGATTTTTGTTCTTTCTGTACTTTTCATTATTACCATATGTCATCGTGAAGCATTCCACTGGTAAGATTTTGGTCAAAATTAGTGGAATGGCTTCGTTGTATGAATATTTGTTTTTATTCTTATTTTCTTTTTCCTATACGGCAGTGCAGAGGATCCAGACAGCGCGAGTTGCATAGTAGGTTGACCTAGCATCTCCATGTGCTAGGGTTTGGGAGAAGGTAAATTGTGCATCAGTGTATTGGCATAGCAAACCCTAAGGTGGCCGACAATAATTATCATGCCAACGAAAGAAGGTCAAAGTTGACATTGGGGTGATCGGCGTATCGGCAGCTCCAAAGTAAGTCCCACCGATAGAACAAGTCTCACTGATGGTGTTGGTTCATCGGTGCATTGGCCAAAGATTGCAAGTGTTTACCGAGAATAAGTCTCATCGAAGGTAAATGCCATCAGTGCATCGGGAGATAAGTTAATAGATTCACCGACGGGAAGGTTCTTGCCGATAAGGTCACAACTAACCGGCATGTTAACCATCATGGTTAAGATGAGAGGGACTTAACTGCCATTGGGTCATTGGTAGGAGGATGGAAGACTTGGCCGATAGAATATGTCTCACTGAAGTTAAAGCTGGTTGAGCTATTAGTGTGAGTTTGGTCACAGAGAGACTTAGGAAAGTCTTTCTGATGGTTATTTTCTAGCTGATGGTGACGGATCAGAGGCTCATTTATTAGTCTTTCCGATTGTAAGGAAATAGTGACCCGTTTATGTTTCCTACTGTGCACTACCCATCAATCTCCACCAAAGATGATCTTGTCAACATATATTGCAACTATCGATATCATATCTCCTTCTTCCTTGATGTAGAGATCGCTATCTATAGTACCTTTCTTGAATCCTTGTTGAAGTAAGTACTTATCCAACCTACCATACCAAGCTCTAGGTGCTTTCTTGAAACCATACAAATCTTTCTTGATTCTGTACACCATGTTCAGATCTTATGATATTTGAAAACCATTCAGTTTCTCAATGTAGACTTCCTCCTCTAGATCACCATTCAAAAATGATGACTTGACAGCCATCTGATAAACCTTAAAGTTCTTGTGAGCAACAAGAGTAAGAAACATCCTGATTGCCTCCATCCTAGCTACCGGAGCATAGGTCTCCTCAAAGTCAATTCCTTCAACTTGTGAATATCCTTTACACACCAATCTTGCTTTGTTCTTCACAACTTCACCTTCTTCATTCATCTTGTTCCATAACACCCACTTTGTTCCTACAAAATTCTTATTGGCTGGTCTGGGAACTAATTCCCATGTCTAATTCCTCTCAATCTAATTCAATTATTCTTCCATTGCCTTTATCCATCCATCATCTTTGCTAGCATCAGCAAAGGTTTTGGGTTCTGCCTTTGATAATAAACACAAGTTTACTTGCTCATATGCTTTTGCAAGACTTCTCCTGGTTAGCACACCTTTATTCTTGTCCCTAATGACCTCATTTGATAAATGGTTCTTTTGAACATACTTTGATGGAGTCTTGGGTATCTGCTCTGGTTCTTGTTCCTTTTCTTCTTTCTCTTCTTCTTCTTCAATGCATGGAAAAATATCAGATCCAGAGTTCTCTAGTTCTTGTGAGATCTGATACAAATCTTCATCTACTTTGACATTTGTGCTTTCAATCATCTTCTCCAATCTCTTATTGTAACATCTACAGGCTATTACACATATGGTTCCTAGGGTTGTCATTGATGTCATCACTGCCACTAGGTTGTCATTGATGTCAACATTGTCACTAGTTTGTCATTAATGTCAACATTATCATGGTGGTGTGATGGTGTTCATAGTTGGATGTCATGTCCCATCCAACAAGAGAAGAAGATATAGTTCATGGTTGGATGTCATGTCCCATCCAACAAGAGAAGGGAGAAGATATAGTTCATATTAAGATGAGAATTAGAAGCCCAAAGATGATCAAATGTGTTGCTAATGATACTGATGCCCTAGAGTATGTATGGTCCAAGTTCCATGATGATTGTATTAGCAAAGGAGTGTTTTGTTGTTGATTGTTTAAAACTAGTAAAGATGTTCTCTGTAGGACAATGGAATGTTTCACATTCCTCCACATTTGTAGATATGGACATGTGGTTTTGGAATTGTGTTTAGGATGTAGTGAAGGTGATAACTCCAAGTTTTCAGATCATTTGTCCTTCTGCTATGAAAGTTATGCATGATAGATTACCAGCATGTGTTCTTCTAGAGTGTGCTATTGTTGAAGGCCTGTTGGAATGCTCTGCATTCCTCCAAAAATGAATGATTTCCCTTGCATTTTTGAGGACATGTTTATGGATCTATATTACATGCTTCCTTCCAGTTTTAAGGTTCTTGGTGGTCCACAACTCAATTCTTCAAATGATAGGATGTTGCACTGTGTTCCAGATGATAGTTTGTTCTCAAAGTTAATGATTGAAGCTATGTGACACAATTCGTTGATGTATGGTGGAAAAGGAGTGTTTAGGGAACTCATCTAGAAAATTTTCATGAGGATCTTTCTTATTTCCAGTATCGCACAAGGTTTTCAAGTTGATGTGGCCATTATACTTCAAGTCTTCATGTGTTTTCATTAAACCTATCCTATTTTCAAATGAGCATATTGTGTAGATGTAATTCCTTGGTGTTTGAAGCTGTGAAGGATGTTTTGGACATGGTTAAGCAAGTGTTGGGGTCCGCAAGGCATGGATCTTCTACTGGTGTAATGTGTAGTTTCACTTAGGACCTATCTTCTACACATTTTATATTGTGTGTTGTCTGGCCGACTTGTAAATGTATTTTTTGTGTTGTATATGGCCAATAAGAAATGTAATCAATGTAATATTATGTATAAATATTGAATCAAATTGAGTGAGGAGAAGTGTGATTGCAAGTTGATTGAAAAGTTTGCAAGTAGATAAAAAGTAGAATAAATGCATTGTTGATGTGCAACTAAAGGAGAAAGAGCAGAAGTTGTTGATGCTATCTGGATTCATCTTGAAAAAATATTTGTGATAGTGATCAAGTATAGAGTGTGCCCAATTGATTGGATCATAAGAAGAAAGTGTGAAGAGGCTGAAGAGTAATCATCAAAAGTGTGAGTTTCAATGTCATTTTTCAGACAATAGAAAGACTGTTATACTGTAATCTTTTGTAAGTGTGTTCTTATTTTAGGGAGTAGTAGCTTCCTTGGGAGTGACCCTAAAACAAAGTCTTTTGGGAATAGAAGCTTCCTTGGGAGTGACCCTAAATCAAAGTACTTCAGGGAGTAGAAGCTTCCTTGGGTTGTAACCCTAAAACAAAGTTGTTATTTGAGCTTCATATATAGTGAGTTAATCCTCACCATGGTTTTTCCCTTTTAGGATTTTCCATGTATATCTAGTGTTATGTGTTGATGTGCTTAGTGTTAATCTTTCATTTTCACATTAATGCTATGATGCTTATGTTTTAAATATGTTCCAGATAAGTTGAAGTTGTTAAAATTGAAGATTGTTTAGATACTGATTCACCCCCCCTCTCAGTATGTTGGTGTGTTCAACAATTGGTATCAAAGCTAAGTTCCTCTGAGGGAAGCTTAACCAATTGAGGAAGGTCCAGGATGGTATATAATGGATCTGACAAGATACCTAGGTTTGATGGATCAAATTATGCTTTTTGGAAGCTAAGGATGGAAGCTTATATCAATTCCCTAGGGTGTGGTGTTTGGGAATCTGTCAAGCCTAGTTACATTGTTCTTGCTACTATTCCTATAGATGCAGATGAAGTTATGAAGTATGATAACAATGCCAAGGCAAAGTTTTCTATTATGAGTGGGTTAGCTGATTCAGAACTTTCAAAGGTAATGAGTTGCAGTTCTTCTCAAGAAGTTTGGGATAAACTTAAAACCATCTATGAAGGAGATAAGAAAGTAAAACAAGTCAAGATGCAGATCTCCAAGAGCAAATTTGAGAACCTAAAAATGTCAGAGGATGAAGACATTGTTGGCTATATGCTCTAGGTGAATGAAGTGGTCAATGTCATTAAAGGTCTTGGTGGAGAAATGAAAGAAGACGAGGTTGTGAAAAAGGTCTTGAGGTCTCTTCCCAGATCTTATAGTCATAAGGTATCTACCATTGAGGAGAATGCAAACTTGGATACATACACTATAGACAAATTATTTGTTTCCCTTACTGCCTTTGAAATGAGAGTTTGGCAGTGATGCTCCAAAGAAAGAAGCTACTTTCAAAACTAGTATGAAGACAAAAGAAGAAGTTGTTGATGAAGATGAAAGATCTGATGATGTTGAAGCAAATTTTGTGAGAAGGCTAAAGAAAGTCACTAACAAATACAAAGGTAAGTTACCCTTCAAATGTTTCAATTGTGGAAAGGTTGGTCATTTTGCTTCTAAATGTCCTTTCAAAGAATCAAGGGGTAGTAATAGAAGGGATGAGTTCAAGAGAATTTTGTATTCCATAGAAAGCAATTATTCTTCAGAAGATGAGGATCATGATGATTCAAGTGATGAAACACTATTCATGTCCCTGAGTGTCCGTAACAAAAAGGATGATGCTAGAACATGTGAGAAGACTGATACCTTGTAAAAAAATCAAAACAATGAAAGATCAATGGTTGTATGGACTGCCTTTCATGCAAAATAAGAATCCAAGGCTTGGGTAATTGATAGTGGATGCTCAAATCATATGATTGGTGACAAGGAGAAGTTTATCAACCTTGAGAAGTGGGATGATGATGTTGTCCTGTTTGGAGGTGATGATTTAGTATAGGTTTGTGGAAAAGGTGCTATAACTATTGATGGGAAGAACAAGAATGAGGATGTCCTCTATGTCAAAGGACTAAAACACAATCTACTCAGTGTCAATCAGATCTGTAGCAAGAGGTATAATCTCACCTTACATGCCAATGGTTGTGAAATTAGGAAGGCATGGTCTGAAAAACTAGTTGCAGAAGGTATCAAGACATATGGTGACATCTATCATCTAAGGGAGGTAAATGGAAGAACATGTTTTCTATCTCAATGCAGTGAATGTTAGCTATGGCACAAGAGAATGTGACACAACAATTTTGACAATATGGTAAAGATTAGTTCTACTCATGCAGTGAGAGATATGCCCAAGATAATCAAGCCTACAAATGCAGTATGCAAGGAATGTCAAATGGGAAAGAAGACCAAGAGAAACTTCAAAAGCAAGTACTCTTCTTCAAAGCCATTGGAACTTATTCACACTAATCTAAGTGGCCCTACAATAGTAAAGAGTTAGCAAGGTGAGAGGTATTTCATGTTTTTTATTGATGATTATTCTAGAATGACTTGGGTTACTTTCTTATGAGAAAAATCAGATGCCCTTGATAAATTTATAGTGTTCAAAGCTATGGTTGAGAATGAAGTAGATGACAAGATTAAATGTTTGAGGTTTTATAGTGGAGGTGAGTTTACTTCAAATGAATTTGAAAATTTTTGTGAAGATAATTGTATTAGGAGACATTTGTCAACTCCTAGGAGCCCTCAACAAAATGGAGTAGTGGAAAGAAAGAATAAAACTATTCAAGAGATGCCTAGGGTAATATTGAAAGATGTAGATCTACCTGATATGTACTAGAAGGATGCACTTCATACTTCTGTCTATCTAATTAACAGAGTGCAATTGAGGGTCAACATCACTAAGACCCCTTATGAGCTATGGTATGAAATACCTTCCATAGTTAGATACTTCAGGATATTTGGCAGCAAATGCTATATCAGAAGAGTTGAAGAAGACCTAGGAAAGTTTGATTCAAGAAGTGATGAAGGAATATTTCTTGGCTACTCAACTAGAAGAAAGGCTTATAGATGCTACAACAAAAGGTTGGGAAAGATGATTGAAAGCACAAATGTCAAGGTAGATGAAGACCTGTATTAGATCTCACACGAATAAGAGGACTTTGAATCTGATATTATTCTATGCATTATATATGAGAAAAAAGAAGTGAAAGAAGAAAAGGAACAAGAACTAGAGCAGATGCCTAAGAATCCAGCAAAGTATGTTCAGAAGAACCATTCAACAAATCAGATCATTGGAGGTAAGGATGAAGGTGTGCAACAAGTAAACTTGTGTTTGTTATCAAAGGTGTGAACTTGTGTTTGTTAAAAACTTTACTGATGCTAGTAAAGATGATGGATGGATAAAAGCCATGGAAGAAGAATTGGATTAGATTGAGAAGAATCAAACATGAGAATTGGTTCACAGACCAACAAATAAGAATGTTACAGGAACAAAATGGGTGTTTCGGAAAAAAATTGAATGAAGAAGGTGAAGTTGTAAGGAACAAGGCAAGATTGGTATGCAAAGGATACACACAAGTTGAAGGTATTGATTTTGAGGAGACTTTTTCTTTGGTAGAAAGGATGGAGGCAATTAGAATGTTCCTTACTCTTGCTACTCATAAGAACTTCAAGGTATATCAGATGGATGTTAAGTCAACATTTCTAAATGGTGACCTAGAGGAACAGGTTTATATTGAACAACCAGATGGCTTCCAGATATCAAAAGATCTGGACATGGTGTGCACACTTAAGAAGGCTCTGTATGGTCTAAAGGAAGCACCTAGAGCTTGGTATGCTAGGTTAGACTAGTACTTACCTTAGTAGGGCTTTAAGAAAGGTACTACAGATAGCAATGTTTACATCAAGGAAGAAGGAGACATGAAATTGATAGTTGTAGTATATGTTGATGACATCATCTTTGGTGGAGATGATGATATGTGTAAGAGGTTTGCAGAGGAGATGCAAAATGAGTTTGAGATGTCTATGATTAGTGAAATGTCTTTCTTCCTTGGACTTCAAATTTCTCAATTAGATGGTGGTATATTTATTTCTTAAGCTAAGTATGTCAAAGAGTTGTTGAAGAGGTTTGGTATGGAGGATTGAAAACTAGTGAGTACTCCCATGGTCACTAGATGTCACTTCAGTAAAGATGATGAGTCTCTGAAGGTGGATCAGATTGTATATAGATCTATGATTAGAGCACTGCTATACTTGACTACTTCTAGACCTGATATTATGCATGCAGTATGTGTGGTTGCCAGATATCAAACCAATCCAAAGCAAACACATGAGAAGGAAGTGAAAAGGATATTCAGATACTTGAAAAGAACTTCAGACTATGTCCTATGGTATCCAAGAGGTAATGACTTTGATTTAAGTGCTTACACTAATACTGACTGGGCTAGTTGTGTTGATGATAGAAGAAGTAAAAGTGGTGTTTCTTTCCTTTTAGGAAGTAGATTAGTTTCATGGCAGAGCAAGAAGCAAGATTTAGTGTCCCTATCTACTGTAGAGGCAGAGTACATTGTAGCAGCATCTTGCTGTACATAAGTGTTATGGATGAAGCAAACCCTGAGGGATATCAAGGTATTGTATGATGAGCCTTTTCCTATCTTGTGTGATAATACATGTGCTATCAATATTTCCAAGAATCTAATGATGAATTCTATAACCAAGAATATAGCAATCAGGTATCACTTTTTGAGAGAGAAGGTTGTAGATAAGCAAGTGAAGTTGGAATATGATCCAATAAAGGATCAAATAGCAGATATTTTCACAAATTCTCTGGAAAAGGATACTTTTGAGGATCTCTGGCAGAGGTTAGGGGTAATTTCCCCTCATTCTTCTTTCTAGATGTATAGTGGTGCATCTGTCTAGGGGGAGTTCATGTTATATCTTGTTCCTTGTTTGATGGGGGCTACCTCTTAGGGGGAGTAGGTAGTGGTTGCTAATGTTAGGGGCAGATTGTTTTCTACAAGAAGAAGTCATGTGGTCTCTGGTTAAGGTAGTGATTTCCCTTTGTCCTTGATGTCAAATTGGGAGAGAAGCAGAGATATGTTATCATCAATGCCAAAGAGGGAAATTGTTACACATATGGTTCTTAGGGTTGTTATTGATGTTAACACTATCACTAGGTTGTCATTGATGTCAACACTATCATGGTGGTGTGATGGTGTTCATGGTTGGATGTCATGTCCCATCCAACAAGAGAGGAATATACAGTTCATGGTTGGATGTCATGTCCCATGCAACAAGAGAAGGGAGAAGATATAGTTGATATTAAGATGGGAATTAGAAGCACAAAGATGATCAAATGTATTGATGATTATATTGATGGCTTGGAATCTGTATGTTCCAAGTTCCATGATGATTGCATTACCAGAAGAGTGTTTTGTTGTTGATTGTTTGAAATTAGTAAAGATGTTCTATGAAGGACAATGGAATGCTCTGTATTCCTTCATATTTGCAAATATCGCCATGTAGTTTTGGAATTGTGTTTAGGATGTAGTGAAGGTGATAAATCTAAGTTTTTTAGATCATTTATCCTTTCACTGTGAATGTTGTGGATGATAGAGTACCAACATGTGTTCTTCTAGAGTGTACTACTATTGAAGGCTTGTTGGAATGCTCTACATTTCTCTATAAATGAATGATTTGCCTTGTGGTTTTGAGGACATGTTTATAGACATGTATTACATGCTTCCTTGCAATTTCAAGGTTCTTGGTGGTCCGCAGCTCAATTTTTCAAATGACAACATATTGCAGTGTGTTCCAAATGACAAATTGTTCTCAGAGTCAATGATTGAAGTTTTATGACACAATTCTTTAATGTGTGGTGGCAAAAGAGTGTTTGGGTATGTTGTATGAGTCATATGGAATCATCTAGAAAAGATTCACAAAGATCTTTCTTGTTTCCAATACTGCACAAGGTTTTCAAGTTGATGTGGTTGTTATACTTCAAGTCTTCATGTGTTTTCCTTAAAGTTGTCCTATTTCCAAATGAGCGGAGTGTGTGGATGTAATTCCTTGGTGTTTGAAGCTATGAAGGATATTTTGGACCTGGTTAAGTAAGTGTTGGGGTCTATAAGGTGTGGATCTTCTGTTGGTGTAATGTGTGGTGTCACTTAGGACCTGTCTTCTACACATTTCATATTGTGTGTTGTCTGGCTGACTTATAAATGAATTTCTCATGTTGTATCTAGCCAAAAAGCAATGTAATAAATGTAATATGATTTATAAATAGTGAATGAGTGAGGAGAAGTGTGATTGCAAGTTGATTGAAAAGTTCACAAGTAGATAAAAAGCAGAATAAATGCATTGTTGATGTGCGACTGAAGGAGAAAGAGAAGAAGTTGTTGATGCTATTTGGATTCATCTTGAAGACATATTTGTGATAGTGATCAAGTATAGAGTGTGCCTAACTGATCAGATAATAAGAAGAAAGTGTGAAGAGGTAGAAGAGCAATCATCAAAAGTGTGAGTTTCAATGTTAGTTTTCAAACAATAGAAAGACTGTCATACTATAATCTTTTGTAGGTGTGTTGTCATTTCAGGGAGTAGTAGCTTCCTTGGGAGTGACCCTAAAACAAAGTCTTCAAAGAATAGAAGCTTCCTTGGGAGTGACCCTAAATCAAAGTGCTTCAAGGAGTAGAAGCTTCCTTGGGTTATAGCCCTAAAACAAAGTTGTTATTTGAGCTTCATATATTGTGAGTTATTCCTCACCATGGTTTTTCTCTTTTAGGGTTTTCCATGTATATCTGGTGTTATGTGTTGATGTGCATTATGTTAATCTTTCATGTTAATGTTAATGCTATAATGCTTAAGTTTTAAATATGCTCTAGATAAGTTGAAGTTGTTAAAATTGAAAATTATTTAGACACTGATTCACCCCCCCTCTCAGTATCTTGGTGTGTTCAACATAGGTCTTACTTCTGGTTGAGTAACCAAGAAAAATCCCTTCATCACTTCTTGAATCAAACATTCCTTGGATCTTCTTCATCTCTTCTGATATACCAATTGCTACCAAAGATCTTGAAGTATCTAATAGTGGGATGTCTTCCATACCATAGCTCATAAGGGTTCTTAGTGCTATTTTTCCTCAATTTTACTCTATTAGTAGATAGATAGCAGTGTGAACTGCTTCCTTCAAATACATGTAAGGAAGATCTATATACTTCAACATTGCCCTAGCCATTTCTTGCACAATCTTGTTCTTCCTTTCAATTACCCCATTTTACCGAGGGGTCCTAGGAGATGACAAATGTCTCCTAATACCATGATCTTAACAAAACTTATCAAATTCAATTGAATTAAACTCACCTCCTCTATCAGACCTTAAAAATTTGATCTTAGTATCCATTTCATTCTCAACCATATCTTTGAAAACCTTAAACTTATCAAAGGCATCTAATTTTTCTCTTAAGTAACCCGATTCATTCTAGAATAATCATCAATAAGTAACATGAAATACCTTTCACCTTTTTGATTCTTTACTTTTGTAGGTCCACATAGATTAGTATGAATCAGCTCTAATGGCATTGAAGAAGAGTACTCCTTGCTCTTGAAACTTGTCTTTGTCTGCTTTCCCATTTGACATTCCTTGCATATGTGTTTCCAGGCTTAGTTATCTTGGGCATATCTCTCACCACATGAATAGAGCTGATCTTTACCATATTGTCAAAGTTGGTGTGTCCCATTCGGTTGTACCATAGCCACCATTCACTCGATTGAGCCAATAAGCATGTTCTTTTGTTTACCTCCTTCAGATGATAGATATCACCATATGACTTGATGCCTTATGCAACTAGTTTTTTGGACCTTGCCTTCTTGATTTCACAACCTTTGGCATGAAAGGTAAGATTGTATCCTTTACTACACATCTGACTAACACTGAGAAGTTTGTGCTTTAGCCCTTTGACATAGAGGACATCCTCAGTCCTCTTCTTCCCATCAATAGTTATAGTACCCTTTCCACATATTTGTGCTGACTCATTACCACCAAACTTAATAGCTCCACCATTCCACTTCACAAGGCTAATAAACTTCTCCTTTTCACTAGTCATATGATTAGAGAAACCATTGTCAATTACCCAAGCCTTATCTTCTTCTTTTGCATAAAAGGCAATCCATACAACCATTGATGTATCATTGTTTTGGTCAGCTTACAAGGTATTAATCTTTTCATATTTTCCAATATCATCCTTCTTGTCACCAACATTCAAGGCCATGAAAAGTGTTTCATCATTTGAATCATCATGATCCTCATCTTCTTAAGAACAACTGTTCTCTATGGAATACATGCTTCTTTTGAACATGTCTCTCTTGTTACTACCCCTTGATTCTTTAAAAGGACATTTAGAAGCAAAATGAGCAATCTTTCCACAATTGAAACATTTAAAAGGTAACTTACCTTTGCATTAACCTATGCCTATCTTCAAAGTTCTTACAAAGTTTTTCTTCTACCTCATCAAAGTCATCATCTTGATCAACTACTTCATCTTCTATCTTCTTACTTTCTTTGAATGTTGCTTCCTTATTTGGAACACCTTTGTCAAATTCTCTCATTTCAAAATCTGTGTGAGAGATAAACAATTGATCTACTATATATGTATCCAAATACATAGTATCCTCAATAGAAGATACCTTATGACTGTAAGATTTGGGAAGAGTTCTAAGTACCTTTTTCACAATATCATCTTCTTTCACTTAACCACCAAGACCTGTAATGCCATTAACTATTTCATCCACTTGGAGCATATAACTAGCAATGTCTTCATCTTCTATCATCCTCAGGGTCTCAAATTTGCTCTTGAAGATTTGCATCTTGGATTGCTTCAATTTACTATGTCCTTCATAAATTCTTTCAAGTTTTACCCAAATATCCTTAGCATATTTGGAACTCATTACCTTTATAATTTCTATATCAACCAGTCCACTCATGATAGTACTCTTTGCCTTGGCATTATTTTGACACAACCTAATCTCATCAACATATATAGGCTCAGAACTAGGAGCAATGTAACCTTTCATGACAACTTGCCATACACCAAACCCTAGAGAAGATAGATAGTTTTCCATCCTTAGCTTCCAAAAGGAATAATTTGTTACATCAAACATAGGTACCTTGTGAGATCCATTAGGAGCCATCCAAAATCTTCCTCAAGTGGTTAGGCTTCTTCTAAGTAACTTGGCTCTATTACCAATTGTTGAACACACTAGGATACTGAGAGGGGGATGAATCAGTATCTAAACAAACTTCAAAATCTTCCGAGCAAATTAGAACTTAAGCATTATAGCATCAACATAAACTTTAAAGATCAACATGATACACATCAACACATAACACCAGATATACATGGAAAACTCAAGAAGGGAAAAACCACAATGAGGATTAACTCACAATATATGAAGCTCAAAAATCACAACTTTATTTTAGGGCTACAACCCAAGGAAGCTACTACTCCCTAAAGAAAGGTTTTAAGGTCACTCCTAAGGAATTTTCAACTTCCCACTAACTTTGTTTTAGGGATACAACCCAAGGAAGCAACTACTCCCTGAACTAAGAATGAACTCAGAAAAGATTACAGTATGATAGTCCTTCTACCATCTCAAAACTGACATTAAAGCTCACACCTTTGATGATTGTATTTCTATTTCTTCTGATGATTAGATAAATTAGGCACACTCTTCACTTCCATCCTATCACAAAAATGTCTTCAAGATGGATGAGGACATTCTCTAACACTTTTGCTCTTTCTCGTTTAGCAGACATCACAATGCATATGATTTTCATATTATTCTCTTTACACTTTATACTTTCATTTTCACAATCATACCTCACCTAGATCAACTAAGTTTACAATATATACATGAAATTACATCAATTTCATTACAAGTCAGCCAATACAATAAGAATATTACATTTTACAAGTCAACCAGAGATCACACAACATGAAACATGCATAGGGGAAGCCCTATCATGAACTACACACTACTCCAAAAAGAAACACATGCTTAGTCCAATCCTAAACATCCTTCACATCATAATTCTTCAAGGAATATCATCTATATGCTACACAAATTTGAACTAGGTCGACCTTAAGCAAGAAAACATGAAACATGTAGCACATCGATCTTCACAATCTTGGCAGTGCTCATGAATTCTTAAACATTACTTGTTCTTCTTCCAAATGAGTCGGCAAAACCTATACATCATTTCCAAACATTCCTTGAACTTCACACAACAAGAACATTGTGGCGCATACCTTCAACATTCTTTAGTCAACCAGACAGAGGCATAGCCTGGCAATATCATCATTCTGGACATCAATCAGTTCTGGAGAGAGCAGAAAAACACTTTGTGGAGCAATAGGAGATAACATAAGATTAACAGGACCATGTTACATAAGTCAATGTATCATTCCAAGCTACAACAAGTTGGCACACATCATCAGCATATACTCTAGGAACAACTAGGCATTCAAAACTATCCGTATCACAACTGTCAACTGAAAACTAAGCTTCCGGAACTTCAAAACACTTGAAACTCATGTGGATCCACTCATACACTACTATGAACATATCTCCAAAATTGTACAACCATATCTATAACTATGGAGGAATGCAGAGCATTCTGAACAATCTTCATCATCATTTGATTTTGTCAGAGCACAGATTAGAACTTTGTCTTTCATAACTTTCACTGTGGAGGGAGAAATGGTTTGAAATTTTGGATTTAGCAACTTTACATCATTCTTAACCAAACTTCTAAACCGCATGACCATAGCTTCAAATGTGGAGAAATGTAGACCATTTTACCAGATAGTCTTTTCAGGAAATTCTCTGCAGCAGAAACCTTCACCAACTTTTAGAGGCCAAAACCTTCATATAACAGCATATACATCCTTAGGAACAATAAGAAGGATCATAAAACATGCCCTAGGTCATCAACATCTTCCCATTCTTAGCAAAGCTTAATGTCTCATCATTCATCTGATTGCTTCTAATTCCCATCCTAATATTTCATCATTCATCATCTTTGTGCTTCTAATTACTATCTTAATATTTCATCATTCATCATCTTTACTGACCATAAGCATGCTCAAAACAAGTTGACTTAATAGTGATCAGGGCATGACATCCAACAATGAACAACATGTGCATCACTACATCTCATTTCTTTGTAGACCACAAGCATGCTCAAAACAACTTGACTTAACACTTATCAGGGCATGACATCCAACCATGAACATCAGCAATCCACTATGAACATTAGGAGCATCACTGAATATTAGCAACCATGAACATCAGTATCATCACTGCACCTTTGTTACTATACTGGTATATATGTTGGAAAGAGACACTACTAGGCATGTTAGGTGTTGTCATTGATGGAAAATAAATCTATCTTACACATCTACATTGTATCATTTGATCATACCAGAAGTTAGATTGCAGATTTGTCTAAATCTAGATAGACAAGAACATAGCATATGACAAGGTTCAACATTTTGGTCTGCATTTCTCCACTGGTAATCATATTGTGTTATAGATCTGAGGGAATGTTAAGGGATAACTGGGCTACCTAAATCCAAATTTTTACCCTCCGGTGATAAAGGGATTGAAAGTTACAAGCATCTAAGTATTAGGTTTTGGTTAGACAGTCCAATCTGGTGAAGAACATGCCAACTTGGTGTTTGATCCTTGTGCGGAATAAGAGAAGTGGTTGGTTGAGTAATTTATGAGATCCAGTGGTATTGGATGACATATGTGGTGACTTGAATACATAGTTTTTGGTCCACATTGATGTTTGTGCATGGATTCAGTCGATAGAATAATGATCTTGAAAAAGTTTCTGAGTTTTCTTGAGACAGACTACAGTTGATGACATTTCATGTTGTAGATATATAAGATCGATGGGTTTGAGCATTTTAAGGCATGGATGTGTGAATATTATGTGATAGGTGCAAAGTGTGGTAGTATCAAGTGTGAAGCAAAGAGATCTAAGCTCCCGATCATGGTAGAATAGTGAAACAAGGCAGTGAAAAATGAAGTGTGTGAAGTTAGTACATTAAGCCTAACCAGAACTATAATCTTGCATTGTTAGATGCTATTCTTCAATTCAAGTATTTAAGTGAACTCTTTGTAATTGACCTTGTAGGTAGTGAGCCTCCTTTGAATAGTGAGCTTTAGTCAGTGTGCTCGAAGGCATGTGCCTTCCTATTTATAATACTTTTAACAGAGTATACAATATTGTGGGTTAACCCCCACCGTGGCTTTTCCCTTAACCAGGTTTCCACGTAAAAATCATGGTGTTATGTGTGTTGATTATGTTTTTGCTCATGTGTTGTTGATTCATGCTTTCATGGTTATATCATCAATATGTTAATAAGTGGTAAAGAAGATTAAATACAACAAAAGATAAAGTTTTGAGACAACTGATTCACCCCCCCTCTCAATTGTCTACCCTAATTTCAACAATTGGTATCAGAGAAAGGTTCCTTGGAAGAAGTTTAACAACTTGAGGAAGATCTGGAAAGGTATTTCAATGAGTTCATTCAGGTATCTTGATGGCATCAGTGAACAACTTCAAGTTGCTTTAGAAGATCTTGATCAGTCTAGAGCAGAAGTCAAAGAATTGCAAGAGAACCTTAAAGATGCTAAGGATTTCATTCAGACTTTAAAAGGGCAACTGAACAAATCTATGGAAAAGAGGAAGGAGCTACTTCAACAGTTAGCAAATCAGAAGGAAGACAGTGGCATGGATGAGGCTCTGAAGGAGAAGACAAAGGAATGTGAGAAGCTAGCAAAAGTTGTCCTAAAACATGAGATGGAATTTGGGGTGATGAGGCTAACCAAGGAAATCAAGGAAAGGAAGAAGACTAAAGAAAACCTAAATCAGTCTCTGAAAGAAAGAACAAAAAAATGTTGTAGATTGGATAGAACTATTGGCCATCTATAGTCTAATCTACAAGAAACCAGGTATAATGAGGAACAACTTGAAAGGAAAATTGTCATTCTCAAACATGACCTAGAAGCTACAAATGAATACAAAGAGAAGTTCAAGATAAGCTCAGCTAAACTTGAGGTGCTGCTTGATAGTCAAAAGAAGGTAGATGATAAGCATGGTCTGGGATATGAGAAAGGTGAAAGCTCTGGATCTAGTCAAAGAAATCATAAATCAAGAACAGAGCTAGAAGACCTCCAGTTAGATAGCCTAATGCTCAAAGCTATCCATCCTTCAATGGAAATTGTTTCAATTGCAATAAATTTGGTCATAGAGCTACTCAGTGTAGAAGTAGAGTGAATCAAAGTTGTCCATCCTTCTCTAGTTAATGCTTCAATTATAAAAGGTATGGTCATAGATCCAATGAATGTAGAAGTATGATGATGAATAACTCTAACAATAGAGGAAATGTCAATTCTTTCAATGACAAATGTTTTACAATTTCAACAAATCCAGTCATATTGCAAGATTCTATAGAAGTAGGAATGATGATAGAAAAGGTCTAGTAAACAAAAACTAGAATGTGCAGAGAAAAGATAAAGGCAAGGGAAAAGTAGATGTGAATGAGATCCAAAATGAAATGAACAAAACATGGGTGAAGAAAGGTGTAATGAATGATGGTAATGGGTCTGCACTAGAATCTACTACTGGTAATTCCTCTGAGAATTCAAATAGGAGCTCTGGCTTAGGGGGAGCTGCATTAAAAATCTAATTTCCCCGTGCCAATAAGTGGGTGCCTGAATTTGGCATGATGAGAGAAGATAGAGTGGCCTATTGTAAATCATCTGAAAGAAATTTTGGAAGAAAAGAGGTTGATATGGCAACTTGCAGAGCAATCTATGAGAAACTATATCAAGAAACAAGGTATCCAGAAGAGTTTGGGCAAAAGCATTTATTACATCAAAAAGTAGGTATGCAGAGGTTAAAAAGAAACTCAAGTGACTTTAGAATCACTTTACATCCAAGAAGAAAGAAGGAAGGTGAGCTCTGTGTGAATATTTCCAAGAGACTGAAGTGTGAAGAAGATATCCAAGCAAAAACCGTAATCGATGAAACAAGGTATTCTCTGTAAAGCTCTCTGAATTTGCAATCTCTGGATATGGCTACTCCATTGGTTGTTGACATCACATAAAGGCTCCAACTTAAATTCAAAAAGCATCCACACAAATCTGTAGAAGATATTAGGGATTGCATTCATGCTAGCATAGATGAGTTTGGGAATTCAAATTTATTGGATTTGTTTAAGAATCACCTGAGGGATGAGATTTATGATCTTAAACCTAAGTATAAGGTGCTAGAAGACAAACATTTCATTCATGTTATAGGGTTCCTATCCTTTGATGAGGACGAGTGGGTTCAATATGTACTGAGTTGGATGCATGCTGAATTTATGTGGTTGATGAAACCCTTTAAGATCACTAAGGTTGCCATCAAGGCCGTAATTGGATTGAACTCATTCAGTGGACTACCAATGTTAAAATTAGTGAAGAATCAAACTATAACTGAAGCTACCGATTCAAAGTTTGATAAGAGAGCAATGACAATAAATGATATAATTGATCTAGATGTCAAATTTGCATCTATGGTGATTGGGTATAAGATATACCACTACAGCAGGGAAAACTCAGTGTCCAGTACAACCATTTATGCTTCTTATCAAATGGTAAAAGAAAATACTGACTATGATTTGTGTGAGCTACTGCAAAACCAGCTAATGGAGAATCTGAACAAGATCAAGAAGGATAAGAAGAATACATTCAAGTATGGTACGTTGGTCTTGTGCTTGTTCTTTTATTTCATGAATGAGTTGCTTGGGATGAAAAGATTGTATTGGACCAGTGGCAAGCCTATTGCCATACAAATAAGAGAGCACTTGCACAATATTGGTGACTCCAATGCCTAAAGGACTACTCTTTGGGGATATTTCAAGAATTTTTAGAATATGTTGCAATCAAGGGAAAGAATCCCTAAGTTTGTGGTGGTAATGTACAAGGATACAATTTGTTTCATGGTGGAAATAGATCAATGCTTGATGGAAGTAGTTGAACCAAGGACTGTATGGATCATGCCCTTGGGGTATGAAGTTGATGACAAGTTGAAATGTATGCAAAAAGTATTGGAATAACCAAAGAATCTATGAGAGAAGCCAGGAAGAGAGCCAAGCAAGTTGAAGAAGAAAATCTAGATAATGAACAACACCATGCTCTGGAAGCCTCCCCTAGCCAACAAAGAAGAACAAGAAGTTCTACTGCTACCTCTAGTCACTCAAAGTCTACTAGTATAGAGAAACTAGAAGATAAACCATACGATAAAGAAGGAAAGAGAAAGAAGACAAAAGCCTCTAGAATGTACGTGAGCCTAAAAGATGATGAGGAGATAGAATCAGATGAAGAGTGAAAGAAATAAAGTCAAAGAAAGTAGAAGCATCAAGGGTTGCCAAAGACAAGCTAATGCGGAGCGTACATTGGCCAACACAGAATGGGTCACTATTTCCTTATAGTTGGCAAGACTAAAAAATGAGCTGCTGATCCATCACCATCGGCCGGACAACCCCCATCGGAAAGACTTTCCTAAGTCTCTCCATGACCAAACTCACATTGATAGCTCAACCAGCTTTAACTTCGGTGAGACTTCTTCTATCGACCAAGTCTTCCATCCCCCTACCGATGCCTCGATAGTGGTTAAGTCTCCTTCATCTTAACCATGATGGTTAACATGCCAGTTAGTTGTGACCTTATCAGCGAGACCCTTCCCATCGGCGAATCTCTTAACTTGTCTCCCGATGCGCCGATGGCATTTACCTTCGGTGAGACTTGTTTTGTCGGCGAACACTTGCAATCTTTGGCCGATGCACCAATCACTTCGATATCACCTCTAGCCTTCACTTGTTGGCATGACAATTACTATCGGCCACCTTAGGGTTCACTACACTGATACACCGATGCACAATTTACCTTCTTTCAAACCCTAGCACATGGAGATGCTAGGTCAACCTACTATGCAACTCACACTGTCTGGATACTCTGTGCCACAAAATAGGAAAATAAAACAAAAAGAAAAATAAATACTCATACAATGAAGCCATTCCACTAATTTTGACATAAATCTTACTAGTGGAATGCTTCACATCGACATATTACAACAATGGAAAGCACAGAAAAGAATGGAAATCTACAGCTATACAGTTTACAGTTACAAGAAACAAAAATCAAATTGATGGAATAGAATCATTCTATTTCTCCTTAGCACAATACACAGTCACATTCAACCTCTTCTCATTGGTCTAATTACTAAAATCCTCATTTGGCTCATTCCTCTAGGTTTATAAACTCACAATGAGGAAAACCAACTGATTCCAAGCAGTCGGGAGACCAACCATCTTGAGATTAACTATTTGACAAATATGACCTAAGTCACTTGGGACTTACAAATAGAAATGAAAATGCATTGGTCAACTAGACCTTATTACAACACAAAACATGATTTTCTAGGTGCTCCTGCACCATACTCCTTGGGTGAAAGTTGTCTCAAGTCCTCTTAGAGATTGATTGCTACAAATCACCACCCTACTTTTTGATGTCTTCTTCCAGCATCCATGTGGCCTCTGAGTCTGCAAGTCCTTGCCACTTGACTAATTGCTCAAAATAGGTCTAATTTCTTGTCTTCTTGGTGGTCCTACTATCTAAGATACATTCCATCTTCGGTGGTTCCTTAGGTGGTAAATATGGCACCCATTCTGCATTGTCTTGGACAAAATCTACTATACCTTCTCCTATATCAAGACTCCTATATAATGTTAGATCATAAACATTGAATATAGGTGAAATAGAAATATCATCAGGGAGTTCAATTTTGTAAGCATGAGGACCATATTTCTCCAAAATATGACAAGGTCTAATTTTTTGCATCATCAACTTGTTGTGTTTTCTTGTGGGCACTCTATTCTTCTTGAGATGAACCATGACCATATCTCCTATTTGGTACTGCACATCCACTCTAGCCTTGATCTTTTAACTATTCTGGTGTAGAGTATCTCTGACTTGTTGATGGATCTCTCTCATAGCCTCTGCAAATGTATCAACATGTCCACTCCTTTTGTCCAACCCTTGAACATCTTGCAATTCAAAAATTCCTCTAGGATGACTACCATAGACAACTTCAAAATGACTTAGACTTGTACTTCTATTTGTGGAATCATTATAGGTATACTCTACTTGTGGGAGTACCACATCCCAACTATTGCCATGTTCTCTTGTCAAACATCTCAGCAGATTGCCTAATGACCTATTCTCAACCTCAGTTTGGCCATCAGTCTGAGGATGATAGACTCAACTAAAGGACAAATTTGTACAAAATCTTTTCCACAAGGTTCTCTAGAAATGTCCCACAAATTTGCTATCTTTGTCAGATACAATACTCAAAGGTAACCCATGAATCCTGACAATTTCTTTAAAGAACAAACCTGCAATGTAACTAGCATCATTAGTTTTTTTACAAGGAATAAAGTGAGCCATCTTGTTGAACCTGTCTACCGCAACAAACACACTATCATAACCTATCCTTGTCTTTGGTAATCCCATCACAAAATCCATACTCAAACTTTCCCAAGGTCTGTTTGGTATGGGCAAAGGTTGGTACAATCTTGCATTGGTTGAGACCCCCTTTGCTCTCTAGAAAATCATACAACTCTCAACAAACCTTCTGATATTAGATTGCATCCTTGGACAAATGTAAAATCTTCTTACAAGATCTAAAGTCTTATTGAGCCCAAAATGTCCTCCTAAACCACCACTATGTTTCTCCTTCACTATATTATCCCTCATTGAACACTTAGGGATACATAGTTGACTCCCTTTAAACAAAAATCCATCCTACAATGTATAATCTGAAAATTCACTATGGAAAGTATTGGCAAACACACTGCATACCTTGTAAATCTCCTGGAAATCTTGGTGCTTTTCATACAATCCTTTGAGTGCCTCAATACCCATGCTTTGTAGCTGCACTTCTTGCACTGTCAACACCCTTTTGCTTAAAGCATCAACAACCTTATTGGTTATCCCTTTCTTATGCTTGATGATGAAGGTGTATGCTTGAAGACTTCCCACCCAATTCATGTGTCTATGGTTGAGCTTTTCCTATCCATTCAAAAAACTAAGAGCATGATTGTCAATGTATACAATAAATTCTGTAGGAAGCAGGTAGTGCCTCCATTTTTTTAGAGCTTGTACCATGGCATACAACTCTAAATCATAAGAGGAGTACTTCCTCTTAGCTTCATTCAACTTTTCACTGAAAAAGGCTATTGGTTTGCCTTCTTGACTCAACATTGCTCCTATGGCTAGTCCACTTGCATCACATTCAATGGTGAAGACTTTATTGAAATCAGGAAGTACTAAGACAGGATACTTGGCAACTTTTTGCTTCAGACTTTCAAAACTCTGATTTGCCTCTTTCATCCACACAAACTTCACCTTACCTCCACCCTTGATGGTCTCTAACATAAGTTCTTAATAAATTTTCTTTAAAATGTGGCCAAACCATGAAAACTTCTGACCTCACCTGCTGTCCTAGGTGTAGGCCAATTCAAAATAGCCTCTACCTTGGAAGGATCCATTTTCAAATCACCCTTAGAGATGAGAAATCCTAGGTACACCAATTCTTGTTTCATGAAGTCACACTTTTCCAAGTTTATCAACAACTGCTGATCTTGCAGCCTCTTCAAGACTATCTCCAAATGTTCCAAGTGTTCTTCCTTGCTCTTACTAAACACCAAGATATCATCAAGGTAGACTACCACAAATTTCCCTATGAATTCTTGCAACACCTCATTGATTAGTCTCATAAAGGTGCTAGGGGCGTTTGAAAGACCAAAAGGCATCACAAGCCACTCGTACAACCCTTCATTAGTTTTAAATGTTGTCTTCCACTCATCCCCTTCTCTTATCCTTATCTGGTGATACCCACTCTTCAAGTCTATTTTAGAGAAATAAGTAGCATACCCCAAATAATCCATTAGGTATTCTATTCTAGCAATAGGAAACCTGTATCTGATGGTTATCCTATTTATGGCCCTAGAATCAGTACATAGTCTCCATTTCCCATCTTTCTTTGGGGCTAAAATAGTCGGTACTACACATGGGCTAAGGCTCTTCCTTATCAGCCCTTTGTTTAGGAGTTCTTGAACCTGATTTGCTATCTCTTCATTCTACTGAGGGGTCATTTTATATGCTGCCTTATTAGGAAGTACTTCTCCTAGTATGAGGTCTATCTGATGGCTAATATCTCTAACTAGTGGTAGGGAATTAGGTATATCTTTGGCAATCACTCCTTTATAACTCTCAAGCAAATCTCTGACCTCCTTAGGCTGTATTTCTCTCATACTTTCCTTCTTTTCCCCCTTAGGCTTCACAATCAAAGCAAAGCCTACTCCACCACCTTCCTTTAGTTTATCCATGAATTCTTTTTCTCCTACCATCATTACACTAGACCCTACATGCTATGGATCCTCTTCTATCAATGACTATATCCTATAAGTTACACTATCCTTTTGGAATGAGTAAGCATTCTTTTCTCCATCATGATGAGCCTTTATGTCAAACTACCATGGTTTGTCTAACAAAAGATGGCAAGCATCCATTGGAAGGATGTCACACAAAATTTTGTCTCTATACCCCCCAATACTAAATTCTACCCATGCTTGTTTATTGATGAGTATGTGCTGCTCCTTATTCAACCAACTAACTTTATATGGACTGCTATGGGGTATCTTTTCTAACTTCAACTTATTCACTGCTTCTAAAAATATAATATTATCAGTAGAACCAGAGTCAATAATAACTTTACAAACCTTACCTTGGATCTTGCAGTTGATTCTAAACAAAGCCCTTCTTTGAGATGGTTCAGTTTGCACTAGTTCCTTGAGTAGCATCCTCTTGATCATCAGATTTTCTCCCATTTTTGATGCTAGATTCACTTCAGGAGATGTCGTACTCCTTGAATCTTCTTGAATCAAAGTGGTTCTCTTCTCACTACCATGAGAAGTTGAGGCCTTCTCTGAACACTTGTATGCCGAGTGCCCTATCTGATTATAGTTATAACATCTCATATTGGAGAATTTGGATCCTCTACCTAAGACATTTGTCCCACCTCTTCCATTAGACCTTCTTCCTTGGTAGCCTCCTCTGCTACTTGAGTCTCCAACTTCTTCTTCTTGGCTAGACTCACCACTAGGTCTCTGGTTAGGACTTCTTCCTCCAAAACTACCTCTACCTCTAAAATTTCTTCCACCTTTAACTCTATTATTCTACTCACTCTTTCTCTTTATCTTTTCTTCAGCCCTTAAGGCCATTTGGAAACACTTGTTCACTATTTCTGGTTCTAAGATGCTGATCTCATCTTGGATGTTCATCCTTAGGCCATTCAAATACCTGGCCACCTTCTCTAACTCTTCTTATTATCTCTTTGATCTGAGACTAAGTTTACGAAACTCTTGTGTGTATGCATTCACATCAAGGTCTCTCTGTCTGAGGTTCTGTAATTTCTTATATATCTGCACGTTATAGTCTAGAGGTAAGAATTGTGCCTTGATTTTGTTCATCCTTTTCTAGGAGGTTATCATATTCTTCCCCTCCTTGACTCTCTCTCCTTGTTCATAATTCCACCATGCAAGAGTAGATCCCTTCAATCCTGCCTTTGCCAACTTAACCCTCTTATCATTAGGGACTTCTTTGTATTCAAAATGATTGTTCAATGCCTCAATCTAGTCAATCACCTCTTCAACTTCCATACTTCCACTATACATAGGTAACCCATCTATGGTGTCCCTATTGACTGACTTTAATGCATTTACAAATGCCCTCTAGTCTACTCGTATCTCCTCTATCTTCTTATTGGTTTCATCAATTTCTGTATCTCCTTCATCACTGTCACTTTCATCTCCCTTATCTTTGCTTTTGGACAGCTTGAACTCTCCCAACTTGGATTCAAGAATCTCCTCGATTAGCTTCTTGATGGCATCCCATGACATACTTTTGGGAGGCAGTCTCTCCACCTCTATCTCACTTTCTCTGTCTAACATACACTATTCACAGACAACGCCCAACCGCCAATACTCCTACAAATCCTCAATTCAATTTACCACCCAAATCTTTTCGGGCTTTGATACCAATATGATGGGGAGAGCATAGGGGCAACGTAGAATGGGTCACTATTTCCTTATAGTCGGCAAGACTAACAAATGAGCCATCGATCCATCACCATCGGCCAGACAACCCCTATCGAAAAGACTTTGCTGAGTCTCTCTGTGACCAAACTCACACCAATAGCTCAATTGGCTTTAACTTCGATGAGACTTCTATTGATAACTGAGAGGGGGGGTGAATCAATTATCTTACTTGCTTATAGCTTTTTGAACTTCCTTAATAGTTAATGCAATATTAAATCAAATGAATAAACATAATCATGAAATGGAAACAACACCAATACACAAGACACAATGATTTTGACGTGGAAAACCTAGTTAAGGGAAAAGCCACGGGGTGATTAACCCAAGATATTATTCTCTGTTAGAAGAATAGAAGATACAAAATGGCACTTGCCAATTATGGCTCACTACCTCAGCACACTGCTCACAAGAGGATCACTGCCTACAAGAGACTCACTATCTACAAGAAAGGAAAGTAACTCAATGTTTGAACTGATGAGAAGCATCCACACATGCTGAGGTTTAGTTCCGGTTAATCTCAATAAACTAATCTGCTGCACTTCATTCTCACTCTCTTTTGATGCTGATGTACTGTCACATTCCAGACCTATCTTACTATCTTCACTCTACTCTTCTACTTTTCTTCGTACCATATAATACACCACACACACCTTCACATCTAAATCCATCTTGTATATATATCCACATAAGTGATTTCAACACTTTTCTAGTCGACATCCAGAATAGTCAATATTATCTCAAACTCTGGTCTGTCGGCTGAATCCTTGCATACCAAGTAATGAGGATCAAGGACATGCTTTTAGAAATCTTCAATCATGTCAGCCAATCATAAATGATACCTCAAGAAACTTAGTCATTAGCAATATCTCTTCCGGATGTGGAAGACACTCTGCCGGTACAGTTATTCCTCTGTCTACTCTGTCAAAAAGGAACCCAACACTCAAGTGCTCATATCTCTTCACCCTTCCACCATCGGAGGCTAAATCCTTGGAATCTATTAGTCAAGGTACTCCTCTTGACTTCACAAAATCCACACTTCACTGAAATACTTCCTCTGAGAGATCTGGACCTGACTGTTAGACCTTGCTGACTACTCTGTTCTTGCTTACCAGATCATAACACTTCTTCAATCTAACTTCTGGTAGAGACTCATCATGTCTTGTGGATGTGTGGGATAACCTTTGTTGCCATCAATGACAACATTCATGAGTCCATATAGTGTCTCTTGCCAACAATCTCCCCCTTTGGCATTGATGGCAACACTTCATGAAAATTGACTAACTGTCATACTATACTCCCCCTTGGTTGATGCTCTGTCTCTATGTACATTTTCTAGAGCTCCCCCTTAGCTGGATTCCTCATTTTTCACTGCTCGTTACTCCCCCTTTGACATCAATGGCAAAGGGTGGGGTCCACACTCCAAAATTTTCAAACATTAATCTATACTTAGTTGCATAAGTATATCATCCGATTGTACTCTACATATACTTTAGTATATCTGCAAAAGTGTTTTTCAATTGTACAACTTCGATTGCCCAACTCAGCTTCATCTTGTCCAAAATTGATATGTGACCACTCAACAGGAATGCAAAAGCTTCTACCTTCTTTAGATCTATTAGATCTTTTGTCTTAGATGTAGTTTGAGCATCACTTAGGGCCTCATGCATGGCCTCCAACTTAGGAATGATTATTCTTCTAAGTTCATTTAACCTGCTGATTTTGTTTTTCTTTTCTTTCTCTAGCTTCTTAATTTCATCCAAGACTACAATAGTCTGACATTCTTGATTTACTATGGATGAGGTAAGTGGATCAAAATTTTGAGAGAGTTTTGTTAGTTTGATCTCTTGTTCTTTTATTTTCTTCTCAATCTCCATTGTTGCTTTAGACCATGATAGACAAAATTTATATATTTCCCCGCCATCTTTAAGAGCATTTTCTAAGCTCTTTATCCCTATATCCATATTTCTTCTATCATTTGATATTAGACTTAGTACTTCAAAGAATCTTTTATCCAAAAACTCTTTCCGGACCTTTTCCTCAGCTGATTTATCTAAGGACTCAAAATGAGTGCTGACTGAACTAATAAGAGACTTAAGATTACCTGATGAGGAAGCCGATGAATCCTTCAGAAAGGATGGCATGATCTTTTCAAGCACACCGAATGTAGCTTCTATTAGCTCACAGTCTTCCATGTGAGACTTTAGGAGTTTTTCTTTTGCCTTTGCATTAGCAAATGAATCTATCTTCATTGTTTGTACCGGGGAAAGAGAATCAAAATCAAATGGTCCTAGTAGAAGTTCTAGTTCATCAATCTCCATTGTCTCTTTGTTTAAGAATTCTTTGACAATTTCTGCAATGTCTCTCGCTAGAGACAGAGTTTTCTTTTCTTCTGCAGTCTTAGAGCTATCATCTTCTTTTCCCTTCACTTCTATTTCTTTCTCCTCAATTCTTTCTTCTCCTTTAGATCCAGAGTCAGTAGGGGAAACCAGAGGAGTAATGTTTGTTTGTTCATGGGTCACCTCTTCCAAAGCAAAGGATTCCAAGCCCTTATCTTCAATGGTGTCCATTACTTCTACTGTCATTGCCTCAGTAGATCCTTCTTCAACACCTGTGGCTGAGGGATCAACACCTAAGTCCTCTATAATAGGAAGATTGAATCTTTTGAAGGCATTCAAGAAGATCTCTTTTGTTTCGTTTGCCACTTTATCAGTTTCTCCAAGCATGAGCTAATTCATTCTAGCTTTGCTCTGGAACTCATCCTTGCAATCTTTGAAGATCATATTCATTTATTTCTGAGTGATTGAAGGATAGAGCTAAATAGCTATCTACTCCCAAATTTCTAGATTTTTGGCTTGGGCATTGCTCTTCCTTATTTCAAGTTCCTTCTCTAAGCTTTTGGGGATTAGAGATATAATTTCAATGAATGTTTTGTTGTAGATGTTTAGATACCTGATTGTGGCATCTTGCAATATCTTCTAATCAGCTTCACCATAATCATCATAGAATTCAACCATTGGCTGAAGATTTCCATCCACAGTGACTGATTTGATGATGTCATCAATGTGAAGAGTGGGGTTTTCAACAAATTCCTCTGCCTTTTCTTCTTCGCCTTGACCGGTAGAGGATTTACGAAATGTTTTCTTCTTTTTCTTCATTTTCTTGACTTCTTCATCAGATTCAGTTTCTTCTTCATCCTTTTGACTAGCATAAGATCTTGTGGCTTTTGTCTTAGTTCTCTTCTCTCCTTTGCTGGATGATTTTGCTTCCGGTTTTGATGCCCTTGAGCTTTTAGCAGTGGCAGGTGCAAATTTCTTTGATGATTTGGTCTGGGTGGAAGATTCTACTAGAGCACTTCTTTCCTCTTCTACTTCTTTTTCTTTTTCTGTTCCTTTTGTCTTTTCTCTGAGGGCATTAAGTGCCTCTTTTGAGATTCCATGCCTCTTGGCAACTTCTTCAACTTCCCTTCTTACTTTCCTCTTGATTTCAGGCTGTCAAAGTTCTACATGGATCTCTACACTCAATTCTTCAAAGGTTCCAAACCTTTCTGCCTTGGGATCCTTGGTTGACTCAACATGTGCTGAACATGTAGCTCCACAATGTTCTCATCCACCTCATACCCCATTGGCATGATCCATACTGTTCTTGGTTCCACTGCCTCCATTAGACACTGATCAGTCTCTACCATAAAGCATATTGTGTCTTTGTATTTCTCAACTAGAGATTGGGGAATTCTCTCTCTAGATTGCATCATGTTCTAAAAGTTTTTAAGAAACCCCAAAGAGCTGTGTTTTGTGCTTTGTCATCACCAAATCCATGCAAATAATCCCTGATTTGTATGGCAACCAGTCTGTCATTCTACCATACCCATCCACTGGATCTGGGTAGCTCATTCATCAAGTAGAAGAATAGATAGAGTATTAGGCCACCAAATTTGAAGGAATTCTTCTTGTCCTTCTTTATCTTCTATAGGTTCTCCAAGAGTTGGTTTAGAAGGAGCTCACAAAGGTCATAGTCTGCATTTTTCCTCAACATTTCATAGGCAGTGTAGATAGCAATTCCAGGTACTAAATTCTCGCTGCTAGAATGATATACTTGTAGCTGATAATCATGGATGCAAACTTGATATCTAGATTAGTGATATCTTCTATTGTCATTGCCCTTTTGTCAAACCTTGATTCGGTAGCCTCACTCACAGTTTGGTTTTTGACATATTTGAGAATAGGTATCCCACTAGATGAGTACAATCTGGTAACTGCCCTAATGGCATCTTTTGTGATTTTGAATGGTCCATTCAACCACATGAAGTTGTCATGTATTCTGCTCAAAATATACTTGACCCATTCATCCTCAACAAAACAGCGGAAATGTATGCATTGTACAAAGTGCTTGTCTAGGAGGGCCTTGATTTGGGGTTTGAGCTCAAATAAATCATCTATTAGTTGTTTGTGGTAGATATCCCTCAATTTGAATTCTCTAAATTCTTCAATGTTTGCATGAATGTAAACCCTAATATCTTTTGTATGCAAGATACCATGCGGTATACTAGAAAATGCTCCTAGGGGATTTGCTTCCAAGGATTTGTGGTGCAGGAGCTCCCAGTTTTAGTCATTTTTGGCTATGTCATGTTTTGTGTCTTGTTATTTTGGTTTTCTCTAAGGCTTTGGAAGCTATTATCATGCTTTGTAATAAGGACTTAGTTCATTTTTGATTAACTAGTCCAATGGAGTCTTAATAAGGTCTATTTTAAAAGTATTCTCATTTTAGAAATATGTAGTTTTTTTAAAGAATGTAACCTCCAACATTTTCTCTACCCTTGGAGGGAAGTTGTACGGTTGGAGGATGTGAAGTAACTATGGCCAAGCCTTCTATAAGGAAGAGAATGTATGACATGCCAAAATAGAATGAAAAGAGAGAAGTTTTAGAAGGAAAAAATAGTCTTTTCTACTTTTTTTGTGAATACAGTCGTATAGTATGGCCTGGTACGGACAGTTCAGGAACTGAGGTTTGGAAAATATGTTAGGGTTTTGACATACCTTTCATTTGCATATATTTAGAGCTTTTGAAACATTTTTTGCTATTAGTTTCAATCCATTTTGTGCAAACTGGTTTAAACCCTCCATAACTAGGGTTTCTGGGACAAAATGTACCATTGCTCCTCTGTCCTCTAAAAATTATCACCCATTTTCAGTAGGATGGAGGAAGGTAGATTAGCTTTTATGTTTTTTGTTGTTTGACGGGTTGCACTTCTCTCCCAGAGGCATTTGGCATGATCCTATCTAGTCTACACAGTGACTAGTTAGCTGAAATGGTAGAAAAATAGTGTGGATTCTAGAAACAGTCACATGGTTGATCAAATGGGTGTTGGTTTTTGTGTTTTGGGGTGAGGAACCCTGTATATATGTTTGGTTGATCCTAAGCATGTAAATTTGGTGTATTTCTTTCATACAACCTCTAAACTAGGCCTAATTCCTAGAAGAACAGTCTACTATCCCTGAACGCTTGTGGTATAGTACAGACCTGCATGTGGGTGAATGATTGCATGTCCCTAAAGGTTATTTGAATCTACATTGAGTCTTGGTGATCATTTGGAGGTTTGTTAATTTATCCCCTTGTTAACTGATTTCTAGGGCTACAAGAAGGAGACCTTTCTTAAGCACTGTCATAGTGCAGTTATGCTACAGTCTATTGTCCACTGTCCTCCCAGGTACTGAATGTAGTTGTTGGGTCAGAGACCTCATGTTGGTCATATCCTTGATCAATGTATGCTGAGTGTAGAGTGATGATCCATGTTGGTAGAGGAGTTAGTAGTTTGAATGCTATCCTTGTAGGTAAATGTGTTGGTTAATTGGGTTGAGCAGTGACTCCCCAAAAGAGAGTTGAGTAGCCTGTGTGGTTGGACACTAGAGTGTGGTCCTAGGCTAGGTCAATCTTGTGAGTAGCCTTGTGTAGGCTTATAATCACATCACCTTTGGAAACCTCTTGAAGGAAGCATTAAAATCTAGGTTCATTGTGTGAACTTCATCAACTACTACCTATACCTCTGCATCATATTTGTATCAGAGCCAATATCTGATTAGAAGCAGTGTATGTCAGACAAGGAGATTGAAATAGAGGCTAGTACAATGCCTCCCAAGACAATGAGTCAAGAAGCCATCAAGAAATTGGTGGAAGAGATGGTTGAAGCAAGATTGCAAGAAGAAAAGAAGTCTAAAGGCAAGACCAAAGAAGAGGGAAGTTCTTTTGACACAAATGAAGAAGTAGAGGCAGAAGAGAGTTCTCAGGAGCAGGACATGTCTGCAGATCAGAAAGCTTTCTTGAATGCACTTAAGGGTGCTCATGGAGACAGTAGTGATCCCAAGATGGATGTGCCTACCTTTCATGGCAAGTTGGATGGAGATGCTCTCACCGATTGGATAGAAGCTATGTGCAACTTCTTTGATTACAAGGAGTTCAATGACAATAAAAAGGTTAAGTTTTCCAAGACAAGGCTAAGAGGTTCTGCACTTGTGTGGTGGAACTACATGCAAAGTGAGAGGGAGAAGATTGGGAAGAGTCCCATCACTAAATGGAGTAGAATGGTGGCTATGCTCAGAAGCAAGTTCATGCCACCTGACTATGAGATTCAAATCATAAGGAGATTTCAAAATTTGAGACAAAAAGACATGGATGTGGCTGCCTACACAGAAGAATTTCATAGACTCAGTATGAGGGCCAAATCATAATGAAGATGAAAAAGGGATGGTGGTTAGGTACCTAAATGGTCTGAAATACAATATGCAAGATGAGATTAGTTTAGTGATACCAAAAATAGTGGATGAATACTTCTTATTGGCCTCTAGAGCAGAGGAAAAACTGAGAAGGAAGGGTGAACAAAGTGCCAGAGGAAGAGGAGGCAGAAACCAAAGAGGAAGAGGCAGTTTTGGCCGTGGACAGTCCAACAAAACTGAAAATAACAGTTAGCAAGAAACACAATCAGAAACAGAGCATAGAGGAGGCTTCAAAGGTTGGAGAAGTCCTAATGGTAGGGGCAGAAATGGTGGAGGAGGTAGAGGACTAGGAGTCTTCACTGGAAGGTGTTATGGCTGCAACCAAGTTGGCCATACAATGAACAAATGCCCAGGGAAAGCCAACAATTCTCATGACAGTGGAAAGAGAAATCAGTTGGTAAAGGATGATGATTGTGAGAGTGTAAATTCACCAATGGGAAGTGCTGCACCTTTTCTAGATGGAGAGAGTATGATGATCAAAAGGTCCATGTTGAAGATGCCATTGAAACAAGAGCCACCTCAGAGAAAGAATCTTTTTAGAACTCAAGGCCTAGCCTATGGAAAGCTATGCAAGATCATAGTAGATTCAGGATCTTCTGAGAATGTGGTATCCACTGAGATGGTTGAGAAGTGTAAGTTGAAGAGGCTGCCTCATATCAGTCCTCACAAGATTTCTTGGTTGAACAAGAACCAGAGTTTCATGGTGGAAGAACAAACTTGGGTTGAATTTGCAATTGGTGACTACAAGGACAAAGTGCTATGTGAAATCATCCCTATGGATGCATGTCATCTGCTTCTTGGCCATCCATGGCAATATGATGTCAAAGCACAACATAATGGTGAGAAGAACACTTATGTCATCACCAAGAATGGAAGACCATACAAGATGGATCCTATGCTAGAGCAGACTGGGGGGAAGAAAAATGATAACAGTGTCATGGTGGTGAATGGCAAAGAGTTTTTAAACCTCTTGAAGGAGAAGGATACCCAGGGGTATGCCTTGGTCATGAAACCCAAGAGTGGATCAGATCAACAAGATCCAAAACAGAAGGAGATTCCATTGGAAGTGCAGCAACTCCTAGACAAGTATCAAGACCTTGTGGTAGAGGAAGTTCCTAACTCCTTACCACCCATGAGGGACATAATTCATCAGATTGACTTAATACTTGGTGCTACATTGCCTAATAAGGCTGCCTATAAGCTGACACCACAGAAAAATGAAGAGGTGGCAAGGCAAATTCAAGATCTCTTGGAGAAAGGGCTGATTAGGAAGAGTCTAAGTCCTTGTGTAGTCCTAAGTGTACTTGCTCCTAAGAAGGATGGAAAGTGGAGCCTATGTACGGATTCCAGGGCCATCAACAAGATCACCATAAGATACAGATTCCCAATGCCAAGGATTGAAGATCTTTTGGATTATCTTGGAGGATCATGCTATTACTCAAAGATTGATTTGAAATCTGGTTATCATCGAATCTGGATCAGACAGGGAGATGAATGGAAGACTGCTTTCAAGACCAATGAGGGTCTTTATGAATGGCTTGTTATGCCATTTGGTCTTAGCAATGCTCCAAGTACATTTATGCGCTTGATGAATGAGGTATTAGTTGAATTCATTGGTAATTTTGTTATTGTTTATCATGATGACATACTAATCTTCAACAGGACAAGAGAAGAGCATGTGAAGCATGTTGGTCAGGTGTTGGAGAAGCTACATGAGCACAAGTTAATGATCAACTTAGACAAATGTGAGTTCATGAAAATTGAACTTGTATACCTTGGATTTGTAATTTCTAATGGCTGTTTGAAGATGGATCCCTCTAAGGTTGAGGCTATTCTCAGTTGGCCTACTCTAAAGTCAGAGGGATATGTGAGAAGTTTCCATGGATTGGCTACTTTTTATAGGAAGTTTGTTAGAGGTTTCAGTCACATCAGTGCTCCCATCCTCAACACCATCAAGGGTGGAGTCAAATGTAGATTCCAATGGACAAAGGAAGCTGATGATAGTTTTGAGTTGTTGAAAACAAAGGTGACTGAGTTACCTACCTTAGTACTCCTTGATTTTGATAAGGTGTTTGTTGTTGAGTGTGATGCAAGTTAGCAAGCTATTGGTGTTGTTCTCAGCCAAGAAGGACATCCAGTGGCATTCTTCTCAGAAAAGTTAAATGAAGCCAAGCAAAGGTATTCTACCTATGACTTAGAACTCTATGCAATGGTGCAATCTCTTAAGAAATGGAGACATTATTTGCTGCCCAAAGAATTTATTGTGTTTACTGATAATCATGCTTTAAGCTTTCTAAACAGTAAAGAAAAATTGAACCATAGACATGTTAAATGGATGGAACAGTTACAAGTTTATACCTTCACAATTAAGCAAAAAAGAGGTGTTTCTAACAAAGTGGCTGATGCATTAAGTAGGAGGCTACTTATTATTCATGAAATTCAGTTAGAAAGCATGGGCATTGACTGTTTAAAGGAGTTGTATAAAGAAGATTCATATTTCAAAGAGGCTTATGATGTTTGTGTGAACTTGGCTAACACATTCTATGGAGAGTATGTAGATTTTGATTTGCACAAAGGCCTCTAATGCAGAGGTGTCAGGTCTCCAATGGTAATCTAACAAGATCAAAAGATTCAAATAACTTGTGGCTTCAACCAATAAGGCTTCTCTAGTCTTCTCCTTGCCTTAAGCTCCACCAAAGGGCTCAAATTTGGATTCCAACTTCTCAGATGAATTCTTGTACCTACTAGGGTCTCAACCTACCCCAACCAACAAGATTCAATAGGTTTCATGCACCTTTCTGATAGGTTCTTGACAACTCCCCTTAACTAGGCCTAATCCTTGTAGCCCTGTTCAGCGACTAATTTGCACTTTTCTCCAAACTTTCCCAAAGCACTCCAAAAACTAATGACTGATCTGAGTACCCTCTATTGAGTTCTATAACATACTTCAAATCATATACTATTGTTTTGGATGAAATATGACTATCCTAACAACCCAACTGTCTTCCTACAGGGCCTAATCCACCCACTTTACAAAGGAACCCTATCAAATAATTATCCCCCTCACTCCAAACCTAAAAAATGTCTTAGTAAAGGATTAAAAATGAAGGATTTTCAAGGTTTCAACTAGTGGTTTGCTCATTTACATGTTTAAATACAAAACCCCCCTTTCTAGGCCTCAAAACCTAAGGCTTGCTAGATCTCCCACTTCCAATCACTTCTAGACCTCATTCAAAGGTCTAACACCATGTCCTTGACCATATTAACCCTCAACAAGCATAAAACCATCACCTTATTAAGGCCGATCTCCTGCTGCTACAACTGAGCCACCATTTCAATGCTTTTTCCACATGCAATCTCTGACTTTCAACGGTGATCACCTGCCCATTTGCACTCCTCCTACTTTGTCAAGTTAGAAATCATATTATACATATAATCAAGGACCTATTCCATGAGTATTAGGCTCCTACATCCATGGGAAGGTCCTATGAGGCATTGAAACCTCTCAAAATGCACAGGACAGCCTGCTGTTCTTTGTAACAATCAATACAAATAGCATTGAAACCACCTACAAGAACCTCCTTAGAGAATCAAATGAAGTCTAATATTGTTAACTGAGGTCCTAAGACATTTACCAACACTCAATAATCAAAAAGACCAACAGAAATAAGAAGGAGATACCAGATAAAACTAAATTTTATTGTTATTTGCAGCCTGCCGTACAACCCAATCTTCTAATATGACTCCACCGTACCACCAAATGCCTTTTATAGGCTTACATGACATCTCTCTAACTTCTCCAACCAATTCCCAAAGGTTGGAGATTGTTAAACTTCCAAAACCATTCATTCTTGATTTTCCCACCAAATGCATTATTCAAAAATTTGAATATTAAACTTTGTTTTATGTGACTTTTACTCTACCAAATTATCATGGTTCATCATGGTTGATCTTATTAGGATCATTATTCCTTATTCCTAGCCTTAGACACTTCTAATTGACTCTTATTTGACTCTAGAGGCACTATTGGCCCACTTGCATTATTTTTTGGTCCTAGGGTCCTTACCAGGACCCTTAGGACATTTCATTATTACATCATTGTGCCCATTACAATATGCCATAATTGGTTCTAGGATGTTCCATTTGATTTGATTTGATCCATGGGCTTCTCCTTTGACCATTTGTTTCTTCTTACTCCAGAGTGTTCTCTTAGGTGCTCCTACACCATACTTCCCAGCGTGATAAAAACTCTTGTCCCAAGAGTCATGTGATCTGCTCCAAACCTCCTGCAGTCTCTTTGAAATGTTCCTTTGAGTTGTGATAGGACACATGAACTCTCCAAGAGTTATCCTCCTCCTTCTCCCACCTGCATGACTTACAAAAAATGTTAGCATCATAAAACATGTTTTGCTGTCCTAGTCTAGGACCTTGCTGTTGCAATGCTCTTGCATTCTCCATCTTAGAATTCTGATTTATTTCTTCTTGTACTATTTGCTGTCTACCTTCCTTCTTCAGCCTCCTTATAGGGGAATCAATGTCCCCAATCTTGATGCAACTCATGTCCCAAATTTGCTGCTCTTTAGGACTGTCATAAACCTTTCTTTGCTGCAACTGTTCCTGCTGTTCAACCTGCACATTCAATTGCAATTTCTCTCCAAAACAGACAATAGCATGTTCCTTCTTATCTTCACACGGTAAAGGCATTAGTTTATACTTTTTGCCATCTTTGTGCACCAAATGACTATTTGTATAACCATCATGAACTGTCCTTCTCAAACACTGCCATGGTCTTCCCAAAATTATATGCCCACATGTCATTGAAATAACATCACATAAAATAGAATCATGATATGGACCAATTGAAAAATAAACATATGCCCTCTGATTAACCATTACTTGTTGTTCTTGACTTACCCAAGTGGCATTGTAAGGACTAGGATGATCAAATGTCTTCAATCCCAACTTGTGCACCATTTCCCAAGAGACTAAATTATCATGTGAACCTAAATCTATAATCAACTTGCATATTTTTCCATGGCTTAAACAATTAGTTTTAAAAATGGATACCTGTGGTGTTTGCTGCATTTTGCCTTTTTCCACCATGAGCATTTCTCCGTCCATTACTGGAGAGGCTAATGACATTTCCTGTTCTTCTTTGTTTTCCTCTTCTTGTGCCAAATGAACTCTTGTATCCTTTCTCTTATCAATACCATCCTTCTTAGGACAGTTGAAAGATGTGTGTCCCACCTCATTGCAGTGATAACATCTGCCTGTGAACACTCCTCTACCTGATCCAAATCTACCTCCATCTCTATATCCACCTCTCTGTTCTGTAGACAACTCTTTGCCTTTCTCATTGCTGCTCTGAACTTCAGTAGTAGGTCTGCCCCTACCTCTATTTCCTCTTCCATAACCTCCTTGCCTTTCTTGCTTCCTCTTCACTCTCTCTTCAGCCTTGATGGCTAACTGAAAACACTCTCCAAGTGTTTTTGGTACTGCTAACCCAATCTCATCCTGCAAGTTATACCTAAGCCCATTAAGGTATATTGCGACTTTCTCTTCTTCATCTTCTAATCCTCCCCTAATACTAAGCTTATGAAATTGCTCAGTATAGGACATAACATCCATGTCCTTCTGTTTCAGATTTTCTCTCATCCTCTTTGTCTGAATGGAGTAATCAGATGGAAGGAATTGATCTTTCATCATATCCTTCATCCTACCCCAAGAAGTGATTTTTGATGCACCTCTAGCCATTCTTTCTATCTGTACACTACTCCACCAGGTAAGTGTTGTTCCTCTCAGTTTTGTTTTTGCAAACTTGATCTTCTTCTCATCATTCATCTCCTCATACTCAAATTTTTTTTCAAGGGCATCTATCCACCCTAATAGCTCTTCACTATCCATCTTCCCCTGATAGATAGGTAACTCTATGTTTGCCTTTGTCCCACTACCTTGGACTGCCTTCAGTAATCTCACAAACTTCTTTTCTTTAGCATCTAACTCATCCTCAGGAGGATTCTCATCAGCATCCTCATCTCCTTCTGACTCATTTTGTTCATCCCCTCTAGGTTTCTTCTCTAATGCTTCCAATCTAGCCAAGATTGTTGCATTCTCCCTTCTCACTTGTCTTAACTCTCTTTTTCTTGCAGCATCTTGCTCTCTTCTGTCCCTCAATTCTTTTTCTCTAGCCTCTAAGGCTTCTCTCGACTCAGAATTCTCTCTAGCCATCTGGTTCTTAGGGGGCATCTTCACAACTTTCACCAACCCTCAAGGATCTACTTGCTGCTCTGATACCAATATAATGCAGAGGTGTCAAGTCTCCAATGGTAATCTAACAAGATCAAAAGAGTCAAATAACTTGTGGCTTCAACCAATAAGGCTTCTCTAGTCTTCTCCTTGCCTTAAACTCCACCAAAGGGCTCAAATTTGGATTCCAACTTCTCAGATGAATTCTTGTACCTTCTAGGGTCTCAACCTACCCCAACCAACAAGATTCAATAGGTTTCATGCACCTTTCTGACAGGTTCTTGACAACTCCCCTTAACCAGGCCTAATCCTTGTAGCCCTGTTCAGCGACTAATTTGCACTTTTCTCCAAACTTTCCCAAAGCACTCCAAAAAATAATGACTGATCTGAGTACCCTCTATTGAGTTCTATAACATACTTCAAAATCATATACTATTGTTTTGGACAAAATATGACTGTCCTAACAACCCGGTTGTCTTCCTACAGGGCCTAATCCACCCACTTTAGAAAGGAACCCTATCAAATACTTATCCCCCTCACTACAAACCTAAAAAAAGTCTTAGGAAAGGATAAAAAATGAAGGATTTTCAAGGTTTCAACCAGTGGTTTGCTCATTTGCATGTTTAAATACAAAACCCCCCTTCTAGGCCTCAAAACCTAGGGCTTGCTAGATCTCCCACTTCCAATCACTTCCAGACCTCATTCAAAGGTCTAACACCATGTCTGTAACCATATTAACCCTTAGCAAACATAAAACCATCACCTTATTAAGGCCGATCTCCTGCTGCTACAACTGAGCCACCATTTCAATGCTTTTTCCACATGCAATCTCTGACTTTCAATGGTGATCACCTGCCCATTTGCACTCCTCCTACTTTGTCAAGTTAGAAATCATATTATACATATAATCAAGGACCTATTCCATGAGTATCAGGCTCCTACATCCATGGGAAGGTCCTATGAGGCATTGAAACCTCTCAAAATGCACAGGACAGCCTGCTGTTCTTTGTAACAGTCAATACAAACAGCAATGAAACCACCTACAAGAACCTCCTTAGAGCATCAAATGAAGTCTAATATTGTTAACTGAGGTCCTAAGACATTTACCAACACTCAATAATCAAAAAGACCAACAGAAATAAGAAGGAGATACCAGATAAAACTGAATTTTATTGTTATTTGCAGCCTGCCGTACAACCCAGTTTTCTAATATGACTCCACCGTACCACCAAATGCCTTTTATAGGCTTACATGACATCTCTCTAACTTCTCCAACCAATTCCCAAAGGTTGGAGATGGTTAAACTTCCAAAACCATTCATTCTTGATTTTCCCACCAAATGCATTATTCAAAAATTTGAATATTAAACTTTGTTTTATGTGACTTTTACTCTACCAAATTATCATGGTTCATCATGGTTGATCTTATTAGGATCATTATTCCTTATTCCTAGCCTTAGACACTTCTAATTGACTCTTATTTGACTCTAGAGGCACTATTGGCCCACTTTCATTATTTTTTGGTCCTAGGGTCCTTACCAGGACCCTTAGGACATTTCATTATTACATCATTATGCCATAATTGGTTCTAGGATGTTCCATTTGATTTGATTTGATCCATGGGCTTTTCCTTTGACCATTTGTGTCTTCTTACTCTAGAGTGTTCTCTTAGGTGCTCCTGCACCAGCCTCTTATTTAAGGGCAATTTGTTGTGTGTCCCTAAGTGTTCTATGAGGGACAACATCATCAAGGAGAAGCATAATGGTTCTTTAGGAGGACATTTTGGCTTAGACAAGACACTAGAACAACTCACAAGGTTCTATTTTTGGCCAAAGGTACAATCAGATGTGAGGAAGTATGTAGCTATTTGTGCAATCTATCAAAGGGCCAAGGGTGTGTCTTCAAATGCATGTCTATACCAGCCCCTTCCTATTCCCAACAGACCTTGGGAAAGTATCAGCATGGATTTTGTGCTTGGGTTACCCAGGACAGCTAGAGGGGTGGATAGTGTGTTTTTTATTGTTGATAGGTTCAGCAAGATGGCTCAGTTTGTGCCATGTAAATGCACAAATGATGCATCTCATGTTACAGGTCTATTTTTTAGAGAGGTAGTAAGAATTCATGGTTTTCCATTATCCATTGTAACCGACAGAGATTCTAAGTTTGTAGGTCACTTCTGGAGGACCTTGTGGAAGAAGTTGTGCACACAGTTGTCCTTTTCATCAGCCTACCATCCACAAACTGATGGTCAGATTGAGGTGGTTAATAGATCACTTGGAAACCTTCTAAGATGCCTTACAAAGTAGCATGGTTTGGTATGGGACTTGGTTATCAGTCAGGCTGAATATGCCTACAATGATTTAAGGAATAGAAGCACTGGTAAAAGTCCTTTTGAGATAGTTTATGGTTTTCACCCAAGGGGGCCACTTGAACTGAAGGATCTCCAAGGATGGGATAGAAAGAGTGCACTTGGTGAAAAGTTTGCTGCCTCCATGAAAATAGTCCATGATCAAGTCAAGTTGTAATTAGAAAAAATAGTCACAAAGTACAAGGAAAGGGTAGATTTGAAGAAAAGAGAAGTGCAATTCAAATTTGGTGACTTAGTTATGGCATATCTGAGGAAAGAAAGATTGCCAAAAGGTCAGCCAACTAAACTCCTGATGAAGAAGATTGAGCCATGCAAAATAGTGCACAAATTTAGTCCAAATGCATATGAGATTGAGTTACCATCCGACCTTGGTATCTCTCCAATTTTCAATGTTTGTGATCTTTTTCCTTTCAGACCTCCATTGCTTGGTGAAAGTGGATTAGATGTGGTGGCTGAAGATGCTGATTGGATCAAGGATTTGCCTCCAAGAAAACCTTTGTAGTTGGAATGTATTCTAGATTCCAAAGTTATCAAGAAGACTAGGAGAGGTTTCTATAAAGACTACTTGGTGAAATGGAAGGATCTTCTTGATTCAGAGGCCACCTAGATGACTGAAGCAGATATCTTGAAGCATTGCATGACACTTCAACAATTGGCAACTCAAGGGGCTTGAGTTCTTCCTACAGGGGGAGTATGGTGCAGGAGCTCCCAGTTTTAGTCATTTTTGGCTATGTCATGTTTTGTGTCTTGTTATTTTGGTTTTCTCTAAGGCTTTGGAAGCCATTCTCATGCTTTGTAATAAGGACTTAGTTCATTTTTGATTAACTAGTCCAATGGAGTCTTAATAAGGTCTATTTTAAAAGTATTCTCATTTTAGAAATATGTGGTTTCTTAAAAGAATGTAACCTCCAATGTTTTCTCTACCCTTGGAGGGCAGTTGTATGATTGGAGGAGGTGAAGTAACTATGGCCAAGCCTTCTATAAGGAGGAGAATGCATGACATGCCAAAATAAAATGAAAAAAAAAAAGTTTTAGAAGGAAAAAATAGTCTTTTCTACTTTTTTTGTGAAGACAGTCGTACAGTACGACCTGGTGCGGATAGTTCAGGAACTGAGGTTTGGAAAATATGTTAGGGTTTTGAGATACCTTTCATTTGCATATATTTAGAGCTTTTGAAATTTTTTTGCTGTTATTTTCAATCCATTTTGTGCACACTGGTTTAAACCCTCCATAACTAGGGTTTTTGGGAAAAAATGTACCATTCCTCCTCTGTCCTCTAAAAATTATCACCCATTTTCGGTAGGATGGAGGAAGGTAGATTAGATTTTATGTTTTTTGTTGTTTGGAAGGTTGCACTTCTCTACTAGAGGCATTTGGCATGATCCTATTCTTGTTATATGGAGCCTAATCAGACTTGGAGGTTATATTTACCCCACTTTTATCGGCGCGGTTTACCCCAAATTCCTACGGGGTCAAGGGGCAGCACCGGGAGTTATTTTTTCATTGACTGACATAAGAAAACACTATTTTTGTAACTGACAAAAAGCTTAATAAAAAGTGGCCAAGGGTTAGGGTTTTGATATTGTATTGTAGCATTTTGCAGCGGTATTGAGTTGCAAGGATTGTTGATTGTAATCGGTTTGATTTACTAGATAATAATATTGGACTCTTTGTTTGGTGGATGTAGCCCAAGTTTGGGTGAACCATGTTAAAACTTGTCTCTCGCTATTATTATTTTTGTGTATTTCCATTCCTCTGTTTAATCTTTATTTGCATTTAATTGATATCTTCTGCTGGCTAACCCTAACACCTATCTAGTCTACACAGTGACTAGTTAGCTGAAATGGTAGAAAAATAGTATGGATTCTGGAAACAGTCATGTGGTTGACCAAATGGGTGTTGGTTTTTGTGTTTTGGGGTGAGGACAGATAGTATATATGTTTGGTTGATCCTGAGCATGTAGATTTGGTGTATTTCTTTCATACAACCTCTAAACTAGGTCTAATTCCTAGAAGAATAGTCTGATGTCCCTAAATGCTTGTGGTACAGTATTGACCTGCATGTGGGTGAATGATTGCATGTCCCTAAAGGGTATTTGAATTTGCATTAAGTCTTGGTGATCATTTGGAGGTTTGTTAAGTTATCCCCTTGTTAATTGATTTCTAGGGCTACAAGAAGGGGACCTTTCTTAAGCACTATCATAGTGCAGTCATGCTATAGTTTGCTGTCCACTGTCCTGCCAGGTACTAAATGTAGTTGTTGGTCATATCCTTGATCAGTGTATGCTGAGTGTAGAGTGATGATCCATGTTGGTAGAGGAGTTAGTACTTTAAATGCTATCCTTGTAGGTAAATGTGTTGGTTGATTGGGTTGAGTAGTGACTCCCCAAAAGAGAGTTGAGTAGCCTGTGTGGTTGGACACTAGAGTGTGGTCCTAGGATAGGTCAATCTTGTGAGTAGCCTTGTGTAGGCTTATAATCACATCACCTTTGGAAACCTCTTGAAAGAAGCATTAAAATCTAGGTTCATTGTGTGAACTTCATGAACTACTACCTATAACTCTACATCAATTTGTAGGGACGTTTCTTGAATTTGGGGTGAGGCCTATCAGTGATCTTCACAATATTTGGAGTAGCCATCATTCAAGGATTTACAAAGAGATGTTTGATAACAGAAAATACCTCTTGCGCTTGTAGGGTTCACGGAGTGAACTTGAGTGATTTGCTGATTGAATCAACTCCAACGGTTGGTCTTTGAGAAGTTTGAAGCAATTTGTTGTAGAGATCTCCTTTCTTTCTTTTCGAATGCAAATGTGCAAATGATGAGCACATGAACCCTTTTAAGTGCAAGAAAAACCCTAAATTCATACTACAATAAATGCACAACTTAAGTTATTCCAGTTGCTCTGTTCTCCTTATTCTGAAATAGATCTCTTTCCAAATCACTATAATATGCTTAGAGTTATCCTTGGTGATTAACAATGAGCTTTCTTACTTTCCTCAACCATTTGATTTATCTGTAGATCAAGATGTCTCAATTTTAGAATCACACCAGACCAAACTTGTAAGAAACCTGCTTTTACCGGAAGACTGTTAAATCAGATCTATCTGAAGGGATTAGACTCTTTAAATCTTCATGTGGATTTTTCAACTCTTTACTATGGCTTATCTAGGTGTTTCTCTGAAAACCCTTTGATCCGTAGCCTTTCATGTGCCGATTACAGGCACCAATTGACTCACTGGGGGAATTGATTCTTCTTTTATTACTCCCCCTGAGCTAGAGCCCATCTATTCAATTTTCGGAGGGAATATCAGCACCAGATTCTGGTGCGGATCCATCCACTACATTCTCTGTACTTTTCTTCATCCAAATCTTGTTCATCTCACTTTTAACTTCATCCACATTCACTTTTCCTTTTCCTTTGTCTTGATTCTGATTATGATGCACCGGACCCCTTTTGTCCTAATTCTTGCTTGTACAAAATTTACTAATATGACCAGATCTATTGCAGTTGTAGCAAACAACATTTCTTTGCATATTTGACTGATATCCTTTTGATCTACATTGATTAACCATATGACCTACTCTATTGCATGCATAGCATCTGCCATTGAATGAAATGTTCATTTGCATATTTCTACATTCGTGAGATTTGTTGCCATACCTTTTGTAGTTAAAGCACTGTCTGGACAAGGATGAATTAGTTTGATTCATTCTCTTTCTGTATTGATTAGCTTTGTGACCAAAGTTATTGCAGTTGTGGCAGTATCCATTGAAAGATGGATATCTTTGAGCATTGGGTTGCCTTACCAGAGGTCTTCTAGGCTTGTCCCTTGGATTTCCTGATGCAAAATTCTTCTGACCGGATCCAGAGCTTCACCTTTCTCATATCCTAAGCCACACTTGTCATCTACCCTCTTTTGGCTTTCAAGAAGAACTTCAAGTTGAGCAGAACTTATCTTGAATATCTCTTTGTATTCATTTGCTGTTTGAAGATCCTTTTTAAGAGTGTCAGTTTGATCCTCAAGTATTTCTTCATTATCTCTAGCATCTTCAAGAGCATATTCAAGATGTCTGATTATTCTATCCATCTTGTGGCAGTCTTCTGATTTCTCCTTGAGAGGTTATCTTAGATCATCTTCAGTCTTTATTTTTTCTTCAATTTCTTGGGTGAATTTCATAACTCCTGATTCCATTTCATGTCTTACCATAATGACCTCCTTTGACAATTTTTCACATAACCTAGTTTTCTCCTTCAGGTCTTCATTTGTATCATTTGCTTCACCTTGACTTGCTAATTGCTGAAGTAGTTCCTTTCTCTTCTTCATAGAGATGCTTAGTTTCCCTTTTAATTCATTTATGAAATCATCATCTTGTTTAAGTCTTTCCTTCAATTCATTGACTTTAGAGTTTGAATGTTCAAGATCATCTAGGGTAGATTGAAGTTGTTGCCTCATACCATACATATCCATTTGAATTCCTAGATCTTCCTTAAACTGTTAGGCTTTGTTTGGAGGAACTTGGCTCTAATACCAATTGTTGATACTGAGAGGGGGGGTGAATCAGTTATCTTACTTGCTTATTGCTTTTTGAACTTCCTTAATAGTTAATGCAATATTAAATCAAATGAATAAACATAATCATGAAATGGAAACAACACCAATACACAAGACACAATGATTTTGACGTGGAAAACTTGGTTAAGGGAAAAACCATGGGGTGATTAACCCAAGATATTATTCTCTGTTAGAAGAATAGAAGATACAAAATGGCACTTGCCAATTAGGACTCATTACCTGAGCACACTACTCACAAGAGGTTCACTGCCTACAAGAGACTCACTGTCTACAAGAAAGGAAAGTAACTCAATGTTTGAACTAATGAGAAGCATCCACACATACTGAGGTTCAGTTTCGGTTAAGCTCAATAAATGGATCTGATGCACTTCATTCTTACTCTCTTTTGATGTTGCTGTACTGTCACATTCTAGACTTGTCTTACTATCTTCACTCTACTCTTTTACTTTTCTTTGCACCATATAATACACCACACACACCTTCACATCTAAATCCATCTTGTTTATATATCTGCACAAGTGATTTCAACACTTTTCTAGTCAGCATCCGGAAGAGTCAATATTATCTCAAACTCTAGTCTGTCAGCTGAATTCTTGCATACCAAGTAATGCAGATCAAGGATATGCTTGTAGAAGTCTTCAATCATGGTGGCCAATCATGAATGATACCTCAAGAATCTTAGTCATTAGCAATATCTCTTCTAGATTTGGGTCTGACACTCTACCAGTACAGTTCTTCCTCTGTCTACTCTGTCAAACAAGAACCCAACACTCAAGTGCTCATATCTCTTCACCCTTCCATCACTGGAGGCTAAATCATTGGAGTCTATTAGTCAAGTTACTCCTCTTGACTTCACCAAATCCACACTTCATTGAAATACTTCCTTTGAGAGATCTGGGCCTGACTGTTAGACCTTGCTGACTGCTCTGTTCTTGCTTACCGGATCATGACACTTCTTCAATCTGACTTCCGGTAGAGACTCATCATGTCTTACAGATGTGTGGGATAACCTTTTTTGCCATCAATGACAACATTCATGAGTCCATATAGTGTCTTTTTCCAACAATCTCCCCCTTTGGCATTGATGGCAACACTTAGTGAAAAATGACTAAGTGTCACACTATACTCCCCCTTGGCTGATGCTCTGTCTCTATGTACATTTTTTGGAGCTCCCCCTTAGATGGATTCCTCATTTTTCACTGCTCATTACTCCCCCTTTGACATTAATGGCAAAGGGTGGGGTCCGTACACCAAAATTTTCAAAAATTAATCTATACTTAGTCGTATAATTATATCATCCGATTGTACTCTACATATACTTTAGTATATCTGCAAAAGTATTTTTCAATTGTACAACTTTGGTTGCCCAACTTAGCTTCATCCTGTCCAAAATTGATATGTGACCACTCAACAGGAATGCAAAAGCTTCTGCCTTCTTCAGATTTGTTAGATCATTTGTCTTGGCTATGGTTTGAGCATCACTTAGGGCCTCATGCATGGCCTCCAACTTAGGAATGATTATTCTTCTAAGTTCATTTAACCAGCTGATTCTCTTTTTCTTTTCTTTCTCTAGCTTCTTAATTTCATCCAAGACTGCAATAGTCTGACATTCTTGATTTACTATGGATGAGGTAAGTGGATCAAAATTTTGAGAGAGTTTTGTTAGTTTGATCTCCTATTCTTTCATTTTCTTCTCAATCTCCATTGTTGCTTTGGACCATGATAGACAAAATTTATATATTTCCCTACCATCTTTAAGAGCATTTTCTAAGCTCTTTATCCCTATATCCATATTCCTTCTATCATTTGATATTAGACTTAGTACTTCAGAGAATATTTTATCCAAAAACTCTTTCCAAACCTTTTCCTCAGCTGATTTCTCTAAGGACTCAAAATGGGTGCTGACTAAACTAATAAGAGACTTAAAATTACTTGATGAGGAAGCCGATGAATCCTTCAGAAAGGATGGCATGATCTTTTCAAGCACACTGGATGCAGCTTCTGTTAGCTCACAGTCTTCCATGTGAGACTTCATGAGTTTTTCTTTTGCCTTTGCATTAGCAAATGAAGCTATCTTCATTGTTTGTACTAGGGAAAGAGAATCAAAATCATATGGTCCTAGTAGAATTTTTGGTTCATCAATCTCCATTGTCTCTTTGTTTAAGAATTCTTTGACAATTTCTGTAGTGTCTCTTGCCAGAGAAAAAGTTTTCTTTTCTTCTGTAGTCTTAGAGCTGTCATCTTCTTTTCCCTTCAGTTCTTTTTCTTTCTCCTCTATTCTTTCTTCTCCTTGGGATCCAGAGTTAGTAGGGGAAACTAGAGGAGTAATGTTTGTTTGTTCATGGGCCACCTCTTCCGGAGTAGAGGATTCCAAGCCCTTATCTTCACCGGTGTCCATTACTTCTATTGTCATTGCCTCAGTAGATCCTTCTTCAACACTTGTGGCCGAGGGATTAACACCTAAGTCCTCTATAATAGGAAGATTGAATCTTTTGAAGGCATTCAAGAGGATCTCTTTTGTTTCATTTGCCACTTTATCAGTTTCTCCAAGCATGAGCTGATTCATTCTAGCTTTGCTCCGGAACTCATCCTTGCAATCTTTGAAGATCATATTCATTTGTTTCTGAGTGATTGAAGGATAGAACTAAATAGCTATCTGCTCCTGGCTTTCTAGATCTTTGGCTTGGGCATTGTTCTTAATTATTTCAAGTTCCTTCTCTAAGCTTTTGGGGATTAGAGATATAATTTCAATGAATGCTTTGTTGTAGATGTTTAGATACCTGACTGTGGCATCTTGCAATATCTTCTAATCAGCTTCACCATAATCATCATAGAATTCAACCATTGGCTGAAGATTTCCATCCACAGTGACTGATTTGATGATGTCATCAATGCGAAGAGTGGGTTTTTCAACAAATTCCTCTGCCTTTTCTTCTTCACCTTGACCGGTAGAGGATTTACCAGATGTTTTCTTCTTTTTCTTCATTTTCTTGACTTCTTCATCAGATTCAGTTTCTTCTTCATCCTTTTGACTAGCATAAGATCTTGTGGCTTTTGTCTTAGTTCTCTTCTCTCCTTTGCCGGATGATTTTGCGTCCGGTTTTGATGCCCTTGAGCTTTTAGCAGTGGCAAGTGCAGATTTCTTTGATGATCTGGTCTGGGTGGAAGATTCTACTAGAGCACTTCTTTCCTCTTCTACTTCTTTTTCTTTTTTTGTTACTTTTGTCTTTTCTTTGAGGGCATCAAGTGCCTCTTTTGAGATTCCATGCCTCTTGGCAACTTTTTCAACTTCCCTTCTTACTTTCCTCTTGATTTCAGGTTGTCAAAGTTCTACATGGATCTTTACACTCAATTCTTCAAAGGTTCCAAACCTTTCTGCCTTGGGATCCTTTGGTTGACTCAACATGTGCTGAACATGTATCTCCACAATGTTTTCATCCACCTCATACCCCATTGGCATGATCCATACTATTCTTGGTTCCACTGCCTCCATTAGACACTGATCAGTCTCTACCATAAAGCATATTATGTCTTTGTATTTCTCAACTAAAGATTGGGGAATTCTCTCTCTAGCTTGCATCATGTTTTGAAAGTTTTTGAAGAAACCCCAAAGAGCTGTGTTTTGTGCTTTGTCATCACCAAGTCCATGCAAATAATCCCTGATTTGTATGGCAACTAGTTTATCATTCTGTCATACCCATCCACTGGATCCGGGTAGCTCATTCATAAAGTAGAAGAATACACAAAGTATTAGGCCACCAAATTTGAAGGAATTCTTCTTGTCCTTCTTTATCTTCTGCAGGTTCTCCAAAAGTTGGTTTAGAAGGAACTCACAAAGGTCATAGTCTGCATTTTTCCTCAACATTTCATAGGCAGTGTAGATAGCAGTTCCAGGTATTGAATTCTCCCTGCTAGAATGATATATCTTGTAGCTGATGATCATGGATGCAAACTTGATATCCGGATCAGTGATATCTTCTATTGCCATTGCCCTTTTGTCAAACCTTGATCCAGTAGCCTCACTTATAGTTTCATTTTTGACAGATTTGAGAACAGGTATCCCACCAAATGAGTGGAATCCGGTAACTACCCTAATGACATCTTTTGTGATTTTGAATGGTCCATTCAACCACATGAAGTTGTCATGTATTCTGCTCAAAATATACCTGGCCCATTCATCCTCAGCAAAATAGGGGAAATGTATGCATTGTGCAAAGTGCTTGTCCCTGAGGGCCTTGAATTGGGGTTTGAGCTCAAATGAATCATCTATTAGTTGTTTGTGGTAGATATCCCTGAATTTGAATTCTCTAAATTCTTCAATGTTTGCATGAATGTAAACCCTAATATCTTTTGTATACAAGATACCATGCGGTATACTAGAAAATGCTCCTAGGGGATCTACTTCCAAGGATTTGTAGGGATATTTCTTGAATTTGGGGCAAGGCCTATCAGTGATCTTCACAATATTTGGATTAGCCATCATTCAATGATTTACAGAGAGATGTTTGATAATGAAAAATACCTCTTGCGCTTGTAGGGTTCACAGAGTGAACTTGAGTGATTTACTGATTGAATCAACTCCAACGATTGGTCTTTAAGAATTTTGAAGCAATTTGTTGTAGAGCTCTCCTTTCTTTCTTTTCGAATGCAAATGTGCAAATGACGAGCACATGAACCCTTTTAATTGCAAGAGAAACCCTAAATTCATACTGCAATAGATGCACAACTTAAGTTATTCCGGTTGCTCTGTTCTCCTTATTTTGAAATAGATCTCTTTCTGGATCAGTATAATATGCTTAGAGTTATCTTTGGTGATTAACAATGAGCTTTCTTACTTTCCTCAACCATTTGATTTATCTGTAGATCAAGATGTCTCAATTTTAAAATCACACCGGACCAAACTTGTAAGAAACCTGCTTTTACCGGAAGACTGTTAAACCAGATCTATCTAAAGGGATTAGACTCTTTTAATCTTCATGCGGATCTTTCAAATCTTTACTATGGCTTATCTAGGTGTTTCTCTGAAAACCCTTTGATTCACAGCCTTTCATGTGCCGATTACAGGCACCAATTGACTGGCTGGGGGAATTGGTTTTTCTTTTGTTACTCCCCCTGAGCCAGAGCCCATCTATTTAATTTTCAGAGGGAATATCAACACTAGATTTTGGTGCGGATCCATCTGCTACATTCTCTATACTTTTCTTCACCCAAATCTTGTTCATCTCACTTTTAACTTCATCCGCATTCACTTTTCCTTTTCCTTTGTCTTGATTCTAATTATGATGCACCGAACCCCTTTTGTCCTGATTCTTGCTTCTACAGAATTTGCCAATATGACTGGATCTATTGTAGTTGTAGCAAACAACATTTCTTTGCATATTTGACTGATATCCTTTTGATCTACACTGATTAGCCATATGACCTACTCTATTGCATGCATAGCATCTGCCATTGAATGAAATGTTCATTTGCATATTTCTACATTCATGAGATTTGTGACCATACCTTTTGTAGTTAAAGCATTGTCCAGACAAGGATGAATTAGTTTGATTCATTCTCTTTCTACATTGATTAGCTTTGTGACCAAAGTTATTGCAGTTGTGGCAGTATCCATTGAAAGATGGATATCTTTGAGCATTGGGTTGCCTTACCGGAGGTCTTCTAGGCTTGTCCCTTGGATTTCTTGATCCAAAATTTTTCTGACCGGATCCTGAGCTTTCACCTTTCTCATATCCTAAGCCACGCTTGTTATCCACCCTCTTTTGGCTTTCAAGAAGAACTTCAAGTTGAGCAGAACTTATCTTGAATTTATCTTTGTATTCATTTGTTGTTTGAAGATCCTTTTTAAGAGTGTCAATTTGATCCTCAAGTTTTTCTTCATTATCTCTAGCATCTTCAAGATCAGATTCAAGATGTCTGATTATTCTATCCATCTTATGGTAGTCTTCTGATTTCTCCTTGAGAGATTGTCTTAGATCATCTTCAGTCTTTATTTTTTCTTCAATTTCTTGGATGAATTTCATAACTCCTGATTCCATTTCATGTCTTACCATAATGACCTCTTTTGACAATTTTTCACATAACCTAGTTTTCTCCTTTAGGTCTTCATTTGTATCATTTGCTTCACCTTGACTTGCTAATTGCTGAAGTAGTTCCTTTCTCTTCTTCATAGAGATGCTTAGTTTCCCTTTTAATTCATTTATGAAATCATCAGCCTGTTTAAGTCTTTCCTTCAATTCATTGACTTCAGAGTTTGAATGTTCAAGATCATCTAGGGCAGACTGAAGTTGTTGCCTCATACCATACATATCCATTTGAATTCCTAGATCTTCCTCAAGCTGTTAGGCTCTGTTTGGAGGAACTTGGCTCTGATACCAATTATTGATAACTGAGAGGGGGGATGAATCAGTTATCTTACTTGCTTATTGCTTTTTGAACTTCCTTAATAGTTAATGCAATATTAAATCAAATGAATAAACATAATCATGAAATAGAAACAACACCAATACACAAGACACAATGATTTTGACATGGAAAATCTGGTTAAGGGAAAAACCACAGGGTGATTAACCCAATATATTATTCTCTATTAGAAGAATAGAAGATACAAAATGGCACTTGCCAATTAGGCCTCACTGCCCGAGCACACTGTTCACAAGAGGCTCACTGCCTACAAGAGACTCACTGTCTACAAGAAAGGAAAGTAACTCAATGTTTGAACTGATGAGAAGCATCCACACATGCTAAGGTTCAGTTTCGGTTAAGCTTAATAAACTGATCTGCTACACTTCATTCTTACTCTCTTTTGATACTGCTGTACTGTCACATTCCGGACCTGTCTTACTATCTTCACTCTGCTCTTCTACTTTTCTTTGCACCATATAATACACCACACACACCTTCACATCTAAATCCATCTTGTATATATATCCACACAATTGATTTCAACACTTTTCTAGTCGACATCTGGAATAGTCAATATTATCTCAAACTCTACCTGTCAACTGAATCCTTGCATACCAAGTAATGTAGATCAAGGATATGCTTGTAGAAGTCTTCAATCATGTTGGCCAATCATGAATGATACCTCAAAAAACTTAGTCATTAGCAATATCTCTTCCGGATTTGGGTCTGACACTCTACCGGTACAGTTCTTCCTCTATCTACTCTATCAAACAGGAACCCAACACTCAAGTGCTCATATCTCTTCACCCTTCCATCACCGGAGGCTAAATCCTTGGAATCTATTAGTTAAGGTACTCCTCTTGACTTCATGAAATCTGCACTTCACTGAAATACTTCCTCTGAGAGATCCGAACATGACTGTCGGAACTTGCTGACTGCTCTGTTCTTGCTTACCGAATCATAACACTTCTTTAATCTGACTTTTGGTAGAGACTCATCATGTCTTGCAGATGTGTGAGATAACCTTTTTTTCCATCAATGACAACATTCATGAGTCCATATAGTGTCTCTTGCCAACAACTTCTTCGATCGGCCAAGTCTTCCATCCTCCTACTGATGCCCCGATAGTGGTTAAGTCTCCTTTGTCTTAACCGTGATGGTTAACATGAATGTTAGTTGTGACCTTATCAATGAGACCCTTCCTGTCGGTGAATCTCTTAACTTGTCTCCCAATGCACCGATGACATTTACCTTCGGTGAGACTTGTTATGTCAATGAACACTTGTAATCTTTGGCCGATGCACCAATCACTCCAATATCACCTCTAACCTTCACTCATCGGCATGACAATTACTATTGGCCACCTTAGAGTTTGCTATGCTGATACACCAATGCACAGTTTACCTTCTTCCGATCCCTAGCACATGGAGATGCTAGGTCAACCTACTGTGCAACTCGCACTGTCTGGATCCTCTACGCCACCGAACAGGAAAAAAAACAAAAAGAAAAACAAATACTCATACAACGAAGCCATTCCACTGATTTTGGTGGAAATATCACCATTGGAATGCTTCACATCGACATATTGCAACAACAGAAAGCACAGAAAAGAATGGAAATCTACAACTATACAATTTATAGTTATAGGAAACAGAAATCAAATTGATGGAACACAATCATTCTATTTCTCCTTAGCACAATACACAATTGCATTCAACCTCTTCTCATCGGTTTGATTACTAAAATCCTCATTTGGTTCATTCCTCTAGGTTTATAAACTCACCATGAGGAAAACCAACCGATTCCAAGCGGCTGGGAGACCGACCGTCTTGAGATTAACAATTCGACAAATATGACCTAAGTCACTTGGGACTTACAAACACAAATGAAAATGCATTGGTCAACTAGACCTTATTACAACACAAAACATGATTTTCTAGGTGCTCCTGCACCACAAGCCCTCTAGAAGTGTAAAGGTGAGAAAAAGACAAAAGATTGAGACTCATGTTGAAAAATCCAACTTATCAGTTGAAGATATTGTGAATGCAGTAACTGTTCATGGGAATTTGAAGCCCATAACAGAATATTATGACAACTTTGATGATGCCAATGAGAAAATTTTGGAGGATGCTACTGTTAAGTACTTGAATACATTCAACAGAGCACTTGTGGAAATTTTGTTAAAAATTCCTAAGAGTCTAAGTGACATTTTGGAGATGAAAAAAGAAGATGCTAAAGAAAAGGATTTGGAGCTAAGAGAACATGTGTTGTCTAGTCTATGTCTGGTAATCTCTAGGAAGGAAGCAAATAAAAATTTCAAAGAAGTTAAAGATGAATTTAGAAGAAAAATTAGGATGAATAAGCTAATGCTTGGAGACATTGTTGAAGTGGGCAAAGAAATAGAACAAATTATGAAGAAAGCCCAGGACAAGAATAAGTTTTATGTGGTCATTGAAGAACCTATTGATACTGATGATACATCCATTCCGAATGATGAAGAGTTGAAGAAAAATGAGAAACAAGTTGAGGCAGATGATTTCTCTATTCTGGAAGAGGAAATATTGAATAAAGGAGATGAATAGATGGTGAAGGAAGATAATGTTGATTGTGCAGAGGATACTCAAATTCCTCCAGACCAAATTGGTGAAGAAAATGCATAGATGAATATGGAAATAAATGCTCCTACTGAAGGTGATTCTAAGAAGAATAAAGAGAAGAAAGTAGAAGAAGTTAAGGACAAGGAAGATCAAAAAGAAGAAGTAGCTAAGAGTGTTGATGAACAAAAGCAAGATAATCTGGATGATGATACTGGTAAGGATTTGAATTGTGAATCTTAGGAGAAGAAAGATGGAACTGCATGCATGGCAAGAGACACTGTAGATGCAGTGAAGAAATTTCTTGAGAAAGATAATCTTGAATTTGATGAACCAGATCTAATTCAAGGGCCTATCAGTTTGGATACTCTTTCCCCTGTTCAAATTATGAAGTTATCATCATTTCCAGAAGGAAAGGCAAGAAAGGAGATCCTAAAATCTCACATTCAGGACAATGAGTTGCTTGGTCTTGCTTCCAGCATCTTGAAAAAGATTATGCCAACTTTTCAGAAGGATTCATCTAATTCTCCTTCTGGTCAATTGAAGAGCTTAATAAATTCTGTAAGTACTCACTTTGAGTCTTTTGAAAAGTTAGCGGAAGTCAAAGTCTAGAATGAATTTAATGATAAAAGATTTAGTGAACTAAAAGGAATGATTAACAATGGGAGAATTGTGTTGGATACTAGTGTAAAGAGTATTCAAAATGCCCTCACTGAAGGAGGAGATGTGTACAAATTTTGTATATCTTGGCCAAAAGTTGTAGAGGATATTGAGAAGAAAATAAGAGTCTAAGAAAAAATTTTCAAATGTATTTCAATCCTTTGATCCTTGACAGTATTTGCGGCGAGTCAAGAATGTCAAGTAATTAGATTGATTAATGAAATAAAGAAATTGGTGAAAGAAAAAGAAAACATTGTGGAAAGGATGTGTGAACTGATTTCCCCTAAGTTAGAAACAATGTTCAATGCATTGACAGAAGCTCAAGCTACTGCTCTGATAAGTGATCCCACTGATCTACAGAAGGCAAAGCCACAAGTATTTTTATTCAGTGGTCATATTTCAGTTTTGGATAGCATGAAGAAAAGTTGGGATAGTGAATTGGCACTGTTGAAAAATATTTTTGGTGATGTGTTTAAGTTCATGTAGACAAGACACAAAGATTGTTTGTATATATACACCCATGTACATAGAGTTTTTGCGTGAATTTTGATATGCAGTGTAGGAATACACTCAACACTGAGAGGGGGGGTGAATCAGTGTTGTTAACAATTTTAACACTTTTTACTCCTTTTCTTAATTTAAATTCACAATTGTAGAATTCTTTAGATAGAACAAAGAAAATATGCAGAGTATCAACACAAAACTTGACACAAGAAATTTCCCGAGTGGAAAACCCTCCTGGGGTATAAAAACCACTCAACTGCCTCACTGGCTTAACACAAATTTCTGATTACAACTGTCTCACTGACATTACAATTCTGCCTCACTGGCATATTGTACTTCTCTGCATGTCTCACTGACATTACAACATCAACATTCAATGAAAATTATAACTCAGGGGATTTCCCTATTTCAATAAAAACAAAACCTTATTTCTCCTTTTTAAGACAAACAAAATAAATTCTTTGCAATCAACCTTTAACTGTCTTCAACACCTACAGTCATTCAATTTTGATCTACAAAATACTTCATACCTCTGCAAAACAATCTCAAACTAATTCACCATTTCTTGAGCTTTCTCTCTGTGCAAAACTGAACAATTTACCCTCTCTGAGAAATTATTGTCTTTCATCACCTTCACTTTCTCTAAACAAACATTAATCCACCATGATCATTGAAGGACTCCATTCATTTATTGAATCAACATTCTTTCAAAATCTCAACATAATTCCCTGAAAAATGACTCTTTATTTCTGCAAAAATACATTTCAAAACAAAAATTCCATTCTCCAAAAACTTCTTACAATCTTCAACTTCATCTCTTCTCTGCAACTCTATATATCTGCCATTAAAAAAATCTCACTCCATCAAGAAGAAATTCTATCATATAATATCTACAAAAACTGATTCAACTTCCAACATCATATGTTATCTCAATCATAACATATTCTCTTCAAAAATCAAACAACAAAAAAAATAAAAACATCTACAAAGAAATCAGCCTTTTCATATTCTTCTCATTTAGAAACATTCTAAATGACATTCTTTCTTTCACCAAAAAAACTCCAATTTGAGTGCCTCTTCATCTTCGGTGAAAGGCCATGAAAATAGCAAGTTTTATTTCCTTTTGAGAACACAGTGGTTGTCAAATTTAACCACAGTAACTAACGTTTGAGGCAATTTAAAGTTTAAACCTTATCCCTCCGATTTGTGCGGCCCGCCACATCATATTTAAACAGTGAACATTGATCAATCTTTTCCCGTGGAGCACAAGGAAGAAGTCACCGGTGACTGGGCACCCTAGGCAACGGGGCCAGTAAAAACCACGACCAAGTAGCCCTTAAGTTGTCACTTAAGTGACATTCACCACTTGAACAGGTCAACATGAAATTAAAACAAAAAGTATTGACGTTTAGTTCTCTTGATTTTTCACTCTTGATTTTGTAAAGCTTTATACTATGTAATAATCAAATGTGACAATTTGAGCTTTACACCATATGAATTAAATTTTTCACCATGTCCTTAATCTGATCATATAAACTGACTACAGATGAGTATAGATGAGACCACATATACAATAGATAAGTATATGACATAACATAGGACATGTCTCATATTCAGTCACACCATTTCACTGTAAAATCTGATGTCCCTGATTTGAGAGAAGCATATCACTGAAAAAAACAAATGTCCCTGATCTGAGAGAAGACCTCCACCATATCACTGAAGACCTAAAAACTATAACACTGAAAAATATGTCACTGATGAAGACCATGTCACTGATGTTACTATCATTTTGGCATCAATGAAAAGACAATATACTCAACTGTGAAATGTGCTACAAAACTCCCCCTTTGTCTTTGACATTGATGGCAAAACCATAACTCATTTCTCCCCCTTTTTGACATAAAAATGTCAAAGGCAAAAAAAATACCACAACCAATAGATTCCTGTTCTTGTAAATACAATCCTCTGAAATTTTTTTGTCAAAACCAACACTTTACTTCATACTGATCAAATGCACAATACTGTAACACTGCCAACCACAAAAATATGTACAAAAACTATATACAGGCTATGTACAAATGAGATTCAGGACATCAAAAATAATCTAGAAGACAAGTCCCCCTGAATCTAATATCTCTGTAACTTACTGAAGAGAGACAAGAGACAGAACTCCCAGTCTTTGTCTCAGAGTTTCAAATGTCTCCTTTGGCAAAGGCTTTGTGAAGATGTTAGCCAATTGATCACTTGTATGCACATATTCCAAAGCAACTTCATTTTCAATCACTTTCTCCCTCAGAAAATGATATCTGATAGCAATGTGTTTAGTTCTTGAATGCATTATAGGATTCTTTGACATATTGATAGAACTTGTGTTATCACAAAGAATAGACACAGGCTTTTTAACCTCAACCTTAATATCAAGAAGTGATTGTACCATCCAAAGTACCTGTGTACAACATGATGAAGCAGCAATGTACTCAGCTTCAGCTGTAGATAGAGAAACACAATCTTGTTTCTTACTATGCCATGCAACCAATCTGCCACCCAAAAAGAAAGCTGCCCCACTTGTGCTTTTTTCTGTCATCAGGACACCCTACCCAATCTGCATCTGTATAGGCAAGAAGTGTAAAATCATTGTATCTAGGATAGCATAAACCAAAATCAAGTGTACCCTTAATATATCTAAAGATTCTCTTAACAACATTCAAATGTGATTGTTTAGGACTAGCTTGAAATCTAGCAACCAAACAAACAGCCTGCATAATATCAGGCCTAGAAGCAGTGAGATATAAAAGACTCCCAATCATAGATCTATACAGAGACTGTTCTACTTCAGGTGATTCATCATTTTTACTTAGCTTATGTCTTGTCTCCATAGGAGTACCCAAAGGTTTGCAATCATCCATTTGAAATCTCTTTAACATCTCTTTGGCATATTTATTTTGTGAGATAAATATTCCTTTTTCAAGCTGAGATACCTGAAGACCAAGAAAGAAAGACAATTCTCCCAACATAGACATTTCAAATTCTGACTTCATAATGTTAGGAAATGAATGACTCATATCATCATTGTTACTACCAAAAATGATATCATCAACATAAATTTCAACAACCAGAATATCCTCACCTTTGATTAAATAGTACAAATTACTATCCACACCTCCTTTTGTGAACCCCTGTTCCTACAGAAACTTATCCAATCTATAATACCAAGCTCTTGGAGCTTGCTTTAAACCATATAAAGCCTTTTTCAACCTATAAACATGATCTGAATTATCTTTATTCACAAAACCTTCTAGTTGTTCCATGTAGACTTCTTCTTCAAGATGTCCATTTAGAAATGCTGATTTTACATCCATTTGGTAAACTTTGAAATTTTTATAAACTGAAAAAGCTAAAAACATTCTTATAGCTTCTAATCTAGCAACAGGAGCAAATGTTTCTTCAAAGTCAATACCTTCAATTTGTGAATACCCTTTGCAAACCAATATGGCTTTGTTTCTAACAACTTTACCTTTATCATCAAGCTTATTCCTAAACACCCAGTTTGATCCAATGACATTCTTACCTTCTGGTCTTGGAACAAGTTCCCATGTTTTGTTCTTTTCTATTTGACTTAACTCCTCTTCCATGGCTTTAATCCAGGCTTCATCTTTGCTGGCCTCAACATAATTCTTTGGTTCCATTTCAGACATCAAACACACATGTGCTTGATTATGTGCAGCATCAAGCTTTCCTCTTCTTGTTAACACACCACTGTCCTTATCCCCAATGATCAACTCATGAGGATGATCTCTTTGAAAATCCTTTGAAAGAGTCTTTGTCTTAACATCAATAGATTTTTCAGGATCTTCTTCCTCTTCCTGAATTTCTTCTTCCTTTTGTGAATGATTATCAACTTCATTGTCATGAATCAACTGCATATAGGGCTGCAAATCCTCATCCACCTTAACATTAGTACTTTCAATTATTCTTTTGAGCCTATTGTTAAAACACTTCTATGCCTTGCTATGTGTACAATAACCAAGAAATATGCCTTCATCACATCTAGACTCAAAACCACATAAGCTATCATTATCTTTCTTGATGTAACACTTACTTCCAAAAATTTTAAAATACCCAACATTTGCTGACTTACCATACCAAAGTTCATAAGGAGTATAATTTGACTTTACCCTTAATTGAACTTTGTTCAAAGTATATACAGCTGTATGAACAACTTCTCTCCAATAGACATTAGGCAGATTTGCATCATGTAGTAAGGTTCTTGCCATCTCTTTTACCGTCCTGTTTTTTCTTTCCGTCCTGTTTTTTCTTTCAGCTACTCCATTTTGCTGTGGAGTTCTAGGAGTGGAGAATTGCCTTCTTATCCCATGTTTTTCACAATACTCTTCAAATTCCTTTGAAGTGTACTCTCCTCAATTGTCTGACCTTAAACATTTTAGCTTGAAATCAGATTCCTTTTCAACCATCTTCTTGAAGATTTTGAATCTATCAAATGCCTCTGATTTATGCCTTAAGAATGTTACCCATGTCATTCTTGAAAAGTCATCAATGAAAAGCATAAAATATTTTTCTCCTTCCAGAGCTTTAGTCCTTGTAGGACCACACAAATCTGAATGTACCAGCTGCAGAGGTTTTGAAGTAAAATACTCCTTAGGCTTGAAACTAATTTTGGTTTGCTTACCCAGTTGACACTCTTTGCATATAGTATTACTTGGTTTTGAAATATGAGGCATATTTCTGACATTGTGATTCCTGCTGATTCTTACAAGATTGTCAAAATTCACATGACCAAGTCTTCTATGCCACAACCAGCTTTCCTCAATTTGACCCATGAAACAGATATGGCTATCAACACTTTTAGTTTCTGAGTTATGAAGATTGTAGATATTACCACTAGTCCTTAGACCTGCTGCAATAACTTTACCTGATTTCTTTTTGATCTCACATCCATGTGCATCAAAAACCACATTAAAACCATTGTCACATATTTGACTGACACTTAACAAGTTATGCTTCAGTACTTCTACAAAATACACATCATGTAGTGGTGTTTCATCATCAAGAAGAATTGTACCTTTGCCTTTGATCATAATGCAATCATTATTTCCAAACATAACAGAGCCTTCATTAATGTCTTCAAACTTAACAAATTTTTCTTTGTCTCCTGTCATGTGGTTGGAACAGCCACTGTCAATCACCCACTATTCCTTCTTTTTGGCATGAAAAGTAGCTTGTGCAATCATAACATCAAGGCTCTTCTTGATTACCTTAGGTTTCCAAACAGGCAACTTCTTTTCAGAACTTGAAGAAGACAAACCTGTAACAGTATTCCTTATAGTTTGCTGCATTTGCAAAGAAGGTCTACAAAATTTGGCAATATGCCCAAAATTTTTACAATTGTGACACTTCAAACTTCTTAAAAACATGAATGGATTCCTTGGAAATAAATGCATTTCTCTTCTGACTCCAAATCTACATTCACTGGCTTTATGTCCAAACTTGTTGCAACAAAAACAAAATCCAGTAAAGTGAGCATTATACCTGAAGGTATCACTCCTGTTGTAGTTTGTTGTCCTTATGATTGATTTTCCATTTGTACTAGCCTTTTGAGAACATTGTCCCTCTTCAAATCCAAGACCTGATTTATCTTTGAATCCTTTTTGTCTATCAAGAAGATCATCAAGTTTATCACTACTTCTGCACATATCAAGTCTTCTTCTCAGATCAACAATTTCAGCTTCAAGTGTATGACATTCCTTGTCCTTGTTATTCAACTCTTTATCTTTAACATCAATAATTCTCTTACTTTCTTCAAGAGAAAGAATTAGATCAGTAATCTGTTTCTCATAACAAGTTAATTTATCATTCATGATATCATTTTCCTTTTGAAACTGACTTCTTTGTGCAATGATTTCCTTTTTAAGTTTCTTGACTTGACTTAAAGCACAAATCAATTCTCCTTCAAAATCAATAACAGCTTCACAACTGTTTGATTGTTCCTCACATTTTTCATTTTGAACTTCATTTAGAATAGCCATAAATAAGGTCTATGCATTTTCATCAAGAAAATCATCTGAACCACTTTCAGTCATATCAACATTTTTGATGAACAAACTTCTTTTCTTTCTGAAATTATTTTTCCTTCTAGAAACAAACTGTTTCTTTTTAAATTGCTTCTTGTTTTCATCTTCATCACTGTCTAGGTCTTTGTAAGGACACTGAGCTGCATAGTGTCCAATCTTTCCACACTCAAAACATTTGAATGGAAGCTTACCTTTGTACTTACCAACAAATCCCTTCTTCAACTTGCTTGCAAGAGATATTTCTTGATCATCATCCAATTCTTCTGAATCAGAAATCTCCTTTTCTTTTCTGACTAATTTGAAAGCAACTTCTTTTCTTGAAGGTATGTCATTGCTAATTCTCATCTCATAAGCTATGAAAGTGCCATGAAGTTCATCAAAGGTAACTTTGCTTAAGTCTCTTTCTTCTACTGCAGACACTTTGGATTCATATTTTGGATTTAAAGTCCTTAAGACTTTTGTAACAACTGTCTTCTCTTCCAGTGTATCACCAAGTCCTCTGATAGCATTTACAATTTCTTGGACCCTTAGAAGATATTCTGCCACTTTCTCATCATCACTCATTCTGAGACTTTCAAATTTGGCTCTGTAGGATTGCAGTTTTGCTTCTTTGATTTTATCATCTCCTTGATAAATATTAGACAGTTTGTCCCATATTTCCTTGGCTGTTTTACACTCCATGATTTTGACAAGTATGTCATTAGTAAGACCACAACATAATGCATTTTTAGCCTTAGCATTATTTTCATATGCCCTTTTCTCATCAGCTGTGCTAGGAGGATTTGTAGCAGTATATGCAGTAACAATGGCAGCATACACATCATACCCCAGAGATGACAAATATGACTCCATCCTGAATTTCCAAAAAGCATAGTTAGAACCATCAAACACAGGTGCTTTATAATTAGAGTAACCTTCTTGACTTGCCATGATAAGTATTCCAGAAATATGATCTACCCAAGCTGATTAAGCTTTGACAGGGTACCAAGCTCTGATACCAATTGTAGGAAAACACTCAACACTGAGAGGGGGGGTGAATCAGTGTTGTTAACAATTTTAATAGTTTTTACTCCTTTTCTTAATTTAAATTCACAATTGTAGAATTCTTCAGATAGAACAAAGAAAATATGCAGAGTATCAACACAAAACTTGACACAAGAAATTTCCCGAGTAGAAAACCCTCCTGGGGTATAAAAACCACTCAACTGCCTCACTGGCTTAACACAAATTTCTGATTACAACTGTCTCACTGACATTACAATGCTGCCTCACTGGCATATTGTACTTCTCTGCATGTCTCACTGACATTACAACATCAACATTCAATGAAAATTATAACTCAGGGGATTTCCCTGTTTCAATAAAAACAAAACCTTATTTCTCCTTTTTAAGACAAACAAAATAAATTCTTTGCAATCAACCTTTAACTGTCTTCAACACCTACAGTCATTCAATTTTGATCTACAAAATACTTCATACCTCTGCAAAACAATCTCAAACTAATTCACCATTTCTTGAGCTTTCTCTCTGTGCAAAACTGAACAATTTACCCTCTCTGAGAAATTATTGTCTTTCATCACCTTCACTTTCTCTGAACAAACATTAATCCACCATGATCATTGAAGGACTCCATTCATTTATTGAATCAACATTCTTTCAAAATCTCAACATAATTCCCTGAAAAATGACTCTTTATTCCTGCAAAAATACATTTCAAAACAAAAATTCCATTCTCCAAAAACTTCTTACAATCTTCAACTTCATCTCTTCTCTGCAACTCTATATATCTGCCATTAAAAAAATCTCACTCCATCAAGAAGAAATTCCATCATATAATATCTACAAAAACTGATTCAACTTCCAACATCATATGTTATCTCAATCATAACATATTCTCTTCAAAAATCAAACAACAAAAAAAATAAAAACATCTACGAAGAAATCAGCCTTTTCATATTCTTCTCATTTAGAAACATTCTAAATGACATTCTTTCTTTCACCAAAAAAACTCCAATTTGAGTGCCTCTTCATCTTCGGTGAAAGGCCATGAAAATAGCAAGTTTTATTTCCTTTTGAGAACATAGTGGTTGTCAAATTTAACCACAGTAACTAACCGTTTGAGGCAATTTAAAGTTTAAACCTTATCCCTCCGATTTGTGGGGCCCGCCACATCATATTTAAACAGTGACCGTTGATCAATCTTTTCCCGCAGAGCACAAGGAAGAAGTCACCGGTGACCGGGCACCCTAGGCAACGGGGCTGGTAAAAACCATGACCAAGTAGCCCTTAAGTTGTCACTTAAGTGACATTCACCGCTTGAACAGGTCAACAGGAAATTAAAACAAAAAGCATTGACGTTTAGTTCTTTTGATTTTTCACTCTTGATTTTGGATTTTGTAAAGCTTTATACTATGTAATAATCATATGTGACAATTTGAGCTTTACACCATATGAATTAACTTTTTCACCATGTGCTTAATCTGATCATATAAACTGACTACAGATGAGTATAGATGAGACCACATATACAATAGATAAGTATATGACATAACATAGGACATGTCTCATATTCACTCACACCATTTCACTGTAAAATCTGATGTCCCTGATTTGAGAGAAGCATATCACTGAAAAAAACAAATGTCCCTGATTTGAGAGAAGACCTCCACCATATCACTGAAGACCTGAAAACTATAACACTGAAAAATATGTCACTGATGAAGACCATGTCACTGATGTTACTATCATTTTGGCATCAATGAAAACCACCATCATTTTGGCATCAATGAAAAGACAATATACTCAACTGTGAAATGTGCTACATGCAGATCTTAGCCTTTTCCATTGATGTCAAAGGGGGAGTGGAAAGAAGTGAAAAATGAGGAATTTATTGAAGGGGGAGCATTGGAAATCACAAGTGTACATAGTAAGGGGGAGCTGTTCTAACACTTAGTCATTTTTCACTAAGTGTTGCCATCAATATCAAAGGGGGAGATTGTTGGTAAGAGACACTACTAGGCATGTTCGGTGTTGTCATTGATGGCAACTAAATCTATCTTACACATCTGCATTGTATCATTTGATCATATCAGAAGTCAGATTGTAGATTTGTCTAAATCCAGATAGATAGGAACATAGCATATGATAGGGTTCAACATTTTGATCCGCATTTATCCACAGGTAATCATATTGTGCTGCAGATCTGAGAGAATGTTAAGGGATGACAGGGCTACCTAAATCCAAAGTTTTAGCCTCTGGGGATGAAGGGATTGAAAGTTACAAGCATTTGAGTATCGGGTTTTGGTTAGATAGTCCAGTCCGGTGAAGAATAGGTCGACTTGGTGTTTGATCCTTGTGTGGCTTAAGAGAAGTGGTTGGTTGAGTAATTTATGAGATCTAGTGGTATTGGTTGACATGTGTGGTGACTTGAATACATATTTTTTTTTTGCATTGATGTTTGTGCATGGATTCAGCCGACAGAACAATGATCTTGAAAAAATTTCTAAGTTTTCTTGAGGCCGACTACAGTTGATGAAATTTCATGTTACAGATATATATGATCAATAGGTTTGAGTATTTTAAGGCATGGATGTGTGAATATGATGTGATAGGTGTGAAGTGTGGTAATATCAAGTGTAAAGCAAAGAGATCTAAGCTCCGGATCTTGGTCGAATAGTGAAATAGGGTAGTGAGAGATGAAGTGTGTGAAGTCAGTATATTGAGCCTAACTAGAACTGTAATCTTGCATTGTTAGATGCTATTCTTTAGTTCAAGTATTTTAGTGAACTCTTTATAATTGATCTTGTAGGCAGTGAGCCTCCTTTGAGCAGTGAGCTCTAGGCAGTGTGCCCGAAGGCATGTGCCTTCCCATTTGTAATACTTTTAACAGAGTATAAAATCTTGTGGGTTAACCCCCACCATGGTTTTTCCCTTAATTGGGTTTCCACGTAAAAATCTTGGAGTTATGTGTTTTGATTGTGTTTTTTCTCATGTGTTGTTGATTCATGCTTTCATGGCTATATCATCAATTTGTTAATAAGTGGTAAAGAAGATTAAATACAACAAAAGATAAAGTTTTGAGACAACTGATTCCTCTCATTTGTCTGCCCTAATTTCAACATATATCATCATCACAAACTGAGTGTTGACCTTACTCTAAGTGTTGACATCAATGACAACACAATGACAACACATATTACCAACATCTTTGATGTATAAGAAATACATAAGATGTGTAAGAGAAGTTACTTGTTAGTTTGGGTCGCTTGATCATGACTATAGGGGCATCAAATTTTTTCTATGGCTCATAGTTTTGATTCATATTTTAGTGGACCACTTGGTTGTTTCTTGTTTCTAAATTTTCTATACACTGGAGGCATAGGATAGAGGTTTGCAATGTTATTTTTCAAGTACTCTTATGTTGTCAAATTACTATTATAGGGGTAAGTTGATTGTATTGGTGTACACATTCATTGTGCTTAATATAATCTTAGGTCTATTTGGTGGTGGAGTTTTTTCTCACATGGGTTTCTCTATTTATATTTGGTTCATATGGTTTTTGTGTTTTATGTTTGCTTTTCCATTGTTACATTAATCTTATTGGTTTAATCTCATGATTAATCAAATTGAAACACTATTTTGATAATATTCTCATTGTGTTGTTTAGCATTACTTTTGTATTTGTATAATGTCTGCTCTCTTTGGATGCATTTCAGGGCTAAGTACATGTACACATGAACCAAAGGATCAAAAAATAAATTAGAAGATTGGTATCTCTCCTTTCATACTATATAGTGTGCTTATTTCCCTCTAGTGTGTCATAATAACATAAATTGCATACCTTGTAGCTTCTTTTACTATGGTTTTCACTCATTTTAGGTGAATTCCCTTTCCCATGTGTTTTTACCCCTTATGTAAGTTGTGATTTTTTATCTTCTCCCACCTACCATTCAATTTGTGTGTGTCCCCTTTCATGTGTCATAAACCCTTCCCCTTCTTTCCCTGATATCTCACTCCTCATGGATAAAAAAGACTTGAAATCATCTCCATCTTCTCCTTGATCCCATTAATCTTCCCTAGAAATTTTAGCTTCTAAGGATCAAAGACATCCACGCCATTTTTTGTCTTCCTACCCAAAATGAAAAATAATAGGGTTGTCTTTTGCTCATTCCACCACCAAAATTTAATACGAGGCTCATTAATAACCACCTGCTATATTTATAGTCTTCCCTTTCCCAAAATCCTCCTAAAAAGCTATAGATAGGTCATCTTATCTCTCATTTTAATCTATCAAAACCATATCCACCTATTACTATTATTGTCCTTGCTTGTTATTATCTTCCATTCTTTTAATGGTGCTTTGGAGTTATTAAATTATTGATGGAGATTTTATTTGGATCCTTGCTTTGGATTTGTTTAGATATTTTTTGTATTTCCTTTTATGGCATCATTTCTCTCTTCCCCATGCCATCGCGATTCCTATTTTCCAACTCCCATAGCCATTAGGTTTTATCTATTTCCCTTGCCCATTTTTACATACACCTTGTCCCTATATCCCATTCCTTACCCAAACCCCTACAACACTCTTTTGTGTCATTTTGATTATTTTTTCCATATCCTTATGTTTCCCTTCTCCTCTTTGTTGCCTTCCCCCTAGGGTTTTCTCATTTTTAGCCACCATTGTTGCCATATCCCTTTTCCATAGTCTAATTACACATTTTTCTATACTAGATACATGTGGATTTTATTTGAATATCCTTAAGGGGGATAACTAAAGTAAGTTCACCTTTAACATTTTCATTTTGTAGGGTTGCTTTTAAATCAACCTTTGCTTGGAAGTCATTTATTAATGAATTCATGCATTTCTAGCAATTTGACTATAACAGAAAAGTGATTAAAAGATCAAGATTGAGCTTCCCTAAAAAATTGGAAGTATTCTAAGTAGCAGAGAACTACACCCCTAGACACTTGTGCCATTTTTAGTGCCATTTTCTAATTTTGACACACCTATTTGGACACTTGTGTAAGACTTCATGACCTTTTGTCATAAATTAATTTCTACAGGTCCCATATTTCACACACAACTTCATCCAACCTTCTGTATACTATATAGTTCCTCACATCTAGTTTTCATTAGTTGATTGTGTTCTATTTGATCTATTTTATCTTTTTTCACAAGCATATACTATTAGGTTTTTTCTTTCAAATATTTGTACTTGTGTATCTTAGGTACCCCATTTTACACATGACAAGCTAACATATGTAATTATTTCAGGTCAAATAGACCTCATTTATACATATGGAAGTTTGTGGCATTTGGACACTTATGCTATTTCTAGTGCTACTTTGTAATGTTCCCTTTCTAATTACTTTAATATTTAGACCTTAAGCTGATTTACATATTTCCCATGGGCTAAGTCAATCTTCCATCTCATACATGTTTGGTCATGTCACCTTCCTCTAAAGGATCTTAGATAGGTCAAGTTCTTTCCCAAGGCTTGAAATTTGTAGCCCAAAAGGCACGTACCCCATAAGTACTTTCCTATGGGATCTAATTTAACCTAGAAAAGAGTAAAAATGATATTTTTTATGTGGGGAAAACCCTTCCAAGAGAAAAACCCCACACCAAAAAATAACTTAATATATTATTCAAAAATCTCAACAAGATTACAACATGCTTGCAAAGCAAGCTTCCACAAGATTTTCACAACCAAAAATCTAGAGGCAACTCAAAATCTATCTTACTCTCCCCCAACCTCTATCTCAAGCACCTGATATATAGCAGATACAATACATGAAATTATCAATAATAATTACAAAACCATGAGCTAAAACCACCCAAAAGTGGCACCCAAATAATATCCAATCAAAGATACCTTATGATGTGTCAAATCACACACCAATACATGTAACTCCCCCTTTACAACTCATTTAAGTGTCCAACATATTTTCATATTTACCAAAAAGAGAGGCCCAACTTCTGGAGCCCATAACTTTTGACCTAGGTGTCTGATTGATGGACTGTCTCGTGAAGAGATATATCAAGCTATAACCTGTTTCACTGATTACAACAAATTTTAGGGTAAATTAGGGCCTCTAAGTACCTCAAAACTAATTTCAAAACTTTTCTAGGAGTTTCAAAAATGGAAACTTTAATGTCTTGAAATCTAGACACGATCTTGGGTTGAAACTCACCTAGAATGTTTATTTGGAAATTCTATAGCTTTTTAAAAATTTATCGGGTCCATCCATGCTCAAATGTAGACTTACTAAAAATAGTAATCCCTACACTTTTTAGCCCTTTTTGGAAACTTTGAATGTTCCAAACCATTCTTGAAGATAATTAGTATTCACAAAAACTAAAATTGGAAAGAATAGAGAACACAATCATTTTTTTGGGTGATGCAAGATTTCTCTTACACCTCTAGATGCTCCTGCATTAGGTTTGATGATGGAGTTCCAATATTGCACCATTGAAATATCTCGCTAACAATTTTCCTTCTAGTGTTTTAATCTTACTGTGCCAAAATTAGAGAGTTCTTCAATGTGATATGGTCCTAGCCATCTTACTTTTAACTTCCTCTATTTTGTAAAATTTACTATCATACAATAGTACTATGTCACCTTTGTGGAATGTTTTATGTCTTAGATTTCTAGCATGCCATGATTTATGGCATTTGTGCTCTAGACTTTGAATATATGCTGCTAATGGCCTATTTCCATCTAATTGGTCTAGATCTTCTAGTCTTTGTTTTAGTAAGGCTTCGTTATCCAACCGTAGAGTAAGCGCGATATGTAGGCTTGGTACAATAAAATTCATTAGTAGATCGGCATCCACTCCATATACTAGCTTAAATGGAGAGAATTTGGTTGTCCTTTTATACATTGTTCTATAGGCCCATAATACTACTGGAAATTTCACATCTCAGTTTGATGTGTTCCCATTACATATTTTTTCAATTCGGTGCCTATAATTTTATTTAGGGCTTCTCTAGCTCCATTTTCTTGCAAATGGTATGGACTACTTTTGTTATGAGTGATCATGAAATTGATCAGGAACTCTATAATTACTTTGTTGACAAAGTGTTTTCCTTGGTCATTCGTGATACTCAGTGGGAAACCTAATCTAGTTATATTGTTTTCATATATGAGTTTTATGGTGGTTTTTCATTACAGTCCTTGGTTCTGCTTTAGCCCATTTTGTAAGATATTCTATTCTAGTGATAATAAATCTAGCTTTTGTTCACTTTGTTGGTGGCTCAATAGGTCCAATGAAGTATATTGCCCATTTCTCAAAGGGTACTTGAGCTCAAATTGGCTGCAGTGGCATTACATCTCTTGTGGTGGGTTTACCTACTCTTTGACATATGTCACATTACTTAGCATACAAATTGACATCATTGAATAATGTAGGCCACCAAAATCTAGAAGACATAACTTTCTTTGTGGTGGCTTTCCCTAAGTTATGTCCTCTAGAGATTCCTTCATGTGCTTCTCTGAGCATGTCTTGTCTCTCATGTTGAAACACTACTCTATGGATAATCTCATCTCTTTCAATTATGTGTAATTCTCCTTCAATTATTGTATAAGGTAATGACTTCCTTAAGAGCATCTGTTTATCATTTTGGGAACTATTCTCAAGAAATTATCTAGTGGATAGTAGGCTTGCCACACCATTGAGTTCTTCTAATATCATAGTGACTCTAAATAAGTTTGCACTAGGTAAGTCTTCCTCTATGTTGTCTGGTTCTTCCCCTATTTCTATTCTTGAGAGATAGTCAGGGCCTTGGTTACTTTTCCCTAGTTTGACCATGATGTTAATGTTATTGAGTAAAATGTTTACCCTTGCCATTTTACACCTAGTTTAGCACCCAGGTGAACCTAAAACAATTGATTCTTAATCCTGATGCATAAAACTTGAAATATGACTTTAGAATGGGATTAAGCACACTTAATTGAGCTCATCCCAAAGTTTATGGGGGCTAAAGGACAAGGGCACCTAGGGCCCTAGGCCCTCTTTTAGTTCATGGATTAATCAAGGTTATGTTGAAGCTTATGACATCTCTAATGTTTATTCATGTCACCCTCATTTGGTTTAATTCCTTGACAATCGATGGGAATGCATATAAGCAAGTTAGTTTATTCATTTGAAGATCTAAGCAATTTAACTCTACCTCTCTCTCTCTCATGCTCTCTATTCTTCTCTAAAGCTCTCTATGGTGGATTATTGTTGTTGTACTAAATTCTTGTAGGTCTTGTGAAGACCTCTCTACTTATTTGGGCTACACCAACTTCTTGAGTCAAGTTGTGATGCCACATCAATCAAGATAGGGTTCCCATGCTAATGGTGACTCCTTTCCTTCATGCTTTATTACATCATTCCATTCTACTTCAGATTTGCCTCTTCCCTCTTAGGACACACACTCTTTGATCTCTTTTTATTGCTATTGTGGAGGTGGAAACACCATTCATGAGGATTGACTTAGGAAATCTCCTAAATAACACCAACATTCTTCCTTGTTTCATGTGTGTAGGTCATGATCAAAGGTTTCCAACAAAGATAAGTTGTAGGAAGGCAAAAGACAGATACGACCGTAGTCAAATAGAAACTTACAGTTAAGGACCATGGCGCCTAGCACCCTTGACCCACTTGTTCAGGTGGCCAAAATCTTTTGGAATAAGGTTCTCATAGCTCTATTCAACCCCTCCCTTCTACAACTTTCTGGATTTTTGATGGTTTCAAGTCTGTAACTCTTGTTTTCTCTATTTTAACACTAAAAACCCTAGATTTGATAATTAGTTCTAAGATCTCTCTCTCCTTGGCAATAAAGGGACCAATCAAGATGTTACACATATAGTTCCTATGGTTGTATTGGTTGTCAATGATGTCAACACTATCACAAGGTTGTCATTGATGTCAACACTATTATGAATGTGTAATAGTGTTCATGGTTGAATGTATGCTCCTGAAGAAGATACATTGAGATGGGAATTGGGAGTTCATTGTAGAGTTGAGTATGAAGTCATATTTAGATGAGAATTAGAAGCATCAAGAAGACATATTAATATGGGACTTAGAAGCACTAAGATGTGGTACTGATGGACTAAGATACATTGTATGATCTCTCCTACTGTTTCCAAGAATGCATATGTTAAAACAAAGAATGTTTGGCCCCTGAAAGTTGGTGACAATTTTTTCTACAAACATGACCATCTTTAGAGGAATGTCTGAGAGACTAATCAACATTTTCATAATCTCGATGTTGTGCCTTTGTGGATTGGAATATAGCTTAATGTAATGACAAATAATGTATATTCCAAGTTTCATGATGTGTGGACTGCCGGAAGTATGTTTCACAAAAGATAGTGTGAAGACAGTGTTGGTTATGTGAAGATAGTCACTATATGGAAGTAGGATGCTTTGTATTCCTTTGCATTTAGAGAGTTGGCTATGTGGTTTTGAAGGTATGTTAAGGATGCAATAAAGATGTTAATTCAAGAGATTCAGATCATTTAACCTTCCACTGTGAAAGTTGTGCATGATAGAATACCAACATGTGTTCTGGCAAAGTAAGCCAATATTAAAGGCCCGTTGGAATGCTCTGCATTCCTCCACAAATGGATGATTTCCCTTGTGGTTTTAAGGACATGTTTCTAGATGTGTATTACATGCTTCCTTGCAGTTTCAATGTTCTTGGTGATCTGCAGCTCATTTTTTCAAATGACATGTTGTAGTGTGTTCAGGATGACAAAGTGTTCCCAGAGTTCATGATTGAAGATGTGCGGCACAATTCTTTGATGTGTAGTGGCTACGAATTGTTTGGAGATGTTGCATGAGTTGTTGGTACCCCCAAATTTTGCAAATTTGAAGTGCCTATCTCCTCTCGATGTGTCGACAGAGGCTAGGTCAACATGCTACTCAATCTACCCTAGAGCCCATCTTTAATGATTAAAATCTTGCAACTCAGAGGTCATCTTGTAAATCCATATGGTAGGATGTTTTTTGGTACATATTATAACATGCCTGTTTAGTTTCATGCTTCTAGGATGAGTTTTGATGGGCTATTTAATGCTTTTCTAACTACGACCAGGCAAGATTTGGTGTTCTGCAAAGTTGCAAATCTCACAATTTTGAGGGTGACCCATTTCTCCTTTTGGTCCAAAACATCTCTAGTTCCATTTTAATCAAAATTAGAGACCATATGATGCAATATTTTAATGTATGTTGATTGTGGCAAAGGCATTTGGCAGGCCAGTTTATAAAGGAGGTCCCTAAAATTTTTCAGCGATGCGGATTTTGAGGAAACGGGTATGCTATAAATATTTGATTATGGCCCTACACAAATTTTTATGGCCTCTAGATATCCAGTGTGCCCACAGTGGAGATGCATCATTTGCCCAGGGGAAGAAATTAAATAATTGTCATTTTTCTAAAGTTGAAAATGCATTTTTAAAATATATTGGCACATCTAATGTTTTAAATTGATAAATATTATAAAGAATACATTATATTATAATGCCTATGCTTTATAAGGATAAAATGAAGTGCATTTATTTGGTTTATTGCAGCATCACACAGCTTGCTCTGCTCCTCTTTCAAATGGCTGCGATAGTGCGATATGCTCCCTCCTGCACAAATGTTTGGTCAAAATTGCTTTTGGACAGGTAATGTTGGTCTGCTATCCACAATGGAGGCATTTGTGGAGTTTTCTGGGCAAGATTTGAGGATATAATTTTGGTTGAGTGGCTGTTGTTCACGTTTTTGGCTTTCTGGCAAATTTTTAGGGGTCCATTTGAGCTCAGAATTGATGATTCATGGTCTGAATTCACCCCTTGACCATTCCTATTGCCTGGGAGGTGATTTTATTCATGTTTAGGATGAATTTTGGATGCCTGTAGCTGTAAAAATGCCTAACATTGTAAAAAAATGACCTAGAAATAAAAATGAATTGGGCAAACATGAATTGGAGGCTGCTGTAGTGTTTTCTCTATGGTTAGGTGTAGTCAAGGAGCTCATTTCATAGCATCGTACAACCCATCCTATCTCCCCTGTTCTGGTCTACGACTGTGCAAAAAGGCAAAGGTTTGAAGAAATGTTAGTGTCTAGTGGTTGCAAAATGAAGGTGGACAAGTCAAAAGGGAAAAATAAATTGGATTTTATTTATTTTTTTCTCTCTCCTCTTTTGTTTATAATTTGTCATTGTTCCCAATGCTCATTGGCGATGGCTGGAAATGTAGAACTCACCTAATCACCATATTGCAATTAATTTTTGGCACCATGTTCTTGCATCTATAAAAGAACTGGTAGAGTCACTTTGTAAAGGAGTTGAGAAGATTGGGAAGCTTTTGAGGAGTGAATAAAGACTCCATCTTTGACTAGTTGCCCTAGTTTTGGTGTTGTACATTTCATTTTATGTGTGTTGAATGCATTTTTATGAGTAGTTTATCAGTTTCAGATTGTGTTAAATGAATAATGTTGTGGCATGTATTTCTATTTTTTGTCTCCAATGTTATCTATGTTTCTCTTTTGAACTAAGTTACTAAGGGTATCTAAGTTCTTGAATGCTCATTTGATGTATTGCATATTTAGTTTCTTACCTCTGTTTAAGGAACAGATTAAAAGTTTTAAATCAAATATGGAGAGGAATGTTTGATAGCAAGGATGTTTGTAAGAAAAGTCAATAGAAATACTCATTCTTGGGTGTTATCTGTAAGGCATATGTAAGCTAAACCCTCTGAAATCTGTATGTGTGTTCTGTTCATGAGAAATACTCTGCATGCTAAAGATTGGCTCTGAACCCAAAGTAGGTGTCGGTCAATAGTTGGACAAATTTTATGATTCAAGCACTAATCTTACTGTTGCACGGATGTGCCTAATTGGTGTTGTCATTGATGTCAACATATCTATGTTGTCATTGGTGTCAATTGTGTTCTTACTTTGTTGAGGATATTGAGAAAATTAGCCCCTCCGGTGATAACAATGTGTTGTAGTAGAAATAGTGCATTACATGTAGAAGAACAGTCCAAAAAAATGCTCCACATTTCTTGTAGAATAAATATCTTTTCCTGTGGATTGGAAGTTATTTAGAAGCCTATCTTGAGATGTTATATTCCAAGTTTTAGCCTCTGGTATGAAGAATTGAGTGAGTTATGTTCACCAGAGTGAAAATAACTTTTTCTGTGTTTGGTGGTGATAGGGAGAAAGTGTTTTTCTCTGTATTCCTTCGCATTAAAGTATTATGGTCTGCAGTTCTGGAATTAAGTCTATGATGATGTTAAGTGCCTTCAAATGCAATGGTTCATGATTTGGTGGTCCACAAGCTATCTTCTACTCATGACAGTGGCTGACAGTGTTGTTCCTATACTTCAGTTTGAAGAATCTTATTGATGGAGTGATTAGAGATCGTGTGGTTATTCCTGGTGATTACAATGTGCATATGGATGTCTCCTGGTCATGCTCCTACATTTGGATTGGTCCACAAGGTGTAATTTAGATCATGCATGAACTATGTTCTTGTGAATACTTGTGTTAACATCAGTCTTGGCCGACCTGGTTGAATTCATCATCTATGGAGATGCATCAAAGATTGTGATATTGTGTTGTAGTGTTGAAGATTGTGTTTGAGTCCCTGCCAAGGCACAACGTGATCCACATTTATTTCTTTTCTTTGTAAATCTGTTTAGGTCCAGACCTATTATGATGTAACATATGTTTGCCGACCTTGGAGATTGTTCCAATGGTTGATGATTGTAATGTTGACCTTGATGATCATTCCAAGGTTGATGAAGTGTATAAATACTTGTAATTGAGTCATGAAAATGTATCCAAGTTTTAAGACGTAGAGATAAAAGTGAAGTAAGGTAGCAGAGAAAAGAAGAGGTGTTTGTGCTTGAATGGAACTGAACCTTGGCATGGAGTAGATGATGTTATCTCAGTTCAACCTTTTGGTAGTGAGCCTCCCTTTGGCAGTGAGCCTTTCTTTATAGTGAGCAATTTGGGCAGTGAGCCTCTATGTTTTGGCATTAATATAACTTATATATTTATGTGGGCTAACACCCATCATGGTTTTTCCCTTTTAGGGTTTTCCACGTAAAAATCTGGTGTCTTCTGTGTTGTTTATGCTTTTGTGTTGACCTTCTGATTTGATGCTTTCATGGTTATATCTGAATATTAATAATTGATAAGTTGATGATCATAATTGGTTAAAAGTTTTAGGACAACTAATTCATCCCCCTCTTAGTTGTCTGGTGTAGTCCAACACTTACAACAAAAAATATAAAAAAAAATCAATACATCATTCAAAAACTTTAGGATTTTAGAAGTAGGATTTTAGGTTTTGAATTCTCTGACACATAACAATGGACTAATGCCCAAAGCTATCCATTTTGCAATTATCATATAGTTTTGGTCTACATAAAAGAGGATTTATTTGCTTTTGTGTCAACACCTGGTTGAAGTCAAGGTTTATTATACGGGTCTTTAATAAGGGAATACCCCCTTAGGTCCTGCAGAGCCTAAAGTGCAGAGGAGACAGAGAGTCAGTCTCCTATTCATTGGCCACTGACATGAGGATCTTGTGGATGAAAGATCGCTACTTTTTAGGGAAACTCTAACAGTCAGTTGGGAACACCAACATGAGTCATGTGGATTCATCTAGAAGAGTTTTTATGAAGATCTTTCTTATTTTCTATACCGCACAATATTTTCAAGTTGATACGATCATTATGCTTCAAGGTTCATGTGTTTTTTGTTAAAGTTGTCCTATTTCCAAATGAGCAGAGTGTACGAATACAATTCCTTGATGTTTGAAGCCGTAAAGAATGTTTTGGACCTGGTTAAGCAAGTGTTTGTGTCTGCAAGGCTTGGATCATCTACTAGTGTAACGTGTGGTTTCACTTAGGACCTATCTTCTACAGGTTTCATATTGTGTGTTGTCTAGCTGACTTGTAAATGTATTTTTCATGTTGTATCTAGTCGACAAGTAATGTAATCAATTTAATATCATTTATAAATAGTGAATCAAATTGAGTGAGGAGAGGTGTGATTGCAATATGATTGAAAAATGTCACAAGTAGATAAAAAGCAGAATGAATACATTATTGATGTGCGACTAAGGGAGAAAGACCAGAAGTTGTTGATGCTATCCTTATTGATATTGAAGACTTATATATGACAATGATCAAGTATAGAGTGTGCCTAGTTGATTAGATCATTAGAAGAAAGTGTGAAGAGGTAGAAGTACAATCATCAAAGGTGTGAATTTCAATGTCAGTTTTCAAATAGTAGAAGGACTATCATACAGTAATCTTTTGTGAACTTATGCTAAAGTCAGGGAGTAGTAGCTTTCTTGGGAGTGACCCTAAACAAAGTATTCAGGGAGTAGTAGCTTCCTTGGGAGTGACCCTAAAATAAAGTATTCAGGGAGTAGTTGCTTCCTTGGGTGTGACCCTAAATCAAAGTTTTTAGGGAGTAGTAGCTTCCTTGGGTTGTAGCCCCAAAACAAAGTTGTTATTTGAGATTCATATAATGTGAGGTAATCATCACCATGGTTTTTCCCTTCTAGGGTTTTCCATGTATATCTAGTGTTATGTGTTGATGTTCATTGTGTTAATCTTTCATGCTCATGTTAATATTATGATGCTTAAGGTTTAATTTTCTCTGTATAAGTTGAAGTTGTTGAAATTGGAAAAGTGTTTAAAATACTAAATCACCCCTCCTCTCAGTATTCTTGTGTGTCTAACCATTGGTATCAAAGCCATCTTCCTCTGAGGGAAGCTTAACCACTTGAGAAAGGTATAGGATGACACAAAGTGGATCCAATAAGATACCTAGATTTGATGGAACAAATTATGCTTTTTGGAAGCTAAGGATGGAAGCCTACATCAATTCTCTAGGGTGTGGAGTTTGGGATTCTATCAAGAAAGGTTACATTATTCATGCTACTATTCCTACAAATGTAGATAAAATCAAGAAGTATGATAACAATGCCAAGGCAAAGTTTGTCATCACGAATGGATTAACTAATTTAGAACTTTCAAAGGTGATGAGTTGTAGTTCTGCTCAAGAAGTTTGGGATAAACTTGAAACTATTTATGAAGGAGATAAGAAAGTAAAGCAAGATAAGATGCAAATATTCAAAAGTAGGTTTGAAACCCTAAATATGACAAAGAATTAATACATTGTTGGATTTATGCTTTGGGTGAATGAAGTGGTCAATGGCATCATAGGTCTCGGTGGTAAAATAAAAGAGGATGAAATTGTGAAGAAGGTTATGAGATCTCATCCCAAATCTTATAGTCATAAGTTATCTACTATTGAAGAGATTGCAGATGTAGATAAATACAATTTAGACCAAATGTTTGGTACCCTTACTATTTTTGAAATGAGAGAGTTTGATAGTGATGTTCCAAAGAAAGAAGTTGCTTTCAAAGTCAGTAAAAAGACAAAGGATGAAACTGCTGATGAAGATGAAAGTCTTGATGATGCTAAAGCAAACTTTGTAAGAAGACTAAAGAAAGGATCTAGCAAATATAAAGGTAAGTTACCCTTCAAATGTTTTAATTGTGGAAAGATTGGTCACTTTACTTCTAAATGTCCTCTTAAAGAAGTTAGGAGAAGTAACAGAAATGATAGATTTAAAAGGAGCCTATTTTCCATAGAGGACGAGGATCATGATTATTCAAATGATGAAACACTTTTCACGGCCTGAAGTGTTGGTGAGAAAGAAAGGATGTTGGAAAAAGTGAAAAGACTGATACCCTGCAAACAAATCAAAACAATGAAAGGTCAATGGTTGTGTGGACTACCTTCCATACAAAATAAGAAGCCAAAGCTTGGGTTATTGAAAGTGGTTGTTCAAATCATATGACTGGTGACAAGGAGAAGTTTATTAGCCTTGAGAAGTGGGATGATGGAGCTGTCAAGTTTGGAAGTGATGAGTCAGCTCAAATCTATGGAAAAGGTGTCATAACTATTGATGGGAAGAACAAGACTGATGATGTCCTCTATGTCAAAGGATTACAACATAATCTTCTTAGTGTTAGATGTGCATCAAAGGTTACAATATTAATTTTCATGCCAATGGTTTTGAAATCAAGAAGGTGGGGTCTGGAAAGCTAATTGTAGAAGGTATCAAGACATATGGTGATATTTATCACTTGAAAGAGGTAAATGGAAGAACATGTTTGTTGACTTAATCCAGTGAGTGTTGGATGTGGCACAAAAGAATGGGACACAACAATTTTTATAATATGGTAAGGATTAGCTCTACTCATGTAGTAAGAGATATGCCCAAGATAATCAAGCCTGCAAACATTGTATGCAAGGAATGTCAAATGGGAAAGCAAACAAAGGCAAGTTTTAAAAGCAAGGAGAATTCTTCTTTAAAACTATTGGAGATGATTCACACAGACCTATGTGGCCCTACAAGAGTAAAGAGTCAACAAGGTGAAAGGTATTTTATGTTGCTCATTGATGATTATTCTAGAATGATTTGGGTTACCTTCTTAAGAAAAAAACTGATGCCCCTGATAAGTTTAAAGTTTTCAAAGCTTTGGTTGAAAATGAAATGCATACTAAGATCAAATGTTTAAGGTCTGATAGAGGAGGTGGGTTTAATTCAAATGAATTTGAAAAGTTTTGTGAAGATCATGGTATTAGGAGGCACTTGTCTACTACTAGAACCCCTCAACAAAATTGGGTAGTTGAAAGAAAGAGTAGGACTGTGCAAGAAATGTCTAGGGCAATGTTGAAAGATGGAGATATACCTGATATATATTGGAAGGAAGCAATTTACATAGCTATCTATCTAACTAACAGAGTGCAGTTAAGGCTTAATAGCACTAATACCCCTTATGAGTTGTGGTATAGAAGACCTACCACTGTCAAATACTTCAAGATCTTCGGCAACAAAGGCTATATCAGAAGAGATGAAGAAGACCTAGGAAAGTTTGATTCAAGAATTGATGAAGGAATCTTTCTTGGTTACTCAACCAAAAGCAAGGCCTGTAGATGCTACAACAAAAGGTTGGGAAAGATGATTGAAAACACAAATGTCTAATTAGATGAAGACTTGTATTAGATCTCACAAGATTCAGAAGACACCTGATCTGATATCTTTCCTTGCATTGAAGATGAAGAAGTGAAAGAAGGAAAGGAACAAGAACTAGAGAAAATGCCTAAGACCCCAACAAAGTATGTTTAGAAGAATCACTCAGTAGAATAGAACATTGGAGACAAGAATGAAGGTGTGCAGACAAAGAGAAGGTTTTCCAAGACAAATGAGCAAGTAAACTTGTGTTTGTTATCAAAAGTAGAACCTAAGACCTTTGATGAAGCCAACAAGGATGATGTATGGATAAAAACCATGGAAGAAGAACTGGATTAGATTGAGAAGAATCAAACATGGGAATTGGTTCCTAGACCAGCAAACAAGAATGTTATATGAACAAAATGGGTGTTCCAGAACAAACTGAATGAAGAAGGTGAAGTTGTAAGGAAAAAAGCAAGACTAGTATGCAAAGGATACACACAAGTAGAAGGCATTGATTTTGAGGAGACTTTTTCTCTGGTAGAAAGGATGGAGACAATCAAAATGTTCCTTGCTCTTGCTTCTCATAAGAACTTCAAGGTATATCAGATGGATGTTAAGTCAACATTTATGAATGGTGACCTAGAAGAAGAGGTTTATATTGAATAGGCAGATGGTTTTTGGATATCAGAAAATCTAAACATGGTGTACAGACTCAGGAAGGCTCTATATGGTCTTGAGAAAGAACCTAGGGCTTGGTATGCTAGGTTAGACAAGTACTTACTTCAATAGGGCTTCAAGAAAGGTACTATAGCTATCAATCTTTATTAAAGGAAGAAGGAGACATGATTTTGATAGTTGCAGTATATGTTGATGACATCATCTTTGGTGGAGATGATGATATGTGTAAGAGGTTTGCAAAGGAGATGCAAAAAGAGGTTGAGATGTCTATGATTGGTGAAATGTCTTTCTTCCTTGGACTTCAAATTTTTTAGCTAGATGATGGTATCTTCATTTCTCAAGCTAAGTATGTCAAAGAGTTATTGAAGAATTTTGGTATGGAGGATTGAAAACCAATGAGTAATCCCATGGTCAAAAGATTTCACTTGAGCAAAGATGATGAGTCTCAAGAGGTGGATTAGACTGTCTATAGATCTATGATTGGAGCACTGCTATACTTCATTATTTCTATACCTGATATTATGCATGCAGTATGTGTGGTTGCCAGATATCAAGCCAATCTAAAGCAAACACATGAGAAGGTAGTGAAAAGCATAATCAAATACTTGAAAGGAACTCTGAACTATGTCCTATGGTATCCAAGAGGTAATGACTTTGATTTAAGTCCTTACACTGATGTTGACTGGGTGGTTGTGTTGATGATAGAAGAAGTACAAGTGGTGGTGCTTTCTTTCTAGGAAGCAAATTGGTTTCATGGTAGAGCAAGAAGCAAGGTTCAGTGTTCCTATCTACTGCAGAGGTAGACTACATTGCAGTAGCCTCCTTCTATACACAAGAGTTGTGGATGAAGCAAACTTTGAAGGATATCAAGGTATTGTATGATGAGCCTATTCCTATTTTGTGTGATAATACAAGTGCTATCAATATTTCCAAGAATCCAGTGATGCACTCTAGAACCAAGAATTTAGCAATCATGTATCACTTTTTGAGTGAGAAGATTGTATATAAGGAAGTGAAGTTGGAATATGTTCCAACAAAGGACTAGATTGTAGATATCTTCACAAAAGCTCTTGTAAAGGACACCTTTAAGGATCTCTGATAGAGGTAAGGGGTAATTGCCCCTCCTCCTTCTTGCTAAAGATGCATAATGGTGCATCTATCCAAGGGGAGTTAATGTTATATCCTTGTTTCCTAGACTAATCATGGCTACCTCTAAGGGGGAGTAGGTAGTGGTTACTAATGATAGGGGGAGTTTGTTTGTTGCAAGAAGAAGTTATACACTAAGGAAAAATGTGTAGATGTGTAGTTGCTGATGAGTAGATGGTAGTTGCCCTTTGTCCTTGATGTCAAAGGAGGAAAAATGTGTAGGTATGTGTTTCCATCAATGCCAAAGGGGGAGATTGTTACACATCTGGTTCCTATGGTTGTATTGGTTGTCATTGATGTCAACACTGTCACAAGGTTGTCATTGATGTCAAAACTATTATAAATGTGTAATAGTGTTCATGGTTGGATGTCATGCTACTGAAGAAGATACATTGAGATGAGAATTGGGAGTTCATTGCAGAGTTGAGTATGAAGTCATATTCAGATAGGAATTAGAAGCATCAAGAAGACATATTAATATGGGACTTAGAAGCAATGAGATGTCGTACTGATGGACTAAGATACATTGTATGATCTCTTCTATTGTTCCCAAGAATGCATATGTTAAAACAAAGAAGGTTGGGCCCCATAAAGTTAGTGTTAGTTTTTGCTACAAAGATGACCATTTGAGAGACTACTCAGCATTTTCATAATCTTGATGTTGTGCCTTTGTGGATTGGAATATAGCTTAATGTCGTAATAAATCATGTACATTCTGAGTTTCATGATGTGTGGACTATCAGAAGTATGTTTTACAAAAGATAGTGTGAAGACAGTGTTGGTTTTGTGAAGACAATCACTATATAGAAGTAGGATGCTCTGCATTCCTCTGCATTTGTAGAGTTGGCTATGCAGTTTTGAAGGTATGTTAAGGATGTAATCAAGATGTTAATTCCAATTTAGATCATTTAACCTTCCATTGTGAAAGTTGTGCATAATAGAATACCAACATGTGTTCTGACAGAGTAAGCTAGTGTTAAAGTCCTGTTGGAATGCTCCACATTCCTCTGCAAATCAATGATTGCCCTTACAATTTTGAGGACATGTTTCTATATGTGTATTACATGCTTCCTTGCAATTTCAAGGTTCTTGGTGATCCATAGCTCAATTTTTCAAATGACAACATGTTGCAGTGTGTTCAAGATGACAGAGTGTTCCCAGAGTTCATGATTGAAGATGTGTGACACAATTCTTTGATGTATGATGACTAAGGAGTGTTTGGAGGTGTTGTATGAGTCATGTGGACTCATCTAGAAAAGTTCTCATAAAGATCTTTCTTGTTTTATATACCACACAATATTTTCAAGTTGATGTGGTTGTTATGCTTCAAGGTTCATGCATTTTTGGTTAAAGTTGTCCTATTTCCAAATGACCAGAGTGTGCAGATGTAAATCCTTGGTGTTTGAAGCTTTGAAGAATGTTTTAGACTTGGTTAAGCAAGTTTTGGTTCTGCAAGGCTTGTATCTTCTGCTGGTGTAACATGTGGTTTTACTTAGGACCTATCTTCTACACATTTCATATTGTGTGTTGTTTGGCCAACTTGTAAATGTATTTTCATGTTGTATCTATTCGGCAAGCAATGTAATCAATGTAATATCATGTATAAATAGTGAATCAAATTGAGTGAGGAGAGGTGTGATTGCAAGTTGATTGAAAATGGTCACAAGAAGATAAAAAGTAGAATGAATACATTATTGATGTGTGACTGAGAAAGAAAGAGCATAAGTTGTTGATGCTATCCTAATTCATCTTGAAGACTTATATGTGATACTGATCAAGTATAGAGTGTGCCTAGATGATCAAATCATCAGATGAAAGTGTGAAGAGGTAGAACTACAATCATCAAAGGTGTGAATTTCAATGTCAATTTTTAGACACTAGAAGGACTGTCATATTGTAATCTTTTGTGAACTTGTGCTAAAGTCGGGAAGTAGTAACTTCATTGGGAGTGACCCTAAAACAAAGTATTTAGGGAGTAGTAGCTTCCTTGGGAGTGACCCTAAAACAAAGTATTCATAGAGTAGTTGCTTCCTTGGGTGTGCCCCTAAATCAATGTTTTTAGGGAGTAGTAGCTTCCTTGGGATGTAGCCCCAAAACAAAGTTGTTATTTCAGCTTCATATATTGTGAGTCAATCCTCACCATGATTTTTCCATTATAGAGTTTTCCATGTATATCTAGTGTTATGTATTGATGTGCATTGTGTTAATCTTCCATGCTCATGTTAATATTGTGATGCTTGAGGTTTAATTTTCTCTAGATAAGTTAAAGTTGTTGAAATTGGAAAATTGTTTAAAATACTGATTCACCCCCCTCTCAATATTCTTGTGCGTTTAACACAAGAGACCTCTCATCTCACCTTTGAAAATTGTATCTAAGTATTGAGTCTCCTTGATTTGTGTTCCAAGGTTCATATAGAAGAGTGTTTGAACTAGTTTAGGATTTTAACCTAAGTCACCTTTTTCAACATAACATTTTGGTGAACCTGACGTATCTTACATTTGACAGCTTTCTAATTTTTGCATTAGATCTAGTTTGTATTGCACTAAGTTAATCATTTCCTAGTTACACATTTTGCATTTTCACTTCTTCATTATTAGGGTTTTAAAAAATCTTGCACTTTTAGTAGGCCTAGCTAGTCTTGCACCTAGGATTTATTGAGTAGAATCTTATTTAAAATCTTAGTGATGTTGATTAGTTGTTCAAATATGATTCAGCATTTCTGTAGCACATCATAATTGTCATTTGTGTTTAAATTAAGAAGAAAAATCATTCTGGAATCACTGCATTTTGGATTAGGGAATACAATCTAGGGTTTGATGGTAAACCCTAGCTAGTCTTGCATTTAGTGCTTATATTTGAGATCTTATTTTTAGATCTCCGCTATATTGGCTAATTGTTGTTAGATTTTGTTATGAAATCACAACCCAAAATCTAGAAAGCTAAGGGCAAGCACAATGAGAAGATTACAAAAGAGATCATATCAGAATAGTCTGAATAGATTGCTCACAAAATAGAAAACAATAGCATGGAAATTACTAAATACAAGCTAGGTAGTGAGTTTAAATAGACTAGAGAGGGGTGGAGTTAGCAACACCAACAAATAAGAAGGAACCATCTATCAAACTAAAGATAGCTAATGGATGATCACTTGTAGGAAGGTGACACCTCATAACTTACTCACCTAATTAAACTCACTTTATTAACCTAAGCAAGCTTAATAATATGTGTAGGAAGAACCTTATGAAAAGGAATTAAAAAACCTACACTAACACCCCCCCTTAAGCATAGCTTAAGTGGATGAAAAGATGGGTCACATCAAATGAAGCCTGATGAGGAACCCATGTACAATGATATCCCCCTGAAAGAGAAGAACCCCCCCCAAAAAAAAAAATAAAGGAATAGAAGCCCCCTCCCACAAATTGATGTAGAGGCCAATGGAGATCAACACAAACTTTGATAGGTGTTAAGGTACCCAATAAGGTAGGACTGTTTTTATGAGAGACAATGTTTACAAGTTCATATCAAATGGCTCATATGGAATATGGCACTAAACACCTAATCCTCTAAAGATAGACATCTAGAGGATCCTTTGACACCTAGAAGGATACTCCCAATCCATCCGACAAGTATTGTCTACTCACAAAACACTACTTCCCTCACAATGTTGTCCTAACCCTTGTAGCCCTATTTTAGGGTCTGACAGAGGATAATTCATAGTCTAGACACTTCTATGACTAGATCAACCATGTTTTAGATACCCTTTATGAGGCTTGACAACATGTTAAAAAATTGCCATGGATTGTTTAAGGACATGTGCCACTTTCAAAAAGATTGTCTTACTACAAAGAGCCCCATTTAGCCCAAAAATGCAAAGCAAGTACCCTCTAATGGAGTCACAGTACTTTCTAACCCACTTGAACACATCAATGACATGACAAAACTAAGGATTTTATGGGTTTTAAGGCCTCATTGTTGACTGTGACAAATATGGCTACCGTTGTTCCCTTCAACACACTCCTGTTGTGATGCTCACAACACGCCCCATTTTACTCCTTAGCAAAATAAGGACCCCTGCTGTGGCTTTGCCTTTGCTTTTGTGTGTGGATATGTTGGGTGGAAAAAGGGAAAAGAGAGTCAAAGTTACAAACCTTGTTGAAAACAAAGAAAAAATAACATTAAGTACCAGAGTAGAATATGGGTGGATTCCTTGTCAAAAATGAGTGAGAGTTACTTTTTGAACCATGTGAAAATTCCTAGTATTTTGCAAGATATGAGTGTTTTGGTAAAATGTACAATGGGAGGGTTTGTATGTTGCATATACAAGGTCCTTTATATACAAGGTCGCTTTGTATACAAAGTCTTTTGTATATCGGGTTGCATTTACAAGGTCCTTTGTATACAAGGTCGCTTCCATACAAAGTCTTTTGTATATCGGGTTGCATATACAAAGTTGCTTACATATACAAAGTTGTTTGTATATTTTTTCACTTATATGCATTTCTATGACTCTTTATTCTTACATGCAAGTCAGGCCTGAAACAGTTCAAAGTTTGAATGCATAAATCGGTTGATTTCATCGGATGTATAAAATGTTTGCATGTTCAAGTGAAAGGGAAATATACAAAGAAATGTACAAACATGATATACATGCCGTGGATTCGAAAAAGGTATTAAATTTGTTGTAATTGTTGTATGTTTTGCACTTTGTATATGTATGTTTCGGTTACATACATTTCAAGATACATACAAGACGGAACCGAAAGGATCATGAAATAGGATTTTATTGTTGTATGTTTTGCGCGTTGTATGTATGCTTCCGAGACATACATTTCAAGATACATACAATACGGAACTGAAAAAAGTTTAAAATTTGGTTAAGGTGATATATCCTGACTTAATGTATATTAAAGGATGCATTGCACTTTATGCATGTTACAGAACCGAAAGTGAGTAAGTTGTGATTTATAAGAGTTGAAGTCTAAAAGGACATACAAGGGATCTTGTATGTATCTTGGGCTTTGTATCTAAAAGTTTGATACAAGTGTTATATGCATCACAGGGATACAAAGGGAAAGTAATGTGGGCTCCACTACTCATCAGCGAGAGTAGGCTTGATGGCGCAAAAGTTTTAGATCATATCGATCTTATGCCTCCAACTGATAAAGTTACATCGGGTAGATATGTATCATCGGCGAGAGTTTTTTTATCACCCCGACTATGAGAGTTATGCCAATGAGGAAGATACACGAGCTGATAAAGTTACATCGAGTAGATATGTATCATCAGCAGGAGTTTTTTGGATTACCCCGACTACGAGAGTTACGCCGATGAGGAAGATACATGAGCCGATAAAGTTACATCATGAAGATATGTATCATCAACGAGAGTTTTTTGGATTGCCCCGACTGCGTGAGTTATGCTGATGGTGAAGATATACAAAATGTGATATACAAAGTGAAAATACGAAGTATGAAAAAGCAAAAAAGAGGAGGGAACTCTAGTTTGATTTCTTGCATAAGGTGCTTGTATGTTTAAACATATAGAGAGAACATACAAGGGAGCATACAAAGAAAGTTGTATGTATGTAGAATTAAACTAACGGTAAAAGAAAGTTTGAAAGCGTGAACACTGCAACTGAAGGTTGGACTATGGTGCATTAATCGTTATAATTTATGCCCATCTAACATTCTGACGAGGTATAAATTGGCAAAAGTGACGTGAATTTTTTATAATCCATTTTTGTGTCTATTGGCAGGTTTGCAGATATATGGAAGATGGAGCTATAATGGCGATGACATCACAAAGGGCGGATCAGATCACAAAAGAAGCAAAAGGAGTAAAGGCTTTCAATGAGAAGAAAAATGCAGGTGGAAGGAAACATTATTAAAAGAGCAACAAAAGATATTTTGATGATTGTTAGGGTTTGCAAAGAGGATCTTTATGCTCAGTATGTTTATGCTGCTCAGAGATTTTTTTGGCGTGATTTGTTTTCCACTATTGCTGCTGCACTTGGGATATAGACCGTTGATTGACTAGGGTTTTGTGGCTATATTGGGGATAACAAATCCATATATTGAGCCCCTTTACTTTGTAATGAGTTACACATGGACACACAGGGACACATAGGGATTTATAGAATAGAGTTGGAAGTTGTAATTAACAGTTTTAGAAGAGCATTTTAGTTTAGAGTAGAAGGAGGTTGCCTGTGTCTGCAATAAGGAATACGTGGAACATCTAGCTTCCTTACTGTATTTGTAAAGCGTTGTAAGTTTTCTGTAAGTTGATTAATGAAGCTAAGAGTCATTCATACATTGTAAATCATATATGACTATTTATCTTGAATATAAATGAATCTAGAATTCTGCATCTATATTCAGAGTGTGTTTTGGCTCTTCTTTGTATTTGAAATAATATCTCTTAAAGCTTGCAATCTTGAATGTGTGTTCGTGAAAATACTCAGGGCATTCGCATTTAATGATTTGGTCTACTGATTTGATCAGGTTTACTATACTCCTTACAACGTGCATAATAGAGCGTTTAGATCCTATAGCAGAATGAAGTTTAATTTAGATTTAAGTTAGTTTTGGGCAATGAATTGGACAACTCCTAGCACATGGTTTTGCTAGGTTTCTCAAACAAACTTCACAAAATCCAATTCATTACCCAAAACTCTTGTATAACATGAAAGAACAAACAACATTAAAGCCATTCTACTTATCTAGAAGGTTTGGAATTAGTGGAATGGTGATAAAACCATGATTTTCTATTAGAAACCCTAGAAGAGGGTTTATTAACCAATTTCAGAAAAAATTACTATAATTTTATTCTATAGTTGTTTCAAAGCCTCAAACTAATTGCATTGGAAAGTTTACTCACCCTATTTTTTGACAATCATCACTTGATTCAACAACACGTCCATACAAAAGATTTGTACAGTCTGCAACATTGATCAAACATAGGAAATGGCAGAAACTAAACTTTGTTTATTGATTTCCTCCTCCAATCACATTCATACATCCCCGATGAACATCTTGAAGGCTTTTTTGAAGCCTCCATCGACATGGCAGTCAGTTGGAGGGGCAGTTTGGATCGTTGGGAGGCTAGAAAATAGCCAAGTAACCACCACTGCCCCTGTTTTGTCTTTTTCTATAAATAATTGTATTTTGATTTGTGTTTACAAGGTATTCAAATCCTTTACAAGATAGACAAGCCTTTAACAAGGCATTCAACTCTTAACATGTTTCCTAGGTTCCATTAAAGGCTACAAAAGACATAAAACTTTCCTTATTTGACTGCCCCTATCAACAATTATTGGCATCAATCATGAAGTGATCATGACATGGTTTCCAACCTTATTACAAATGCATCCAAATGGTCTTCAAGACCTTATTACAACATTGGACAACATGAAAAACATGAAAACAAAATGTGGATCCTCATGATCCTCTTGGTGCCCCTACACCATACTCTTGGGGTAGAAAAGAACTCAAGTCCCTTGAGGAAATAGATCAACAACTATGGTCCCATGCTTCAAGGTGTCTTCTTCACTCATCCAAGTGGCATCTTAAATAGGTAGGCCACTCCATTTGACAAGGTACTCCTTGTAAGTTTTCCTTCTAGTCTTCTTCAAGACCTTGGTGTCCAAGATGCATTCTAGTTTCAAGGGTTGATTGGGTGGGAGACCCTTAACCCATTCTGCATTTCCTGTTATTGTCACATCTACCTCTGAGTCTACATCATTACTACCCTTTTAAGGAAACAAATCTAAGACATTAAAGATAGGAGATATCACCAAGCCTTGAGGAAGTTCAATCTCATAGGCATTAGGCCCAAATTTGTGCACAATCCAGCAATGACCTATCTTCTTCATGAGGAGTTTGGTTGGCTGCCCCTTTGGAAGTCTTTCCTTCTTCAAATGTGCCATGACCAAATCCCCAACCTTGTATTGCACATCTCTCCTTCTCTCATTGGATTTCTCCTTGTATTTCTCATTGTTCTTTTGAAGAGTTTCTCTTACATTATCATGGATGTCCTTCATGGCTAATGCAAAGTCTTCACCTTGAGCACTCTTCCTCTCCAATCCATGTAGATTCCTCAATTCAAGAATGCCTCTTGGATGAGTCCCATAGACAATCTGAAATGGACTCCTTCAAGTGCTTCTATTGGTCGAGTCATTATAAGACAATTTAGCTTGAGGGATGATCATATCCCATGCTTCTCCATGTTGCTTTGTAAGACATCTAAGAATATTTCCCAAGGACCTATTCACTACCTCAGTTTGGCCATCAGTCTGAGGGTGATAGGCTAAAGTGAATGACAATTGAGTGGCCAACTTCTTCCACAAAGTATGCCAAAAGTGGCCCACAAACTTTGGATCCCTGTCAGTCACAATGTTAAGAGGCAAACCATGGATTCTAACAATTTCTTTGAAGAACAAACTAGCAATATGAGAAGCATCATTAGTGCATTTACATGGCAAAAAATGAGCCATCTTATTGAATCTATCCACCACAACAAATATGCTATCAAAACCTCTTTGAGTCCTAGGAAGACCCAAGACAAAATCCATGCTAATACTTTCCCATGGCCTATGAGGAATAGGAAGTGGTTGATATAGACTAGCATTAGATGATGTTCCCTTTGCTCTTTGACAAATACTACAAACCTCAACAAATTTTCTAATGTCTGATTGCATTTTTGGCCAAAAATAAAATCTTTTCACCTGATCTAATGTCTTATCCAGCCCAAAGTGACCTCCTAGTCCACCACAATGCTTTTCCTTTATGATGTTCTCCCTCATGGAACACCTAGGAACACATAATTGGCTGCCTTTGAACAACAACCCCTACTGCAACAAAAACTTAGAAAAATTAGAATGATAAGTGTCCAAAAACTGAGAACAAACTTCATATACCTACTTAAAATCCTCATCATTCTAGTGCATATGTTTGAGGGAATCAATTCTCACAATTTACAACTAAATTTCTTGTACCATACACACCCTTCTACTCAATGCATCTACCACTTTATTGGCCTGTCCCTTCTTGTGTTTGATTGAAAATGTGTATGCTTGGAGTTGTTCAACCCATTTCATATGCATGTGACTAAGTTTCTCCTGTGAATTTAGAAAACTAAGTGCAGGGTTGTTAGTATAAACAATAAACTCCTTAGGTAATAGATAGTGCCTCCATTTTTTCAAAGCTTACACCATTGCATACAAATCCAAGTCATAAGTAGAATACTTCCTTTTGGCATCATTCAATTTTTCACTAAAGAAGGCAACTGGTCTGCCCTCTTAACTCAAGACAACCCCTATAGAAAGGTTACTAGCATCACATTCCACCAAAAACAACTTATTAAAATCAGGCAAAACAAGAATGGGCTGTTGTGCTACCTTTTGTTTCAGAATTTCTAAAGAATCATTGGCTACCTTTGTCCAAGAAAATTTACATTTCTGCCCCCCTTTAATGGTATTCGAAATAGGTGCACAAATATGACTAAAACCCCTTATAAAATTCCTATAGAATGTTGCCAAACCATGAAAACTGTTTACATCGCCTGCTGTTTTAGGAGTTGGCCATGATAAAATAGCATCTACCTTTGCTGGATCCATCTTCACATTGCCTTGGGAGATGACAAAACCAAGATAGGTGAGTTCTTCCTTCATGAAGAGACTCTTCTCCATGTTAATCATCAATTTCTCATCATGCAACTTCTCCAAAACCTAATCCAAGTGTTGCAAATGTTCTTCCTTGGTCCTGCTAAACACAAGAATGTCATCAAGATACACTACAACAAATTTGCCAATGAAATCTTGCAACACCTCATTCATAAGGTGTATAAAAGTACTTGGAGCATTGGATAAACCAAATGGCATCACCAACCACTCATAAAGACCCTCATTTGTTTTGAAGGCTGTCTTCCATTCATCCCTTTGCTTTATCCTAATTTGATCATACCCACTCTTAAGATCAATCTTAGAAAAGTATCTAGCCCCTCCCAAATAGTCCATTAAATCCTCAATCCTTGGCATAGGGAATCTATATCTTAGGGTGATCTTGTTAATAGCCCTAGAATCCATACATAGCCTCCATTTACCATTTTTTTGGGGGCTAGGATTGTTGGGATAGCACATGGGCTAAGACTCTTTCTCACCAAACCCTTATCCAATAATTCTTGCACTTGCTTGGCAATCTCTTCATTTTGAGGTGTCATCTTGTAGGTTGCTTTGTTTGGAAAAAGTAGACCCTAGTATGAAGTCAATCTGATGGCTTATGTCCCTAATAGGTGGCAATTCATTAGGCATCTCCTCTACCATGATACCCTTGTATTTCTCTAACAATTGTTGCACCTCCATGGGAACCTCTTCCTCACTAGGACCATGCAAATTAGGACTATTTTTAGGCTTCAAAATTAGAGCATACCCTTGGGTTCCTTCCTCCTTAAGGGTGTTAAGAAACTCTCTACCACTCACCAACATGACACTTGAACCTACATTCTTCTCCATATTTTCATCCGGCAAAGGATCCATTTTATACTTCCTACCATTCTTGGTTATGACAAAAGAGTTTAACTTCCCATCATGTTGGGCTTGAACATCATATTGCCACGGATGTCCTAACAACAAATGGCAAGCATCCATGGGGATTTTATCACACAAAATCTTGTCCTTATATTCCCCTATCTCAAACTCTACCCAAGTTTGTTTATCTACCAAGACTTGTTGCCCCTTATTCAACCATGACACCTTATAGGGACTAGCATGAGGAAGTCTTCAATTTCAACTTGTCTACCATCTCAATAGAAACTAAATTTTTAGTTGAACCTAAATCAACAATTAACTTGCATATCTTACCATAGGCCTTGCATGTTGTCCTGAACAATGTCTTCTTCTAAGGGGGTTCTTATGTTTGAGGCACCTTCAACATGGTCCTCCTCATCATCAAGTTTTCTCCATCATGGACTGGGGCTGCAATTCTAATTGGGAAGTTAACACTTTGACAATCTTCCTCTTGGATCAACTGGTTCCTTCTCTCTCCTTCATGAGATCTTGAAGCTTGTTTCTTAGGGCATTTGAAGGCTAGATGTCCCACTTGGTTGCAATTGTAGCACCTCTCTGTGAAGACATTAGGGCATCCACCAAATCTAGCCCTTCCATTGGGTCTTCTTCCTCTAAAGCCTCCTCTTAAACCTGATTCTCCACTTTGTTCTTGGGAACTAGATTCCCCTTGACTTCTTTGGGACTGATTTCTGCCTTCAAAACTGCCCCTACCTTGAAATTTCTACCTCCTCTTCCTCTATTTTGCTGATCTGCTTTCCTCTTCAACTTTCTTCTTCCATTCGTGCCATTTGAAATCATTTATCCACTATTTTAGGGGTTTGTATACTGATTTCATCTTGTATACTAAACTTCAAACCATTTAGATATCTGCCACTTTACCTTTTTCATCCTCCACATGTCCACAATGAAGAGATAACTTGTGAAACTCCTCAGTGTAGGTGACCAGATCCAAATCTCCATGTTTGAGATTTTGCATCTTCTTGTAGATCTGTACCTCATAGTCTGATGGAAGGAATTGGGACTTGATCCTCTCCAATGTTTTGTTCCATGAAGAGATCATACTCTTCCCACTCTTCACCCTCTCACCTTGGGTGTAATTCCACCATGTAAGGGCAACACCCTTGAGTTTAGTTTTTGCAAACTTCACCCTCTTGTTCTTAGGAACTTCTTTGTACTCAAAATAATTATTCAAGGCCTCAATCCACTCCATAACCTCCTCGGCATCAATCTTCCCACTAAAAATTGGGATCTCCATCTGAGCCTATGATGAATCCTTACCAAGTGTCTTGATGGCTTCAAGAAAATATCTTTGGTCAACAGGTATTTCTGCCTACCCTTGGGGTTCTTCTTCTTCCTCCCCTTCTTCTCCATTAGACTCCTCATTTGACCTCTTTCCAATCCTCAAGGCTTTCAATTCTACCTTGAGTGCATCCTTGACTCCCACTTTAATCATCTCTTCCATTTCTTGAAACTTCTTGGCCACCTCAGTGGTCATCCCCTTTGAAGGCATGATGCTAGCCTCTCCTTCACTCTTCTCTACTAACATACACAAGGGATCTTGTCACAACCAATGACAGAACCTTGTATGGATCTGATACCACTATAGCGAGAGAATAGAAGGACTAAGAATCCCCCATGAAGTGAAGCAAATGTGCCAATGGTGGATTCTTAGAACTGGATGGAGAAGATGATCCACGCTCGCCGAACAACATTTCTCCCCTTGGGAAGAAACAAAACCAAAGGTGTATAAAGAATGTCTTCCCATTCCTGAAAGGAATATGAAGGAAGAAAGCTCAAGATGTATGAAATCTCTAAAAACTGCTCAAGTGTGTCCATGTTGATGCTAAAGGATGCCATGACCAAATCAGGAGAAAGTGACAAACTAGAACCAAGTGGAAACTGAAATAGAATAGGATCTATTAATGAAGATATCTCCTCTAAAGACAAGGATGTCTCCTCCAAATGTTGCTCAATGATCTCTAAGCCAATGCCAAGGTGTGACAAATACTAATATGGATTAGTTACCATAGAAGATGCTAGTACTTCTGTAAAGGATGTCAACATGAATGATGATTGAGTCAGAAGTGTGGACTCATGAGTATCTGTTGAAACTATCACTATAGAAACAAATATAGGCAAAGAAGGAATAGGAGGGTCTGAATGTGCCCTTGAAACATATGAAGAAGAATCAACTCCATCAAAGAGAAGATGAATGCAAGCAATAGTGTGTCCAAATTTGTAATGTGGGACTCCTACAAACAAGGATGATATGTCTGGTAGGAATATGTCCCAAACAACTACTTTTGGAAGACTGATATGAGCCTACTGCATAGAATCACTAGAAATCATGAAAGGAGCTACACTGGACTCAGATAGAGCAACAATAATGAAGGAGAAGATGAGATCTCAATGCATGTAATTGGACTACATTGTTCATCCCCAAATGTTGTGTCCACACAAGATGGCTTAGTATGAACATGTGAAATATCTGCTAATGCTAGATTAGAAGACTTTGGCAAACCGATGCCATTGTCTATACAGAGTTGTCTCAATTCATAAATATCCCTTATCATGTATTCATCTTCGGTGTGATTTTTCTGACCATGATAATTGCATTTTACCTTCAATAATTTTGTAGAAAATCAAAGAATGCTAAAATGAAAAGGATTGTGAGCAAGAGACATGATTCCAAAACACCAGCAAGAGCAAAAGATCAAAACCAAGAGAACCCCCTTTTTACTCAATCAAGAATTCCCCCAACAAAATATGATTTGGCACTTTATAGATTAGTGCATTTACAATGCTTGAGTTGAGTTTTCCAGAGTTTTACAATGTCCAAAATGGACCCAAATACTAAAAGTATAGAAATATCTAAGAATCAGAACCTCAAAATAGCACCAATGTGTAGTGCTCAGAAAAATATCAACTTAAAAGAAAAAGAATGACCTCGATTCGAGATCATATGTGAAAGTTATAGCCGTTTCAAGTTCTAAAAATTGAAACTATCTGTTAGATCTAATGAGAAAACATAATTTCTAGAAAAAAGGGATCACCTAAGCAAAACATAGTCAAAGCATTGCAAAGAGCACAAAATTCTACCCTTTTTATAAAAAAATTACACTCAAAAATACCTCCGTATGACCGAGAACGGGCCTCTCAAAGTTCAGATGCAAAATTTAAAACTACAATGGTGAGGGGGTCTGCTCTAGCTTTTTGATTTCATTTATGTAAAATATATAAGCTGCATGCAAAAAGTAATAGTTACATAGATAGTTTTTTGATGCTGCGAACAAAACCCAGAAGGCATTTTTCTTTTTGATGTACAAAAGATGTGGATCTAATGTAAAAAAATGTCTTTAGAAACAAAAAAACAACCCCAACAACCAAAAAATAGCATGCAAAGACTGAATCAGATACCTAAGACAAACAAAGGCATGCTACAACCTACAAGATTGATGAAAACATAGAATATGCAAGTTGATTGTCAGATTTGAGCTCAGAAAGTCTCCAAGAAGCTCTGAAAGAATTTGCAACACAAAGCCACATATAAAACCCTCCACAAAAACTGGTATTTCTATCAAGTTTTTTGATTCTCCAGGTCATCATCAGATGTAAGAGAAGAGCATAACTTTCAAAAGAAACCAAGATCTCAAATCCTAGATCTTCTAAATGACTAACCAAAGGCATTCACCCACTTTGATACCATGTTAGATTTTGTTATGAAATCGTAACCCAAAATCTAGAAAGCTAAAGGCAAGCACACATAAAAGATTGTAAAAGAGATCATATTAGAATAGTCTGAATAGATTGCTCACAAAATAGCAAACAATAGCATGGAAATTACTAAATACAAGCTATGTAGTGAGTTTAAATAGACTAGAGAGAGGGGTGGAGGTGGCTACACCAACCAATAAGAAGCAACCATCTATCAAACTAAAGATAGCAAAAGTATCTTCCCAAGATAGCTAATGGATGCTCACTTGTAGGAAGGTGACACCTCATAACCTACTCACATAATTAAACTTGCTTTATTAACCTAAGCAAGCTTAATAATATGTGTAGGAAAAACCTTATGAAAAGGAATAAAAAAACCTATACTAACAATTGCTAAATCTAATTTTAATTTGCTATAACTCATCATATTTTTCATATTTGTGTAATTTATAAAGCAGGAACATTCATGCATTCATATTCTCTTTCAAATTTGAAAGCAATAGCATAAACAAAACTATCTAATTGCGCACCTCATTTGACACTTATGCATCTTCATTTAAAGCAAAATTTTCTAAATCCCTCTTGTGTTTACTTAGGAGAATCATTTGCACATACTACACATCTTACATTTGCAAAATTTAGTTATTTTGGTTACCAAGAACATCACATTTTGGAAAGCCTCACTTACCTTGCACTTGTAGGTTATTGATTGCAATATTATTTTAGATCTTGGTGATACTCAAGTCATGTCTAAATTTGATTGTACATTGTTGTTCCATATCACATTTACATGTATTACTAGCTTCTTCTTATTATTTATATCAATATTAGAAGACTTTACTAAATTCATCTCCATGAATGGTCATGAGAAAGATGAACTATACCTTTGATATCACCTCTAAATCATGTGATACTGACTTAACTTCACCTACATCACCCTATGCTTTGGATCTCTCTCCCAAAATTGTTCCCATTCGTGAGGACATTTTTGCGCAAGAGGATGAGATCATTAATACATGTCTAAATAAAACTCTACCCTCTCTTCATTCCAATGCTCTCACTTCAAAAGATTAAGCATTAGTGGATGAAAATCCTTCTCTCATAATGGACACCCCATGGGTAGATATTGGGCATTCATCACATTGTCCTAAATTTTGTAATTCTCAAAAAGATAACAATGTAAATTCCATCATCATCAATAGACCTATCCCACCCACTAAGGGGATGTTGGATAGGTGCATTACTGTTACAAATATTCCTAAAATCATTGTGCATGAAGTGCATAATCTACCTCTTTTCTCTAAATCTATGATTACAGTTTCAGGTGTTCCAAAACCATCTCGAGATCCCGATTACATCTTCAACTTTGCAAAGCAAATTACTCAAAAGAATCAAGGTGTTCAAAAAGTATCGCAATGACCTCATTATTATGTGGTTGCTCACACATAAAACACCCATAATAACAAGCAAAGTAAGAAAGCACCGAGTGTACCCACTTCTCTTCCACCTTCTCAACCTTTTTCCCCCACCTCCTCATCTTTCTCAACTTGTTGGTAGAGAATATGATCTTGTCGAGCAGCTTTGCGCTACTCCAACTAAGATCTCTCAATGGGAATTAATACAAACATCACCTACATACCATAGAATGCTCCAAGAGGCTCTACAAAAGGTAGTTATTCTACCTTCTGTTAGACCGAATGATGTAACATCTTTGTTTAGTTGCAAGCATGCGACAACATCGAATATCTTATTTCAACAATATGAATGACCTCCCATAGAAGTGAAAAACCAATATGATCCTCTCAAGATATCTATCATCATTAATAGAATGCAAATACATCATACTATGATTGATAATGAGTTAGGTCTAAATGTTTGTGGCATTGACTTGTTACCTAAAATCAACATTGATAAGTCTCTCATCAAACCAGATAAACTCAAGATCTGTGGCTTTGATAATGTTGGCAGACAATCACTAGTTACAATCAACTTAAATGTTAAGGTTGGACACATGACTTTATCTACCCTTATCCATGTCATGCCTGGTTCTCTTTCATACAATCTTCTTCTTGGTAGATCCTGGATTCATGCCATGGGGGCAGTACTATCTACCCTTCATCATTCAGTAAAGTTTTTTTTTTAAAACAAGCTCCATATAATTGAATTTGATCTGGTTCCACAAAGTTGCTTGCAAATGGAAGCAAGACATCAAATTCATCTATAATTTGATCCCTTCTTTAACAAAAGATGAACCACTACCCTACGTTGCTAACAACAGTGATGGTTAAGATAGTGTCAGTCCTTCAAATGTGTTCTTAGGTGACGATTGGGGTTCATTAGATTTTACACTCACCTTTAAGGGTGAATATAAAATCTCACTAGCACACCCAAAAACCTCAAAGGTAAATGAAATTTCTTGAACACAATCTCCTACTCCTAAAAACTAAAACTCAAAAGTAATGATGATGGAACTTTTGATATTGATGATGATCCACTTTATTCTACAAAAATGGTGGCCATTTGTGATATATCATCTTAATTTAAAAAGATCAAATCTAATGGGTCATCTTCTTCTAATGCATGTCTTGGTAATGATGAGGTCCCTTTAGATTTCAACCCCCATGGGTTTGTTGAAACAAAGATTGACCGTCCTCACCATAATCAAAAGTATGATCCTTCTACTTCTTCTTCAACACATGATCACACCTCTCATTTCAACAAAGCTAAAAGTGTAGTCTCTCATCTTCCTTCAGATTTGGAGATGCGTTATGGGTGTGTACTAAAAATTATTTCTAAACATGGATACAATGGAAATGGATTAGGATGCAAAGAACAAAACATTGAGGAACTCGTGGAACCAACACCGCACTTGTCTAAAGTAGGCATAGGTTTCCAACCTTCTCCTACATTCTCTCCACCATGTTCACAACAAAAAGGATTGCTTCCTACTCCACCTATATCTTCTATTCTATCTCAAAAAGAGTGTATTTTGTTGAGTCTACTCAAGGATCACTTAATCACTCTTCCTCTTCCAACACACATAAAAATTCTACAAAATAATCATTCAACACCTCATTATTGTACATATCATCAAGCGCTTGGCCATTCTACTAAAGAATGTTGATCCTTGGATGAAAAAATTCAACAACTTCAAACATTTTATGGCTCTATCACTTTTCACCATGCTTGATGTAGTCTCTATAGCACCATTTCCTCCATCCATTTTATAATAAGCAAGTTAGGGGAGGACAATTTGTTATAGGCTGAATCACAAGTGTGGTCCCCCCTCATTTGTGTTATGCTTGTACATACTATTATCCCTGTATTGTGATGTTTTTTTTATTGTTAGTTCCCCCTTGGGACCCTTGTTAGCACAAAGGTACAAGGAGAAAGAATGCATTGTGTCATTCCTCTATATGTATCTTCATTCTTCTATATGTCGTGATGTACAATTTCACTATTTTTCTTGGATGATTTAGCATCATTTCATTATTCAATTGTTGATTTCATGTGATCTTTCTTCTATCGTCCTCATATTTATGTGGCACCTTGTTGCAATGTTCGAAGTCATACCATGACTACCCAAGCCATTGTGTATCATACCTGCAAGCATTGCCTTGGTTTTCTCATCCTAGGGCCAACCCCTTGTGGTGATGTGTCTTTTGAGAACACATATCATTTGGGCATGTGTTTTTAGAAAGATCTCATGCTTGTTTTATATTTCTTCCTTATTCTACCTTAAAGGCAATTGCTCCCTGAAGGAATAATCAATTGCTTTAAGGTTAGGGCATATATCATGATATTCACTTTGTTATACACTACGCAGTTGGTCTCATTTGATTATATTTGAAGCATCTTGCCAGAGATAGACATTTCTCTTGGAATGTGCTTGGAGGAAAGATCTTGAGTCTATCTTGCTTTCTATGGTTGAAGTATTGTATTTTTGGGAGAAGGGTTGTGCCACCAACTAGAGTTTTGCTTGAGTACCTACATCATCGCGATTAGGTAAGTTTGCTTCACCTTCTTATTTTGCAAGACTTTGTGTAAATCTGTTGTAATTATGAGGTAAACCAGTGTTGTCATTGATGTCAACATACTCATATTGCTTTGACAAGAAGGATTCAATGAGCAGTGTGCTGAGGATATTGAGAAAATTAGCCTCAGTCAGGAACAGTAAAGAACAGTGATGAGAAGAAGGCAAATGTACTGTATAGGATGCAAACCGGAGGATGCGGATTAAAGGGTTTGTAGATATGAGTCTTGAGATGCTTTAGTTAAGATTTTAGAGGTCCGCATGAAGATCTGAAGGAGTTGTGGCTGTTGGTGTAGAACCGGTTCCGGCAAGTATTCAGAGGTGACATAGGATCACAAAAAGGTCCGGTGAGGTCCAGAACTGTATAATCCTAATCTGCAGATTGGAAGGAGTCTTTGGGATGTCCTTGTGATGTGCCATCTTGAGTTGTGTATAATTTGGAGGTCCGGAAGTACCTCCTGCATTATGACAGTGGCGACAGACAGTATTCTTGAAGTTCCGGATAAGGAGGATAAGAGATTTCAGTAAGTAAAGGAAATGCGGACATACCTGGTCATTCAGGCAGGCTTGTGAAGGTTCTTGGATCATGTTGAGGTTGTGTTGTTGGTCTGCATTGATAGTAGAGCCCAGAATTGAAGATATTCCTCCGGATGAAGTTCTTGCTCTGTTTAGCCGACCGGATGAGTTGTTCATCCTGCGAATGTTCTTGTGGTGGCTGATCGGATGTGTTATTCATCTTTCGGATACTCTTATGGTTGTTTGCCAACTTAGATGTTTGTTCCTAAGTCGATGTCTTGTATAAATAACGGTTTGTGAGTTCATTTCGAAGTGTGGATTGTGTGGATGAGTGTGGCATAGCGAAGAGAAGTGCGAAAGGCAGAGCAGAGGTTTTTGGGCTTAAATGGAACTGATCCGAACATGGTAGAGATGTCATTCTCCAGTTCAAGATTGTGATTCTTATCACTTTATAGATAGTGTGTCTCCTTGTAGGCAGTGGGCCTCTTTGTGAGCAGTGTGCTCGGGCAGTGAGCCCTAATTGGCAAGTGCCATTCTTTTTCTTATTCTTCTAACAGAGAATAATCCTTGGGTTAATCACCCCGTGGTTTTTCCCTTAACCGGGTTTTCCACATCAAAATCTTGGTGTTCAATGTGTTGATGTTTATCTGCTCTTGTGTTTATGTATTATGCTTTCATGGATGATTAATTGATATGCTGTTAACTAACAACGAAGAATCAAGTGTTTGAAAGAACAAGAAGTTTTATACAACTGATTCACCCCCCCCTCTCAGTTGTATGCCTTAAATCCAACAAAATCCTCTTGTGGGAGGTAGGTTGTGTATTCCCTTGAGTAGAAACACTTCTCTTGATGTGGATTATTTGTATAATGTGTTGCATCCTCTTACGATTCTCATTTCTAACTAACCCCCCCTTAGCATTCTTCTTATTGCATCTTGAGGAATGATGCATGGTGATTGAGACAACCTTTTAGATTGAGTTCTCATTTGTCATGTTGACTCAGGGGTTTCCATTATGTGCTTCTTGTGGTTGTTGTATGATGCATGTATTCTCCTCGTATATTCTTATACTCTATGTATTCTTCATGCCTCTTGTGTGCTTTGTGTGTATTCTCTACCTATTCCTTATGTATACCTCTTGAGTGCTTTGCATGTATTCTATGTGTGTTTCATGTGTATTCTATGTATGCTTTGTGTATGGTGTGTAAGTTTGTGTATGCCATGTATAGTTTGTGTATGGTGTGTATACTTTGTGTATTGCATGTATACTTTGTGTATGGCATCTATGCTTTGTGTATTGCATGTATACATTATGATCGCTCAAGTGTATGCCTTGTGTATGTCTTGTCTTGTCTCATGTTTTTAAGTGCTTCATGTATGTATGCCTTGTGTCTTATGTGTATGCAATTCTTCTAGATTCATAGAATCCTAAGCTTGGGGGCTTGTGCAACTCCCAACTTGGTGACATTCTATGACTTCTATGTTTGTTGTGATTGAAATCTACCCTCTTCATACTTTAGTGCAAGTATGATTGTAGGATCACACACACACTAAAGTGGGGGCCAAATGTTATGGATTAAAATTTTTACCCTTGCCATGTTACACCTAGTTTAGCACCTAGGTGGACCTAAAATAATTAATTCTTAATCTTGATGCATAAAACTTGAAAGATGACTTTAGAATGGGACTAAGCACACTTAATTGAGCTCATCCTAGAGTTTATGGGGGCTAAAGGACAAGGGTGCCCAGTGCCCTAGGCCCTCCTTTTTCTTGGAGCTAAATTAAGGTTATGGAAGTTTATGACATCTCTAATGTTTATTCATGTCGCCCTCATTTGGTTTAATTCCCCAAAAATCGACATGAATGCATATATAAGAAAGTTAGTTTATTCATTTGAATATCTAAGCACTCTAGCTCCATCTCTCTCTCTCTCATGCTTTCTATTCTTCTCTAAAGCTTTCTATGATGGATTATTTTTGTTGTACTAACTTCTTTTAGGTCTTGTGAAGATCTCTCTACTTCTTTGATCTACACCAACTTCTTGAGTCAAGTTGTGATGCCACATCAATCAAGCTAGGGTTCCCATGCTCATGGTGACTCCTTTCCTTCATGCTTTATTATAGTATTCCATTCTACTTCAAATTTACCTCTACTTTCTTAGGTCACACATTCTTTGGTCTCTTATCATTGCTATTATAGATGTGGAAACACCATTCATGGGGCTTGACTTAGATAGGCTCCTAAATAGTACCAATATTCTTCCTTGTTTCATGTGTGTAGGTCACAATCAAAAGTTTCCAATAGAGACAAGTTGTAAGAAGGCAAAAGACTTGGATATGACTACAGTCAAACATAAACTTCTAGTCAAGGACCAGGGCACCTAGCTCCCTTGACCCACTTGTTTGAGTGGACAAAACCTTCTGGAATTAGGTTCTCATAGCTCTGTTTAGCCCCTCCCTACAACAACTTTCTGGGTTTTCGACGGTTTTAGGTATGTAACTCCTATTTTCTCTATTTTAACCCCAAAGACCCTAGATTTGGCAATTAGTCATAAAATCCCTCTCCTTGGCAATAAAGGGACCAATCAAGAGGCCTTTTAGCTCTCCTCTAAGGAATGTAGCTGAGTATTGAGTCTCCTTGATTCGTGTTCCAATGTTCATGTAGAGGAGGGTTTGACCTAGTTTAGGATTTTAACCTAAGTCACCTTTTTTTACACAATATTTAAAGTCAAATTCCTAGAATAGTATGAGCAATCTACACAGTCTTCCTCATATCATTGGTTTGTTGAGTAGATATTTCAAGGGATCATGGTTTGTATAGAATGTAAATGGAGTGGATAGGAGGTAATGTTTGAATTTATGAAGGGCATATACCATCTCTAAAGGTTTGCATTTGGTAGTGGTATAATTATTTTATGCTTGTGAGAGTTTGTGGCTAGCAAAAGAATTTGGATGATCCTTGTTTCCCCTTGGTTGTGCTAAAATTGCTCCAATTGTTGTTCTAAAATCATTAATATGTATATGGAATGGAATATTCCAATCTAAGAAGATTAATATAGGGGTATTTGCTATCTTGTGCTTTAGTGTATCAAAGGCTTGTTGGCATTGTTCAGTCCACTTGATTTATTTACTTGTTCTCTTCTTATGAATGAAGTCCTTGAATGCATTGATTATAATGCAACTAAATACTATTGGTGCATTCTTTAGTCCAAAAGGCATTACTGTATACATGAAAGATCCCCACTCTTTTGAAAATGTAGGTTTAGGTTGATCCTCCTCTTGAATTTTAACTTAATAGTATCTAGAAAACCCATCAGTGAAAGAGTATGCTTCCCTTCTAGCAATAGATTCTAGGACTTCTTCTATTAATGGTGTAGGGAATAGATCATGGACATAAGCTTTATTTAATTCTTTGAAATATACACATATTCTAATGTCATCAGTTTTCTTATTTTGTACTACCATGGGGTTGATCCATTATGCATCTTCCACTAGTTTAATTATTCGTGCTACTAACATCTTATCAATTTCTAATTTAATTTTCTTCTTCATATTGGTGTTTAATCTATATAGCCTTTTCTTCTAAATATTTTCTCCTTATTTGAGTTGTATTTCCTTGATTCATTTCAAGTCAGTGAATGTGTGAGGAAATAAGTCTTTATATTCTGATAGAATCTTTGTAATTGTCATAGATTCTTTTTTTTCCCAGTAATCCCCTATTTTTGTCATTTATGACACCCCTCTATTGCTATATTTTATTCCCTTAGCTTTAATGGTTGATTGTAGTATTTATTTTTAGGTTTAGTGTATGATGTTAACAGTCTTTCTACTTTCTCACTTTCTATATCCAATAGAAGTTCTTCCTCATTTTCCATTCCATTTTTTTTGTGTGGTGTAACACCTTTTTTTACAATATTGGTTCTATCTATCCATCCATTCCATTTATTTCTATGCGCCTTCATTCCTTGGTGGTGCTAGTGTGTGTTGTTTGGTCTATATTTCTCTTGGATTTTCTTCTATAGGCAATAATATGATTTCCCTCATCTTCTAAAGTGCATTGTGGATCCACCATATTGCAGTGCTATAGATTAGGGTATGTTGTAAAGTGTCTAGTCTCAGTTCCTCTTTATCAAATGTCCATTCCATATCTTCTAAATATGGTATTAAATCACCTACTCTAGAGTATCCTTGTAGCTTGATATGAGATATTCTACGTGAGATGTGATTCAATTGCCATGATTTTTGGAGGATAGTTGGACTATATAGAGTAGATGAGTTTGGTATTATTTGTGATGGGATAGTGGCATTTGTGGTAAGATCCAATGTTTTTTTTTGTATTCTATTTATTGCATAAATTTTTCTGACTCTTCTTAGATTCTAGAATTGTAACTCTAGTTCATCCCTTAACCAAGTGTTGAGTAAATCTTCACTATCTGTACTTTCATTACTACTGTCGATGTATAATTCTCCTTCAGAGTTTGGTTCATCAAGTGACTCTAGCTTGTTTAGTTTTGCTAATGAGTAGAGTACTTTAGATTCATCTTCATACTCATCTTGTGCCACTTCTATATATGTGTTACTCATATTTGTGTCTAAGGGTATATGTACTATCTTATCATTGTCTGTAAAGGATAATTATTCTCTCCTTGAGACTATAATACCATTGGAATTTACACACCATTGTAATCCTAGAAGGACATTAAAGGTTTCAAAGAGTTCCTTCATCTCTATGAATTCAAAATCTACTATTTGTTTGACTCCTAGTAGGTTGACTTCTACATTCTTCCATGTTCTCATTGTTCCTATAGATGAGCCATCTACTAAGTTGATGTTGTATGGGGTTTCGTGTACTTGAGGTTTTCCTAAATGTTCCCATAACCTTTTTGGAAGCATGTTAATGTTAGCACCTAAATACCCATCACTTGTTTGATTTGCATGTGGTTTATATGTGCATTTATCATTAACGGTTTAGTTTTCGTTTATCTTGATGTTTTTGTCATTTTTCTAACATGTGGTTTTGGTAGTGTTTGTTTGTTCCAGTATTTAGAAAATTGCTTAAGTTTTTCTATTAGGTTTTGTTGTTCTATGAAAGAGGCTAGTTATTTTAACGTTAGTGCTTCTTTTTCTAAAAAGCAAGCTTTATACTATTGTTGTTTTTAATGTTCTTGGATTATATTTTGTCTAGTCTCCTCAACTATTTTGTCATGTTTAAATTTAGTGGGATAGAATTCTTCTTCCTCTTCTTTGTAATTTGATTCCTCTATTTCTTGTCTTATTTTAGCAGTATCCTTCCCTCTTCTAGTAATTACCATAGCATTGGTTTTCTCTTTGTATTTTTATAGGGCATTTTTACTTATATTTTCCTTTTTCTCCCAATATTCTTTTTTCCAATGCCTCTTCTTCATTAAGAATATAGGATTTTTTAATGTTTTTCTAGTTCTATCTTTTCTTTGTGGCATCTTCTTGCCCCTTGTAGTATGTTTTTAGGGACTTTTAGCATTATTTTTTCTCCTCTTATTGCATTAGGGCCGAATAATTGAGTGCTCTTTGAGTGCGTGGGGCATTTTTAAAGTATTGTTTTGCCCTTTCACATGTGAATAAGTCATGTTCCATATTTCCATAGAATCCACATGCTTTGTTCTTATCTTCCCTACATTCATTAGCATAATATCCTATTTGTCCACATTTGTAGCAGGTATATTCTTCTCTTCTTCTTTTGCCTTTGTCTCTACCTCTTCCACCTCTATAGTTAATATAATATCTTGTATCTTCATTTGAATAATTAGATGGGTGTGGCATTTGGCTTCATGGTGGTATATTATAAAGTGTATGGATGTTTCTTTGATTTCTCTATTTTGGTCCTTGGTATCCATGGTCTTGAGCATAAAGGGGTCTTTTTGCTAGCCCTTTCACATATGCCACTTCATGGTCTATTGTTTCCTTGTTGTTGTGGTGATTATTATGCCATGGTTTATGTTCTTATTCTTCTCCTCGGAGTCTAAAGAGTAATGATGAACATACATCTAGGTTCATGATCATCCCATTCTCCACATATGTCGCAATACAGTATTTGTGTCTTCCTAGGAGCTATCCTTAGGTCTACCATAAGTGTGGTAACTCTCTTATCTCCTTTGAGTGTTGGGCATCATTTATGATGTGTCCTTTGTTGAATGCACAAGACAACTAAGGAAGGGTGAATCAGTTGTATCATAAACTTCAAACCCTCACAAACATTTAGATCCACATTAACCTTTAAACTTGTTATGATGATTAAGCATGAAAAACAAATAACAGAATTTGAATCATAACAACGCCAAACACAAGATAACACCAAATTTTATGTGGAAAACCCAAGAAGGGAAAAACACGATGAGGATTAGCTCACAATATAAAGTAGTAGCAACACCAAATTACAAAAGGCTCACTACCAGAGGGCTCACTACCCAGAAGAAAGAAAGAAAGGCTCACTAGGAAAAGACTAACTACCTAGAAGAAAGAGATAATGAGGAGGTTCACTACCAAGGATGAACTGATATAATTGAATCTAACCTATGCATGGAGTACAATTCTATGAAGCTCAATATTCACAACAACAGAAACATCACCTTCAGAGAAACACTGAAAAATAGTAGACACCTTCTTCTCACTGCATCCAGTAGCCTAACACATGAAAGCTCTCACTGCACTAATCAAATTTACATCACAGACATCATATTCATCATGCATACATGCAGTCATGAATCCTTGACACTTATTTATACCATCATCAACCTTGAAAATATTCTCCAAGGTCTGCAACACATCTTAACTCAAAAAAATTCAAATTAGGTCTAGACCAAAACATTCCCATAGAGGAAAGGAATGAATAAGAAACAAATCACATCTTAGCACAAACCTAAATCTACTCTTACACATTAGTCCATGCTTCCATAATCAGTGAAGCACAACTACAATTAGTGTAAACAACCAAGTTAGCCAAACTTTGTGTTAACACTATGAAGTTTTAAGTACACGCTTCCTCAAAACCAAAAGATGACATGTGGACCATGCACTAAGCTTGAACATGATCTAGAAACATCCACAAGCACCTAAAAACCAACAAAATCCTTGCAACATCTTGCAACTAAAGAAAGTTCACACTAGAGTACTTAGATTATTTTGTCATTAACTACAACTGAAGAAATGAACCTATGGAGTACCAAACCATCAACCACTTTAACTAAAGAAATATATAGACCTTATAAGGATAAATCCAAAACCGCAAAGCTAGAAACAAATCTGTGGAGAAATGTAGAGAAAAATAGTTTCTCCCAGACATCTCTGCACAACCCAGAAATAGTCCACACATTGGTGAACATAACTTTCTCTGCACAACTAATCGGAGCACCAAATTTGGAATATAACATCTTTGAACACCTCTGAATAACATAATCAAACTGCAAAAGAAGATCTTCAATAAGGAAGAAATGAGGAGTAAAATTAGAGCACTACTCTATTAAGCCATAACACATCAATACACTGTTTCCTTTATTAATCAAATTTTCTAAAAAGCACTTCAAAACCAACCACCAAAAGCATGTTCCTAACATCTTTAGCACCTTCTACAATGCAACCAAATCACCTTCAACAAGGCAACTTAATCAACTAGCTCATACCATTGCAACATCCTCATCTCTGATCTCGGCTCAACACAAACTACTCATACTCTTGACATAGTTGACACCAATGACAACACAAGTTTGTTGACATCAATGATAACACCAATAGCACATACTTTTAATAATCTCCCCCTTTGTCATTGATGGCAACACATAATGTGAAAAACCATCAAGACACAAATTTGCACCAACTTGTTTTCTTTCTTACTCCCCCCCTTTCTTTACACATCTTACTTTCTCTCCCTGATAAATAATTCTTTTCTTTTTCACATTGCTCTCTCTCCCCCTTTAGCATCAATGGAAAAGGGTGACAGACTTCTTCTTTCACTCTTATCAGGTCACATGATCTTTCCTTTTCATTGCTCTGAATACTCCCACTTAGGAGCACACACCAAACTGTATCAACTCTTACTCGCCCTATCTACAACAATCATCATGACCACTACCTGCTCCCCCTGAGAGGTATCCTCCAACATCAATCCAAAAAAGAATGAATCTTGAAGTCCACTAGACTAATGCATCTCCTTATGCATCTAGTATAAAGAAGGATGAGCAATAACCCCTAACTTCTCCTAAAGATACTCAAAAGTATCCTTAGGAAGAGCCTTAGTGAATATATTAGCAACCTAATCCTTTGTAGGCACATACTCAAGCTTCACTTCATTCTCTGCAACCTTCTCTCTTAGAAAGTTATACTTAATTGAAATATGCTTTGTCCTTAAATGCATCACCAAATTCTTTGAAATGTTAATAACACTTGTATTATCACAGAAAATAGAAATTGGCTCATCATACATAACTTTGATATCCTTCAAGGTTTGTCTCATCCATAACACCTATGTGCAACAAGATGTTGCAGCAATATACTCTACCTTTGCAGTAGATAAAGACACTGAATCTTGTTTCTTACTTAGCCAAGACACCAATTTGCATCCAAGAACGAATGCACAACCACTTGTACTTTTCATGTCATCTACACAACCAGCCCAATCTGCATCTGTATAAGCACTTAGAGTAAAGTTGATATCTTTTGGATACCACAAGCCATGATTAGAAGTGCCCTTTAAATATCGAAATATCCTCTTCACTGTCATAACATGTGACTCTCTAGGATCTTATTGAGATCTAGCCACAAGATAGACTACATGCATAATATCTGGTCTAGTCGTAGTTAGATATAGTAATCCTCTAATCATTAATCTATACTTTCTCTGATCAGTCGTAGGAGATTCATCATTCTTGCTCAACTTACAACTAGTTACCATAGGAGTACAAATTAGTTTAGAATCTTCCATTCCAAACTTTTTTAACAACTCTTTTACATACTTTGATTGAGAAATGAAAATACCCTTATCTGTTTGATTGATCTGTAACCCAAGGAAGAAGTTCATTTCACCACACATTGACATTTTAAACTCTTTCTGCATTTCATCTACAAAACTCTTACACATACCTTCATTTCCACCAAAAATTATATCATCTACATACACTTACACAATCATAATTTGATCTTCACTTATTTTGATGTACAGATTGCTATCTGTAGTACCTTTATTGAATCATTTCTATAATAAATGCTTGTCTAACCTTGCATACCAAGCTGTAGGTGCTTGCTTCAATCCATATAGTGCCTTCTTTAACCTGCAAACCATATCTGGCTTATCTGACAATTGAAATCCTTCTGGTTGTTCTATGTTCACTTCCTCTTCCAACTAACCATTCAAGAAAGCAGACTTCACATCCATTTGATATAATTTGAAATCCTTATGTTCTAAAAAAGCCAAAAATATCCTAATGGCCTCCATTCTTGCCACTGGAGCATAAGTTTCCTCATAGTCTATTCCTTCCACTTGTGAGTAGCCTTTACACATAGTCTTGCCTTGTCCCTTACCACTTCTCCATTCTCATTCAATTTGTTCTGGAATACCCACTTAGTTCCAATTACAATTTTGTTCTCTAGTCTTGGGACAAGTTCCCAAGTCTGATTCTTCTCAATCTACATTATTTCTTCTTCCATAGCCTTGATCCAATACTCATCCTTGCATGCCTCAACCACTATTTTAGGTTCAAATTTAGAAAGTAAACATAGATTTACCCGTTCTTCAGCATCTCTCCTTTTCAATACACCTTTGCTCTTATCACCAATGGTTCGGTCTTTAGTGTGATGTCTCTGCACATACTTGGGATTTTTAGGGATTCAATCTAGAGCTTCTTATTTTTTAACTTGTACTTCTTCTTCTTTAGTTTCTTCTTCTTCTCTGCAAGAAGACTCATTTGATTCATATCCATTAACCTCATAAATCTTCTGTATATCTTCATCAACCTTAACATTAGAACTTTCAATAATTTTTCTTAGCATTTTGTTGTAGCACTAGTAAGCTTTACTTTTAGTAGAATACCTAAGGAAAATACCTTCATCATACCTTGCATCAAACTTTCCTAGTTCTTCATCTCTTCTAATATAACATTTACTTCCAAAAACTTTAAATTATTTAACAATAGGAATTCTTCCATGTTGTTATATGGAGCCTAATCAGACTCGGAGGTTAAATTTTCCCCACTTTTATTGGTGTGGTTTCCCCCCAAATTATTTAACGGGGGAGTGCAAAGGGGGCAGAGCCCCTCCTGCAGGGCCCCTGAAGAAAAAATTGCCTATTATTTTATAAAGGCTTTGGGAGTTATTTTTTATATTGGCCGACATAAGAAAAACCCTATTTTGTAATTGACATTAGGCTTGATAAAAGGGGCTAAGGGGTTAGGGTTTCCATTGATGTATTGTAGCATTTTGCAGCGGTATTGAGTTGCAAGGATTGTTGGTTGTAATCAGTTTGATTTATTGGATAATAATATTGGACTCTCTTTTGGTAGATGTAGCCTAGGTTTGGGTGAACCACGTTAAAAATTGTCCCTCACTGTTATTATTTCTATGTATTTTCATTCCTCTATTTAATCTTTATTTGCATTTAATTAATATCTTCTACCGGCTAATCCTAACATTCCATACCATATCTCATAGGGAGTATTTGTGTCATTTGCTCTTACTTGTACTCTATAATGTATGTAGACAATAGTATGAATTGCTTCTCTCCAGTAGACTTTTGGTAGGTTTGCTTCTTTTAACATTGTCCTTGCAACTTCTTGAATAGTCTTGTTCCTCCTTTCAACTACTCCATTCTGCTAAGCAGTTCTAGGGGTAGATAAATGCCTCTTTATCCCATGATCCTCACAAAAGGTGTTAAACTCATTTGAAGTAAATTCTCCACATCTATCAGATCTCAAGCATTTGATTTTCATATCCATTTCATTCTCAACCATAGCTTTAAATGCCTTAAACTTATCTTGAGCTTCTAATTTTTATTTAAAATAGGTAACCCATGTCATTCTGGAATAATCACCAATTAGAAACATGAAATACCTGTCACCTTAAAAACTACTTACCTTGGTAGGACCACAAAGATATATATGTACCAATTCCAATAGTCTAGTAGAAGATTGTTCTTTGACTTTGAAACTTCCTCTTGCTTGCTTTCCAACTTGACATTCCTTACAAATGGCATTGATAGACTTTGTAATCTTTGGCAGATCTCTCATAGCTTGAACTGAACTTATCTCTACCAGGATATCAAAATTGATGTGATAGAATCTTCTATGCCATAGCCATCTTTCATTGATTTGAGTTATGAAGCAACATCCATCAGCACCTTTGAGTTGATAAACATTTCCATTTGTCCTCTTTCCAGCAACAATCACTATTTTAGAGCTTTTTTTGATCTCACAGCCATCATCTTGAAACATAAGATTGTAACCCTTGCTAGACATCTGTCCAACACTCAAGAGATTATACTTTAAATATTTAACATAAATAACATCATCAGTGTTATGCTTTCCATCAAAACTTATTGAACCTTTTCCACAGATCTTAGTAACTACATCATCACCAAACTTGACTACTCCACCTTCATATTTTTTAAGTTTAACAAACTTACTCTTGTCACATGTAATATGATTTGAGCTTTCACTATCAGTGCCCCAGTCATATTTTTCTCTTCTAGCATGAAAAGTAGACATTATAGTGCTTTCAAGGTTAGTACTTGCTTCCAGACCCTTTTCCATCACACAACTTTCAGAATTAGCAGAAACAATTGTTGATAGCTGAGAGGGGGGTGAATCCGTTATCCTAATTATTTCTACTTACCAAACTTTCTTAATAATCAATGCATCATTAATTCAATTAAGCAAACATAACCATGAATGGAAATACACATGACACAATATTTTTGACGTGGAAACCCTGTTAAGGGAAAAAACCATGGGGTGATTAACCCAAGATTGTATTCTCTGTTAGAAGAATGGAAATACAAAATGGCACTTGCCAATTAGGGCTCACTACTCGATCATACTGCTCACAAAAGGCACACTGCCTATAAGAGACACACTGTCTACAATTTATAAAGAGTGTAATACAATACTTGAACTGATGAGGAGCATCAACATATGCTAGAGTTTAGTTCCGGTTAGGCTCAATACACTGATCGGCTACACTTCATCTTTCCTCTTCTTTTGTGCTGCTCTCCTTTCACATACCAGACCTTCCTTTCTGCTTTTACTCAGGTCTACTACTTTTCTTCGTACTACACAATATACCACACACACATTCACATGTAAATCAATCTTATATATATATATCGCACAAGTGATTTCATCACCTTTCTAGTTGGCATCTAGAACAGTTAATAATTTCCTCAAACTCTAATCTGTTGGCTAAATCCTTGCACACCAAGTAATGCGGATCAAGCATATACTTGTAGAAGTCATCAATCATGTCGGCCAAACATAACTTATGCCTTAAGAACCTTTTCCATCATCAGTAACACATCCAGAATAATGTTTGATGTTCTGTCAGTCAGTTCTTCCTCTGTTCACACTGTCACTTGAGAACCCGACACTCAAGCATTCATATCTCTTTATCCTTTCCACACCAGAGGCTCAAACCTTGGAATATACCAGTCAAGATACTCCTCTTGACTTCCCCAAATCTGTACTTCACTGAGATACTTCTACTGAGAGATCCGAACCTATCTGTCAGACCTTACTGACTACTCTGTGCCTGCTTACCAGACCTTAACACTTCTTCAATCTGACTTCCGATGAGGACCTATCATGTCTTGTGGATGTGTGGGATAATCTTTGTTGCCATCAATGAAAACAATCATGAGTCCATATAGTGTCTCTTGCCAACAACAATTTCATCTCTTAGGGCTATGAATAAGCATTCATTATCATTATCATCCTCATAATGAGATTTATCATCAAATATACTTGCATCTTCTCTAACATGGTAACTTTTCTTAACCATCTTACCTTTGTTTTCCCTATTCTTATTTCTCATAGCTCTATCTGGACATCTTGAAACATAATGACCTATCTTTCCACAACTAAAACATTTAAAAGGCAACTTACCACTAAACATTCTAGTACCCTTTTTCATCCTTATCACAAAGTTAGCTTCCACTTCATCAAGGCCTTCTAGATCTGATTCCACACTCTTCTCTAATTTGCCAACCTTAAAAACAGTCTCAACCTTTGTCGTTCCACTAGTTGTGCCAAACTCTCTTATTTCAAAAGCAGTTAAGGTGCCAAGCAACTGATCTTTGGTAAACTGATTTAAATTTTATAATTCTTCAATAGCAAAAACCTTATGGTTGTACATCTTAGGAAGAGTTCTAAGTACCTTCAATATGACTTCTTTATCATCTATCTTTCCACTAAGTCCTTTGATGCCATTGACAACTTCATCCACCTTCTGTAAGTAGCTTGTAATGTTTTCATCTTCAGAGATTTGCATGGTATCAAACATGAGTTTCAAATTCTACATTTTAGCTTGTTTGACCTTATCATTTCCTTCATAAATACTTTTCAACATTTTCCAAATCTCATTAGCAGTTTTCAAATTCAGAACTTTCACCAATTCATAATTAGTAGGACCAATTAAAGAGCATGTTTTACCTTACCATCGATTTCATGAGATTTGATCTTATCAGTAGTTCTTTACCATTCTAAGGTATAGTGTAATTAGACTCAATGGATCTCCAGATCTCATAACCAAGATAAATTAGAAAGGCTTCCATCCTTACCTTCCAAAGTGCAAAGTCAGATCCATCAGACAAGGGTACATCCTTCTTGTGTGCCATCCTAGATCTACCTCAATTTGCTAATCTCTCTTCTAAGGAACATCGCTCTGATACCAATTGTTGAATGCATAAGACAACTAAGAGGGGGGTGAATCAATTGTATCATAAACTTCAAACCCTCACAAACATTTAGATCCACATTAACCTTTAAACATGTTATGATGATTAAGCATGAAAAGAAAATAACAGAAACTGAATCATAACAACACCAAACACAAGACAACACTAGATTTTACATGGAAAACCCAAGAAGGGAAAACCATGGTGAGGATTAGCTCACAATATAAACTAGTACCAACATCAAATTATAAAAGGCTCACTGCCAGAGGGCTCACTGCCCATGGCTCACTACTTTGAAGAAAGAAAGAAAGGTTCAGTACCAAAGGACTCACTGCCCAGAAGAAAGAGATAGAAGAGGAGGCTCACTACTAGGGATGACCTAATATAATTGCATCTAACCTATGCATGGAGTATAGTTCCAATGAAGCTTAATATTCACCACAACACAAACATCACCTTCATAGAAACACTAAAAAATAGTAGACACCTTCTACTCACTACATCCAATAGCCTAACACATGAAATCTCTCACTGCACTAATCAAATTTGCATCGCAAACATGATATTCATCATGCATACATCTAGTCATGAATCCTTGACACTTATTTATACCATCATCAACCTTGAAAATATTCTCCAAGGTCAGCAACACATCTTAACCCAGAAAATTCAAATTAGGTCTGGATCAAAACATTCCCATGAAGGAAATGAATGAATGTTGACCACTTCACATCTTAGCATGGACCTAAATCCACTCTTACACATTATTCCATGCTTTCATAATCAACGAAGCAAAACCACAATTAGTGTAAACAACCAAGTTAGCCAAACTTTGTGTTAACATTATGAAATTTTAAGTGCACGCTTCCTCAAAACCAAAAGATGACATGTGGACTGATGCAGAGGCATCCACACTATAACCTTCGCATATAGCATGAATGTCTGCAGACCAACCTCATCATCATCATCTTCGCCATCATCATCATATTCCCTACAACTACCAACAGCATCATCATATTTCGCGTTACACAGTCAGCATCATCATATTTCGGACGATCACAATCACCCTCCTGCCGACTACTATTCACCTCCTCCACCTTCCGCCTAACATCATCATCATGATATTCAGCGGGCGCAAACATCCTCCGGTTGCACTGTTCATCGGGCTCCAAACACTAGCGTCATCATCATGATCTCCGACACTACCTTCGTCAGCAGGATATCCAAATATCCGGTTGCCCAAATATCCTGATGACGATCACCTTCAACACCTTACCTTCGATGCTCCGCTAGCCGACGATACAAGCAACAGCATCATGATATAATTCATCCGGTTCTCTTCGAAACCTCCTGATGACGCTAATACAACCTTCTGCCGATACCCAAGCACTTTAACGACGGCAGGTTAAACTCGCATAGGGGGATATCTCAATATCCTGATGACGATGACGTCATATCCTGATGACGATGACGTCACCCAATATCCTGATGACCTCTTCAACACTTAGTCGAAAAACATGAACTTTCTCTCCCACATCTACTCGCGATACGCGGATGTTTGGCACTCCTGATATGATGATCCTGATGCCGATACATGCACTTAGTCTATGTCCGACTTAGAACATCCTGATGCACCCGCAACATGCAAACTCCAACAGTTTCATGACCCGATCTTCTTCCTGATGCCGATGCACTCCTCCTCGGCTCTTCCAAATGATGATCACCCCGACGAAACCGCACTTCATGCGCTCAACTGCATCATGTTCATCTTCACTTATCCGGATGACGATATCCGAACTGTCTGCAGGATATTTGCAGAAATATCCTGATGATGCCGTTTTAGCGAACTTCTTCACTTAGCGAAATCTCACTTCGCCGATCCTCCAGGGATGACCTGATCCAAACTCAGGGTGATCTTCCAACTCAATCAGCTTGACCTAGCACATGAGGATGCTAGGCTTCTCAACATCTGTCGACCGCGATCCTGCACACCTACATGTAAACAAACAAACTACCTACTAACCTACTGTACATTACCATTCCACCGATCAGACGGATCAACCGGGGGAATGGATCAGTAACTCCATGAAACCTCTCAAACCAGCAAATCGATCAAGCAAAAGAATTCAACAGAGGATGAACACAAACAGGATCTCTTTATTGACTTCAAAAGATGCAATACAATGATCAACCTCTCTCTCTCAGTCTCACTCTCTGCAACTAGCTCGATCGATGATATCTGTCTGTATGTCCAATATCAAACGATCTCATGCTTATAAAGATTATCCTACGAGTACTACTGACCCGACTCCAAGCGGCTGGGAACTCTCCAAACGGCTGGGAGATCCAACCGAACATACATCATGACAGCTGTTATAACTAACTAGCTAAAAATAGCAAAACCCTGGTCAGCATGATCTTATCATGATCAGCGTGACCTTATTACATGCATTTGGTCTTAACAGACCTTCTTGGAAACACAAACAAGACCTAAACTACTAACTACCTTATCAAGACCAGCTGTTAGGTAGGTGCTCCTGCACCATACTCCCCAAAAGAAAAGAACTCATGTCCCATGAGTTTAGCATGTGGAAGTCCTCCACCTTTACACGTTGCTTTGTCAATCTTCTGACTTGCTCCAGCTTTGTCTGCTGCTGTCTCTTGGCTGCTCCAAGACTTCTGCACTGTAACTTGCTTTCTGGCAAGTAAATCCTCATGCCTGTTGATGTAGGCCTTTTTCGTACATACCCTGTGTTTGTCAGATTGTCTGACCAGAACCTCTGTCTGAACTGCCTCTTGAACTTCTGAAGTGTTCAATCCTATCTTCCTGTCAATCGTTATAGGACAAGCAATAGTCCCAACTATGACAACATCCTTGTCATTCTTCTGAACTGATGGTTGGTTGCACCCCTGTTTCTGAACCTGCTGCTGACCTCTGTCAGTCACAACTGAAACGTTCTTCAGCTTGTTGTCTGTAACAACTCCTTTCCCTACAGTATCCTGAACTGTCTTCATGCCTGCTCCTCTAGGCATCTGTACAAATTCCTTCTTTCCCATTAAAATGATTTGAGCTGCCTTCTGTACTGCAACTTTTGCCTGCAATGGCATCAACTTAATAATCTTCCCATCCTTCTTGATGGTGTAGGTATTAGCATACCCATCATACAGTACTCTTCTGTCAAATTGCCATGGTCTACCCAACAGTAGGTGACAACATTCCATAGGCAAAATATCACACAAGATCCTATCCTGATATGGCCCAATCTGGAAATCCACATATGCCTGTTCAGAGACAAAAAGTGATTGACTATCACTCACCCAAGATGTCTTGTAAGGGTGTGGATGTGGAATCCTTTCCAGCTTCAGTTTATCCACCATCTCCTGAGATACCATGTTGTCTGTTGACCCAGTATCAATGACAACCTTACATACTTTACCTTTACTCTTGCATGTGGTCTTGAAAAGAGCTCTTCTTTGCATCAGATCCTTTGATGCCTGCAAACTAGTTCTCCTTAGCATCAATGATTATCCACTCTCTGGATATCCAACATTATCAGGACCTCTGTTTGAACTCTGTGCACTTTCTTCTTCTTTCTCTTCTTGCACAAGTTGTACTCTCTTGTCACTAGTTCTATCATTTCTGGATGATGAACCTTTGTTTTCTGGACATTTGAAAGATGGATGACCAAACTCTCCACAGGTGTAACACTTGCCTGAAAATGTAGTAGAACCTCTACCACCTCCAAATCTTCCTCTATTACCTTTCCATCCACCTCTGAAATCAGACTGTCCCTGTCCTTTACCAGTGTCTTCTTGACCCTCAATGGTTTGCTTTTGTGCAGGGGCTGTTCCTCTTCCCCTATTGTTTCCTCTTCCTCTCATGGACTTATCATGTCCTCTATTCATCTTTTCTTCAATCCTGATTGCCATTTGATAACAATCCTCCACATTCTTAGGGTTAGCTAAAACTAACTCATCCTGTATGTTAAACCTCAAACCAGCCAAGTACCTAGCCACCTTTTCTACCTCATTCTCATGATGACCAGATCTCATACTTAACAGATAAAATTCCTCAGTATATGCTTTCACATCCCTGTCTTTCTGCTTTAAATTTTGCAGCTTCTTAAACATCTGGATTTCATAATCCTTTGGCAAGAATTTACCTTTTATCCTTGCTACCATCTTATCCCATGAAGTGATCTTAGACTTCCCTTGTTTCCTTCTCTCAGATTGTACATAATCCCACCATACCAAAGCATGACCTCCTAACTTGGTCTTTGCAATCTTTACCTTCTGATCCTCAGCAACATCTTCACATTCAAAGTGATTATCAAGTGCAGCAATCCAATCTAACAACTTATCTTCATTCAAGCTTCCAGTGTACTTGGTAACATCAACCTTTACCTTAGGTTTTTCACTCTGCACTGCCTTTAACAGTTTTGCCAATCTCTGGTCTTCAGCATCCAGATCTTCAGCTACCTCTTCATACTCTTCAACAGTATTTTCTTCTTCTTCAGACTCACTGTCTTCCACTTCCCTCTTTTTGTTCTTTTCCAGGGCTGTCAGCCTGGCTTGAAGTGCTTCAGCAAGCTCCTTCATCTTCCTCATCTCTCTAGCATGTTTCTCCTTCAGTTCCTGCAGTTCCCTTGCAGTACCATTACCTTTAGGAGGCATTTTGTCAACCTCTCAATCAACACACAACACAATCAACTCTACCTCTACCTCTGCCCTTTCGGTGACAGAATCAACACACAACAGCCCAGATGTTTTGTTGAGCTCTGATACCACTATGATGCAGAGGCATCCACACTATAACCTTCGCATATAGCATGAATGTCTGCAGACCAACCTCATCATCATCATCTTCGCCATCATCATCATATTCCCTACAACTACCAACAGCATCATCATATTTCGGACGATCACAATCACCCTCCTGCCGACTACTATTCACCTCCTCCGCCTTCCGCCTAACATCATCATCATGATATTCAGCGGGCGCAAACATCCTCCGGTTGCACTGTTCATCGGGCTCCAAACACTAGCGTCATCATCATGATCTCCGACACTACCTTCGTCAGCAGGATATCCAAATATCCGGTTGCCCAAATATCCTGATGACGATCACCTTCAACACCTTACCTTCGATGCTCCGCTAGCCGACGATACAAGCAACAGCATCATGATATAATTCATCCGGTTCTCTTCGAAACCTCCTGATGACGCTAATACAACCTTCTGCCGATACCCAAGCACTTTAACGACGGCAGGTTAAACTCGCATAGGGGGATATCTCAATATCCTGATGACGATGACGTCATATCCTGATGACGATGACGTCACCCAATATCCTGATGACCTCTTCAACACTTAGTCGAAAAACACGAACTTTTTCTCCCGCATCTACTCGCGATACGCGGATGTTTGGCACTCCCGATATGATGATCCTGATGCCGATACATGCACTTAGTCTATGTCCGACTTAGAACATCCTGATGCACCCGCAACATGCAAACTCCAACAGTTTCATGACCCGATCTTCTTCCTGATGCCGATGCACTCCTCCTCGGCTCTTCCAAATGATGATCACCCCGATGAACCCGCACTTCATGTGCTCAACTACATCATGTTCATCTTCACTTATCCGGATGACGATATCCGAACTGTCTGCAGGATATTTGCAGAAATATCCTGATGATGCCGTTTTAGCGAACTTCTTCACTTAGCGAAATCTCACTTCGCCGATCCTCCAGGGATGACCCGATCCAAACTCAGGGTGATCTTCCAACTCAATCAGCTTGACCTAGCACATGAGGATGCTAGGCTTCTCAACATCTGTCGACCGCGATCCTGCACACCTGCATGTAAACAAACAAACTACCTACTAACCTACTGTACATTACCATTCCACCGATCAGACGGATCAACCGGGGGAATGGATCAGTAACTCCATGAAACCTCTCAAACCAGCAAATCGATCAAGCAATAGAATTCAACAGAGGATGAACACAAACAGGATCTCTTTATTGACTTCAAAAGATGCAATACAATGATCAACCTCTCTCTCTCAGTCTCACTCTCTGCAACTAGCTCGATCGATGATATCTGTCTGTATGTCCAATATCAAACGATCTCATGCTTATAAAGATTATCCTACGAGTACTACTGACCCGACTCCAAGCGGCTGGGAACTCTCCAAACGGCTGGGAGATCCAACCGAACATACATCATGACAGCTGTTATAACTAACTAGCTAAAAATAGCAAAAGCCTGGTCAGCATGATCTTATCATGATCAGCGTGACCTTATTACATGCATTTGGTCTTAACAGACCTTCTTGGAAACACAAACAAGACCTAAACTACTAACTGCCTTATCAAGACCAGCTGTTAGGTAGGTGCTCCTGCACCATGGACCATGCACCAGGCTTGAACATTATCTAGAAACATCCACAAGCACCTGAAAGCCAACAAAATCCTTGCAACATATTTCACCTAAAGAAAGTTCACTCCAGAGTACTTCGATTATTCTGTCACTAACTACAACTCAAGAAATGAACTTGTCGAGCACCAAACCATGAACCACTTGAACTAAAGAAAGATATAGACCTTATAAGCATAAATCTAGAACCATAAAGCTAGAAACATATCTATGAAGAAATGTGGAGCAAAACAGTTTCTCCCAAACACTTCTGCACAACCCAAAAACACAGTCCACGCATTGGTGAACACAACTTTCTCTGCACAATGAACTAGAGTACCAAATTTGGAATATTACATCTTTGAACACTTCTGAACAACATATTCAAACCATAAAAGTAAAACTTCAATAAGGAAGAAATGCGGAGAAAAACTAGAACATTACTCTGTTAATCCAAAACACATCTTCAACACACTATTTCCTATATTAATCAAATTTTCTCAAAAGCACTTGGAAACCAACCATCAGAAGGATGTTCCTAACATCTTCAACACCTTATACAAAGCAACCAAATCACCTTTATCAAGATAACTTAATCAATCATATCATTGCAACATCCTCATCTCTACTCAACCTTGTCTATGATCTCTGCTCAACACAAACTACTCATACTCTTGCATCATTTCTTAACTCATACTCTTGACATAGTTGACACCAATGACAACATGAGCTTGTTGACATCAATAAAAACACTGATAGCACATTCTTGCAACATCCTTCCCTAGAATAATAGCTACACCATGTATGTTTATTCTTTCTATTTTTTGAGTAGTTTCTCGTTTAGCTAGGATTTCTTGTTTGATTTTAAGTTGTTCTAATTCCAATTTCAATCTTTCTATTTCCTTGTTTTTTGTATCTTTCTCTTTCCTTCTCCATGTTTCAAATTCTACATGGTAGGCTAGTGTTAACGCTTTTGAGTAGGTATTGAATATCCCTCCATCTAGTAATGATCTAATTTATGGTGTTAATGTAGAGATGAACCATTCAATGCATTGTTTTTTAGTTAGAGGTTATTCTAATAAAATGGAGACCTCTTTAAATATATGGTCATAATATTTTATAGATTCACCCTCTTTTTGTACCATATCTCTCATTTTTCTTACACTCTCAGTAGGGGTTTTTGGTGATTCAAAATTTGATAGAATCTTAGCTTTAATTTTTTACCATTCTTTGTCATGTTGAGGACATGTCTTTATGTACCAATTCAATGCATCATTCCACAAAGTTCCTACAAAGTCAAGGAGTTTCACTTGGTCTCTGATGGTTCCTTTTCTTTTCCATAGTGATTCTAGAACAAATATATGGTATCCTTACCAAAAACTAGGAATTTGACTGGTGAGTTAATGTTGGAATAAATTCATTTGTCTCTTGTGCAATGTTTATTTGTGGTGTTATTTGGTGATTTTCCCTTTTTCCTAGTAGGTTTATGTTGCATTAGTTTATTGTCTCTCCCTTTATCTCTATATAATTTTATATCAAAATATTATCTTCCTAATATTGCATCACAGTCTTGCACAAATTCTTGTTTTCATCGTATTGTTTCTCTTGAATTCTCAATTATATTCGATGTTAAAATCCTTCTTGATTTATATGGCCTGGGGGATGACTCTTGGTCTAAGAGTTGCACTTCTTCAAAGTGATGTTTTATTTTAGGATATGTTTTTCCATTAGTTAAAGACATGTTGTTAGATAATGATGTTTTCCAATCTTCCTCTCTAGTTGCATTATTAGCTAAGTTGAACATGTTATTAGTTTCTTCTTGTACCTCTTGATATAGTCCCTCATCTCTTAAATTTTGCCCACTTTTGATCACTAATTGATCTAGATAATCTACATCAAATCTTAAAGGTTATAATTTTCTAAGGGGTTTAGGAATCTCTCAAAACTCTCATCAATTGTAATATGAAGATTAGATAAATTAGGTTCAAGGTGTGGTGTTTAATTCAATACCAGGAGTGTTGGAGCCTCCATGCTACTACAACCTTCTTCCAATACTTTCTAAAATGTTTCATATTCATTAAGACTTCTTGCTAATTTGGTGAGGATTTTCATCACTTTATCAAGATGTGAGTTTAGTTGTTTTGGAGTGTCATATAGGTCTACTGCTTTATCATCTTGCCCAGCTACAACCCCTGGGCATGCTCAATCATATCCCTTTCTTAAAAATAATGTAGATTTGCATCTTCTTGTTCTATTGCATCCCTTTTGGTACACTCTAACTCTTCCTCCATATCATTTTTAGTTGTAGCCCTCTTGGTGTGCTCTAACTCAATCTCTCCAACTTTTTCCATTCTTTTGTGGTATCTTTCCTATCTTTCTTGTGTTTATTTTTGTCATTTCTCCTCCATGTTCAACTCCATTTCTATTTGGATACTCTCTTTAATCTCTCTTAATTTGTTATTATCTTCTTTCATCATGGGTGTTTAAGATGTGGAATTCCATTGATCCTTTTATGCATCCCATGGTGTTCATGTTCATCGTTCTTTGATTAGTCGCATCTTTTCAAGGATATCTTCTAGATCCCCCCTTTCCATTCATCATACCCTAGGTGTCTGACCCCCTCTCATGAGGTTAAGACCTAAGAGAATCTATTGTAAATCATAAAAAAATCTCTACCTTGTTTATAGTATCCTCAATAATTTTCTTTACTCCACAATTCTTATTTTGCTTTGATCTATTCTTTACTATTTTACCAAGTCCTAACAATGGAACCAAATGTTGGCAAGAAAAGTGGAGTCATTGACTAGAGTTCTAAGTCTAGGATTCTTGCATGTTATATTTATACCCTGGTGATTACAGTAAGATAATAATCAGAAGGTTTGTAGTAGGAACTATTATTATGTAGTACATTAAGAAAACTAAGAACTTATAATACAAAATTTAAACATTCCATTTAAGCATGATAACCACCAAATAATCTCTCTCTCTCTCTCTATATATATCAGCTTTATATATTATGACACTAGATGCATATCTCTTTTCACTGTTCTTCTCCCTCTCCTACTTGTCTACTTTATTTTTTCTATTCCTAGTTTACCATATACATAAGACTTCAATGGGGTGTGTCCTTTATGATAAATGACATTTCCTATTAGGCCTAGTTAGCCCTATGCTCCACATCCCTTTTGCAGCCATGTGTGATGGATTCTTGATGTTGTTGTTCATATGCTCCTTCCTCTGCCATCAATTATCAAATACTATACAACTCTTAATATGAATAATTTCACTTACCAAATACCTCTCTTGCATTAGGGTTACTATTTCCAATACTTAGGTTTACTTCAAGTCCAACACAATAATACATATAATTTCTTAGGGATAACTAACAATTTAGTAATTTTTGAAAATGCAAGCATAATTGTGATCTCATTGAAATAAAATATTACTTGGTTGAACCTTCAAAGAATTTCAAAATTAATTATACCAAATAACACTAGAGAGTACCTTCTCAAGGTAAGATACCCAAATAGACATAATCCATCTAAGTTAGGAGATGATGCTACAATACCCACTTTTACTAGAGGCACCAAAAACAAATTAACTTATGCAGGTCTAAGTCACTTTATCTACATTCGTACAATAGTTATAAAGAATCTTGGTGTAGGAGCACCCCTTCAACAAGCTAAATATACATTTGAGGGTGAAGACTAAGGTTTAATATGTTTTATGCATTTTATGTTATCATGTAATATTTGAGATGACATTTCATTTTTGTAAGAACTGACCCCACCATGAGAACCAAAGTCTCAAATTTGGCATCCCAATAAGCCAATTTGGACATCATTAGACATTTGGGGTATGTGGAGGATTAAATCAATGTGTCACATGATTAGGTGTTTTGTTGTCTTAAGCCAAACAGGTGTCGAGTGATTAGTTAGGGTTTTTGATTATAGTCTTGGTTTAAGCAAAATTAGAATGGGGGAGTTATACACAAAAAAAAACCCAGGCACAGGGGTGAGAGAGGAGGAGGTTGTTGGTTTTTCCATCCTTTGGAATTATCAAATGTATGAATCTCTGTAAGAATGAAGAAATAGAAATTCTGTCAGTTGTGTTTTACAAATTCTGGATTCTGTGTAAATTCCCTGTGTATTAAATTGTCCTGTGTACATTATTTGTATAGAATCATTTTGTATTTAATTTAGTCTTTCTATGGTCAAGATGTATGATTAAAGCCATTCCACTGGTGGATTTTTATGAAATCAATGGAATGTACTTGTAAAATAGTTTTCTCTTTGATTGTAACTTCCCCCTTAGGTTTGACTGGTATCTCCTTTGCTACTCTCTTGGTTTGATTCACCTTGGTATCCAAATCCATTTCCTTTGCCTCTGAAAGGACTTCTTCCTCCCCTTTGCTGCTTTCCTCTTCCTCTACTATTCTGCTCTTGTCTTCTCTTGAATTTCTCTTCCACTTTGAGTGCCAATTGGTAGCACTTCTGGACTGTCTCTGGGTTATGCAGATCTATGTCTTCTTGGATGGCAAACCTCAATCCATTGAGGTATCTTGCCACCTTCTCTTCTTCATTCTCCTTTACCTTTGTCTTGACACATAGTTTCATGAACTCTTCTATGTATGAGCTGACATCTAACTCCTTATGCTTCAAGTTTTGTTTCCTCTTATGTAATTGGATGTTGTAATCCAATGGAACATAGGCCTCCTTCACTAAAGCTATCATCCTCTTCCAAGAAGCAACTCTATTCTTTCCTTCTTTCACCCTATCATCTTGGATGAAATTCCACCAATTTAGTGTAGCCCCTTTCATTTTAGATTGAGCTATCTTCACCCTTTGGTGGTCTAGGATTTCCTCAGTCTCAAAGAAATTATTCAAGGAGTCTATCCACTCCATCACTGAATCAAGTTCCATTTTTCTTGGAAACACTGGCAGGTCTACTTTCATATCCATGGTCCTTCTCTCCATGGATTTGAGGGCGTTAAGTAAGGGTCTCTAGTCTCTAGGAACCTTTATCTCTTCCTACTTAGGGATCTCCTCTTCATTCCTATCTTCTTGCTTACCAGAATCTTCTTCTCCCTTCTCTACTCTGTCCCTCAACTTCTCTACTTTTCTTTCAAAGCCTGATTTTGAGCCTGAGCTACTCTGCTCTCTACCATTTGCTTTCACACTAAGGCCGCCAACTTAGCGTTGGTCATCTTTGCTAGGTACTCTTATGACCCCTCTTTGTCTAACATCTTGTCTTCTTCTTCTACCCAAAGGATATGCCTTTGCTCTGATACCAATTGGTGCAGGAGCACCCGGACATGATCAGGATATAGGTCCGCATGATGACATACATGATCAGGATATAGGATAATTATCAGCATGATAACAGGATAGCCTATTTTTAGTATGTTTGACTCTATCATGTAATAAGGTCCATTTGGACCGATGCTATGTAATAGTTCAGCCTAGGAGTATGTGTAGGCAGTTAGAGATCGGGATAAGATAGTCTGAGTTGTCCTCTCTCCCAGCCGCTTGGAAACTCCCAGCCGCTGGGAAGTGAGTTGGTAGTACTCGAAGGATTTGTTATATATACCTTCGATCTGTTAGGGTTTAGATATATTGATAGTTCATATTGAGATTGATGTTGTGTTGAGTTGAGATTCAGGAGAGCAGTTCAGACATTGTGAAGCTGTATTCAGGACATTTGAATTTCAATTGAATAAGATCTCATCTTTGCATTATCTAGTTGTATCAGTTGTACCTGTTTTGATTTCCTTTCTGTTTTGCAAGTTAATGGGTACTTTCAACCCTTCCACCGGTTGATCCTGCAAATCGGTGGAATGGTCCTGTATCATAGCTTAGGTTACATTTGTGTTTTTTGTTTATGCATTGCATTGTTCAAGAGATCTGTTAGGAGCATGCTGTGAATCAGCCTAGCATCCTCATGTGCTAGGTCTAGAAGATAAGTTGTTAGATTTTGGTTTGAAGGTGATCCGGCCCGGTCGTCGCATGATCTTTGTGAAATAGAGCGGTTCGGAGTGTTTACATGCAGCGGACGGATACACAGGAGTCTGCATGAGTGTTTCCAGTCGGAACGAGCTGCATCATCATCTGTGAATCCATCGCCATCAGGATCGGGTCATGAAGTTGTTGAAGTTTGCATGTTGCAGGTGCATCATGATGTTTTGAGTTGGATATATACTCAGTGTATATATCACAGTCAGGATCATCTCTCGGGGAAGCTCATCATCCGCATATCGCTAACGGATGCGAGTGTGAAAGTTAAGTTTTTTTGGCTAAGTGTTGAAGAGTTCATCAGGATGATGTGTGACGTCATCGTCATCAGGATATGACGTCATCGTCATCAGGATATTAAGAAATCCCTCAATGCGAGTTTATCCTGTTGTCACTAAGTGGTAAGGTATCGGCGTAGGCAGGAAGTTGTATTAGCATCATCAGGAGGTTTCGAGGAACCGGATGAACAATATCATGATGCTGTTGCTTGTATCGTCGGGCAGTGGAGCATCGAAGGCAAGTTGTTGAAGTGCAACGTCATCAGGATATTTGGAGCAAACGGATATTTGGATATCCTGCTGACGAAGGTGATATTGAATATCATGATGATGCCGCTTGTAATTGGCACCCGATGAACAGTGCAATCGGAGGATGTTTGCGCCCGTTGATTATCATGATGATGATGATAGGCAACAAACGGAGGAGGTAAATAGTAGTCGACAGGAGGATATTTGAGATCATCCGAAATATGATGATGCTGTTGGTGTCTCTAGGAAATATGATGATGATGCTGAGCCGATAGACATTTTTATCAGGTTGTTTGTATTATTGGCAGCTCCTTCCTGTTAGTTAGCTTCCGTTGCGTCCCACTCTGCATCATAGTGGTATCAGAGCAAAGGTTAGGATCTTCTGGAAAAGATAAGCAGGATGTCAGACGAAGAAGGAACATCTGAGGTTCCAGCAAGGATGACCAACGCTGAGTTGGCAGTTCTGGTGAAGAAACAGATTGCAGAAAGCAAGGCCGTGAAGGCTCAGAATCAGGAGTTGAAAGATGAGTTAGCAAAGTTGAGGAGCAGAGTAGGTTCTGGTAGAGAAGATGATAGGGAAGAAGAGGAGATCCCTAATTGGAGCGAGGAGGTCGTTCCTGTAGACTAGAGACCACTGTTGAACGCCCTCAAGGCCATGGAGAGGAGAACCATGGACGTGAAGTTGGATTTGCCAGTGTTTACAGGTAAGATGGACCCTGATTCAGTAATGGAATGGATAGATTGTTTGAACAATTTCTTTGTAACAGAGGAGATACCAGAACAGCAGAGAGTGAAGATAGCACAGTCAAAGATGAAAGAAGCTACCTTGACATGGTGGAACTTTGTTCAGGATGATAGAGTACAGGAGGGAAAACGTAGAGTTGCCACATGGAGGAAGATGATGGAATTGGTAAAGGAGGCTTATATTCCTTTGGATTACAGTATCCAGTTACACAAGAGGAAGCAGAACCTGAAGCAGAAGGAGCTAGATGTCAGCTCATATACAGAAGAGTTCATGAAACTCTGTATGAAGACAAAGGTGAAAGAAAGTGAAGAGGAAAAGGTAGCCAGATACCTTAATGGATTGAGGTTTAATATTCAGGAAGATCTCAGTCTGCATAACCCAGATACAGTGCAGAAAAGCTTTCAGTTGGCACTGAAAGTGGAAGAAAAGCTGAAGAGAAAACAAGACCAAAACAATAGAGGAAGAGGAAGACAACAAAGAGGTGGAAGAAGTCCCTTCAGAGGCAGAGGACAAGGACAGGGATATCAAGGAGAATCCAGTCAGGACAATAGCAAGGGCAACAATAGTCAGAATCAGAGAGAGAATTTCAGTCAACAAGGAAACTTCAGAGGTAGAAGACCTTACAGAGGAAGATCCCAGGGCAGAGGATCCATCAGGTGTTACAACTGTAATAAAGAAGGCCATATAGCCAGTAGATGTCCAGACAAGGCCACAAGCTCAGCAGGAGAAAGGAGGAAAAATCTGGTCAATGAACCTGATAATCAAAGTAGGACAAGCTCTAATGATTTTCAGAGTGTGAATGGTCCTGAGAATTATGGATATCCAGAAAGTGGAGAGTCCCTGATGATGAGAAGAACAGTAACTACCATGAAGGTACCTAACAAAGAAGCCCCTCAGAGAAAGTCTCTTTTCAGAACCATTTGCAAAGCAGGAGGTAAGGCTTGTAAAGTTTTGATTGATTCTGGTTCTACTGAGAACTTTGTGTCTGAAGAAATGGTGATAAACCTGAAGCTTAGGAGATTGCCTCACCCAGCTCCATATAAAGTCTCATGGCTTACTCAAGGTCAGCAGACAACTGTAGAAGAGCAGGCTTGGGTAGAGTTTCAGATTGGTGGATATAAGGATAAGTTGTTGTTTGATATCACCAAGATGGATGCTTGCAACCTTTTGTTTGGTAGACCATGGCAGTATGATCTGAAGGCACAGCATGATGGTGTTAAAAACACCTATAAAATCACTAAAGATGGTATAGATGTAACACTATTTCCATTGAAGGAGAAAGAGGAGAAGTCTAAAGGCAAAGAAGTGAAGGTCATGCTGATGGAAGGCAAACAGTTCATGAAAGAAGTAGCAGCAGAAGGTGCAGTTGCATATGCCCTGATCCCCTGTATGAGTGTGAATAAGAAACAACAGCCAGAAGCCAAGACAGAGAAGAAGCCAAGGTTGATAGACCCAGCTGTCCAAGAGTTATTGGATAAGTACAAAGGTGTTATCTCAGAGGGAATGCCAAGATCCCTACCACCTGTCAAAGATATCAGTCATTGCATAGACTTGATTCCAGGGTCTACACTTCCAAATAAAGCAGCTTATAAGCTTACCCCAGAACAGAATGCAGAAGTAGCCAGGCAGATTGGAGAATTGATGAATTCAGGTCTGATTGGAAAGAGTTTGAGTCCATGTGCAGTACCAGCTGTACTAGCACCGAAGAAGGAAGGCACTTGGAGGCTTTGCACAGATTCCAGAGCCATCAACAAGATCACAATCAGGTATAGGTTTCCAATCCCCAGAATTAAGGATTTACTTGATTGTTTGGGAAATGCTAAGTACTTTACAAAAATAGATTTGAAGAGTGGATACCATCAGATCAGAATTAGACCAGGTGATGAGTGGAAGACAGCATTCAAAACAAATGAAGGGTTGTATGAATGGAAGGTTATGCCATTTGGTTTGTCTAATGCCCCTAGTACTTTCATGAGGCTGATGAATGAGGTTCTGAAGGAATTCATTGGTAAGTTTGTCATAGTCTATTTAGATGACATTCTAATTTTCAGTAACACCAGAGAAGAACATCTCAGGCATATAGATCTAGTTCTCAAGAGGCTACATGAAGAGAAGCTGATGATAAACTTGGACAAGTGTCTGTTCATGAAACAGGAGATCACCTATTTAGGTTTTGTCATCTCACAAGGAAAGCTGCAGATGGATAAGGAGAAGGTGAGTGCCATATTGAATTGGCCAACTCCGCAGACCATGAATGAAGTCAGAAGTTTCCATGGGTTAGCAACCTTCTACAAAAAGTTCATCTGAGGGTTCAGTCATATTTGTGCACCCATGCTGGATACCATCAAAGGAGGACAGAAGTGCAGGTTTGTTTGGACTCAAGGAGCAGATGATTCCTTTGAAGCATTGAAGAGGAAGGTGGCACAGCAGCCAGTCCTTGCACTTCCAGATTTCAACAAGATCTTTCAGGTAGAGTGTGATGCCAGTCACATGGCCATTGGAGCAGTACTCAGTCAAGAGGGTAGACCAATTGCATTTTTCAGTGAAAAGCTCAATGATGCTAAGAAAAGGTATTCATCATATGATCTGGAAATGTATGCTTTAGTTCAGTCCCTAAAGAAATGGAGGCATTACCTGCTGCCAAAGGAGTTCATAGTTTTCACAGACAACCAGGCTTTGAGTTTCATCAACAGCCAGGAGAAGCTGAACCACAGACATATGAAGTGGGTAGAGACCTTACAGGCTTTCACTTTTACCTTGAAGCATAAGAAAGGGGTTAAGAACAAAGTTGCAGATGCTTTGAGCAGAAGAGTTCTCACAGTCAATCAGATTCAGTTAGAGAGTGTTGGTATTGATTCACTCAAGACCATGTATGAGTCTGATGCTGATTTTGGAGAGATATATCAGGTCTGTACTTCTTTTGGGGAGAAATACCATGCGGAGTTCTCTGAATTCCTGATCCAGGATGGATTGTTGTTCAAAGGTGGACAGTTGTGTATCCCAAGGTGTTCTATGAGGTTGAATATAATCAAGGAGAAACATTGTGGAGCAATGGCAGGTCATTTTGGTCTAGACAAGACTCTTGATCTGGTCAGGAGGCATTATTTCTGGCCTAAGTTGCAGTCAGATGTCAGGAAATTTGTAGAAACCTGTGTAATTTGTCAAAAGGCTAAAGGCAGGTCAACTAATGCAGGGTTATATCAGCCCTTACCCATTCCTTCCAGACCATGGGAAAGTATCAGTATGGATTTTGTTTTAGGTTTGCCAAGGACCAGGAGAGGATTTGACAGTGTCTTTGTTGTAGTGGATAGATTCAGTAAGATGGCACATTTCTTGCCATGCAAAACCACTGCTGATGCCTCATATATTGCAGACTTATTCTTCAGGGAAATTGTCCGCATTCATGGGTTGCCTTTGAGCATAGTTTCAGACAGGGATGTGAAGTTTGTGGGTCACTTCTGGAGAACCCTTTGGAGGAAACTGGGAACCAATTTGTCTTTTTCCTCTGCATATCATCCTCAAACGGATGGTCAGACTGAGGTAGTGAACCGTTCCTTGGGGAATCTGCTTAGATGCTTGACAAAATAGCATGGAGAGAAGTGGGACAATATTCTGTCTCAAGCTGAGTTTTCATATAATGATACTGTCAACAAGAGCACAGGGAAATCGCCTTTTCAGGTAGTGTATGGAATGCATCCCAGAGGAATTTTGGAGTTGCAAGATCTACCTACAGCAGATCCTGTTAGTGCAGATGGAGAAGCTTTTGCTGAAGCAATCAAAGAAGTTCATGATCAGGTTAAGACCCAACTCCAGCAAACCACATTGAAATATAAGGAATATGCTGACAAGAAGAAGAAGGATGTTCAATTTGCTGTTGGAGATTTGGTTTGGGTTCACTTGAAGAAAGACAGGCTTCCTAAGGGGAAGTATACTAAGCTCATGCAAAAGAAAGTTGGACCATGTCAGATTTTGCAAAAGCATGGACAGAATGCTTATGAGATCCAACTCCCACCTGATCTTGGTTTATCTCCTATCTTCAATGTATGTGACTTAACTCCATACAAGGCTAATCCAGATGCAGATCAGGATATCCTACAGGATACAGTTGCTGAAGACATTCCTCAACATGATCCTCCACAGATACAGCAGATTTTGGACACTCGAGTGGTCAAACAGACCAGGAACAAAAAGTACTTGGAGTACCTCGTCTCTTGGAAGGGACAGCCAAACTCTGAAGCAGTATGGATGACTGCAGAACAGATACAGAAACATGGTGCCTACCTTGATACTCTCATCTCAAGTGGACTTGAGATTTCTTCTTTTGGGGAGTATGGTGCAGGAGCACCCGGACATGATCAGGATATAGGTCCGCATGATGACATACATGATCAGGATATAGGATAATTATCAGCATGATAACAGGATAGCCTATTTTTAGTATGTTTGACTCTATCATGTAATAAGGTCCATTTGGACCGATGCTATGTAATAGTTCAGCCTAGGAGTATGTGTAGGCAGTTAGAGATCGGGATAAGATAGTCTGAGCTGTCCTCTCTCCCAGCCGCTTGGAAGCTCCCAGCCGCTGGGAAGTGAGTTGGTAGTACTCGAAGGATTTGTTATATATACCTTCGATCTGTTAGGGTTTAGATATATTGATAGTTCATATTGAGATTGATGTTGTGTTGAGTTGAGATTCAGGAGAGCAGTTCAGACATTGTGAAGCTGTATTCAGGACATTTGAATTTCAATTGAATAAGATCTCATCTTTGCATTATCTGGTTGTATCAGTTGTACCTGTTTTGATTTCCTTTCCGTTTTGCAAGTTAATGGGTACTTTCAACCCTTCCACCGGTTGATCCTGCAAATCGGTGGAATGGTCCTGTATCATAGCTTAGGTTACATTTGTGTTTTCTGTTTATGCATTGCATTGTTCAAGAGATCTGTTAGGAGCATGCTGTGAATCAGCCTAGCATCCTCATGTGCTAGGTCTAGAAGATAAGTTGTTAGATTTTGGTTTGAAGGTGATCCGGCCCGGTCGTCACATGATCTTTGTGAAATAGAGCGGTTCGGAGTGTTTACATGCAGTGGACGGATACACAGGAGTCTGCATGAGCGTTTCCAGTCGGAACGAGCCGCATCATCATCTGCGAATCCATCGCCATCAGGATCGGGTCATGAAGTTGTTGAAGTTTGCATGTTGCAGGTGCATCATGATGTTTTGAGTTGGATATATACTCAGTGTATATATCACAGTCAGGATCATCTCTCGGGGAAGCTCATCATCCGCATATCGCTAATGGATGCGAGTGTGAAAGTTAAGTTTTTTTGGCTAAGTGTTGAAGAGTTCATCAGGATGATGTGTGACGTCATCGTCATCAGGATATGACGTCATCGTCATTAGGATATTAAGAAATCCCTCAATGCGAGTTTATCCTGTTGTCACTAAGTGGTAAGGTATCGACGTAGGCAGGAAGTTGTATTAGCATCATCAGGAGGTTTCGAGGAACCGGATGAACAATATCATGATGCTGTTGCTTGTATCGTCGGGCAGTGGAGCATCGAAGGCAAGTTGTTGAAGTGCAACGTCATCAGGATATTTGGAGCAACCGGATATTTGGATATCCTGCTGACGAAGGTGATATTGAATATCATGATGATGCCGCTTGTAATTGGCACCCGATGAACAGTGCAACCGGAGGATGTTTGCGCCCGTTGATTATCATGATGATGATGATAGGCAACAAACGGAGGAGGTAAATAGTAGTCGACAGGAGGATATTTGCGATCATCCGAAATATGATGATGCTGAGCCGATAGACATTTTTATCAGGTTGTTTGTATTATTGGTAGCTCCTTCCTGTTAGTTAGCTTCCGTTGCGTCCCACTCTGCATCACCAATTGACACAAAAATGTGGGTAATTAGATGTCAACCCCTCACCCATATACACCTGTCATTGTCTGTTTACCCATCGATCGGATATCACACTATCGCATACCTTATACTAGTGTATGCGCTTTGCATCAGTTGCCTATCGACAACACATGAGCTATCGGCCTCCTTGATTTGAGTCAACCTGACACATTCAGTTTTATAGATTATACTTGCTGAACTGTCTCTGTGGTTGAACCTTTAAACCACATGAAACCTCCAAGTTCAGTGAACCCGTGAACCCATCAAACCAAATGAACCTTGGTCTCTCGTTGAACCCGCTGAACTCTTTGAACCGTTGAACCATTGAACTAGTTCAACCTACGCCACCGGTTCAATATACTCCCGTCACATAAACTTTGCCAATTGAACCTCTGAGTCCATTGAACCGTTGAACCTGATGCTCCTTTGTTGAACCAATGAACCGGTTCACCCATCAGTTCACCTATTGGTGACACTTGCTATGATGAACTAGTGAACCACATGAACCTATTGTAGCCGTTGAACCATTGAACCTATGAATTGGTTCAACCACCTGCGACCATCTACTATCAATTTCCCTAATATGCTTCAACCCGATACACAGATGCATGATGCACATGAAATGTACTCATGTACATTAGCGATATACACACTACTCGTATGTTCAACGAACAACACTAACTTAACCTGAATGGACTCTTACACATACATTTCTTCACAAAATATACACACGATGATACTCGCATACAAATACAATATACTCACAAACTATTCCTGGTATGAAATTGACATATATACATAACTGTGTATGTGAATCACATGCCAATAACCTCCTCTGTAACAAATCTCACAATTTCTAATCTGCCATGACCACGAACAAAAGGAAAACAAAACAGAAAACTATTTTACAAGTCCATTCCACTGATTTCACAGAAATCCACCAGTGGAATGGCTTTAATCATACATCTTGACCATAGAAAGACTAAATTAAATACAAAATGATTCTATATAGATAATGTACACAGGACAATTTAATAAACAGGGAATTTACACGGAATCCAGAATTTGTAAAACACAACTGACATAATTTCTATTTCTTCATTCTTACAGAGATTCATACATTTGATAATTCCAGAGGATGGAAAAACCAACAACCTCCTCCTCTCTCACCCCTCTGCCTAGGTTTTTTTTCTGTGTATAACTCCCCCATTCTAATTTTGCTTAAACCAAGATTATAATAAAAAACCCTAACTAATCACTCAACACCTGTTTGGCTTAAGATAGCAAAACACCTAATCATGCGACACATTGATTTAATCCTCCACATACCCCAAATGTATAATGATGTCCAAATTGGCTTATTGGGATGCTAAATTTGGGATTTTGGTTCTCATGGTGGGGTCAGTTCTTACAAACATGAAATGTCATCACAAATACTACATGATAACATAAAATGCATAAAACATATTAAACCTTAGTCTTCTCCCTCAAATGTATATTTAGCTTGTTGAAGGGGTGCTCTTGCACCAAATCTAGTTAACATCATATATTACATTAGGTAACCATATACTATAATAAAATAAAAAATAATTAATTTAATATCCATAAATCCACAGTTAAAGAAAGATATGTAATTGTCTGAATGTAGCTAAAATTATCATATTTATTAAGTACATATAGAGTGATTAGATTTGGAAAAATGGTTGGGCCTTACATGTTCACCCTAGTCATTTTTATTTAGTGTCTCCTATTACCTTTTTGTCCTTATGTGAATATGATCTTCTATAAGAAAAGAAGAGGTTGATCCTAGATTATGAATCATAATGTTACTGTTGGAAACATAGTCAAGAGACACTACTAATATGTTGAAGTTTTGATGTTGTCATTGATGGAAACAACCTGACATGTTTGAAGACAACTCCTAAGACAAAGATGTGTACAATATTTTGGTCTGGTAAGGTTGACCTAGCCAAATTGAGTAAGTATTAGCAGCACATTGAGCTAGGGACAGAAATCTAGTTGGTACTCCTCTGCAAATGAAGATCTTGCTATGCGGTTCTAATATACTGTACTTAGTGTTGCAAGTATGGGCCTAATCGGTGTTGTCATTGATGTCAACATACTACTGTTGCATTAATGATAAGGATTAGATGAGCTGTGTGCTGAGGATATTGAGAAAATTAGTCTCAATTAGGAATAGTGAAGATCAGTGATGACAGTAAGGTAAAAGTCCAAGATAGGATGAGTATCAAAGGATGTGGTTTAAAGGGTTTGTAGATATGTGTCTTAAGGTGGTCCAGTAGAGATTTTAGAGGTCCACATGAATATCTAAAGAAGTTGTGGCTGCTCAAGTAAAACTAGTTCTGGCAGATGTTTAGTGGTGACAGAGTGTTACAGATAGGTCCGGTGAGATCCGAAAATGTATTATCCTGTTCTGCAGATTTGAGGGAGTGTTGAGGAAGTCTTTGTGAAGTATCAACTCATTTGGTTCATGGTTTGAAGGTCTGCAAGCATCTATTCCTTTGTGACAGTAATGACAAACTGTGTTCTTAAGGCTTTGGATGAAGGGGAGAAGGATTTTAGTAAGTAGATGAAGTGTGGATGTTCTTGGTAATTCAGGTAAGCTTGTGGAGGTCTTTCGATCATGTCCATTTCATGTTGGTGGTCTGCATTGAAGTTGGAGCTCGCAATTGAGAAATCTTCCAGATGATGGTGTTCCTTCTGAGATTGGCCGACTGGATGAGTTACACATTTTATGGATGTTCTTGTTGATGTTTACCGACTTAGATGATCATTCCTAAGTTGATGTCTTGTATAAATAAGGGATTACGAAGTCATTTCAAAGTGGTTCTTCTTGAGATGAGTGAGTGGTAGCAAAGAGGAGAGTGAAAGGAAGAGCAGAAGTATTGGGCTTAAATGGAATTCATTCAAGCATGGTGAAGATGCTATTCTCCAGTTCATGTATGTGATACTTATTTCTTTGTAGATAGTGTGTCTCTTGTAGGTAGTGCACCTCTTGTGAGTAGTGTGCTCGGTTAGTGAGCCCTAATTGGCATGTGCCATGTTGTTCTTTCTATTCTTCTAACAGAGAATACAATCTTGGGTTAATCACCCTGTGGTTTTTCCCTTAACCAGGTTTTCTACGTCAAAATCTTGGTGTCTCATGTGTTGATGTGTTTCTGCTCTTAATTTGTTGCATTGTATTTCCTTGATTGATTTATTATTATACTGTTGAATTGCAAAGTGGAGTTAAGTGTTTAATTGGAAGAAAGTTTTGTACAACTGATTCACCCCCCCTCTCAGTTGTGTGCCCTAAGTCTAACACTTAGATGTTATGGAATGTTATATCCTAAGTTTCCTATCTTGATAATCTCTGGAAGTTGTGTTGTGAATTACTTAAGTCTAGAAAATAGAGTGTAGTTAGGAATAGAGTAGAACACCTAAATAATTTAGTCTGCATTCCTCCACTGTTGGGTATCTTGATTTGTGGTTTGGAGTTGTTGTAAACACATAAGAAGATTATCTAAATCTAGATTTGTGGAGTTTGAAGCTCACCAAAAGATCATCTACAAGTTACTGAGTATTGGAATTTAGATTGATAGTGTTCTATAGTGACAGAGTCAGTAGTTCAGAGGTCTGCAATTTGCCACATAAGAATATTATGACTTGTGGTCTTGAAGGTATGATTGGTGATGTCTAATGAATGTTTGATGTGATTTTTGAAGTTTCATGTGGTCTGCAATAGAAGTTATGACATGATAGACAATAAGGAGTAAGTGTGTGCTTTGGCATAAGGCTAAGACAAAGCTAGATCGATGTGTAGTAAAGGATCAAGCCAACAAGGTACAACTTTGATTAACAAGTTTCATATTTTGCATGCTAACCTAGTATTGAAATAATTCATTTTGCAGATATATATACTTGACAAATTTTGGTATTGGAGTGAGTGTCAATGTGGTGTGAATTTGATGTGTATGTGAGATGAAGCTATTTTGTGATCAAAAAGGAACAATAAAGGTAGAAGAATAGAGTATATGTGAAGCAAAGTAGAAAAGTAGGGCAATCATGACGAAGAGTTTTGAATCTGTGTATTGAGCTAATGGAACTGTAATTCTAGCATTTTGTAGATGCATTAATAACAATTCTCTCTTAGCAATGAGCCACCTTCTTTCTATCTTTCTTTCTTAGTGGACAGTGAGTCCACCTGAAGTGAGCATTTCTGTGGACAGTGAGCCTTATGTAATCTAGTATTGCTATCATAATATATTGTGAGCTAACACTCACTGTGGTTTTTCCCATTTTTGGGTTTTCCACCTAAAAATCCTGGTGTCTATCTATTATTTCTTTATGGTTGTTGTTTCTATGTTTATTCTACTTTCATGTTACTAAATTTGGTAATTGGATTAAAGAACATGTTAAGAAATGGTTTTGTAGAATACTAATTCACCCCCCCTCTCAGGATTCCTTGTGTTCAACAATTGGTATCAGAGCAAGGTTCTTTGGAAGAAGCCTAACAACTTAAGGAAGATCTAGGAAAGTATACACATGGCAGCTAGAAGGTATCTTGCTCCTGGTAGTGTTACAATTGATGATTCCAAAATATGTCAGTAATCAAGAACTAAAAATTACTCTTGAAAATATTGATAAGTATGAAGTAGATATCTGGGATTTGAGGGAAAATGTCAAAGAAGCTGATGAATGCATCCTAAAGATAAGAGATCAAGTCAAGAGATCAAAGGATAGAAATAGAGAGCTAAGTGAATAGTTGAAAGCAACAAATGAAACTTTAAGTGATTTATCAATGCTGATTGAAGAGAAAGAAGAGATTGAGAAGCATTTAAATCAAGCTTTGAAAGGCAAGTCTAAAGAATGTGAAAAATTAGCAAAAGATATTTTACTTTTGACATATTATCTAGAAGAAGCCAATAGTTATAAAGAAAAGTCCAGGATAATCTCTGCAAAGTTAGATGAGTTTATTAACAACTAGAAAAATTCAAATGACAAACAAGGTTTAGGATTTGAAAAGGGAGAAAGCTCTAAATTAGGACAAGTTGATACTAAGATGAAGAGAGTCAAAGGCAACCAGGTCTAGAATCAGAGAGAAAAACCTAGAAGACCTTTGGTCAGGCAACCAAATGCTCAAAGGTACCCATCTTTCAATGGCTATTGTTTTAATTGCAATAAGTTTGGTCATAAGGCTACCTAGTGTAGGAATAGAATGAATCAAAATGTTTCATAATTCTCTGGTCAGTGTTTCAATTGTAAGAGAATTGGTCATAGAGAAAATGAATGTAGGAGTCTGATAAGGAATGGTTTCAAAAATGTAAGGAATACTCAATCTTTCAGTGGAAAATGCTTTGCATGTAATAGATTTGGGAATATGGCTAACCAATGCAGATCAAGAATTAATCTAATCAATGGAAGGAACCAAGGATAGAGAAATGTTATTTTCTACAACTGTAATAAGCCTAGACACTTTGCAAAATTTTGCAGAAGCAAGAATGTGGAAAGAAACAATCCTCTAGAAAAGAGGGATAAAGAGCTAAGGGAAGATAAAGGTAAAAACAAAGTTGATCTGGTAGAAATCAAGAAGGAAATGAGCAAGGTATAGATTAAGAAGGATTTAAATGATGTTAAGGATGGATCCACACTAGCTTTTGGTGCAGATTCTTCCTCTAGGAAGTAAATTGAGAGCTCTAGCTTAGGGGGAGCTCTTATTGAAAATCTTAATCCCCTAGCCAGATATTTGGTGCTGAGAACTAGCATAAAGATATGAGTTGAGAATCTATGTGATGAATCTCTTGAAGAAGAAACTAACAGAAAGAGATTAAATGTGGCACATTGTGGAGCAATCTTGATCGATTGTGCTTATAGTGAAGTGTTTGACAGCTTTTTGAGAACAACATTTATGACAAATAAGTTTTTGCATAACAAGGATTAAAAAGGTTCGCATTCAAAAGATTAATCATTTTGCATTCAAGATATTAAGTGTCCAAGGAGAACTGAAGCAAAGTTCCAAGTGATTTCAATAATTCTAGAGATTTAGAGCAACTCAGAGCAAATCCTAATTTGACAAAAGAGGTATTTACAGTTTAAAACCCTACTGTGAATTTGTTTGAATTCTTGCAAAAATGGCGACACCACAGGTTATTGACATCACTGAGAGACCACAACTGAAATTCAATAAACATCCATTGAAATCTACGGAAGTCGACTTGAATGGTGTGTTTTCAGAAGTATCATATGGTGTAATGCATGCAGAGGATATTAGGGCTTGCATTCATGTTTCCCTAGAAGAATTTGGTGGTAGCAAGTTTTCAGATCTATATCTGAAGCATCTGAGTGGTGATGATCTTAACTTGAGGAGAAGAAATTCCTACAATACATAGATTTCCCAACTTTTGTTGAAGATGAATGGGTCTGGTACCTATTGAGCAGGATCCATGATGAGTTCATGTGGCTTGAGAAACCCTTCATGATCACCAAGGATGCTATAAGGGTCGTTACACAACTAAACTCTATCGGAAAGGTGCCTGTGTTAAAAGCTGTGAAGAATGACACGGTGATGGAGGCCACTGGAGCAAAATTTGATAAAAGGGCATTGACAATTAATGATATTGAAGACCATGCAGTAAGGTTTACATCCATTGTAATCAGTTACAAGATCTACTTCATAAACTGGGAGAACTTTGTCTCTAGTACTACCATATACATAGCCTATGAGATGGTTAAGAAGAATGTGGATTATGACTTTTGTGAGTTACTTTAGCAATAATTAATGGAAAACCTAAAGAAGACAAAAGAGCACAAATATCCTTTCAAGTTTGGTACATTAATCATCTACCTATTTTTCTACTTCATGCAAGAGTTGCCAGGAATGAAAAACTTGTTCTGGTCTAGCAATAAACCAGTTCCAATGTAGATTAGGTATCATCTAAGTAGTATAGAAAGATATGATGCATAGAATACATCCCTACGGGGCTATTTCAAGAATTTCCAAAAGTTCATGCAATCTAAGAAAATAATATCAAAGAAAATAGTTGAGAAATACAAGAATGATATATGTTTTATTGTAAACAATGACCAATGCATGATGGAGGCTGTTGAGCCTAGGATAGTCTGGGTCCTTCCAATGGGCTATGAAGTTGGTGCAGGAGCACCGACCTGACAGCTGGCCTCCATGAGGCAGTTAGTTTGTTTTAGGTCTTGTTAATGTTTCCAAGAAGGTCTGATAAGACCAATGCATGTAATAAGGTCATGTTGACCATACTTTACTATTTTTAGATAGTTTGTTTGGACAGCTGTTATGATGTATGTCCGGTTGGATCCTCCCAGCCGCTTGGAAGCTCCCAGCCGCTTGGAGTCAGGTCGGTAGTACTCGCAAGAGATCCTATTTATGCAGTAGGATCAGTTGGTTTGAGAGATAGATATAGATGTTGAGAAGCTAGATTGCATTGAAAAGGAGAGACAGAGTGAGACAGAAGGAGAGACTGTGTATTGTATTTACATCTTTTGAAATCAATAAAGAGATCCTGTTGTGTCAATTCTCTGTTTGGATTCCATTGTGTAATCGAGTTGCTGTTCTGGTGGTTTCATGGATTCACTGATCCATTCCACCGGTTGATTCGTCGAATCGGTGGAATGGCTATGTATAGTAGTTTAGGATCTAGTTTGCATTTTCTATTTGTTCACATGTATGTTTACAGGATCGCAGTCGAGATGTGCTGAGAACCCTAGCATGGGTATGTGCTAGGTCGTGCTGGTAGTTCGAGTCTGGAAAGTTGTCCAGGAAGCAGATCGGGTCACCTCAGGAGGTTCGGCGGATTGAAAATTCGCTAAGGTTGAAAATCCATTGCAACGGCATCATCAGGATATTTCTGTGTATATCCTGCAGTTACTTCGGGCGTCATCCGAGTAGATGGAGGTGAGCATGATGCAGTCGATTGCATAAGGTGAATGTGCATTGGGGTGATCATCATCAGGTGTTGCCGAGGAGGAGCGTATCGGCATAAGGTAGAAGATCGGGTTGATAAAACCATCGCGGGCCGATAATGTTAAGTTTGGCCGACAGCAGGATATTGGAGGAGCTGCATATGACGTCATCATCATCAGGATAATCATCATCAGGATATCAGGGTGACGTAAGCATCGAAGGAAAGGTGCATGAGGTTGTCGTCATCAGGATATATGGGAGGAACAGGATATTTTATATCCTGCTGATGAACATGATGTTGAACATCATGATGATGAAGATAGAGGTTGGCGGTAAGATGAACAGTGAACATCAGGAGGATGTTTGCGCTTGCCAAATGTGATGATGCTGCCGATAGCTGGATATGATGATGCTGCTGACAGACGAAGGGTCGAAGGTTTGTCTGCAGGAGGATATCAGTCGGCAGAGAAAATATGATGATGCTGACAGTGTTAAGGGAAATATGATGATGATGATGAAGGGTTACGGACATACATGCTGTATGTCAAGGTTTTAGTGGATGCCTCTGCATCAGAAGTGGTTGAAAATATACTAGATGGTTATGCTGAGCTCATGTTGAGCAAACCTAGGGATACCAAAGAGGCAAGGTTTGGTACCTATGAGGAGTTGTCTATAAACGTTCATGTTGAACTGAGAAAACCAGAAACTTATAAAAAGATGAAGAAAATGGTAGAGGAATACGCCTAGAGCATAGGATTTACTAAAGAAGAGATTGCTAAAACAAGAGCAAGGGCTGAAGTAGCTAGGGCAGCTAAAAAATTAAAGCAAGGTGAGCCTGAAAAGGCTCCTAAAGAGCCTGAGAAAAGAATAGAGAAGCCTGCAGCAACAAGAAAAAGAATAAGAGGTTCTACCTCTGCTGAAACTACAACTACATCCTCCGATCCCACACCTTCTGTGAGTGTGGAAGCACCTGCAAAAGAACACAAGAGAAAGAAAACTAAAAAAAATGTATGTAAGCATAGGAGGTGATGATGTAGAAATAGAATTAGATGAAGAGGTTAAAAAGATGAAAGAAAAATCAACTGAAGCCTCTGATACTAAGTAAAACAAGCCCTCTAGAATGGGCAAAGGAAGGAAGAAGGTGAAGAAAGAAGAGCCTGAGAAAGAAGAGGCTACAATTAATCTGGAGGATGTCTTAAAGGCTATAATAGTTTATGGAAATCTAAATCCTATAGTTCAACTATATGATGAGTATAATGATGTAGACAAAGGCATCATTGAGACTACTATAATCAAATATTTGGAGATATGTAATAAATCTCTCATTGAGATAATCACTGATCTCTCTTATACCCTTGCCAGTATTATGTCTGTCAGAAAGGAAGCAACTATGGCAAAGGACATTGAGCTTAGAGAATATGCACTAATAAATCTATGTCCTGAGATCTCACTGGAAGAAAAATAAAAGGTCTCCCAAGTACTTGGTAAGATGTTTAGAACAAAGAAAAGTATAACCACTCTCATGTTAGGTGACATTGAGAAGCTAGCTAAGGAAACTGAAGAAATCACTCAAGAAGTACTGAAGGAACTTCATCTCCCAACTATATATGACAAAGAAGAACAAAATGTTGGTGATGACAGTTCTATATTGGAAATCAGTCTTGATCAAGGTTTAAATCAAACAAAGACTCCTTTGGTAAGCCCAGGAAAAGGTGAAGTAATGAAAGAGCAAGCAGAGGATAAATCTCCTAAGAATGTTGAAACCCCTGCAAAGCAAAATGAAGTTGACAATCATAAGGATGAACAGGCTAAGAAGAGTCCTCCTCTAGAACAAAACATTAATGAACAAGAGGCTATGGATCTAGAACCACCAAAGTAGAAGTAAGAAGAAGAAGTGTTTGATATGGAAAGAGACACTGCTACCACACTAGATCCGGTAAATATTGTCAAGGAATTCTTGGAGAAGCAACAAGGAACACAAGGTTTGGATGCACCTAAGTTTATGCAAGGTCCAATCAGCTTGGACTCAATGTGTCCCTTGCAGAAGTTGAAACTAGTATCAATTGTACAGGCCAAAGCTCAAGAAGAAATTTTAAAATCCTATGTCCAAGATAGTGAGCTCATTGATAAGGCATCTGATGTATTGGAGAAATTGATGCCTAAACTACAAAAAGATACAATAATTGCACCATCTGAGCAACTTAAAAGGCTCATAAACTATGTAAGTTCTCATTTTGAATCCTTTGAAATAATAGAAGATAATAAGGTTAGAATAGAGATCAGTAAAAAGAGGCTAGTTGAGCTAAAGGACAAGTTAGCTAAAGATGCAATTTTGTTAGATAATAGCATCAAGAATATAGATACTGTCATTACGGATGCTAGTGATATATACAAGTTTTGTCTATCTTGGCCTAAGTCAACAAAGGAGTTGAAGGAGGAAATAGATGAATTAGAGCTTAAATTACTAAGGATCTCTGAAACCTTTGACCCTGCAATTGACTCCATCTCAAACAAAAGGTTAGAAATAGAAGGCATTCATGCACAAATAAATAGTCTGCAGAGTAAGAAAAATGCCATCAAGAGTAGAATGTGCCAAGTAAGAGAAACAATAGAATCCAAGCTTGATTCTATGATTGGTCTACAAGCAGAGGAAGTGAGGATAAAGGCAATAATTGATGTGCGTACAACTGTTGACAAGGTAGAAGAGTTAGTGTTTCAAGTAAATGGAAACATTCAAATTTTAAACACTACCAAGATCAAATGGGATGGAGAGATAGCTCAATTGAAAGTCATATACTTAGACATCCTGTAATGAAACAACTTACACAATATCTGAATATAATAGTAAATATGCTACAAGCACTTGATAATAATATGCCACTTCGAGGGGGCAACCTCCAAAACCACTTTGAGGGGGATACCTCTAATAGTCTTCAATGAGAACACAATACTGAATATGATGAAATAAGACTCACTACCTCCTATATATATACCTATTTATGCCTAGGATATCACCTAGGCCGACTTAGATGGGCCTATATAAGCCTTAGGCCGACCTAAACAACTAAATAACAATAAAATAATGATAATATGACTTAATTAAGAGTTAAGATAGCCACAAGCTGACTATTCATAACCCTATAGGATTAAGGGCGTAGCATGCCCCCCCTCTTCAAAGAAGCATTGTCCTCAATGCTGACCAAATGTGGATGCTTTTGCATGAATTTCTCAATCTCCCATGTAGCTTCCTCAACTGGAGAGTTCTTCCATTTAATTAGATATTCTATGATTTCCTTTGTCCTCAGCTTCTTGGTGCATGTTTGAATAATTCTCTCAGGATCCACAACTATTCTTCCCTCCTCATCAAGCTCAGGTAACTTAGTCTGTGCTACCACTTTATTCCCAATAACCTTCTTCTAGTAGGAAACATGAAAAACTAGATGATTTTTTGTTGATATGGGAAGCTCCAATTTATATGCTACATTACCAATCTTCTGCAACACCTTATAAGGACCATAGTACTTGGGTACCAACTTGTTAGCTTTATGTTTTTGTTTTAGAGACATTTGCTTGTATGGTTGTAGTCGCACAAAGACCCAATCTGCCACTTCAAAAGTTCTTTCACTATGGTGTTGATTAGCTTGTTGCTTCATTCTGTTTTGTGCCATTGCCAAGTTCTCTCGAAGACTAGCCAATACCTCTTCCTGATGATGGATGTGTTCTTTGACTGTGTGAACCTTTGGTTGTGCCCACAATGAAGAGATGATTGATGGTGGGTGGTAACTATATAGTGCTAAAAATGGAGACATCTTGGAAGAAGTATGGAAAGAAGTGTTGTACCACCATTCTGCTAGTGGTATCTATTGCACCCATCTCTCTTGTTTATCTAAAGCAAAACAACGGAGATAGCCTTCCAAGCATTTGTTGACCACTTTTGTCTGTCCATCTGACTGGGGGTGATATGATGAACTACGAGCAAGTTGAGTGCCCAAGCATGAAAACAAGTTAGTCCAAAAATTACTTGTAAATATTGGGTCACGATCACTGACTATAACTTTCAAAGTCCCATGCAGTTTCTGAATAGTATTCATAAAAGCTATTACTACAGTGCTTGCGACCAATAGTTGTGCCAAAGCACAAAAGTGACCATATTTGGTGAGACGATCCACAACAACCATGATGACATTTTTTCCTTCAGATCTAGGTAAACCTGTGATGAAATCCATAGATACCTCCTCCCACCTTTGACTTGGGATACCTAAGGGTTGTAGAAGACCCGGAGTCTTAACTATCTCCCCTTTATGTTGTTGACATACCATGCATTCAGCTACAAATTTTTGGACATCCCCTTTCAGCCCTTCCCAAAAGAAATCTTGCTTGATTCTATGATAAGTTTTGAGGAATCCTAAGTGCCCACCTATTGGAGAAGCATGTAGTTCTTCCAACACCTTAACCTTAAGAGTTGAATTCTTGCAAAGGTATAACCTCTCATTGTACCATAAAATATTTCCTTTCCATGAAAATTTGTTAGACAGACTTGATTCCTATTGGAGTTTCTTAATGAGCCTTAGAGTATCTATGTCCTTCTCCCACTCTTCTCTTACGTCATTCACCCAGTCTGCTTGTAACATGGAAATGGCAAATAAAAATGACTCTGTGGGTTCATCATGCCTTGATAAAGCATCAGCCACAACATTCTCCTTGCCTTTCTTATATATGATCTCAAAGTCATATCCCAACATCTTTGTGACCCATTTTTGTTGTTCTTCAGATGATAACCTCTGTTCCAAGAAATATTTGAGACTATCATGATCTATCTTGACCTTAAAGTGTCATCCCATTAGATAAGGTCTCCATTGTTTGACTGCATGCAAGATAGCCAACATTTCCTTCTCATAAACTAGCTTCAACAAATTCTTACCTTTAAGTTGGCGACTTTCAAATGCTATGGGTTTTCCTTCTTGCATAAGTACTACTCCTATTCCATGTCCTGAAGCATCACATTCAACAACAAATGTTTTAGAAAAATCTGGGGTAGCTAGGATTGGAGTTGTGCACATGGCTTCCTTTAGTTTCTCAAATGCCCTTGTCGCTACTTCATTCCATTGGAAAGCATCCTTCTTTAACAAGGATGTGAGAGGAGATGCTATGCTACCATAATTCTTTACAAATCGGCGATAATACCCTGTAAGCCCTAAAAAACCTCGTAAGTTCTTAAGGGTCTTAGGAATTTTCCACTCTACAATTGCTTGGATCTTATGAGGGGCCACCTTGACTCCCTCATGTGACACAATGTGACCAAGGTACTCCACTTCTTTGACACCAAAGATACACTTGGATGGTTTAGCATACAACTAATTCTACTTCAAAATGTCCAACACTTGATTTACATGTTGCAAGTGTTCCTCCCATGTTTTACTATATATTAATATGTCATCAAAAAATACCAAAACAAATTTCCTCAAAAATGGCCTGAAGATAGAGTTCATCAAACTTTGAAATGTCGACGGTGCATTAGTGAGACCAAAAGGCATTACCAAAAATTCATAGTGGCCCTCATGGGTTCTAAAAGCTATCTTATGTACATCCCCATCTCTAATTCTAATTTGATGATAACCAGAATAGAGATCAAGTTTTGTAAAATAAATAGCACCATTAAGCTCATCTAACAAATCATCAATTACTGGAATAGGAAACTTATCTTTTATGGTGAACTTGTTAATCTCCCTATAATCTGGACACATCCTCCAGTTTCATCCTTCTTATGCACCATTACCACAAGAGATGAGTAAGCACTTTGACTATGCCTGATAATGCCTGCTTCTAGCATCTCTTGAACTATCTTCTCAATCTCACTTTTCTGAGCATATGGATATCTGTAGGGCCTGATGTTGGGTGGTTGGCTCCCTAGTACTAGTTGAATGGCATGATCATGATCTCTCCTAGGAGGCAATCCTTTTGGCATCTCCCCAAAAACTACAAAGTGCTTATCTATAATTGCTTGTAGATCCAATGGTGTAGAAGCCTTTGAGTGATATGCTTCTAATGAAAATAATTGGGCTACCATCCCATCTACCCCCTTCTTCAACATCTTTTGCATTTGGTAAGAACTTACTATCTGTGGTGACTTTGCACGCATCCCTCGTAATTCTATTGTTCTTCCCTCTGATTGAAAGCACATGAATAGTTCTTGGAAGTTCAATTCAATTGTTCCCAAAGTGGTGAGCCACTGTACTCCCAAAACAATATCTACTGCACCCATTGAGATAGCATACATTGGACAATTAAGATGATAATCTCCCATGGATAATTTAATGCTATGGCATTTTCCTGAACAACTAAATGTACCGCCATCTGCAATCAAGACCTGAAATTCTGGAGCTGGATATATAAAACAATTTAGATGAGTGGCCAACTTTTTGTTGATGAAGTTATGAGTGCTACCTAATTCTATCAACATTGTTACTTTTTCTTTCTTTAAGAAACCCACTATCTTGAGATTTTTTGGGGTACTAAAACCTGAAAGTGCATGGCAAGAAATGATTGGTTGAGTATCTTTTGACTCCTCCTCTATCTCATCGTCACTCTCTACTATTGGTACCTCTTCTTCTTCCTCACTTGGCCCTTCAATATAAAACAATTTCTTTTCAGTGCATTTGTGTCCTCTACTATATTTTCTATCACAATTTAAACATAATCCTTTTGCTCTCTTCTCTTCAATTTGTTGTGGTGTTAGCCTAGTAGGTTGTGGAAGTGACTGTGTAGGAGTGCTTTTATCTCTTATGCTTATAAAACCTTGCCTTTTATTAACCATAAATTTTTCCTCTACTTGCCTTGCCATAATCATTGCATCTGAGATGAAATTGGGATGGAACATGCGTACCTCATATTTAATGTGATCCTTTAGGCCACCAATGAATAGCTCCAACAAATTTTCTGTAGACACATTTTCCACTCTTAAAGACAAAGTATGAAATTGATGAATGTAATCCTTGACCATACCTGTTTGCCTTAATTTGGTAATTTGGCTGAAGTAGCTATCCATAAGATTTTCACCATAATGAGTAATGAGTTCTTCTTGGAATACCGACCAAGTGACAATGCATCCTTTTGCTTTCTTTTCTTCACATAGCCAATGGTACCAAATGAATTGATTAGGTTCCAAGTATAAGGAATCCATGGCCACCTTTTGTTGACATGGAACATGGTGGATATCAAAGAATTGCTTCATTTGACAGAGCCAATTGGTAGGATCTTGACCATCAAACTTTCGCATATCCAACTTTGGTGTGAAATTCCTTGCCATAAAATGAGTGGTATGATGATCCATCTTGAGATTTGATTCAAACCCAAAAACACCCTTCCCTTTTGTAGAATCCTCTTCCTCCACATCTTGGTGTTGTGACTACTTATGTTTGGAAAGTATCTCCAGAATTTTCTCAATATCACATGACTTAGCCAACCCTTTCATTTGTTCACTCATAATGGACAAGATTTCACCTTTCATCTTTCTATTTTATTTATGAGTAAGTTCAAGTATATTTTCATATTCTTTTTGATCAACATCCTCATTTTCCACCTCCTCCTTGCCTGGAGTTTTTCCATGTGGTAACATTCTTTTTGCCCCTTGTTGAAGGACCTGTCATGATTGGAAACAATAATTTTGTAATAAATCACACAAAACAAATCAAATCAATCTAAAATTTTTACTGTAACTTACCAGGGCCAAGATCTCACTTCCCTGAAAAAATTGTGAAGAAATTCAAAATTGTGCAGCCTGGAGAGAGAAATTGGTGGAAACCCTAATTTATAAATAACTACCTTTATTCTACTCCAATTGTTCTCAAATCTAGACTATAGTATCTACACTATTATATTGAAAAACCCACAAAAAATCTTTCAGAGATTACACAAAATAAGAGAGATATACGTTTTTCAAAAAATAAGGGTAGAAACCCTAACTCTGCTATAACTCACTTAATTTTGCTCCAAATGCTCTAAATTCTAGACTATAGCAGATTCAATATGTTATGCAAATACCCTTTTAAAATTAGAAAAAAATTCACCAAAATTTGAAAGTTATATGCTTTCCAAAATGACCTCCAAATCAAAAAAAAAAATCGCCTAGTTTTTGTCTTCACGGTGCCAAGATCATGCTCTAATACCACTTGTAATGAAACAACTTGCACAATATCTGAATATAATAGTAAATATACTACAAACACTTGATAATAATATGCCACTTCGAGGGGGCAACCTCCAAAACCACTTCGAGGGGGATACCTCCAATAGTCTTCAATGAGAACACAATACTGAATATGATGAAATAAGACTCACTACCTCCTATATATATACCTATTTATGCCTAGGATATCACCTAGGCTGACTTAGATGGGCCTATATAAGCCTTAGGCTGACCTAAACAACTAAATAACAATAAAATAATGATAATATGACTTAATTAAGAGTTAAGATAGCCACAAGCTGACTATTCATAACCCTATACACACTATAGGATTAAGGGCATAGCACATCCTCTCCACTTTTTAGTTAGTAAGCTTTTGATTACACCTATACATATGCGGCTAAGTATAACAGTTTTGCAATACAATTTTGTTACTTGTATATAAACCTTTTCCATTGATGTCAAAGGGGGAGAAGAAGATCTAATGAAAAATGGCCAAACATCTTAAGGGAAGAAGAAAAACAGAGTGTACATTGTAAGGGGGAGAAGATAAGCATTTTTTACTAAGTGTTGCCATTAATGCCAAAGGAGGAGATTGTTGGCAACATAGTCAAGATACACTACTGATAGGCCTAGTCAACCCTATGCTCCACATCCCTTTTGTAGCCATGTGCGATGGATTCTTGATTTTGTTGTTCGTATGCTCCTTCCTCTGCCATCAATTATCAAATACTATACAACTCTTAATATGAATAATTTCACTTACCAAATACCTCTCTTGCATTAGGGTTAGTATTTCCAATACTTAAGTTTACTTCAAGTCCAACACAATAATACATATAATTTCTTAGGGATAACTAACAATTTAGTAAGTTTTGAAAATGCAAGCATAATTGTGATCTCATTGAAATAAAAATATTACTTGGTTGAACCTTCAAAGAATTTCAAAATTAATTATACCAAACAACACTAGAGAGTACCTTCTCAAGGTAAGATAACCAAAGAGACATAATCCATCTAAGTTAGGAGATGATGCTAAAAAACCCACTTTTATTAGAGGCACCAAAAACAAATTAACTTATGCAGGTTTAAGTCACTTTATCTACATTCATACAATAGTTATAAAGAATCTAGTTAACATCATATATTACATTAGGTAACCATATACTATAATAAAATAAAAAATAATTAATTTAATATTCATAAATCTATGGTTAAAGAAAGATATGCAATTGTCTGAACGTAGTTAAAATTATCATATTTATTAAGTACATATAGAGTGATTAGATTTGGAAAAATGGTTGGGCCTTACATGTTCACCCTAGTCATTGTTGTTTTGTGTCTCCTATTACCTTTTCATCCTTATGTGAATGTGATGTTCTATAAGAAAATAATAGGTTGATCCTAGATTAGGAATCATAATGTTACTATTGGCAACATAGTCAAGAGACACTGTTGATATGTTGAAGTTTTGATGTTGTCATTGATGGAAACAACCTAACAAGTTTGAAGACAACTCATGAGACAAAGATGTGTACAATATTTTGGTTTGGTAAGATTGACTTAGCCAAATTGACTAAGTATTGGCATCACATTGAGCTAGGGACAGAAATCTAGTTGGTACTCCTCCATAGATGAAGATCTTGCTATGCGGTTCTGGTATGTTGTACTTAGATGTTATGCAATGTTATATCCTAAGTTTCATATCTTGACAATCTCTAAAAGTTGTGTTGTGAATTGCTTAAGTCTGATAAACAGAGTGTAGTCAAGAAAAATGTAGAACACTTGAATAATTGAGTCTGCATTCCTCTGATATTGGGTATCTTGATTTGTGGTTTCGAGGTGTTGTAAACACATAAGAAGAGTAATTAATTCCAAATTTTAGGAGTTTGAAGTTCATCATAAGATCATCTACATGTTACTAAGCATTGGCATTCAAATTGATAGTGTTTTGTTGTGACATAGTAGTTCAGAGGTCCGCAATTCACCACAGAAGAATATTATGACCTGCGGTTATGAAGGTATGATTGGTGATGTCTAATGAATGTTTGATGTGATTTTTGAAATTTCATGTGGTCCGCAATAGAAGTTATGACATGACAGACAATAAGTAGTAAGTGTGTACTGTAGACACTTGAAAATGGTCACAACTAATTTCATTTACCCACGCATTCAACCCTAATCCACCCGCATCACTTCATCTGATCTAATTATTAATTAAATAATTTTTAATTATTTAATTAATTTGTTTTGTGCCTTTATCCTATCATAAATATCAAATTCCTCTACTATAGTTTGAAAATTAAATATTTTTTACTATAGTTGATTCCAAAAATTAAATAAATTATCATATTTATTTAATTCCCTATTTTGTGCACTTTTGATTACTTTTTTTAATCATAATTATTTTCTTCTAATCCATGTGCACATGAATTAATTTTATTTAATTCATTATTACAAATGTCCATGTTTCTAGAAGTCCACTTGTCATCCAATGTACACACATGTACATGACAAGTGGTACTTTGGAAACATGGGCAAATCTTCCAAATTGAGTACATTTGTCCTATTTCTTTCACCCCACTCCATGTGTCACTATTCCTTCCAATTTAAAATTCTATGTGGCACTATTTGAACACTATACTTCTAATTTAAAATTCCACTTGTCCTCTCCATGGAATTTAAAATTCATCACAAAGTCCAAGCCTTACCTTTTCATAAATGAGTCCTTACATGTCATACACCTATTAAATCATAGCCATCCATCCATTCAAACTTGCAATCTCATCCATTGATCATCCCTTGAATATTTGGGCAACATTCTCATTCAATCCAATCATGCCATTTGTCCAATTCTCCTTTCTTGAGGATCCTCAAGCAATCTCAACCATTGATCCTTCAAATTGATCCTAGCCCTCCAATCTCATCTCCAAAAATCTATAAATTGAGGCCTCCACCTGCCATTTGAAACAGGTCATTTTATGCAAAGTTATTCTGCCAATTTGAGTGCTCAACATAATTAGAACTAGTGCAATCTTAACTAGTTTGGCTTAGTATATCATCTATTAGGACATATCATCACTTGTTGGCTTAGATAGGGTGCATAATTAAGTATAAAGGCATAATATTGATTTAGTCCAATCTTGAGGTCCCTTGGACTTGAGATTGGGTGCATTTTAGGTTGAATTTGCATCCATTTAGGGTCTCACTTTCATAGGTAGACATTTTGGCACACCCGGTGGGACCCCCACCACCTTTTTAGTTAACAAATTTGCATGTTTGTGAACTTTTTCTTGTGACAAGTCAGATCAGTGCCTAAACTTCTACAAAGTAGCACCTATCTAGAACTTCAGCGCCCAGCCCGATACATTAGTGCTTGGTCCCACATAAGGTAAAATCACTCATTTTGCATGGGTTTTTAGCTAGTTTTAATATTTTTTGTGTGTATGATGTCGTAAATGCATTTTCACTAACTTTTTGGCTACTTTAGCTCTCTATTTTTTACGAAAAACTCATTTTGCAAAGGGGAGGTGATGTCTGTCTCAAATCAGCACTCGTCACCCTGAATCAATGCCCAGTCTCCTAAATCAGTACTCATCCTGATTTAGGATAGAACTAATGTGTTATTCCCTTTTTGTGTGAATTTAATGTTTGATTGTGGCTTTTGAGCTTCTAACTATCATTTCTTGTAGGTCTAACTCTCAGTTTTGCAAGAAAAGTACACTTTGTAAGGGGAAAATTCTACCAAATTTGAATCAGTGCCTATCATAGCACATTGGTGCCCAGTCCCACAGATTAGCGCCTAGTCTTGAATGGAGTTTTTGGACTAACATTTTGACTTGCAGCCTCATTCGACCATCGAAGACTCATATCAAACTATTGACTCCTTTCTTGTAGGGTTTTACTAGTTTGAAACATTTAATTGTGATGCCTTTTGTATGAATTTGTTTGTCTAATCTTAGGCACATCTCATTTGGGTTAAAAAGAACCACAACTTGCATTTTCACTCATTTGGCTTAAAAAGAACCACAACTTGCATTTTCACTCATTGGGCTTAAAAAGAACCACAACTTGCATTTTCACTCATTGGGCTTAAAAAGAAACACAACTTGCATTTTCACTCATTGGGCTTAAAAAAAACACAACTTGCATTTTCATTCATTTGTCTTAAAAAGAACAACTTTGCATTCTCACTCATCTAAACAACAAAAAAGAACAAAAATTTGTTTGAAGTGTCTTGTGGTTTTGTTGGTGTTGTGGAAGTGTATGCTCTTCTCTCGCACCATTAGTTATCTTGGGAATCAAAAACTTCTCACAACACTTGCATAAATCATCCCCATCCTAATTCAAGAATTAAGAATGAACATTGTCTAGTGTGACCCAAGCCAAAAATATGTATGCTCTCCACTCACATCTATGTATGAACTTGGGGATCAATATTATTTTTGCACTTGTGTTGCTTTTGTTGAACCCTTAGAAATCCTGCCACCATGCTTTGAAAGGTGGGAACAACCCAAGCAGCAACAAGCTAAAGCCAAGCTCTTTTGAGCCACTATATAAAATAATTTGTTTGCGATGAAAGTCACAAACAATAGGTGTTGTTATGGCATCCCGATGAATGTCTCCCTCGGTACCCTTTGTGGTGCATGAAAACCTGTAGTGTAACCTCTGTAGTCTAGGAGGCCTCCTAAATGGAGTGAATCACCACACGTATGGCCACCTGAACGAATGCACTTACTAAACACCTTAAGGTAGAGGCCTCCCCTTTTTAACCTTGTGGCAGTTTGTTCAAGATAAGGGCATAGCTAGTTTTTCTCCCAAGATTCTCACCATATGGCTCCCTTGAGATGAGATGGAAATCCTTGGCTTAGCACAAGCTATACGTAGCTTTCCGGGGAGAGGGTGATTGTGTCATCCTTCTAGTGTAGGAGGCCCCTATCCATCCTCTCTCAAGAAGACAATATAATGGGACATGCCTATTTGTTAGTGTGTTAGCATTTGAGTCATAGATTCCAAGTTGTGGGCTTGACAAGTTACCATTTACCCTAACCTTAGGTAGTTTAAGAATTGCTTTCAAGTGTTTTCGATTGTATTATACCCATGGAAATTTGGACCTTGAGGGGCTTCTCGGACATACACATTACACTTATACGTCATGTCAAACCTTTGGCCATTGTATGCTCTTGTTTGGAATGTTTGTGTTGCTTGCCAAGGAAGACTATCATTGACATAATCCAAATGCCATTTGAGTCATTCAATGAACCATTGAAACACTTGAACTTCCTAAGTCCATTATTTAACCTTCAAAGTTCAAAAAACATCACATCCAAAGCCCAAACTTTGCCAAAAATCTAACTCATCACCTCAAAAATCACATGAAACCATCAATGTCCTACATTAGTGCCTAATCCTTTGTATCAACACCCAAACCTCTATATTAGCATCCAATCCTTTACATCAACACCCAATCATTTGTATTAGTGCCTAGTCTAAAACTCATTATAAAGTCAAATTTTTGTCCTTGTGGTTGTTGACAATCCCCGTTCCACATCATTACATGCCACCTTAATCCATGTCCTTGTCCATTTATCACTCTTATCTTGTGATTCGTCCCAATCATTGGTCATTATCCTCATCACTATCCTCACTAGCATCTAAATTATCCGTGCAATACACAATCGATCCTAATTCATCATTGTCCTTAGCCGAAGCTTTGTTTGTCATACATCTCTAGACTTAATCAATCATATCATCCTAGATTGATCTTACCATCCTTAATCAACATATAATCAATCCTTATCCTCAACCAATTGTAACCTTATCCAAATCAATCCTAATCGACCAACCAACCCACATCACACCCAAATCCTAAGGTTAAAACTCTAGATCAAAATTGTCCTTTTGTTTGTATTAAGCTTGAGACTTTGTTCATCTTAAGTTTAGTATAAACTAGGAATCATCGACCCCCCCTTGGATAAATTGGCTTAGGAATCTTGACAACTCCTAAGTTAGTGGATTCCAAGAAATCCCATTTTTCTTGGTGCATCTTGTCTACCCCAAATAAAATAATCCTAGCATCCTTTTGCTTAGGCTCTTTGTCTACCCTAAGTATATAGGATAACTATCATCCTTTAATCATCTTGATCTAGATTTTGGATCTTTCTTCACCTCTCATCATTAGTACCGCATCATCCAAATCAGACCCAAATTCACCTTTTATGCATCCCATCACACAATCACAAGCTAAGAAAATGATGCTCGTTACCAACCCCTCTCTCCTAGTGGCTCTACCATGAGTAACATGGAGGAATATGTCAACCAACATGAAATGGGTGAAGCATCCACTCATCCTCATCAAAATTATTCTCCCACCTTTGTGGAGTTCCTTAATGAAAAGGGGTTACACTATAAGTTTGACGAATTCATTGACAACCATAAGGATGAATTTCTTCAATGTCTCATCGAACATGGCACGCGCCTCCCATATTCATATGACCATGACAAGCTCAAAACCATATTTCATGACAAACCACCAACACCCATCTATGATCAACCATGGGGATGTGTCTCTAATCCTAATGAACCCATTTATGACAACCCATGGGCTCGTTTTGCTTCCAACAGCACCACCATTCACACCTTGGGAGAAAACATGAGGGATAGAAATGTTTCACAACCACAAGCATCCAATCCCCCTGTCAGGTTACCTTATGACATGCTACCCTCCAATGTGCCTGTTTCTAGGGTACCTTCTAATGTCACCATCACTGCTATACCACCCCCACCAAACAATCAACAAGAACCCCCCACAATTGTACCACAACCTCTCCCTGCATTAAACATTCCACCAAGGTCAATCATCACACATATCAATCTTCCATGCATCAACAACCTCACCATGGATCATTAATACAACCTCCTTACAACACCCAACAACCACCACCACCCCAAAATCAACAGGTCATTCCATAACAACAAACCCATGGGTCCCATGTTTACACTCAAACTATAGGTCTTCTACCACATGCACAACAACAAAAAAAAATACATCTATCCCCAACAAAAACAACAATAATACATCCATCCCCAACACCAACAATCATCGTCACAACAACAATACGTCTATCCTCAATATCAACAATCACCATCACAACAACCTCTACTCTAACACACATTGCAACCACCTCTTGCTAACCCTTTTGATCAAGAGTGCCAAGAGATAAAAAATGCACTTAAAAACATCCAACTAGGGACCTAAAAGAAACATTATAAGTTTGATGCCTTATGTCCCTACCCATTTGATAGAAACATTGCCATCACACCTTTTCCTCAACACTTTGAAATGGCAAAATTTGATAAATAGAAAGGAAAAGGAGACCCTCATGACCACATCAAGGAGTTCTTCATGGCATGACAAGAAGTCGCCTATGATGACCAATTCCTCCTTTGTGTTTTTCCATGAACCCTAGGAGGACAAGCCCTAGAATGGTTCATACACTTGCCTTATGGCTCCATATCCACTTTCACCAATCTTTTGAAGAAATTTGTCACCCACTTCTCATACAATGTTGAGCATGAGATCACTATGCTCAACCTTTACAACACCAAACAATGAAGTGGTAAGAGTTTTGCCGCTTATCTACAAAGATGGAGAGCCCTTGCTAGTAGGCTACCTTGGACAACCCCCGACAAATAATTCATTCATATTTTCATCAAAAACCTTAACCAAGAGATGGCCTTCCATTTACAAGTACATTATGCATCGACCTTTGATGAAATCATAGAAAAGGGGGTCACCATTGAAAAAGCCCTTATTGCAAAGGGTCTAGTCAAAATCTATAACAAGAACAACAACGACAAAACATCCAACGACAAACCTAAATTTTGGGCTAAAAACAAGAACACCGTAGGAGATGGTGCTACCAATTCCAAGCACATCTAAATCGCCACTCCTAAACCAAAAGAGACAAACATAGTCCAAAATGTTTCAAGCAATGTCTCCATTCCATCTGGTCCCCTAAAGAAGAATCCCCCTAACAATCAAAAACTTAAATATACTGTCTTGGGTGAGTCACTCGAGGTTGTATTCCAAAATTTACTCCAAGTCAACATGGTTGAACTCCCCAAAATGAAACCATTTGATGAAAACCAACCTAAACTTGTGTGGTACAAATGAAATGAATATTGTGACTATCATCGCATCAAGGGCCATGCGACAAGCAAATGCATGAAATTGAAAAACTATGTCGAAGACCTCATTGAATGCGGCAGAATCCAAATGGAAGACCACAACAATACATCACCTAATGATGGCCTAGGCATCTACCAAGAGCCTCTTTCCCACAACAACAATAAACAAACTACATCCAAACCATCCTCCGCCAATGCTAATCTTAACAACCAAACCAACAACATCAACTACAACAACGCTCTACCTCCTTATGATAATATAGTGGGTAGAATTGATTTTGATTCTACTTGTGTCACCACCATCAAAATCAAAAATACCACCCCCAAATGTGTTGTTACCACCTGTCATGGACATACAACCATAAAGGGACCATCCCCATCCTCTGCTACTACCGCTTCTAAATACAACCTCCTCGGCCATCTTGGAAAGACCCCCATGTAAATCTCCATCTTAGAACTCCTTAGGACATCTGCCATCCACTGGGAAATACTTGACAAGGCTCTCCAAGAGTCTCACATTCCTACCAACATACCTCCCACCCAATTTCAAAACTTTATCGCTCAACTATCTTCATCCTATCACCTCACTTTTAGCCATGTCGACATGCCACCTATTGATCCCACACATAATAAATCCCTCCATATCGAAGTCCAAATCGCCAACCATAGAGTCAAGAGGGTCCTCTTAGATAATGGATCTAGCTTGAACATATGTAAATTAAAATTCATAAATCTACTAGGATATTCAGCGGTTGACTTGGAATCTTTGGTTATCTCCATCAAGGCATATGATAACACAAAGAGAGAATCTGAAGGCACTATATGCCTCCCTATCAAGGTAGGCCCACTCACCATGCCCACTTTATGTCACGTAATTGATCTTGACCTCCCATATAATCTCCTCTTAGGCTGACCATGGTTACATGCTATGCAAGCCATTTGGTCCACCTACCATCAGTGCCTCAAATTCCCTCATAATGGTGTGGAGGTCACTATTCCCGCTGATCAACAACCTTTTGAATACTACAAGGCTTTAGATGTTGTTTATGATAGACAATTCCATTGTCCAAGTACCTACGGGGATTAGGTCAAAGATCCTTCATCCACTCCATCCACATCATCATTCACACTACAAGTCACCATTGAACACTCACAAGCTTCCACTTCATCTTCCACCCATACACCTCAAAAGGTCAAGATCGTCGACAAAGGGTGTGGCAAGTATGAGCTTCATAATGCCTTCCATGTGGGACAATTACCATTGGCCCCCCACTCCCATGGCCATCATCTCTAGAAGAGAGAATAGGAAGAGTAGCACAGGATCAATGATGAGATTCCCTTTGTACTAGCACAAGTTTCTAGAGAAGAAGAAGCCAAAGAAATAGTGTTATGTGATTGGCTCTACCATGATGAAACCACCCCAGCACCTATGAATATGGAATACTTTAAAGAAAAATATCTTGTACCATTTCAAAATTTTACCAAAATGCCTTACCATGGAATAGGACTTGGTGGTGATGAACAAGGTGTTACAGAACCCCTTCCGGTTGATCCGACATCTCCCAAGAAATATGCTCAATACTTTGGTTTAGGATATGCTCCACCAACTGTGACAATCTGTGGACTCGCTAAAACCTCAATACAGGTAACAAAATCCTCTTCTAGTGTTGAAAACATCACTCTAAGTGTCACATAGCTTCATACATAGACGTTGATCTTTCCTACATCTTCCCTGACAATGCCATCTTCGTTATTGACGTCCCCCTCATTCATCCCAAACTCATTGCTTGGGATTGTCAAGGACCCCAGCCTCTTGACATATTTCTAAATGATAAGGCTCTCTTCACATACTTAGAACTCTATGACACCTCACAATATGACATATGCTTGCACACTGATGCCTATTTTGGGGAAGAGGAGATCCTTAGTCCAAAAAAAAAAAATCAAAAAATAAAAAATTGTCCCCTAGTGAAAACCTCTCTAAGGCACTTTCAGACATAAAAGAGAAAAATAAAGACGTATCTCCTAGTGAAAACCTCTCTGAGGTGCTAGAAGATGAGGATCTCAATCTACCCCCTATACCATCTCACTAGCAAGAGCATTCCAACATTCTGATTGAAGGCACATAAGAAATCAACCTTAGCATGTAAGAATCACCTAAGCTCACACATCTAGAAGAAATTCTCAGTACAGAAGAAAAATCCAACATCTCCACAGTGCTTCATGAAACACCTAATGTGTTCACTTGCTCCTACACCGACATGCCAGGATTGGATCCATCCTTGGTGGTTCATCATCTTGTGGTACATCCTGATGCAAAACTTGTTAAGCAGAAGCTCTGTAAGATGCACCCACAAGTCACCTTACTTGTCAAAGAAGAGATGTATAAGTTGTTAGATGCTAGCTTTATCTGTCCTATTGATTATCCATAATGAGTCTCCAATATTGTTCTAGTTGCTAAGAAACCTAGGGGCTTCTATTTTTGTACAGACTTCCGAGATCTTAACAAGGCATGTCCAAAAGATGATTTTCCCCTCCCCAACATTGACATAATTATAGACCTTATAGCAGGGCATGAGATGCTTTCCCTCATGGATGGCTTTTCAAGGTATAATCAAATAAGAATTACCATCAAGGATCAACATAAAAATGGCTTTTACTTGTCCTTGGGGTACATACTGCTGGCAAGTCATGCCCTTTGGCCTAAAGAACGTGGGGGCAACCTATCAATGTGCAATGACTACAATCTTTTATGACATGATACATAAGATAATGGAAGACTAGGTAGACAATCTCCTAGGGAAATCTAGAACCAAGGAAGAACATCCTAAGATCTTGTGACAAATCTTTGCATGGCTCAAAGAATACAAACTTCGTGTCAAACCCAAGAAATATATCTTTAGCATAACATTAGGTAAACTCTTGGAGTTCATTATCTCCCACAAGGGCATCAAGGTAGATCCTGCTAAGGTCACAGCCATAGCAGAAATGCCTCCTCTAAAGATGCTCAAATAGCTCCGAAGTCTCCAAGGAAAACTATAGGTTATACAAAGGTTCATCGCTCAACTTACAAACAAATGCCATCCTTTTGCCCACTTACTTTGTAAAGACATACAATTTAAGTGGGATCATAATTGTCAATAGGCATTTGACCACATCAAGAAGTATCTTTCTTCACCACCAGTCCTAATGATGCTTATCCCTATAAAGCCCATGTTATTATATATATCAGCAACTTCAGTAGCACCGGGGGCACTCTTAGCACAACAAGATGATTCTGGCCATGAGAGAGCTATATATTACATCAGTAGGACTTTAGTGGGATATGAGCTTAACTACACCCCCATAGAACACACATGTCTAACTATTGTTTTCTTCTCTCAAAAGTTATGACATTACATGCTAAGTCACTCTATCAAGCTCATCTCTAAAGTCAATTCTCTCAAGTACCTATTTTCTAGGACTTCACTCACAGGGAGAATGGAAAAATGGGTCATGTTGTTGAGTGAATTTGATATTGAGTATGTTGATAGCAAAGCAATCAAAGGGCAAGTTGTAGCAGATCAGCTAGCCGAAGCACCCTTGACAGATTATCAACCGCTATCCATTGACTTTCCAAATGAGTCCATTCTAACCGTGACATAATCAACACATTGGAAACTATACTTTGATGGATCCTTCACCAATCACAGTTTAAGAGCAGGGATACTATTGGTGACCCCACAAGGTGATTACATCCACAAAGCTTACAGACCTTTTTTCCCCTATACAAACAATGTGGCCAAGTATGAAGCTTTGATCATTAGTCTCAAAACATCAGTACAATGGAATATCTTACAGCTACAGGTGTATGGAGACTCTCAACTGATCATCAAACAAGTGAATGATGAGTTTCTCACAAAGGATGATAAGCTAGTGTCCTATAAGCAAATGGTTGATGAATACAAACTGTTATTCACCTACATATAGTTTGAGCAAGTACCTCACCTTTGCAACAAAGCAATTGATGCCATGACTACTATCGGTTCCCTTCTGGATATGCCTTAAGACAACTATCAATGTGAGTTTCTTGTGGAACAACTCTTGATGCAAGCATATCATGTCACTGAGTTTGAATTCATTTGTGAGATTGTTGGTTCAATAAAATCCCTAGTACCATGACATTTACACCTACCTCCAACATCACACTTTCCCTCCTAAATCCACCCACAAATAGCAAAGATCCCTTATTCACCAAGCCACTCGCTACACTATCCTTGCCAACACCCTCTATCATCGAAGCTATGATGACACTCTTCTTCGATGCTTAAACATGGAAGAAGCTTCCCTTGCCTTACACAAAGTCCACATAGGTATCTGCAAAGCACACACAAGTGGAATGGTCCTAGCCAAGAAGATCTTTCGTACCAGATATTATTGGCCTACTTTGGAACATGATGCATGTGAATACATGAAGAAGTGTAAGCCCTATCGGCAATATGGAGATCTCATTCATGCTCCCTCTCAAGTGTTGCAACCTATTGCTACACCATGGCCTTTCTCTCAGTGGGGCCTAGATCTCGTTGGCAAAATTCACCCATCCTCCTCTGACGGACACAAATTCATTATCACCACCATTGAATACTTCACTAAGTGGGTCGAAGCCATCCCTCTCACTTTCACCATAGGAAACCAAATTGCCAAGTTCATCCTTTACCATATCATCTGTTGTTATGGTATCCCATCTACCATTATTACCAACAATGGTAAACCTTTTAAAAACCATGATGTTTAGGACCTGTGTGAACAGTTCCACATTCAACATCATTGGTCCACTCCATATTACCCACAAGGTAATGGACAGGCTAAGGCAACTAACAAAACCTTACTCAAAGTTCTTAAGAAAATTGTCAATGAAATTGTCCGTGATTGGCACCTCCATATCCATCCTACCCTTTGGCTCTATTGTACTAGTATCCGCACACCCACAGAAGCTATACCATATTCCCTTGTCTTTGGAGTGGAAGCCATCCTACCAATCAAGATCGAACTGCCCTCATTGTGCATCTCCTTGCGTAAAGTCATCACTGATGAAGAATACCATGTTGCATGCCTACAAGAGCTCAAGCTATTGGATGAACGGCACCTCAATACCCTTAATCACCTCCAAGCATATAAAAATTACCTTCATAGATCTTATAACAAGAAGATCCATGCTAGGGAGTTTGTAGTAGGAGATCTGGTCCTAAAAGAAAATCAAAAGAATCTATCTGAGTGAGAAAAGAAAGGTAAATTTGAGCCTAATTGGCTAGGACCCTAAATTGTCACTACAAAATATGGCTCTAGAGCATACTGCCTCTCCACCCTTGAAGGAGAAGAGCTTGATGAGCCCATGAATATCATTCACTTGAAGTAGTTTCATAATTAGTCAACTTAATACCCTACGACAAAAATTAAAAAAAATCTAAAAAATTACAAAAAAATAGTAAAGAGAAATAATCTGTCATATGGTGAAAACCACTCCTTGTGGCACCTTGGATAAATACCATGATGAAAACCTACTTGCAGGAAACATGTGCAAGTTCAAACCGGATCCATTGTTCAAATCACCTTCCCATTTTCACCCGCACTATCCAATCCATTTATCCCCTCGTCTGAGCTTCATAATAAACCCATCATATAAGCTTCAGAATAAACCCATCATCTAAGCTTCCATTGTCCATCATTTCCAAAATATCTCTCATCTCCCAATACTTAATCTCCATCCTTCCATCCATAACCTTGGTCTCTTTAATGGTTTCACACAAACATCACATCCTTTCCTACACCAACACCATCCTTTACCTATTGTAGTTTTTATACCATGGTACCCATCAAAAAATTGACATCCACATCCACTAAACCATATCTCATCATTCCACATGAACCAACCCATATCCTTACATCATCAAGTCTCCCAGAACTACACATCATCACCACTCGCATTGTAATGTGCCTTGATCCTGTGGATATAGGGTATGTAGGCAGTCTGGAATATGAAGGAAGTATCCAGTACGCAGGTACATATGATGCACCCATCAAACCTATTTGGATGGTCCCACTTTTTTGAGCTTATTGATTGCACTTGACCTATGATCAATATACTTGTTGGACATCTTATCAAAGCATAACACTCTCATGAAAAATCTTTCACCACCATATTAGCTTTTCCATAACTAGTAGCATGTATCACTTCACCTATCCTTAGTTTATTTTAATCCATCATCAATTCTTGTCCTAGGATGCATTCTTCCTACAATGGACAAAATCATCAAATCCTCCATCCATCCTTTGGCAAGAGATACAATGGCTATGTATTCTGGGTCAGTCAATCTTTTGGTCTTTGATTTTTATTTTTTGCGTCATTCTTGGACTACTTTAAAGCTACCTTGATCTCAATATATCATGGCATGTAGAGAATGGTCTAGAATGGGGCATGGTCATTGCTTTTGTATGTCGTGCTAGTGGGAGGTTCTCATTACTCCATATTAGTATTCATATCTCGTGGATCGTAGGGTCGGTTCTAGCATATTGATCCCCTTCTGCATCTAATGTTCTTCATACATCTGGTGTGTTAAGGAGTTATGCTAAGAGTCCCCTTCCCTCATCTAGACAAGGTTGTACTATTATGGGCATGTATGGGTTCATCTTATTATTTGTAGAGTCAAGTCTTATGCATGGATGCCTTGTCACCTTGGTTCCACATACCCTAGTGCATAACATCCCATGCTACATTAACAGTAGCACTCAATTATTATTATTGGCAGAATATCTCAATATGATGAAGCCCTCCTTGCATTTGCATCTACCCTCATCACCCCATCTCTCTATTGTTGCTTTAAGATTCACTCACACTTACATTCCCATTTCCCCTACTTTCTACTATCTACTATCTCCTTATCATTTTGTGATCATTTTTAGAGTCCTATTGGCATATCATGATCATTTGTCATCCTACATCGCAAACATGTTAGTAGCCTATCTTACATCACAAATACATTAGCATATATCCACATATCACCACATAACATATATGAATATATCTACATCATACATAAATCCATCTATCCTAACATCATATGCACGTGACTACATCAAAAACAATACCTAAATCCATCTATCCTAACATGCTCCATCCTGCATCCAAGAACATATCAAGTCATAGCATCTCACATCTCAAGCATCACAAACATATACATATCAAATAACATCACAACATCTAATCCATCATATATGCACATCCATAAATGAATCACATCATCAATCAATACATCTATCATATATTCATCACATTATAAATCAATGCATACATCATATATGCCAACACATCCATACTACATAGTCCATCTCATATTTATATAAATCAAAATGTGATCATGATACAAAATGTGGTCCTCAAACCTATCAAAAAATAGTACATGTATACATCATGCCCCTAGGCGAAGTTGTCCCTACTTGACTCAGCTAGTCTTGAATCCCTCTGACATGGGTCCCCCATATTCTACTGACCTGCCTGCCCCAGTGTCGGTGGAGGTGACATCTATGCTGCTGCTAACACCTGTGATGGTGAACATTGCTGAATAGACCTCTCTGACTACCCTATCCTTCTAGAACTAGAAGCTCTAGACTGACTATGATAACTAACTCTCTTCTCTGCTAGTACAAACCCCTCATAAAGGGTCATGTAGTATAGGGCCTCCCTAATACTCTCCTGCATGGTCCTCACCATCTCCCCCATCCCTAATGCCTGGTGGGCCTGGTCCCTCTCATGTGCATACCACCACACTAATCCCTACAACTCTGTCACATGTGCCTGCAACCCTGTAACATGTGTCTATGTAGTGCTTGTCTGTACCAACTCCCTCTATAGCTGAGCTACTTGTCCCTCTAACTGAGCCACCAGTCCCTCTTGATGGGCTAGCTACACCTATAGCTAGGCTATATGTCCCTCACATGCCTGGTCTCTCTCCTATAGCTAGCGTATCTTCTCTTGTACCCTTGCTAACTCTAATCCATCTGCATCATCACCACTAGATGCATCACCTTTGCCATCACCTCTAATATCTATATCCATCCCCTCTACCTATACATCCTCCTCATCATCCTCATCCTCCTCCTCATCATCATCCATCCCCTCTACATGTGCCTCATCCTCATCATCATCATCCTCATTCTCATCATCATCATCATTATCCTCTCCTACCGCCTCCACTGGTACCACAAACCCCATGGGCATTGTGAGTCTCACTGGTCTCTATCGAGCCCACCACTTCTCATATGATGTCGTAGTCCCTACATCCACTTTATCTTGTCTATCATCCCATGCCTGTGGTTGAAGTCCCTTAAACTCCGCTATGACCATCTATGCATCAGGCACTAGTCCCCACCACTGCTGCTCCTCCCATATTTGTGCAAAGCTCGCCTCCACCTATGGTGCATCCTGCACTAACCTAAACTTCTACTGAACTCACTCTAGCATGTATTTGTCTATAATTAGCTCTATATGCCCCATCAAGTATCATGACGGTATCGCATAACCTAGCTGGGCATTGTCATCTGACCACCTCTCCACCTCCCTTCAAGGTCGCCACACAAACTCTACCATCTCATCTATCACGTGCCTCTAGTATCCCATGATCCCCAACTGATGCCGCATCTGATGTCCTCTATATGCATAAACAAATGGTCAATGTCATGGCCTATCTCTCACTGTTAGTGGCTGAGTCACTGGGATATACTCCCATGCCCAGATGTGCAACAATGTCACCCCACAACCTAGGCTCCTTGATCACTTATACACCACTACATCCATAACATGCTACAAATGTGCTAATATACATGGACCCCATGCATAAACCACTCCATTAGTCAGCATCCAATGTAATACCTCCTCCCAGCCCACTAGGAATTCACATGATCTCCTAGTCAGGGACCAATGTTTCTACTATCAACCCTACCAAAAATATAGCCAATGAGACAAATCTCCTCTCCATCGCCAGCTGATACACCATCTCTATCCTATCTATTGTGTATGGCACCTGCCTTAGGGCAAACACCTAGTCTAGGTACTCTACTCTATGTCCATGCTGATAAACCACCCTCTCCCCATGTAGGGGGACCTATAGAATCCTCTGCACATCCTCTAATGTGATTGTCACCTCCCCTATAAGAAATAGGAAGGCACATCGATCTGGCTGATATCGCTCCACCACCACTATCATCATCGCTCTATCTATGTGAATCCATGACATATTCACAATATGATCCAATCCAAGCACCCCTAGGATGAACCTGTCAACTCAGTCTAGCTCCCCCCATAAACTAAATGTCGGTGATCACCTCCCCTGAGACTGAAGAATCTCCCTATCCTCCTGTACCCTCCCAAACATATCACCATGTTAGTCTATCTTGTCATTACACACCTCACCTACCCCTTGGCATGTTTTCCAAAGTGCCCCCTCCTTAGACCCCGTGGCCCAATCTGAGCCCCCCTTTCTCTCCCTTTAAAAACCCCATCCCAAACAAACATCCCCAAACCCTCACCTTCCCCCCATTGTCACCTCCATTTCACAATCGAAAACTTAAAAAATCAACCTACCAGAAATTAAAAAAAAACATAAAAAAAAATCAAAATAAAAAAAAATAAAAAAAATTAAAAATCACATTTAAAAATAAAAAAAATAAAAAATCTAATTTAAAAATAAAAAAAATTAAAACTCATAAAAAATCAAAAAAATTAAAAATATTAAAAAACCTTTAAAAAAATAAAAAATCATTAAAAAATCAAAAAATAAAAATAAAAGAGACTTTGATCTCATTGGGATGTTGATTTTTTGCTCTGCATGTCGAGCTAGGGTGTTTGTGCCCTAGCCCGATCCTCTGGTTTTTTCTTGGCCATGTAAAGTGTGGGGAGTGCATGCGTTTTGGGGAGGTCTAGGGTTGTGATTTTTTTCAGTGCAAAGTTTTTTCATTTGCATCGGTGTCTCTTTCTCCCTAAGCGTGCGGGGGTTTTGTGCCTGGTTGGAGGCCGTGAGTGGGGTTTTTGCGCCTGGTTGGTTTGGGTTTGCAGTTTAAAGGTAGTGTTGGGTGGTGGGTCGGTTAAACCCTAGTGGTGGTTCTTTTTTCTCAAGGGCCTACATGCCCACCTTAGGTCTTGGGTAGTTTCGATGCCGATCGGGGAGTCTTTAGGGGCTAGTCCCAAGATGGATTTTCGCTCAGCAACAGTTGGTACAAATTCTCCTTCACATGCTTTGAAGGTTTTTAATAATAACTTGTTCACACTAGATCTAGGGTTGGCTAGTTTAGGGTTGTCTAGTGGTACATGAATTACGAAGATCAATGGATGTCTTGAACATTGTGAAGAGAGGCCAAAATTGGTTATCTCGCTGGAGATGATTGCGGAAGATATTGACTATTATTCGAAGCATGCATTGCTGTGCAAGTTTATGGGGATGCGTGTTTCATTACAATTTCTTGAATCATGGGTCCAATGGACTTGGATGCCAGAGGGAGAAATGGAGGTTATGCTTTTAGCAAATAACTATTTCATGGTTTCATTCAATTGCTTGGCGGATCACAAGAAGGCCTTTGAAGGAGGCCCTTATTTTCATAATCAAATTGGGTTATTTATTAAACCTTGGCATGTGGGCTTCAATCCTGCTGAAGAGCTTCCGAACCAGGTTCCAGTATGGGTTCGACTTCCGAGGTTTCCTGTGGAATGCTGGCGGGATGATGTTTTGCAATTGCTGGCTTCGATGCTAGGAAAACTAGTTGGTGCTTCATAGCAGACTCAAGTTAAAAAGGTGATGACTTTTGCTAGTATCTGTGTTGAGATTGATTTAAGTAAACCTTTTCCAGATTTGGTGGATGTGTGTGCAGGTCCTTACTCTTGGGTGTAGCAGTTTGACTATGACACTCTTCCTTTTTGGTGTCATCTCTGTCATGAATATGGACATTTGTAGAGGAGATGCCCAAAGGCTAGGCCTATGGATTTCTAGCCTTCTCAGCCTCCCTGCAATCCCCTAGGGTTGAAAAGGGGAAGGAACCCATTCCTAGTGATGTGGATAGGGCATATGGTTTCATTCCTGTCAAGGCTCAAAACAAGAATCGTGGTCAAATGAGGACTTTAAAGGAAAGGTAGGATGAGGATTCTTTCAATAGATTTGAATTTTTAGATGATCTTAGGCAGCAGGAAGTGAATCCAGGCTTGGTAAATATGGATTAGGGTGCTTTGGGTATAGGACAGGAGGGCCTTCTTTCTGAAGCTACTCAAGTTTTGTAGGATGATAGGGCTTTGCAAATGGACACAGATGTTCAAATGGAAGTCCAGGTGGAATCGGTTCCTATTATAGTAGGGAAGAAGGGTGGTGAGGATGGATCTCCTCTTGTTTCAAATGCAGGTACTGAGGGGGTGAAGAATAATAAGTCTTCTTCTTCTCATTTGGGTCTTCATCAAAAGGATCCAAAAAAGGGCTGGGGAGAAGTCTTCCAAGCTTGGTAGAAAAAAGGATTTGGAAAAGATTAAATTAACAGGGGAAACTTTGGTAGAGTCAGGGTCTGTTAAGACTCTAGATTCCCATTTTTTGGGCCCCTTGAAATGATTGTTCTATCCTGGAATGTAAGGGGCTTGAACAGTGGCCCTCAATAAAAAGTTGTTTGTGATTTGGTTTGAAGTCAATCTCCTGATGTTCTTTTCTTGCAGGAGACTAAGTTATTAGTGGAGTGTATGTTTGGTTTAGTGCCCAAGTTGTGGGGGAGTGGAGAGTGCTAGTGTATTGGTGCTCAAGGGTCTGCTGGGGGAGTGGCTTGTTTATGGAATCCTTGGAAGATCTACCCTCTTTGGTGGCTTTCCTTTTAGTCTTCTATCTCTATGATTGCATCTTGTTTTGAGACGGGGGAGTCTGTTCTCTTCTCCAATATCTATGTGCCTACTAAACTTCAGGGTAAGCAACTTTTGTGGTCCCATATCTAGTTTGTCCAAAGCATGGTTCCTTTTCATCCGTGGATTATGGTTGGAGACTTCAATGCTATTTCTAAGTTGGCTGAGAAGCGGGGTGGTATTGTGAGCCTTCTGTGTTGCTACTTCAAGATAACATCTCAACTTTAAATCTTGTTGATATCAAGCCCATTAATGGCCAATTTACTTGGAACAATCGGAGGATTGGGAATAACTGCATTGTGGAACGACTTGACCGCTTTATGGTTTCTTGCTACTAGGTTGGTGGGTTGTGGTCTTCTAGCTTTGAAATTTTGGATTGGAGAGGCTCAGATCATTGGCCTATCAAGCTAGCTATTTCTTCAGCTCGTGTGCCTAAGTCTCCTTCTTTCAAGTTCTAGCTTATGTGGTTGCGTGATTCCCCTCTCCATAACTATGTTACTGAATGGTGGAGGTATGGTAGACCTACTTATGGTACAACAATGTATACTTTTGCTAAGTTACTTCAATTTGTCAAGTATCAGCTTAAACGTTGGAATCGACAATGCTTTGGAAACATTTTCCATGCTAAGACTATGGCCTAGGCTGAGTTGGATGGTATTACGAGGTTGATCAGGGAGGATGGAGTGACTGAGGACCTACTATGGGAGGAGACTAGGGCTTTGAAAGCACTAGAAGAGTGTGAGCTACGAGAGGAATTTTTTTTGAAACAAAAGGCTCAGATTGAGTGGCTTCAGGAAGGGGATAAAAATACTATTTTTTTCTTCAACTTGGTGAAAGCCAGGAGACATGGAAATTCTATTTCTACTCTGGTGTATGACAGGGGTGAAACTCTTTCTTCTTTTCATGAAATCTCACATGAGGCTTTGCAATATTTTGCTTCATTATTCAGGGAGGACTCGCAGGGGGGTTCTGATGAGGAAGCTCAGGTCCTTTCTTGTATCGCTTCTTTGGTATCTAGGGAGATGAATGAGCATCTTATGAGTGATATTTCGATTGAGGAGCTAGAGGGGATTGTTTTTCAAATGAAGAGGTGGAAAGCTCCTGGCCCTGATGGTTTCCTGATTGAGTTTTTTCAAGAATTCTAGGAGATTATTAAGTTGGACTTGTTGTTGGTTGTCCAGGAGTCTTGTAAGAATAAACAGATGTTACGGGCTTTGAATTCTACCTTCCTTTCTCTCATCCCAAAGTGTGATGGGGCGGATAGGTTAAGTCAATTTTGTCCTATCTCTCTTTACAATGTAATTTATAAAATTATCTATAAATTGATTGCTGATAGGTTGAAAAAGTGGCTTAAAGTGTTGATCTTTGAAGAACAGAGTGGTTTTGTGGTGGGATGATAGATTCTAGATGGGGTTGTTATCATAACTGAAACCATTCACTCTATGGCCAATTCCAAAGATAAGGCGATGTTCATCAAGCTTGATATGGCTAAGGCTTATGACAGAGTTAGATGGTCCTTCCATTGGAAGGTTCTTGGTGCTTTTGGGTTTGGGGATGAGTGGATTTATTGGGTTATGAGTTGTGTTACTTTGGTCTCCTTCTCTATGTTAATAAATGGTGAGCACTCTAAGCTTTTTGGTGCCTCTCAGGGTTTGCGGTAGGGTGACCCCCTCTCTCCTTACTTGTTTCTTCTTCTTGTTGAAGGTCTCGGACGTTTGATAAGAAGGAATGTGGAGTTAGGTTTCATTTAGGGGTGCGGGTGGGGATGTGGTTTACCTCCACAGTCTCACTTGCAGTTTGTTGATCTGACACTGCTTTGATGGGTATGGCTACAATTAGGGAAGCTTCAAATTTGTGCAAGGTGTTGGATGTTTATCTTGTTGCTTCAGGCCAATTGATTAATGAAGATAAGTCTTCCATCTTTTTCTTCAATACTCTGGGTTCCATTCAGAGGAGAATTGCTCATATCTTGAGATTTTAGATTGGGGTTCTCCCTTTGACCTATCTTGGTATTCCCATCTCTGTTGGAAGACTACCCAGGGATTCTTGGCAGAATATTCTAGATAAATTTCATATGAAAGTTAATCATTGGACCCACCATTGGTTGTCCTTTGCGGTTCATGTTCAGTTGCTCAAGTCTGTGGTGCAGGCCCTCCCCATTTATAGATGTATGATTCAGGTGGCCCCTTTGGGTTTTATTAGGGAATTAGATTCCTTAGCAAGACAATTTTTACAGGCTAGTAGCTTATTGTCCTCTAAATGGAGCCTTGTCAGATGGGACATTGTTTGTAGCCCAAAGCAGTTTGGCAGCCTTGGGTTAAGGTAGTCGTCATTGTTAGGGATGGCATTGGCTGCTAAATTGTATTGGTGGTGGTGTGTGGAGCTAGATGGGATCTGGGCCAGGATATTAACACAGAAATACTTCCCAGGGATCCCTCAAATTGATATTCCTCATTATCCCCTAGTGGGGAAAGGCTCGGTGATTTGCAGTACACTTAAGAAAGGGGCTGCTCTAATCAAGGATGGCTTATTTTGGATTTGTAAAAGAGGGACAAAAGCTCATTTTTGGTTTGATTCTTGGGATGGTTTTCCTCCCATTGTTTCTTAGTTTCCTAATTTGGTGACTCTGTGCCAGAGGTTCTGTGAGGCAGGATGGTCTAGGGTGAGTGACTTCAAGTCCTTTTCTTCTCATGGGCAGTTGGTGGTGGCAAGATGGAAGAATTCTAATGAGTAGCCTATTGTTGGTATGGAAGAGGAGTGTGCTGAGCTTCATAGTATCCTTTCTTGTAGACGTTGTAGCTCCCTCTAGGAAGGGGATGTTCTTTCTTGGTCTCCTAATCCTAAGGGTGTCTATACCGTTTCTTCTGAATATCAGGTGTTGTTATCTCACCAGCTAGATGGGGTGGAGGTTCACTGGTGGAAGAAAGTGTGGAATAAGCTTTCTTGGCCGAAATGTAACTTCTTTATTTGGACTTTGGCTTGGAATAGGTGCTTGACATGGGATAATATTTGGAAGTAGGGTTTTTAGGGTCCTTCTATATGTGTTTTGTGTGGATGTGGAGAGAAGGACTCCTCTCACTTGTTTTTCCATTGTCCCTTGACTTTGCAGCTTTGGCATTTTTGGTGGGAAGTTTGGAAAAGACCCTATGTTCATGCGTCCTCCCTAGTGGATTTTTGGAGTAGTTTGGGTAGACCTCCTTCTATGGCCTCTTTCTTGCAAGATGTGTGGTATGTTGGGCCTTCCTTCATACTCTGGGAGATTTGGTTGGAATGGAATTGAAGAATATTTTGAGGTGAAAAGCTGTTGATTCAACAAGTTTGGCACAAAATTATGGGTATGATTCAGGAGACGGTGGAAGGTAACTATGATGTGGTGTTCCCTTTGGAGAAAGGGGATGCTAAGCTAGTGGATAGATTGGGTATTTAGGGGTTGTCTCCAGCTTCTGCTTGTGTTAGGAGAGGAAGGCGGGTGAATAAGAAAGTTCAAAGGATGGGGAGTTGGCTACCCCCTCTAGCTGGCATTCTGAAGCTCAATACTGATGGTTCTTCAAGGGGCAATCTTGGACCTACTAGGATTGGTGGGGCTGGTAGAGATTTTTTAGGACCGGTGGTTTTTTTCTTTTCTATTCATGAAGGAGTGCAGACTATCAACCTTATGAAAGGTTTGGCAGTCCTCTATGCTTTAGAGAGGGCTTATGCTTTGGGATGGCGCAAGGTTATCTATGAGTCTGATTCACAGGTTTTGATTAATTTGCTAAATAAACAGGAGGTATCTGATGTTAGTTGGCAGTTGGCTATGATGGTGTAGTAGATTTTGCAGATAAGTTCTTTGATGGAGATGGTGTCTTTTGTCCATATTCCAAGGGAGTGGAATAGGGTAACAGATTGTTTGGCTAAGTGGGCTTCTGAGCATTTAGATGGCTGGAAGATTGATGAGTGGGAGCAGGTTCCTCATGAGCTCCGACATGACTTGGAGAGGATTCTTGCCGAGGATGGGAATGGTATTGGTGAAGGATGATGTTGTTTCATGCTTTGTATGGTTGTTTCTTATGGATTCCCTGGGCCTTGGCCCTTTGATGTTTTGTAATGCTCTTTTATGAATTTCTATAAAGTTTTTACCCCTTTTTATAAAAAAACAAAATATAAATAAAAATAAAAAACAAATTAAAAAATTAAAAAAATAAAAAAATTAAAACTCAAATAAAAATAAAAAATAAAAATCATTAAAAAATTAAAAAAATTAAAAATCATTAAAAAAATCAAAAAATTAAAGATCATAAAAAAATAAATAAAAAATAAAACAAATAAAAAATCATTAAAAATTAAAAAATAATTAAAAATCAAATTTAAAAATCACAAAAAAAAAAAAATTAATGCTAGCCTGATGCTACAGTGCCAAGACCAGCGCCAAAGCAAACACCCCTACCCCCTCGACTTCCCTATCCCATCCCCCGTCACTACTACCCTCCCCCTGCCTTAGTGCTAAAGCACCAGGATGGGTGTCGTTCCCTACCCCTCCCTCAAACACCGCCCAACCCTCCCTCTAAACACTACCCTGAACCCCCCTAACACCCTACATCCCACCCTCACTTAGCCTAAGTCCTTAAACTCCCTCATGCCCTAGTGCTAAAGCACCGGGATGGGCACCAATTCATGCCTCCTCCCCTTAACATAAACCCGCCCCTCCCCACGCGCCTTCCGCTACCCCCAATGCCTCTTAGGTGCCCATCACTGTCCTCAACGCCACCTAGGCACCAATCCCTACCCCCAGCGCCACTTAGGTACCACTCCCCCCCTCAGTGCCAAAACCAAAAATACCAAATAAAAAAATAATAAAATACAATAATAAAAACCCACTATGAATAATAATCAAAAAATCCAATAACATTAAAATTTAAAAAAAAAAAAAACTAAACCCATTTTCACATTTTCAGCACCAATCCATATTTTACCCGCCAACTCCCAAACCCCCATGCCTTTCCCTCCAAATCCCCATTTTTTTCCACACCATTAATTTACCCTAGTGCCGCTATCATTAAATCAAATAAAACTACAATAGTCACATGGGTAAAAACCACTCACCAGCTCGCCTACCGCTACCGGTCGCAAATACTCTCTCACCCACTCCACTCAGTGCTCCTCTCAAGGAATCCTGCCATCGCTCCTCTTCCTCTTTTCACTTCCACCTCCAAAATCACAAAAAGTAAAATGAGCTTTTTAGCTCCTTCTTCTCTTTTTAACCCCCTCCACTTTCTTTTTTTCATTTCTTTTTATCTTTTTCACCCCACTTTTTATCCTTTTTCCCTCCTTTTTCTCCACCAACTTTTTTTTTCCACTTTTCCATCTCTATTTTTTCACCCTTTCCTTCATTTCTTCCCCATTCTTTAGTCTTGGGACCACCTTTTGCCCCCTTTTCCACCATTTTTTCCTCCTTTTTTGAGAAATCGCCTGAATTTTTTTTATGTTGATCTCTCGAGGGGGCATCACCTCATCACCTATTCCCCTTCCACTCACTCACTAGGGCATATTTATCAAAAAAAATTATATTCTTTGATATCATGTCAACTCGCTAATCATGACAGTCATGACGCCATATCAAAGAGGAGCAAAATGTAGACACCTGAAAATGGTCACAACCAATTTCATTCACCCACGCATTCAACCCTAATCCACCCGCATCACTTCATCCGATCTAATTATTAATTAAATCATTTTTAATTATTTAATTAATTTGTTCTGCGCCTTTATCCTATCATAAAAATCAAATTCCTCTACTATAGTTTGAAAATTAAATATTTTTGACTATAGTTCATTCCAAAAATTAAATAAATTATCATATTTATTTAATTCCCTATTTTGTGCACTTTTGATTACTTTTTGTAATCATAATTGTTTTTTTCTAACCCATGTGCACATGAATTAATTTTAATTAATTCATCATTGCAAACCCCCATGTTTCTAGAAGTCCACTTGTCATCCAATGTACACACATGTACATGACAAGTGGTACTTTGGAAGCATGGGCAAATCTTCTAAATTGAGTACATTTGTCCTATTTCTTCCACCCCACTTCATGTGTCACTATTCCTTCCAATTTAGAATTCCATGTGGCACCATTTGAACACTATTCTTCTAATTTAAAATTTATCACAAAGTCCAAGCCTTACCTTTTCATAAATGAGTCCTTACATGTCATACACCTACTCAATTCTAGCCATCCATCCATTCAAACTTGCAATCTCATCCATTGATCATCCCTTTAATCTTGGGGCAACATTTTCATTCAATCCAATCATGTCATTTGTCCAATTCTCCTTTCTTGAGGATCCTCAAGCAATCTCAACCATTGATCCTTCAAATTGATCCTAGCCCTCCAATCCCATCTCCAAAAATCTATAAATTGAGGCCTCCACCTCCCATTTGAAACAAGTCATTTTATACAAAGTTATTCTACCAATTTGAGTGCTTAACATAACTAGAATCAGGGCAATCCTAACTAGTTTAGCTTAGTATATCATCTATTAAGACATATCATCATTAGTTTCCTTAGATAGGGTGCATAATTAGGTATAAAGGCATAATAGTGATTTAGTCCAATCTTGATGTCCCTTGGACTTGAGATTGGGTGCATTCTAGGTCGAATTTACATCCATTTAGGGCCTCACTTTCATAGGTAGATAGGTACTTTGGGATATAAGGCCAACACATAGTTGGATCGATGTGCAGTAAAGGATCAAGACAACAAGGTACAACTTTGATATACAAGTTTCATATTTTGCATGCCGACCTAGTATTGGAATAATTCATGTTGCAGATATATATACTTGACAAATTTTAGTATTGGAGTGAGTGTGAATGTGGTACGAATTTGATGTGTATGTGATCTTAAGCTATTTTTTGATCAGAAAGGAACAATAAAGGCATAAAAATAGAGTATATGTGAAGCAGAGCAAAAAAATAGGGCAGTCATTATGAAGAGTTTTGAATTTGTATATTGAGCTATCAATGGAACTATAATCCAACATTTTGTAGATGAATTAATAATAGTTTGTTCTTGGTAGTGAGCTGACAAGGTGTCATTGTACCTCATCATTTAATCATATTTTAGATGTCAAAATCTAGGGGCTGTGTCCTCAGCTATCTGCAACTAGGGATTCTACAGTTACCAATTTTCCTAGCTAATCTTAACAGCTTCTAATAATTTGAAGAGATTAATCTATCTACTTACTGAATAAATTTAAGGAATGCTAAAAACATAAATAAATAGGAAGTTACTTAAATCAATTTAAAAATAGTAACATGCATCTATCTATCAAAATCAATAAATACTTTTCATAGCAAAATCTAAAGTAATAAAATAGTGGTACTAGCCTTCCGCCTTGGTGGTGAGAGTGGGCCCTTGCTCCACACCCTTGGGGCTGAAGGCTACAGTAGAGAATCAGCACAAAAGAAGAAGGTCTCAACTAAACTCAATTTAATTCCATTCGCTTTACATTCATGAAAAATATTGATATCACTGAACTGAGATTACTGAGAATTAGAATAATCTATCATTGTATATCCTTCCTGTTGTTTTTTATCAGTCTCTATAAAATGAGTGATGACATATCACTTATCTTATCTACTAGTTCTTCTATGAGATGACATCCATCTCTTTATTACACTAGCCATCTAACTATGAAAAATAATCATGCAATAAAAGTAGACTAAGTGGAACAGAAGTCCACTCAGAATTCTAAGTTTGAGTCCTAATACATTTAGGTAGAGTGGCCCTGAAAATATGGATATTGAATTAGTTCTATCTGTAACTCATGAAAAAACTTAAAAAAAAATAAAAACTGCAGCAGTTAACTAGAGATGACCCTTTACCACTCAGGTGATGATTTGAGTGAAATGAGGGGTATTACGATCACTACTGAGAGTGCCTGATCGGAAGCTTATGCTAGATACATGCCCTGCTCTTAGGAGGTCCCAGAGATATCTGTCCTTGTCTGTAGCTCGGGAGATATGTCTGCAGCTTTGGAGATGTCTGTAGCTCTGGAGATACCATTGTGACCTTCTTTGTTTAGCTTTGGAGAGGATTTTCTCTTTCCTTCAAAACTTCTGGTGTTGTGGTATTCTAGTATTGTCTCCAGAGATTATTGAAAACTATCTCTGGGGATGTATGAAATTACTGTTCCTAGCATCTACACCTGTTGATTCAAAAAGAGAGAAGTTTCTACATTTTTCCATCAATTCCATGCACATTAGTCCCTTAATCAGAAATTATAATATTAAGTAATCTATCTCAATTAATCATTATCTAGAACAATCTTGCTAACTTATTTAGGTGTAGACATTAAGAAAGATGGGATCAGCAAACAGAAAAAGAGAGGTAAAAAGATGTAATTCATGGGCACTACTTGGCACTCATCATCCCCCCATACCTAAGGTTTAACAGGTCCTCCTACTTCTTACAATCTGAATGATCTTGTTTTTGCTTTGGAGTTCTATTTGTATATTTTCAATGACTTGTTTTTGCTCCATTTCTACCTCTATTCTGACCTTCTTGGGGTCAGTAATGATCTGATTCTTCCTCCAGTAGTCTGTTTAGGTTTTTAATTTCTTCTATCATTTGTTGTTCTTTTGAAATTTTAACATCCTCTTGATCAAAGGGGTGAGGAAAGGTTTCTGCTTCTGCTTCTATTGCTATTTGTTGATCATCAGGGTTTTCCATGGCCATCTGCCCTGTACTGTCAATTGTACCCATTTGCCTTGTTTCATCTTTTTCTACAGACTGCCTGTCCTGAGGGTCCTCTTGGGGTTCCTCTGCTTCCGCTGGCACTGATGAAGGCCCAGCCTTATCCTCATATGTTCTAAAACCTAGGAGTACCTCAGTTGAGCAGTATCCTCCTCAGCCTGTGAGAGCTATCTTTTCCTTTTGCTTCTCCGTAGCAAAGGTGGGGCAGGTGCCTCCAGAGCAGGTCTCTCATCCTCAAAATCTGAGGATATAGTAAGAGTTTGTTTGTGCTTTGTCTCTGGAGCACATGATGGTTCTGAAATTGGGGTTGACCCTAGATGAACAGATGGTGCTGGGGAAACTTCTCTTTGTTTTCTCTTCCTGACTAGAGGGATTTCATCTGAATCATCAAATGTTTCTTCAGCCCAGGTTTTCTCTGTTTTCTATCCTGACCTCTCCCCTATTATTTCCTTGGGAAAAGATTCCTCAGTTAGAGTCATCTTTCTCCTAACTGATCGAGTCATGTATGGGGTTTGTTTAAGAGCAAACTCTATAATTTCTTTGTTTTTCTTCTTTTTATCAGGAACAGGGGCTATAGATGAAGTTGCCCCTTGTGAGGACTTCTTTCCTGTTTGAATAGCTATGGAGGAGGTTGAAGGCTCAGTTTCTTCTTCTTGGTGAGTAGGGGAACTCTCACCTCCTGGTTGTGCCATCTCTAGTTCTCTGTCCTGGGAATTCTGTTCAAGAAAGTTTTGACATAATTCCTCCCCATTGGCCTGAGACAGGAAGTGGTGTTTGACTACTAGAAAAATAAGGCCATGATGTTTCATGGGACCCTTATTTTGCTGATATTTTTCTGCAGTTGCCCTGATGGTAGAATATAGGAAATTGGGAATGTTTATGCTAAACTCTGGGTGTCCATTCCCATGTCTTAGAAAAATTAGCATTTTCATGATTGGTCCTAAAATTAGAGAGAATTGACCATCACAAGTAAAATATTTTATTGGCCAGGTGGAAATAGATTGCCAAGGGTTTGGAAGTGTGGACCTAAGAATTCCTTTTACTTCATTTTTATTTGAACGCAGTTGTATGGCAAGTTCACCTTGAACAGAGAAATTCTTAATTAAATTAGTGTATAAGGTTTTCAGGTGATAAAACCTTTCATCTTGTTTAGGCAGCCCAGAAATGTGACTGATAGTGGCTGAGGAGAGATTGATTTAGACTCCTCTGATAGCTATCTGATTATCCCTTAGATTTCTAAGGAATTCGTCCACGATATCTTCTTGAAACCCTTCAAATTTTTCTAGGAAGTCTAGCCATCCTACAGCTCTTAGAATGTTTGCTATAGCTTCATCTTACAGAAGACCTACAACACTTTCTAGCTCAGACTTCTTCTTTACCCCCATTGCTAATTTGGTTCCACCTTCTATGCTTAATTCCTCACTCTCCTCTCTGTAGTTTATCCCTTCTTAAATCTGTAGGCTCCGGATGACTATTCAATTTACGCTGTTCTTTAGGGTATTTTGGAGGTTCAAATGAGGATCGTTATGTCTCTCAGCTTAGGCTTATGGAAGATTTGCAGATTAGCTAGAGTACCTAGGCAATCATAAATGCAACAGAGTAATAGGACACTCTGGAGGCAAGGTGGTAGTACAGTATAGATGGCGACATGCATGAATTTGGAAAAGGAAATGATGGCTAGAGGACATGTCATCATGATGGCACCCAAAAATAGAAACACAAGGCAGTTGCTATTAATTCTTAATTAAAGATAGAATTATCTGGATCATTTTTAATAATGAAGAGTGATGTACAGAACAAAAAGGCTACATCATTTTATGAGACTGCACGCATTGTGGCACATGAGCAGCTTTTGGTGGCTTGAGATGACGCCCACTACTCCGTTGGTACGTGACCTACAATCATTTCACTGAGTGGTTCAAGAATCCACGTTCCTTGGGTGACGTCAGTGTCGTCTTTGTGAATACCCTTGTAAATGATATGTGTGCTAATTTCTAATTTTATTTTATTCCTGTGATAAAGTAGAGGATGAGTCATGATGACCTCATCATGTGATGTGTCCACTTTATTGCCTGGAGAGGTGGGTCCCCTCCCCCATTATTGAAATTGGCTCTTTGTTGATGGAGCACTGGAGGTGCTTCGAGTTTGGGAAGCACCGGAGGTGCTCCTGGTTTGGGAAGCGTCGGAGGTACGTTTGACTAACTCCTGGCACCTAATCACCTCTGTAGCTCAATTATTTTCAACTGTCCTAAAGAAGGGAACCGCCATTTGCTAGTTTTCAACTCCCTTGGTCGAGAAAGACAACCATTTACTAGTTTTCCATCTTTCCCTATTTTTTTTTTCTTTCCTTTTTTTTAAGAAGGCCTCCATTTGATGGTCTTCAACCTTCCTTTTTTTTTCTTTTTTTATAAGGCTGCCATTTGCTAGTTTTCAACCTTCCCTTTTTTTTTCTTTTTTTTTTCAATCCAACACTATGAAAGAGGAGGTATCCCCTATATCAAAACTCAAATCATTAAGAAACTCTTCTTTAGTAGATGGTCTTTTATAGAGTCTGATTCAGTGACCATTACTAGGAACGTGTCTGTGCTTCCATCAATAGGTTCCAATAATACTGTTCCATTTTCAAAAACTTCCTTTATTTGATAAGGACCCATCTAATGAGTTTGTAATTTCCCTTTAAACTCTTTGAATTTAGAATCATAAAGAAGAACCTAATCACCTTGTTGAAATGTCCTCCTTTTGATGTGTTGGTCATGCCATTGCTTCCTCTGATACTAAATCAGTTCTGTTTGCTGAATGGCTTTTGTCTGAATTTCATCCAACTCATTAAGCTGAAGGATTCTATTCTGTTGAGTTATAGACAATGGTAGACCAATATCCAATATAGTTTTAAGTGTCCAGAGTTCAAATTCTATAGACAAAATAGGCTTTTCCCCATAAACCAATTCATATGGTGAGAACTTTGTTGTGGATTTCCAAGTGGTATTGTAAGCCCAATCTTTTATGTTCATTGCTATTGTCTTTGTCAGAATATTTTCAAGTTCCCTATTAGTTACTTCTACCTGCCCATTCACTTGAGGATGGTAAGGTGAAGATTTTTTGTGCTTGACTTGATATAAATATGTGAATGCTTTGATTACTTGTGAAGTAAATTGAGGCCCTCTGTCTGAAACTATTGATCTTGGGGCTCCAAACCTTAAGAAAATCTTATTATAAAGGAAATCATCAACTTTTTCTTCTCTTACAAATTGTAATGCTTGAACCTCAGCCCATTTAGTAACATAGTGTGTGCATACTAGAATGTACTCCTTGCCTGATGATGGTGGAGAAATTGGTCCCACAAAGTCTAAACCCCACTGCTCAAATGGTTCTATCATGACTTGAGGATGCAGTAACATCTCTTGGGTAAAAGTTGGTTGTCCCATCCTTTAGCACTGGTCACAGTGCTGCACATACTTCTTTGTATCTTTAGGAAGAGAGGGCCAGTAGTAACCAGCTCTGAGGATCTTGTGGACTATCCAATGGAAGGAGTAATGGCCACCAGATGGTTCATCATGACATGCTTTCAACACATCAAAAAACTCATCAGCTTTTAAACACCTGCATAGAACGAAATCAGGACCACATTTAAATAGTAAACCATTCAACCATTTGTAAGATAAACTTTCTTTAACTAAACATTTTTTTTGTTTTGAGGTAAAATGGGATGGATACATGCTTGTAGCTAAAAGATTAGCTATGTTAGCAAACCAAGGTGCAGTAGAGGAGACAGCAAAAAGGTGTTCATCTGGGAACTTGTCCTCCACTGGTTGGTTTTCTCCTCATGTATGCAGTCTTGACAAAAAATCAGCAACCGAATTAAACTTTCCTAGATTATCAACTATGGTAATATCAAATTCCTACAATAGCAATAACCACCTGATGATCTTTGCACCGACTACTAGTTTATTCATTAGGTACTTGATGGTTGCATGATTAGTGTGTACAAATATTTTATATCTAGTGATATAATGCCTAAATTTATTTATAGCATAGATGACTACCAAGAATTCTTTTTCAGTTGTGGTATAATTTCTTTCTGCAGAGGTAAGGTTTTGTTGATGTAATAAATGGCATGCATACTTTCTCCTTCCTCCTTTTGTCCTAAAACTGCCCCAATGGATTCATTTGAAGCATCAGTCTGTATGTGAAATGACAAAGTCCAATTAGGTCCTCTCAAAATTGGTGTGACAGTAAGCTTCTCTTTCAAGGTTTCAAATGTTGATTGACATTCTTCCGTCCATAGAAATTCTATATCTTTGTTAAGTAGGGTAACTAGGGGGGCAGCTATTCTGCTAAAATTTTCTATGAATTTCCTCTAGTAGCCTACATGACCTAGAAAACTTCTACCATCTATTTGATTTTTAGGTGAGGGCAACTGTATGATCACTTCTATCTTGTTTTGATCCACTTTGATCCCCTTTTCTGAAATGTGGTGTCTCAAAACAATTACTTCCTCTACCATCATGAAGCACTTTTCATGGCTAAGGGATAATTGATTTTTCTCACAGCATTTCAGTACTTTATCAAGGTTTGTGAGAGCTTCTTCAAAATTATCCCCATACACAGTAAAGTAATCCATATAGACCTCCATGCATTCATTAGCTAGTTCAGAAAAAATAGCTAAAACAAGTCTCTGAAATGTTGATGGGGCATTGCATAGTCCAAAGGGAAGAACTTTGCAAGAAAATTTCTCCAAGAGCATGTGAAGGTGGTTTTGTCCTGGTCTTTAGGTGCTGCTTGAATTTGATTATACCCACTGAATCTATCTAGAAAAGAAAAATACTTTCTCCCAGCAAGGTTGTCCAGTACTTGGTCAATGACTGGTAAGGGAAAGTAGTCCTTTTTTGTGGCCTTGTTTAGTTCTCTATAATCAATACACATGCTCCATTTCCCATTCTTTTTAGGCACTATGACAAGGGGTGAGACCCATTGACTGTCTAAGATTGGATATATAAACCTTGCTTGAAGTAATTTTTCTATTTTAGTTTTGACAATGTCCTTTAAAGCATGATTCAATCTTCTCTGGGGCTATCTGACAGGTTTAATATCCTCAATGTATATATGATGGGTACAGATCTTAGGAGGTATGCCTTTCATAACTTGGTATTCCCAAGAAAAATTTGTTGAATGGGAAATTAGAAGTTGGATGAGTTTTTCTTCCTGATTTGTTGTTAACTAAGTATTGATATTAAGTGTTTTCCCTGGTAAAATCATGACCTATTTTGTGATTTGATCCATAGATGTAGTTAATCCGTACATTGGAGTCATGGTATTAAGAGGACAAGAATGTGGAAGCAACATGTGGAAAGTGGCTAAGTCTCTGTAAAAGGTTTCCCCACAAGGAATGATGTTGGTGAGGGTACAATGAGAAGAAGTAAGAAGTTCTCTCCTAGAATCTTGGGCGAGCTCCATCACATCCTTATTGATTAGGATGTGAGTAATGTCTTCAATTGTATCATAGTATATTTCCTCTTCTAACTCTCCCAGATGTTCCTTGATGGTTACCATAGCTACTGAAGCACTATTGTCATTGTTCTCTGGTTCATCCACCCATACTCTTCTTGTATAATGTATTGACAGTTTAGCTGGAGGATACAAAGATATTTTCTTCAAATCTATCCCATTAGAAATAACCATATCTCCAGTTCGATAATCAATAGATGTTGCTACTGTAGCCAGCCATGGTCTTCCTAAAATTAGTGGATAAGCATTTCTCTAGTTTCTAGGTTCTAATATTAGGAAGTCCACTAGAAATTCCCATGAATCTATCACAACTGGTACATTAGTGATTACTCCTTTTGGAATAGCTACTGACTAGTCAGCAAGTTGAAGAATTGTAGTTGTGGATTGGATACCTGATAGAGCTAATTTGTTTATTATGTGAACTATCATTACATTAATTGCTGCTCCCAAATCAACCAGAACATTTGAAATTTCTACCCCTAAGATAAAAATAGTTATGACAAGATTTCCAGGGTCTCCATATTTTGGGAGGAGAATTTCTCCCATCAATAGATCTACTACTTTTCCTTCCACCTGTATTATGGAGGGAAATTTTCTCTTCCTGCCCTGTGTTTTGATACAATATTGTTTAATGAACTGATTTAGTTCTGGTACATCTCTAATTGCTTGGAGAAGAGGAATTTTGATGTTTAGTTGCTTGATTTATTGTAAAATTTCTAATTCCAGTTTCGTTTGGACCTATTTTTGTAAGATCTTTTTCTAGGGAACATACTATTTAAGCCATTATGGGTATGGTGCTAGTTTTTTCATCTCTAGAGTATCTCCGGAGCTCTTGTCAGAATTGTGTTTAGGAATGTTCTCCAGAGTTGGTCTTTTAGGAGCAACTCTGGAGTTGTCCAAGGATGATTCTTCTAGCGCTTTTTTGTTAGTAATCTCCTCCAGGGGTTGAGTGGACAAATTTTTAGGTTCCTCATCATTGGTTACTTCAACTATAGTTGGAGGAGATGGTCTTGGGAATGCTTTCCCAGAATGTAGATAGAGATTATTTGAATATATAGCATTAATTACAGCCAAATTTTCTTGCTTTGTCATGTAAACAGCTGCTCCCTGTTTATTCCGTGGGTTTGGTATAGGCTGAGCTGGTCAAGGTGGTTGGCTAACTGGTTCATTTTGTGCTTGGCCTTATATGTTGGAAGGTCTAGTTAGTAAAGCTTGTTGTTGATGTTGGAAACGTCTAGGTTGTCCCTAATATTGTTGATTATATTCCTGTTGAGAACCCCATTGAGGTTGCATGTTTTGTGATCCAAACTGTGGTGGGCACTATTGATTTCCCCAAGGCTGATTTTGCCAATGTTGACTTGGCCAATCTTACTGTCCCCAAGGAGGATTATTCTGAGGCCCATGCCAAGTTGGATTCCACTGATTATTTCCCCAATTAGAAGGACCCCTGTAACGAGGCTGGTTTGGATACTAATTATAAGGAAAATTCCCGGCTTGTTTTTGTCCCACATAGTTCAATTCCTCTTCTATTACAACATTCTTCTTACTCAATATTTTCAAGGTTGGAAGTTGACTACATTGACTGGTAGGATGTTCTCTATCATAGATCTGACAAATCTCTGATTTGTCCAAAGGGCATTCTCTCAACAAATGCTTATTTCTACACCTAAGACAATAGATGTAGAGTGGTTCAGTTGTTCTATTTTGACCAGCTGTTCTAGTTTTTGCTTGAATCCCATCCAATGTGGTATTTAATTGGACCAAAATGTCTATTTTTAGATTTGCAATCTCTTCCATTAACTGTCCTATTTCATTTTTTCCTTTAAAAGTTTTGGATGATCTCACTCCATCTTGAGTTCTAGAATAGTTCCTACAGAGTTCTTCTATAGTAGGTGTATCCATTTTGTTGATATTTTCTTTTCCCATTAGATCCAGTGCCTGTTTTGATTCTTTATCCAATCCTTTTACAAACAGGGTTCTGGCCAAGGAGTGATCTACTGGGTTACCATACCTTCTCAAGGCAAAATTAAACCTGTCAACATAGTCCTCTAAGGTTTCTTCCTCTCCTTGCCTAATTTTAAACAATTCTTCATTTTTATTGCTGGATCTATAGTAATCTTGGTATTTTTCCAAAAACTCTGTTTCCATCTGATCCCAAGAATGGATATAATTTTGGGGTAAACCCATAAACCATCTCATTACAGAATCTTTCAGAGTTGAAGGGAACAGTTTGAGTTTTTGGTTATCTGATCCATAATCATAAGTTTGGTAGACTACTTTGAATTCAAACAAAAATTGATCTGGATCCTCAGAAGAAAGTCCTCTCAAATTTGGCAAGTGTGCTGGTGAGATATTCTTCATAGGAGCATTGTCTCTAATAGCCAAAACAATAGGATATGAGAAGGTTCTTGGAGCTTGATTTTCCTCTTCTTCATGATTATCATTGTCTATTTTTAGTACTAGTTCTTCTCCCTGAGGTTCTAGGAAATTAGGTTCTATCAAAGGATCTGCTTGAAACTTTTGTTGTAATTCCTGGATATAATTGGCAAGTGGAAGAGTTGGAGGATCTAAGGGACTATTGATTTGAGGTACAGTTTCTAGAGTAGGTTCTAGGTTTCTTTCTTTAACAAGATCTTGTGCCACCCCACTACTTTCCCCTATGGCTTGTTGTTGGGATGTCTTCTTTATATATCTTCCTTTTGAATCTCTAGCTCTAACATACAGATCTATCCTAAAAAAACTATTTTAACTAAGTTTCCCTAATTAACACAAGATATCCCCAGCAACGGCACCAAAAATGACAAGGTGTCATTGTACCTCATCATTTAATCATATTTCAGATGTCAAAATCTAGGGGCTATGTCCTCGGCTATCTGCAACTAGGGATTCTACAGTTACCAGTTTTCCTAGCTAATATTAACAGCTTCTACTAATTTGAAGAGATTAATCTGTCTACTTATTGAATAAATTTAAGGAATGCTAAAAATAGAAATAAATAGGAAGTTACTTAAATCAATTTAAAAATAGTAACATGCATCTATCTATCAAAATCAGTAAATACTTTTCATAGCAAAATCTGAAGTAATAAAACACTCGGGCTATCCTTCCGCCTTGGTGGTGAGAGTGGGCCCTTGCTCCACACCCTTGGGACTAAAGGCTATAGTAGAGAATCAACACAAAAGAAGAAGGTCTCAACTAAACTCAATCCAATTCCATTCACTTTGCATTCATGAAAAATATTGATATCAGCGAACTGAGATTACTGAGAATCAGAATAATCTATCATTGTATATCCTTCATGTTGTTTTTTATCAGTCTATATAAAATGAGTGATGACATATCACTTATCTTATCTACCAGTTCTTCTATGAGATGACATCCATCTCTTTATTACACTAGCTGTCTAACTATGGAAAATAATCATGCAATAAAAGTAGACTGAGTGGAATAGAAGTCCACTCAGAAGTCTAAGTTTGAGTCTTAATACATTTGGGCAGCAAGGCCCTGAAAATATGGATATTGAATCAGTTCTATTAGTGACTCATGCAAAAACTTTTAAAAGATAAAAACTCCAGTAGTTAACTAGAGATGACCCTTCACCACTCAGGTGATGATTTGAGTGAAATGAGGGGTATTACGATCACTATTGAGAGTGCCTGATCGGCAACTTATGCTGGAAACATGCCTTGTTCTCAGGAGGTGCTAGAGATATCTATTCTGGAGATACCATTGTGGCCTTCTTTGTTCAGCTCTGGAGAGACTTTTTTGTTTCCTTAAAAACTTCTAGTGTTGTGGTATTCTGATATTGTCTCCAAAGATCATTGAAGACTATCTCCAGGGATGTACAAAATTACTGTTCCTGGCATCTACACTTGTTGATTCAAAAAGAGAGAAGTTTCTGCATTTTTCCATCAATTCCATGCACATTAGTCCCTCAATCAGAAATTATAATCTTAAGTAATCTATCTCAATTAATCGTTATCTAGAACGATCTTGCTAGCTTATTTGGGTGCAGATATTAAGAAAGATGGGATCAGGAAAAGAGAAAAAGAGAGGTAAAAAGATGTATTTCATGGGTGCTACTTGGCACTCATCATGAGCCACCTTCTTTCTATCTTTCTTTCTCAGTGGATAGTGAGTCCACCTATAGTAAGCATTTCTTTGGGCAATGAGCCCCATGGCAGTGAGCCTTATGTAATATGATATTGCTATCATAATATATTGTGAGCTAACACTCATTGTAGTTTTTCCCTTTTTTGGGTTTTCTACGTAAAAATCTTGGTGTCTATGTGTTATGTCTTTATGGTTGTTGTTTCTATGTTTATTCTGCTTTCATGTTACTGAATTTGGTAATTGGATTAAAGAACATGTTAAGAAATGGTTTTGTAGAATACTAATTCAACCCTCCCCCTCTCAGTATTCCTTGTGTTCAATAGTTACCACCCTATTAGGACTAACTCCAATCTCATATAACACTTTGTGTCATCTTATGTGCATGAGTTTTATGTTTTTACTCCTTGTCACCTATTGATAGTAATGTTTCTAATCTTATTTTTGTCTCCTATTTTCATATTCCAAACATATTAATCCTTTGACTATTATGTGGTGCAATTAGGAACTAAGAACCCACCAAAGTGTTGTCAATCCTTGCAATTTCACACTCAAAACATAAATTTCTACAAAATGGAAGCAAATACTTAATAAAACTAAAATTTTCATTCATCAATTATCTAACTGTAGTAGAAAACATGTATGACAAATATTTTAATTTATACAACAAATGCATTAAATCTTGTAGCCTACAACTCCTCTTATAACAATGCTTCACATAGCCCATCCTTCACTACAATATCCTATTCAAACTTTAGGGCTTTTATATTCTTTTAAACTTTGGTAAACATGTTTTTTTTCTAACCTCTCCTCTCACTCAATCTTCTAATGGAGAGTTTTTCCCAAAATTGAGAGCATCCTTCATTTCTACCCAAAAATATTCTTCTAGTGGAGAGTTTCTTTTCTCTTTCCTCTTTCTCAAATAAGATCCATTTTTCTCCCTATCACCTCACATAGCCATCATGAAAGATACCAATAGTTTCCATGATGACAATGAAGGTTCATGGCCAGGAATAGAAGATCAGACACAACAATAAAATTAGAACTTTATATTACTATATAAATTAAAAAGGGTCACCACAGATGCTTGCAGAAAAAAAGAAAGCCGTTGGAATTTAATGATTTGCCTTTGGCAGCATATGTATTGCTAGGAAAAAGACAAAAAATTGTCCCATAAAATAGAATGAAGTTCTTTGGTGGCTTGAAAGGATAAGAACCTATATTTTACAAATATTTTCCCAGTCACTTCCAACTCAAAATAGAAACTCTTGGTGATGAAGGGGGTAAATCACAAAACACATAATAAAAAATATTAAACACAGCAAATAGAACTTTCTTTTATTGAACTAGGCAACTCATTACATTACAGAAGCTCAATTACAATTAGAGGATGAATCCTCTACTAGCTGCAACACATTACAACTTTTCCCAACCTCAAGACTCTAGAATCTTCAGCCTTCTATAACCCCAAATTAGCTAGGGTTTGTATTTTCTCCCCTATTCTAGACTCTACATTGGCCCCCCTTGACTCTATTACTGCCCAAGGTTCCCAAAATAGTCATAAATAACACTTTTTGGCGCCCTCCAGCTAAATTTCAAAATTTACAACTCCCTCCAAAAGTAGGTCAACTTCCGGGAAGCATAACTTTTGATCCGGCTGTCCGATTGACAAACCGTTTTAAGTGCCAAAAATCTCACGATGTAAACTATCACACTGAAAATTTGTAAATGGATTTCCATCAACTTTTCGAGATGTTATGAGAAGTTTTAGTGCCTCATATCTCGTTCCGTAAATTTTCAAGGGCTTTTCAGAAAATAAAAACTTTAATATCTTTCAGCTCACAAATGATCTTTACCTGATTCCTTTGCCAAAGGTCTTATATTTCCATTATGTAACTTTTTGGAAGTTTTTGCTTCATTACGTGCCCAAATGCAAACTTTCTAAAAATAGCAGGTACACTTTCCTAAATAGGCAGGTCGCTATTTTTAGCAGTTTTAAAAAAACTGAAAGTCCTACATTATTATTTTGGATATTATGGAACCAAAAACACTAATTATGGGAAGAAATAATAACAACTACAATGGTTTTGAATTAACTTCTTTTTGGGTGATGCAAGATTGCCCTTACGCCTTTGGATGCTCCTGCATCAGACACCCAGGGTAATTTGAGAAGTGACCCTGTCACATCTCATGTGTTTGTGTGAGGAAAACCCAAATGGTCAACCATTGCCTTAGACAACCAAGAAGAATCTTCAATAGGCCTTCCTTTCCATTTCACTAGATATTCTTCATATTGTCTGTTTCGAGTGCTCCTTCCCACACGGCTATCCAAGATCTCTTCTATCTCCTCTATTGAAGTAGATGCCAAAATACTCGACTGCACTTCTCTTGGTCCATCCTCTGTTTCACCTTCATGATATTCTGATAAATCAGCAATGTTGAAAACAGGGGAAATATTGATCCCACTCGGCAGCTCTACCTCATATGCATTTCCTAAATCATGCTTCTTCATGATTCTGCATGGTCCAAATTTCTTCATTTTCAACTTATTGTATTTTCTAATTGGGAACCTTTCTTTTCTCAGGTGAACCATGACTTCATCGCCTACCTGGAATTCCTTATATCTCCTCTTCTGATCTGCCTTAGCCTTGTACTGAGTATTCATTTGATTAATGTACTTTCTCACCTCTTCATGCAAATTCTTCAGATATTTTGCAAAGTCTTCAGCTTCAGCACTTGTCTTTTCTCCATTGTCCATCTTCCTTAACTCAGAAGCATTTCTTGGGCTATTGCCATATACAATCTAGAATGGTGATTTAGCAATACTCCTATTGACAGAGTTGTTGTAAGCAAATTCTGCCTGTGGTAAAATCAAATCCCATCCCTTGGGGTTATCTCCTACCAGGCATCGTAGTAGGTTACCTAAACTCCTATTCACCACTTCAGTTTGTCCATCAATCTGTGGATGGTGTGCAGAACTGAACTTCAAGTTTGTCTTCAACTTCTTCCACAATGTCCTCCAAAAATAACCAACAAACTTGGTATCTCGGTCTAAAACTATACTTTTTGATAGACCATGTAGTCTCACCACTTCCCTGAAAAATAACTCTGCAATATGAACAACATCATTAGTCTTCTTACAAGGAATAAAATGTGTCATTTTTGAGAATCTGTCTACCACCACAAAAATAGAATCATGTCCTCTCTGTGTCCTTGGTAAACCAAGAACAAAATCCATGCTAATATCATCCCATGGCTTCTTTGGTACAGGTAATGGTTGATACAACCCTGTATTCTGACTTGTTCCTTTTGCCATCTGACACACTCTGCAACTCTGCACAAATTTCCTCACATCCTGTTGCAACTGTGGCCAATAATAATTTTCACCAATAATAGCAATGGTCTTATCTTGACCAAAGTGTCCAGCCAATCCCCCATTATGCTTCTCCTTAATCAGGTTCTCTCATGGAACTCCTTGGAATGTACAACTGGCTTCCTCTAAACAACATGCCATCTTGGATAATGAAATCCAACCATTTTGTCCTGTCTAAAGTAACAGGTTCCAAACAAGCTTTCCAGGCCTCTGCAAAATCTGGATCTTCAAGATACAAACTTTTGAGCTCATCGAACCCAACAACCTCTATCTTCATTTCTGTCAACAAATTTTGCCTTCTGCTCAAGGCATCTGCAACTCTGTTGGACTTCCCACTCCTGTGCTTCAAAACAAAAGTATAGCTCTGCAAAAACTCAACCCATTTTAAGTGCCTTTGATTTAACTTTCCTTGACTATTAAGATACTGCAAAGCCTGATGATCAGCATATAAAACAAACTCTTTTGGCAACAAATAATGTCTCCATTTCTTCAAAGCCTGAACTATTGCATAAAACTCTTGATCATAAACGTAATACTTTTTCTTGGCATCATTAAGCTTCTCACTAAAATAGGCAATGGGCTTACCTTCTTGGCTCAAAACAACTCCTATACCACTACCACTAGCATCACAATCTACCTGAAATACCTTATTAAAATCTGGAAGTGCCAAAATAGGTTGTTCTACCACTTTCTGTTTCAATCTATCAAAGCTCTTGTCTATTCCTTTAGTCCATCTAAACTCTTTTCTATCCCCTCTCATTGTCTCAGTTAGGGGTGCACAAATGCTACTAAAACTTCTGATAAACTTTCTATAAAAACTTGCCAAACCATGAAAAGATCTTACCTCTGTGACACTCCTTGGCATAGGCCATTCAATGATAGCCCTTACTTTTTCTGGGTCCATCTTAAGACCTTCTTCTGAGACAACAAATCCCAGGTACACCAACTCCTTTGCAAAACTACATTTCTTTAGATTAATCAATAACTTCTCCTCCCTCAGTTTCTCTAGAACTCTTCTGATATGCATGAGATGCTCATCCCAAGTCTTACTGAAAATCAAAATATCATCCAAATAAACAATAACAAACTTTCCAAAATTTCCTTCAGTATCTTGTTCATGAGCCGCATGAATGTGCTTGGTGCATTGGTTAGCCCAAATGGCATGACTAACCACTCATACAAACCTTCCTTTGTCTTGAAGGTTGTCTTCCATTCATATCCTTCTCTGATACGGATCTAGTGATATCCACTCTTTAGGTCAATTTTTGTGAAGTACTTGGCTCCACTCAAACAATCCATGATGTCATCCATTCTTGGCAATGGAAATCTATACTTGATCGTTATCTTATTGATGGCTCAAGAGTTTGTACACATCCTCCATTCTCCATCCTTCTTTGGTGCTAGTACTATAGGTACCACACATGGGCTTAGGCTCTCCCTTATCAGTCCCTTCCTCAACAACTCCTGAACTTGTCTGTTCAGCTCTTCATTCTCTACAGGGGTCATTCTATGGGCTACCTTGTTTGGCAAACTGGCTCCTGGTATCAAATCCATTTGATGACTTATCTTTCTTACTGGTGGTAAACCTTCTGGTACATTATCAGAGATAATGTCCTGGAACTCTTCCAACATATTTGAAACTTCTGCTGGTACATCTTCACAGTTCTCTTGACTAATCTTAGGAATCAATGCAAAGCAATGACGCTCATGCTTCATACCCTCCAAAAATTTCCTACCATCTACCAAGCAAATTCTGGCAGTACTACATACCTTTTCTTCCACCTCCTTCAAGGGCTTCAATTTATGACAAACTCCATCTTTTGTTAGGGAATATGTGTTTGTACGGCCATCATGGATAGCGCTCCTATCATACTGCCATAGCCTGCCCAATAGCATATGACATGCATCCATTGGTATGATATCACACAGTACCTCATCATGGTAGTCCTCAATCTTGAACTTCACTAAACACTGCTCATTGACCAAAGCTCTATGGTCTTTCTGCAACCATGCAATCCGATATGGATGCGGATGCTTTCTTCTTGTCAACTTCAACTTGTCAACCATCTCTTCTGAAACCAGATTATCAGTACTTCCACTATCAATAATAATATCACAACACTTACCTTCACATTTGCACCTTGTGTGGAATAAACTCTTCCTCTGATTTGGTTCTTTCTCCTCATTCAACAAGGTTCTTCTAACAACTAGGGTTTCTCCCCTTTCAGCATCTTCAAAATGCTCAGACTGTGCATCTTCATCTACATGTGCAACTTGTGCATTACCTTCAGGTCTCCTATTCGTCCTTCCTTGATGTTGCGGACACTCATATGCTCAATGCCCTTCTTCTCCACATTGGAAACAGGTTCCTCTGAAACCTCCTCTTCCAGGTCCTTGCCCAAGTCTACCTCTTCCTCTTCCTCTTTGCTCACCATTGTTCTAGTCATGAGGACAGTAGGTGTTATCTCCTCTCTGATTTCGACTGGTGCTAGCTTCTTCACTTTTCTTTGCATCTTCATTTCGGCCCCCATAGGGTCTTCCACCAATCCTTCTGCCTTGAGCTCTTCCCCTTTGCTTGCTATCAAATCTTTTATTTAGCTTCTCTTCCACCTTCAAGGAAAATTGGTATGCATCTTCTATGGTGGTCATTCTGACAAAGCTCAGCTCCTCCTGAATACTCGGCCTCAACCCATTAATGTAACGGGCTACCTTTTCCTTGTTGGGCTCTACATGGCCTGCCCTGATAGTAATCTTATAAAACTCTTCTGTATACTCCTTAACAGACTTGTTACCTTGCTTTAGTCTTTGCAGCTTCTTCAACAACTCCATCTCATAGTCCACAGGAATGAACTGCTTCTTCAGTTTCTCCACCATCCAATCCCATCTGGTGATCTTTCCTTTTCCTCTTCTGTTCCTCTCTAATTGGACCTCCTTCCACCAAATACTGGCATGGCCCTTCAACTTTGTTTTTGCAAACTTGACCCGATCTGGGTCCTCCACATCTTCATACTCGAAATACTCCTCCATGTCATTGATCCAATCAATGAGCTGTTCCGGATTCAAATCTCCAGAATATGTAGAAACTTTGATTTTGGGCCTCTTTCTAATCTTCGAAATGGCCCCCAACAACCTAACCTCTATAGGATCTCCTGCAGCTTCTTGTTCTTCCTCAGATAGCTCCTCTTCGGCTTCATCTTTGCTTTCTTCTCTTGTTCTTAGATCAAACCCTCTTCGCAGCTCCTCTTGCAATGCATCGATTTGCCTTTGTAGGGCTCTAAAACCCTCTTCTATCAACGCATTCCTCCCAACATGATTTCTTCATGGAGGCATCTTGATCTCCGCAAAAAACCCACAACCTCTAGTCCTGGTGCAAACTGCCTCACTGTCGGCGATCTGTCTACATACTCAGAAACCCTCGCTCTGATACCACTTGATGAAGGGGGTAAATCACAAAACACACAATAATAGATATTGAACACAACAAATAGAACTTTCTTTTATTGAACTGGGCAACTCATTACATTACAGAAGCTCAATTACAATCAAAGGATAAATCCTCTACTGGCTGTAACACATTACAACTTTCCCAACCTCAAGACTCTAGAATCTTCAGCCTTCTGTAACCCCAAATAAGCTAGGGTTTCTATTTTCTCCCCTATTCTAGACTCTACACTAGCCCCCCTTGACTCTACTACTTCCCAGGGTTCCCAAAATAGTCATAAATAGCACTTTTTGGTGGCCTCCAGCTAAATTTTGAAATTTGCAACTCCCTCCAAAAGTAGGTCAACTTCCAAGAAGCATAACTTTTGATCCGGGTGTCCGATTGACAAACCATTTTAAGCGTTGGAAAGCTCGCGATGTGAACTATCATGCCAGAAATTCATAAATGGATTTCTATCAACTTTTCAAGATGTTATGAAAAGTTTTAGTGCCTCATATCTCGTTCCGTAAATTTTCAGGGGCTTTTCAGAAAACAAAAACTTTAATATCTTTCAGCTCACAAATGATCTTTGCCTGATTCCTTCACCAAAGGTCTTATATTTCCATTATGTAACTTTCTAAAAAAATTTGCTTCATTATGTGCCCAAATGCAAACTTTCTAAAAATAGTAGGTACACTTTCCTAAATAGGCAAGTCACTATTTTTAGCAGTTTTAGAAAAGCTGAAAGTCCTACATTATTATTCTTGATATTATGGAACCAAAAACACTAATTATGGGAAGAAATGATAACAACTACAATGGTTTTGAATTAACTTCTTTTTGGGTGATGTAAGATTGCCCTTACGCCTCTGGATGCTCCTGCATCACTTGGTCAACACTTAAGTTGGTAAATAGAATACATTTTTTTTGTTTCTTTATAACATATTAAAAATTAGCACTTATAGGTTCCCAAAGCAGCATGCAAATACATTAAAACTCATCTATAACAACTTTGAGAACCATAAATCATCATTGAGGTACTTAAACATGAGTAAGAAACAAACACAGTCTTCTTGGAGTACTAATAAATAGGTCATGTAGTATAAATTAACCATACTTGAAGTCAAAAATACATAGCCTTCCTATACAATCTTGTAGCAAAAGTAAAAAGTCTTCCTATTGCTATAGACATAGTCCTCCTAAAGTAGATGCAAAACCCATTCTAAAACAACATGGTTAAGACTAAAATAACATTGAAGAAGGCGTATAGAAACTAAATAAACAATCTTAATCATGGCTACTAGTTTGAAACTCATAAATAAATCTGTAATCTTTCTATAGCACCTTTGAAGAGCAAGTTGACATTGAGACAACTACAAATCAACAACACACCAAAATTGGACAAAATTGAAATTATAAACCTATAAATATGTTTAGTGATGTAGGATTACTTGTAGACCCAGATGCTTATGCATCATTGTGCTTATTAACAATTGGCATGTGCTTGTTTTCTATTTCTTACATGATCAATAATTATCTTGATGGTGTTTTATCTTTCGTTATCTTGTTTGATTATCTTGATGATGTTTTATCTTTCATAATCTTGTAGTATTCATGTCTCTTTCTAATTTAATTATATTTCATTACTTCTATTAATATATCTAAACATATAAATATCCATTAGTCTCTTTTCCTACACATCTTTGACATGATATGACCAGACTTTTACATGACATGATCTTTTCATTATTCATAGCATCTTCCCTTATCCTATCTTATCATGCTTTCCCTTCCCTTGCGGGAATTTTATTTGTATCATTAGAACAACTTGGGGCATCACCTCAATTACATCCTCCTCTTTTCCTTAGGTTAATTTGTCTTTCCTTACTCTTACCACATTATTTCTCACATCTACTTTTTGATGATGATCTTGTGTATTGAACATTTACCCTCCTCTTGGGGGAAACATTACTAATCCTTGGGTGAATCTCTCTGTAGACCTCCCTATTCAATATACTCTACTACCACTTTACCTTGGCAAAGTTTCTTTTCTCCCCTTATTTACTTTAGCTTAAATTTATTGACCCCTCTCCTTATTTTCGATTATTTTAAGGTGGGGGCACACTATATAAATCATTTACATGATTATATTAGAGTATTATCACTCAATCTGGCCTAGCCATTTTTACCATTTGGATGGCTATTGCATGTAACTAGACATAGTGTCCACATTGCCACATTTTTATTTGGATGTATCTTTATCCATTAGGTCATGACCTCATAAACATTATTAGTTTGTCATTTTTTACATTTTGATATATCTTGGCCCATTTATTTGATTGCAAAAAAATTACCAATCTCTCTTTCCTACATCTTGGTAGTCACAATATAGTCAATTCTTTGCTATGGTAATATTCTATTATGTGGCTCATTCATAGAATTGTATCTCATATTTCCACTTTTGCAATCCTCCATGGATCTTCTCTTTCCCTCTCTAGTGCTATTATAGTAGGCATATGGACTATGTTGGGTTTAGGCATCCCACACCTTGTAACCTAAAGTTTGATTTATTATTTAATTTGTATTGAATTATTGTGCTCTCATGGAAAAGGGTGTCCTGCTTTGAGGTGCCACTTTTTTCCACATGTAATGAAAAATGTGATATTTATAAGAAGTTGTAAGAGCATCTTATAACATTGTAAGTTATGTAAGAGACCTTATGATGATTCTATGACACATGTAAGAGCATGTAAGAAGAGAGTTATAATTTTGAGTATGACAATTGACCAACTTATGATGCATATCTATGACATGTGACAGTGTATCTTATAAGTGGGGTAAATGCCAAAATGGAAAACCCAAGTTTGGTGGGGGTTTATGACATGTTATGATGTGTCAAATACGTCTTCTATTTTTATCCTATTGAATCATCATGGAGCTATGGGTTGGGATTTGTGCCATTGATTTTGGGTATCATTTTTGGGTTTTTGATTTGGCACATGGTTTCTAAAAACCATTGATGGTCTATTTTTTTTATTTCTCCTATTTATATGGTGCTTGGGATGGAGGTTTAATATGTTAATTTGTAGGTACTATCATGTTACCAAAATTTATTTAGAATTGTACGGAAGTGTGATCTCCTTTGAAGGATTGAGCTTGATTGTATCATAATTGAGTTCACAATAAATACATTAGTTTGAGATTTGGAGGTGGGGTTTTCCCAAAAGGATTTTGCTAGGGTATACATTATGTTCTCTATTGCGTGTTCTTTCTTTCTATTTTAAAATTGTATAATCTTTTTACTCTTTTAAATTAATAGTGTGAGATTTATTTGTCTTTCCTTTCAAACTATGTTGAGTCATGTGTGTGCCATTTATATTTTATATTTTTCTTTAGCATACCTTTCTTTATCATGTAACACTATACATTTTTGTTTTCTTAGGTGCATTGTAGAATAAGAGATTATGCATGGAAGCAAAGGAAAGTGAAGATGATATTGAGAGTATATGCTCCCACATATACATAATTTTTGTTCTATCCTTGATGAAACTTCAAAAAAATAGGAAATGCACTTTACTTTACTTTAGCATGCTTTTTCACTTGGTTTCATTAGCCCACTAGAGTGGGGACAAAATGTAAGGTCAATGTTTTTCTTAATTTACAACTTCCACCTTATATTTCTACACACATTTTCATGCTCATCCCCTTAGTTGTGTTTGAGGAATGTTTCATCTATTTCTCATCTTTTCCCTAATCATAGAATATAATGCATGGAGACCTAACCTTAGAAGTACCTTATCAAATAACCAAAAAAATTTCGTTACTTAAATGATCCTCGAGGACAATTGCATTTTGTGGGTGCTAGTATCTAGACACCTATGTTAGATGAACACTAGTGTTCATGTTGAGAATTTAAAAAGTGACTTTTCCCATCTATATGAGACTTAATCCTTACTACATTTCTAAGGGTCTTTTATCCTAACACTCAGTATAACCCTAGTTTTTGCCTTCATTTATTAGGTTACACACAAGAGTAAAATAGAAAACCTAGTAATAATTCATACTCTATCTCCAACATTCATAGAGGATCAACATGACTCCATTATAGAGTAGGGTAGCAAGAAAGAGATCTATGGACTAAATTTTTGAATCCCATAGAGTGATCATAGATATGGATACTTAGTGATATCCTTCTCCTCTTATATATTCTCATCCAATCTCTTATTCACTCCATTGGAATCCCTAGATTACTTTTTCATCTTCCCCTCTCAAAGAAATAGCTAAAAATCATTTCCATAGCCTTCCATAATAAGATATGGAACCTTTTTTTATCCATTCCCTCTCCATTACTTCCCTTTTTGGGATCTCTATCTTCCTATTTTCCTTCCATCACTATAGACACAACTATTGCATAGCTAATCCCCTAGGGTTAGTGTTTGTGATCATTAAATCCTTGTACACATCACATCCACACCATCTATAGGTTTGCGCACGCTCTCCTATTTCCATATTAATACTATTTATGTTAGAATACACCACCTAAGAGACTAAATGAGATAGTGTACTTAATATAATACCCTTCGCCCTTTGTCCCTAATTTTAGCTTAGGATATCTCAAATTCAAAGTATGATTTTCACATTATACAAGAGAAGGAAAAACAAAGAATTTTGGTGAGAAGATCCTACAAGTTTAAAAGGTATCAAGATCCCAAACATGAGCACCTAGTCTTAACTTATAGTAGCACCTATTCTATTCAAAAGAATGCCTAGAATCCAAAGTTCTCCATTTGAACTAAAATTTACATAGGACCATTCTCCAAGAATATTGAGCTCATCTCTAGAATTAAATCAAGTAGGATTTAGGTGCATATAGATCCAATTTTCCCATTTCCTTGTTCAACTTAATAAGTTTACCATTAGATCATTTCACAACATAGGTAATTGGTTTCATAGATGAAATTTAGATAGTTGTTTTGTATTTCTAAATTTCTATTTTAAATTTGATTTATGTTTAAGTAGGTACAAAAGAAATAATTGACCCATTTCTTAAGTTAAACACTTAGTTAGGGGATTCAATTTCAATCTTTCACAATTCTAATATGCTCATATTTCCAACTCTATAGAAGTGTCATGACATGAAGAGTGGTCCACCCAAGTATCCATAAATATTTTTAAGTCATCACACAAGTGGGATAACATAAATCTGAGTACATTGTATAATGCTACTCCACATCCTCTACCAAATAAATCAAACTATATGAAATGGATGGGCACTTCCCATCTAAAAGAATCTAAATTACCAAACAATAATTAAAACTTGGGTCCCTTGGACATGGTGCCAACAATAATATAAAATAAAAATACACCCCCTTATGTATTTCTAAGCCTCCTAATACAAATTATATAAGTATGAATTTCTATCCTATTGTTGGATGGTGTGATAGTCTATGGTAACCTACTCCCTTATATTAGTAGTCTCAAGATGCACCACACATCCTCAAATGTGACTATCATCTCATTTGGGGAGATGGAAAGTGTTAGTATATTTATCCTATCTCTCCATGAGAGTTGTAAGCATATACACATCATATCTAAATAGAGGCATCCCCCTCATGTATCCAAGGCTAACCCTATTAGCCATTTTAATATCATTCATTATGAGATCTATCTTGTTAAGAATATTAACATCACCTCATTATCACCTTGCATAAAAAATTGACTTGATATAATGAGTATTAATTGTTGGAAAGAGACACTATATGGATTCATGATTGTTGTCATTGATGGCAAAAAAGTTCATCCCACACATCCGCAGGACATGGTGTGTCTCTATCGGAAGTCAGAATGAAGATTGTTGTGGTCTGGTAAACAAGAATAGAGCATGTGGCAAGATCTGACAGACAAGTCCAGATCTCTCAGAGGAAGTATCTTGGTGAAGTACGGATTTGGGGAAGTCAAGAGGACTACCTTGAGTGGTATATTCCAAGGATTTAGCCTCTGGTGATAGATGAGGAAAAAGATATGAATAGTTGAGTACCAGATTCCTAAGTGACAGTGTGAACAGAGGAAGAACTGACTGACAGAACATCAGACTACTTTCCGGATGTGTTACTGATGATGATAAAGGTTATGAAGGCATGAATCATGTTTGGCTGACATGATTAATAATTTCTACAATCATATACTTGATCTGCATTACTTGATGTGCAAGGATTCAGCTGACAGATCAGAATTAGTGAAAAGATTGACTATTCTGGGTGCCGACTAGAAAGGTGATGAAATTACTTGTGCGGATATATATACATGATGGATTTAGTTGTGAGAGTTGTTGTTGTGTTGAGTTATGTGTGAATAAGAGTAGAAGTATAGAGCAGAAGCAGTAAGGAAGATCTGGTATGTAAAGAAAGTAGCATAAGAGAAGAAGAAAGATGAAGTGCAGCAGATCAGTGTACTCAGCCTAACCGGGACTGAACCCCAGCATATGTAGATGCTTCTATATCAATTCAAGTATTGTATTACATCCCTTTTGTAGACAGTGAGTCCCTTGTAGGCAGTGTGCCTCTTGTGAGCAGTGTGCTCAGGCAGTGAGCCCAAATTGGCAAGTGCCATTTTGTTTTTCCTTATTCTTCTAACAGCGAATAATCTTTGGGTTAATCACCCCGTGGTTTTCTCCCTTAACCAGGTTTCCACGTCAAAAATATTGTGTCATGTGTATCTCTATTTCATGGTTATGTTTGCTTATTTGAATTAATGCTGCATTGATTAATAAGAAAGTTCAGAAAGAAGAAATAATTAGGATAACTGATTCACCCCCCCTCTCAATTATCAACAATTGGTATCAGAGCCAAGTTCCTCCTAAACAGAGTCTAACAGCTCGAGGAAGATCTAGGAATTCAAATGGATACATATGGATTAAGGGAGCAACTCAAGACTGCCCTTGAAGATCTTGAACAGTCAAACTCTGAAGTCAATGAACTAAAGGAAAGACTCAAACAGGTTGATGATTTCATGAGAGAACTAAAAGACAAATTAAGTCTCTCTATGAAAAAGAGAAAGGAACTGCTTCAGCAATTGGCAAGACAAAGTGAAGCAAATAATGCAAATGAAGAGCTAACTGAGAAAACCAAGTTATGTGAAAAGTTATCAAAAGAAGTCATTATGGTAAGACATGAAATGGAATCAGGAGTTATAAAGTTTACCTAAGAGATTGAAGAGAAAAGAAAAACTGAAGATAATCTAAGACAATCTCTCAAGGAGAAATCAGAAGATTGTCACCAGATGGATAGAATTATCAGACATCTTGAATCTGATATTGAAGATGCTAAAGATAATGAAGAAAAACTTGAGGATCAAATTTTCTCTCTCAAAAGGGATCTTCAAACAGCAAATGAATATAAAGAGAAATTAAAGATAAGTTCTTCTCAACTTGAAGTTCTTCTTGGAAGTCAAAAGAGGGTAGATGATAAGTGTGGTTTGGGATATGGGAAAGGAGAAAGCTCCAGATCTGGTCAGAAGAATTTTGAATCAGAAAATCCAAGGAACAAGCCTAGAAGACCTCCAGTAAGACAGCCCAATGCTCAAAGATATCCATCCTTCAATGGATACTGCCACAGCTGCAATCACTTTGGTCACAAAGCTAATCAATGCAGAAAGAGAATGAATCAGACTAATTCATCCTTCTCCGGACAGTGTTTTAACTACAAAAGGTATGGTCACAAATCTCATGAATGCAAAAATTTGCAAATGAACAAATCATTCAATGGTAGATGCTTTGCATGCAATAGAATAGGTCATATGGCTAATCAATGCAGATCAAATGGATATCAGTCAAATATGCAAAGAAATGTTGTTTGCCAAATCTGCAATAGATCTGGTCACAGTGCAAAATTCTGTAGAAGCAAGAATCAGGACAAAAGAGGTCCGGTATATCATGATCAGAATCAAGATAAGGGTAAACAAAAAATGAATGCGGATGAAGTTAAAAGTGAGATGAGCAAGATTTGTGTGAAGAAAAGTACAGAGAATGTAGAGGTTGGATCCGCACCAGACTCTGGTGCTAATATTTGCTCTAGAAATTAAAAAGTGAGCTCTGGTTCAGGGGGAGACACAAAGAAAACCCTGTTCCCCCAGCTAGTCAATTGGTGCCAGAACTGGCACAAGAAGAGTTGTGGATTGAAGGATTCATAAGGGAAACATTCAAACAAACTATGGTTAAGATTTGGTAGATCTGCAAGTTGTTTAAATATTAGGATTGATCCGGTTCTTCAAGTCATCTGAATAAGGCAAAACTGGAATAATGTAGGTCGAGCATTTATTGCAACCTGATATTAGGGTTTGCAGAGCAATATAAGGGTTTTCTCATTAATCACTTGTTCATTCTGCACTCAAGAAGAAACGAAAAGTGGAGCTCTACACCGAAATTCTCCAAGTTCATCGAAGATCATTTGCAAAAGCCATTACTTCTAGAAATCAATCCAACCAACTCTGTGAAACTGAAAGGTGCAAAAGGTATTTTATGTTTTCAAATATCTCACTACAAATCTCTTGATAATGGGTACTCCAAATATTGTAAAGATTTCTGATAGACCTCGCCCTACATTTAAGAAACATCCATACAAATCCTTGGAGATAGATCCCCTAGGTGCATTTTCCAGTATTCTGCATGGTGTTTTGCACACCAAAGATATTAGGGTTTATATACACGCAAATGTTGAAGAGTTTGGGGAATTCAAACTAAGAGATATCTATCACAAACAACTGTTAGATGATTCATTTGAGCTTAAACCTCAATACGAGGGCCTCCGAAACAAGCACTTTGCACAATACATACATTTCCCCTGTTTTATAGAGGATGAATGGGTTAGGTACATTTTGAGCAGAATACATGACAACTTCATGTGGTTAAATGGACCATTCAAGATCACTAAGGATGCCATCAGGGCAGTTACCGGATTACACTCATCCGGTGGGATTCCTGTTCTCAAATCTGTAAAGAACCAAACTGTGAGTGAGGCTATCGGATCTAAGTTTGACAAAAGAGCAATGACAGTAGATGACATCACTGATCCGGATGTCAAGTTTGCCTCCATGATCATTAGATATAAGATATATCATTCTAGCAGAGAAAATTCTGTACCTGGAACTACCATCTATACAGCTTATGAAATGTTAAGAAAGGATGCAGACTATGATCTTTGTCAGCTTCTCCTAAACTAACTCTTGGAGAATTTGCAGAAAATCAAGAAAGACAAAAAGAATTCATTCAAGTATGGTGGATTAATTTTTTGCTTATTCTTCTACTTTATGAATGAGCTTCCCAGATCTAGTGGTTGGGTATGGGAGAGTGATAGGCTAGTAGCTATCCAGATCAGAGATTATTTGCATGGACTTGGTGATAACCAAGCACAAAATACAGCTCTGTGGGGATACTTCAAGAACTTTTAGAACATGATGCAAACAAGAGAAAGGATTCCCCAGTCTCTTGTTGAGAAATACAAAGACACAGTCTGCTTTATGGGAGAGACTAATCAGTGTCTAATGGAGGCAGTAGAACCAAGGACAGTCTGGATCATGCCCATGGGGTATGAAGTTGATGAACAGATTGTGGAGCTGCATGTTCAACACATGCTAAGTCAGCCAAAGGATCCAAAGGCAGAAAGGTTTGGAACCTTTGAGAAGCTGAGTGTAAAGATTCATGTGGAACTTAGAGAACCAGAGATGAAAAGGAAGGTGAGAAAAGAAGTAGAACATATTGCCCAAGGCCTTGGCATCTCAAAGGAGGCACTTGATGCCCACAGGGAAAAGAGACAAAAAACTGAGGAAGAGAAGAAAGAGGCAGAAAGGGGAAGCAAGAAAAGTGCTCTGGTAGAAACTTCAACCTGGACTAGGTCATCAAAGAGACCAGCACCTGTCCCTGCTAAAAGCTCAAAACTAGAAGTTCATGCATCTGGTAAAGGAGAGAAAAGGTCAAAGACAAAAGCCACAAGGGCTTATGCAAGTCAAAGGGATGAAGAGGAAACTGAATCAGATGAGAAGATCAGGAAACTAAAGAAGAAGAAGAAATCATCCGGTAAACACTCTACCGGTCAAGGAGAAGAAGAAAAGGAAGAGGAATTTGTTGAAAAACCCACTCTTTCCTTAGATGATGTAGTAAAAATAGTCACTGTGGATGGCAACCTGCAACCCTTAACAAAATTCTATGATGATTATAATGAAGCAGATAAAAAGATTCTGGAGGAAGCCACAGTTAAGTTTTTGAACATTTACAATAAAGCTTTTATTGAAATCATCTTTCTAATTCCTAAGAGTCTTGAAAAGGAGTTGGAAATGAGAAAGACCAATGCCATGGCAAAAGACCTTGAGATCCAGGAATAGATAGCTATTCAGCTATATCCTTTAATTGATCCCAAGACAATGAACATGGTATTCAAAGACTGCAAGGATGAATTCAGGAGCAAAGCAAGGATGAATTAGCTCATGCTTGGTGAGACTGACAAGGTAGCCAAGGACATTGAAGAGATTCTCTGGAAAACCTTCAAAAGATTTAATCTCCCTATTATAGAGGACTTGGGTATTGATTCCTCAACCACAAATGTTGCAGAAGAAACTACTGAGAAAATGACAGAAGAGGTGGGCCCCGAACAGACAAACATTTCTCCTCCGGTTTCCCCTATAGTCTCTAGATCTAAAGGAGAAGAAAAATTATAGGAGAAAGAAGCAGATGTGAAGGAAAAAGAAGATGACAGTGCTAAGGTTGCAGAAAGAGAGAAGACTTCAGCAGAGAAGACCACAACTGCTAGTGGTGAGAATATAGGAGAGAAAACTCCAAAGGACAGCTCCAAGACTGCATAAGGAAAGAAACATCTGTCTTCGGCAAGAGACACTGCACAAACTATCTAAGAATTCCTGAACAAAGAAACAATGGAGATTGATGAACTGGAGCTTCTACAAGGTCCATTTAATTTTGATTCTCTTTCTCCGGTATAGACAATGAAAATAGCTTCATTTGCTAATGCTAAGGCTAATGAAAAACTCCTAAAGTCTCATATGGAAGACTATGAGATGATAGAAGCTACTTCCAGAGTGCTAGAAAAGATTATGCCATCATTTCAAAAAGATCCCACAGCCTCCTCTTCTGGTAATCTCAAAACCTTAGTCAGCAGTGTTAGTACACATTTTGATTCTCTAGGAAAATTAGCTAAAGAAAAGGTCCGAAAGGAGTTTTTGGATAAAAGGTTCTCTGAGGTATAGGGTTTGATCACTAATGATAGGAGAAACATGAACATTGGGATAAAGAGCTTAGAAAATGCTCTTAAGGATGGCGGTGAAATATACAAATTTTGTATCTCCTGGTCCAAAGTAACAATGGAGATTGAGAAGAAAATAAAAGAGCAAGAGGACAAACTACTAAGCTTATCTCAAAGTTTTGATCCTCTTTCATCCTCCATAATAAATCAAGAGTGTCAGACTATTGTAATCACAAATGCAATAAAGAATTTTGAGAAGGAAAGGAAGAACATAATTAACCGGATGGGTGAACTTAGGAGGATTATTATCCCTAAGTTAGAGGCCATGCATGAGGCCATAAATGATGCTCAAATTACAGCCCAGACCAATGATCTGATAGATCTTAAGAAGGCAGAAGCATTTGCATTCTTGTTGAGTGATCACATTTCAATTTTGGATAGGATGAAGCACAGTTGGGCAACGGAAGTTATACAGTTGAAGAATACTTTTTCAGACATACTCAAGTATATGTAAGTACAACTTGTATATATATACTTATGCGGCTAAGTATAGTTAAATTTTTGAAAATTTTGGTATGCGGACCCTACCCTTTGCCATTGATGTCAAAGGGGGAGTGAGGAGTAGTGAAAAATAAGGAATCCAACTAAGGGGGAGCTCTGAAAAATGTATATAAAGACAGAGCATCAGCCAAGGGGGAGCATAGTGTAAACACTTAGTCATTTTTCACTAAGTGTTGCCATCAATGCCAAAGGGGGAGATTGTTGGCAAGAGACACTATATGGATTCATGATTGTTGTCATTGATGGCAAAAAAGTTCATCCCACACATCCACAGGACATGGTGTGTCTCTACCGGAAGTCAGAATGAAGATTGTTGTGGTCCGGTAAATAAGAACAGAGCATGTGGCAAGGTCTGATAGACAGGTCCGGATCTCTCAGAGGAAGTATCTTGGTGAAGTACAGATTTGGGGAAGTCAAGAGGACTACCTTGAGTGGTATATTCCAAGGATTTAGCCTCCGGTGATAGATGAGGAAAAAGATATGAATAGTTGAATACCAGATTCCTGAGTGACAGTGTGAACAGAGGAAGAATTGACTGACAGAACACCAGATTACTTTCTGGATGTGTTACTGATGATGATAAAGATTATGAAGGCATGAATCATGTTTGGCCGACATGATTAATGATTTCTACAAGCATATACTTGATCCGCATTACTTGATGTGCAAGGATTCAGCCGACAGATCAGAATTAGTGAAAAGATTGACTATTCTGAGTGCCGACTAGAAAGGTGATGAAATTACTTGTGCGGATATATATACATGATGGATTTAGTTGTGAGAGTTGTTGTTGTGTTATGTGCGAATAAGAGCAGAAGTATAGAGCAGAAGCAGTAAGGAAGATCTGGTATGTAAAGAAAGCAGCATAAGAGAAGAAGAAAGATGAAGTGCAACAGATCAGTGTACTGAGCCTAACCGGAACTGAACCCTAGCATATGTAGATGCTTCTATATCAGTTCAAGTATTGTATTACATCCCTTTTGTAGACAATGAGTCTCTTGTAGGCAGTGTGCCTCTTGTGAGTAGTGTGCTCAGGCAGTGAGCCCAAATTGGCAAGTGTCATTTTGTTTTTCCTTATTCTTCTAACAGAGAATAATCTTTGGGTTAATCACCCTGTGGTTTTCTCCCTTAACTGGGTTTCCACGTCAAAAATATTGTGTCATGTGTATCTCTATTTCATGGTTATGTTTGCTTATTTGAATTAATGCTACATTGATTAATAAGAAAGTTCAGAAAGAAGAAATAATTAGGATAACTGATTCACCCCCCCTCTTAGTTATCGACATTAATATCATATGAGATATTAATATTCATATTGATTTGGTCTTTAGGGCATGTTTTGTTTTTGTTAATATCTACTATGTACTATTTTTATATTATAAATAATATAGTTGGTTTCCACCTTTCATCTAAAGAAAAAAAATCATGAGATTAAAACATTGATACTAAAATGCTAAATTTATAGAAATTTGAAAATTTAAACATTGGGGTTCAAATCTATCTATATCATTAAAGTCCATAGATATTAATTTAAACCCATAGGAATGGGGTCACTCCTATAGGAATGAGGTCAAATCCATGGATTATACATGATAAATGAAAATTTTCATATGATATCTTTATACTAATCTAACAATTTTTTAAATTTGGAAAAATTCACAAAAAATGAGAAAATTCAACACTTATGTCATTCAGAGGGTTTCTAGGATACATACTCTATCAATGTGTGTGTGGATGTGGCCTCTGTGCTACACCAACATGGTATATGCCCTCTCTCTCAAGGTGAATGTGCAAATGAAATGTTCCTATCATAGTTTTACCCTCCTATATACACCTAGGGTGTATTTAATACTATGCAACAATTTGCACCCCACTAACATACACTTGAAATGAAATAAAACCACTCATTATGATTAACATTATTGATGACAACATGACACATACACATTCTTTGATAAATTATGTGATGGTACATTTACTATTTCTTATTTTCTTATGACAACATTTATGACTAACATGATTATGATGGACATGACATTTATGAAGTGTTTCACATGTTTATATTTATTGTTATTGTTGTCTCTCAGATTTGCACCCTAGCTGAGTTGTAAAAAACTTGGCAATCTAGAGAAACATGGGATCTTTCCAGGTCTATGGGTCACCTAAGTTGGAAAGAACCTCCAGAGAAGGCCGGCTTCCTAGCTGGTTATCACCTAAAATCTACTGGATTTGCAGAGGAAAAAGGAGAAGGAATGCTTTTAAAAAATGAAAGATCAAACTGAAATGGAAATAGGGGTGATGCACCAGATTCATTGAGCAATGGTGATCCTGGTGTAGAGACAACAATGATCTCAATCATGAAGGGAGTTCACACAGACTTATAGGGCTGATTGAGGTTTCGATATGAAGATCTAACCTATAGAGGAGCTATTTTACTCACATAATAGATTATAACGTCAAGTAAAACATAGAAATCGAGACATAAGAGAGGCAAGAAATCATGCATATATTGATCATGAAGGTCAAAAACCATTACAATATAGAATATTCAGTAGCAGAAAGACACAGCATAGCTAGTCACATTCATTTGGTGGATAAAAGGAAGACAATAGAGGCCAGATTTAGGCACAGTGAGTCACATTCCCAAACCCTGTAATTAAACTAAGAGGTCTGACTACAGAAAAAATGACAGCATAACAGCCCAAAATTTTACCATCCTCCTTTTTTAATGAGGTTACATTGCATTTTATAGGTCAAGTTCTCACGCAGAAGGCATTGAAGTCACTCCACAGGATCTAAGGTCATCAATGTAGGAACAAGGGCGCAGAGATAGGGGCATGGTGAAAGGACAAGAACCATGTCACTGGTAGGTCTACAACCTGAGAAATGGTTGCCCACATGCAAAAGAGGGTAAAACATGAAGTGAGGAGCACAAAAGTCATTGCAGGCCATGAGGATATCTACCAGCGAGCCAGAGGAACCCATGTGCATTGAAGAATTTGACCATTCACCATGAATGCACCCACAAAGCTCACCAACCGGAGTTACTATGAAAATATCAGCCTCTGCACACACCAAATTGGCCGTTGAGACATCCTATCAGCTAAGCATGCCAATCCAGATCATATTTTGAAAGTGAGAAAAATCCCCCCAAAAGCCTGCCAGATGAAAGAGGAGGCAAAAATAAACACTTTTGCCTTTTGAAGCATGTTAAAATTTGCCAGAATGAGGGAGATATCCATGGTAAAAGTTGCGGTCAACTACACCTTGCACTTGTATATCGCTTTGCATATGCAATTGTATATGCACTTTACACTGCTAGGTTCACTTTATGTATTTATGCAATTTCTTTCCTTTCACCTTTTGCATATTCAACTTTTTCTTTGCATGTCTTTGAATTTCCCTTTGTATATGCTTTTGTATGTGCAATTGTATATACAATAGAATTGCCAACATACAAAAGCAGGCCTTTACCTTTTGCATCACCTTTTGCACCTACCTTTGAATCGGCCTTTGGATCGACCTTGACACGTGGCACTATCTGATTGGCCGCTGAGTTTAACCTGGGACCCATCGCTGAACATTTGCATCTTTATCAACCATCGGAAAGACCTCAAACTGAGCCACTGATTCATATTGTCTCGCTGAAAATCCATTGTATGTGACTTTGTATATGAGATACAATCGCATGTACATACAATGTGGAACTCAAAGGATTATCAACCAGAATGAAACTTTAGAATAGGCCCGGCCTTGTATCTTTTCTTTTGCATATTGGCATATACATGCACTTCAACATACAACTGTGGACCCCACCACTACATTTGCCAAATTTTATTTCCTAGTCGGGTCTACATTGTATATCCCTATTGTATCTAACTTTGTATATGCAATTGTACAATGCGAACATACATACAAAGATGCATACAACTGCATCTACCTTTCTAAACCAAAATGCATATTCTTTTGGGTCTGAGATTGTATCTTAGAATTGTATATGCCATTGTATATAAGATTGTATGTGCAAAGATACAATTGCATATACATACAAAAAATGGACACACCCTTTGTATCTCCCCCTTGTATATTGCCTTGTATATTGCCTTGTATATGTGCTTGTATATTGAATTGCATATACAAAGATAACCCGATTCACTTTTGTATCCCCCCTTGTATATTGCCTTTGCATCTTCCTTTGTATATGTGATACAACATATATACATACAATGATACATACAAAAATGATTAAGTATAAAACTAAGAATTATCTGCGATGGAAGGCACTTGAAGCTTAAGGATTTCTAGGTTTTCTGCAAGGATTCTCCAGGCAATATTTTGGGAAATTTTCCAAGGCAGAGCATGGGTAAATTTAGGATTTAAGACTTTCCTCTTTTTATTTAGGCTTTCTCTGATCAGATTTCTTTGATAGAAAGAGGGGGACAAGAATATTTTGGGGCTAGGAAAAATATGACAACAGTTATATCTAAGACTCTATGTGATCCTATCACTTGACTATCCATGCTCACATCCTTAGATGATATATTTTGATTGTCCTATATGTCAATACTCACATTGCTCACATTTTATGGGATATGATTTTACATACTTTTGACAATCTATCCTTATTACTTGTTGCTTATGATTTGTTTATCACGAAGAGAAACCTTGGAGGCTTCTAGTCTCTTTTTCTATGTGCTTACATTATTACCTTACAAACTATGTAATGCCTACTTGCATTAGTGGCTTTGTCATGTGATGTATCTTTTGTATTGGATATTTATATAATGATGAATGATGCTTTGTGTTGCTACTTGGATACTCCTATTGTATTTTTTTATATATATGAATATATATGTTCTTATATTAAGATTAATCTTGCAAAGTTCCTTCAGCTTCACTATTTTCATTTAAATGATATGCTAGTTGGGTTAACTATATGGTTTTTCTTATTGCTTTAATAAATGATTAAATCATGTATTTTTGTATCACTATGATGAAGTTGTAATTGAATGTTATTATTAAAATGTTGATTATATATGTTTATTGGTTAATTTTACTTTGGTTCATCTATTGTTACATTTTGGAAAGGTACACATAACTTTTGACTTGAATGTGTAGGCATAAGTAAAATCCCAATGGTGGTTAATTAGAGACAATATACATGGTTTTTTTTATATTATAAACCTGTCCTACTCAATGTAGAGTAATAGGACATGTGACATTGAAACATGTAAAGCAAATAGATGAATTGATCACAATTATGGATCCCTTATGTGATAGACTTGCAAATGCATTTTCTTGGGTGATCTTAATCAACTTTGTTTGTGTAGTTTTCTTGATATATGCAAAAGGGATTAATTAGGCTTTTTGAAATAAAGTTATTCTTAGGAAGAATTTATTATAGTGAAAGGAAAAACTAATTGTATTAGAACAAATAATTTTGAGAAATATTAAATTTCTAAGTTTAAAATAGTTTTTTGGGAATGTCTAGTTTGAGTTTGAAATGTGAAAAGGAAAAAAGTTTCTTTTTTTCAAGTTTCCTTATATTGAAAATTTTTGTTATTTTGATTATGCATCCATTAGAGAATAAAGATTGAATACAAAGTCTTGGATTGGTGGTAGAGATTGTTAGCTTGCTTCTAGATTGAAGAAACTTGTAACTTCTTTGTTTGTCACCATTCTTGAGGTATTTCCTTGGTTATTTGTTTACAAGTGAATAGATAATTAAATTTTTTTTTTTGAAATCTTGATACATGAATCCTTGTTGCTTTCTTGGTGCATAAAATTGTTCCTTTTGTTTGGATTGTAGATTGGAACTAAATTTCATTGGGAATAGATAGAATTTTAGTTGTAGTTTGTTTTAAAATTTTGGAAAACTAATTTTGTAACCAAACCCTTGCCAAATTTTCTATTTTTTTGTATGATTCTATATTTGCATAGTTAGGTGAATTTGGGGCAATAAGGTATATTTAAAATTTGAAGATTATGTGTATTTTAATTTTGTGAAACATTAGAGGATTTGTCAATGGTAAAATCTAGATATTTAAAAAATCTAGAAAATCTTAATTTATTATTTTTGAATTTTGAAACTTTGAATTAAAATTATTTTGTGGAAACGTGACTTTTCCAAGGTGTTCTTGCCTTGGAATACATGTCATATGTTAAAATGTACTTTTAGTCCTTCTAAGGGCTAATTGCACAAGTTAGTGGCTTTATAATGTATGATAGAAATAATTAGGAGGTTAGGGCTAAGGGTGGATGGTTTTGGCTATACAATATAGAATGCATGGAATAGGTTGTGTTGTATAATAATAAAAAATATAGAATTAAGTTATGCATCACATAATGCTTGTAATAGGTTGTATTCTATAACAATAATGAATACAAGATTAAGTTATGCATTACATAATGCATGGAATATGTTGTAATGTACAACAAATAATAATCATGATAATTAAAATTAAGAATGCAATGAATGAAAGGGAATATGAATTAGGATGTGTTTCATTAGAAAAGAATGACCATATACCACTTACCATTTGAGACCATAGGTCTAATTTGTCCTATCTTGGTTTTGGACAATTGAGGTGATACCACTCCTTGTCTTGAACTTGCCTTTCCTTCCTTGTTTTTTAGACTTGTGTAGTCCATCATGTATATGATAAATTGTTGTTTGAAGTGTTTCTATATGTGGCCAATCTTGTATGCCATGTATGTGTATGTATGATAACCATGGAGGTCATCTCTTTATTTGGAGGGGTGGGCCCTAGGGTCCCACATGGTTGGGTCAAGTTAATCATCATTGGGATTGCTTGTTAGAATCATGGTGGATAACATGGAGTTTCCATGAGGATCTTGTAGCTTTTGGCAAATTCTTATTATTTTATCTTGTCATATTTTGGAAAGTTGTAATCTTGTTGTAAGTTGTAATATATGATTATTGGTGATCGTTTGTGAAATCTTGGAAAAGTAGTAATTGTATATGTATCTCATATTTGTATTGAAATGTGATCCATTGATCTTTGGGATGTGACCTATCCTTTGTAATCATATAAATATTGTGATTTAAGTTAAAATTGAACATCAATTCGGAATGTAATATCATGATTATGAATAGTCCTAAAAATTGATCTTGCAATAAAAATGATGGAATAGGCATGTTATTCCTCATGTTAAATGTGTTTGTATATGTAGAAATCAATGGTATTTTGTTTTCGTTCACATCTTTTGAATTTGGAAATTTTATGTGATTGCATGTTCCATTGTTACATCTTGAGTAGATAAATTATGCTTACATATGAATAGTAGAATCTTTTGGTGAAAATAAATATTGGAATCTTGTGAGTTTTACATATAGATTTTTTTAGCTTAAGCTCATTGTAAATGAATGGATTTGACCATTTTTAAATATCTTGAATAATGATGAAGTTGTGCCTTGTTTAGTGTATGTTACTTTAGGCTTGCAAAGCTAATCCCTTCACTTATCTTGGGTCTTGTGCCCTTCATTTTTTTTTTTGTTAAGTTTTGAATCTTGTTTTCAGGGTTAGTCTTGTTGTTATGATTGGTGGGAGTCATTAGTGTTTCCTTGGATCCATTTTTGGGGTTCTGAGAAGCTTGTTGCCTCTCTAGACTCTATTTGGTATCTAGTATTGCCTACTTGTAACAATAATGATTTGACTAGCAACATGGGTAATTTTCAAGTTTCCTAGGCAATTCGTAACTAGAAATAGGGGTGATTTAGGAATAGTGAGCACTTCTAGACCTTTTTAGAAAATTTTTTAAAGGAAGGTTATTCGCTAGGGTTTTCCTCTAATGTCTATCTTCTTGGTTTTGTGTTTCCTTTTGTCCTTGGTTAGTTGTGATCATTTTTATTTTGTGCTTGGTCAGTCTATAATGGGCCTTAGATGAGTTTTCATATCTCTCTTGTGATTGACCACTTATGGTATACTCAAGAGAAGGTTTAGATGTCATGAATCCATTCCTTGGGTGTTTGGGCATGGTATTGGATGTAAGAATAGTAAATTTTAGTATGGGTTTTAGCTCCTTCCATACTCATCTTCTACTTTTGTTGATGATGTGAATCTCAAGAACTCTATCTTGGTTGTGAGGAGGCTCTATATCCTTCATTTTCATTGTATTGATGTCATTCCAAGATGTCTCTATACATATTCTATTGGTGGTTCTATCTAGAAGTTCATTGACCTTGTGTGATCATGCACTTTGTGGTGTTGTATTATGGTTTTTCATGACGTTGGTTAGTTTCAACATCATGTGTGCGAGCGTGAGATTGTGACATGTGTTTATAACAATTAGAATGTAAAAAAATATTTATCCTCTATTAATGTCCTCATGTAAAAGTTGGGGCATTGTACACTATTTGACATACATCATGTCCCTACATGATGTTATTTATTGATATGTCTTACATGTAAATTGTACTTTACATGCTACTATCTATGTACAATTCTTACATGCTTGATGTAATTTAGAAATAATGTTATCATGGATGATTTTGACATGCCTAATGTGCTTTACCCAATTTTATCATTTTTACCTTACCTCAAATTTCTTGCATCCATGGTATGTAACCAATTGGAGGGGCATATATTACCATTGACATTTCTTCATGAGTTTCCTTACAAGAATGCAGTTCCAACAATCATGATCATTTTTTGGTAGAAAACATAGCTTCATTGCCATAACTTGATGGAGTAAATTTCCACATAGTCATATACCTTTATCATACTATCTGTAGAGTTGGATTATGTTCTATATCTATAGAGTCAAAGATTTTATCATTTTTCATAATATGCAAAGTCTCTCATCTTATTCTTTTTACCTTTTTGATAAATAATTTAGCAACTTATGGTTATGCTCATTTTGAACACTCGATAGATTCTATTGATTTCAACATTTTCATTTGTTCTTATAGATTCTCAAAATGAAGCACTCATGGTGATGAGCTTACGCATGATCCACATCTATGATTTGTTACTTTATACAAATCTCTCTCCTTTGAGTGTTTGAAAAATATTTAATTTCCATATTGTCTACTTGATTTCACTTTTACATTCATTCTCACAATATCTCACATTCAAGTCAAAGTGAGGCAAAATTTAATGGTGAAAATTGCATACCCATTCCATTTTCCCTTATGTTTGGGTCCATGAGGACTAGGTTGTCTCTAATGCATCAACTAGTGTGTAAGATGGTCTATTTTGTATGGACGTTAGAAAATTATGTCATCCATTCTTAAATCTTGACATCACTCATCCCAAAACTCCATGTCATTGCATAAATATCCTATCTCACACCTTGGTTCAAATAGGGGGATGCAGAACTAGTCAAGATTAGTTCCACACCCACAAATCTAAACCCCAAAGTTTAAACTCAAATTCTAAAATTCAAACCCTTGTTGCCTTTTCCTTTTGGCCATTATGAGTTGACCAAAGTGTAAATTCTCCAAATTTCATGCTAGGGTGGTATCTTAAAAGACCAACCCTAATTTAAAGGAATCACATCACATAAGCCAAAAGCACATTAATTAATTAGATTACAAGTGGATAAAAGCAATTAAATAAATATTGCATCATCATCTTAGGAGCATACTACATAATTTCCCGCTATTCTTGACCTTAGTTTAATATCATTTAATTAGTCTATCCAAGGATTTGGCGAAAAAGAACTTGATCCTCACAATTCAATAGATTCTCAAAAGGTGTTTATAAACACTACCTATCCTTACATTAATTCATATACCAAAAATTAAGGTGAACAAGTTTTGATCTAAAAAATTATGCCAAATCATATTCATGAGTTGAAAGTTCACATCTGCACATGAAATTTAGTTATGCACTCATGAAGATCACTCCCACACTTGTGGAAGTGCACCTAAATAGTGCATAATCATATTTACAAGTTAGTGATAGAGTGTAAAACTTTAGCACCTTGGAAAATGGATTCCTAATATATGGATAGACATCTACATCAAAACAAGGGCTAAGTACCCAGACATTTAATTTTTGTAAACATTAATTATATCATTTAATTTTTAATAATTTCAACTATCAATCCTAGTTCATATATCTAGGTTGATTATTTATTTATTATTATTATTATTTAATAAAGCTAGATATTTATGTAAGGTAGTGTGATAAGATAATATGAAACAAAAATAGGATTAAAACATTAAACTAAAACCCTATTTCAAAATCTACCTACACCTTAGTTTAAGCAAAGAAACCTTGAAAAACATGAACAAAAGAAACTCTTACCCACACAAGATTCCCAATGCGCCAAAGGTGGTTGTGCTTGAATGGTTTGTTGTTAAAAGAGTGAGGAATATGGTTGCTCATAGTAGCAGCATGACGTTGCATTTTGATAGATGGTCCTTGAAAATGGGTTTTGAAGGGTCCATTTATAGGTTTTCTGAGGGACAAATCAAGATTAGGATTGATTGAAAATTGGTTGAGAGATTAACGGTGGAGATTGAGTTGGTTAATTGGTTGGGAGATGAATGGTGGAGGAAAAAAGGAGAATTTTTATAATTCTTTATTGATTTTTAGGTGTAAAGGATTAGTTAGGACCTTTTAGAGATTTAGGAGGGAAAAGGGGAATTCAATAATAAAATTTATTAAATCATGTGAAAGGGGAGTGAGAATTAAATAAATAAATAAGAATTTATTTATTTAGGACTAGAATTTAGGGGAAAATGGATAAATTAATTAAATAAATTAGTTTAATTTACCTAATTAATGGAAAAAATAAATATATGGTAGGTGAGATGTGGGCATTTTTAGGTGTCTATAGGTAGTGGTTTTCCCTTTACACCATGAAAATAAAATCCTCACATACAATCATGATGAAACAATTAATCTTATACTCTTGACCTAAATTGAATTCTTAAAATGCGATGATCACTCTACATTTTAACGACATCTAATTGTTTATATTACTTTAGATTCGAATGATAAAATACATATTTATTACTCTTTTATATCCCTTTCTAAATAAAACCTTCTTTTACAACCTTCATAAACACTCAATTATTTCATTAAGAAGCAATCAGATGTCTCTCACAATCGTCATAACTACCTTTTTTATATTATAATTTCAACGTTATTTTAATTTTAATGTCAACCTCCACATTAAGAGTGCAACTCGAGTCAGTTTAAGCTGAAATCAACCATGGGTTAAATGGCAATACTATGGAGATAGTAGTAGTTATCACATTGTCCCTCAAATTCCATATATGCCTTCCATTATTTTTGTATCGCACATTGCAAGTTCCTAATTCGAGTCCCAATAAAACGAGAATGTAAAAGAAATGTCGGTGCTTCCAAAACCCATAATTTGGGGTTGTATTGCCGGTCCCTTCAAATGCACGTTCTCGTAGTTCATGTAATCATTCCCTCAACGACATTCCAACATTTCCTTTTCATTATGCTTACAAAAGTTATTGCTCGATGGTAGAAAATAAGCTTTAAAACCCACTTCAACAAGGTATACTTATAAAGTTTGGTAAATGAAAGGAATATCATGGGCCATAGTTTTGTTGCTAAAAAGAGCAATATGGACCATTGTACTTCACATGTTGCAATTGGAGAACAATATGAAGAAATTAAAGAGAAAGCTCTTAGCCATTGACATCCATTTAATTGATTCCTTGTAACCTCCTTTTCAATAATCATCAACAAACTTGAAAAGAATTAATTCATTTAATTCATTTTTATTTTTTTATTGAGTAATATTAAATTATAATAAAAAATAAATTATTATGAAAGTTGTGAAGAATCAAAGTATTGATACAGACAAAAATTACTCACTTTTAATAAAATATCAAAAGACAAATAAACCTATAACATAATTATATTAACAATTTGTTTAAACTTTAATTTTAGATACTTATAAAAAAGAAATCACTTGTAATAATATCTTTTCCCAAATTTTAACTTATATATACTTTAAATTCTACTTTCCTCCTACTAATTGATGAATATAAACATATTATGTTCTTTATTTTATAATTATATATGAGCTTAAAGATGATGAAGATAATATGAATGGCCACTTTTACTTCCACGAAAGTGAGAGAGACATGTCTATATTGTTTTTAAAGAGATGGTGCCCATAATGGCTGAAAAAAGTTGCCCAAGCATAATTGCAACCCCACTAATGAGTCTTAAAAAAATTCCCAAGAGGAATATATTACATTACATAATAAAAGCTATTGAATATAATAATATATAAGACCCAAGAAACTTCCTTTCTACATCTTTCCAACTCTTTGTGGCAAATGAAATGAGTGACACATTACTATATATTAAAAATAGAAATTTCCACTAAATTGTGTTTTGTTTATTTTTTAAATTATATTGTAATTTAGAATCTAAGTTAATGATAATAATAATAAATTATTTAATATTATATGTTTGATTGTATATAAAAGAAAGTTATAGGAGTTAAGGTTCCAGATGTTCATTTTAAGTTAAATATAGAAATGAGAGTAGTGAGAGAAGTATATATGTTTTTTTTTAGGTTGAATAAGGTGTAGATGGTTGAGAAGAAGATATGAGGAGGTGGCATATGGAACTATACTTTTGTGATAATTTGATTAGGGAAAGAAACATTTGTGACTATGTATGTACTTGCATGGTAGTGTCCCTTCTTGTGTGTTGGCATTCTTTGGTTTACTATTATTCTCTTGCATGTGACAACATCTTCTTCAACTATTGAGTCTAATCAATAACCTATAGCTAAAGGGGAAATGGGTGTCTAATAGTTATTTATGGGATTTTCCTCAATTGGATCCTTGGGATAATTTAATGGTTTGTAAATAGAAGAATTTGAATATGTGAAGACTATGTTTGAGAAAGAGGTGGTGTATGTAATAATGAAGGTGCCAATATGAATATTTTATAGGTTTGATATGTCCATGTTAGTATTAGGATATGTAATGTATATTGGAGTATGTTTGTGCTCCTTCACTAATTCTTAACTTTGATTCATTTCATTTAGAACTTGTCTTTTCAAACACTTTTTGCCAATTTCTAGTCATTAGCGGTCTAATTAGGTTTTGTATAACAAGAGATAAAAGCATATAGGAGGGAAAATTATATTTTAAATTTGGAGAATGCTATCATGTGTGTTCTTATCTAATGGATAGGCATGTGGCATGTTAGAGTCTAGGGCTAGTGAATGACTAAGGATATAATACAAGAGGATGTAGAAGTGATGTGGAATTAATTTTTGGTGCATGGAATAAGATAAAGGGAAAATTAGGATTCTAAATAGTAAACAATGATCATAAGTCTTATCTAAAATGGAGGGTGCTAAAATATTCTAAAAGCAAGTGGGGGAGTGCAAAGTATGCACTTTTTGTATCTACTTTTTGTCCTCACTTTAGTGTATGTGTGAGATATAAAAAATCAAGTATGCTAAAGTAAATAGATATTAAATTCATTATACTTGACAAGATTATATGGGAAAGGATACTAGAAAGCTTATCTTGATGCCATCTATTTATCTCTACTTGAGAATCACCTTCAAATCTACAAGCACACACATAGATATTAGAATACAACACAACATATCTTGCAACTACTCCATCTTTATCATATTAATAAGATTGAGGGGTCATAGACTTGGAACTAATTGGCCTCCATGATACTAAGAAGTGGAAATTGGACAAAAGGATATTCAAAGGGATCATATTGTATGATAAAGTCATGGAGTTGTTACCAAGTTGTCCTCCATGAAGGATATGATCCATGATCAATGGTTAGTGTAGGATTCATGCAAGTTCACTTAAAATAACAAAGGGTGTGGTGTAGGACCCATAGTGAACCACATTAACCATATGCATTGTGTAGGACCCATGAAGGTGTTACTTTGATCATTGTGTGATGTATAATTTAAGCCATATAACTTCTTTAACTAGGTTGTGGTGTAGGATCTATAAAGGACCACTTTAACCACTACATAGTGTTTAGGTGAATATAAGTTGTTGGTGTGATATTGTATGCCCCACTTAAATTATTTCCAACAAGAAAGGAATCAAATTGAGGTAACAAAAGAATGACAATAAAGAAAGAAGAACTAGGTCTAAAATATAGTACTGGATCACCTAAATGAATGAGACAAGAGAGAAGTGTAAACCAAGAAATGTAATAAATATAGTGAGAGAGGATTTTTTGCTCCTCATAATAGGATAAGGGAATGTCTTGAACATAAGATCACTACAACATAATAAATATTTATAATTAAGGAATGTAGACATAGAAGGGCCAAATACATTGAATAAACTTAGTGTATAAATTAGAGGGAGCATGATGATGTCAAAATTCTAGAGGGAAAATGCTAGCACAAGAGAAGAGCAGAAAACTTGGATATTGTGTCAAGAAATAGAGGAAGAATATTAAATGTAAAGTGAAATTTTAATAGAGTGAAATTAAAATTAAAAGAAATATGTACAAATAGAAATAGGAAAAAGTAAAAAGGTAATTTCATTTTTTACTCCACCTATATAGTTTGAGACCTTATAGAGAGTTTGAGATTGTGCATCAACAATGGAAGTTTGTAGGGATGAGGGAAGAGTAGGTACAATCCCAAGAAGTAGTCAATGAGTCGATGCCACATGTATGATTTGTTTTGGATTTTTGTTAATCTATTGAAAATTTAAAATTATTTTAGAATTTAGGGAAGTGAGGAGGGGAAAGGTTTTTATTTATTTTTGTATGGTGTAATAGTGTTAGTCCAAGCCCAAAGTAAAGTCCATCTTTCAGTGAATAAGTCACTCTACTTCCATACTATGGTGTACATCATTGCACACAATTGGGTGCCCAATACGTGCAAGGATGTCCATCACCTATGTACTTGAATTTTGTTTCATATAGTTAGGTGCCTAGGTATAGCCCTCAAAGGTGTGCTAGAGTCTTGGGAGAAAAATAATGTCATGAAGGATTTCTAAATTATAAATTAGTGATGTAGGAGCATCCTTGGGCATCGTGGAAATCTTGTATCATTATAGAAAAGTAGATTTTGTGGTTTGTTTGAGTTGTTTGACTCTTAGTTTGGGGTTATCATCTTGTGATAGAGAATGTTAGCACATTTCACCATAATTTGGAATTGATTTTACAGTTTTGAGATTAGTTCTATTTTTGCTTGATGAGTGTCATGTTAATGTTTTAGGAGAATTGGATGAGTAAAAGATAGTAACTTGGTTCGAGAGCATCTACAAGTTGACAATTGTGCATAATTGTGATTGTTTTCATTTGTGGTAGGTTATTTAGAGTTTGTAATAATAGAGCAATATTTATGTAGTACTAATTACCCAATGGGAATGTATGTGGTGTATTGTGTGGAGGTTTTCCACTACTTTATTATTTAAACTTGTAAGTTTGTTATTTTTGGATGACAACACATTTCATGTGGTATTGGACTTTGTGGCATCTTAAGGCCAACTCATATTATTTGAAAAACTTGAGGATTCTATATATACTTGGTTGTAAATTCTTTGAAAGCAAGAGAAGAAGATAAGATGTAGTAGGAGCATAAAGAGTGAGTTTTGGCAACAATGAGTGCAGTGTGAGAGGTAGAGTGAGAGAAAAAGGAGTGGAGTGAAATATAAGGAAGGTGATAATTCAACATATAGGAATATAGTGGATGTAATTATAGTAGAGTACTGGTGCAACTATTAAGTTACATTATAATGTACTTGTACTTGAATTATCATTGTGTGGCTTATGCAACAAGTTTTGGAAGTGGTGTTTCCATATCCTTGTTGGAAGGAAGCTCCATTGTGGTGACTGTCCATTTAGGAATCTTAATTGTGATCAAATAATTGTGGCCTAGCATGTAAGAGGCACATTGCAACAAATTGTGAGGTTGTAAACATGTTGATAATATTTCAAGTTTAAATATTTATGATAATGTTGTTATTGTTTTTATGAGATCTTTGTGTTATTGTGGTTGTTTGATGTGTTGGTAGCTATAGCTAAACAATCTTTCATTGGACCCTCTTACTATGATTGCATTAGAATGATATTAGAGTGGGTTGGATCATGGAAAGAGTGTTGAGGTGTTGGTGTGGATGAGAGAACATTTAAAATTGAAGTCCAAGTTGTGGCATTCCACTAGAGTTTGTAACCAAAAAGTTGACTATGAGGTAGTTTTTAAGAGATGAATTTGGATAGATCATCAAGCCAGATGAAGTTTTCATCAAGCCAATATGTTCTCGAAGAGAGGAGAAGTATTATTATTATTTTAGGAAGAATGGAGGAGATCTTGAAGGCTATGAAGAAATAGATGGATGCATTGGAGCAAGACCATTAGAGAAACCCTGGCCCTAGGGCTAAGGAGAGTGATGAAGAGGAGAAAGATCTTGTAGAATCAAGTGGAATTGAAGAGGATAGGGAAAATAGGATGATAAAGGACATAATTGATATTTTAAAGAGGACTAGAGTGGACATTCCAAACTATTTTGGGAATTTGGATCCTAAGGAGTTGATAGACTAGAACACTGATCTAGAGGAATATTTTGAGTATGAGGACATTATGGACTTAGACAAGGTGAAATATGTAAACACCAAGTTGAAAGGTAATGCGGCGATATGGTGGAAGGAAGTTTAGTTAGAGAGGAATAGAAAAGGTAAGCTAAGCATTATAAAGTGGGACTAAATGCTAGAGAATCTAAAGTCCAAGATTATTTTAATCAATTAACAGTTGGAACTATTGAAGGAGATTCACAATTTATCTAGAAGATAAACATGACCATGAAGGAATACACTGAGGAGTACTATTAGATGAAAATTAGGTTAGGGCATCATAAAGGAGTTAAGAAAGTGGAAAATTATGTCAATGGATTGAGGGAGTCTATCTAGGGAGAATTAGGTATGTGGAATATCTAGATAGTAGAGGAGGCCTACAAGTCGACACTCACCACATAATAGAATTTGAAGTAGAAGTAGGAATAAAGATAAAGTCAGTAGGGAGAGAAAGAGGAGAAGTGTAGTGATATAAGGGTGTGGTGACAAAGGAGTAACCCTAAGGGGTCAAGGGAGAGGTATATGGTACAACAATGAAAGGGAAGGCTAAAATTTCCATTACAAAGAGAAAGAAGATATTTTCTACCATAGTAGTAGGGGAGATGATAGTAATACCTAATGCAAAGGTAGAGATGATGATGGGTGTTACCACAAAGATGATAGAGAAGAAGAGACATACCATAAAGAGGCCTCATAGGAGCATGGAGGATATTCTTAGCAAGATAGATGGGGTATGAGAGGAAAAGGTAGAAATGTTATACATATGGCTCCTATGGTTGTATAGTTGTCATTGATGTCAACACTATTATGATGTGTTGTTGCAAGTATGTGTTAACTGGTGTTGTCATTGATGTCAACATGTTTTTGTTGTCATTGGTGCCATCTGCATCTTCTGATGTTGATGTTTGTTGATTGATTAAAGAACACTGTCTGAGTATTTTGCTCCACATTTTCTCTATATTGAAGACCAAAGTATGAGATTTGGATATGATTTAGAGAAGTATCTAAAGTGTCTAAAGGTTTGTAGAGTGACAAGGAGAAAGTGTTTTTCTCTACATTTCACTGCATATTAGATTTTGGCTTTGTGATTCTAGACTTAAGCTTACAAGGTCCTTTGTCATATTTATTCAAAAGGATTTGTCATTTGGTTCTCTAGAAGGCAAGTTAATGACTAGCAGAGTTTGACAGTGTCTGATAAGAAGCAGTCTGTGATATGTTCTTCAAGTGATATATGTTGTGTTCAAGTAAGATCTGTTGTGGTTGTATTTGTTGACTCCCAAGTGATTCTATGGTGTCATTAGATGTCTCCAGAATGTGGTGAAGGCATGCGATTGATTTGCAAGATACAATGAAGGTCTTGCAAGCATGTTTCTAAGTGTTCTTGATATGTGCATAAATTCTGGTTAACCTGGTTTGTCATACTTGTTGCAAAGGTGATTCATGGATTATGGAAACATATCCAAGCGTGTGAGGATGTATTTGGGTCCAAGATAAGTTGTGATGTGTTCATCCTTCATTCATTTACTCTGCAAGTTTGTTTAGGTCTAGTCCTAATTTGATTTATGTATGTATACTGACCTTGGAGAAAGTTCCAATGGTTGTAAATTGTAATGCCGACCTTGATGTTCATTCCAAGGTTGATGATAGGTATAAATACATGTAATGAATTCATGTTTGAAGGGTGATTGAGAAAAGATGAAAAGATAAGTGAAAAGTGTAAAAGTAGAGCATAGGAGATATATTGCGCTTCATTGGAACTAAACTCAGGCATGGTGTAGATGCTACTAAATCAGTTCACCCTTTGGCAATGAGCCAACCCTTGGCAGTGAGTAATCCTTTGGTAGCGAGCCATTCTTTTGAGAAGTGAGCCCTTTGGTAGTGAGAGACCATTTGATATTTGGTATTTTTACTACATTATATTGTGATCTAACAATCACCATGGTTTTTCTTTGTTTAGGGTTTTCCATGTAAAAATCTAGTTTTCATGTGTGTATGGTGTTGATGTGTTGATGTTTTGATTCTACTATTCATGTGTAATGTTCATAACTAAATAAGGAAATAAGTTGAGTGATTGTGAAATTGAATTTGGACTAAAGAAGTTGAAGTTTTGATACAATTGATTCACCCCCCATCTCAGTTGTCTTGTGCCTTTCAACAATTGGTATCAGAGCAAGGTTCCTTTGAAGAATGCATAACAGCTTAAGGTAGAACTGTGATGGTACACATGAAAGACATTGCCCATTTTAATGGATCTGACTATGCCTACTAGAAGGTACGAATGCAAGGTTATCTCATTTATCTTGGTTATAATGTTTGGAGAATGGTAAAAAACAAAAACATAAAACTTTCCTAAAGATCTGGAGTCTAAAGAAGAGATTATAGATTTTGAGGATAATCACAAAGCTAATAATGCTCTATTAAATGCCCTATCTAACATTGAAATGACAAAAATCATGAATCTGGAAACTACCTATGAGATTTGGGACAAATTAAAGAAAGTCTATGAAGGTAATGCATTTGTCAAGAAGGCCAAGTTGCAAAACTTGAAGACCACATATAAAACCATACGAATGACTAAAGATGAAATCATAACAAGTTACTTATAGAAGATTGATGAAGTTGTCAGCAACATGAGGGGTCTTGGTGGAGAATTAAAGGATGAGGAAGTTATAGATAAAATACTTAGAACTCTTCCCAAATCTTATAGTCACAAGGTATCTACCATTGAAGAGTTGCTTTATATGGGAAAACTTACAAAAGATCAATTGCTTGGTAAACTAATTGCCTTTGAGATAAGAGAGTTTGGTACTATTGATGGCCCTATGAAAACTGAGACTGCTTTCAAGGCCAAGGAAGAAACTAAAACTGCTAGATCAAAGAAATATGTTATGGAGTCAGATGATGAAGATTTTATAGAGCTTGAGGCAAAATTTGCAAGCAGAATAAAAAGGGGTAGCAGAGGAAAGTTCAAAGGTAAGTTACCTTTCAAATGCTTCAATTGTGATAAAATTGGCCATTGTGCTTCAAGGTGTCCTGATATAGCTTTGAAAACCAATGAAAGTAAAGGAAAGATGGTAAGAAAGAGTTATTATCTTAGAAATGATGATGGTGTAACTGATGATGAATCTAATTTTGATGATGGTAATAGTAGTGAATGCTTGTTTATTGCACTTAGAGAAGAACATGTTTCTGGTAATCTTACAAGCTGTGTGAAGGAAAGGAAGTCTAGGAGAGTTGTTTGCATTTCATGCTAAAAAGGAAGATGAATGGATCATTACCAGTGGATTCTCAAACCACATGAAAGGAGACAAGAGTAAGTTTATTAAGTTTGAAAAGTATTATGGAGGACTTGTTAGGTTTGGTGATGATGTAGTTGGTAAGATTTGTGGAAAAGGATCTATTACTTTTGATGGAAAGCACAATACAGATGATTATGTCAAGGGCCTAAAGCATAATCTACTAAGTGTTGGACAAATGTGTGACAAAGGGTATAATCTTGTTTTCAAGGATAATGGGTGTAAGATATAGAATAGCTCCAGAACCCTAATTGATGTTGGTAAGAAGACTCATGGTAATGTTTATCATTTGAAAGGTGCTAAAAATTGTTGCTTGTTGGCTAAGTCAGATAAAAGTTGGCTATGGCATAGGAGAATGTATCACATTAACTTTATTAATCTAGTGAGAATAAGCACAATTCAAGTTGTAAGAGATCTTCCCAAGATTATGAAGCCTGCCAATGTTATATGCAAAGAATGCCAGTTTGGGAAGATGACAAAGACAACTTTCAAAAGAAAAAAACAATCATCTACCAGTTTGCTAAAGCTAGTGCATACAAACCTATGTGATCCCATAAGAACAAGAAGTCTAGAAGGTGAAAGGTATTTCATTCCCCTTATTTATGATTTTTCAAGAATGACTTGGGTTACTTTCCTTAGAGAAAAAGTAGAATCTTTAGATAAGTTCAACACATTCAAATCTATGGTTGAAAATGAATTGGATTCGAAAATCAAATGCTTAAGATCTGACAGAGGTGGTGATTTTACCTCAAATGAGTTCAATTCTTTTTGTGAAGAACATGGAATAAAGAAACATTTATCTTCTTCTCAGACTCCTCAACAAAATGGAGTGGTTGAAAGGAAGAATAGAACTATTCAAGAAGCTACCAGAGCAATGATCAAGGAAGCAGACCTATCAGAAGTATACTAGAAAGAAGCAATACATACTGCTATCTACATTCAGAATAGAGTGCAAGTCAGAGAAGAAGAAACAAAGACACCTTATGAACTGTGGTATGGTAGAGCTCCTACTATCAAATACTTCAAAGTTTTTGGAAGAAAATGCTACATCAGAAGAGATGAAGAATTAGGGAAGTTTGATGCTAGATGTGATAAAGGCATATTCCATGGGTACTCCACTAAGAGAAAGGCTTACTGGTGCTATAAGAAAAGACTGAGAAAGATCATTGAAAGTGTAAATGTAAAGGTAGATGAAGATATCCAACTAGATGGATTTGAGTCAGATGAACATGTTGATACAGAAAAAAAACTAAAAAATGTCAAAGAAAAGGAAGTTTAGACTGAAGAACAATCTATTCTGGAAGAAGAAGAAACTCAAGATGAGGCTCTTGTAAGAACTCCTAATACTCCCAAGTATGTGCAAAGAGATCATTCTAAAGATCAAATTATTGGTGATAAAAGGAAAGGTGTGATGAGAAGAAGTAGGATTGCAGAAGAACAAGTAAATCTCTACCTTCTTTCAAAGGTAGAACCCAAAATAGTAAATGAAGCATGCAACGATGAACATTGGGTTAAGGAAATGAAAGAAGAATTGTTGTAGATTGAAAAGAACAAGACTTGGAATTTTGTCCCTAGGCCTGCAAACAAGAATGTGATTAGAACAAAGTGGGTTTTCTAGAACAAGCTGAATGAAGTTGGAGAAGTTGTGAGAAACAAGGCAAGACTTATATATAAAGGCTACTTCCAAGTTGAAGGAATTGATTATGAAGAGACCTATGCTTTAGTGGTAAGAGTGGAAGCTATCAGACTATTTTTGGTACTTGTAGCACATAAAAACTTCAAGGTATATCAGATGGATATGAAATCTACCTTTCTGAATGGTGAGCTAGAAGAAGAGGTCTACATAGAGCAACTGGATGGGTTCTAGTTATCAGATAAAACATACATGGTATGCAAGTTGAAGAAGGCCTTGTATGGATTGAAGCAAGCTCCTAGAGCTTGGTATGCAAGACTAGATAAGTATCTGTTGTAGAAAGGTTTTTGTAAAGGGTCCATAGATAGAAATTTGTACATCAAGGTAAGCAAAGATCAAATCCTGATTATTGAATTTTATGTAGATGATATCATATTTGGTGGAAATAAGAGATGTACAAGAATTTTGTAAATAAAATGCAAAAGGAGTTTGAGATGTCTATGTGTGGTGAGATGAATTTCTTCCTTGGACTACAAATCAATTAGACACACATAGGTATTTTCATTTCTCAATCAAAATATGTCAGGGAATTGTTGAAGAAGTTTGAAATGGAGGATTCTAAACCAGTATGCACTCCTATGGTCACCAGTTGTAAACTGAGAAAGAATGATGAATCTCCTAAGATAGATCAAAGTAATTATAGATCAATGATTGGTGGACTGCTTTACCTGAATGCTACCAAACCATATATCAAGCATGCAATCTGTCTTGTGACTAGATTTCAATTAGATCCCAAAGAATCACATGTAATGGAAGTAAAGAGGATATTCAAGTATGTGAAGGGCACTCCTGATCATGGCTTGTGGTACCCAAAGAATAATGATTTTTCCTTAATTGCCTATACATATGTAAATTGGGCTAGATGTGCTGATGATAAGAAAAGCACAAGTGGAGGTGCATTCTTCCTTAGAGATAGGGCAATATCCTACCACAACAAGAAACAAGAATCAATCTCCTTGTCTACTGTAGAAGCAAAATATATTGCAGCAGTATCATATTGCACTCAGGTGCTCTGGATGAAGCAGACCTTGAAGGATATTCTTTGTGATAACACAAGTGCCATAAATATTTCAAAGAATTCAGTGATGCATTCAAAGATAAAGCACATTTCAATCAAGTATCACTTCTTGAGGGAGAAAGTTGTAGAGAATGAGGTAAAGCTTGAGTATGTGCCTACAAAAGATCAAGTTGGCAATATATTCACTAAGGCTCTTCCAAAAGACACATTTGAGTATCTTCAAGAGAAATTAGGGGTTATTGCCCCTCCTTCCTTGAACTAGTTACATAGGAAGGTGTATCAGTCTAGTGTGCTTCAAAGTACATTTCTTCTTTTGGACTGATGTTGAAGGCTACCTCTCATGGGGAGCAGGTAGTGGTTTGAGATGATTGTTGCATTCAGGGGGAGTAAAGAATGGTTTCAGACTAATCATAGGAGCAGTGTGCAAGTATGTGTAGTAGAAGAGATGTGATACCCTTTTCCATTGATGTTAAAGGGGGAGAGAGATCATGTGAAAAACCCAGGGGGAGTAAGAGTGCAGAAGTGTAAAAAGAAAGGGATAGCTATGATGTAGAATTGTGTCTTGATGGAAGAACATGTTTTTCACATCATATGTTTCCATCGATGACAAAGGTGGAGATTGTTGCAAGTATGTGCTAACTGGTGTTATCAGTGATGTCAACATGTTTGGGTTGTCATTGGTGCCAACCACATCTTCTGATGTTGATGTTTGTTGATTGATTAAAGGACACTGTCTGAGTATTTTGCTCTGCATTTTCTCTATATTGAAGACCAGAGTATGAGATTTGGATATGATTTAGAGAAGTGTCTAAAGATTTTAAATCCAAAATTTGGTGGTCTAGATTGCTGTGTAGAAAAAAATTTATTCACCACTCTAAAGATTGTGTTGGGCAAGGTTTGCAGAGTGACAAGGAGAAAGTGTTTTGCTCTGCATTTCTCTGCATATTGGATTTTGGCTTTGTAGTTCTGGAATTAATCTTAGAAGGTCCTTAGTTATCTTCATTCAATAGGTTTTTTCATTTGGTACTCCAAAAGGCAAGTTAATGATTAGCAGAGTTTGACAGTGTCTAATAAGAAGCAGTCTGTGATATGTTCTTCAAGTGATATATGTTATGCTCAAGTAAGATTTGTTGCAGTTGTATTTTTTAACTCCCAAGTGATTCTATGGTGTCTGTAGATGTCTCCAAAATGTGTTGAAGCAATGTGCTTGATTTGCAAACTACAATGAAGATCTTGCAAGCATGTTTCTAAATGTTCTTGATATGTGCATAAGTTTTGGCCAACCTGGTTTGTCATACTTGTTGCGAAGGTAATTCATGGATTTTGGAAACATATCCAAGTATGTGAGGATGTATTTGGGTCCAAGATAAGTCATGATGTGTTCTTCCTTCATTCATTTTCTCTACAAGTTTGTTTAGGTCTAGTCCTAATTTGATTTATGTATGTATGCTGACCTTGGAGAAAGTTCCAATGGTTGTAAATTGTAATGCCAACCTTGATGTTCATTCCAAGGTTGATGATAGGTATAAATACATGTAATAAATTTGTGTTTGAAGGGTGATTCAAAAAAGATGAAAAGATAAGTGACAAGTGTAAAAGTAGAGTAGAGCAAAGGAGATGTATTGCACTTCAATAGAATTGAAATCAGGCATGGTGTAGACGCTACTAAATTAGTTCACCCTTTGGCAATGAGCCATTCTTTTGGGCAATGAAACCTAGGCAATTCTCTAGTGTATCCCAGGAATCGATGGAAGTTTGTGAAAGGTTGACATACCAACCATATGCTTCTTCTCCTAATGAATAAGGAAACAACCTAAATATGAAATCTTCATGTTGTATTCTTGCCCTGAAATAGGCATCCTTAAAGGTCTGAATGTGATCATCCGCAACTTGATAGGGATGATACTTAGGACAAATCTTGTTCAAATTTTTAGGCAGATCATTATATGCAGCAAAGTGAAGTGGTGACTCAATAGCAAAGAATGACATTGCAACTTGTACTAGAGGTACTAAGGGAGCTACTAGCGGATTAACAACAGCATGTCTAGGTTGACTCGATGAGCACAGTCTAGGTCTGAATACATGCAATTCTTCCAAAGGTCTAGAAGATCTTGACCTTGTGTTAGGTTGACATGCTAGTGCTTAAAAGTTTAGGATAAGACCTGGATATTTGGACACCTAGAACAGATGTGGATAATTCCTTCACCGAAGTGGATATTTATGAACAAATGTGGAATTTGATGAAGGATTTGTAAAATATTTGTAGAGAATGCAAATATTCAACTCAAACTTTGGGAATCCAGACAACTATTTGTAAATATCAAGATGAATATCTATAGGGATGTGATATTTATGAATAGATTTATTAAATTTTCAAAGGTAGATGGAATCTTTACAAGAATACACAAGATTTGGAGTATTTTGTGAAATTTAAAGTATATCTCCACAGGAATGCGGGAAAGTATGTCAGGATGACAAATCATTCAAATCTCTAGTGATTGTGCCCTCCTTCTAGAACCAAAAACTGTTGATACAACTATTAGTCATATTAACAAAGATAAAAATTTACATAACAAAACTTTATCCTCTTGAAGAATATGATAAATTTATGATTGAATTTATGATTCCAAGTCTCCATTTATCAAGTCATTATCTCCCGATAATCTATTAATGGTTTGATGTGAATTTCCTGTTAAACATTTAGGGGCCTTACGCATGAAATTCGCTGTAATTTGTATCCAGATATGTAAATATTTTCTATGTTTCACCTATTTCATATGAATCTCAAAAAAATTTGTTAAATTGTACAATATCTAACTAGAATATGCACATAGTCATGTGAGTTTATTCTAAGTTTGATCAATTCTTCTAATCTTTACTCTAATTAAGACTATTCATGATGATTTATGTAACTTTGATTAGTTCTTCTAGATTTACTAAAATATGAACTAATCTTTAGATCTGCTTCTGCACCTTAAATTCTTCTAAATTTTGTGTCTTCAAGCTGATATTTCCATGATCTTTGTTATTATTTTCAAGTACTAGCATGATATTTTCAATCTTACATGTGGTTTGTTCAAATATGCATAGGATATTCAGTTATCTATGGATGTCTACATATTCATTATATTTTGCTTATCATGTGTCAATATTTGCAATTGATGATGATGATTAATGAAATTTAAAAGAAATTAACTTAAATTCTAAATTTATTTGAAGTGAGTGAAGTTTGGTCACTGATCCACATGTATCATAGATACTTTCATGAAAGAGAAGAAATCCAAATCATATTTTGCCTGGACAGTCCATGACTACATATGATCGATGTGAATCTTCAAAGGTAAAGAATGAAAACAATATGCACTTTGTAGATGCACCTCAAGAGAAAACAACAATCCATAGTTACACATAAAGAAATCATTCACAGATTACACAAGATGTATGATAAGTTGAAATCAAAATGTCTTCCTCTTCATTCAAGTACGCAAAAGAGTACACATATACAATTGACCTTGAGAAAGAACTTAAATTCTAAATTTATTTGAAGTGAGTGAAGTTTGGTCACTGATCCACATGTATCATAGATACTTTCATGAAAGAGAAGAAATCCAAATCATATTTTGCCTGGACAGTCCATTACTACATATGATCGATGTGAATCTTCAAAGGTAAAGAATGAAAACAATATGCACTTTGCAGATGCACCTCAAGAGAGCACAACAATCCATAGTTACACATCAAGAAATCATTCACAGATTACACAAGATGTACGATAAGTTGAAATCAAAATGTCTTCCTCTTCATTCAAGTACGCAAAAGAGTACACATATACAATTGACCTTGAGAAAGAACCATGAAATTCAACAATTCAATGTTAATTAAGCTTCTAATAATGTGCAAATGATAGTCCATCTCCTTTTATAGAGCAAGGAGAGGATGCGATTACAATAGATCACATGATCTAACAGTCAGGATTAAATGTTTCACATGATTGCTAGCTGACAATCAATCTAGTGGAGTACAACTAGTATGCTAGAATCTTTCAAATCTTTGACTTGGTCAATGTGACCCTTCTACTCTATATCTTCATTAGACTCTTCATTTGTAGGTGGTTCTTTTGTTATCTGGCATCCAACACCTTGGATAAGAGCATATGTTTGGATAGCCTTATCTATTTATGCTCTATCTGATATCTTTGCCTTTGTAGCAGCATGCTCTTGAGCTTTCAGCTATCCTTGCAATATTATCCACATGTTGGTCCTATTATCCAGCTCTTTATTATATTCATCAATCTTATATCTCATCAGCATGGCTTGATCAATTGTATCTTCTGAGAAGTACTAGATAGGATCATCCAAAGCTGAAGTAAAATTATCCCTGAAGGCCTTGATTGCACACTCTTCATTTTGATTCTCAATTTTGCCTTCAACTTCTCCTTCCAAAATTTCCAAAATTTCTAACTCCTTATCCATGAGCTCATGTCATTTTATACTAATGTCAGTCATCTTAGCATTACACCTCTTCAATATACTAACCTCAAATCTCATGTCCTCAAACCAAGTATCTAACTTTGGTAATTTTTGGGATGTCAAGACATTCTTTGTCATGCGGGTACTTACATCTGCCCTCCTCATATCTTTTAATGTAGTCAAATCCTAACTACTCCTAATCAATCTCCTACGAACCTCTTTCTTTAGATCATCAACTTTCCTTTTTATGTTATTCAGCATTTCCCAATTTGACAAGGATATCATCACCACTTTATCTCCTTCACTCAGGAACCTGTTGAACCAGTCATTCATCACATGTGCCTAGTGCTTCATGGCATCTAATCCAGTGATCTCTTGTTGAGACACTAATGTTAGTGATGTAGAAGCTGTGATTAGCATATTTGTTGGTGCCACCGATCCCTTAGTGAAAACTTGCATTTGAGAAACTTTCTCTTTATACTCTTTATATTTAGCTTTCTCTTTTGCTATTCTGGAAACTAGAGCATCTATACTTTCTTTGGCCTCTTGACCCTCCTACTCTGTAGTAGAAAACCCCAGGTCTACTATGGTTATTTGAAATTCATCATCCTTTATGTCCCCCTTTGCCTTATTTGCAATTGACATAGCTACATGAGTTGTCCTCCTTCCTATAATGGGGTCTCTTTTCACTACTAAGGTGGCCCTAGCTCTACACTTTGATTTTGCAACCTCTACTGAAAACAATGAAAAAATATCAAAATTAGAAAAATCTAGAATTTGAGGTTGATTCATCTCATGTGTATGCCAATGTGGCACACTAGATTCAGACCCTTGCTAGTCAGTTTGCTCAATGTGAGCATCATGTGCATCTTTCTCTTGTGGAATGTCCTCATCCACATTCTGTTGTTGTTCCCCATCAGTGGGAACCTCTTTATTTACTTTTTGTTGATCATCTTATTGTACAACATCCTCTGATGTCATATCTTGATCTCCAAACATCTCTTTAGCAGGCTACTCATTCACAGGCACCACTATCTAGATATCCTAATCTTATTTTCTTTGTGTCAATGTGCATATCTTGAGGTGTCTTTACATTCTGATTTTGCATTTGTTTATCATTTTGAGGTTGAGGAGTGTTCACATTTGGTCCTTGATGGTTAAGATTTTGTACATCCTGGTGAACCTCTTTTTCACCACCATCCACTACCTCCTCTACTTTATCTTCATCATCTTTATTCAATGGAATTTCTTGTCTAGATATTAACACTTCTATATCTTTCAAACCTTGGGATCTGAATGTGGTCATGGGACATGTTTGTACAAATGTTAATTTATGTTGTTCTTTATCTTTCTCCTTATCATGTCCTTCATCAATATCCTGGACATTATGCTCTATAGGCACTTCACTGTGGATTTCTATATCCATGGCTAAGTTATCTTCAATCTGCATATGCTCCATGGTTTTATCCTTTTCTTCATCTTCAGGCCTGTCATAAGTTAAATCAATTGTTGCTAGGCTGGTGACTTTTCCAATTAATCCATCCAAGCCAATGCTCTTTGCCATCATCTCTGGATCTTCAAATTCTTAATTTCTAGTGGTCTTTCGTACTTGGGGTGTGCCTTGGGGTGTTAATGTTGTATTCTTGATTAGGTTATCAAGGGAAATCGATGTCACCTCCTTTGTCACATCATCATCTGTAAGGTCAATTGTTTCATCCAATGGTAAAGAAGGATCATTTATTCTCTTCTTTTCTCCTAGCCTCTTTTCTTAAGCTAGTTCAGTTTAGAACTTCACAATTGTTAGGATGGGAACATTATGCTGAACGTATTTCTATATTGTCCCCTCATCCTTATTCTTAAACATTGTTAATTTTGCATCCTTATCTGATGCAGATGGCTATGAAACAAACATTTGTTCCATCAAAGTGAGCCCTTCACTTCCTTGTTCCTGGAGTAGGACATTTGACTGGGTGCTAGTTGACCCTCTCATTGTATTCCCCTATACTCTCTTCTATCTTGGGACATTAGCCCCTACTAATATATCTCTAGATTTTCTCTTCAGTGGATCCTCATCCTCCCCTTCTTCCAAATCCTAATAAGTGATCCTAGGCTACTCTACATCTACATGTTTCTCTACTGGCATTTCAAATGTTGTGCCAGTAGAGACTAGACATTGTACTTTTTGAGGGGATAGCCTGTGTGATATGTGGATACTATTATCAGCACTTTTCTTAACTTCTTTTGATGAAGCTGCTTTAGCTCTCTTTGCTTCTAGGCTTTGCCTCTTATCTTCTAAGAAATCATCATATTCTTCATTTGGCAATTCTTGTCTCTTCCTATTCTTGTCTATTTTGATGACCCTTGTTATGAGGTCTAGAGTTGTCACCTCTAGCTGGCTCCAATCTGGTGGGGAGATAGTCTCAGTGTAGATCTTGTTATCTTCATACTCTTTTGATATTCTCATACCATCATCCTAATGTAGTTGTGGAGGAACAAGAATGCAATCCAATGCATAAATTTGCTTTAGTGTTAGTCTTTGATAACTCGTCCTTATTACTTCCACATCATCTGGGCAATTTGCCCAGTAATCTTCCAAATGAACCTGATGTACAATCATCTTGCTTATGTGTTTCTCCATCCTTCTATAAGGATCATACTATGTGGCCAGTGGAAAAGGCTGCAAGTTTAGCATCTATAACCCTCCGTCTGATTCTTTGGTTGATTCTATGCCATGGCACATATACCATCCAATATAAGCATGAAAAGTAACATTGGGCTTCTTATTCCTATTTGCAAATGCCTCATAAGAAGGAATTATCTATCTAGTCATCTCATGAGGATGACTCTATCTATAGGATATCTTGGAAACATCAGAGGTTGCCCACTGAATCCTTCCATTCTTATGAATGTGAATGTGGAGAACTAGATGAACCAAGTTCCATTTTTGGCTATGACCTCTTGAGCATCAATGCTCAACCTTTTGCCTCTGTCATCCTCCATTAACCAGACCAAATGCATAACAAAACAATCTTTCTCCCTTTTGTAGTTCTGGATGGAGGACTTCCTCTCCAGCTATGGATAGTGACCCCATATATTCACATCTCTAGGATTTTTCCCAACTCATCCTACTGTTTGTAGGTTAGAAAATTTAGATTGGGCAGCACATGCATAGACAACATATGATGACATGTGAAATATATTTGCCTTTCCCCCAAGCTTCTTCATTCCTTCATCTATGCTATCAATAATAAGAGATGCCCACTATATCTATGTGTTTGTGGTTTCCACCATTCTAATGAGCCCATACATCCACAGCACAATGTTTCCAGCATGAAGTCTTCCTCTCATATGGCTCAACATGACTATCATGTATTGAACCTCAGGGGTAAAGTCAAATTTGTAGAGGTTGCTTGGCAATTTTTCTGCTACCTTATAAGTGCTATCCTAAGCTCTGCAACATGAGAACATTATTTTTCTACAGTCAATATATTTACCCTTGTACTGCTCTTCTAAGGCCTTCAAATCTATCTTATACAAATTATAGCTTGTTGGTAAGTGAAATGCTGCAATGATCCTTGAGACTGACAAATCTACATAAAAATGACCATGCTTCTCCACCCTTCTTGTATCTCTGTTGTAGTTATTTGTGCATGCTACCACCAGCTCAATGGCCTTTGCTGCATAGGTAAATCCTCCAGCATGCCACATTCCAAACTCATATATGTTTATTAGGATGGGGTTTCCACCACCTTGAGTTGATGCAACTGTCCATTCCACCAGGCTAGTGTTCCTGGCATGAGTGTCTACAATTTGTTTGAATCTAAAACCTAAACCATTGGGCTGCAGAAACATGGGGGTCATGAACTAAGTTTCACTTCAATTCTTGCTAGCCTCCATCATGTCCTGTAATAATGGATATCCATATCTTAACCTAATTTGCAATTTCTAAGCTTAATTAACTAATTTCTTGATATCATGACATTCAATAGCTCACAAAGCATAAACATGTGCATCTTTATCCAAGATTTACCCTAGGTAAGTATTATTTACCTCTTACTGTGCAATAATGACAAAAGTAGGATTTTAAAGATACATACCTATTTAGTGCACTTAAAACCTGATTAACAAATGTCCTGATATGCACTTTCACTATGCAATCACCTTTACCTTTTGACGCCCAATATCTACACCATTCCATTAGGTTTGGATCTCTGTAATGGCCACCGTAAAAAACTTTGGAGCTCCGTAATTTTAGACTATGAATGCTTTGTAAATAAAAAAAATGACCAAAAATCTAGCTTTATGTATTAAAACTAGGAATTAAGCCATAATTAATGGTAAATTACCTCTATTTGTGGATATTAGCATCCATTCTGTGAGATTGAAACAAGTGGTAGTTGATAATTTGAATTTTCAAATGGTCAACTACTCTTTTTGCAGCATTTATTACATAGTATGCATATTAACGAATATCTAGATGTTAAGCAATGTGCTCAATCTTTTGAAATGTGCATATATGATATGATGTTAGCATGTTGGTCAACATTGATCGTATGCATATTAACGAATATCCAGATGCTAAGCAATGTGCTTAATCTTTTGAAATGTGCATATGCGTATGATATGATGTCAGCATGTTGGTCAACATTGATCAAGGGTAGATATCAAGTCATTACAATCTAAAGGCATTTTCCTTTGATCATCAAATGTCAAGACATTACAAAATGTCCAGTGAGAAAAGTCAACCCGTGCCATGTGGCACCATCTGATTGGTTCATAGAAACCTATGGTTTTTGGTTGCGAGGACAAGGATGTGGATATTAAGAAATATCCAGACTTTAGTATCTGTGAAACATCCCTAAGTCCAAATGTGCAGATGATGTCACCTTTCTAAAGGTAATTCTATGTTGAGGGTAATGTGACATCATCATCATATTAGTGAAAGTTTAGACATTAAGTTAATGTCTAGATGTTAAGGTTTTGTGAAATGTTCTAAATTCTTAATGTCTAGATGATGTCATCATGTTATAGTGTTCCTTTGAGTCAAGATTTTATGATGTCATCTGGATGTTAGGGAAGATCCAAATGTTAAAATGTCTAAGCAGAATGTCCTGAGACCAATGTATATATGAAAAATCAACACGACACATCATCAAGATATTAACAAAGGTCAGGACATTGAATTAGCAAGTAGGGATATTAATGAATGTTCACATCTTGAGATTGAATATGCATAGTTGTGAATATCCATGTATTATGCGACCATGTGCCTGATGGTCTATTACATCATGAGTTAATATTTGACGTGCACACATTTGTGAATGTCTTGATATTGAGTTTTACTTAGCAATTTTGTGATCACAACATTAAGTTTTTCATGCCCACATATCCCATGCAGTCACGACACACATCACTGATGTCATGTCCACATTTGTCATGTGGTCATGACATGAAATATCAAAAAATTTCCACGCTTCCCTAGAAACCCCCTTGCACGCGTAAGTGTGATCGGTGGCATACGCTTAAGGAGTAAACAATACAGTTGAATGCAGGTTAATGCATTCATGTGCGCATACCAAATGCAATGAAGGCCAACTAGGAGGTCATCACAACATGGTTAACGCCGCCAATAGGGTTGGGATCAATGATCTAAAACCCTAAGTTATCCTATGTGAATGAGGGGATTTTGACGTAAGACAAAATCAATAACCAAAAGTCAAATGCATGAGAGGATGATAAAATACAGAATTCAAATGGTGATACTCGGCAAAAACAATATTATATTCTCTAACAAGGTTAAACTTCACTAACCTAGCTAAACCCTAAATTCTAGAAAAATCTGGCAGCATAACCTCTCATAGGCATGAATAGGGTTTATTGTACTAAAACTAATTTTGATCAAAAGGTTTATTGATTTGGTTTAAATTACTTACGTCTCACTAATTAAATAGGTAAATCAGATGATTAAGTTAATTGATCATTTTTCAACAAAGTCCGATCAATCTGTTCTCCTTCACGTTTTCTATAATTTAAAACTTTTTCAACAAAGCTTGATCAATCTGTTCTCCTTCACGTTTTCTATAATTTAAAATATTTTTCAACAAAGCTCGATCAATCTGTTCTCCTTCACGTTTTCTATAATTTAAATTATTTTTCAACAAAGCTCGATCAATTTGTTCTTCTTCACGTTTTCGATCAGTTAGAGTTATCTCTGCATCATTTACATTATTCCTAATTTCTTGGTAGATCAGATCTCAGAAATAGGTTTTACTAACTTCATTTAAAAAGTTTACTAGGTTTCCAAGTCGGGTTTAAAACAACATTTAATTTAATTTTGTTAAATAAATTGCCCCTAAAGGATTAAAAGAATATAAATTTTGGTTAATAATGTGTGGTTTAAATCGTCGTCGTAGAGTTAGATTTCCTAACCCGATTGTTTAAAATAACTACCTCTCAATATTAAATTGTATAAATTTAATTGAAACAATTAAATCCTTTTATTCGTGATTTCTAATCGATTATTTAACATCCACTAACAAATAAAAATAATATTTTGATTAGAATATAATTTTGCCCATTTCATTAATTATCTCAAATTCCCTATATCAATTCCAAACTTAAAACAATTATCAAAAGTAATAACAAAAGGGGAATTTAAATTTTAAATTGGATTTTAATCCCACCTTGCCCTAATTTCTTCCAACATTAAAATATAATTTTCTTTATTGCAAAAACCCTAGCCCTATTTTCTCATTTTCTCCTCTTTGTTTTTCACTTTTATCTTTCTTTCTCTTTCTCTCTCATTCTTTGTTTTCTTAGTTGTGTTTGTAGGTTTAATGGCCACATGGCATTTACAATATATATATATTATTGTTTTTATAAAATGGATTTCCTTTTAATATATATATATATATATATATATATATATATATATATATATTCTATTTTATTTTATTTTTGTTAAAAAGGTTAAAACCCTAAATATATTTTTGTTTGTTTTGTTGGCAGAGAGGAGGGACTGTGGAGGGGTGCTGCTAGGGTAGCGATGATGGTGGCAGCAATGTGTTGAGGAGGGCAAACTGTTGCAGAGGTCTGGCGGCAGATCTATGGAGGGGAGCCATAGAGTGGAGGTGTTGAAAAGGGCTGCGGGAGAAGGGATGGTGGAGTATTGAGGGGAGGTCGAGGGGAGTGGAGATACTGTGGAGGCCGCGGGATAGGCAGATGGCAGAAGAGGAGTCCATGGGTAAGGGGGTGTGGGGATGTGGAGTGGGATGTGGATGGGGGCTATGCCCCCTCCCCACATTCCCACTTCACTGAATATGGCGGCAGTGGGGGGGTTCGAACCCCCCCACCATATGTATCTTCTTTACCTATTAAACATTCTACAGTTTGTAAAATAAAACAGTCGCTCCATTATTCTTTTTTTTTTTGCATTCATTTCATGGTTTTCAATATATATATATATATTTATGAAATCTCAAATTTATTTAGCAAAATAATAAAATTAGTTTATTATTAAATATATATCATGCATACATTCAAATTACTCCTTTTATATATAATTAAAATTTTCTTTTCTTCCATTCACATACAATTTCTCTTTTTAAACAAATACACAATGATATATATCTATTTTTTTTCAATTTTCAATAAGGCAAGAACTCATTTTTTTCTAACAAAATTTATTCATAGCAATAGCAAAAAAAAAGAACAAATGCAATTAAGTAAAATACTTGAAATACATGACATCAACTTTTTCTCTTTTTAAAAAAAAGAAACAATATTCAAATTTCATATTTTGTCTCAACAATAAAATCACAACTTTACCAATGGATATATTAAAATTTACATACAAATGAAATAACCTTTAAAAACAAATTTTCTTCCTTCAACCTTCCTTGAATAATAAGCATTAAAATCAACCATTTTTAACTTTCTCATACAAATGAAAATAGACTACACACAATTAAAAATAAACATTTTTACAACAAGAGAGAGAACAATGCTCTTCTCTTGGACAACAAACAAATGAAGCCAACTCCTAAATAGGTCAAGATCTCACTCAAGAGTAAAGGAAAATAAAATATCAACTCCAAGAACAAGGAATTTTCTCCAACTTCACAACTTAACTCCAATGAACCTGCATATCACAACAAGGGGAAAGAAAACCACACATCTTGCTCTTCTCCCTACTGTAGACCCGCAAGAGGGTCACCCCTGAGCTAGGGATGTCATCCACACACTTGGGAACTCATTCCACCACAAAAAGGCATTCAAACAATCAACACAATTTTACACCCATGGATAATCACAACACAAGAACTCAACTAGGGTGAGTTCAAAGGGGTAGGGGAGTGGACACACTCAACTCAAGAGTGGCACTCCTACAAATATCCCAAAACAAAAACCTCATAAGGCCTCTAGCCATCACATTTAAACACAATTTCCATAAGTTTCCATTTTGGCTCTCAAGCCATTTATCATGTTGGTCAAACTCTCATAGATTGCCCTCAAGGCTTACAACACCACAAAAACAAGGTAATGACCCCGAGGAGGTTCACTCCTCCCCTACCCCACACTTGTTGAGCATCTTATCCCAAGTGGGAGAGACTCTTACAACACCCTACAATTTTTCCCCACAATAACAATAAAAACTCAAGAAAATAGATCTCACACATAGCATCATGCAAGCAACAAAAATACAAAGGGAAGGCCTTAGCCTTGAAGCCAACCTTTAAAAGCCCAATTATGGAAGATGGTTGATGTAGATCTTCTCCAAATTCTCCTCCAACATAAGTCACAAAACTCTCTCTATCTTTTTCCCCAAAGTAAATTCCAAACAATAAAATTATCCAAAAATTCAACAACCCATAACCTTCTCCAAGTGGGATTAAAATAAGCTCAACCCATGAGCTTTGAGGAATGGGGAGATGACACTTGTCACCTCCTCACTCTTCCTCCCCACTACAAGAAAGACCCATGGGATGGGTGTTGACAAATGTCACTCACCCATCCCCAAGTCTCTCTCACACCTCCACTTGTCCTCTCTCCAACATTGGGAGAGAAAAGTGGAGCTTAAGAGGGAATGGGTGACACATGTGTCCCCTTCCTTTACTCCCAAGAGGGACCACACAACTCCAAGGTACCCTCACCAATTGTGAGAGAGACTTGGAGTCAAGTCCTCCACAATTGGTGGGTCTTGGAGATATCTCCAACCTTGGGAAGTGGAAAGGGATGGGGTTGAGTGTTGGGACCACTCATCCTCTCCCTCCCATGCCTCCAATTTCGTCACTTAACTTCAGGGTGAAGTTAAGGTGACCAAATAGAGGTTTACCAAGGGTTACCCAAGTCAAAAAGGTCCCTATACCCAAGGGGTACAACCTAAGGTCAAGTTTAGCCTAGTTTGAGCTCCCAGGGTTGGGTTAAGGCACATGAAAAGGGGTCTCAAAGTTTATAACTTATAAAATGAAAATTTAAAATACAAAATTCTTACAACACCGATTAGAATTCAAAATAAAAGAGGGGTAGACTTAGCCCGATTAACAACATGCAATCAACATTACAGAATTTCATCATACACAAAGTTGATCTTGGTTCCTCGTGGAACTAGATCAGCTTCACAAGGGATAACAACATCGTGTGTTGGATGATCTCCAATTTCTGTGGCTTGTTAGAAATACTTGCACACTCAATTGCAAAGTTAACTCCACATATATATAATAGCCGAAGAAAATTAAAAAAATACACTTGCATAAAACATCACAAGTTCACTTAAGCATAAAGGAAGTCACATTACAATTAGATTCTAAATTCTGCATTTCAAACATCCATTCCCAAGATTAAATCATAAAACCAATTTCTATCTAACATCACTCAATTAGTTTTCCCATAACATCATTATATAAAACATCTATCTAACATCTTCAGTAAAGCAATATCCAGGTCTAACACATCGTAAACATACTAAGCATAACAAACCACATACATCATAAAGTCTAATAGTCTAGAAATTTAGGATCAATAGTCCCACATGTCTAAATGTATCAGCAACAGTAACATAAATAGTCAAATGTACAGGAATGAAAAAGGTAGGCCTCACATCCTCCCCCCTAAGACTGTACTTCCTCTTGTAAGTTGTCAAAGAGGTGAGGATAAAGAGCCCTCAATCTTGCTGCATCCTCCCATGTCATCGTGACCTCGTCGTACATGTCCCACTAGACTCTAACCTGGTCCAGCTCTTGACCTCGAAGGCCTAGCATTCGACGAGCCAATATGTGAATTGGCTCCAAAGCCAGCTGACCATCTGCCTCTACCTAAAGAGCACTCCAATCCAATACGTGAGATAAGTCAGTTATGTAACATCGTAAAACTGAAGTATGAAAGACATCGTGGATACGTGACATGATGGGTGGCAAGGCTAGACAATAGGCTACAAGTCCTATCTGCTCTAAGATCTCAAAAGTCCTACAAACCGTGGTGTGAGCTTAGAGCCCTTTCCATAATGGATTGGACTCTTGTGCGGTTGCACTCTCAAAAATACTCTGTCACCCATTAAGAAGCTCCGATCAGTTCTCTTAGCATCAGCACACTTCTTTTGTCTATTCTGTGCCTCTTGAAGTCTCTACCTAATTAGTGTGACCTACTGCTCCATAACCTGAACTAACTCTGGACCAATGCCAACCCTGTCCTCTATCCAATCCCAACTCAATGGTGTCCTACATGGTCATGCCCTATAAAGCCTGAAAAGGAGGCATACCCAATGAGCTATGATGCCCATTATTGTAGGCAAACTCAACCAGATACAAATACTCCTCCCATATAGACTAATGGTCCATAACATAGATATGAAGTATGTCCTCCAACACCTGATTAACTCTCTCTTTCTGTCCATTGGTCTCAGGATGGTAAGCTGAACTAAAGTGGAGCTGTGTGCCCAACGCCTACTATAAGGCTCTCTAAAAGGTTGAAGTAAATACCAAATCTCTGTCAGAAATGATATGACAAGGTACCCCATGTAATCTAACAATCTAATCTAATAACACTCTCGCCACAGATGGTGCATTGTATGTCATGTGTACAGGTGAGAAATGCGCCACCTTGGTCAACTTGTTAACTATCACCATGATGGCATCATGGTGGCGTGATGACATAGGAAGACCAACAATAAAATCCATGGAAATGATGTCCCATTTCATGTCTGAATGTTAGGAAATGGGAAGATATCCCTAAGATTTGACTAAACTTTGACTAGGTATAACTTCCTAGTTTTAGGGAATTTCAGGGTGCTTCAAAAAGCAAACATGCTTAGAATTTTATGCTCTTTCATTTGGTAGAGTTCCTGACAAGAAATTTTGACTTTGAAAATTTGACTAAGATTTCAAGGTCCTGACATGCTAAGGATAAGATCTTGACCTACATGTGCTACTATTTTACGATACTACCCAAAAGCAAAGGGAAACAAGTAAACCAAGAAAAAGTAGAAAAAAGATGGGTCCTTATTTTTCTAGGGCAAAATGGGGCATGTTGTGTGACCACACAATAGGTAGCTGTCAAATTTCTAAAAGAATTCAAGCCATCTAGCAACCCTTAAGACATTAGCAGATGCTTGGTCTTGCAACAGTTCCTCTGTTGTCTCTAGCTCTAATTTCCTTTTAACCCCCATTTTTTTAGATAGACTGCAACTTGGTGATGATTTATCCCCTTTTTTTCTTCTTTTGCAAACCCTCAGCTTTGATTACTTTTCCCTAAACTTCTAAGATAGACTGGTCTTACCTCTGGAGCTCTCTGTGTTTCCTCAAATCTGGAGTTGAATTTTTTTGTGCTTGTTTTGATGACTACTAAATTGGTTGAGAGGGAGTTATGGTTTGCAATTTTTAGAAATGATGTTTTAACATGTATGCAGGGGGTTATGTCACTTTGAAGCTATGGAGCTGATGTGTTAGGTGGACAATTAGGGTGACATGTGTTGGATTTATTTGGGAATAATGGTAGTGTATGGGAGTTTAGATAAATTGCACAAAATGGAAATTGAAAAGATTTGTCATAATTAGCTAACTTAAGATAAATACCTAGATTACCGTTACAATAATTATACATCATGCTTAGGGTTTTGTGTCGCCACCTCTGCAAGATGTGATGTGACCATTCCTTTGTGTGTAGCCTTTGAGGTTAGTTGTCATGATGCCCGCATGATGTGGAATGACAAGCTCCTTTTTGAATTGATGGTTGATGGGACATCTCCATTGTCAGTAGATGGTGTCAGCAAATAATTTGAAAATAGGGCTAGTCAGCATCTGTGTGTAATAAGTGCTCATGACCTAGCCTCCTTTTTGAAAGTGAGGTGTGTGAATACATGATGACTCCATCACCTTTTTATGTCCTTCCTTAATGTTTGGAGAGTTATATTCCAGAGGTTGATAATCCTCTTTATTTTCTAAAGCATTGAAGGTACTCCTGATTGGCTCCAAAGGTGCTCCTAATTAGCCTAGGAGGTGCTCCTATTTAGCTCTAGAGGCACTCCTAATTGATGCATGCATGAAAAAAGAGAATTGTCATTTGTTGGTTTGTAGTTCCCTTGGTGAGGAAGACCACCATTTAACCGGTTTCAGCCATCCCCCTTTATTTTTATTTTTATTTTTATTTTTATATGTTTTTTTATTTTTTTATTTTATATTTTTATATTTTTATTATTTTTTTGAGAAGGGCCACCATATTACTGGTTTTCAACCCTTCTTTTTATTTTTATTTATTTATTTCTCTTTTTCTTTAAATTTTAGAATCTTCTCAACTTGTGCAAAAAAGTGTGACCTCTGTCACATAGCGCAAATCCTTGATAAATTCCTCTTTTGTGGTTGGTCACTGGTAGAGGTGAATCCTATGACCATTCACCAAAAATGTGTTTTCTCCCCCATCAATAGGTGCTATCTAGACTGTTTCGTTGTCATAAACTGGTGCAGGAGCACCTACCTGACAGCTGGCCTTCATGAGGCAGTTAGTTAGTTTGAGTCTTGTTCATGTTTCCAAGAAGGTCTGATAAGACCAAATGCATGTAATAAGGTCATGCTGATCGTACTAAGATCATGCTGACCATGCTTTTCTATTTTTAGTTAGTTTGTTAGAACAGCTGTCATGCTGTAGGTCCGGTTGGATCTCCCAGCTGCCTGGAGAGATTTCCCAGCCGCTTGGATTCGAGTGGTAGTACTCGTAGGAAAACCTATTTATGCCTGAGGATCGGTTGGTATTGCATATCATCGATCAGACTTTGCGAGAGTGAGACAGAGAGAGAGAAACTGATCATTGTAATTGCATCTTTTGAAATCAATAAGAGATCCTATTGTGTACATCTTCTGTTTGATCTCCTTTGTGCTATCGGTCTGCTGTTTTGGTGGTTTCATGGATTCACTGATCCATTCCACCGGTTGATTCGTCGGATCGGTGGAATGGTTATGTACAGTAGGTTAGGTTTTAGTTTATTTTCTGTTTGCATGCAAGTGTACAGGATCGCCGTCGAGAGATGTTGAGAACCCTAGCATGGGTATGTGCTAGGTCGAGCTGATAGATTAGAGTTTGGAAGATCACCCTGGAAGTGGATCAGGTTGTCCCAGGAGGATCGGCGAGTTGAAAATCGCTAAGGTTGGAAGTTTGTCAAGACGGCATCATCAGGATAATTTGGTGAATATCCTGCAGTCGCTTCGGGCATCGTCATCCGGATAAGTGGAGATGAGCATGATGCTATCGATTGCATGAAGTGAAAGTGCGTCGGGGTGATCATCATCAGGAGTTGCCGAGGAGGAGCATATCGGCATAAGGAAGAAGATCGGGTTGATCGCGGGCCGAAAAAAGTTAAGTTTGGCCAACAGCAGGATATGACGTCATCATCATCAGGATATACGTCATCAGGATATTGCGGAGCAGCAGGATATTGAGGAGCTGCATGTGACATCATCGTCATCAGGATATACGTCATCAGGATATTGGGGTGACGTAAGCATCGAGGGGACAATGCGTGGAGTTAAGGTTTGTCATCATCAGGATATATGGGAGGAACCGGATGTTCCATATCCTGCTGATTAACATGATGTTGAACATCATGATGCTGAAGATAGTGGAGGTCGAAGTTGTCGGTGAGATGAACAGTGGACGTCAGGAGGATGTTCGCGCTTGCCGAATATGATGATGCTGCTGGTAGTCGAACATGATGATGCTGTTGACATGCGAAAGGGCGAAGGCTTGTCATCAGGAGGATATCGGTCGGCAGAGTAAATGTGATGATGCTGACAGCGTTAAGGAAAACATGATGCTGATGATGATGATGATGATGATGATGAAGGGTTGCGGACATCCATGCTGTATGTTAAGGTTATAGAGTGGATGCCTCTGCATCATAGTGGTATCAGAGCTCAGCAAAAGGTCTGGGCTGTTGTGTGTTGATTCTGTCACCGAAAGGGCAGAGGTAGAGTTGATTGTGTGTCGTGTGTTGATTGAGAAGTTGACAAAATGCCTCCAAAAGGTAGTGGTACTGCAAGGGAATTGCAGGAAATGAAGGAAAAACATGCCAGAGAGATGAGGAAGATGAAGGAGCTTGCTGAAGCACTTCAAGCCAGGCTTGTAGCCCTGGAAAAGAACAAAAAGAGGGAAGTGGAAGATAGTGAGTCTGAAGAAGATGAGGATGCTGTTGAAGAGTATGAAGAGGTAGCTGAAGGTCTGGATGCTGAAGACCAGAGATTGGCAAAACTGTTAAAGGCAGTGCAGAGTGATAAACCTAAGGTAAAGGTTGATGTTTCCAAGTATAATGGAAGTTTGAATGAAGATGAGTTGCTGGATTGGATTGCTGCACTTGATAATCACTTTGAATGTGAAGATGTTGCTGAGGATTAGAAGGTAAAGATTGCAAAGACCAAGTTAGGAGGTCATGCTTTGGTATGGTGGGATTATGTACAATCTGAGAGAAGGAAACAAGGGAAGTCAAAGATCACTTCATGGGATAAGATGGTAGCAAGGATCAAAGGTAAATTCTTGCCTAGGGATTATGAAATTCAGATGTTTAAGAAGCTGCAATTTTTAAGGCAGAAGGAAAGGGATGTGAAGGCATATACTGAGGAGTTTTATAAATTGAGTATGAGATCTGGTCATCATGAGAATGAGGTAGAAAAGGTGGCTAGGTATTTGGCTGGTTTGAGATTGAACATACAGGATGAGTTAGTTTTAGCTAACCCTAAGAATGTGGAGGATTGTTACCAAATGGCAATCAGGATTGAAGAAAAGATGAATAGAGGACAAGAAAAGTCCATGAGAGGAAGAGGCAACCATATGAGGGGAAGAGGAGCAGCCCCTACACAAAAGCAAACCAATGAGGGTCAAGAAGACACTGGTAAAGGACAGGGACAGTCTGATTTCAGAGGTGGATGGAAAGGTAATAGAGGAAGGTTTGGAGGTGGTAGAGGTTCTACTCCATTTTCAGGAAAATGTTACACCTGTGGTGAGTTTGGTCATCCATCTTTCAAATGTCTAGAAAACAAAGGTTCATCATCCAGAAATGATAGAACAAATGACAAGAGAGTACAACTTGTACAAGAAGAGAAAGTAGAGCAAAGTGTGCAGAGTTCAAACACTAATCAAAGAGATAAGGAGCCTGACTATTATGCATATCCTGAGGAGGGAGAAGCATTGATGTTAAGGAGAATTAGTTTGCAGGCATCAAAGGATCTGATGCAAAGAAGAGCTCTTTTCAAGACCATATGCAAGAGCAAAGGTAAAGTATGTAAGGTTGTCATTGATACTCGTTCAACAGACAACATGGTATCTCAGGAAATGGTGGATAAACTGAATTTGGAAAGGATTCCACACCATCACCCGTACAAGGCATCTTGGGTGAGTGATAGTCAATCACTTTTTGTCTATGAACAGGCATATGTGGATTTTCAGATTGGAGCATATCATGATAGAGTTTTGTGTGACATTTTGCCCATGGAATGTTGTCACCTACTGTTGGGTAGACCATGGCAATTTGATAGAAGGGTACTGTATGATGGGTATGCTAATACCTACACCATCAAGAAAGATGGGAAAACTATTCTGCTGATGCCATTATAGGCAGATGCTGCAGCACAGGGGGCAACCAAAATCATTTTAATGGGAAAGAAGGAATTTGTGCAGATGCCTATAGGAGCAGGCATAAAGGCAGTTGAGGATACTGCAGGGAAAGAAGTTGTTAAAGACAACAGGTTGAAGAAAGTTTTAGTTTTGACTGACAACGGTCAGCAGCAGGTGCAGACACAGGTTTGCAAACAGCAACCAGTTGAGAGGAATGACAAGGATGTTGTCATAGTTGGGACTATTGTTTGTCCTATAAGAGTTGAAAACAAGACAGAGTTGAACATTGCAAGAGTTCAAGAGGCAGTTCAGACAAAGGTTCTGGTCAGACAACCTGACAAACACAGGGTATGTGAGCGAAAGGTCTACATTGATAGGCATGAGGATTTACTTGCCAGACAGCAAGTTACAGTTCAGAAGTCTTGGAGCAGCCAAGAGCCAGCAGAGGATAAAGCTGGAACAGATCAGCATATTGCTAAGGCAAAGTGTAAAGGTGGAGGACTTCCACATACTAAACTCATGGGAGATGAGTTCTTTTCTGTTGGGGAGTATGGTGCAGGAGCACCTACCTGACAGCTGGCCTTCATGAGGCAGTTAGTTAGTTTGAGTCTTGTTCATGTTTCCAAGAAGGTTTGATAAGACCAAATGCATGTAATAAGGTCATGCTGATCGTACTAAGATCATGCTGACCATGCTTTTCTATTTTTAGTTAGTTTGTTAGAACAGCTGTCATGCTGTAGGTCCGGTTGGATCTCCCAGCCGCCTGGAGAGATTTCCCAGCCACTTGGAGTCGAGTGGTAGTACTCACAGGAAAACCTATTTATGCCTGAGGATCGGTTGGTATTGCATATCATCGATCAGACTTTGCGAGAGTGAGACAGAGAGAGAGAAACTGATCATTGTAATTGCATCTTTTGAAATCAATAAGAGATCCTGTTGTGTACATCTTCTGTTTGATCTCCTTTGTGCTATCGGTCTGCTGTTTTGGTGGTTTCATGGATTCACTGATCCATTCCACCGGTTGATTCGTCGGATCGGTGGAATGGTTATGTACAGTAGGTTAGGTTTTAGTTTGTTTTCTGTTTGCATGCAGGTGTGCAGGATCGCCGTCGAGAGATGTTGAGAACCCTAGCATGGGTATGTGCTAGGTCGAGCTGATAGATTAGAGTTTGGAAGATCACCCTGGAAGTGGATCGGGTCGTCCCAGGAGGATCGGCGAGTTGAAAATCGCTAAGGTTGGAAGTTTGTCAAAACGGCATCATCAGGATAATTTGGTGAATATCCTGCAGTCGCTTCGGGCATCGTCATCCGGATAAGTGGAGATGAGCATGATGCTATCGATTGCATGAAGTGAAAGTGCGTCGGGGTGATCATCATCAGGAGTTGCTGAGGAGGAGCATATCGGCATAAGGAAGAAGATCGGGTTGATCGCGGGCCGAAAAAAGTTAAGTTTGGCCAACAGCAGGATATGACGTCATCATCATCAGGATATACGTCATCAGGATATTGCGGAGCAGCAGGATATTGAGGAGCTGCATGTGACGTCATCGTCATCAAGATATACGTCATCAGGATATTGGGGTGACGTAAGCATCGAGGGGACGGTGCGTGGAGTTAAGGTTTGTCATCATCAGGATATATGGGAGGAACCAGATGTTCCATATCCTGCTGATTAACATGATGTTGAACATCATGATGCTGAAGATAGTGGAGGTCGAAGTTGTCGGTGAGATGAACAGTGGACGTCAGGAGGATGTTCGCGCTTGCCGAATATGATGATGCTGCCGGTAGTCGAACATGATGATGCTGTTGACATGTGAAAGGGCGAAGGCTTGTCATCAGGAGGATATCGGTCGGCAGAGTAAATGTGATGATGCTGACAGCGTTAAGGAAAACATGATGCTGATGATGATGATGATGATGATGAAGGGTTGCGGACATCCATGCTGTATGTTAAGGTTATAGAGTGGATGCCTCTGCATCATAAACTTCTTTGATTTGGTAAGGTCCCATTCAATGGGTTTACAATTTCCTATTGAACTCCTTGAACTTGGAATCATATAAGAGAACCCAGTCTCCTTGTCGAAATGTCCTCTTCTTGATGTGTTGGTCATGCCATTGCTTCCTTTGGTGCTAAATGAGTTATGTCTGTTGTATGGCCTCCATCCTATTTTCATCTAATTCATTGAGTTGAAGAATCTGATCTATAGATAATGGCAGTCCAATATCTAGTGATGTCATGAGTGTTTGTAATTCAAACTCTATTGACAATATATGTTTCTTCCCATAGACAAGTTCATAAGGTGAGAACTTTGTTGTTGACTTCCATGTGGTGTTATAAGCCATACTGCTTCATGTAATCTACTAACCCAATCTTCTCTATTCATTGCTACTGTCCTTGTCAAGATGTTTTCCATCTCTTCATTTGTTACCTCCACCTGGCCATTTGTTTGGGGATGATAGGGTGCAGAATTTATGTGTTTGACCTGATACAAATTTGTGAAAGCTTTTATCATAAGTTTGAGACGTAAATTGTGGACCTCTATATGAAACTATTGCTCTTGGGGCTCTAAATCTTAGGAAGATTCTATTATATAGAAAATTAGTAACTTTTTTCTTGAACTTCTGACCATTTGGTCACATAATCAGTGCATACCAAGATGTATTCTTTCCCTACAGATGTTGGAGAGATGGGTCCCATAAAATTTAGGCCCTATTTCTCAAATGGTTCTACAACAACGTGGGAGTGTAGTGTCATTTCCTGTGTGAAAGTTGGCTAACCCATCCTTTGGCATTGATCACATTGCTTCACATATTCCTTCACATATGTATGGAGAGATGACCAATAATAACCAGCTTCAAGAATCTTATGGATTATCCTCAGTGAGGAGTAATTTCCTCCTATGGGTTCATCATGGCATGCCCTTAACACATCAAAGATTTCATCAGCAATTAAACACATACGCAACACAAAGTCAAGGCCACATTTGAACAACAAACCATTCAACCATTTATAAGGAAAACTTTCCTTTACTAATCTCTTTTTCTGTTTGGAAGTAAAATGAGAAGGAAACAACCCTATAGCCAATAAATTTTCTATATCAACAAACCAAGGTGTGATGGAAGAGACAACAAATAGACTTTCATCTGGAACCTATCTTCCAATAGTTGGTTCTCTCCACCTATATGCAATCTCGACAGAAAATTAGAAACCAAATTAAAATTTTTGGGTTATCTATGATAGTGATATCAAATTCTTGTAATATTAATAGCCATCTAATAATTCTTGCACCTACTACAAGTTTGTTCATTAAATATTTAATGGTTGCATGATCAGTGTGTACAAAGATTTTATATCATGTGATGTAGTGTCTAAATTTGTTGATGGCATAAATGACAACTAGGAATTCTTTTTCAATTGTTGTGTAGTTTTTCTTAGTAGGGGTAAGGTTTTTACTTATGTAGTAGATTGCATGCATGCCTTCCCCTTCTTCCTTTTGTCCTAAGACTGCTCCTATTAATTCATTTGATGCATCTATTTGGATGTGGAATGGTAGATTCCAATTAGGTCCTCTTAAAACAAGTGTGACTATAAGTTTTTCTTTGACGGTCTCAAATGTTGTTTGGCAAGCTTCATTCTAATGAAATTCACTATCCTTTGGTTAGTAGGGAAAACATTAGGGCAACTATCTTGTTGAAATTTTCTATGAACCTCCTATAGTATCCTACATGACCCAAGAAACTCCTAACATCAGTTTGGTTTTTAGATGGAGGCAATTGTTTAATCACTTCTACCTTGTTTTGATCTACCTTGATTCCTTTTTCTCATATATTATGTTGAAGGACAATCCCTTATTCCACCATCATAAAACATTTCTTATAGCTTAAGGACAATTGATTTTTCTCACAACTTTGCAACACTTTTTCTAGATTCTTGAGGACTTCTTCAAAGGTATTCCCATAAACAGTAAAGTCATCCATGTGGACCTCCATACACTCATTGGCTAGTTCAACAAAAATGGCTAAAACAACCCTTTGAAAGGGAGCTGAAGCATTACACAGGCTAAATGGAAGGACTTTGTATGCAAAGGTTCCCCATGAGCATGTGAAGGTTGTCTTGTCTTAGTCTTCTAGTGCCACTTGGATCTGATTGTATCCATTAAACCCATCTAGGAATGAAAAGTACTTTTTCCTTGCTAGGTTATCTAATACTTGGTCAATAAATGGCAAGGGAAAATAATTTTTTTGTGGCCTTGTTCAGCTCCCTATAATCAATGCATAGCCTCTATTTCTTATTCTTTTTGGGCACTATAACCAAGGGTGGAACCCACTAGCTATTTGAGATAGGATAAATGAAACTAGCTTGTAAAAGTTTTTCTCTTAGTTTTTACAATATCTTTGAGTGTAGGGTTTAATCTTCTTTGGGGCTATCTAACAGGCTTAACATCCTCTGTATATATGTGATGGGTTGAAATTTTAGGGGGTATGCCCTTCATGTCTTTATATTCCCAAGCAAAAGCTTCTGAATGGGATATAAGAAGATCAAGAAGTGGTCCCTCTTGTTGTGTTGTCAACTGAGTATTGATGTTTAGTGTTTTCCCAAGTAAGACCATGATTTGCTTTGCAATCTATTCCATGGATTCTCCTACCCCATATTTTGGACTCATGGTGTTCAGAGGGTAAGAATGTGGGAGTAGTAAATGAAAAGTGGCTAGGTCTCTGTAGAAAGTTTCTCCATAAGGAATTATATTAGCAAGGGTACAATGTGTAGCAATCAAAAGTTCTTTCCTTAAGTCTTGAGCTAGGTCCATTGTGTCTTTTTCAATAAGGATGTGAGTTATGTCTTCAGGGGTGTCATAATTTATCTCCTCTTCCAATTCCCCTAAGTGTTATGTGATGGTAACCATAGCTAAGGAAGCATTATTTTCATTGGGCTCATCTACCAACACTTTCCCTGAATAATGTATGGATGGCTTAGCTAGAGGATACAAAGAGATTTTTTTCATGTCTATGCCATTAGATATGACCATATCCCTAGTTCTACAATCAATGAATGCTACTACAATAGCTAGCTATGGCCTACCTAAAATTAGAGGATAAGCATTCCTTTAGTTCCTTGACTCTAAGATCAAAAAATCAACTGGGAATTCCCATGATTCTACAATAACTGGGACATCAGTCAACACCCCTTTTGAAATTGCTATTGATTGATCAGCCAATTGCCTAAATATCTATAAGAGCCAACTTATCCAAGGTGTGAACTGTCATGACATTTATTGATGCTCCTAAGTCAACTAAAACATTGGATATCTCTACTCCTGAGATGTGGAATGTGATGACAGGGTTTCTAGGGTCTCATACTTTGGGAGGAGCATTTCCCCCACTAGAAGATCTACCACTTTCCCTTCTACCTAAATGGTGGTGGGAAATTTTTTCTTCTTGCCTTGAGTTTTAACACAATTTTGTTTGATAAACTGATTTAGTTTATGAACATCTCTAATTGCCTATAGGAGTGGATTTTAATGTTTAGTTGTCTGATTTCTTGAAGTAGTTCTTATTCAATGGTGGATTGGATTTATTTTTGTGGAATAATTTTTTGGGGAACATGTTGTTTGAGCTATTCTAGGTATGTGCTTGTTTCTTAGTCTTTAGAGCAGCTCTAGAATGTGGTTTGGAAGGAAATCTAGAGATGATCTCTAAAGTCATTCTTTTAGGAGGAACTCTAGAGTTACCTGAGGGCTATTCTTGTGGCACTTTTTCAATAGTAATCTCCTCCTAGGGTTGGTGGGATGGATTTTCAGGTTCCATTTCATCTATAATTTCAACAATAAGTGGGGGAGATGGTCTTGGAAGAGCTTTCCTGGAATGTAGATAGAGGTGATTCAAGTGAATAGAGTTTATACCAGCCATATTTTCCTGCTCAGTCATATATACAGCTGCTCCTTGTTTATTGCGTGGGTTTTCTATAGACTGAGCTGGTAGGGGTGGTTGGCTAACTGGCTCATTTTGAGGCTACCCCTATGTGTTTGTTGCTCCAGTTAGAAGTTCTTATTGTTGGTTTGGGAAGCATCTGGGGTGGCCTTGGAATTGTTGGTTATAGTCTATTGAGGACCCCACTGAGACTGTATATTTTGTGGTCCAAATTGTGATGGAAACTATTGTGGCCATTGTTGATTGATCCAAGGTTGGTTTGTCCATTGCTAGTTTTTCCACTATTGGTTTGACTAGTCTTGTGGTACCCATGGAGGATCATTTTGAGGTTCATGCCATGATGAATTCCATTGGTTGTTCCCCTAATTTAGAGGGCCCCTATAAGAAGCCTAAGCTAGATATTGGTTGTAAGGGAAATGACCAACTTGTTTTTGTCCTACATAGTTCAACTCCTCTTTTATTTGAACATTCTTTTTAGTCAGCCTCTTCAAAGCTAGGAGTTGATCAAAGTGGTTAGTAGGATGCTCTTTATAATAGATCTATCAAATCTCAGATTTATCCAATGGGCATTCTCTCAAAAGGTGTTTATTTCTATATATAGGGTAGTAAATTAACAGGGGTTCACTGGTTCTATTTTTTGCCTAAATCCCATCTAAGGTGGTATTCAGCTGAACTAAAATGTCTATCTTTAGGTTTGCAAACTCTTCCATGAATTGCCCTATATAATTGTTCCCTTTGAGAGACCTTGGTGCTCTTACTCCATCTTGTGTCCTTGAATATTTTCTACATATTTCCTCAATTGCATGTATATCCATCTTGTTTATATTCACCCTTCCCATCAAATCTAATACTTCATTTAATTCCTTATCTAACCCTCTTATGAATAAGGTTTTGGCCAAATTGTGTGCTATAGGGTTTCCATACCTTCTAAGGGAAAAATTAAATCAATCCAAGTAGTGTTCTAAGCTCTCCTCTTCTTTCTACTTAGTTCTAAACAGCTCTTCTTTTCTATCACTGATTCTGCAGTAGTCCTAGTATTTATCCAGGAACTCTTTTTCCATTTGCTCCCATGAGCATATAGAATCTAGGGCGAAGCCCATGAACCATCTCATGGCAGAATCCTTCAGTATAGATGGGAAAAGTTTGATTTTTTGGTTGATAGATCCATATTCGTATGTTTGACATAAGACTTTGAATTTGAAGAGGAACTGATCTGGATCCTCAAAAGGAATTCCCCTGAATGTTGGAAGATTTGAGGTGGAAATGTTTTTCATAGGCACATTTTCCCCAAGGTTCAGGACTATAGGATATGAAAAAGTTTTTGCATTCTGATGCAAGACTAAACTTAGGGATCTTATCAAACAACTGAGTTAAGCAACAAAAATAAACAATGCAAACACCAAACCAACAAAGATAATTTTCTTATTATCAATAGTAGCAATTGATTACAGGAGTATATGATTTCATTACACACCCTTAGGATCTAACAATCCTTGTTTACAACAACTTCTCAATCATCTCTTTCTCTGAGAGACCAAACCAGGATAAAGCTTATACAATCTATAGGTACAAATAACTACCCAACTCCAATCAATACTCAACCAATTCCTCTATGGACCAACCCCCAACCTTGATCAAAAGAATGTGTTTAACATCCTTCACTTAGATAGTTTAACCATCCAAACCGTTATGCACCTGATCAAACTGTTAGAACTGAACCAACTGTCAGCACCAATTCCTTAACAAGGACGTTCAAATCACCATTACAAATGCATTTCAATTAGAAATATTCATTCTAAACAATCATTGCTACAATACCCCTTTCTACAACCATGAACTCCTCTATCAGTGAAACCAAATTGTGCTCCCACATTATCGGCGATTGTCCAAGTTTGCAAACTTGAGAAATAAAGATCTATCGACAAATTATCATTTTAGGAATCAATCAGAAAATTTATTCAATCAAGAACTTTTCTTTTGACTAGCTTGTCAGTAAAGCACATGTTCCATGAACTTGGGAAACATCCCCTTTGTTATCGACAAACTAAAGATTTTACGAACATAAGCCTTGGCCCAAGTTATCAACAAAATAAGGCTTTTACAAACTTCGAGGTCCCTTATCAGTGCCACTTTAAGTTTTATGACTTTGAATTTTCCTCCACAAGCTTATCGACAAAAAGTATAATTTTTGAACTGAGAAGCCAAAGCTTGTTGTCGGTGAAACTCCATTAGCTTGAACCATTCTCCGTTGTTGGTGCAAGTGAACCCTTTCAAACCCAATTGGTGTATCAGTGATATGTGGGAATCTTGAACTAGTTATAAATTCTTAACACAGACCAACTAAAAGGTTTACTTCTATCAAAAAATGTTATCCTTTCAAAACTTTGGTACCATTGACAACTTGGAACAAATGCAAACTTCATTCTTGAGCCTTATTAGCCTATTGACAAATGTAAGAACCCACAAACCAGTTAGACAATTCAAATATTATCCAACAAAGTGATATTCCTTCAATAAGAAATTACATTCATTCATGAATCAAAGTCTTCAACCATCAGCTTGGCAAAGATAGTCATCAAAATAAGCTAACAGTGAACTTATGAGGTCGCAAACTCATAAGATTGTTGATGAAATTCTAAAATTGGATCCTTCACCAACAATGAGTCTTGTCCACACTAAGGAATTTTGATAAATGAACAAGAATATTATATAAAATCCTATCGGTGAATTAGAAAAAGAAGGAACTGGCGAACTACCATGTTCTGAAATTGGCAAAATCTCCAATTGGCCATAACTTGGGCAAATTTTGTCTAAATCTCACCAAATTGAAATTGAAGATACCCATTTAGGTTTTCTAGAAGGGGAAGTCTTGAATTTGACCAAGTGAATCCAAATTTCTCCTAAAACACAAAAGCCAAAATTTGCAAGGAAAACAAAACCAAACAACTTAAGAAATGAAATATCTTTTTGGTGACATGGGATTACCAATGAACCTGGATGCTCCTGCATCGCATTCTCTTGCAGATGGTCTACTTGATCATGATTATCCCCATGGTTAATGGATCTTATTGTGATGTTTCTTCTTCCCAAAATTTAGGTTGATTTTCTTGTAAAGTGGATCCTCTTAGCAGATCTATTTGGTGTTTTTCATGTAATTCTTAGATGTATTTTGCGAGTGTAATGTGTTGAGGGATTGTGGGAATATCTAATTGTTGTGTAATTTCCAAGGTAGGTATTAGATGTTCTTCTTCCTTTCCAACAAGATTTTGACCTACCCCGTTGTTTTCACATATAGGTTGTGGTTGGGGTGTTTGTTTGATATATCTACCACTTGGGTCTCCAGGTCTAACCATACAGAATTGATCTAATCCTAACTGGGACTATTAACTAAAGTTGCTATTAACACAAATTGTCCCTGACAACAGTGCCAAAAATGACAAGGGTCATGGTACCTTGATATTTAATCATATTTATTTGTCAAATCCAAGGATGTGTCCATGGTAATTTGCAATATAAACTTGACAATTAATAGTCCTTAACTAATCTACTAAAATGAAACTTTCCTAATTAATCAAACTCTCACTTCTAACTATCTACTTTAAAGGAAACCTAATCTAAGAATTGAAACAATACATTTCTGAAAATGATCTATCTAACCTCAAAAGCTGAAACAATCATTCATTTAAAACAAAAACAAGACTGAATTGACATGAATGTGATTTATTCTATGAAAGCAGGAAAAATTACATTGAGGAATCAATACATAAGAAAGCAAGAAACAATACTAGCCCTCCTTCTGTTAGTGGGAGTGAGCCCTTGCTCCACACTTTTAGAACTGAAGGCTAAACATAGATTTCAGAACAAAAATATAATAGAACCACCTTCCTTAATCCAATATTCCAAAAATATAGTATATTCAAGAAGTATATGTTTCTACAAAATCTGAATTACATAAAAACTAGCTAAAAACTATATCTTATTCTGCTATCTCCATCAATATATATATATATATATATCAGTTTTTTGTTGATATCATATATCTAGAGTTTACCATCTTTTCCTCTGTTCAACTCGAGATACAAAAGATATTTTATTCTAGAACTTAAATATGCAATTATCTAAAAGTATAACCATGCAGAACTTAAAATGACTTAAGTGACACTAGAGGTGCCCTTAAATCTAGATTTTGACTTTTAACAAAACAGGTTGTGGAGGCCCTGATAAAAAGGGAATTAACTTTTAAAAATAGGGAACTACTAGATGTCTCCAACTCATGCAAGATCAAATGGTAATTGTACTATGCCTCCTTTGAACCATTGGGGTTATCTTCTCATAAACCTTGACCTTGATGTGCAAAACTCTATAGCTTCACAACAGCTCTGGAGATTCTAGTAGTGAAGTCGCTCTAGAGATTCTGTACAACTCCAGTGACTCGGTGTAGTTACCAGAAGCTTTAGGGACCACTACATGGATCATTAGGACATAGATCTAGAGGTCTTCATGATTACCAACCCTTCCTGTTTGGCTACTTCAGGTTCGGAGATCCTCCAACCATCTTGGAAAACATTGGAGTGTTGTGTAGTGTAGTGTACCTTATGTTCAACTCTGAAGATAGTTAGGATCATCTCTAGATTCTTCCAAAAACCTTTCTTTGCCTAATAGATAGACACCTGTGACACAAAGGAGACATTTTTGCATAATTTTGTTAGTTTAAATCCAAAACATGGGTCCTTTCATCACAACAGTAACTTCAACATTTCATAGCTTCCATAGTTCAATTAGCAGGACAGGTGGTGCATGAAAATAGGAAAAAGAGAACAAAAAGGTGTGTTTAGATGAGTGCTACCTACCACTCATTAGTTGTGTTCATCTTCTTTGTGAGTTCTCATTTGTGCTCTTATAATTTTCCATGGGTTATCCTAAATTCCCTCATTTGACTCCATATAACTATCCAACATGGAATGCCTTGATGAGCAAGGGGTACTCGTATCACAAATCCTAAACTTGTACCAAAGGATGTTAAAGAAAAGATGGAATGGCTCATTAACAATACTAAGGCACTTGGATATCTACGTGCATTTGTTTACTTGACCTTATTTATCATATTGATAAGTGTTCAATGCCTAAGGAGGGTTGGGACAAAATTACAGAATTGTATGGTCAAATTGATGATGTTAAGGGATATCAAATTGATAATGATCTCACTAATCTATATCCAAAAGTTTTTGATAATATCCAAGCCTATGTAACTAAAGTTAATGAACTAAGGGCACAACTCAAAGAATGTGGTATTGAGAAGAAGGATGTATGATTGGTCTTAAATGTGTTAAGCAATCTTCCTTCTGAATATGCAATATTTTTTTCTAGTTTTCAAACTCATTGGTTGACTACGGGAAATGCCTACACTATGCCATAATTTGAGCCATTTTTAGAAATGTTGATGCTTGAATAGGCAAAGTTTATCACAATGGGTTTCTTAAGCCATCCAAGTCACAAGATTTGGTGGCTAGTCAAACATAGAGTGAGAAGGGGTCTAGTAATCTTGAAAAGAAACAAAGAAGAACAAGCCATAATAAAAACAACACAATCAAATTTTGAATCTCCATCAGAGGTAAATCATCTAAGAAGGAGAAACCCTGTTAGCAGGGTATAGGTCATAGAGAAGAGCCGATTAGAAGCTGGTGTATACACTATGCAGAGGCTGAAAGATAACATAAGATGATAAAGAACACATCCCTATATGTAATATATATAGTATTTATAAATATACGATCAGATGATATAGGATAAGATGATACATAGATGTTGATATGAGAATGACATATAAGTCATGTATGTAGATGGTAAGGCTGAGACTTAGACTTGTCAGAGGATGGATATATGATGTATGATTGTTGTTGATATATATAGATATATGTGGAGATCTGCTGGTACTGGATATTTCCTTGTTGTCTTATGGTTGTAATCTATATGTTATACTCTATTTCTATTATTCCTTGTATTTTGCTATCAATCTCTAGCTACTTGATTGGTTATAAATTGACTACAAAGACTTGACTGAGGACTAGATCTCTAGACTAGTATCCCTCCCTATTTCTTGCCAACATTTGGTTCTATTGCCGGGACCCTAGAAGAAGGTAGTTAAAGATTGAAGGGGAAAAACTTTCAAAGGAGTAGCGTAGAGTTCCATAGAGAAGAGAAGGCTAGATTGGTAAGGAAAATTTTCAAGTTGTGAACAAATTTGAGTCTCCTTAAGTTTCTATCTCTAAGAGAGTGGGGCAGGCACTTAAGGGGATGGAAAGTGGAAAGGAGGTAGGATCTGCAAGGACCTTTTAAATAATGCGACTCTTCAAATAAAGATACCATGGGATATAAAAGGACTAATGAAACACCAATCAAGAAAACCCATGGTGAAAGGGGAGAAGAGGAGAAAAAGAGAGATCAGTGAAGACATCAAGAGCAGAATGGAGATAAGCAAAGAAGAAAGATTGAAGCAAATCAATGAATGATAGGAATGTTAACACAGAAGGATGGAAAGGGCATAAGAGATGAGAAAATAAATGACAACAGAAGTGGTGGAAGGAAAGGAGGAACAAGTCATGGAGTGCACCATGGAGGGTGCTTCCAAAAGGGTGGAAGAAGACAAGTGTGTCATGGAGGATGTTACTGAGCGCACTAGTATGGGTGTTGCTAGAGAAGGGAGATTAGAAGGAGAAGAAGTAAAGAACCTTATGGAGGATGTTGTTGAGCACGCCACTATGGGTGTTGCCAGAAAGGAAAGAGGAAGGGAAAAGGAAGAAAGAAGTGAATTAGGGTTTATGCCATAGATTATTGGAAAACTTGAGTTAACACCAAATTTTTTGAAGATGGGAATATATAAAGGAGCTAATTTGCCAAAGCATAAAGGAGATAAGAGGAGGAGGAGAAGATGCGGTAAACATTGATAGGAGTTCTAAGGGTTTTGGAAGGTTATTTCAATCATCATTGGATGCTGACATGATGTCATTCACAAATAAAAGAGTATCCCCTAATTTGAAGAGACACTATGAAGAGACACAACCCCTAGACCATGAGTCACCCTAAGTGCCATATAAAGTCAAAAGAATTTTAGTTGAGAAGGAAAATATTCAAGCAAACAAGGAAGAAGACATAATAGAAGAGATCCAGAGTAATTTTGTAGAAGTTTTAGGAGAGGAGTACTTTGATATCTGACTACAGAGAGACAAGGGAAGATAAATAAACTGATTTGATAGAAGAAAGCCTAATCAAAAGAGAAGACCATAGGAAACCTACCACAAAGCACCAGAGACTTTGAGAAGATAAACCATGGATATTCATATCAAATTACCAGTCTTTGAGAAGGATACTACTGAAGCAGCAGAGCACATTTTTGTTTTGGAGTCTATTTGGAACTAGAAGGGGGTAACAAGAGATGAAATCAAGTTGTTTGACTTCATAGGCACCTTGCAAAATGAAGCATTGAAGTGGTATAGAAAGACATGTCCAAATAGTGATAAGGAATGGGATGATATTGTAGACACCTAAAAATGTCTTGACCCCACAAGCCACTTTCCCACATCCTTACACCACTAATTATCCTTTCCATTAAATTTATTAAATTAAAATTCAATTTATTTAATTAATTTATCCTAAGCCATCTACCCCTAGCCATTCATCCCAATTATTCATTTGTAATAAACTAATTTATTACTATACTTTAGATCATCATCCAATTAATTAAATAAATATCCTAATATTTATTTGATTAATTTCCCTCATCTGCTAACCTATATTAATTAAATAAAACATGATTATTTGATTAATCTCCCCTAGCCTATGACCTAAACCTAGCCTAATTAAATAAATAACATTTATTTAATTAGCTATTATACCCTACCTAGCCCCTAGACCCAAATTACTTAAGTAAATCCTTAATAAATCCTAACCACTAATTAATCCCCTCACTAATTTCCAACAACTATATTAATTAAGTTAATCACTTAATTAATTGGCTTAAACCTTCATTAACCTATCTCCCCACACCCTTTTAATAAAAATCAATTTTTTATTCAAACGAGTCACATGTGTCTCCACCTCACCTTTCCTCTTCCATGCAAGAGCTCTTTTTAATAAAATTTTCTCACATGTCTTTGCCAAAAGCATGCATGTGTAACATGTCATCCTACTCACCCATAAATCATAATTTTTTATTACACCTCTCCCATATGAGTGAACTTTTAATTCATTCATATGTCCTAATCTTCATTAATGTAAAGTCTTCCCAAGGTGAATTTAAAATTAAAAAATAATAAGTGCTGGCAAGAGACACTATATGGATTCATGATTGTTGTCATTGATGGCAACAAAGTTCATCCCACACATCTGCAGGACATGGTGTGTCTCTACCGGAAGTCAGCGTGAAGATTGTTGTGGTCCAGTAAACAAGAACAGAGCATGTGGCAAGGTCCAACAGATAGGTCCGGATCTCTTAGAGGAAGTATCTTGGTGAAGTACAAATTTAGGGAAGTCAAGAGGACTACCTTGAGTGATAGATTCCAAGGATTTAGCTTCCGGTGATAGATGAAGAAAAAGATATGAATACTTGAGTACTGGGTTCTGTTGGTCATGATGTTAGTCACAAACAACATAGAATAAAAGTACACATTAACCTTTATTCATCTTGAAAGATACAATGAATTCAAAGAATTCAGGATCCCAAGTCTCCGGTGATTAGGTCTTAATCGTCTGAAGTCACTCAGAGGTTAATGTGAGTTGTTGTTTCCATTTTGGGGCCTTACATGGAATTTTATCATCATCATGACATTCCTGCAGAAATTCTTTATAGAGAAGTTATATTATACAGTTATTTGATGAGAAGATGTGGAAATACCTCAATCTTTGCATGATATTTTCAATTCTACATGCTTTGTATTCAAATATGCTAAATATTTACGATTATCTATGAGATGTCTGCATATTTATGTTATTTGCTTAAGATTGTCAATTATTTGCAATTATGGAGATGAAATGCTCTAAAATTTAAAATAAATTGAAGAAATGCTTCTATTTAATGTTGAAGCTTTAGCTATTGATCCACATACATACTCGATACTATCATGAGGAGAAGAAATCAAGCCATATGTTCACCAGGATATTCCACAGCTAAATACAGTTGATGCAAACTTCAGAGGATGAGGAATGAAAACAATACATGCAACATGATGAGCACTCCAAGGGACGCAACAAATCAAAGCACATATCTAGAATTTAGACACAGATTACTCAAGATTTATGAAGATTTGTAATCAAAATACTCTTCTCTTTCATTAAGCATGCAAAAGACATGTACATATACAATAACTTTGAAAAAAGCCCTGAATATTCAGCAAATAGATTTCAATTAAGTTTTGAATGTTTTCAATAAGGCATTCCACCACCTTTTATAGAATAAGGTGAGGAATCCATTACAAAAAGATCTATGATCTTGATTTATCAATACAGATCTATGGTCACGATTCATCTGACTTCGTCAACATTTACAAAATGGCACAAGTTGCCAGCTGGCAACTATCTATACTACTTATGCTACTATCCCCTTCATGATGTATCTTCATCATGCACCTCAGCTGATTGATGCAGGTCATCATCATGTGCGTCGCTTCCTGAGCTTTCACTATCCTGATGATGATGCTGCTGCATATGGGGCTGCATACTACTGCGGACCTGCTCATAAGAATGCACAACTTGATCTATCCCTCCGCCATCCTAAGTTTTTGCTTTGATAATGGTGTGCCTATGGGCTTCATATTTGTCTCTGCTGTTATCAAGCTTATTTTTCCTGTCCTGCAGTGTCTCTTTGTATTTCTCCATCTAGACCTTGATCCTCATTATTTTATCTATCAGTTCTTCTGTCAAAGGGACAGGTGGACCATCTACTTCTAATTGGAAGTTGCTGTGTACAGCGTTAATGGCGGACTCTTCATCTTGATTTTCTATTTTACCTTCCACCTTGCCTTCTAATGCTTCCAATATCACCGCTTCTTCAGCCATTAAATCCCATAGCCTCATGCTGATATCTCTCAGCTTATTATTACACCTCTTGAGGACTCCACACTCAAACTGAGTGTCTTTATACCAGATATCTATCAATAACATGGTATTACTATTTAGCACCTGCTTACTGATAAGCAGTTGAGGATTTATCCCCTTTATTTCCCCTAAAAGGCTCAGGACTCTCTCTAATTTGTAAGACCTCTTCCTGGTCTGCATCTGTAATTTATCCACTTTGGTCTTAGAGTCACTTAGAATGCTCCACCTCTTCAGAGAGGCTTTCATTATTTCCACAGCATCATCCAATGCAGATGACATCCATTTCCTTATTACAGATGCCTCATGCTTCATGAGGTCCAATTTATTTACCTCCTCCTGAGAAATGGCAGTCAATGGGACTGCACGTTCAGTTGTGGTATCATCAGGATCAGTCAGCCCTTTGATATAGGCATGCAACTGAGCAATGTGCTCTTTATGTCGCTTATTCTTCTCCTTCTCTCTTTTCACCTTTTGAATTAGAGAGTCAATGATGTCTTTGCCCTCCTGACCTTCTTGGTCCTCATTGACAAAGCCCAAATCAACTGTGCTGATTTGAAATTCATCTACAGTGATTTTACCTTTTTCTTTCTCCACCGCAAGTATGGCAATTTGTGCGGTCCTTCTCCCTGTTGCCAGATCTCTTTTGATGGCTGAAGTCATTCTAGCCTTCCTCCTGGGTTTCATTAGATCAGCGGAGAACAAGGCGGAGACGTCGAACTCTTGAATTTCAAACTCCTCCTCAATATTCACTTCTTTAGCTAACCATGGAGGCACTTGATCATGTCTCTTAGCATCATGATGATGTTCACCCATATCTCTCGTTTCTATTAATAGATGTTGTGGAGATGGTGACTTTTCCTTTTCTTCTTCTTGACGCTCTCTTTGCTGTTGATCTTGTGGCGCCTCCTACTGTTGAGGAATTTCCTTCTCTGGGGGAGCATCTTCTTGGTGTGGGGAACCCTGCGGCACGTCTATTTTCTGATCATGATGATCATGATCTTCTTCTATTATTCCTTCATCTGTTCCCAATTCTTCCCCTTGTTGCTTATCTACTTCACCAGATACTGGGGATCCTGCATGATGTGTTGGCAATTGTTCTGCAGCTATTACCTTTTCTGAGCCTGCACCATCAACTTCTTGTATTTTGGCAGCTGGATCCTCTAGTGCTTCCTTCTTCTCATCAGTCCTTGCTTCCTGAACCTCTACTATAGCAGGTTCTTCTGATGTGTCAGGTGGACTTTGTTGGCCTAACTCAAGAGCATGGCCCTTTGACTCTGCCATTTCTATCTCTTCTGTTGGGTGGCCTTTATCAAGTGATCCTGCTGGCTGTTCAGGACTTGCATCCTATTTCTCTATCAGATCTACCACTACAGGACTTATCACCTCTGTGATCAATGCTTCTAGCCCTATCTCTTGAGCTACCTACTCCGGGCTCTTTTCTTGCTCTTCTTCTGCTTGTTTCATCTCCTCAAGCACAGTTTGAACTAGTGGAGGCTTGTGAGGAGTCATACTTACATCCGCAGCAAGTGTTTCCATCTTCTGTGTAGCCACATCCTGCACTACCTCATCATCATACAAATTTATTGTCTCATCAAGTGAGACATGTCCTTTTGCTTGCGTCTGAGAGGTTTCTTTCAGTTGTTCTTCCGCAAGTTTAGTTTTGAACTTGACTATGGTAGGAAGTGGAACATTATGTTGAAGTTCCCTTGGCACTTCACTACCTACCCCTTGTAATAGTGTAGGGGGTTCGCTTATTCCACCTCTCATGGAGGTCCTTTGTTTCTTAGGTGTGGTAGAGACCAACACCTGTGGAGCTCTGCTCTTCCTTTTTATTATTAACGGAGCCTCTTTTTCTTCAGGCTCCTCCTCCATGAGGATATCCTCTTCTCTAGGTTTCTTTGAGGATTGACCCACTTACAGGGTCCCAGTTATTCCAGCCTCAGCTGTCTTACTCTTCTTGGGCTTCTCTTTCTTTGGAGGGGATTCTGACTCTGATCCTGATCCTGATCCTGATCCTGCCGCCTCCTCATCTGTAAACACTGCCCTGTCAATTATAACCCCTTTGGGTTGTGTATCCACTTTCTTGCCCCTTGGGGGTCTTTTGCTCTGTTGTTGTGGTGGAGGTAACTTGTCTCCCTTAGTCTTCCTCTTCTCAAGCAGGAAGTCATCATATACCTCCCCAGGAATATCCTGGCCCTTCTTTTTGTTGTCCACCGTAATGGCAACACCTTTCTTTTTCAATGCCTCCACCTGATCATCGACCCAAGCTTGAGTCAGCTATATGGTCCTGGCAATGAATGGGTCCAAAGATATATCTTCCTGCATGGTGAGGTCAGGTGTAGAGATAGTGTCATTGTATATCTTTTTCTGTTCATATTCATCTGCCATTATCCTGCCATCATCCTTCTTCAATTGCTGGGGAAGGGAGATGCAATCAAAAGTCCTAATTTGGTTCAGAGTCAACCTCTGATACCTTCTTCTCTTGGCTTCTACCTCATCTTTGTAGTTAGCCCAAAAATCCTCTAGGTGCCTCTGGTGAATAGGCTTTCCTAGTATCTTCTGTATCCTGTCGTAAGGATCATATGGTCTTGTTATTGGGAAAGGCTGCAGATTCATTTTATTTAGGGTGACCATCACCTTCTTTATATTGTCAAAATCTAGGCACATATAGTTGCCAATGCTGACTGGGAACAAAATTGGTGGCAGCTTCTTGGCATCCTTGTACATCTTTATCATCACAGAGCCCTGCCTGATAAATTCCATTAATATCACTACATCGGTGGGATACCTCGGCAGCATGAGGGGATGTTCCTCAAAACCTTCAACCCTTATATAAGAAAAGGTTGAAAACTAGATATACCAGGCTCCATGCCTATAAACTACTTCCTGAGCCTCCATGCTCAATCTTTTTGTTCTGTCCTCTTCCATGGTCCTTACCAGATGCATAGAGAATGCATCATTGACCAGTTTGTATTCCCTGAAGTAGTTGGTTCTCTGTAGCTGGGGATGATGATCCCAGATGTATGTAGCATTTGTGCCTGTGAGCTTCCCATCTGTAACCAAGGCATCAAAAGTGCCTCTATAAGCACAAGAATAAACAATATAGGATGTCATATAAAATGCACAATTTGAACCTCCCAGGTTCATCAGCTGCTCATGCAGAGCATCACTTATGATTTGGCCCCATAGTGGCTTGGCGTTTGAATACAAACACATCATTATAACTCCATACATCCAATCCCTGAAACTACCAGTATCAGGTTGGCCTGTTACTCAACTCAGGAGTGTAATCATATACTGGTACTCCTCACTGAAATCATATTTAAATAGGTGCACTGGGAGTTTGGCCACTGCAGGATATGTGCTGTTCTCTGCTCGCCATTGATACATGTTCTTTCTGGCCGATTTCTTGTTGGCCTCATACTCCTTTTCTGCCTTTCTCAGGTCCACACTTTTTACTTTACTGCCCAACGGCAGTCCAAATGTCTGAGAGAGACCCTTGATGGAGAGGTCTGCATATATTCTCCCATGTTTTACCACTTGCCTCGTCTGAGGATTATAATTCCAGGCACATTCTATGACCAGCTCCGGAGATTCCATGGAATATGGAAAACTAGCAGCGTTCCACATTCCCAACACAAATACTACATCCAACACAGGACTCTTGTCCTGCCCATCATTCAGTTTAGCTGACCAGGCCTCCAGATTAGTGCTCCCCTGATGGGTATCTGTAATTGCTCCATATTTGAACAGGACTCCCCTCTAAGAAGAGAACATAGGCCTACTAAATTCTTCTTGACACTTAAAGTACCGCTTGTCGGCCATGAGTACCTGCAATTAACAAAAATCCTATCTCACAATGGATATACACACATGCACACATATTGTAATTAAGATCACTGTGCCTACTGTATTTCTTCACCATTACATGCATAAACCAAAACTTCCATCATCATACCTGAACAATAATGACATGATGAGGGTTTCATTCACTTACCTGGTTATGCAAATTTCTCTTTTATTACAGTGGATTGCCAACGACGTTCCTAATTCAGCTGATGATCACCCCCTTCTCTCTGTCTGTGAGCTCAAATCGCGCAACAGTAGCTGGTATGCGGATATGGAAGCTGGTGCTCTATAAAACAATTTTATCACAAGGTAAATGTGAAAATGGCGGCTGAATTACCTTTTAACCTCACAGTTAGGGTACACTTAGGGCAACTCTGACAAGTTAGATTACATTCCTTGATTATTCGTGCGAAAACGCAGGATCTCGCCAGGTGTTTCATTGGGTTCTAGGGTCGGCGGGAACTACCTACCATATCTGCGCACATTAAATGATAATGGTAGCAACGGGAGCGGGGGGATATCCATATGACAGGATATCATGAGGGCAGGATGATATTCACAAATATCAGGTTGAGTTTCAATATCATCCTCCTCCCTCATATTGAAATTGTTATCGCGACAAGATTCGGGTGACAAAAGCACCTTTGTTTACATTTAGTACATCAGGAGGATATTTCGGTGTATCGGGTGATGTTTCAAAATATGATGATGACGAGACAAACTTACATGTCTTTTTTCAGAATATCGGGATGACGTCATCCTGATAGTCGTTCTTTGTATCAGAAATATATCATGACATCATCGTCATATTAGACGAACATGATCATGTTTGGAAAAATATCCTGTCGAAATATGAATGTGATGATGATGTCATCATTATATCTGCTTCTTCGTTTATCTAGTTTGGATGACATCATCAGGATATTTGCTAAGGGTGATATTTCGTGTCAGGAGGATATTAAGAAATATCGGGTTACATTCAAAAACATGACGCTCGCGATACAAAAGACCGCTTGACGGGGAAGGCTTACTACCACTTAAAGTTGACGTTCGGATATTTGAGCCGCAGGATATTGTCAAGGGATATTTCAAAATATGATGATGATTTTCAAAAAGATGACAAGTTATAAAAACTGATCTTCCTCTCTTGCGAATATCAGGTTTGACCAAAACTTTGACCGTTCATAACTCTCACATCCTGAGGAATATCAGGATGATGTAAAAGACAAACCTACGTGAATTTTAGTACTCCTTCAAACTATGAGGTCACAGAAATGAAATATGAAATTTGACAAACTGACCTCATAATGGTGACTTACCTCATCCTGACTCTACGTGATGATGCACTCGACTTACTTTTACCAGACCGCCAGAGAACAAACAAGCCAAGCCAAAATTTGGGTCCCTGTTTTGCCAAGTCAAAATGGGGCATGTTGTGTAACCACACAACAGGTTCCTAAATGACATTGTGAACAAAGGAAGAACTGACTGACATCAGACTATTTTCTGGATGTGTTACTGATGAAGGAAAAGGTTCTTAAGGCATAAGTTATGTTTGGCCGAAATGATTGATGACTTCTACAAGTATATGCTTGATCCACATTACTTGGTGTGCAAGGATTTAGCCGACAGATTAGAGTTTGTGAAAAGATTGACTATTCCAGATGCCGACTTGAAAGGTGATGAAATTACTTGTGCGGATATATATACAAGATGGATTTAGTTGTGAGAGGTGTCATAGTTGGTAGTGATGTGTGAATAAAAGTAGAAGAGCAAAGCAGAAGCAATAAATAAGGTCTGGTATGTGAAAGAAAGCAGCATAAGAAAAGAGGAAAGATGAAGTGCAACAGATCAGTGTACTGAGCCTAACCAGAATTGAACTCCAACATATGTAGATGCTCCCAATCAGTTCAAGTATTGTATAACACTCTTTTGTAGACAGTGAGTCCCTTGTAGGCAGTGTGCCTCTTGTGAGCAGTGTGCTCGGGCAGTGAGCCCTAATTGGCAAGTGCCATTTTGTTTTTCCTTATTCTTTTAACAGAGAATAATCTTTGGGTTAATCACCCCGTGGTTTTCTCCCTTAATAAGGTTTCCACGTCAAAAATATTATGTCACGTGTATTTCCATTTCATGGTTATGTTTTCTTGTTTGAATTAATGTTGCATTGATTAATAAGAAAGTTTAGAAAGCAGAATTAATTAGGATAACTGATTCACCCCCCTCTCAGTTATCAACAATTGGTATTAGAGCCAAGTTCCTCCTAACAAAGTCTAACAGCTCGAGGAAGATCTGGGAATTCAAATGGATGCATATGGTTTAAGGGAGCAACTCAAGACTACCCTTGATGATCTTGAACAGTCAAACTCTGAAGTCAATGAACTAAAGGAAAGACTCAAACAGGCTGATGATTTCATGAGAGAACTAAAAGACAAATTAAGTCTCTCTATGAAAAAGAGAAAGGAGCTACTTCAGCAATTGGCAAGTCAAGGTGAAGAAAATGATGCAAATGAAGAGCTGAAGGAGAAAACCAAGTTATGTGAAAAGATGTCAAAAGCAGTCATTATGGTAAAACATGAAATGGAATCAGGAGTTATGAAGTTTACCCAAGAGATTGAAGAGAAAAGAAAAACTGAAGATAATCTAAGACAATCTCTCAAGGAGAAATTAGAAGATTGCCACCAGATGGATATAATCATCAGACATCTTGAATCTGATCTTGAAGATGCTAAAGAAAATAAAGAAAAACTTGAGGATCAAATTATCTCTCTCAAAAGGGATCTTCAAATAGCAAATGAATATAAAGAGAAATTCAAGATAAGTTCTGCTCAACTTGAAGTTCTTCTTGGAAGTCAAAAGAGGGTAGATGACAAGTGTGGTTTGGGATATGAGAAAGGAGAAAGCTCTGGATCTGGTCAGAAGAATTTTAGATCAGAAAATCCAAGAAACAGGCCTAGAAGACCTCCAGTAAGACAGCCCAATGCTCAAAGATATCCATCCTTCAATGGATACTGCCACAGCTGCAATCACTTTGGTCACAAAGCTAATCAGTGTAGAAAGAGAATGAATCAATCTAATTCATCCTTCTCCAGACAGTGTTTTAACTGCAAAAGGTATGGTCACAAATCTCATGAATGTAGAAATATGCAAATGAATAAATCATTCAATGGTAGATGCTTTGCATGCAATAGAATAGGTCATATGGCTAATCAATGCAGATCAAGAGGATATCAATCAAATATGCAAAGAAATTTTGTTTGCCAAATTTGCAATAGATCTGGTCATATGCAAAATTCTGTAGAAGCAAGAATCAAGACAAAAGAGGTTCGGTATATCATAATCAAAATCAAGATAAGGGGAAACAAAAAGTGAATGCAGATGAAGTTAAAAGGGAAATGAACAAGATTTGGGTAAAGAAAAGTACAAAGAATGTAGAGATTGGATCCGTACCAGACTTTGGTGCTGATATTCCTTCTAGAAATTAAGAAGTGAGCTCTGGCTCAGGGGGAGAAACAAAGAAAACCTTGTTCCCCCAGCTAGTCAATTGGTGCCGAAACTAGCACAAGAAGAGCTGCGGATTGAAGGATTCATAAGGGAAGCATCCAAACAAACTATGGTTAAGATTTGGAGGATCTGCAAGATGTTTAAAGATTAGGATTGATCTGGTTCTTCAAGTCATCTGAATAAGGCAAACCAGAATAATTTAGGTCGAACATTTATTGCAACCTGACATTAGGGTTTGCAGAGCAATATAAGGGTTCTCTCATTAATCACTTGCTCATTCTACATTCAAGAAGAAATGAAAAGTGAAGCTTTGCAACAAAACTCCTCAAGTTCATCAAAGATCATTTGTAGAAGACAACTCATCCAGAAATCAATCTGACCAACTCCGTGAAACTGAACTGCATAAAAGGTATTCTTCATTCTTGATATCCTTCAGTAAGATTGTTTGATGATGGACACTCTGAATATAGTAAAGTTCTCTGATAGACCTCGCCCCACATTTAAGAAACATCCATACAAATCGTTGGAAGTAGATCCCCTAGGAGCATTTTCCAGTGTTCTGCATGGCATTTTGCACACCGAAGATATTAGAGTTTACATACACGCAAATGTAGAAGAGTTTGGGGAATTCAAACTAAGAGATATCTATCACAAACTACTGTTAGATGATTCATTTGAGCTCAAACCCCAATACAAGGGCCTTCGGAATAAGCACTTTGCACAATACATACATTTCCCCTATTTTACGGAGGATGAATGGGTCAGGTACATTTTGAGCAGAATACATGACAACTTCATGTGGTTAAATGGACCATTCAAAATCACTAAAGATGCCATTAGGGCAGTTACCGGATTACACTCATCCAGTGGGATTCCTATTCTTAAATCTGTAAAGTATCAAACTGTGAGTGAGGCTACCAGATCCAAGTTTGACAAAAGAGCAATGACAGTAGATGACATCTCTGATCCGGATGTCAAGTTTGCCTCCATGATCATTGGATATAAAATATATTATTCTAGCAGGAAAAATTCTGTACCTGGAACTACCATCTACACCGCTTATGAAATGCTAAGAAAGGATGCAGACTATGATCTTTGTCACCTTCTCTTGAACCAACTCTTGGAGAATCTGCAGAAAATAAAGAAAGATAAAAAGAATTCATTCAATTATGGTGGATTAATAATGTGCTTATTCTTTTACTTTATGAATGAGCTTCCCATATCTAGTGGTTGGGTGTGGGAGAATGATAGACCAGTAGCTATCCAAATCAGAGATTATTTGCATGGACTCGGTGATGACAAAGCACAAAATACTACTCTGTGGGGATATTTCAAGAATTTTTAGAGCATGATGCAAGCAAGAGAAAGAATTCCCTAGTCTCTTGTTGAGAAATACAAAGACATAGTATGCTTTATGGTAGAGACAGATCAGTGCCTAATAGAGGCAGTAGAACCAAGAACTATGTGGATCATGCCTATGGGGTATGAAGTTGATTAACAAATTGTGGAGTTGCATGTTCAACACATGCTAAGTCAGCCAAAGGATCTAAAGGTAGAAAGGTTTGGAACCTTTGAAGAGCTGAGTATAAAAGTTCATGTGGAACTCAGACAACTGAAAATGAAGAGGAAAGTTAGAAAAGAAGTTGAAGAAATTGCAAAAGGCCTAGGCATCTCAAAGGAGGCACTTGATGCCAACAGGGAAAAGAGGCAAAAGGCTGAGGAAGAGAAGAAAGAGGCAGAAAAGGAAAGCAAGGAAAGTGCTCCAGTAGAAACCTCAACCTGGACTAGATCATCAAAGAGATCTGCACCTGTCACAGCCAAAAGCTCAAAAACATCAAAACCAGAAGTCTAGGCATCTGACAAAGGAGAGAAAAGATCAAAGACAAAAGCCACAAGGGCTTATGCAAGTCAAAGAGATGAAGAGGAAACTGAATCAGATGAGGGGGTAAAGGAAATAAAGAAGTGGAAGAAGAAAGGATCCGGTAAACCTTCCACAGGACAAGACAAGGAAGAAATGGCAGAGGAATTTGTTGAAAAGCCCACCCTGTCTTTAGAAAGTGTAATCAAATTAGTCACTATGGATGGAAGCCTTCAACCAATGGCCAAATGTTATGATGATTACAATGAGGCTGACCAAAAGATCTTGTAGGAAGCTACAGTCAAGTACCTGAACATATACAATAAGGCTTTCATTGAAATTATATCTCTTATTCCTAAGAGCCTAGAAAAGGAGTTAGAAATGAGAAAGACCAATGCCATGGCGAAAGACCTTGAGATCCGAGAACAAATAGCTATTCATCTATATCCTTCAATCAATCCCACGACAATGAATATGGTATTCAAAGACTACAAGGATGAGTTGAGGAGAAAAGCAAGGATGAATCAACTTATGCTTGGTGAGACCGACAAGGTAGCCAAGGACACAGAAGAGATTCTCTGGAAAGCCTTCAAAAGATTTAATCTTCCTATTATAGAGGACTTGGGTACTGATCCCTCCACCACAAGTGTTGCAGGAGAGTCTTATGAGAAAATAACAGAAGAAGTTATGAATACCGGTGCAGAAACAACCAAGGACTTAGAATCCTCTATTCCAGAAAAGGAAGAGGTTGCCCATGAACAGACTAACATCAATCCTCTGGTTTCCCCTACTAACTCCAGATCCAAAGGAGAAGAAAGAGTAAAGGAGAAAGAAGTAGAGGTGAAGGGAAAATAAGACATTAGTGCAAAGGTTGTGTAAGGATAGGAAGCTCCAAAAGACAGTTCAATGATTGCAGAAGAAAAGAAAAATCTGTCTCTGGCAAGAGACACTACAGAATCAGTCAAGGACTTTTTGACAAAAGTAGCTATGGAGATTGATGAACCGGATCTATTAAAAGGGCCTTTGGACTTTGACTCTCTATCTCCGATGCAAACAATGAAGATAGCTTCATTTGCAAATGCGAAGGCCAAAGAAAAGCTACTGAAATCTCACATAGAAGACTGTGAGCTTATAGAGGTAGCATCTAGAGTTTTGGAAAAGATCATGCCATCTTTTCAGAAGGATCCCTCAGCATCCTCTTCTGGTAATCTCAAAACTCTAGTCAGCAGTGTTAATACACATTTTGATTCTCTAGAGAAATTAGCTGAAGAAAAGGTCCGGAAGGAGTTTTTGGATAAAAGATTTTCAGAGGTACAAGGTTTGATCATTAATGATAGGAGAAATATGAATATTGGGATAAAGAGCTTAGAAAATGCTCTTAAGGATGGCGGTGAAGTATACAAATTTTGTATTTCCTGGTCCAAAGCAACAGTGGAAATTGAGAAGAAAATAAAAGAGCAAGAGGATAAACTACTAAGTTTGTCTCAAAGTTTTGATCCTCTCTCTTCATCCATAGTAAACCAAGAGCGTTAGACTATTGCAATCACAAATGCAATAAAGAATTTTGAGAAGGAAAAGAAGAACATAATTAGCTGGATGGGTGAACTCAGAAGAATCATTATCCCTAAGTTAGAGGCCATGCATGAGGCCATAAGTGATGCTCAGACTACCGCCCAAACCAATGATCCAACAGATCTTAAGAGGGCGGAAGCTTTTGCATTTTTGTTGAGTGGTCACATCTTAATTTTGGATAGAATGAAGCAAAGTTGGGCTGCAGAACTCATTCAACTGAAAACAACTTTTGCAGACATACTGCAGTATATGTAAGTATTCCATATGTATATACTTATGCGGCTAAGTATAGTAAAATTTTTGAAAATTTTGGTATGCGGACCCTACCCTTTGCCATTGATGTCAAAGGGGGAGTGAGGAGCAGTGAAAAATGAGGAATCCAACTAAGGGGGAGCTCCGGAATATGTATATAAAAATAGAGCATCAGCCAAAGGGGAGCATAGTGTAAACACTTAGTCATTTTTCACTAAGTGTTGCCATCAATGCCAAAGGGGGAGATTGTTGGCAAGAGACACTATATCGATTCATGATTGTTGTCATTGATGGCAACAAAGTTCATCCCACACATCCGTAGGACATGGTGTGTCTCTACCGGAAGTCAGAGTGAAGATTGTTGTGGTCCGGTAAACAAGAACAGAGCATGTGGCAAGGTCTGACAGACAGGTCTGGATCTCTCAGAGGAAGTATCTTGGTGAAGTGTGGATTTGGGGAAGTCAAGAGGACTACCTTGAGTGATAGATTCCAAGGATTTAGCCTCCGGTGATAGATGAAGAAAAAGTTATGAATACTTGAGTATTGGGTTCCTAAATGACAGTGTGAACAAAGGAAGAACTGACTAACATCAGACTATTTTCTGGATGTGTTACTGATGAAGGAAAAGGTTCTTAAGGCATAAGTTATGTTTGGCTAACATGATTGATGACTTCTACAAGTATATGCTTGATCCGCATTACTTGGTGTACAAGGATTCAGCCAACAGATCAAAGTTTGTGAAAAGATTGACTATTCCGGGTGTCGACTTGAAAGGTGATGAAATTACTTGTGCGGATATATATACAAGATGGATTTAGTTGTGAGAGGTGTCGTCGTTGGTAGTGATGTGTGAATAAAAGTAGAAGAGCAGAGCAAAAGTAGTAAAGAAGGTCTGGTATGTGAAAGAAAGCAGCATAAGAAATGAGGAAAGATGAAGTGCAGCAGATCAGTGTACTGAGCCTAACCGAAACTGAACTCCAGCATATGTAGATGCTCCCAATCAGTTCAAGTATTGTATAACACTCTTTTATAGACAGGGAGTCTCTTGTAGGTAGTGTGCCTCTTGTGAGTAGTGTGCTCGGGCAGTGATCCCTAATTGGCAAGTGCCATTTTGTTTTTCCTTATTCTTCTAACAGAGAATAATCTTTGGGTTAATCACCCCATGGTTTTCTCCCTTAACAGGATTTCCATGTCAAAAATATTGTGTCATGTGTATTTCCATTTCATAGTTATATTTGCTTGTTTGAATTAATGTTGCATTGATTAATAAGAAAGTTTAGAAAGCAGAATTAATTAGGATAACTGATTCACCCCCCCTCTTAGTTATCAACAATAAGAACCCTCCATTTTTGTTGATCATATCCTAGCCCTCCATCTCATCATTCCATCTCCACCCTTCAATCTCAACTTTTAATCTCCACCATTGATCTAAAATCCTCCCAAAACTCTATAAATACAAGCCTCCTCCAAGCATTTTTCATATCTCAAGTCATTTGCATCCATACCATGCCAAAATCATTAGCCAATTGCTAGCCAAAATCCTTCACCAAATCCATGTTGTGTTGATTTCATAGAGTAATCCACATACACTTCATTGTTGGGTAAAGCTAGGAGTTGAGTTGGGTGCATCAATCTCTTCCACCTTATCAAGGAGAAGGGGGAATGTAATGATTTGAGGTATAGCATCTTGTTTTGTGTTTTCTTCATGTTTATTTGTCTTCTCACTTTCCCGTGTCTTCATTTGGCTTGCTCGGTGGGACCCATGTCCCTATAACTAACTTTTTCTTGCAAGTTTTTGTGAAGTTCTTATTGTACAGGTTTAGTGCCTTCGGTAGCCAATTAAGCACATGTGGTCACTATTTTAGCACCTTCGGTATCTATGTTGGTGCCTGTAGTTTTCAATTGACCTCTATTTCTATTTTGACAGTGTATTACAGGTTAGTGCTTCTAGTTCTCTATTTAGCACCTCTGGGTTCTCTGTCAGTGCTAGAGGTCTATCTATCAGTGCTACTCGTGTCTTGTTCAACACCTATAGTCTATCTGTTAACACCTGAAGCTCCTAGTTCAGTGATTCATGTCTCTGTTTCAGTGCATTTGCTCACAACAGGGAAACATTTTCTTCTTTTAAATCATTTCTAATGTTTGTTTTGTCACAACTAATGCTTGCAAGGTATTCTACTTTTGAGTGTAGACTTGACTAGCCTTGAAATTTCCTTAACAAATCATTTAACCAATTATATTTTGGAAAGAACACTTACAGTCATTTTAACATCACACATTTTATGTCATTAGTGGTCTTTTTGAGTCAAAAACTACATTCTAGTCATGTTGATCTAACCTTGCAAGTTGTTTAACACCTTGTTTGATCATTTTGTGGAAAGATAACTTTGTTTGGTGCAAGTTCTTCTTTTCTCTCGTATCAGTTCTGGAGGACCCCGTAGCAGTGCATTCAACCTCGATGATAGCACGCAGGTATACTATTTTTTTTAACTACACAGTACAGTAGTGCAATAGTCTTTGTTTTAGCACAGTAGGTTATTGTTTCAGTGTAGTAGGTTACTATTTCAGTGTATTGGGTTACTGTTTCAGCGTAGTAGGTCTCTATTTCAATGCATTTAGTCTTTGTTTTAGCACATTTTGTCTCCATTTCAGTGCATTTGGTATTTCTATTAGTCCAATTAGTCTCTATTTTAGGGCTTGTTATCTAACAGGTTTTATTTCACAATTTTGGGGACTAACACACTTTTGCAAGTATCAAACATCATCCAAGCATCATAATCAAAATTGATGACTCTTTTTGTGTAGCATTATGGTCAAAGCTTTGTTTTTATCACTAGCATTAGTTGCACATTAAGTTAAAGTAGAGGTTAATTAAGTTTGTTTGTCATTTTTGTGTTTACCTTTGGACATATGCTCTCCCCTCGCACCTTAGGGTGATCTTGGGGATCAAAAGTCTATTTTCAAACTTTTTATTTATTTGTATCCCTAAGGGATAACTTTTTCACGTATACTTTCCCCTTGCACTTTGTGTGATCTTGGGTGATCAAAAGTGAGAAGTGGTTTCTTCTTAGGAGACATGCTTGGGGATTTCATCACCCTAAAGGACAACCTCAACCATATGTATTGGTGGGTATATCAAATGGGAGAGAAAGAAACTTGTACCCAAATCTAGAACTATGTTGTCACTTGCACAGCCTTGGGGCCACGGGTAACTCCAAATATAAGGTGAAGTGGCATTTACTTGTCACACACCTTCAATGGAATAGTGTTCATGGTTTGTGCCTCACATACCTAGTGTATATAAAGGACTCCCTAGTAACTTGTTTAATCCTAGCTTAAGACATTTTGATCATATGAGATTGTAATGCACTGAATACTAGTTAGACCCAGGAAGTTACTCACTACACAAGCCACATTGATTTTATTGCTATGCTCAAATGGCCTCTAGAAATGGGTGTGCATGTCGTGTATGCTCTTCCCTCAGGACATAAGAGTGATATTGGGTGATCAAAAGTGGTTAGTTTCCTCTTGATGGTACTTGCATGTTATGCCTAAATAAAGGTAGCAAGGTGGGCTTATGGTCTCATATACTCCTACTTGAATAATTCTAGGGATGTTTATGTGATTGGTGTCTTCTTGTCAAAACCTGTGAAAGAAAAAATCAATTCTATATGTTGCAGTCAACCATTATGTTTTCATTGTTTGTATAGTCTCTTGCTAAGAGTTGAAACCAAGAAAAATCAAAATTTCTAATCAAATAAAGCAATTTTCAAACCTTAGATGACCTTTTAGCACCAAAGGTTAGACTGTCAGCACCTCTTGTTAGTCTGTTAATGCCTGAAGTTGGAATGTTAGCACCTCCTGTCAAACTGTTAGTGCCTCTAGTTAGTTTGTTAGTGTCTACGCTGCTTCTATCAGTGCCCCCGATTCCCATGTCCTACAAACATTCATTGACCAACATTTAGTTTCCTAGGCAAAATTTGACCATCCTTAGCATGTGGAAAATTTTGAGAGTCATCCAAAAATCCTCCATCCTCCATTTAGCCCATCCTTTGTCAAAATTCAATCATTATACATCCCCCATTTAACCTTAGACATATCTTGATTTTTATCTTTGGACCTTTATCCTCACTCCATCTATTTCATTAGCATCAACACCATCCAAACCTTTATCAAAATTCTCACCAAATTAAAATCCAATCAAAATCAACATCATCCAAACATTAATCAAAATTATCCTAACCAAACCCAAATCCAATCAAATCAACATCCAAATCATCTTTAAAATCAAATTTGTGCAAATTTAAATCTAGATCTCATCCCCATGATCCTCTAATTTATAAGAAACTTGAGAACTTGTCTATCTTAAGTTCTTTTATAAATTATCCTTATCAACCTTAGATAAATTAGCTCAGGAGCTTAGACTACTCCTAAGTTAGTAGACTCTAAGGATCCTATTTTGATTGGTGTCTTGTCTACCCCAAGTAGAATAATCCTTATCCCCTTTCTTTCTTAAGTGTCTTAGTCTACCTTAAGTAAGAAGAGTAAAATCCTTTGAAATCAACAAGATCTAGATTTATTTAAGCCCTTTTTTGATTTGATACCTTAATCATCTATTTCAATGTCATCAAAATTATCCAAAGTATCCATTGATCATCCACTCTATCCAAAATCATCCACATACCCTATCATAGACTTACCCATTAACTCATCCATTTTTGGTCCAAACTTTTGAAAATCAAATTCTAAGGTCATATCCTTCACCTACACCTATCATCACAAAACCAACCTACACTTCTCTATTGTATGCCACAAATAAGGTTAGAAGCTAGGAAAAATTTAGAGATGGAGTCACATAGGCCATATGGGATGCCTCCTACCAATGAAAACAATGTCATATTGGATCCTTTTGGAGGTCAACAACAAACATCTAACAAAAACAATACCATGATGAATCCTTGGGGAAACCAACCACAACCATCCAATAGTCACAACACTGATCAAGAAGTTTTGGGCTTCATGCAAGACGCCGACTCTATGGATTTATTGGACCAAGTCCTAAGATCAAATCCCAATAGATATTTAGAATTCTTAATAAAAAATGGTGCCAAAGTATCAAACCAACCCACCACTAACACATCCCAACCATCTTCATCCAATAATGTCCCTAACACTTCACAACCTTCATCATCAAATAATTTTCCTAATACCTTAACATCAGTGTCAATTCCCACATCCATATCTACATCAATCATATCCACATCCATCCCACAAATTACCCTTAACATACCCAATAACACAAAACATCCTCCAAAAGGTCATTACCCACCAAAAAAAAAAAAATCAAAACTCACCACAATAACAAATACCCAATTTCCTCCAACACCTCATCCAACAACAACAAAACATCCTAAAGCCACCCATCTTGGATTTATCACACATTGTCCAAACATTGATACCAAAGGTAGATGACATACAACAAGGGCATAAGAGGAAACAATACTCCTTTGAGGATATTTGTCCATATCCTTTTGATCATTCCATCTACATGCCGCCCTTTCCCAAGAATTTTGAAACTCCAAAGTTTGACAAATACAAAGGAAAATGAGACCCTCGAGAACATCTTAGGGAGTTTTATATTGCTTGCTTAGAAATCTCCTATGATGACACCTATCTCATGAGACTTTTTCCTCTAAGCCTAGTAGGACAAGCCACTGAATGGTTTGCACACCTTCCCCCAGAAATTAAAACATTTCATGAACTTGTGGAGAAATTTGTTAACCACTTCTACTATTTCAAACATGAAATATCAATGAAAAACCTTTGTAACACAAAACAAAAGAATAGGGAGACCTTCGCTCCCTTGTTGCAATGATGGAGAAGTCTCACAAGAAATCTTCCATGGCCTATCCCTGAGAAACAATTGGTCCACATGTGTTTCACAAACCTTAACCAAGAGATGGGCTTCCATCTCCAAATTCAATGTGCCTCCACATTTGAAGAAGTCATCAATAAAGGCACTACCATTGCAAGAGCCCTTATTGCAAAAAGGGCTATCAAAATTTATAAAGAGAACAATGACAATAGGAACAACAACAAGGTCAACAACAACACCAATAAATCCAACAACAAAAAAAATAACAACCAATCCTATGAGAAACCCCATTTTTGGGGTAAAAATAAAAATACTCTCAATGATGGTGTAGTGGATGTAAAAAATGTGCAAAACATGCAAGCCCCCACACCATCTAATCCTTCCACAAGCAATAATAATGTCATTATTCCTAGGGGTCAACCAAGACAAAGCAATGCACCTAAGAGTAAATTCACACCTCTAGGTGAACCAATTGAAAATGTCTTGCAGAACCTTGTTAAAGAAAACTTAATCACATTACCTACCATTCGCCCCTACGGTGACAATCAATTTAAACCCTCATGGTCTAATGAAAACACCTATTGTGAATATCATTGCATAAAAGGGCATAAAAATCTGATTGCATGAGGCTAAAAAATTGCATAGAAGATTTGATGGATGATGGCGTTATTACAATCGATGAACCTCCTAAGAGATCACCCAATGAAAATCTAGGATCTTACAAGGATCCACTTCCCGATCATAAAAAGGGAAAATCCACCACATCTAATCAAGAATATACTATTGTTCCCTCTCCTTCTTTTGACTCCATTGTGGGTTGCATAGAAGAAGGTTCTAACCATGTGGCCACTATAGCCATACAGGCCAAAACCCTTAATTGCATCATCACTACTCATCGCAGCCACATATCCATTCAAGGAGCCCCAGCTGAGGACCAAGATACCATCTACACACCCATGAACCTCCCACTAACAAACAAATATAATCTCCTTGAATATCCATTCTTGAATTGCTTCACACGTTACCTCTCCACAAAGAAGTCCTTGCCAAAGTATTGATGGAAACTTGTGTTCCTAATGACCTGAATGTGAACCAATTCCAAGCCATGGTGATACACATTTGTTTTCCTCACCACCTAATGTTCTCTGAAAAAGATCTCCCTACATCTAACCCATCTTACAATGAGGCCTTGCATATTGAAGTCTATATCCACAAACATACTATCAAACAAGTCTTAATAGATGGTGGTTCTGGCCTAAATATTTGCACTCTAAAATTAATAAAACACTTGGGATATTCTGATGTGGTTCTGGACTCAAGTGAAAGTATAACCATCAAAGGATATGATGACATAGAATGACAATCTAAAGGGATTATCAAACTTCCAATCCAAGTTGGACAAAAGATTTGTTGCAAGTATGGGCCTAACCAGTGTTTTCATTGATGTCAACATACTCCTGTTGCATTGATTTCAAGGATTGGATGAGTTGTATGCTAAGGATATTGAGAAAATTAGTCCTATCAGAAAATAGAGAAGAACAGTGAAGACAATGAAGCTCTATGAAGTGAAGATCCCAGCTAAGATGAAGATCAGAGGATACCCATCAAAGGGTTTGTAGATATGTGTCTAAATGTGATCTAGTAAAGATTTGAGAGGTCCTCATGAAGATTTGAAGAAGTTATGGCCACATTAGTAAAACTGGTTCTGGTAGAAGTTCAGAGGTGACAGAGTCACACAAATAGGTCCGGTGAGATCAGGAAATGCAATATCTTGTTCTGCGGATTTGGTGGAGTGTTTAGGAAGTCAATGTGAATTGACAACTCAATTGGTTCATGGTCTGGAGGTCCGCAAGCATCTATTCCAATATGATAGTGATGACAGATTGTGTTCTTGAGGTTCCAGATGAAGAAGAGAATGGTTTCAATAATCATAAGTGGTGTGGATATTCTTGGTGTTTCAGGTAAGCTTATGGGGGTCTCTAGATTGTGTCCAGTTTGTGTTGGTGGTCCGCATTGAAGATTGAGCTCGTAATTGAAGAATTACTTCTAGATGATGATGTTCTTCCTAAGCTTGGCTAACTGGATGATTTAAACATATTGTGGATGATCTTGAAGATGTTTTGTGAAGCATGGCGTGTTCCTCAAAGAAACTATCATGGTATGAAAAGGAAAGAAAAGATCTGGAAGAAGATGAAGTAGATGCTACTCAACTTAAATCCCTTATTGCAAAAAGACTACCAAGAGGATCTGTCAAGTATGAAGGAAAATTGCCCTTCAAATGTTTTAATTGCAACAATATTGGTCATTTTGCCTCAAGGTGTCTATAAAGATTTTCAAGGTCAAATCCAAACAAATCAAGATTCCAAAAGAAATGTTACTATGTTCATGAAGATGATGATGATGGAGTAATAGATGATGAATCACAAATAGGAAATAAATCTGGAAGTGATTGGGTGTTTATTGCCATCAAGGAAGAAGATCCAATGCCTTCTGAATCTGTCAATCATAAAATGATAGAAAGAGCTCTAGCTGCCCATGTTGAAGAAAAGGATGATTGGGTCATTAACAGTGGATGCTCCCACCATATGACTGGTGACAAAATTAAGTTCATAGATTTGATAAGATATGGAGTTGTAAAATTTGGTGATAATTCTACTAGTAGAATCCGAGGTAGAGAAATTATTTCTTTTGATGGAAAGAACAAAACCAGTGATGTACTGTATATTGAAGGTCTGAAGCACAATCTTCTCAATGTTGGATAGTTGGTGGACAAAGGCTATGATCTCTAATTTAAAAATAGAAAATGTAAGATCTTCAAAAGTTTTGGAATAGAGATTGCATCTGGTACTCGAACAAAAGGTAACATCTTCCACTTGGTTGGTACTAGCAAAAGTTGTTTATTTGTTCAAATTGATCAGAGTTGGTTGTGGCATAGGAGAATGTGTCATGTGAATTTTGATAATATCATCAAGATAAGAAACACTCAAGTTGTAAGAGATCTTCCAAGATTGGTGAAACTTACTAATAGTTTATGTAAAGAATGCCAGTTGGGTAAGCAGAGCAAAGTCACATTCAAAAGTAAGGAACAATCTTCTATCGGATTGTTAGACTTAGTACATACTGATCTATGTGGTCCGACAAAAATTGAGAGTTTGCAAGGTGATAGATACTTCATGTTATTAATTGATGACCACTACCGGATGATGTGGGTGACTTTTCTGAAAGAAAAATCTGAGGCTCTTGAGAAATTCAAAATATTCAAGGCTATGGTAGAGAATGAAACCGAATTAAACATAAAATGTCTCAGGTCTGATAGAAGTGAAGAATTCACATCTAAAGAATTCATAGAATTCTGTGAGAAACATGGGATAAAAAGATAGTTATCTGCTCCAAGGACTCCATAGCAAAATGGAGTAGTGGAGAGGAAGAACCAGACCCTCTAGGAAGCATCTAGAACCATGATGATGGAAGCAAATTGGTGCAGAAGCACCAAGATATCCAGGACTTGTTTGATTTTCAAGTTGTTTTGTTTTGGTTCAATAAGGTCCTTGAGACCATTCAATTTTGTAATAAGGCTTGAATTCCATGATTATAAAGGACTATGTCCAAATGACTATAAAACTACTGTCATGTTGTAAGTCCTAAGGGGACAATCATATTGTAATAGGCAGTTTACAATAAGTCATTTATGTAAGCCTTTGTTGAGGCATATAGGACAGTCATAGATTTTTCATGTTGTAAGCCTTTGTGGCAAGTATCCAAGGGTGGTAGGATTGTTAGAGTCTTGATGACATTGTCAAAAGTGTTGACAAGTCATAAACAAGACATAACCATCGATGTCATTATGGTGAAGATTTGTATTTAGTTTGAAATGCCAAAAACAAGGTAGTTGCTGTCCAAGAGAAACAGTTGCCAAAGGCAGTTTCCATCAACCCCAACTACTTTACAACCAATCCAACTATTAGGAAGACTTATTAAGACCTCAATCATGAGGAATGTATGGGGGTAAGGAGTTTGAAATCAATAAAACATACAGTTTTCTGCCTTTTCTATATTTTTCTTGAATTCTTATGCATTTGAAACCATACTACTATACAGTACGATCGTGTTGTGGAATGTTGAATACTTGGGAGTGAAGGTTGATGGTTTGACTATCATTGAAGCGAGTTTGGACCCTTGATGTTAATGAGAAAGCACATTGTGACTGTGGGACATCAATTTGCCCTCTAAAATTGCTATCCTCTAAAGAAATTCGTTGTTTTCCTGTGCAATCCATACATGTACAGCCTGGAGGTGGTTGGTATTCATGTTGGATGATTAGAGTGATGAGTTGTCTTTACTTTGTAGGTTATTTTAAGCCTTGACATTCTTCTATAGCACTGTATTCCCTCTTTGTCTGAAAGTGGTCTACTAACCTTGAATTAGGGTTCTGTCAGCAATTCAGGATGTTTTACTCATTCCACTGAAGCACTATGTCTTGTAATAAGTGGAATGAGTCACGTAGAGTCTATTTTAATACTTTGTAAGATTATTTGGGGTAGGAGACTATGTTTGTTGTGTTTTTGGTGAGTTCACTTAGCAAGTCCATGTGCCAAGTGACTGTCATGAGTTACCACAGTGGTGTCTTTTGAAACAACCAATCAAAACAGCAAAAGAAAGTTGGATCTTAGGTTTTTGGAAGTCTATTAAGATGTTCAAATGGTCAAGAGGGGGTCAAGTTTCTATCTGAGGGCATTTGCTTCACAGAATAGGCCTATTTAGGGCTAAAAGACACTAGGAGGGTTATTGGTTGAGGCACATTTCCCAAAGTAACCTATACCCATCTTGGAGTATGCTATGGGGAGGCATAATGGGTATCTAATGCATGTCTTAGGTTGGCATTTGAAGGTCTGTGCAAAAAGATAAAAGGACTTTCCTCTTTTTCTAGGGCTACAAGCCATTTAGAGGATTTGTGAAGCAAGTGCATGTTTCGGGAGTGATCTGCCTTAACCAGTGGGTGGGATGAGTCATTTGGTACCTCAAACCAACTTTCCCATGAGAAAACAAAGATTCCCTTCTGCTGTTCCCACTTTTCCATGAAGGACTTAGTTTTTGGACCTGTAGGTTGTGGTTGAACCTTGTTAAGTCTATCCTTCCTCTTGCATCCCAAATGTCTCTACATCATAGTGGTATCAGAGCCATAAGTAGGTCCTTGAGGGAGTAGTAGGATCTTGTGAAATAGTAAGGGTTTGTGAGAGTTGTAAGGATGCCTCCTAAGAATCAGATGGCTAGGGAGAATAATGAATTGAGAGAAGCCTTAGAGGCTAGAGAAAAAGAGTTGAGGGAGAGAAAAGAATAGGATGCTGAAAGGGAAAGAGAGTTAAGACAAGTGAGAAGAGAGAATGCATCCATCTTGGCAAGGTTGGAAGCATTGGAGAAGAATCCTAGAAGGGATGAACAAAATGATTCAGAAGGAGATGAGGAGGCAGATGAGAATCCTCCTGAGGATGAATTAGATCCTGAAGAAAAGAAATTTGTGAGATAGCTGAAGGCAGTTCAAGGTAGTGGAACAAAGGCAAACATAGAGTTACCTATCTATCAAGGGAAGATGGATAGTGAAGAGCTATTAGGGTGGATAGATGCCCTTGAAAATTTCTTTGAGTATGAGGAAATGAGTGATGAGAAGAAGATTAAATTTGCAAGAACAAAACTGAGAGGGACAACACTTACATGGTGGAGTAGTGTGCAAATAGATAGAGTGGCTAGAGGTGCAACAAGAATCACTTCTTGGGGTAGGATGAAGGATATGATGAAGGATCAATTTCTTCCATCCGATTACTCCATTCAAACAAAGAGGATGAGGCCGAATTTGAAACAAAAGGACATGGATGTTATGTCCTATACTGAGCAATTTCATAAGCTTAGTATTAGAGGAGGATTGGAAGATGAAGAAGAGAAAGTGGCAAGATACCTTAATGGGCTTAGGTATAACTTGCAAGATGAGATTGGTTTGACAGTACCAAAATCACTTGGAGAATGTTTTCAGTTTGCCATCAGGGCTGAAGAGAGGGTGAAGAGGAAGAAAGAAAGATAAGGAGGTAGTGGAAGAGGATATAGAGGTAGGGGTAGACCTACTAATGAAGGATAGAGTAGCAATGAGAAAGGTAAGGAATTTCCTATAGATCAGAGAGGTGGATATAGAGGTGGAGGTAGGTTTGGATCAGGTAGAGGAGTATTCACAGGTAGATGTTATCATTGCAATGAAGTGGGACACACATCTTTCAAATGTCCTAAGAAGGATGATGTTGATAAGAGCAAGGATAGAAGAGTTCACTTGACACAAGAGGAGGAGAAGCAAGAAGACCAGGAAATGTCATTAGCCTCTCCAGTAATGGTTGGAGAAATGCTCATGGTAGAAAAAGGCAAAATGCAGCAAGCACCACAGCTATCCATTTTTAAAACTAATTGTTTAAGCCATGGAAAAATATGCAAGTTGATTATAGATTCAGGTTCACATGATAATTTAGTCTCTTGGGAAATGGTGCACAAGTTGGGATTGAAAACATTTGATCATCCTAGTCCTTACAATGTCACTTAGGTAAGTCAAGAACAACAAGTAAGGGTTAGTAAGAAGGCATATGTTGATTTTTCCATTGGTCCATATCAGGATTATGTTTTGTGTGATGTCATTTCAATGACATGTGGGCATATAGTTTTGGGTAGACCATGGCAGCACTTGAGGAGGACAATTCATGATGGTTATACTGATAACTATTTGGTGCACAAAGATGGTAAAAAGTTTAAACTAGTACCTTTACCTTGTGAAGACAAGAAGGAACACGCTACTATCTGTTTTGGAGAGAAATTGAAGTTGGATGTGCAGGTTAAGGATGATGGGAAATAGCAGGAATAGTTGTAGCAGAGGAAGATGGATGACAGTCTTAAAGAATAGCAGGTTTGGGACTTGAGTTATGTCAAGATTAGGGACATTCACTGTCCTATAAGGAGGTAGAAGAAGGAAGGCAAACATCAGATAGTTCAAGCAGGAATAAATCAAAACCTCAAGATGGGAAGACCAGAAGCAGTGTAGCAGTAGGGTCCTAGGTAAGGACATCACAACATGTTTTATGGTCCTAACACTGTTTACAGGAGCCATGCAGGTTGGAGAAGGAGGAAGATAACTCTTGGAGAGTTCATGTTTCCTGTCACCAGTCAGAGGAACATTCCAAAAAGATTGAAGAATGTTTGCAGAAGATCCCACAACTCTTGGGACAAGAGTTTTTATCATGCTGGGGAGTATGGTGCAGGAGCACCAAGATATCTAGGACTTGTTTGATTTTCAAGTTGTTTTGTTTTGGTTCAATAAGGTCCTTGAGACCATTCAATGTTGTAATAAGGCTTAAATGCCATGATTATATAGGACTATGTCCAAATGACTATAAAAATACTATCATGTTGTAAGTCCTAAGGGGACAATCATATTGTAATAGGCAGTTTGCAATAAGTCATTTATGTAAGCCTTTGTTGAGGCATATAGGACAGTCATAGGCTTTTCATGTTGTAAGCCTTTGTGGTAAGTATCCAAGGGTGGTAGGATTGTTAGAGTCTTGATGACATTGTCAAAAGTGTTGACAAGTCATAAACAAGACATAACCATCGATGTCATTATGGTAAAGATTTGTAATTAGTTTGAAATGCCAAAAATAAGGTAGCTATTGTCCAAGAGAAACAGTTGCCAAAGGTAGTTTCCATCGATCCCAACTACTTTGCAACCAATCCAACTATTAGGAAGACTTATTAAGACCTCAAGCATTAGGAATGTACGGGGGTAAGAAGTTTGAAATCAATAAAAACATACAGTTTTCTGCCTTTTCTGTATTTTTCCTAAATTCTTATACATTTGAAACCGTACTACTATATAGTACGATCTTGTTGTGGAATGTTGAATACTTGGGAGTGAAGGTTGATGGTTTGACTATCATTGAAGAAAGTTTGGACCCTTGATGTTAATGAGAAAGCACATTGTGACTGTGGGACATCAAACTGCCCTCTGAAATTGCTGTCCTCTAAAGAAATTCGTTGTTTTCCTGTGCAATCCATACCTATACACCCTGGAGGTGGTTGGTATCCATGTTGGATGATTAGAGGGGTGAGTTGTCTTTAATTTGTAGGTTATTTGAAGCCTTGACATTCTTCTATAGCACTATATTCCCTCTTTGTTTGAAAGTGGTCTACTAACCCTGAATTAGGGTTCTGTCAGCAATTCAGGATGTTTTACTCATTCCACTAAAGCACCATGTCTTGTAATCAGTGGAATGAGTCAAGTAGAGTCTATTTTAATGCTTTGTAAGATTATTTGGGGCAGGAGACTATGTTTGTTGTGTTTTGGGTGAGTTCACTTAGCAAGTCCATGTGCCAAGTGACTGTCATGAGTTACCACAGTGGTGTCTTTTGAAACAACCAATCAAAACAGCAAAAGAAAGTTGGATCTTAGGTTTTTGGAAGTCCATTGACATGTTCAAATGGTCAAGAGGGGGTCAAGTTGCCATCTGAGAGCATTTGCTTCACAGAATAGGCCTATTTAGGGCTAAAAGACACTAGGAGGGTTATTGGTTGAGGCACATTTTCCAAAGTAACCTATACCCATCTTGGAGTATACTATGGGGAGGCATAATGGGTATCTAATGCATGTCTTAGGTTGGCATTTGAAGGTCTGTGCAAAAAGACAAGAGGACTGTTCTCTTTTTTTAGGGCTACAAGCCATTTAGAGGATTTATGAAGCAGGTGCATGTTCTGGGAGTGATCTGCCTTAACCAATGGGTGGGATGAGTTAGTTGGTACCCCAAACCAACTTTTCTAGGAGAAAACAAAGATTCCCTTCTGTTGTTCCCACTTTTCCATGAAGGACTTGGTTTTTGGACTTGTAGGTTGTGGTTGAACCTTGTTAAGTCTATCCTTCCTCTTGCATCCCAAATGTCTCTACATCACAAATGTTCCTTAGATCTACTAGAGAGAAGCTGTAAGCACTGTTGTCTATACTCTTAATCAAGTACAAATCAAAAGCAATACTAGTAAGACCCCTTATGAACTCTGGTTTGGCATCACTCCCACTGTGAGGTATTTTAGAGTCTTTGGTAGTAAATGTTACATTAAAAGAGATGAAGACCTTAGCAAATTTGATGCTAGAAGTGATGAAGAAATATTCTTGGGTTATTCTACTCAAAGCAAAGCATACTGGTGTTATAACAAGAGATTGCGAAAGATTATATAAAGTACAAATGTGAAGGTTGATGAAGGTATTGAAAAACCCTCAGGGTTTTATGAATATGAAGAAGATGATTAGAATGATGTTTTGGTCCAAGAAGTCCAAGCCCCTTCTGAAATTTAGATCCAAACTGATTTGGTGAATCCTGAAATACAGGAAGAAGAGATAAGTTTGAATGAACCTGTCCAAGAAATACAAATACAAGAAATTCCCCAAACTCCCAGGTATGTAAGACTGAATCATTCTAAAGATCAAATCATAGGTGACAAAAGAAAAGGTGTTCAAACAAGAAGAAAAATTGCTCAAGACTCATAAAAGTATTGTTTGATTTCAAAAATTGAACCAAAAATGGTAAGTGAAGCATGCAATGATGAAAGCTAGACTAAAGCAATGAAGGAAGAGTTGATATAGATTGACAAAAAATCACACTTGGGATCTTGTTCCTAGACCTAGAAACAAAAATGTGATTGGAACCAAATGGGTCTTCTAGAATAAACTGAATGAAGATGGTGAAGTAGTTAGAAACAAAGCCAAATTGGTCGGAAAGGGTTGTTCCCAAGTAGAAGGAGTTAATTTTGAAGTAACTTTTGCTCCAGTGGCAAGAATTGAAGCAATCAGATTATTTCTTGCCTTTGCTGCCTTCAAGGATTTCAAAGTATATTAGATGGATGTCAAGTCTGCCTTCCTAAATAGTGACTTGGAAGAAGAAGTATACATTGAGCAACCGAATGGATTTCAATTGTTTGATCATGGTGCTGCAAGTTGAAGAAAGCATTGTATGGACTCAAACAAGCCCCAAGAGCCTGGTATGGAATACTAGATAAGTATCTTTTGAAGATTGGTTTCAACAATGTTACTGTTGACAGTAACTTGTACTTCAAAATTAATCATGAAAATATCTTGAATGTTGAAGTATTTGTTGATGATATCATTTTTGGAGGAAGAGACAGTATGTGCAAAAATTTTGCAAATCAAATGAAAAGTGAATTTGAGATGTCCATGTTTGGGGAAATGAATTTCTTCTTGAGTCTACAAATCATTCAAACAAAGAAAGGAATCTTCATTTCATAGACCAAATATGTGAAATAATTGTTGAAGAAATTTGGGATGGAAGACTCAAAACCAATGAATACTCCCATGGCAACCATATGTAAATTTAGCAAAGATGATGACTCTCCTAAGGCTGATCATAAAAAGTATAGGTCAATGATTGGAGGACTACTGTATCTTACTCAAACTAGACTTGACATTATGAATGTTGTTGGTCTTGTTGTTCGATTCCAAGCTAATCCTAGAGAATCTTATGTCATGGCAATCAAGACAATTCTCAGATATCTAAAAGGAACAATTGAGTATGGTATATGGTATCCTAGAGATCATGATTTCTCTCTTCATGCATATACAGATGCAGATTGGGTAGAAGATGTGGATGATAAGAAGAGTACCAGTGGTGGAGCATTCTTTTGAGGGAAAAGATTGGTTTCTTGGCTGAGCAAGAAATAAGAGGCAATATCTCTATCCACTACAGAAGTAGAATATATTGCAGCAATAGGTAGTTGCACTCAAGTATTGTGGATGAAGCAAATGCTAAGAGACATTAGAGTGGAGTATGAGGAACCTATCACAATCTTTTGAGATAATTCAAGTGCAATAAATATATCGAAAAATCCAGTGTTACATTCAAAGACAAAACATATATCCATCAAGTTTCACTTTTTGAGAGAGTAGGTGAACAAAAATGAAGTCAAATTGGAGTTTTTGCCCTCCAAGGATTGAATTGCAGACATTTTTACTAAACCTCTACCTAAGGACTCTTTTGAGTATCTCAGGGAGAAATTAGGGGTTATTACCCCTTCGACTCTGAATTAAGATGCACTGATGTGCATCAGTCTGGTGGATCTCATAGTAATATCTTGTTGTCTAGATTGATGATGGGAAGCTGCTACTTAGGGGGAGCAGTATGTATGATTCTAAGTGATGCAATTATGTGCCCTTTGCTATTGATGTCAAAGAGGGAGAAAAGACATGTGAAAAAAAAAGTGGTTGTTGATCAAAGGGGGAGCAGTAAAGGAAGAGAAGACATGTGAATGGTTGTTGTTGATAGGGGAAGTTATGTCAGTTAGTGAGGAGAAGTACTTGTCTTGATGGTTAAAATAATTTTTCACATCATATGTTGCCATCAATGACAAAGGGGGAGATTGTTGCAAGTATGGGCCTAACCGGTGTTGTCATTGATGTCAACATACTCCTATTGCATTGATGTCAAGGATTGATGAGTTGTATGCTGAGGATATTGAGAAAATTAGTCCTATTAGAAAATAGAGAAGAACAGTGAAGACGGTGACCTAGCTAAGATGAAGATCAGAGGATACACATCAAAGAGTTTGTAGATATGTGTCTAAAGGTGATCCAGTAAAGATTTGAGAGGTCTGCATGAAGATTTGAAGAAGTTATGGCCACATGAGTAAAACTGGTTCTAGTAGAAGTTTAGAGGTGACAGAGTCACACAAATAGGTCCGGTGAGATCTGGAAATGCAATATTTTATTCTACGGATTTGGTGGAGTGTTTAGGAAGTCAATGTGAATTGACAACTCAATTGGTTCATGGTCTAGAGGTCCGTAAGCATCTATTCCAATATGACAGTGATGACAGACTGTGTTCTTGAGGTTCCAGATGAAGAAGAGAATGATTTCAGTAATCAGAAGTGGTGTGGATATTCTTAGTATTTCAGGCAAGCTTGTGGGGGTCTCTAGATTGTGTCCAGTTTGTGTTCATGGTCTGCATTAAAGATTGAGCTCATAATTGAAGAATTACTTTTGGATGATGATGTTCTTCCTAAGCTTGGCTGACCAGATGATTTACACATCTTGCAGATGATCTTGAAGATGTTCTACAAAGCATGACATGTTCCTCAAAGAAGATTTAAGTCCCAGATCTGTGTGGCTGATAGTGTGATGATTCACATGAAGTATTTTGTAATAAGTCAAGTTGTATTTGTGTATTTTCTCTGTAAAGTATGCCAACTTTGATGATTATCCCAAAGTTAATGTCTTGTATAAATAAGTGTTGTGAAGTCATTTGAAAAGTATCTTGGTGAAGATGAGAGTGTGGTAGAGAGGAGAAGAGTGAAAGGCATAGAAGAAGTGTTGAGCTTAAATGGAACTGACTCAAGCATGGTGAAGATGCTATTCTTTAGTTTAAGTATGTAATATATATCATTTTGTAGACAATGTGTCTCCTGTAGGCAGTGGGCCTCTTGTGAGAAATATGCTCAGGTAGTGAGCCCTAATTGGCATGTGCCATTTTGTTCTTCTTATTATTTTAATAGAGAATACAATCTTGGGTTATCACCCCATGGTTTTTCCCTTTACCGAGTTTTCCACATTAAAATCTTGGTGTCATATGTGTTAATGTGTTTCTACTCTTGAATTGTTGCATTGTGTTTCTATGATTGATTTATTATTATTCTATTGAATTACAAGAAGGATTTAATTGGTTAATAAAAGGAAAGTTTTGGGACAACGAATTCACCCCACCTCTCAGTTGTCTATCTTGAAACTAACAAAGATCTTGGAGACAAAATGCCTAGTATTAGATCTTGATCTCCCATATAACATCCTCCTTGGCTATCCATGGATCCATGCCATGCAAGACATCCCATCCACTTTCCACCAATGCCTTAAATTCCCCTACAATGGGACTGAGGTTACCATATATGTTGATCCTCATCCTTTCCAATAATGCAATTTCTTGTAAGGACACGATAAAACCTTCTTCCCATATAATAATGCCATTAAACTATCCACCTTCAACAATAATCCAAAACCCTTCACTTCATACATTGATTCATCCAACATTACATCCACCTCTCAACACTCACCACCACTTGAGATCAAGATCAAGGTCAATGATATGGGATGTGGCGAATACAACCTACATGGTGCATTTTATGTAGGACAACTTCTGACATCCCCTAAAGCATTTGACAAACCCAAGTCAGAAGAAATCTCTATGGTTTCCATCAAATGCAAGACATCTCCAATATTCAAGTGCAAACACCTAATGGAACAATATATCCTAGAAGATATGTCATCTTGGTTGTATAGATATGAAGATGAAGAACAAAAAGCTCCTATCCTACCTATCAAGAAATATGGAAAAGGTCTTGATATTGTCAAGAATATAGGCTACAAAGGACAAAGTGGCATGGGTATTCATGAGAAAGTAATCCTTGAGCCAATCCAAGCTACTAGAAGTCCTTATCATCAAGGTTTAAAGTATGGAAAAGAAGAGCCTACCCCTACAGAACTGGAATATATCTTAAGTGAGGTTGCTAAGACCTTTCCTATAATTAAAACACTAACAAAGATGATCATAAAGACTCTTTAGAAGATTTCACCGAGCTATTTGAATCATCCATTTGCACCATCTATAGCCTTTCCACCATGCCATCACTAGCAGAAGACCTTCCACTTGTTTACCCTCAACTCATCAATTGGGACCAACAAGGACCTCCAGTCCTAGATGTTGCTCAAAATGATGAAGCTATTTCTGAATTGATGGGGGAGAGAATAGATACTAGTGGGAGATCATAAAGCTAGATATATCATAGAACTCAACACATCCACTTACTTTGGGGAGACCTCCACGTCTCTTAGTCAGAAAAACATAAAAATAAAAAATACATTCCCTACTGAAAACCACTCCATGACACTTTTGGATAATACAAACGTAAAAATTAAGGATGTATCTTCTAGTGAAAACCTCCTTGAGATGCTAGAAGATGAGAGAATGGACCTCCCTGAAGTCCTAACATTCTACCAAGAAAGATCACCTATCCTTGTGGAAGAATCTCAAGAGATGAACCTTGACATAGAAGAGTCATCGAAGATCACTTTTTGAGCAGCCTCCCTCACACCAATAGAACAAGAGGCCTTTTGGTATTCTTCAAACAAAGAAGCCATAACTTTGCATGGACATATGTTGACATGCTTGGGTTAGACCCATCATTAGTGGTACATCATCTTGTAGTGCAACCTAATGCAAAGCCATTCAAAAAAAAGATTAGAAAATTAAATCCCCAAGTTGCACTACTACACAAAGTTGAGCTCAAAAAACTCCTAGATGTGGGATTTATTTGACCTATTGATTATCTTAAATGGGTATCAAATATTGTGCTTGTAGCAAGAGTCACTGGGGGCATCCATGTATGTACATATTTTAAGGACTTAAACAAAGCATTCCCCAAAGACAACTTTTCTCTAGCTAACATCGACATCATAGTCAATTTGACAGTAGGGCATGAAATGTTGTCACTCATGAACGGATTCTTAGGATATAACCAAATCAGGATTATTGAAGAGGATCAATGTAAAATAGTATTTATTTGTCCATGGGGAACTTAATATTGGGTTGTCATGCCTTTTAGCCTAAAAAATGTAGGTGCAACATACCAAAGAGCCATGACTATTATATTCCATGATTTATTTCATAGCATCATGGAAGATAATGTGGATAACCTATTAGGAAAGTCAAAGACAAGAGAAGCACACCTGGGTGTACTAGCTAAAATATTTGATCAATCCAAAAGAAAAGGCCAAAAATAAAATGGTTTGGGTCCCTAAGAAAAAGGAAAGCAAGTCAAATGAGGCATCCACATCTCAAAAATCCAAACCATCCACTTCTACCTCACATTCCCACTCCATTCAAGAACATCATATTCCATCCCACAAGAAAAATAAAAGTCATGAAAATACTAAGTCTATATGGGTACTTGTTGATGTATGTTTTTACACATATGCAACATAAGATAAATTCACAAGGAACTTAATCTTTCTTTGAAGGTATGGAGAATTATCCAAGGATGATTCTCAACTTCAAGGCTCCAGTAGTCAATTCTTGACTATGTTGGAAAGTTTAGTGGTCCGTTGTGAGCTATTTGTTCAAGGGGACTTACGTGATTTTAGAGATGTGTGTTGGCTGTATTTACTTACACTTTACAAATAACTACAAATTATACTATAACTAGTGATCCTTTGCATGTATTTACCATTTTACTACAAAGCTTTCCATGAATTTCAATGAAAACATACTTTGTGCTTTAGATTTATATGAAAATTGTTAAAGATCTTTGCAATTCACTAGTCTTTAATTGAATCAATGACAATCTCCTTCAGATAACTGCGTGCATGCTAACTATTTACTACTAATAAAGAAAATAGAAAAGTTATGGGTTAGAAACGTTGTTTAGACATGATAGAATATTTTGCTAGCCATGTATAATAAGCTTGATGATCCTGAACAATTCAACAACAATTAAATTCTCATATGCAAATCTTGAGCAATTTCATGAACATACATATGGAATTACATTCTTTTAGAAAGAGATATATTAAACAATTGCCTGAATCAAATGACACTCTAGAATAGACATAGAAATCTGATGTTTGCATTCATTTCATGTATAAAGTCACTTCAAATTTACAATGTAAGAATGACTTCTATTGAATAAAATTTTTTTACCAAAACTCACAAATGTTTTTATAGATGCATGAAAGAGGTAGGACATTCCACATGCTCCTTTATGTAGACACATGTAACCTCCTTTCTAAACCACTAATGCTCAAAGTATTTCCACAAATCACTTCCTTCTGCATTCAAATTAAAATTGTTAATCCCTCTGTAAATCCCTGTGCTAGCCCCTGTGTCCCTAAAATACAAGTAGCAAGGTTTCTTATATAGAATTGAATTTCCCCTTGCTATGGTTACAAAATTTAATGAATAGTTTACATTCAAACCAAGTCAAATCAATGCTGGAAAAGATCTCCCAACCGTCCCTCAAAATACCTAAAAGAATATTCCTCAGTGCAAAGGATGCCTTTGGAATCTTTCAAATGTTGAAATACCTTCTATATTGACTTTTTCCCTTTGACTCTATAGTAGTGTATTTGAGTCAAAATCTCCACTCATTGTGTTCACCACAAACCCTCGTATAGCATTAGATGTTTGAGTTATATCCCTTACAAGGGAATTCTTCTCTTTTCATCATTTCCTTCTTCACTGTTATCCTATTTACACAGACCTTTACCATTCTCCTTTTTACCGCCACTACGTTCAGTCTACAATTTGTCTCCTTTCAACATAATTTGCCTTACTCTGTATGAACTCTACAATTTTGGATCTCTTTTTCACCATTTTAAAATGCACTTTTCCACTTTGTATTTCATATACCAAATCTTCACCTAAGATACACAAGATAAATGCCAATGTCATATATAAATTTTGCTTACTATTCTTTTCACATTTAAATTTACTTTTGTATCTAAGAATATGCATATTATATCGCCTTTGCATTTTCCTTTGTTTTTCCTTTATATCTCTTTGTATTTTCTTTTTGTATATCATATGCAATCATAACATACATACAAATTCAGACCTTACCTTTTTATGAATTGAATTGGAATTAATTTCGGTTCTGCCCTTCTATATAAACCATTTATATATCCTTTTGTATCTCAAATACATACAAATTTTGATACCTAAAAAGGATGTTTGACTTTGACTTTCTCTTTCCCTTTGTTTATGCATCTATGCACTTTAGGTTCAATTAAATTAGTTTTTAGGTCCGAGTATGCATATTTTGAGATTGTATAACAAATACAAACTTCTATACATACAATTTTGGATGTCAACTTTTATGAAATGCACCCTAAAAGATTGCCGGGTCTGGTTTGTATACTATGGAAATGTATACGGGAATACATGTATATGTCATACAAATGTTTATGAACTGAATTGGATATTTTTTGATGTCCACGCATGTATGTTTTGGAATTTGTATATCTTATACAAGAGTTCATACATACGAAAATATGCAAATTGATTGCGGATTTCAAGTTTTATGCCATATATGCTAATGCTCGATCCAGTCCACATTTGTATATTCTGGTTTGACACTTGATATACAAATGTGAAAAAAATGAATAAAATCCCTTTTTTACTACTAAGGTCCAATGACTTAAAACAATACATCCAACATACATGCAAAGAAATATGTATATGAGATACAAATTTTCTTGACTATTGAAATTTCACAACAATTGCATAACTCTGAAAATACAAGGGATTTTCAAATGGCAATCTTAGCTTATTTTTCAAGCTCACTTCACTGACCACAATTATGCTCCCAAATGCATTGTGCATTTTGACTTTCAAGTACCAAGGATTTTTACCCATACTGCCAAGCAAGAAGGACCAAACCACACAAAAGCAAAAAAACAACAAGGGGTCCTTATTTTGCTTCAGGGTAAAATGGGGCATCTTGTGAACATCACAACAACTAGAAATCAAATAAAACAACTAAATTCAAACAACTACAAGCAACAATATGCAATAAATCATAAATTTCCAACTTTATTGTATGCAAACATTTCATTCAATCACAAAAAGCATGCATTCATTAACCCAAAAGAAAATTCCAAGAGAATTTAAGTGTGTGCAATTGATTTATTCCCTTTCTTTAGAATAGACTTAGAAAACTAGTTTCTATTTGTATTAAACTACATAGGTGGATTTAACCTTCTAAGCTAACCAGATAGAGCCTTACTGCCAGTCAAGCATCCATAGCCCCAACAAGGTTATCACTATAATCTCCCCAAATAGAGCCCCACTTCCAGTTAGGTGTCTATAGCCTTGATAGAGTTATCTGGTAGTGCTCATGTGCTTTAAATGATTTCATTGATCATTTTTTATTTCAGATATTTGCAATAAATTTCATGTGTAACAAATAATAGAATCCTATTTTTGATTTGTAGGATGGAGATTATAGTGGTAGCAAAGGCAAACCTTTAGATTTTTCACTTAATACAAATGTCCACTATCTCTTAAACCTACTCAGGAAATTTTAAAATGTGTACTTATATGACTCCTTGAATGTTTCAATTTGTTGTAGATGAATATAATTTTTTCATAGACCAAATAAGCAAACAACATTAATGAAAGTCACAACCTATGCATAAATTTCAAATGGTTCCTGTAGTTCTACAAATTATGCTATTTTCAATGGTTGCAGTATGCTCCTATATACCTTAAATCAAAAGGAGGATCACCAGCAAACAGAATAAAACAAACCAACAAAACAACAACAAAAAACAAACAAAATAAGCCAAGGGAACAACTACTCTACCAAACTATATACAAGACACCACAAGGTAAAAGAAACCTAGGATAACACCCATAAACACATGTATTTTCATGCCTTTTTAGAATATGTAAGAGTATTAGGGCATTAGTTATGGTTCTAATCTTAGTGAATCATCCTTGTATTCTGAAAAAAATTCTTGTATTCTAGATTTATAGTATTTAACAGAATAAACCTTGATGATCAACAATTGAGGAAGCTCATTATGTTCATGACTAATCAATTTACTTGTTTCTGTGGAAAGAAGGTAGATAACTGAGAGGGGGGGTGAATTAGTTATCTCAAAATTTCCTTAACTTTCTTTTCCTTTTGTTATCTTAATAAACAGTGTTGCATCAAAATATGAAAGCATATGTAATCATAAGAATAGAAATAAAGTCAACACACATAACACAAGGATTTTTACGTGGAAACCCTATTAAAGGAAAAACCACGAGGTGACTAAGATTGTATTCTCTGTTAAAAGAATAAAGAAGTACAATATGGCACTTGCCAATTAGGGCTCATTGTCTGAGCACACTGCCTACAAGAAACTCACTATCTACAGAACTTACAGAAGGTAATCAAGTGTTTGAGCTGATGAGAAGCGTCTACAAATGCAAGAGTTCAATTTGTTAGGCACAATACACTGTTTTGATGCACTTCATTCTTCCTTTGTTTTAATGTTGTTGCTCTATCACATACCAGACTTGAATTGTTTCTCTCACTCTTATCCTTTCTTTTCTTCACACTTTATTTCATCACTTGCTCACCTCACACACTTACATGCTAAAATCTATCTGGTATATATATCCGCATCAAGGATTTTTATCAACTTCCTAGTCGGCATCAAGAACACTGCAAGTAATTAATTTGTCGGCTGAATCCATGCTTGATTTGTGATGCGTATCAAAAATGTAGGCATATAAGTCATTAATCATGTTGGCCAACAATGTATATTGCCACAAATTGCTTGATCAATACCTTTTACTCATCCAGATTGAAGTCTGATACTGTACCGGTCAGTTCTTTCTCTGTCTACTCTGCTTGACTGGAACCCAACACTCTGATGCTCATATCTTTTTCATGCTTTATCACCAGAGGCTAAATCTATGGAATAGAGTAGTCATGATACCCCTCTTGACTTGTCCAAGTCCACAACTTACTAAGTTACACCATCTGAGAGATCTGGACCTGATTGTTAGACCATGTTACATACTCTATTCTTGTGCACTGGACCAAAACATTCTTCAATCTGACTTCCGGTGAAGGCATATTATGTACTGTGGATGTGTGGAATAGACTTTGTTGCCATTGATAACACTCATGAAGCCACATAGTGTCTCTTGCCAACAATCTCCCCCTTTGGCATTGATGGAAACACTTAGTGAAAAATGGCTAAGTGTTGTAGTAACTCCCCCTTGGCTGATGCTCTATCTTTTACACTATTTTACCGGAGCTCCCCCTTAGCTAGATTCCACATTTTTCACTACTTCTCACTCCCCCTTTGACATCAATGGCAAAGGGTGGAATCTGCACACCAAAATTTTGTAAAAATTAACCTATACATGGCCGCATAAGTATATATAAATGTTATACTTACATATAGTTAAGTATATCAGCAAAAGTGGCCTTCAACTGTACAAACTCTATGGCCTAGCTCTACTTCATCCTATCCAAAATGGAGATGTGACCATTCAATAAAAATGCATATACTTCTGCCCATTTTAAATCTGCTGGATCACTAGTCTAGGTTGTGGTTTGAGCATTTGGCAAGGCCTCATGCATTGCCTCTAGCTTAGGGATAATTATCCCTCTGAGTTCACTCATTCTGTTCATTATGTTCTTCTTTTCTTTGTCCAACCTCTTTATTTCATTTATGATAACAATAGCCTAGCATTCTTGATTCATTAGAGAGGTAGTAAGAGGATCAAATTTCTGAGATAAACTTGATAGTTTTCTTTCTTGTTCTTTCACTTTCTTCTCAATGTCCTCTGTCACTTTGGGCCAAGATAAATAGAATTTGTATATGTCTCCACCATCTTTAAGAGCGTTTTCAAGGCTCTTTATTCCAATGTCAAGAGTCCTCCTATCATTAACAATAAGTCCTTGTACTTCAGTGAATCTTTTTCCTAAAAACTCCTTCTGGACATTTGCTTCTACTGATTTTTCTAGAGATTCAAAATGAGTGCTAACAAAATTTACCAAAGTTTTCAAGTTACTAGATGGTGAGGCTGAAGGATCTTTTTTGAAGGATGGCATGATCTTCTCTAGCATCCCAGATGTAATCTCCAATAGTTCACAGTCTTCCATGTGAGATTTTAGGAGTTTTTCTTTTGCTTTGGCTTGAGCAAAAGATGTTATTTTCATTGTCTGAACTGGGGAGAGAGAGTCAAAATTTAGTGGCCCTTGAAATAGCTTAGGTTCATCTATCTCCATTATTTGTCTATTTAGGAAGTTCTTCACTGCCTCTATAGTGTCTCTTTCTGGTGATTGAGATTTTGGGATATCAGAATAGTCATCATTAGTCTTTTCTGCTTGTTCTTCTTCTTTTCCCTTAAACTCCTCTTCTTGACTCACTTTCTCCTCTTTTCTACCTTCTCCTTTAGCTTCAAAATCTAGAATGTCTGTAGTGGGATCCGAAGGAGAGTTGTCACTTGTGTTTACTGCTTCATGAACTTCCTCTTCCAGAACAGAGGAATCTAAGTCCTCAGGCTTTTCTTCATCTATTTTCTTTGATCCTTCTATATTCTTGTCAAAAGATTCTTCATTGATTACATTTAATCCTTCAACATCCATGGTAGAAGGTTCTTCAACTGTTTCCTCTATAATAGGAAGATTGAATCTTTTCAAAGTATTCTAGAGGATATCTTTTGTTTCACTTGCTACTTGGTCAGTTTCTCTAAGCATAAGTTTATTCATTCTTGCCTTACTCTGGAACTCATCCTTACAATCCTTAAAAATCATGTCCATTTGTTTTGGAGTGGTAGAAGGATAAAGTTGAATCATTATTTGTTCCTAAATCTCTAGGTCTTTTGCCTTTGCATTCTCTTTTCTCAGTTCAAGTACTTTATCTAGACTTTTAGTAATTAAGGATATAATTTCAATGAAAGCTTTATTGTAAATGTTCAAGTACCTGACAATAGCTTCTTCCAAAATTCTCTTGTCAGTATCACTATATTCATCATAGAACTCTATTACTAGCTATAGGTTCCCATCGACAGTAACTGCCTTGATGATGTCATCAATGGAAAGAGTGGGCTTTTCAACAAATTCCTCTGCCTTTTCTTCCTCATTTTTACTAGCAGAGAATTTCTCAGATGTTTTCTTCTTCTTCATTTTCTTAATTTCCTCATCAGATTATGTTTCTTCATCATCTATAAGGTTTGTATATGACCTTGTGGCTTTGGTCTTTGTCCTCTTTTCTTCTTTTCTAGATGTCTTGACTTCTAGTTTGGAAGCCTTTGAGCTTTTAGGAGTGACAAGTCTAGAGCTCTTGGAAGATCTAGTCTGGGAGGAAGCTTGTACTGGAATGTCTCCTTTCTTTGCTTCTTGTTTTCCTTTCTTAGTCTTCTCTATATTCTCCCTATTTGCATCTACAACCTCCTTTGATAGGCCAAATCTTTTGGCAATTTCTTCAACCTCCCTTCTTACTTTCCTCTTTATCTCCAGCTATCTTAACTCAGCATGTATTTTTACACTTAGCTCTTGAAAGGTGCCAAACCTTTCTACTTCAGGGTCCTTAGGCTGGCTCAACAGGCATTGAATATGTAGCGCCAAGATTTTTTCATCGACCTCATATCCCATAGGAATTATCCACACAATTTTGGGATCAACTACCTCCATTAGGCATTGATCAGTGTCAACCATGAAGCACACTATGTCCTTGTATTTCTTAACTATGGATTGAGGTATTCTCTCTTTGGCTTGCATCATGCTTTGAAAGTTCTTAAAGTAACCCCAGAGGGCTATGTTTTGAGCTTTAGCATCACCAAATCTAGACATATAATCTCTAATCTGGATTGCAACTAGTTTATCATTTTGGCAAACCCAACCACTTGATCCAAGTAGCTCATTCATATAATAGAAGAATAGACACAATATTAGACAACCATTTTTAAAGGAATTCTTCTTATCCTTTTTTATCTTCTACAGGTTTTCTAAGAGTTAATTTAGGAGAAGTTCACAAAGGTCATAATATGCATCTTCCCTCAACATCTAATATGCTGCATAGATTGTTGTCCCAGATACAGAATTCTCCCTGCTAGAATGATAGATCTTGTACCTAATTATCATTGAGGCAAACTTGACATCCAGATCTGTGATGTCATCTATGGTCATTGTGTTGCAAGTATGGGCCTAATCGGTGTTGTCATTGATGTCAACATACTCTTGTTGCATTGATGATAAGGATTGGATGAGCTGTGTGCTGAGGATATTGAGAAAATTAGTCATATTAGGAATAGAGAAGAACAGTGAAGACAGTAAGATAAAGATCCAAGATAAGATGAAGGTCAGAGGATGTAGTTCAAAGGGTTTGTAGATATGTGTCTTAAGATGACCCAGTAAATATTTCAGAGGTCCACATGAGGATCTAAAGAAGTTATGATCTTAAATGGAACCGGTTTTGGTAGGTGTTCAGAGGTGACAGAGTGACACAGATAGGTCTGGTGAGATCCAGAAATGAAATATCTTGTTCTACAGATTTGGTGAAGTGTTTAGAAAGTCAATGTGAATTAGCAACTCAATTGGTTCATGGTTTGGAGGTCTGCAAGCATCTATTCCATTGTGACAATGATGAAAAAACTATGTTCTTGAGGTTCCAGATGAAGGAGATAAGGATTTTAGTAAGCAGATGTAGTGCGGATGTTCTTGGTGATTTAGGCAAGATTGTGGAGGTCTTTGGATTGTGTCCAGTTCATGTTGGTGGTCCGTATTAAAGTTTGAGCTCGCAATTGAAGAATTACTTCTAGATGATGGTATTCTTCTTAAGTCTAGCTGATCGAATGAGTTACACATCATGCAGATGATCTTGGAGATGTTATGTGAAGATTGGCATGTTCCTAAGTGAAGATTGAAGTCTTAGATCTATGTGGCTGACAGTGTGTTGATCCGCGTGAAGTCTTTTTGTAATTAGTCATGATGTATTTACGTATTTGCTCTGTAATGTTTGCCAACTTAGATGATCATTCCTAAGTTGATGTCTTGTATAAATAGGGAATTGTAAAGTCATTTCAAAGGTATTTGGTGCAGGGGCACCCCTTCAAAATGAAGAAGAAAAAGACTAACATTAGTTTGGCATTTCATGTTATCTATAACACCTTCTAATGTAACATATAATGTTAGCATTTTCTGTATGAAGTTTCTGACAGTTTGGATTAAGGGAAAGATAATCAAGGTGTCTTAGCTGTAAGAGTTTTGCTGTCTTATGCAAAACAGATGTCATTCATAGTAGATTAAGTGTTTCCACCTATAATTTTGAAAAGATAAAAATCCCATAAACAGAGGAGAATGTCAGTCCCTTGCATTGGGAAAGATAAAAAGGGGAAAACCTTTTGTAGAGGAGGGGGATAGTTTTCTGTGTCTGGTCTCTGAATAGTCGAATGTAATTTCTGAACATGAAAAAAGAATAGAAATTCTACAATTTACTTCCTTTCCAGATTCTGAATACTGTGTAAATATCCTGTGTAAATATTCTGTGCAGATTCTTTGTGTAGAAGTTCATTCTGTGTAGAGTTTGTATATAAATTAGTTTTGAGCTTCTGTGGTCAAATTAACTAGATAAATCCATTCCACTGGCAGATTTCTAGGGAAATTAGTGGAATGGACTTGTAGATTTATTTCCCCAACTTTGTTTATTCGTTCTAGGTATGGAAGGCTAGAATTGCAAAACCACTTCAAGCATCAGTTCTGAGTGTCTGTTGTTTATAAGGGATAACCTGTGGGTGTATTTCACATTCAAGCCATCAGCGTAAGAAATGATATCGGCGTGTCAAAACTAGGCTCACCCGACAGTGAAAATCTCACCGAGTGAGGTCTTGGCCGTATCCATCGGTGAGAGTCAGGCATCGGCAAGGAGGAATCATGCTGGTCTGATGAAGGTGAGTCTCATCAACAACGGTATGAGTTAAATCTATCAGGGGGAGACAAGGTATTGGTGAAAGAAAACTGTGAGGGTCCGACAGTGAAAGTCTCATCGATGGTCCTATCATCGGTGAGAGGAAGAAGGGAGTCTGGCTGAAAAGGAGTTGGCAGAGAGTCCATCGACATAAGATAGCCCATCGGAGAACAGGAGGCAAGTCTTGCCGAAGAAACAAGTCCTACCGATGTAAACATTGGTATGTGACCGTCGGAGTGAGTATCGCCATCGGAGAAAGAAAATTACCTGGGGTCGATAGTTGGAAGCCACACCGATCAGGGAGACCGTTGGAAGGTGTCACCGACAGAGAAAGCTTCGGTGTGAGGTTTGAACCTCTCATTTGAACCTCGGTGTTGAACCTCCAAATTGAACCAGTTCAACGTTGCCGTCGACATGAGAGAGAGAAGTGGTCTGGCCGATAAGGAGTCTTGGTAGCTCATCGGAGTGAATTATGCCATCGGCAGAGGGGATAGAGGTGTCGCTGATAGTTAGTGTTTTACCGACAGCAAGTCCATCGGTGTAATCAACAGCATCGGCAGGAGACTTAAAGAGTTCACCGACAGATAGAAGTCTCGCCGAAGGGGAAGGCTGAACCTGTCCATTGAACCTTCTGGGTGAACTTATCCATTGAACCTCCAGTTTGAACCTACCGGTTGAACCTATCCGTTGAACCTCCGGATTGAACCTGTTCATCGGGTAGATAGTGGGCTAGTCCTACCGAAGGAGAAGTTCATGTTGTGTGCTTTTCGATGAGAGATAGGTATCGGTGTAGGAGTCTCTATCTTGACCGATGGTGGATTGTCATGCCGATAGACAAATCCAACGAAGACCACGTCGGTGTGACCTCGACATCAGAATGAGCGGCATTGTGATGTGCCGATAGTCATTGTCAGCCCCAGAAGGGATTATCGGTGAGAGGTGGAGGTGTCAGCGAAGGAGTATTGAACCTAACCGATGGTGGACTGTCTTGCCGATAGGCAAGAGTGTGTATGTTTTGGTGAGACAATTCAAAGGTCTTGCCGATATAGTTTCTTTTGGCTGTCTTGCGGGATCCAAGAGGTTTTTGAACTGGTTCACATGTTTCAGCTGGCATATGCTCTGCATCAGGTGATATCAGAGCTAGAGAAAGCTTTGGGAAAGGTTAGTGTGAAAATTTCATTTCTGAAGTTATTTGTTCCATCTAGTAGTAAAAGAAGAAAGCAAAATGTCAGAAGGAGAAGCTTCAGACACTCTTCCAGCAAAGATGTCCAATGCTGAATTGACAGCCTTGGTGAAGAAGCAAATAGCAGAAAGTAGAGCTGATAGGGCTCAGAATCAGGCAATGAAGGAAGAACTAGAGAAGCTGAGGGAAAGAGTGGAGAAAGGGGAAGAAAACTCTGGTGAACGAGAAGATGGGGATGAAGAGGAGACCCTAGAGCAGGAAGAGCTAGAGGTTCTTGCAGACCAGAGACCCTTACTCAATGCCCTCAAGTCCATGGAAAGAAGGACCATGGATGTGAAAATAGACCTGCCTGTGTTTGTAGGAAAAATGGAACCTGATTCAGTAATGGAGTGGATAGACTGCTTGAATAATTTCTTTGAGACAAAAGAGATACCAGAACACCAATGAGTAAAGATGGCCCAGTCCAAAATGAAAGGAGCTGCACTGACTTGGTGGAATTTCATCCAAGATGATAGGGTGAAAGAGGGAAAGAACCAAGTTACAACATGGAAGAGAATGATGGTATTGGTGAAAGAGGCCTATGTTCCATTGGATTACAATATCCAATTACACAAGAGAAAACATAATTTGAAGCAGAAGGAGCTAGATGTCAGCTCATACATAGAAGAATTCATGAAGTTGTGTGTAAAAACAAACGTAAGGGAAGATGAGGAAGAGAAGGTAGCAAGATACCTCAATGGATTGAGACTTAACATCTAGGAAGACTTAAATCTACATAATCTAGATACAGTTCAAAAGTGCTATCAATTAGCACTCAAAGTGGAAGAAAAACTAAAGAGAAGGCATGAGTAGAATCATAGAGGTAGAGGCAGACAGCAGAGAGGAGGAAGAAGTCCTTTTAGAGGCAGAGGATTTGGATACCAGAATGAATCCAACCAAGAGACCAGCAGATGAGATAATAGTCAAAACCAAGGAGGAAGCTACAATCAAAGGGGAAACTTCAGGGGCAGAAGACCACCTTTTAGAGGAAGATCTCAGGGTAGAGGACCTATCAGATGTTACAATTGCAACCAAGAAGGCCATATAGCTAGTAGATGTCCAGCAAAGGCAACGAATTCAATAGGAGAAAAGAGGATCAATATGATCCAAGAATCTGATTGTCAGAGTGTAGCAAGCTCAAGCACTATTCAAAGTGTGAATGCTCCTAGCAGTTATGGGTATCCTAAGAATGGAGAATCTTTGATGATTAGGAGAGAAATGACCACCATGAAAGTGCCTGAAACAGAACCTCCACAAAGGAAGTCTCTCTTTAGAACTACTTGCAAGGCAGGAGGAAAGGTATGCAAAGTTTTGATTGACTCTGGATCTACTAAGAATTTTGTATCCATTGAGATGGTAGAAAAACTTAAGCTTAGGAGACTGCCACATCCTTGCCCTTATAAAATTTCATGGCTTACCCAAGGACAACAAACAGTTGTAGAAGAACAGGCTTGGGTAGAATTTCAAATTGGCCCATACAAGGATAAGCTATTGTTTGACATTGCCAAGATGGATGCTTGCCATCTCCTGTTTGGAAGACCATGGAAGTATGATTTAAAAGCATACCATGATGGTGTTAGGAACACCTACTCCATCACCAAGAATGGTAAGGTGATAGAATTGATACCATTAATGGAGACAGAGGTGGAGACAAAAGGAAAAGAGGTTAAAGTGATGATGGTAGAAGGAAGACAATTCATGAAAGAGATAAGAGAAGAAGGAGCAGATGCATATGCTCTAATTCCTTGCCTAAAGGTAAATAAGGAACAACAGAAAGAAGTCAAGGGAAAAAAGAGACAAAAATCCATAGAACCAGCTGTCCAAGAGCTGTTGGACAAGTACAAAGGCATTAGTTCTGATGGGATGCCAATTTCCTTACCACCTATAAGAGAAATCAGCCATTGTATAGATCTGATCCCAGGATCTACACTTCCCAACAAAGTAGCATATAAGCTCACTCTAGATCAGAATACAGAGGTAGCAAGACAAATTGAAGAATTGTTGCAGACAGGCCTAATTGGCAAAAGTTTAAGCCCATGTGCAGTACCGGCTGTACTAGCACCAAAGAAGGAAGGCACTTGGAGACTTTGCACTGATTCAAGGGCTATCAACAAAATAACAATCAGGTACATGTTTCCAATCCCTAGGATAGAAGATTTACTTGATTGTTTAGGAGGAGCTAAATACTTCACCAAAATAGATTTAAAGAGTGGTTATCATCAGATTAGGATTAGACCTGGTGATGAGTGGAAAACAACATTCAAGACAAATGAGGGGTTATATGAGTGGAAGGTCATGCCTTTTGGCTTATCCAACGCTCCTAGTACCTTTATGAGATTGATGAATGAGGTCTTGAGAGAGTTCATAGGTAAATTTGTCATAGTATATCTAGATGACATCCTGATTTTCAGCAATACGAGGGAAGGACACCTCATCCATATAGACTTGGTTCTCAAAAGGTTACATGAAGAGCAGCTAATGATAAATTTAGCAAAGTGTCTATTTCTGCAGGAAGAAATCATCTACTCAGGATTTGTTATCTCACATAACAAACTGAGAATGGATCTAAAAAGGGTAAGTTCCATACTGTCTTGGCCAACACCCAAAACTGTGCATGATGTTAGAAGTTTTCATGGATTAGCAACCTTTTATAGGAAGTTTATAAAGGGATTTAGTCATATCTGTGCACCCATGCCTGACACTATAAAGGGAGGATAGAAATGCAAGTTTACATGGACAAAGGAGGTAGATAATTCTTTTGAAATGTTGAAGAAGAAGATAGCAGAACAACCAGTTCTTGCATTTCCCGATTTCAGCAAGATTTTTCAAGTAGAATGTGATGCAAGTCATATTGCAGTTGGAGCAGTACTCAGCCAAGAAGGTAGGCCTATTACATTCTTCAGTGAAAAATTAAATGATGCCTAGAAGAAATACTCATCCTATGATTTGGAGATGTATGCTCTAGTCCAGTCACTTAAGAAATGGAGACATTACTTGATGCCCAAAGAATTCATAGTGTTCACAGATAATCAGGCCCTCAGTTTCTTAAACAGTCAAGAGAAACTGAATCATAGACACATGAAATGGGTGGAAACTTTGCAAGCTTTCACTTTCACACTCAAGCACAAGAAAGGGGTTAAGAACAAAGTAGCAGATGCTTTGAGCAGGAGAGTACTGACCATAAATCAGATCCAATTGGAGAGTGTTGGGATTGATTCGTTGAAGACAATGTATGTAGATGATGAAGACTTTGGAGAGACCTATAAGGTATGTACTTCTTTTGGAGACAAATATCATGTTGAGTTTTCTGAATTTCTGATCCAAGATGGATTACTTTTCAAAGGTGGACAACTGTGTATTCCTAGATGTTCTATGAGACTGAATATTATTCAGGAAAAACATTGTGGGGCTCTATCAGGACATTTTGGTCTTGATAAAACTCTTGTTCTGGTAAAAAGACATTACTATTGGCCTAAGTTACAGTCAGATGTGAGAAAATTTGTGGAAGCATGTGTAATATGTCAGAAAGCCAAAGGAAGATCCACAAATGCAGGTTTGTATCAACCATTACCCATTCCTTCTAGGCCATGGGAGAGCATAAGCATGGATTTTGTACTAGGTTTTCCTAGGACAAGGAAAGGATATGATAGTGTTTTTGTGGTAGTAGACAGATTCAGTAAAATGGCACATTTCTTGCCATGTAAAACCAATTGTGATGCTTCATCTGTAGCTGATTTGTTTTTCAAAGAGATAGTGAGAATACATGGTTTACCATTGACCATAGTATCAGACAGAGATGTGAAGTTTATTGGCCACTTCTGGAGAACTCTTTGGAAGAAGCTGGGAACAAATTTGTCCTTCTCATCAGCCTACCATCCTCAAATAGATGGGCAGACTGAAGTTGTTAACCGATCATTGGGTAACATACTCAGGTGTTTAACCAGACAGCATGGAGAGAAATGGGATAATATCCTCCCACAAGCTGAATTTTCCTATAATGACACCATCAATAGGAGTACAGGAAAGTCACCTTTTCAGATAGTGTATGGAATTCATCCAAGAGGTATTCTGGAGCTGAGAGATCTACCTATAGGAGAGCCTCTTAGTGCAAATGGTGAAACTTTTGCTTCAGCTATTAAAGAAGTGCATGATCAGGTCAAGCACCAACTCCAACAGGCTACAACAATGTACAAAACATATGCTGACCAGAAGAAAAGAGATTTACAGTTTGCAGTTGGAGATTTGGTCTGGGTAAATCTGAAGAAGGAGCGGCTCCCCAAAGGTAAGTATACCAAGCTAATGCAGAGGAAGATTGGACCCTGTCAAATTTTAAAGAAGTGTGGACAGAATGCATATGAGATCCAACTTCCTCTTGATCTTGGATTGTCTCCAATTTTTAATGTCCGTGATTTGACTCCATACAACCCAAGTGCAGATGTAGAACAGGAACCATTGCAGGCAGTAGCTGATGACATTCTGAAGCATGATCCACCAAAGTTGCACCACATTTTAGACTCACGAGTACTCCAAAAGACCAGAAACAAAGAATACTTGGAGTATTTGGTGGCCTGGCAAGGACAACCTGATTCAGAGGTAGTTTGGATGACTACTGACCAGATTTCAAATCATGGTACAGACCTACAAACTCTGATCTCAAAGGGGCTTGAGATCTCTTCTCCCGGGGAGTATGGTGTAGGGGCACCCCTTCAAAACGACCAACATGCACAAGAAGAAGAAAAAGACTAACATTAGTTTGACATTTCATGTTATCTATAACACCTTCTAATGTAACATATAATGTTAGCATTTTCTGTATGAAGTTTCTGACAGTTTGGATTAAGGGAAAGATAATCAAGGTGTCTTAGCTGTAAGAGTTTTGCTGTCTTATGCAAAACAGATGTCATTTGTAGTAGATTAAGGGTTTCCACCTATAATTTTGAAAAGATAAAAATCCCAGAAACAGAAGAGAATGTCAGTCCCTCGCATTGGGGAAGATAAAAAGGGGAAAACCTTTTGTAGAGGAGGGGGATAGTTTTCTGTGTCTGGTCTCTGAATAGTCGAATGTAATTTCTGAACATGAAGAAAGAATAGAAGTTCTACAATTTACTTCCTTTCCAGATTCTAAATACTGTGTAAATATCCTGTGTAATATTCTGTGCAGATTCTTTGTGTAGAAGTTCATTCTGTGTAGAGTTTGTATATAAATTAGTTTTGAGCTTCTGTGGTCAAATTAACTGGATAAATCCATTCCACTGGCAGATTTCTGGGGAAATCAGTGGAATGGACTTGTAGATTTATTTCCCCAACTTTGTTTATTCGTTCTAGGTATGGAAGGCTAGAATTGTAGAACCACTTCAAGCATCAGTTCTGAGTGTCTGTTGTTTATAAGGGATAACCTGCGGGTGTATTTCGCATTCAAGCCATCGGCGTAAGAAATGATATTGGCGTGTCAAAACTAGGCTCACCTGACGGTGAAAATCTCACCGAGTGAGGTCTTGGCCGTATCCATTGGCGAGAGTCAGGCATCGGCAAGGAGGAATCATGCTGGTCCGATGGAGGTGAGTCTCACCGACAACGGTATGAGTTAAATTCGTCGGGGGGAGACAAGGTATCAGTGAAAGAAAATTGTGAGGGTCCGACAATGAAAGTCTCACTGATGGTCCTATCATCGGTGAGAGGAAGAAGGGAGTCTGGCCAAAAAGCAGTTGGCAGAGAGTCCATCGGCGTAAGATAGCCCATCGGAGAACAGGAGGCAAGTCTTGCCGAAGAAACAAGTCCTACCGATGTAAACATTGGTATGTGACTGTCGGAGTGAGTATCGCCATCAGAGAAAGAAAATTACCTGGGGCTGATAGTTGGAAGCCACACTGATCGGGGAGACCGTTGGAAGGTGTCACCGACAGAGAAAGCTTTGGCGTGAGGTTTGAAACTCGGCGTTGAACCTCCAAATTGAACCGGTTCAACGTTGCCGTCGACGTGAGAGAGAGAAGCGGTCTGGCCGATAAGGAGTCTTGGTAGCTCATCGGAGTGAATTATGCCATCGGCGGAGGGGATAGAGGTGTTGCCGATAGTTAGTGTTTTACCGACAGCAAGTCCATCGGTGTAATCAATAGCATCGACAGGAGACTTAAAGAGTTTGCTGACAGATAGAAGTCTCGTCGAAGGGGAAGGCTGAAGCTGTCCATTGAACCTTCCGAGCGAACTTATCCATTGAACCTCCAGTTTGAACCTGCCGGTTGAACCTATCCATTGAACCTCCAGATTGAATTTGTTCATTAGGTAGATAGTGGGCTAGTCCTGCCGAAGGAGAAGTTCATGTTGTGTGCTTTTCAGTGAGAGATAGGTATTGGCGCAGGAGTCTCTATCTTGACCGATGGTGGATTGTCATGCCGATAGACAAATCCAATGAAGACCACGTCGGTGTGACCTGGACATCGGAGTGAGCGGCATTGTGATGTACCGATAGTCATTGTCAGCCCGACAAGGGATTATCGGTGAGAGGTGGAGGTGTCGGTGAAGGAGTATTGAACCTGACCGACGGTGGACTGTCTTGCCGATAGGCAAGCATGTGTATGTTTCGGTGAGACAATTCAAAGGTCTTGCCGATATAGTTTCTTTTGGCTGTCTTGCAGGATCGAAGAGGTTTTTGAACTGGTTCACACGTTTCAGCTGGCATATGCTCTGCATCAGTATCTGGTGGAGATGAGAGTGTGGTAGAGAGGAGAAGAGTGAAAGCCAGAGCAGAAGTATTGGGCTTAAATGGAACTAACTCAAGCATGGTGAAGATACTATTCTCCAGTTCAAGTATGTGATACTTATTATTCTGTAGATAGTGTGTCTCTTATAGGCAATGGGCCTCTTGTGAGCAGTGTGCTTGGGTAGTGAGCCCTAATTGGCATGTGCCATTTTGTTCTTCCTATTCTTATAATAGAGAATAAAATCTTGGGTTTGTCACCCCGTGGTTTTTCCCTTAACCAGGTTTTCCACATCAAAATCTTGGTGTCTTTTGTGTTAATGTGTTCCTGCTCTTGACTTAAATGCATTATATTTTAATGATTGATTTATTGATATGCTATTGAATTACAAAGTGGATTTAAGTGTTTAATTGGAAGAAAGTTTTGGATAACTGATTCACCCCCCCTCTCAGTTGTCTATCCTAAATCTAACAATTGGTATTAGAGCTAAGTTCCTCTCAAAGAGCTTAACTGCTTGAGGAGATCTAGGATGTTGTCATACAAGAAGGATAGTCCAAGGTTTGATGGAACCAATTACACTCTTTGGAAAAGTTGCATGGAATGCCACTTGCAATGTGTGGGAATGCAATATTGGTTTATGGCTTCAAAGAAGTATGATCCCCCATAGAATGGTCCACGCTCTGTAAATGAAATTAGAGATGCTAAAAACAACCTATGGGCTAGAGAAGCTCTTCTAAGTGCCTTATCTGATTCAGAATTGGCAAATGTTGTTGATCTAAAAATTGTATATGAGATTTGGCAAAAGTTGGAACTTCTGCATGAAGGAGACAAGTATGTGAAATGTGCCAAGCTACAAAATCTGAAAGGTAAATTTGAAAATCTAAAAATGAGAGAAGATGAAAATATCACTACATTTATGCCCAGAGTAAATGAGCTTGTTTGTGGCATTAGATGTACTGGTGGAGTCTTGGATGAAGATGAGATTGTTGGCAAAGTTCTCAGATCCCTTCCTGACTCTTATTAATACAAGGTTGCTACCATTGAAGTATTCAGAGCTCATTCAGGTGTCACAAGAGATCAATTGGTTGGTAAATTGGTCACTTTTGAATTGACCAAGTTTGGAGATGCCCCCCCCCAAAAATTGAATCTACATTCAAAGCTAGTGCCTCTGTAAAAGGTAAACAAAGACTTGATTTGGGAGAGAACTCTTCAAGGAAACTATCATGGTATGAAAAAGAAAGAAAAGACCTGGAAGAAGAGGAAGCATAAACTACTCAAATTGAAGCCCTTATTGCAAAAAGACTGCCAAGAGGATCCAGTCAGTATGAAGGGAAATTGCCTTTTAAGTGTTTTAACTGCAATAAGATTGGTTATTTTGCATCAAGGTGTTTGGAAAGATTTTCAAGGTCAAACTCTAATAAATCAAGGTTCTAGAAGAATTGTTACTATGTTCATAATGAAGGAGTAATAGATGATGAATCAGAAGCACAAAACAAATCTGGAAGTGACTGGGTGCTTATTGCCATCAAGGAAGAAGATCTGATGCCCTCTGAATCTGTCAATCATAAAATTGTAGAAAGAGCTCTGGCTGCCCAAGTTGAAGAAAAAGATGATTGGGTCATTGACAGTGGATGCTCCTGCCATATGACATGTGACAAAAATAAGTTCATAGATTTGAAAAGGTATGAAGGAGGAGTGGTAAAATTTGGTGATAATTCTACTAGTAGAATCAGAGGTAGAGGAACTATTTCTTTTGATGGAAAGAACAAGACTGGTAATGTACTGTATGTTGAAGGTTTGAAACACAATCTTCTCAGTGTTGTACAGTTGGTGGACAAAGGCCATAATCTCTGATTCAAGAATGGAAAATGCAAGATCTTTGAAAATTATAGAACAGAGATTGCATCCAGTACTCAAACAAAAGGTAATATCTTCCATTTGGTTGGTACTGGTAAAAGTTGTCTATTTGTTCAAATTGATTAGAGTTGGTTATGGCATAGGAGAATGTGTCATGTGAATTTTGATAATATCATCAAGATAAGCAACACTCAGGCTATAAGAGATCTTGCAAAATTGGTGAAACCCACAAATAGTTTGTCCAAAGAGTGTTAGTTGGGTAAATAGAGTACAATCTCATTCAAAAGATCAGAACAATCTTCTACCAGATTATTGGACTTAGTTCATACTGACCTATGTGGTCTGGCAAGAATGAGGAGTGTTCAAGGTGATAGATACTTTATGCTATTAATTGATGACTATTCTTGGATGATGTGGGTAACTTTTCTGAAGGAGAAATCAGAGGCTCTTGAGAAATTCAAGATATTCAAGGCTATGGTGGAGAATGAAACCGGATTGAGCATAAAATGCTTGAGGTTTGATAGAGGTGGAGAATTCACATCTGGTGAGTTCATAGAATTCTGTGAGAAGCATGGAATAAGAAGACAATTGTCTACTCCTAGGACTCCACAACAAAATGGAGTAGTAGAAAGAAAGAACCAGACCATCCAAGAAGCATCTAGAACCATGATGTTGGAAGCAAATGTTCTTCAAATCTACTTGAGAGAAGTTGTAAGCACTATAGTCTACACTATTAATCAAGTTCAAATTAGAAGCAATACTGGCAAGACTCCTTATGAACTCTGGTTTGGTATCACTCCTACTGTGAAGTATTTCAGAGTCTTTGGTAGCAAATGTTACATTAAAAGAGATGAAGATCTAGGCAAATTTGATGCTAGAAGTGATAAAGGAATATTCTTGGGTTATTCTACTCAAAGCAAAGCATATCGGTGTTACAACAAAAGATTGAGAAAGATTATAGAAAGTACAAATGTGAAGGTTGTTGAAGGTATGGAAAAACCCTCAAGGTTTTATGAATATGATGAAGATGATCAGAATGATGTTCTGATTCAAGGAGTCCAAGCCCCTTCTGAAATTCAAATTCAGACTGATCCAGTAAATCAAGTAGAAGAGATGACTTTTAATGAGCCTATTAAAGAATTAGAAGTGTAAGAAACTCCCAAAGTTCCCAAGTATGTAAGACTGAATCACTCTGAGGATTAGATCATAGGTGATAAAATCAAAGGGGTACAAACAAGAAGAAGGATTGCTCAAGATTCAGAAGAGTATTGTCTGATTTCAAAAGTTGAACCTAAGACAATGAATGAAGCTTGCAATGATGAAAACTGGACTAAAACAATGGAGGAAGAACTAATACAAATTGAGAAGAATCACACATGGGATCTTGTTCCTAGACCTAAAAACAAGAATGCGATTGGAACCAAATGGGTCTTCTAGAACAAACTAAATGAAGTTGGTAAAGTAATCAGAAATAAAGCTAGATTGGTCTGCAAGGGTTACTCTCAAATAGGAGTTGATTTTGAAGAAACTTTTGCTTCAGTTGAAAGAATTAAAGTAGTCAGATTATTTCTTGCTTTTGCTTCCTTCAAGGATTTCAAAGTATATCAGATGGATGTCAATTATGCCTTCCTGAATGGTGACTTGGAAGAAGAAGTATACATTAAGCAACTGGATGGATTTCAATTGTCTGATCATGGTGATATGGTCTGCAAGTTGAAGAAAGAACTATATGGACTCAAGCAAGCCCCAAGAGCCTGGTATGAAAGATTGGATAAGCATTTTTTAAAAATTGGTTTCAACAAAGGTATTGCTAACAGTAATTTGTATTTCAAAATTGATCATGAAAATATCTTGATTGTTGAAGTATTTGTTGATGATATCATTTTAGGAGGAAGAGATAGTATGTGCAAAACCTTTGCAAATCAAATGAAAAGTGAATTTGAGATGTCCATGCTTGGGGAAATGAATTTATTCTTGGGTCTGCAAATCATTCAAACTAAGAAAGGAATCTTGATTTCTCAGACCAAATATGTGAAAGAATTGTTGAAGAAATTTGGGATGGAAGAATCAAAATCAATGAGTACTCCCACGACAACTAGATGTAAATTGAGCAAAGATGATGACTCTCCTAAGGTTGATAAGAAAAAATACAGGTCAATGATTGGAGGATTATTATATCTCACTCAAACTAGACCTGATATTATGAATGTTGTTGGTCTTGTTACTAGATTCCAAGCTGATCCTAGAGAATCTCATGTCATGGCAATGAAGAGGATTTTTAGGTATCTAAAAGGGGTAGTTGAGCATGGTTTGTGGTATCCTAGAGATCATAATATATCTCTTCATGCATATACAGATACGGATTGGGTAGGAGATGTGGATGACCGAAAGAGTACCAGTGGTGGAGCATTCTTTTTGGGGAAGAGATTGGTTTCTTGGCTAAACAAGAAACAAGAGGCAATATCTATGTCCACTGCAGAAGAAGAATATATTGCAGTAGCAGGTAGTTGTACTCAAGTTTTGTGGATGAAGCAAATACTAAGAGACATCAAAGTGGAGTATGAGCAGTCTATCACAATCTTCTATGACAATTCAAGTGCAATAAATATAGCTAAGAATCTAGTGTTACATTTAAAGACTAAACATATATCCATCAAGTTTCACTTTTTGAGAGAGCAAGTGAACAAGAATGAGGTTAGATTGGAGTTTGTGCCTTCCATGGATCAGATTGCAGATATATTTACTATACCTCTACCTAAGGACTCTTTTGAGTATCTCAGGGAGAAGTTAGGGGTTATTACCCCTCCAATGATGAACTAAGGTGCATTGATGTGCATCAGTACGGTAGATATTATAGTCATATCTTGTGGTCCAAATTGATGATGGGGAGCTACTACTTAGGGGGAGCAGCTGGTATGATTCTAAAGTGTTGGAGTTGCAAGTATGTGCCCTTTTCCATTGATGTCAAAGGGGGAGAGAAGACATGCGAAAAACAAGTGGTTGCTGATCAAAGGGGGAGTAGGATAGGAAGAAAAGACATGTGAATCGTTGTTGCTGATAGGGGGAGTTGTGTCAGTAAAGAAAAGTTCTTGTCTTAATGGTTAAAATAGTTTTTCACGTCATATGTTGCCATCAATGACAAAAGGGGAGATTATTGCAAGTATGGGCCTAACCGGTGTTGTCATTGATGTCAACATACTCCTGTTGCATTGATGATAAGGATTGGATGAGCTATGTGCTGAGGATATTGAGAAAATTAGTCATATTAGGAACATAGAAGAACAGTGAAGATAGTAAGATAAAGATCCAAGATAAGATGAGGATCAGAGGATGTAGTTCGAAGGGTTTGTATATATGTGTCTTAAGATGACCCAGTAAATATCTTAGAGGTCCACATGAAGATCTGAAGAAGTTATGATCACTTAAGTGGAACTGGTTCTAGTAGGTGTTCAGAGGTGACAGAGTGACATAGATAGGTCTAGTGAGATCCGAAAATGAAATATCTTGTTCTACGGATTTGGTGAAGTGTTTAGGAAGTCAATGTGAATTGACAACTCAATTGGTTCATGGTTTGGACGTTTGAAAGCATCTATTCCATTGTGATAGTGATGACAGACTGTTTTCTTGAGGTTCCAGATGAAGGAGATAAGGATTTCAGTAAGCAGATGTAGTGTGGATGTTCTTGGTGATTCAGGCCAGATTGTGGAGGTCTTTGGATCATGTCTAGTTTGTGTTGGTGGTTCGCATTAGAATTTGATCTTGCAATTGAAGAATTACTTCCGGATGATGGTGTTCTTCCTAAGTCTAGGCAACCGGATGAGTTACACATCCTACAGATGATCTTGGAGATGTTATGTGAAGATTGGCATGTTCCTAAGTGAAGATTGAAGTCTCAGATCTATGTGGCTGACAGTGTGTTGATCTGTGTGAAGTCTTTTTGTAATTAATCATGATGTATTTATGTATTTGCTTTGTAATGTTTGCTGACTTAGATGATCATTCTTAAGTTGATGTCTTTTTATAAATAAGGAATTGTAAGGTCATTTCAAAGGTATCTGGTGGAGATGAGAGTGTGGTAGAGAGGAGAAGAGTGAAAGGTAGAGCAAAAGTATTGGGCTTAAATGGAACTAAATCAAGCATGGTGAAGATGCTATTCTCTAGTTCAATTATGTGATACTTATTATTTTGTAGACAGTGTGTCTCTTATAGGTAGTGGGCCTCTTGTGAGCAATGTGCTTGGGCAGTGAGCCCTAATTGGCATGTGCCATTTTGTTCTTTCTATCCTTCTAATAGACAATACAATCTTGGGTTAGTCACCCCATGGTTTTTCCCTTAACTGGGTTTTCCACATCAAAATTTTGGTGTCTTTTGTGTTAATGTGTTCCTACTCTTGACTTAAATGCATTATGTTTTAATGATTGATTTATTGATATGCTGTTGAATTACAAAGTGGATTTAAGTGTTTAATTGGAAGAAAGTTTTGGACAACTAATTCACCCCCCCTCTCAGTTGTCTGTCCTGAATCTAACACATTGCTCTTTTGTCAAATTTAGATCTAGTGGCTTCAGTTACTATTTGGTTCTTCATAGATTTAAGTATAGGTAACCCCCGGATGAATGCAGTCCAGTCACCACCCTGATGGCATATTTAGTTATCTTGCATCCTGCTTAGGACATACTGGACCTAATTATCTTCTGTAAAACATGGAAAGTGTATGCAATGTCTGAAGTGTTTATCCCAGAGGGCCTTGAATTCAGGTTTGAGTTCAAAACTCTCATCTATTAGTTATTTGTGATAGATGTCCATTAATTTTGAGTCTCCAAATTCCTAAATGTTAGCATGGATATAGACCCTAACATCTTTTACATGCAATACCCCATATGGAATTCTAGAAAATACACCCAAAGGATCAACTTCTAGAGATTTACAACGGCATTTCTTGAATTTAGGACGTAGCCTATCAGTGATCTTGACAACCATTGGAGTACCCATTTTACAAGAAATTTAGAGAGAGATTTTTAGAATGGAAGTACCTTTTCATGCTTTAGGGTTTGAAATAGGAGTCGGAACAAATCACTGGTTGAATTCAATTTTTTAGTTGATCTTGAGTGAATTGTAGAAATTTTATTACAGAGCTCTTCTTTTCTTCTTCACGAATGCAAATGTGCAAATAATGAGTGAAAGAACCCTTTTATCCTTGCACAAACCCTAATTTCCTTTTGTAATAAATGCACAACTTAAGTTATCTGGTTGCCCTATTTTGAGAGAGATCTTCTTGAATCACTATGCTAAACTTAGAATCATAGCCGATGAGGATTGACAATGTATCTTCTTTTCTTCAATCATATCATGGGTCCATTGATCAAAGTATTTCAATTTTGAATCATACAAGATATGTCTATGAAAATCTTGCTTTAACAGATAGCTGTCGGAACTAGATTATTGTGCAGTTAAAATCTTGCAAAACTCCATGAGGATCTTTCATATTTTTACTGAAGGTTATTTAGATGTTTTTCTAAGAACCCTTTAATCCGTAGCATTCCATGTACTGAATTTAGGCACTAGTTGACTGGTTGGGGGAATTTGTTTTTCTCTGTGACTCCCCCTGAGCCATAGCTCACCTTTTTAGTTTCTGGAAGGATTATCAGCACTAGATTCCAGTGCGGATCCATCCCCAATATTTTTTGTACTTTTCTTTACCCAAATCTTTCTCATCTCCTTTTGAATTTCATCCACATTCACTTTACCTTTGCCCTTATCTTGTTTTTGATTATGTTGTACCGGACCTTTTCTATCTTGATTTCTACTTCTGTAGAATTTGGCAATATGATCGAATCTATTGCAATTGTAACAGACAACATTTCTTTGCTTATTTGATTGATATCCTCTTGATCTGCATTGATTAGCCATATGTCCCATTCTATTGCATGCAAAGCATCTACCATTGAATGAATTGTTTATTTACATATTTATGCATTCATGATATTTGTGACCATACCTTTTGTAGTTGAAACATTGTCTGGAGAAGGATGGATTAGTTTGATTCATTCTCCTCCTACACTAAGTTGCCTTATGACCAAAATTGTTGCAGTTGAAGTAGTATCCATTAAAGGATGGATATCTTTGAGCATTTGGTTGCCTTACTGGAGGTCTTCTAGGCCTATTCCTTTGATTTCCTGATCCAAAGTTCTTATGACTGGATCTAGAGCTTTCATCTTTCTCATATCCCAAGCCATGCTTATCATCTACCCTCTTTTGACTTTTAAGAAGAACTTCAAGTTCGGTAAGCTTATCTTAAATTTTTCTTGTTTTAGAGTGTCTATCTAGTTCTCAAGTTGTTCTTCATTGTCTCTAGCTTCTTCAAGATCAGACTCAAGATCCTTGATTATTTTGTCCATTTTGTGGCAGTCCTCTATTTTCTCCTTAAGGGATTATTTTAGATTATCTTCAATTTTCCTTTTTTCTTCAATTTCTTGGGTGAATCTCATAACCCCTGATTCCATTTCATGCCTTACCATAATGACTTCTTTTGACATCTTCTCACATAGCTTATTTTTCTCATCCAAATCTTCATTAGTATCATTGACTTCACTCTGATTGGCTAATTTTTGAAGTGGTTCCTGTCTCTTTTTCACAGAGATACTAAGTTTTTCTTTTAGCTCATTTATGAATTCATCAGCTTGTTTGAGTCTTTCTCTCAAATTATTGACTTCAGAGTGGGATTGTTCAAGATCATCTAGAGTAGACTAAAGTTGTTCCTTCATACCATATACATCCATTGAGATTCCCAAATCTTCCTCAAGCTATTGGGCTTTGTTCAGAGGAACTTAGCTCTGATACCAATTGTTGGAAAGAAGGAAGATAACTGAGAGGGGGGGTGAATTAGTTATCTCAAAATTTCCTTAACTTTCTTTTCCTTTTGTTATCTTAATAAATAGTGTTGCATCAAAACATGAAAGCATATGTAATCATAAGAATAGAAATAAAGTCAACACACATAACACAAGGATTTTTACGTGGAAACCTTGTTAAGGGAAAAACCACAGGGTGACTAACCCAAGATTGTATTCTTTGTTAAAAGAATAAAGAAGTACAATATGGCACTTGCCAATTAGGGTTCACTACCCGAGCACACTACTCACAAGAGACACACTACCTATAAGAGACTCACTATCTATAGAACTTACATAAGGTAATCAAGTGTTTGAACTAATGAGAAGCATCTACAAATGCAAGAGTTTAGTTTTGGTTAGGCACAATACACTGATTTGATGCACTTCATTCTTCCTATGTTTTAATGTTGTTGCTCTGTCACATACCAGACTTGAATTGCTGCTCTCACTCTTATCCCTACTTTTCTTCACACTTTATTTCATCACTTGTTTACCTCACACACTTACATGCTAAAATCTATCTGGTATATATATCTACATCAAGGATTTTTACCAACTTCCTAGTCGACATCAAGAACACTGCAAGTAATTAATCTATCGGCTGAATCCATGCTTGATTTGTGATGCGTATCAAAAACATAGGCATAGAAGTCATTAATCATGTCAGCCAATAATGTATATTTCCACAAATTACTTGATCAACACCTTTTACTCATCCAGATTGAAGTCTGATACTCTGCCAGGTAGTTCTTTCTTTGTCTACTCTGCCTGACTGGAACCCAACACTCAGATGCTCATATATTTTTCATGCTTTCTCACCGAAATCCAAATCTCTAGAATATAGTAGTCATGATACCCCTCTTGACTTGTCCAAGTCCACAAATTGCCGAGTTACACCATCTGAGAGATCTAGACCTAATTGTCAGACCTTGTTACATACTTTGTTCTTGTTCACCGAACCAAAACATTCTTCAATCTGACTTCTGGTGAAGGCATATTATGTACTGCAGATGTGTAGGATATACTTTGTTGCCATCAATGATAACACTCATGAAGCCACACAATGTCTCTTGCCAACAGTTTCATCCCTGGAATTTCCATAATTAAAATAATACTTAGCATCTTTCACTGGGGAAAGGAAAAATACAACCTGGTGCATTTCTTGTTCTATTAGACATGCTTGTCCACTACCAGCTAGTCCTTCATTTGACTTTGCATTTTTGTTGTTTGGATAAATGTCTTGTCCCACTTCAACTTTGAGGATGTATGACTCTTGATAGATTACTTCTTCATCTTTATCCAACTTCATCTCTTCATTCTACAAGCTTATCTAATTTTTAACCTCAAGAAAGACCTCAATGTTTTCTTCAATTCCCTACACATCAGTATTTGAGTGAGTATCATAATCATTAGAACATGATATACATAAATCTATTACTTCTAAATCATTTTACTGTAAAGTTGAAACAACATTTGATTGATAAGAGTACTTCCCTATTTCATTTTTGAAATGTCACTAGATTGATATCTAATCATACCCAACAATAATAGATCTTCCTGTATCTTCAATTTCATGAATTGTTCATCAAATAATTCATTTTTATCATTAAGTGGAATGTCTGGTTCCATTGTCCTATAACAATCTTGGATTTGATCATTTAATTTAAAGAAATAAAATAATAAATCAGTATTTACTCTATTCTCTATGACTCATTTAGTCGCTGTCATAGAAACTTCTTTAGATGCAGTACATTTTAATTCTTTCACCACCTACTTATGCTTCTTTGTCCAATCATTTTCATCAAAACTCTTCAAATCAGATCTAGAGACCTCTACTTGATAAGCATTTCTTAATAATCCAATATATTTATTAAATGTGTCGAGATCAATTTCCCCTTTCTTTTCTCTCTCATTAAATCTTCTTTACTGATTATTTGATGACTGAAAATAAGGTGTGATTTCTTCTCTACATTTTTCAAAAGATTCATACCTGCAATTTGCTTGATTCATATTTGAACTTTGACAGAGAAGTGGAGAACTCTCACTTTCACCATAAAATGATTCAAGGAAAGGTGTTTTACTATCCTGATCTTCTTCAACTAGTTTAACTACTATATTTTCTAGACAATTCATGAATGTTGGTGCTATATCTTGTTGCCACTCCAGAATTCCTTCATTTTTTGCCAAACTTTAGTCATGTACACATCTAAGAAAGGAATTAGCTCTTTCAAAGTTAAATCTAACCTTGTAGGAAAAGTTAAACAATCAATTTCCTTGTGTTTTTTAGAATTATGTATCCTGCATCTTCTTGATAAACCAAAGACAAATTTTGAGGATAAAGCTGCTCATTTAAAGTTTCCTGAAAGAATGAAATATCTACTTATAAATTGTCCTCATACAAGTCCATTGAAAATAACACTCTATCTTAAAAAAATTTAGATTTTTTGAAATTTAATGAGATCTAACATATCTCAGAATAAAACTTGAAGGCTTAGAAAAAACCAGGCTGATCTTTGAATTTTTTTTAAAAGCTAGATCTTTGTAAAGATACAATCAAATCCTCTCAAACAAGAAATATTTGTAGTCATTACACTCTAATGATGAAATATTTATGTAATATTTGCAGAAATGATAAACTTCTAGTTTAATCTTTGGTATTTTGAACAACTTGTTGGCAAGAGACACTGTGTGGCTTCATGAGTGTTGTCATTGATGGGAACAAAGTCTATCCCACACATCTACACTACATAATATGCCTATACCGGAAGTCAGATTGAAGATTGTTTTGGTCCGGTGAACAAGAACAGAGTATGCAACAAGGTTCAACAATCAAGTCCAAATCTCTCAGATGGTGTAACCTAGCAAGTTGCGGACTTGGATGAGTCAAGAGGGGTATCATGACTAATATATTCCAGAGATTTAGCCTCCGGTGATAAAGTATGAAAAAGATATGAACATCTAAGTGTTGGGTTCTAGACAGGCAGAGCAGACAGAGAAAGAACTGACTGGTAGAACATCAGACTTCAATCCGGATGAGTAAATGATGTTGATCAAGAAATTTGTGGGATCATATATTGTTGACTATCAGTAACTTGTAAATATCTTGAGTATTCTTGTTGCTGACTAAGAAGTTGATGAAATCCTTAATGTGGATATAAATACCAAATGGATTCCAGTATGTAGGGGTTTGGTGTGAAGTAGTGATGAAATAAAGTGTGAAGAAAAGAAGAGATAAGAGTGGAAGTTGCAATACAAGTCTGGTATGTGACAAAGCAACAACACTAAAGTAGAGGAAGAATGAAGTGCATCAGATCAGTATATTGTACCTAACCAAAACTAAACTCTAGAATTGGTAGATGCCTCTAATCAGTTCAAACATCTAATTACCTTTTGCAAGTTCTTGTAGGTAGTGTGTCTCTTGTGAGTAGTGTGCTCAAACAATGAGCCCTAATTGGCAAGTGCCATTTTGTACTTCTTATTCTTTTGATAGATAATACAATCTTGGGTTAGTCACCCCATGGTTTTTTCCTTAACAGAGTTTTCCACGTATAAATCCTTGTGTTATGTGTGTTGATTTCATTTCTGTTCTTATATGCTTATATGATTTGATGCTACTCTATTTGTTAAGATAACAAAAGAAAAAGTTAAAGAAATTTGAGATAACTGATTCACCCCCCCTTTTAGTTATCTGCCTTGTTTCCAACAATTGGTATCAGAGCTAAGATCCTCTAAACAAAGCCTAACAACTTGAGGAAGATCGAGGAATATCAATGGATATGTATGGTATGAAGGAACAACTTTAGTCTACCCTAGATGATCGTGAACAATCCCACTCTAAAGTTAATAACTTGAGAGAAAGAGTCAAACAAGCTGATTATTTCATAAATGAGCTAAAAGAAAACCTGAGTATCTCTGTGAAAAAGAGAAAGGAACTACTTCAAAAATTAGCAAGTCAGAGTGAAGCCAATGATACTAATGAAGATCTAGATGAAAAAAACAAGCTATGTGAGAAGCTATCAAAAGAGGTCATTATGGTAAGGCATCAGATGGAATTAGGGGTTATGAGATTCACCCAAGAAATTGAAAAGAAAAGGAAAATTGAAGATAATCTAAAACAATCCCTCAAGGAGAAGATAGAGGACTACCACAAAATGGATAGAATAATCAGGCATCTTGAATCTGATCTTGAAGAAGCCATAGATAATAAAGAACAACTTGAGAATCAGATAGACAATCTTAAACAAGATCTTCAAACAATAAATGAATACAAAGAGAAATTCAAGATAAGCTCAGCTCAACTTGAAGTTCTTCTTGAAAGTCAAAAGAGGGTAGATGACAAGCGTGTTCTAGGATATGAGAAAGGTGAAACCTTTGGATTTGATCAAAAGAACTTTGGATTAGAAAATCAAAGAAATAGGCCTAGAAGACCTCCGATAAGGAAACCAAATGCTCAAAGATATCCATCCTTCAATGGATACTGCTTCAATTGCAACAACTTCGGTCATAAAGCAACTCAGTGCAAAAGAAGAATGAAACAGACTAATCCATCTTTCTCTGGACAATGTTTTAACTGCAAAAAGTATGGTCACAAATCTCATGAATGCAAAAATATGTAAATAAATAATTCATTCAGTGGTAAGTGTTTTACATGCAATAGAATGAGACATATGGCTAATCAATGCAAATCAAAAGGATATCAATCAAATATGCAAAGAAATGTTTGTTACAATTGTAATAGATCCGGTCATATTGCCAAAATTTTACATAAGTAAAAATTAGGATAAAAAGGGTCCGGTGCATCATAGTCAAAAACAAGATAAGGGAAAAGGTAAAATGAATGTGGATGAAGTTCAAAAGGAGATGACCAAGATTTAGGTGAAGAAGAGTATAGAAGGTATTGGGGATCGATTTGCACCTGAATCTGGTCCTGATATTCCTTTCAGAAACTAAACAGATGAGCTCTGGCTCAAGGGGAGTCACAAAGAAAAATAAATTCCCCCAGACAGTCAATTGGTGCCTAATTTTGACACATGGAATGCTCTAGATTAAAGGGTTCTCAGAAAAATATCCAAATAACCCTCGGTAAAAATATGAAAGATCCGCATCAAGTTTTGTGAGAGTTTAATCATTCAGGTTGATCCAGTTTGATAGCCATCCGGTAAAGCAAGATTTTCACAGATAGATCCGGTATGATTCAAAATTGAAATACTTTGATCTACAGATCCATGGCATGATAGAAGAAAAGAAGATACATTGTTAATCCTCACTGAAAATGATTCTAAGTGTAACACAGTGATTCAAAAAGATCTCTCTCAGAACAGGGCAACCAGATATGTACATTTATTGCGAAAGGAAATTAGGGTTTGTGCAAGAATAGAAGGGTTCTTTCACTCATCATTTGCACATTTGCATTCGAGAAGAAGAAAAGAAGATCTCTGCATCAAGTTTCTACAAACTCTCAAAGATCAACTATAAAATCCAATTCAACCATCAATTTGTTTTGGCTCTTATTTCAAACCCTAAAGCGTAAAAAGGTACTTCCATTCTAAAAATCTCTCTCTAAATCTTTTACAAGATGGCTACTCCAATGGTTGTAAAGATTACTGATAGGCCACGTCCAAAATTCAAGAAACATCCCTATAAATCTCTAGAAGTTGATCCTCTAGGTGCATTTTCTAGCATTCCACCTGGGGTATTACATGTAGAATATGTTAGGGTCTATATCCATGCCAACATTGAGGAATTTGGAGACTCTAAGTTGATGGACATCTATCATAAACAGTTAATAGATGAAATTTTTGAACTCAAACCTCAATACAAGGCCCTTTGGGATAAACACTTTGGACATTGCATCCACTTTCCCTGTTGTTGGATTTTTCCCAAATTGGATGCTTCTTCCCAGTTGTCCCTACAAGGTTGTCATCATTGATCAACAGGATTCCTAGGCCAGGGGCCAACAGTACAGGAGATAGACTCTATAAATATCTCCTTTTCATCTTTAGGCTCTGCATAACCAAGGGGGTATTCCCTATTCAACATCCATGAGATATGCTTATGGACTGACTGGGATGTTGGTACAAAGCAGATAAATCCTCCTTTATATAGACCAAAACTATGAAATAAGTGCAAAGGGGTTGGCTTTGGGCCTATGCTTAGTTGTGAATCAGAGGATTTTGGTCCTACAAACTACTTCTAATGTCCTAAAGGTTTGTGTTTGAAGTTTAGGTTTGTATTTTGGTATTTGGATACAAGACTAGGACCATGGGTTGTGACCTCGATACAAGACCACATTGGTGCCTATCCAGGGGTCGAAGTCAATAGACATACACATGTGGATGATTATCATAAGCTTGAATCAATGACTAAGTTTCAAGGGGAGATTTCTGGTGTCTGCCTTACAGATACTTCCCAAAAACCAAGTGCTTAATCATTCATACTTGATGGTATCCTTGTTGCAACATGCTTTCTCAATGATCAACCTAAAACATTTAATTTGTTCCTTGAACAAAGGTAGGAGATTAAACATTCAATACAGAAAACCCATATTCCTGAATCTTAGATAACCCTTAGCTATTCTGATTCAGAAGAAAATATGCCCACAACTTGGAGACAAATGATCAAACACATGCAACAAAGCATTTTTCATATAAAAACAACATGAAACTAGTCAACTTATGCATACATCATACAACATGAGATTCGTAAACTCACAAGAAACCCAGAATAGAGCCACCAATGAAGTTGTATCTTATCACTGCACCCAGGTTTTCTCTAGTCTTCAACCCCCTACAAACAAGTAACACAGTCTGCTAAATATAGCAAGAAAGTGCACTCAACATTAACTACATGGTAAAATTCAAAAATCACCAGTACAATGCATTATGAGAAATAGAGCTCAAAACATCAATGCAATAGGCAGAAAGAGAGATGAGGAGTAGTTGGACTTGAGCCCCATGCTGATGTTTGAGGATTCTTCTCTTAAAACTAGTAGGTGGCACATCCATCATCAACCCATGCCTCTGTAATTCTGCAATCAATGGTCGACCTACCAATGTCCTGTGGAAATGCAACAAACCACGTGCTCCAGGAGCCTTCCTGCCAAGAACGCCACTGCAACCATGAAGAAAATCTTGCATTCGAATATAGTCGTCAATCCTCCTCAGCATCTCCTGAATCTACAACTCAAATCAAGCAAGCAAGTCGTTGGCCAATGGGAAAATACAAGGTAGATGCTTCCCTTCCATCGCTAACTTTTCAAATTATGTGGGAACTGATTTTCCCACATTCACCCTGCAATGACCTCTCCAACACTTTATAAGAAAGACCACACTAAAAGATAATCATCGGTGATTTTTCTCCTGACAATGCTAGCTTAGACCCCCTACATTAGCGAACCTCCTGCTTTCTCACCTGATATGGAGTGTCACTTAGATGACCACCCTCATTGGTGCAACCCGATGCATCAGAGGAAGATCCTCCTACTGCGCCGATGCCATACGTCTTACCGATGATCCTCTTGCATCTTATTCATGTCCTCATCGGTGGTCAATGGGACCCCTTAGCATAGCTACCGATAATAATTGTCATACTGAAGACCATATGGTGCATCCTATCAGACCTAGATGATGTCATCATCATGTTGTCATAGGGTGATATTTGTAAGATGGCGGATATTTGAAATATGACCCCCCACATCCCATCGGACTTAGATGATGTCATCATCATGTTGGCATAGGGTGATATTCTACAATAAGGGTGATATTCATACGATGACTGATATTTGAAATATGACCCCCCACAAGATGTGTGAAGTCATTAGATAGGTAGATATCAACCCTCATGCAAAATTGACGTCCACACTTCATGAATCAAGTGATTATGAGGTAATAATGCAACATCAGGGTGATCTTCTCTAAGATGACTGATATTTGAAATATGACCTCCCACAAGAAATATCAGGCTTGACTGAAAATTTGACATAACATACTTTTTTGCTTGAAAACCAGACTTCATGTGGGCACCACCACCTGTTTTGCAAAAGATGATTGGGTTCGGTATGTCCTTAGCAGAATGCATGATAATTTCATGTGGTTAATGAGGCCCTTCAAGATAATAAAATATGCCATTAGAGTAGTAACTCTTGCAAGTATGGGCCTAACTGCTATTGTCATTGATGTCAACATACTTATGTTGCATTGATGATAAGGATTGGATGAGTTGTATACTAAGGATATTGAGAAAATTAGTCCTATTAGGAACAAAGAAGAATAGTGAAGACAGTGAAGTAAAGATCCCAGCTAAGATGAAGATTAGAGGATACGCTTCAAAGGGTTTGTAGATATGTGTCTTAAGATGATCCAGTAAAGATTTCAGAGGTTCACATGAAGATCTAAATAAGTTATGGCCACTTAAGTAAAACTGGTTCTAGAAGATGTTTAGAGGTGACAAAGTGACATAGATAGGTCTGGTAAGATCCATAAATGTAATATCTTGTTCTGTAGATTTGGTGGAGTGTTTAGGAAGTCAATGTGAATTGACAACTCAATTGGTTCATGGTCTGGAGGTCCGCAAGCTTCTATCCCAATATGACAGTGATGACAGACTATGTTCTTGAGGTTCTAGATGAAGGAGAGAATGATTTCAGTAAGCAAAAGTAGTGTGGATGTTCTTGGTGATTCAGGCAAGCTTGTGGAGGTCTTTGGATTGTGTCCAGTTTGTGTTGGTGGTCAGCATTGAAGATTGAGCTCGTAATTGTAGAATTACTTCCGAATGATGATGTTCTTCCTAAGTCTAGCTGACTAGATGAGTTACACCTCCTGTGGATGATCTTGAAGATGTTCTATGAAGAATGGCATTTTCCTAAAGGAAGATTGAAGTTTCATATCTGTGTGGCCAACAATGTGTTCATCTGCATGAAGTCTTTTTATAATTAGTCATGTTGTATTTATGTATTTACTTTGTAATGTATGCTGACTTGGATGATTATCCCTAGGTTGATGTCTTGTATAAATAAGGGGTTGTAAAGTCATTTCAAAGGAATCTTGTGGAGATGAGAGTGTGGTAGAGAGGAGCAGAATGAAAGGTAGAGCAGAAGTATTGAGCTTAAATGGAACTAACTCAAGCATGGTAAGGATGCTATTCTTTAGTTCAAGTATGTAATACCTATTATTCTATGGATAGTGTGTCTCCTGTAGGCAATGGGCCTCTTGTGAGCAGTGTGCTTGAGCAGTGAGCCCTAATTGGCATGTGCCATTTTGTTCTTTCTATTCTTTTAATAGAGAATACAATCTTGGGTTAGTCACCCTATGGTTTTTCCCTTAACCAGGTTTTCCACATTACAAATCTTGGTGTCATATGTGATAATATGTTTCTACTCTTGAATTGCTGCATTATGTTTCCATGATTGATTTATTATTATGCTGATGAATTAAGAAAAGGATTTAAGTGATTAATTGCAAGAAAGTCTTGGACAATTGATTCACCCCCCCTCTCAGTTGTCTGTCCTAAATCTAACAATTGGTATCAGAGCTAAGTTCCTCTAAAAGAGATTAATTGCTTGAGGAGATCTAGGATGTCCTACAAGAAGGATAGTCGGTGGTTTGATGCAACCAATTTCACTCTTTGGAAAAGTTGCATGGAATGTCACTTGCAATGTATGGGAATGCAGTATTGGATCATGGCTTCAAAGAAGTATACTCCTGCATAGAATGGTCTGAGAACTATAGATGAAGTCAGAGATGCTGAAAACAATCTTCAGACTAAAGAAGCTCTACTAAGTGCCTTATCTGATTCAAAGCTAACAAATGTTATTGACCTAAAAACTACTTATGAGATCTGGGAAAACTAGAACTTCTACATGAAGGAGACAAGTATGTTAAATGTGCCAAGCTATAGAGCCTGAAAGGAAAATTTGAAAATTTGAAGATGAGAGAAGATGAAAATATCACTAGATTTATGCCAAGAGTAAATGAGCTTGTTTGTGGCATTAGATGTGCCAGTGGAATCTTGGATGAAGATGAAATTTTTGGCAAAGATCTCAAATCCCTTCTTGATTCTTACAAATATAAGGTTGCTACTATTGAAGAATTTAGATCCTTTTCAGGTATCACAAGAGATCAATTGGTTGGTAAACTGGCTGCATTTGAATTAACCAAGTTTGGAGATGCTCCCCCAAGACTGAATCTACATTCAAAGCTATTACCTCTGTAAAAGGAAAAAAAAAGTTTGATCCAGGAGAGAACTCTTCAAAGAAACTATCATGGTATGAAAAAGCAAGAAAAGACCTGGAAGAAGATGAAGCAGAAGCTACTCAACTTGAAGCCCTTTTTGCAAAAAGCCTACCAAGAGGATCTGGTAAGTATGAGGGGAAATTGCCTTTTAAATGTTTTAACTGCAATAAGATTGGTCATTTTGCCTCAAGGTGTCCAGAAAGATTTTCAATCCTAAATCCTAATAGATCAAGGTTCCAAAAGAAATGTTACTATGTTCATGAAGATGATGATGATGAAGGAGTAACAGATGATGAATCAGAGATAGGAAACAAATCTAGAAGTGACTGGGTGTTTATTGCCATCAAGGAAGAAGATCCAATGCCCTCTAAATCTGTCAATCATAAAATTGTAGAAAGAGCTCTGGCTGCCCAAGTTGAAGAAAAGGATGATTGGGTCATTAATAGTGGATGCTCCCACCATATGACAAGTGACAAAAATAAGTTCATAGATTTAGAAAGGTATGAAGGAAGAGTGGTAAATTTTGGTGATAATTCTATTGGCAGAATCACAAGTAGAGGAACTATTTCTTTTGATGGAAAGAACAAAACTAGTAATGTACTATATGTTGAAGGCCTGAAGCACAATCTTCTTAGTGTTGGATAGTTGGTGGACAAAGGCTATAATCTTTGATTCAAAAATGAAAAATGCAAGATCTTTGAAAGTTTTGGAATAGAGATTGCATCCGATACTCAAACTAAAGGTAATATTTTCCACTTGTTTGGTAATGGTAAAAGTTGCTTATTTGTTCAAATTGATCAGAGTTGGTTGTGGCATAGGAGAATGTGTCATGTGAATTTTGATAATATCATCAAGATAAGAAACACTCAGGCTATAAGAGATCTTCCAAGACTGGTGAAACCTACCAATAGTTTGTGCAAAGAATGTCAGTTGGGTAAGCAGAGCAGAGTCACATTCAAAAGTAAAGAACAGTCTTCTACCAGATTATTAGACTTAATTCACACTGATCTATGTGGTCTGGCAAGAATCAGGTGTGTGCAAGGTGATAGATACTTCATGTTATTAATTGATGATCACTCCCGGATGATGTGGGTAACTTTTTTGAAAGAGAAATCAGAGGCTCTTAAGAAATTTAAAATATTCAAAGCTACAGTAGAGAATGAAACCAGATTGAACATAAAATGTCTAAGGTCTGATAGAGGTGGAGAATTCACATCTGGTGAGTTCATAGAATTCTATGAGAAACATGAAATAAAAAGACAATTTTCTACTCCAAGGACTCCATAGCAGAATGGAGTAGTGGAGAGAAAGAACCAAACCATCCAGGAAGCATCTAGAACCATGATGGAAGAAAATGTTCCTCAGATCTACTGGAGAGAAGTTGTAAGCACTGTAGTCTATACTCTTAATCAAGTACTAATCAGAAGCAATACTGGTAAGACTCCTTTATGAACTTTGGTTTGGCATCACTCCCACTGTGAGGTATTTCAGAGTCTTTGGTAGCAAATGTTACATTAAAAGAGATGAAGATCTAGGTAAATTTGATGCTAGAAGTGATGAAGGAATATTCTTGGGTTATTCTACTCAAAGCAAAGCATACCAGTGTTATAACACAAGATTGAGAAAGATTATAGAAAGTACAAATGTGAAGGTTGATGAATGTATTGAAAAACCCTCAAGGTTTTATGAATATGATGAAAGTGATTGGAATGATTTTTTGATCCAAGGAGTTTAAGCCCCTTCTGAGATTTAGATTTAGACTGATCGAGTGAACCAAGAAGAGGAGATATGTTTGAATGAACTTGTTCAAGAGATAGAAGTGCAAGAAAGTCCCAAAATTTCTAGGTATCTAAAACTGAATCACTCTAAAGACCAGATCATAGGTGATAAAAGCAAAGGTGTTCAAACAAGAAGAAGGATTGCTCAAGATTTAGAAGAGTATTGTCTGATTTCAAAGGTTGAACCCAAAATAGTGAATGAAGCATGCAATGACGAAAAATGGACTAAAGAAATGGAGGAAGCATTGATGCAAATTGAGAAAAATCACACTTGGGATCTTATTCCTAGACCTAAAAACAAGAATGTGATTGAAACCAAATGGGTCTTCTAGAATAAACTGAATGAAGATGGTGAAGTAGTCCAAAAGCTATCTGAATCTTGAGCAATCCTTCTTCTTGTTTGAACACCTTTGCTTTTATCACCTATGATCTAGTCTTTAGAGTGATTCAGTTTTACATACTTGGGAATTTTGGGATTTTCTTGCACTTCTATCTCTTGAATAGGTTCATTCAAACTTACTCCCAAGTAGAAGGAGTTGATTTTGAAGAAACTTTTGCTCTGGTGGCAAGAATTGAAGCAGTCAGGCTATTTCTTGCCTCTGTTGCCTTCAAGGACTTCAAAGTATATCAGATGGATGTCAAGTCTACCTTCTTCAATGGTGACTTGGAAGAAGAAGTATACATTGAGCAATTGGATGGATTTCAATTATTTGATCATGGTGATATGGTCTGCAAGTTGAAGACTCAAGCAAGCCCCAAGAGCTTGGTATGAAAGATTGGTCAAGTATCTTTTGAAGATTGGTTTCAAAAAAGGTACTGTTGACAGTAATTTGTACTTCAAAATTGACCATGAAAATATCTTGATTGTTCAAGTGTTTGTTGATGATATCATTTTTGGAGAAAGAGATAGTATGTGCAAGACTTTTGTAAATCAAATGAAAAATGAATTTGAGATGTCCATGTTTGGGGAAATGAATGTCTTCTTGGGTCTGCAAATCACTCAAACAAAGAAAGGAATCTTCATTTCGTAGACCAAATATGTCAAAGAATTGTTAAAGAAATTTGGGATGTGGTGCAGGAGCACCTACCTGACAGCTGGCCTCCATGAGGTAGTTAGTTTGTTATAGGTCTGGTTAATGTTTCCAAGAAGGTCTTATAAGAACAATGCATGTAATAAGGTCATGTTGACCATGCTTTACTATTTTTAGATAGTTTGTTAGGACAGCTGTTATGATGTATGTCCGGTTGGATCCTCCCAGCCGCTTGGAAGCTCCCAGCTGCTGGGAATCGAGTGGTAGTACTCGCAAGAGATCCTATTTATGCATGAGGATCGGTTGGTATTGCATCGAAGAGGAGAGACAGAGAAAGTGAGACAGAGTATTGTATTTGCATCTTTTGAAATCAATAAAGAGATCCTGTTTTGTCCATTCTCTATTTTGGAATCCATTGTGTGATCGATTTGCTGTTTTGGTGGTTTCATGGATTCGCTGATCCATTCCACCGGTTGATTCGTCGAATCGGTGGAATGGCCATGTATAATAGCTTAGGGATTAGTCTGCATTTTATGTTTGTTTGCATGCAGGTGTGCAGGATCGTCGTCGAAAGGTGTTGAGGACCCTAGCATGGGTATGTGCTAGGTCGTGCTGGTTGTTAGAGTCTGGAAAGTTGTCCAGGAAGCGGATCGGGTCACCTCAGGAGGTTCAGCGGATTAAAATTTGCTAAGGTTGGAAAATCCATCGCAACGGCATCATCAGGATATTTCTGTGTATATCCTGCAGTTACTTCGGGCGTCATCCGAGTAGATGGAGGCGAGCATGATGCAGTAGATTGCATAAGGTGAATGTGCATTAGGGCGATCATCATCAGGTGTTGCCGAGGAGGAGCGTATCGGCATAAGATAGAAGATCGGGTTGATAAAACCATCGCGGGCCGATAATGTTAAGTTTGGCCGACAGCAGGATATTGAAGGAACTGCATGTGACGTCATCGTCATCAGGATAATTGTCATCAAGATATCGGGGTGACGTAAGCATCGAAGGAAAGGTGCAAGAGGTTGTCGTCATCAGGATATATGGGAGGAACCGGATGTTCTATAGCCTGCTGATGAACATGATGTTGAACAGCATGATGATGAAGAAAGAGGTTGGCGGTAAGATGAACAGTGAACGTCAGGAGGATGTTCGCGCTTGCCGAATATGATGATGCTGCCGATAGCCGGATATGATGATGCTGCTGACAGGCAAAGGGTCGAAGGTTTGTCTGCAGGAGGATATCGGTCGGCAGAGAAAATATGATGATGCTGACAGTGTTAAGGGAAATATGATGATGATGATGATGGGTTGTAGACATACATGCTGTATGTCAAGGTTTTAGTATGGATGCCTCTGCATCATAGTGGTATCAGAGCTCAGCAAAAGGTCTGGGCTGTTGTGTGTTGGTTCTGTCACCGAAAGGGCAGAGGTAGAGTTGGTTCTGTCACTGAAAGGACAGAGGTAGAGGAGTGAGAGGTTGACAAAATGCCTCCGAAAGGTAGTGGTACTGCAAGGGAATTGCAGGAGATGAAGGAAAAACATGCCAGAGAGATGAGGAAGATGAAGGAGCTTGCTGAAGCACTTCAAGCCAGGCTTGTAGCCCTGGAAAAGAACAAAAAGAGGGAAGTGGAAGACAGTGAGTCTGAAGAAGATGAAGATACTGTTGAAGAGTATGAAGAGGTAGCTGAAGATCTGGATGCTGAAGACCAGAGATTTGCAAAACTGTTAAAGGTAGTGCAGAATGATAAACCTAAGGTAAAGGGTGATGTTTCCAGGTATAATGGAAGTTTGAATGAAGATGAGTTGCTGGATTGGATTGCTGCACTTGATAATCACTTTGAATGTGAAGATGTTGCTGAGGATCAGAAGATAAAGATTGCAAAGACCAAGTTAGGAGGTCATGCTTTGGTATGGTGGGATTATGTACAATCTGAGAGAAGGAAACAAGGAAAGTCAAAGATCACTTCATGGGATAAAATGGTAGCAAGGATAAAAGGTAAATTCTTGCCTAGGGATTATGAGATTCAGATGTTTAAGAAGCTCCAATTTTTAAGGTAGAAGGAAATGGATGTGAAGGCATATACTGAGGAGTTTTATAAGTTGAGTATGAGATCTGGTCATCATGAGAATGAGGTAGAAAAGGTGGCTAGGTACTTGGCTGGCTTAAGATTGAACATACAGGATGAGTTAGTTTTAGCTAACCCTAAGAGTGTGGAGGATTGTTACCAAATGGCAATCAGGATTGAAGAAAAGATGAATAGGGGACAAGATAAGTCCATGAGAGGAAGAGACAGCAATATGAGGGGAAGAGGAGCAGCCCCTACAACAAGGCAAACCAATGAGGGTCAAGAAAAAATGGTAAAGGACAGGGACAGTCTGATTTCAGAGGTGGATGGAAAGGTAATAGAGGCAGATTTGGAGGTGGTAGAGGTTCTACTACATTTTCAGGAAAATGTTACACCTGTGGTGAGTTTGGTCATCCATTTTTCAAATGTCCAGAAAGCAAAGGTTCATCATCCAGAAATGATAGAACGAATGACAAGAGAGTACAACTTGTGCAAGAAGAGAAAGTAGAGCAAAGTGTGCAGAGTTCAAACACTTATCAAGGAGATAGAGTTCCTGATGGTTATGGATATCCTGAGGAGGGAGAAGCATTGATGCTTAGGAGAATTAGTTTGCAGACATCAAAGGATATGATGCAAAGAAGAGCTCTTTTCAAGACCACATGCAAGAGCAAAGGTAAAGTATGTAAGGTTGTCATTGATACTGGTTCAACAGACAACATGGTATCTCAGGAAATGGTGGATAAACTGAATTTGGAAAGGATTCCACACCATCACCCTTACAAGGCATCTTGGGTGAGTGATAGTCAATCACTTTTTGTCTATGAACAGGCATATGTGGATTTTCAGATTGGAGCATATCATGATAGAGTTTTGTGTGACATTTTGCCCATGGAATGTTGTCACCTACTGTTGGGTAGACCATGGCAATTTGATAGGAGGGTACTGTATGATGGGTATGCTAATACCTACACCATCAAGAAAGATGGGAAGACTATTATGTTGATGCCATTGCAGGAAGCAGCTGCAGCACAGGGGGCAGCCAAAATCATTTTAGTGGGAAAGAAGGAATTTGTGCAGATGCCTATAGGAGCAGGCATAAAGGCAATTGAGGACACTGCAGGGAAAGGAGTTGTTAAGGACAACAGGTTGAAGAAAGTTTCAATTTTGACTGACAGAGGTCAGCAGCAGGTTCAGAAACAGGTTTGCAAACAGCAACCAGTTGAGAGGAATGACAAGGATGTTGTCATAGTTGGGACTATTGTTTGTCCTATAAAGGTTGAAAGGAAGACAGAGTTGAACATTGCAGAAGTTCAAGAGGCAGTTCAGACAGAGGTTCTGGTCAGACAACCTGACAAACACAAGGTATGTGAGAGAAGGGCCTACATTGACAGGCATGAGGATTTACTTGCAACAAGGCAAGTTACAGTTCAGAAGTCTTGGAACAGCCAAGAGACAGCAGAGGACAAAGCTGGAACAAGTCAGAACACTGACATGACAAAGTGTAAAGGTGGAGGACTTCCACATCCTAACTCATGGGACATGAGTTCTTTTCTGTTGGGGAGTACGGTGCAGGAGCACCTACCTGACAGCTGGCCTCCATGAGGCAGTTAGTTTGTTATAGGTCTGGTTAATGTTTCCAAGAAGGTCTTATAAGACCAATGCATGTAATAAGGTCATGTTGACCATGCTTTACTATTTTTAGATAGTTTGTTAGGACAGCTGTTATGCTGTATGTCCGGTTGGATCCTCCCAGCCACTTGGAAGCTCCCAGCCGCTGGGAATCGAGTGGTAGTACTCGCAAGAGATCCTATTTATGCATGAGGATCGGTTGGTATTGCATCGAAGAGGAGAGACAGAGAGAGTGAGACAGAGTATTATATTTGCATCTTTTGAAATCAATAAAGAGATCCTGTTTTGTCCATTCTCTGTTTTGGAATCCATTGTGTGATCGATTTGCTGTTTTGGTGGTTTCATGGATTCGTTGATCCATTCCATCGGTTGATTCGTCGAATCGGTGGAATGGCCATGTATAATAGCTTAGGGATTAGTCTGTATTTTGTGTTTGTTTGCATGCAGGTGTGCAGGATCGTCGTCGAAAGGTGTTGAGGACCCTAGCATGGGTATGTGCTAGGTCGTGCTGGTTGTTAGAGTCTGGAAAGTTGTCCAGGAAGTAGATCGGATCACCTCAGGAGGTTCGGCGGATCAAAATTTGCTAAGGTTGGAAAATCCATCGCAACGGCATCATCAGGATATTTCTGTGTATATCCTATAGTTACTTCGGGCGTCATCCGAGTAGATGGAGGTGAGCATGATGCAGTAGATTGCATAAGGTGAATGTGCATTGGGGTGATCATCATCAGGTGTTGCCGAGGAGGAGCGTATCAGCATAAGATAGAAGATCGGGTTGATAAAACCATCACGGGCCGATAATGTTAAGTTTGGCCGACAGCAGGATATTGAAGGAACTGCATGTGACGTCATCGTCATCAGGATATCAGGGTGACATAAGCATTGAAGGAAAGGTGCAAGAGGTTGTCGTCATCAGGATATATGGGAGGAACCGGATGTTCTATATCTTGCTGATGAACATGATGTTGAACAGCATGATGATGAAGAAAGAGGTTGGCGGTAAGATGAACAGTGAACGTCAGGAGGATGTTCGCGCTTGCCGAATATGATGATGCTGCCGATAGCTGGATATGATGATGCTGCTGACAGGCGAAGGGTCGAAGGTTTGTCTACAGGAGGATATCAGTCGGCAGAGAAAATATGATGATGCTGACAGTGTTAAGGGAAATATGATGATGATGATGATGGGTTGTAGACATACATGCTGTATGTCAAGGTTTTAGTATGGATGCCTCTGCATTAGGATGGAAGACTCAAAACCAATGAGTACTCCCATAGAAACTAGATGTAAATTGAGAAAAGATGATAACTCTCCTAAGGCTGATCAGAAAAAGTATAGGTCAATGATTGGAAGACTTTTGTATCTCACTCAAACTAGACCTGACATTATGAATGTTGTTGGTCTTGTTGCTAGATTCCAATCTGATCCTAGAGAATCTCATGTCATGGCAAGCAAGAGGATCGTTAGATATCTAAAAGGGAGAGCTAAGTATGGTTTGTGGTATCCTAGAGATCATGATTTCTTTCTTCATGCATATACAGATGTAGATTGGGTAGGAGATGTGGATGACTAGAAGAATACTAGTAGTGGAGTATTCTTTTTGGGGAAGAGATTGGTTTCTTGGCTAAGCAAGAAACAAGAGGCAATAGCTCTATCCACTGCAGAAGCAGAATATATTGCAGCAGCAGGTAGTTGCACTCAAGTATTGTGGATGAAGCAAATGCTAAGAGACATCGGAGTAGAGTATGAGGAACCTATCAAAATCTTATGCTATAATTCAAGTGCAATAAATATATCAAAGAATCCAGTGTTACATTCAAAGACTAAACATATATCCATCAAGTTTCACTTTTTGAGAAAGCAAGTGAACAAGAATGAAGTTAGATTGGAGTTTGTGCCTTCTAAGGATTAGATTACAGATATTTTTACTAAACCTCTACCTAAGGACTCTTTTGAGTATCTCAGGGAGAAGTTAGGGGTTATTACCCCTCCAGTTCTGAATTAAGGTGCACTAATGTGCATCAGTTTGGTGGATCTCACAGTCATATCTTGTGGTCTGGATTGATCTTTGGGAAGCTGCTACTCAGGGGGAGCAGTCGGAATGATTATGAATTGATGCAAGTATGTGCCCTTTGCCATTGATGTTGAAGGGCAAGAGAAGTCATGTAAAAAACAAGTAATTCTAATTAAAGGGGGAGTAGGAAAGGAAGAGAAGACATGTGAATGGTTGTTGTTGATAGGGGGAGTTATGTCAATGAGGAGAAGTTCTTGTCTTGATGATCAAAATAGTTTTTCACATCATGTGTTGCCATCGATGACAAAGGGGGAGATTGTTACAAGTATGGGCCTAACTAGTGTTGTCATTTGATGTCAACATACTTCTATTGCATTGATGATAAGGATTGGATGAGCTGTATACTGAGGATATTGAGAAAATTAGTCCTATCAGGAACAAAGAAGAACAATGAAGACAGTGAAGTAAAGATCCTAGCTAAGATGAAGATCAAAGGATGTGCTTTAAAGGGTTTGTAGATATGTGTCTTAAGATGATCCAGTAAAGATTTTAGAGGTTTGCATGAAGATCTAAAGAAGTTATGGCCACTTAAGTAAAATTAGTTTTGACAGATGTTCAGAGGTGATAGAGTGACACAGATATGTCTGGTAAGATCCAGAAATGCAATATCTTGTTCTATAGATTTGGTGGAGTATTTAGGAAGTCAATGTGAATTGACAACTCAATTGGTTCATGGTTTGGAGGTCTGCAAGCTTCTATCCCAATATGACAGTGATGACAAACTATGTTCTTGAGGTTCTGGATGAAGGGGAGAATGATTTCAGTAAGCAAAAGTAGTGTGGATGTTCTTGGTGATTTAGGCAAGCTTGTGGAGGTCTTTGGATTGTGTCCATTTTGTGTTGGTGGTCTGCATTGAAGATTGAGCTTGTAATTGGAGAATTACTTCTGGATGATGATGTTCTTCCTAAGTCTATCCAACCAAATGAGTTACACCTCCTGCAGATGATCTTGAAGATGTTCTATGAAGAATGGCATGTTCCTAAAGGAAGATTGAAGTCTTAGATTTGCATGGCTGAGAGTGTGTTGATCTGCATAAAGTATTTTTGTAATTAGTCATGTTGTATTTATGTATTTGCTCTGTAATGTATGCTGACTTGGATGATTATCCCTAGGTCAATGTCTTGTATAAATAAGGATTTGTAAAGTCATTTCAAAGGAATCTTGTGGAGATGAGAGTGTGGTAGATAGGAGTAGAGTGAAAGGCAGAGAAGAAGTATTAAGCTTAAATAGAACTGACTCAAGCATGGTTAAGATGCTACTCTTTAGTTCAAGTATGTAATACTTATTATTCTGTAGATAGTGTGTCTCCTATAGGCAGTGGGCCTCTTGTGAGCTGTGTGTTTGGGCAGTGAGCCCTAATTGGAATGTGCCATTTTGTTCTTTCTATTCTTTTAATAGAGAATACAATCTTGGGTTAGTCACCCCATGGTTTTTCCCTTAACTAGGTTTTCTACATTAAAAATCTTGGTATCATATGTGTTAATATGTTTCTTCTCTTGAATTGCTGCATTATGTTTCTATGATTATTTTATTATTATGCTGATGAATTAAGAAAAGGATTTAAGTGATTAATTGTAAGAAAGTCTTGGACAACTGATTCACCCCCCCTCTCAGTTGTCTATCCTAAATCTAAGAGTAACTGTACTGCACTCATCTGGTGGGTTACCTGCACTCAAATCTGTTAAGAACTAGACAGTAACTAAAGCTACCAGATCTAAGTTTGACAAGAGAGCAATGACCCTAGATTACATCATAGGTCTAATAGATTACATCATAGATCTAAGTTTGTCAAGAGAGATATATGGTTTTTTAATACCGTGTCTATTCTTCTACTACATGAATGAGCTACCTGGATCAAGTGGTTGGATTTGGTAAAATGACAAATGGGTTGCAATATAGATTAGACACTATATGTATGGTCTTGGTGATGCTAAAGCTCAAAGCATAGCTCTCTGGGGTTACTTTAAGAACTTCCAAAGCATGATGCAAGCCAGAGAGAGGATACCTCAATCCATAGTTGAGAAATACAAGGATATAGTGTGCTTCATGGTTGATACTGATCAATGCCTAATAGAGGTAGTTGAGCCCAGAGTAGTTTGGATAATGCCAATGGGATATGAGGTCGATGAGAAAATCTTGGAGATACATATTCAACACCTATTGATCTAGCCTAAGGACCTTGAGGCAGAAAGGTTTGGAACCTTTCAAGAACTAAGTGTAAAAATACATGTTGAGCTAAGACAACCGGAGATAAAAAGGAAAGTTAGAAGGGAAGTTGAGGAAATTGCCAAAAAATTTGGCATATCAAAAGAGACAGTAGATGCAAACAAAGAGAAAATGGAAAGGGCTAAGAAAGAGAACCAAGAAGCAGAGAAAGCAAGTGTTCTGGTACAAGCCTCCTCCTAGACCAGATCCTCCAAGAGCTCTACACCTGCCACTCCTAAGAACTCAAGAGCCACCAAAATGGAAGTTAAGACATCCAGAAAGGGAGAAAAGAGAATAAAAACAAAAGCCACAAGGTCATACACAAGTCTCAAGGATGATGAAGAAATAGAGTCTAATGAGGAAATTAAGAAAATGAAGAAGAAGAAGAAAACATCCGGGAATTCTCTGTCAGTAAAAATAAAGAAGAAAAGGTGGAAGAATTTGTTGAAAAGCCCACTCTTTCCATTGATGATATCATCAAGGCAGTCACTGTGGATGGGAGTCTACAACTACTAATAGAATTCTATGATGAATATAGTGATACTGACAAGAGGATCTTGGAAGAAGCTACAGTCAAGTGCCTAAATATTTACAATAAAGCATTCATTGAAATTATTTCATTGATTCCCAAAAGTCTAGAAAAGGTACCTGAACTAAGAAAAGAGAATACAAAGGAAAAAGACTTAGAGATCTAGGAATAGATTGCAATTCAGCTCTATCCTTCTATTACTCCAAAGCAAATGGACATGATCTTTAAGGACTGTAAGGATGAATTCTAGAGTAAAGCAAGAATGAATAAACTCATGCTTGGAGAAACCAACCAAGCAGCAAGAGAAACAAAAGACATCATCCAAAATGCCCTCAAAAGATTCAATCTTCCTATTGTTGAGGAAACTGATGAAGAACCTTCTACCATGGATGTTGAAGGATTAAATGTAACCAATGAAGAATCTTCTAACAAAAATGTAGAGGGATCAAAAGAGAGAGATGAAGAGAAGTCTAAGGACTTGGATTCCTCTATTCTAGAAGAGGAAGTTCATGAAATAGTAACACAAGTAACATCTCTCCTCTGGATCCCACTGTAGACATTCTAGATTCAGGAGCTGGAGGAGAAGCAAGGAGGAGAAAGTGAGTCAACAAGAGGAGGTCAAGGGAAAAGAAGAAGAACAAGTAGAGAAGACCCATGATGACAGTTCTGAGATCCAAAAGGAAAAGAAGACTAAATCTCTGGCAAGAGACACTGTAGAGGTAGTGAAGAATTTCTTGAACAAAGAAATGATGGAGATAGATGAACCTGAACTATTTCAAGGACCACTAAATTTTGACTCTCTCTCTCTTTGGTCTAGACAATGAAAATAACATCTTTTTCTCAAGCCAAAGCAAAAGAAAAACTTCTGAAATCTCACATGGAAGACTGTGAGCTATTAGAGATTGCATCTGGGACGTTGGAGAAGATCATGCCATCATTTCAAAAGGATCCTTTAGCCTCTCCATCTGAATCTTTAGATAATTTAGTAGAAGCAAAGGTCTGAAAGGATTTTTTGGGAAAAAGATTCACTGAAGTACAGGGACTCATTACTAATTATAGGACCCTAGACATTGGGATAAAGAGCCTTGAAAATGCTCTTTAAGATGGTGGGGACATGTACAAATTTTGTCTATCTTGACCCAAAGTGACAGAGGATATTGAAAAGAAGGTGAAAGAAGAAGAAGGTAAACTGTCAAGTTTATCTTAGAATTTTGATCCCCTCACTACATCCTTAATGAATCAAGAATGCCAGGCCATTGTCATCATAAATGAAATAAAGAGGTTGAACAAAGAAAAGAAGGATATAGTAAACAGAATGAGTGAACTCAGAGGGATAATTATTCCTAATTTAGAGGCAATGCATGAGGCCTTAACAGATGCTCAAACCATAGCCCAGACTAGTGATTTGGCAGATATAAGAAGGGTAGAAGCATATGCATTTTTGTTGAGTGGTCACATCTCCATTTTGGACAGGATGAAGCAGAGTTGGGCCATAGAGTTTGTACAGTTGAAGGCCACTTTTACAGAATACTCAAGTATATATAAGTATAACATGTATATATACTTATGTGGCCATGTATAGGTTAATTTTTGCAAATTTTGGTGTGTGGATTCTGCCCTTTTCCATTGATTTCAAAGGGGGAGTGAGGAGTAGTGAAAAATGTGGAATCTAGCTAAGGGGGAGCTCTGGTAAAACAATGCATAAGACAGAGCATCAGTAAAGGGGGAGTTTATTGCCACACTTAGTCATTTTTCACTAAGTGTTTCCATCAATGCAAAAGGGGGGATTGTTGGAAAGAGACACTATGTGGCTTCATGAGTGTTGTCACTGATGGAAACAAAGTCTATCCCACACATCTGTAGTACATAATATGCCTATACCAGAAGTCAGATTGAAGATTGTTTTGGTCCGGTGAACAAGAACAGAGTATGCAACAAGGTCTAACAATCAGGTCTAGATCTCTCAGATGGTGTAACCTAGCAAGTTGTAGACTTGGATGATTCAAGAGGGGTATCATGACTACTATATTCCAGAGATTTAGCCTCTGGTGATAAAGTATGAAAAAGATAAGAGTATCTGAGTGTTGGGTTCCAGACAGACAGAGCAGAAAGAGAAAGAACTAACCGGCAGATCATCAAACTTCAATCTGGATGAGTAAATGATGTTGATCAAGAAACTTGTGGGATCATACATTGTTGACTTCTATGTCTATGTTTTTTATACGCATCACATATCAAGCATGGATTCAACTAACAGATCAGTAACATGTAAATATCTTGAGTATTTTTATTGCCGACTAAGAAGTTGATGAAATCCTTGATGCAGATATAAATACCAGATGGATTCTAGTATGTAGGGGTGTGGTGTGAAGTAGTGATGAAATAAAGTGTGAAGAAAATTAGAGATAAGAGTGGAAGCTGCAATACAAGTCCAGTATGTGACAGAGCAACAACACTAAAGCAAAGGAAGAATAAAGTGCATCAGATCAGTATATTGTACCTAACCAGAACTGAACTCTAGCATTGGTAGATGCCTCTCATCAGTTCAAACATCCAATTACCTTTTGTAAGTTCTTGTAGGTAGTGTGCCTCTTGTGAATAGTGTGCTCAGGCAGTGAGCCCTAATTGACAAGTGCCATTTTGTACTTCTTATTCTTTTAACAGAGAATACAATCTTGGGTTAGTCACCCCATGGTTTTTCCCTTAACATAGTTTTCCATGTATAAATCCTTGTGTTATATGTGTTGATTTCATTTATGTTCTTATATGCTTATATGATTTGATGTTGCTCTATTTGTTAAGATAACAAAAGAAAAAGTTAAAGAAATTTGAGATAACTGATTCACCCCCCCTCCCAATTATCTTCCTTGTTTCCAACACAATTCTTTGTAAACATCTAATCGATTATCTTTAAGGAAGGGATATTTGCAGTCAGAACACTCAAATGACAAAGTATTGATAGCATCATGTTAGCCAGTTTGTACAAAGCCTACCTTAAATCTAATTAGGCCCTCCTAGTGCCAAAAACTATTGATGTATGATTTTACACATATGCAACATGAGATAAATTCACAAGGAACTTAATCTTTCTTTGAAGGTATGGAGAATTATCCAAGGATGATTCTCAACGTCAAGGCTCCGGTAGTCAGTTCTTGACTGTGTTGGAAAGTTTAGTGGTCTATTGTGAGCTATTTGTTCAAGGGGCCTTATGTGATTTTAGGGATGTGTACTAGTTGTATTTACCTACACTTTGCAAATAACTACAAATTATACTATAACTAGTGATCCTTTGCATGTATTTACCATTTTATTACAAAGCTTTACATGAATTTCAATGAAAACATACTTTGTACTTTAAATTTATATGAAAACAATTAAAGATCTTTGCAATTCACTAGTCTTTAATTGAATTAATGACAATCTCCTTCAGATAATTGCGTGCGTGCTAATTATTTACTATTGATAAAGAAAATAGAAAAGATAAGGGTTAGAAACATTGTTTAGATAGGATAGAATGTTCTTCTATCCATGTATAATAATCTTGATGATCTTGAACAATTCAACATCAATTAAATTCTCATATGTAAATCTTGACCAATTTCATGAACGTACATATAGAATTGCAATCTTTTAGAAAGAGATATATCAAACAATTTCCTGAATCAGATGACACTTTGGTATAGACATGGAAATCTGAGGTTTGCATTCATTTCACATATAAAGTGACTTCAAATTTACAATGTAACAATGACTTCTACTAAATCAATCAAAATTACCAAAACTCACAAACATTTTTACAGATGCATGAAAGAGGTGGGACATTCCACACGCTCCTTTATGCAGACATAGGCAACCTCCTTTCTAAACTGCTGATGCTCAAAGTATTTCCACAAATCACTTCCTTTTGCATTCAAAGTAAAATTGTAAATCCCTCTGTAAATCCTTGTGCCAGCCCGTGTGTCCCTAAAATACAAGTAGCAGGGTTTCTTATATAGACTTGAATTTCCCCTTAGTACGATTACAAAATTTAATCAATGGTTTACATTCAAACCAAGTCAAATCAATGGTGGAAAAGATCTCCCAACCATCCCTCAAAATACCTAAAAGAATATTCCTCAGTACAAAGGATGCCTTTGGAATCTTTCAAATGTTGAAATATCTTCTAGATTGACTTTTGCCCTTTGACTCTGTAGTAGTGTTTTTGAGTCAAAATCTCCACTCGTTGTGTCTACCACAAACCCTCCTGTAGCATTAGATGTTTCAGTTATATCCATTGCAAGGGAATTCTTCTCTTTTCATCATTTCCTTCACTTCTTTTCTAGCAGCCTTCTTCACTTTAGTTTTTTTCTGTCTAGGAGGCATCCTGAATCATGTAACTATTTGACTGTTATCCTATTTACACAGACTTTTACTATTCTCCTTTTTACCACCACTACATTCGCTCTGCAATTTGTCTCCTTTCACTGTAATTCACCTTACTCTGTATGAACTCTACAATTTTGGATCTCTTTTTCACCATTTTAAAATACACTTTTCCACTTTGTATTTCATATTCCAATTCTTCACCTAAGATACCCAAGATAAATGCCAATGTCATATATAAATTTTCCTTATTGTTCTTTTCACATTTAAATTTACTTTTGTATCTAAGAATATGCATATTATATAGCCTTTGCATTTTCCTTTGTTTTTCCTTTATATCTCTTTGTATTTAATTTTTGTATATCAGATGCAATCATAACATACATACAAATTTGGACCTTACCTTTTTATGAATTGAATTGGAATTAATTTCAGTTCTGGCCTTGTATATAAACTATTTGTGTATCCTTTTGTATCTCAGATACATACAAATTTTGATACCTAAAAAGGATGTTTGACTTTGACTTTCTCTTTCCCTTTGTTTATGCATCTATGCACTTTAGGTTTGATTGAATTAGTTTTTAGGTTCGGGTATGCATATTTTGAGATTGTATAACAAATACAAACTTTTATACATACAATTTCGGATCTCAACTTTTATGAAATGCACCCTAAAAGATTGTCGGGTCCAGTTTGTATACTATGGAAATGTATATGGGAATACATGTATTTGCCATACAAATATTTATGAACTGAATTGGATATTTTTTGACGTCCACGCATGTATGTTTTGGAATTTGTATATCTTATACAAGTGTTCATACATGCGAAAATATGCAAAGTGATTGTGGATTTCAAGTTTTATGCCATATACCCTAAAGCTTGATCTAGTCCATATTTTTATATTTTGGTTTAATACTTGATATACAAATGTGAAAAAAATGAATAAAATCCCTTTTTTACTACTAAGGTCCAATGACTTAAAACAATACATCCAACATACATGCAAAGAAATATGTATATGAGATACAAATTTTCTTGACTATTGAAATTTCACAACAATTGCATAACTCTGAAAATACAAGGGATTTTCAAATGGTTCAAAAGGCAACCTTAGCTTATATTTCAAGCTCACTTCACTAACCACAATTATTCTCCCAAATGCACTGTGCATTTTGACTTTCAAGTACCAAGGATTTTTACCCATACTACCAAGCAAGCAGGACCAAACCACACAAAAGGAAAAATACAACAAGGGGTCATCATTTTGCTTTAGGGTAAAATGAGGCATGTTGTGAACATCACAATAGTACCTAAAGCACTTCATCACCCATCTCCTAAGCAAACATCTCCATTGCTTCCTATACCACCTCCTCATCAAAAGCTTTAATGTCTATCATGGTGTGTGCAACCATTGGTCATGGTTCCTTTCCATTCCATTGCATTCATCCTCTATCCTATATATTAAACCCATCACCTTCCTATGGTCCATGCTTTTGGCTAAGCCTCCCCATTCATCTTTTGCATAAGTCCTATATAATCCACATCATAAACCACTATCTTTCCTACATAATCTGCATCATAATCCACTATCTCCTACCATAATCCAGATCATAATCCATTATCTACCTACTCCATCTACCAATTTCATGTTATCCCTTACCAACATCTATAAGCATAATGACATTTAACATGGTCCATGCGATGACATCCATCTAGTGCGACTATCACCTTTCATAGAACTAGACACTTGAGTCCCTCCTATCCTTCTCGTATCCAAAAATTAAAAAAATTTAAAAAAAAAGTAAAAAAAAAATTCAAAATAGTAAAGAGAAATCCTTTCATCCAATGGTGAAAACCTAGTAAATAGGTGCCTTGGGTAAGTACCATGATGAAAACCTAGCAAACAGGTGTCATGTGTAGGTTGATCTTCTATGTCACTTACACTTGGGGGCACAATATCTCATATATCCAACCTATCATATCATACCATTTCCATCCTACCTACCATCTTTAGACATCATACATACCTATCATATTGAGTCCACTTATCCACCTTTCCTCCTTTTGATCTTGATGAAGACATAGGGGCAAAATGTTGAAACATGTTTTTGGGTATCTCTTGACATACCTCATCCTTTCCAATCCAATCTTATCACCATCCTATTGTAATAGGCTTTGTCATGAAAAATCATTAAACATTGTACCTAGAATGGGGCATGTTATTCCTATGCGACATTGTCTTTGGAGATCACATCCTCCACCCCTTATGATGCATACATCCATTTCATTTACTATCACCCATCCATTTTATCCATTTATCCAATCCTACCTTAATCCTTGCACCTAGACTTGGTTCCCCCTTGTCATTGGCATCTAGCACAAAGGTTACCCAAATTGTCATCCAATACCAAATCAAAACATTTCAAAAAATACAAAAATCGAAATATTTCCAAAAAACAAAAAAAATCAAATATCGAACACAAAAAATCCAAGCAATAAGATCAATCACATCATCAAACAATCCATCACATCAAATTCAATCAAAACAAATCTTATCGTCAATCACATTAATCAAATCAAGTCAATCTATCAATCAATGAAAATCACATCAATCTAATCCATATCATCCCATCAATAATATCATATATCATCAAACATCACATCAATCCCAATCAATCAATCCATTTTCATCATCACCATCATTAAAACACAAATCAAAACTACATCTCATCTTTATTGTTAAATGCCTTGATCCCGTGGATACAGGGTATGTAGGCAATTTGGCATATGAAGGAAATATCCAAATTTAGGCATAGGCGATAGCCCATTTCCATCTTCCATCGTTATTCTAATCTTTGCCAACCATCATCTTTATCTATCTCATTTCTTATATCATCTATCTCCCACATCATCAATAAACACCTAAAATCCAATAAATCATCACTTCATTCCAATCAAATCATTTCTTCATCCATCAAATCATCAATCCATCACTTCTTCCAATCAATCTCATCATCAATCATCCATCTAATAAACTCAAATGCAAATCAGTCCTTAAAACCATACCAACCAAGTTAATCAATCTTGCCAAATTATCCAATTGCATCAATGGTCTTGCATCAATGGTCTTGATCCTAGCATTATTGCAAACCCAATCAATTAATCAATCAATCAATCATCAATCATCCTTGTACTGATCTAGGGATATATCATTCCCTATAATGACAACACCATCATCATCATCAATCAATCAATTAATCAATGTTTTATAGCTTGGTAGGGGCAATACCTTGTTTGTTTTTGTATCATTTGTGCATGCTTGCTTGTGTGTTTTATCATTTTTATCTTGAATTTTCATCAAATCTATATCCTTCTAGCTAATATTCATATCTTGTACCTAGACAAGGTTGTATTATGTTGGGGCACGAGACAAATCATCACCTTGGTCCTTATACCCTAGTGCATAACGTCTAGTGCTATATCAAACATCATGGTTGTTCACTTTCATTGCAGCATAACGCATCATTCATTTATTCTATCCATTCCCTTAGCTTTCTTTCTTGACCAATCTCTTTCATTTCAAGAGCCTACCTGTGTTTGTCCAACCTGCCTATCCTCTCGAGGGTGCATCCTCATTCTATCTTTCCATCATCATCCTATCTTTACATTCCTCATCCTATCTTTCCATCATCATCCTATCTTTACACCATCTCATCTTTTTCCTCTATCCATACCTTGGCTTCTTTGAAATGATTTTACTCAACATAAATCTCATCATCTTGAGCATCATCTCAAAGAGGGGCAAAATTTAGACACCCAAAATTATCCATTTCATAACATCACCTAATCATACCTGATCTTGTAAAACATCTTGTAATATTTATCCTAGGTCATTATACTGTCCCATTTATCCCACTTACATTATCCCCCTTGATCACCTTCCCATTTAATTAAATAAATCTCATTTATTTAATTAATTCCCCTTCACATCTCCCAAAATAATTAAAATTAAATATTTGAATTAATCCCTCACCATTTACCACATTGCAACATGTGTCACATGACTACAATTCTTCTCATGCGCACATAATTTACATAATTTTATTATTTAAATTATGAGATTCCCCTCACATCCTATTTTTAGCCTCACTTATTTGTGCGTTATAAGGCATTTTCTATTCAAGACAAATAAAAGAATCCCATGTATTACCTCACATCCTAATTTTACCCTCATGTCATAACCCACTTAATGTACATCATAGGCACTAAAATCAAATTTTAATCCTAGCCATACACATCACACATTTGACTTTTAATCTTCGCCATCGAATCAAATCAGCCCCATCCTATAAATCTAGCCTCATACGGGCCATTTGACATCCATCTTCTTCCAATATCCTCACTCTACCAAAATTCCTCTAATCTTCTCATCTTCAACTATCTATTTTCTTCTATCATCTTCATCTTATCATTATGCTACGGAAATGAGCAATCAACATCCAATCTCAACATATCAAATCAATCTTTCATCGATCATGCATGCATCATTTGATATATCTAAGGTATTCAAAGGGTTTGGATTGAGGTAATGCATGTTTTCATTTTATCTTTTTCATTTGTCCAAATTTTTCGTATATAATAGGAAAGGAAAGAGAAAAGAAAGAGAAGAACAAGGGTATGATGACTTCCTTGTAAGGAAAAGGCAAATCATTGGAACAAAGGTTCTTAAACTAGGGTCATCTACAGTAGTGGAGGAGATCACATCTAAAGGAGTGAATCTCACCTATCAGCCCTTATCACCTCCCACAGGACTAGTGCTTAAGGCAATTCATATGCCCGCATCTCAAATACTAACAACACATGAAGAGCTTCAAGAAAATTAGGAGCAAACTCGAGTTAGGAATATTCTAGAGGAGGAAGATATTGAAGAGGATCAATTGCCCATTGAGATATTAAAGAGGAAGAAGAAAAGTGATGTACTGCAGGGTGTCAAGGTACCCAAACAGTCCAAATATCAAAGTCCCCAAATGAGAGGCTCTATTTCACCAGCAGCAATTGTTGTATCAGGATTAGAAGACCTGCTATCTACAAGTATAGTTAGAGAGCTACAACATGATATGCTAGTGAAAAGGATCATCCAAGTGAAGACAGAATTAGCCCAAGAGGTTAAACATCAGGCAATGGAGAAAGAGACTAATAAGCCCCTCCCACTAAGTGCCAAAATTAACCTGACAGAGGATGATTTGGTAAAAGATATCACTAATCACCCTATTGAACCCCTGATACAACATACAGAAGCAAAAGATAAAGGTGATACAAAAGGGGAGTCACTTGATGAAAGAGGAAAAAGGGAAGAAACTCCTAAAGAAGTACATATGGGGTCCCTTGATACATTGATTAAAGATGTGACTAGTCTACTTGTAGTGGACTTGACTTATGTGCCTAAATAAGGAAATGCAGAAGAAGAGGTCACCAAAACTGACCAATCTCAAGAAGAAACAATCCCCATGGAAATAGATAATAAAGCTGATAATGTGCAAGAACAAACGGCACAACAAGATATCCTAGTGGATAAGCCTAAACAAGAGAAGGTGTCTGAACCACCTACAGCTACAGGAGAAAAAGGTGATGAGCATAAACAAGATAGCCATCAGGATGATCAAGAGAATAAAGGCCGAGAGCCTATAGATGATGAGGTTCCAAAGGAATAGGATGATAAGGCACTAGATAATCAACCTCCTCCAAAACAAATACAAGAGGAACAATTACATGAAGAAGAAAATTTGGATGCCAAAGATGGACACCAAGAAAATGTGCAAGATCCAGGTGATCAAAAGAAAGATCAAGATAAAGGAACCCAAGATGCTCAAACTAAGAAACTAGATCAAGATAGAGGATCACAATTAGGTGGATTGACTTTGATTTCATTAGAGGTAGGCCAAGAACAAGACCATCAGGTACTTTTTGACTTTAAGTATCTGTTTACTCCTATTTCCACTAAAGCTAAATAGAGAACTAGGATAGTCTCTAGCATTAAAAAAGATCCAAAGACTTGAAATAGGATAGCCCAAATTGTCGTACCCTTAGTAGATAAGGCCAAAAGAGAAATTAGGCGAGAGGAATTCCACATGACATAGATTGACTTGGGCCTTGCCACCATAGAGCAGGAGATACAAGAACATTTGGAGAGCATTAAGGCAATAGTGGCCAAAATAAGAAGCTTAAGGCTAGAAAGAAAGAGTTGAAAGAGTAGAATGTGCAATTGCAATAGTTTATATAGGGGTTAGTTAATCCAGATAGCTTAGTATTCATCTTACAAGCTATTGAGAGGGTTGTTGCATTGACCTTAATAAGTGAAGCAGAGATAACTAGTCTAGATATCTAGAAACACAAAGTTCACATAATGGATAAAGGGTTTTCTAGATTCATGACCTCTGGGGAATAATTAATAAGGATATCCATGTCCAATTGGGACACAGTATCCAAGCTAAAGGAGGGCATCGATTCTTTAAAGAGTGAATTCACTCAAAGGATATAGAAGTGCAACTATGTAATGGTGAGACTCAAAGGAGCCAAGGCCATGATAATAGATGAACTATTGAAGAATAAAGTTGTCACTAATGCAACTTTGCCACTCATGGATACATGGATGACAGAGATGGCTTATGGGATGAGTGTATTAAAGGCTAACATGACTAGAGTGAGAGACATTCAGACTAAGGCTCATGATTTGTTAGTTGAGGAGTTAAAAGTAATGGAAGAAGTATTAGATGATGCTGTAACAGAAGAGGCAGTGCCATAGGTGGATGAAGCCATCCAGATCTTCAAAGACAAATTTAAAGAAGTGGCTAAAGATTCCAGGGAGTTCTTCACTGAGGATGTTATGGATGAAATGGCTGAGCTGAATGTGAAAGTGAAGACATATAGTTAGGAAAAGATGTAGGAAATCCATGTTGGGACCCTTGGATGAGCAAATAAAATCATTGAAATATGCTAAATTAAGAGATACCACTATCAACAAATTCTAGGTAGACACCTTTATGTAAGCAAATGATGCTTATAATAATACAGACATAGGGATATAGGTATATGACGAAGATCCATCTGAATGAAGAAGGAATTGCATTATGTGTTTTCCAGGGCATTTTGTCATATTGGCACTTGCAATTTGACTAGGTAAAATTGAAGATCATAGAATATTCAAGAAGGATAGTTATACTCCACCAAAGGATTACCAACTGGCAATTTGTGCCACGTGTCTTATATGTTGACTTTGTCAAAGGAATATGAACCATTAATGATAATAGATAAATCTTGATTATAGGATCTTTTGTAACCACCTCTTATCCTTGATCTATAAAAGGAGATGGAGTGCACTTTGTAAAAGTATTAAGAGCTTAATTGAGATAGGACTGTTGAATGTCATGGTACTTTCTCAAGACCAAATTGTAAATATGTTTCACATTCTAAATACTGAATGCAATAGAGATACAATTACAATTACATAGTAAACCTTGAGTAATCTTCTAGATGTTATATTGACTTGTTACTGTGATGTGCTACATCCCTTGGAGTGCATGTTAACTAGTTCATGTTGTTGATTTCCTATTCCTTTGAAGATTAGCACCAATTGTGTGAAGTTGTGGAATGTCCTGGCATAGTATGGTTTGGTTTTCATCTCTATTTCATGAAGTATTGAATTGCACATATACGACAATGGTTGAAACTCATTAATTTCAGTAAATTCAGAAAAGTTTAATTCAAATTTCTTTAATTTCATAAAATATCATCATAACTACAAATACACAAAAAATAATAACCAGATCATCATAAATATGTAGATATCTATAGATAAATGAATATCTCAAGTATATTTAGACAAAATACACATGAAATACTAAACATCATGCAAAGAATCATTATTAATGACAAAGAACACAAATACTTACATGATTAGGATAACTACAGTAAGATTTAACCTTATTCATTGAGAATTCATAGAAAGAAGGATAAATAGAGCATATCAAGATACAAATCATTTCAAATTGAGATGTAAGGGCCCTAATGGAAAACAAAAATTCACATCAAACTAACTGAGAGATTATCAAAAGGTCAAGACCTAACTAATGGAGACTTGGAGTTATTAATTCATCCTGAGTTGATCATACTTTTCAAGATGATGAAGGTTCATTTTGTGAATTCTTTATCTATGTTATTATGACTAACATCATGATCAACATAAATTGGTGCTAGAAGGAGGGCTAATGAATTCTAATTTGAAGATTCATCATCTAGATATCATTTCCCACACTTAAATGAGGTGATATTTTCAAATTCTATAAGATCACATCAAGCTTTGAGTATTTGTGCAAAGTTCTTACTTTTCACTAGTTATTTGAAAGATTTGTTTGCAAATACTCCATCATGTGGTTAGATACTCCTAATCTTTATAGTCAGTTGTTTAAATTTTCATAGTTTAGGTGGATATTTGTGTCTCTTGCAAATATTCTACAAATATCGATCACTTTGGAGAGCTGCTCATAAATATCCATTCTGAAGAGGTAAATACCTTGATCTTTGCAAAGATCTAGGCAAAATATCTATATCTAGTCATAAGTGGTGAAGCTCTGGCTCACAGGCCTAATAACATGTCAAGATCCACTGGACCTCTGGAGGAATTGCCAATTTTTGACTTAGACCCCATACAATCAATATTCACTATAATCCTGGTCCTAGCTCACTTGTGTCCTTGGTGATACCTATTATAACACCTTTAGTATCTCCAACAATACTTGTAGTAGTACCTCTGGTACCTCTTGCAATGTCTTTCTTTACTACTAAATTGCCATTATCCTTTACAGCATATCACCCTTTGCCTAGGAATTCAGACAAGATTTGTCTGAAGTATCATCCTTATCAAGATGTAGAGAATCACATTTGAACCTATAAGGAAGAATGTTTTAGGGCAAGAATAGAGTATGAGGATGTTGTGTGTAGGTTATTTCCTTATTTCCTAGGAGAAGAAGCGTACAACTGGTAGATTAGCCTAACCCAGTTGTCCATAGCCACTTGGGATTGGAGAAATCTTTCCTAGGAAGATTTAAAATACCTAGATAGATCCAACTATGACATACCACATGTTTTCCATAATAAAGAGAGTTGAGGGAGAGTTAATCTCCAACTTTAATGCTAGGTTCTAGAAAATGTATTCCAAGCTAGTTGCTCCCTATAACATAGGTGATGAGGCAAAAATATCAATATATTACTTAGCCTTAGATCCCTTGACATCCATGTTCATCAAGAGAACACATCCTGCCATAACCACATTAGTAGGTGCTTTTGAAGAAGCTATCAAAGTCAATCAACAGCTAACACCTGGCTTTACTCCTAATTTAGGATATCATGTGTATCCTATTCAGCCACAAATTAATGGATATATGATACCACCTAATATAATGCTTGGTCCATTACAAGTACCTCCACTTAGTATCATGCCCCCTCCAAATAGAAATGGCTAGATTGTACCTCATCCTGGACATGCACCCCAGGAGGTTGTACAAAATAATAGTAATAGTAGTCCTTTCTTCAAACCTCAACATGATAATGTAGTTGCCAAAGCCCAAGAAGAGAAAGATGACATGAAGGAAATATCTACACAACTAAGGAAATTAACCACTAAGGTCACACACATGAGAAATCAAAATTTCTATTCCCAGTCCAATCAAAATAGGGGATATGGAAATAACAATGATAGGTCTGAATACCCTGACAAGGGGTACCATAATGATAGGAATTTTAATAACAATAGTAATAATAATGCTGCCCCTAGGCCACCTAGATCTTGGAACACCTGACCAAACAATGGCTCATTTCCTTTACCATTGGATAATCAACCACCTACTAAACCCAAGAAGACTACTAGGGTGAATTTAGTAAAGGCTACACTCACAAATTGGTGCAAGATGCACAACACCAACGCACATGCCAAACTTGACTACCCTTAGTTTAAAATATCAGCTAATATATTTCAGGCTGAAGTATCAAATACTATGGGAGATCCTCCTTTTCCTAAGGGAAATGAAATTGTCCCCTTAGGATATGAGTTTGCTCTTATGCTCGAAAGTACTAATAGTCATTAGCATCACTAGATGACTATGTCTCATGAAAATTACACACTAGCGTGTGAGGAATCAACTTTAACATTTGAGTCAAACTATGTGTTCCCTTTTGAAGATGAAAATGAACCCGAGAAAGAACTTGAAGAGGTTCATGCTTATCAATAGCAATATTAGGGTAGACATAATTACAATCTACGGAGTAATGCAAACACACCAGCTGGTCCTTTGACCACATCTATCCCTCCTAACAATTTTAATACACCACCAAATCCAAAATCTAGTAATAACCCTGGGCCTCTGAAGGTGAATACTTAATATTTCACACTCCAGAATATAGTGTCAAAAGCTATCAGCTAGTTGCCTGAGTCAGATAAACTCATTACTTACTTGGCTGAAGAGAGGAAAAAATAAAAATCAGCTTGTCTCTATCAGAACTGTTGAAGACCCTAGTCATCAAGAAAGATTTCTTGAAGTCTTTAGATGAACCCACACCTAAAGATGATAATCCTAGTTATAACCCTAGTCACATCATGACTAGAGATCCTATACCCAAGAATAATCCAGTTAAACATAAAATGCAGGCTATTGTTCATGCTGCTGAAACATCACAGATGACTCTATATAGAGATAAGTCAGAATCATCTCCATTCTTACTCACCCTAAGAATATTTGGTAAAAACCTACACAACTATCTTATGGATTTAGGTGCATCAATGAATGTGATGCCCTTATCCATTTGCAATGCTTTAGGTCCACATTTGGTAAAATCCCTCAAGAAAGTAATACAACTAGACAAAATAGAGGTGAGCGTAGTAAGGAAATTAACTCATATCCACATGCAGCTTGCATTAGACCCAAGGGTGTAGTACTACATTGACATCTAGGTAGTAGACATACCTGATACTTATGGAATTCATCTTAGCAGGGACTAGTCTAAAATGCTTAATGGTTACATGGCCATTGACTTTAGTCATATGTGGTTACCATGGAAAGGAATCCCCAATCAGGTAAGAATAGAAGTTGAACCTAGGATGAAACACATGATAACCGAGTACAATAATACCAATGAGATATTGTATGTAGACATTAAACCAGGAGTTTATACAATAAGACCTCAAACTGTTAGGATTGAAGAAGTCTTGATGAGTAATATGTACATACATGAAGACAGTAATAAAGAAGAAAAGATGATCATTGAGCCTGATTACTATTCAATTGATGAAGAGGAAGTTGATCACTTCACTGAGTTTGAAAAGTATTTATCTAGAGAAATAATGAAATGTCAGTTATTGGGCACATCCATTGCAGATATATTGATATTAGGATGGTGTACAGTACATGATGAAGCACACTCATAAAAGGATTGTGAGGTATGTCTAGACATGATCGAGTTAGAATGAGTGAACTTGGAAGGTGGATCATCATCAGCCGAGGTAAGTGAAGTATTTGATGATGATGATACTAATTCTTATTGGTTTTCTTTAGATATATGGGAGGATGACTAGATGGTGCATCAGGATAATATCCTGGTCCCCACCTTAGAAGAGATTTTGATATGTGATGAGATAAATCCCCATGAAAAGAAAACTGTTAGTACCCCAAGGACTGATTGTCTCATCGAATTTGATTATGAGCTATTAGATGAAGACAAGAGGAGTCACTTGACCCAATTTGAAGAGTTTTTGTCTAAATAGATTCAGAGACATATTCTATAGGGAATTCCTCCACATTATGCACTAATTGAAGGATGGTGCCAACTTCATGAGGCACCATATTCAAAAACAACATGTGCCTTATGTCTTCATATATTGAATAAGGAAGAGTAGCTGTGCTCAAGGGACAAATTGCATGATATTAGGGATATCCCTAAAGATGAAAGAAAAGATATTGCAACATCCCTAGATGACAAAGGAGACAACATCAAAGTGAAGGAACATAAGGAGGATGTTTTAATTCTGCCAAAACATCTAGAAATGGAAAAAGGAGAACAAAAAAAGTTGAAATGGATATCTATAGGTGCAACTACAAGAGAAAAGAAGAAAAGAGAAGGTCTTGATAAGCCCTTAATAGAAGAAGAGACTTAGATATTGAGCTTTGATGGCTCTAAATTGAAACAAGGGGCTAGTGTTGGATTTGACTTGATCAATCCACAAAGAAAGTCATTCATAGAAACATACCAATTGCAATTCCGTTGCACTAATAACATGGCTAAATATGAAGCCCTGATCCATGGGTTTCTATTTGCTCTCAAGAAGAAAGTTATGATTCTACACATCGATGGAGACTCAGAATTAGTGGTAAAACAAGTTAGGAATATATACGCATGCAACTACAAAAAGCTATCAAATTATAGACATAGAGTCTAGGATTTAATAGAAATCTTTGATGCTTTCAATATAATGCATGTCCCTAGGGAACAAAATCACAAAGCTGATGCATTGGCACAAGCTACCAGCACTTTAGAACCTTTATCCATTTCCAAGATGAAGAGGGTTTTAGTGGAATTGGTATAGTACCTTCCATACCTAATAGTGTCACTAATTTCCAAGTGTTTGATGATGACTAGCACATCTTGGATTTCATTGCAAATAAGGATATATTTGAAGTACAAATCTTGGATGAGAACTTAGAAGATCATGTATGGGAAGAGGAAGAAATTATGGACCTGCCAAGTAACAAAATTCCCAAATGCATGATTGAACTTGAAAGAGATTTTGATCTAAACAACATGATAAGACAAAAGGATCTCCCCAAGATAGATGGGGGAGATTATTCACCTATTAACATAGGACAAGGTGAAGATATAAGGAATGTCCTGATCGGTAATGTTTGCATAGAAGAAGAGAGAAAAGAAATAACTCATGCATTGAAGGATTATATTCATGTCATTGCATGGACCTATGATGAACTAAAAATGTTTGACACTTCTATTATCACCCATACAATACCACTGAAGATGGATACCAAGCCATTCAAGAAGAAAAAAAGGCTAGTCAATGCATTGTTGGAGCTCCTTATCTTTGAAGAAGTCAAAAATTTATTGAATGCGAGGATCATATTTCTTGTTAGGCACTCAGCATGGGTAGCCAATCTAGTTCTAGTTAGGAAAAAGAATGGAGACACACATCTATGTGTAGACTTTAGAAATCTAAATAGAGCATCAGAAAAAGATAATTATGCCCTGCCCTCTCTAGATGAAGTTTAACATATAGTGAATGGAGGTCAAATGATGTCCTTCCTGGATGGTTTTTCATGATATAATCAAGTCATGGTGGACAAGATAGATAGATTAAAGATAGCATTCACCACCAAATGGGGAATATTTGCTTATAGGTGTATGCCATTCAGCCTAATCAACGCTGGAGCCACCTTTCAACATGCAATGGACATAGCATTCAGGGGTAGTCATATACATGGATGACTTGACAGTCTTCTCCAAATAGAGGTGACCATATAGAAGACCTTATAAAAGTACTTAAGAAGTGCGAACAGTATGGTATTTCATTAAACCCAAAGAAGTGCATATTTAGAGTGACCACTGGTAAGTTGCTTGGTCATGTTATATCAAAAAATGGGATAACCATTGATCCTACCAGGGTTGAGTCTATAATGAAACTACAAATTCCAGGGAGTAAAAGGGAGCTAAAATCTTATGTTGTTAAGATTAATTTTGTTAGAAAATTTATTACAGGATTTGTAGAGATTGTAAGGCCACTCAATGCCATGCTCAAGAAAGATGCCAAAATTGAATGGACACCTAAAGCAAAGGCTACATTTGAAGATATCAAGAAGGCCATAGGAGATGCACCTATCTTGATCATCCCAGATTATACAAGAGATTTTTATATTTACTCATTTGCTTCAGAACATACCTATGCAGCAATCCTAACACAAACAAGTGAAGCAAAAGAAGAAAATCCCATAGCCTTCATGAGCTCTTGATTTAGAGATGTAGAGCTCAGGTACATGGATGTTGAGACGCAAGCCCTTGCTTAGTCAGGGCAGTGAAGAAATTCAGACATTATATCTTGAGAAGCAAGGTAATTGTTGTTGTACCTAATGCAACTATCAAGATGCTCTTGATGCAGAATAAGCCTAGAGAGAAGAGGGCAAAGTGGATGTAAAAGCCCTCAAACCATCACAAAAGTAATTAAAGTAAAATGAAGTAAATAATCCACTTAAATACAACATCACATTGTCAAAAGTAAAAAGATGTAAATTATCCACTTAAATACAACTTTCAAAAGTTAAAAAGGGGTGTAATCAATCTGCTTAATTACAATATCAAAGTAAACAATAATTTCATCAATAAGATTCAATAGAGTCAACAAATCTTCATAAATAAGGATCCATAAGAATCATTAAATCTTGCAAAGGATAATCTCATCAATATAAATCAAATAAAGTCATTAAATCTTACAAATCGCATGCTCATTCTAGGTAAAAGCACTATAAAATTATACACAAAGTCCTATGACAATCATGCCATAATACATCCAATAATCATGAACAACATGAATAAATAAACCAATATGCTCATTAGTCACATGAACCAAGTGGTCCACCACCTGCAAGCTGAGAGACGGGAACATGGCCTAGGTGCTTTTCCACCCAACCACGAAGCAATTACACTTCCCCAGATCCCTTCATGAAATGAAGGAAACCTAGCCCTACACGAAATGTCTAGCTATGTAGAAACAACTGGCAGGAGGGAACACCCAATGCAACCCTGATGTCTAAGTGTACAATTCGAAATAATGAAAAGTAGATTACCTCACAACAAGATGTGGTAGAGATATATATAAATAAGTTTTTCTAGACAAATAAGCATCTATTTCAATGTCATCTCGATTAGATCTAATCCTTTAAATAGGAACTTGGTTCAATTCCTGAAAAGAGGAAAAGCCATCTTTGATAATCCACATTTGGCATCCTAGCCCAGAAAGTAACCCAATAACATTCCTAGATAAAAATCTACCTTATTTCCCCAAGAAGTCAATAAGTAAATAAGTCAATAAACAAATAAAATAATGAATAAATAAAAATCACCTTTGACCACCTCTAACCCCTTTCCCATGCATCAATCATGAAAGCACACTTTTCAAGAAATAATCCATCATCTGTTCATACAATTGCATCTAATGGTTGTCGAACTAGTTTTATTTCCTAATTCATATTCAATTCAAATTCCATAATATATTAAGTTTTCTAAATCATTCAATTCAAGTATACTAATTCTCTTCAAGAAGTTTTAATCCAACAATGATATTTACATCATGAATTTTACTCCATCATTCTAACAAATAAAGAAAGATAATTTTAACATCAATCTATTCATTCATTTAGGTAAGTATGAATTAGGTGTTTAAAATATAAATATAAACTTTAATAGTAATTCGTTGTCCAAAAAGGTTGAAGAAAATCAATGTTTAACTCTTTTTCATTCAATTCTAGTTTAAGTTTCAAGTAATTCAATTGAATAAGAGTTGAAAATAATATATGATTGTTTCAGCATCTCACGACTAAATTAAGAGCATAGGTAAATATCAGAAAAACCTACTATTTATGTTCTTAGTGATGCTATAATTGATTTAAGAGTGTTTTAAAGAAGCTACAAGAACTTTACAATGCTGGCGACAAGAACTATTTAACTCGGGTGATAGGAACTATGTAAAAAAATAGGTGACAGGAACTGTGTAAAAATAGGTGACAGGAACAATGTAAAATAGGCGATAGGAACTGTGTAAAAACATGTGACAGGAACTGAACATTTCTGCTATAGGAACTCACAAAAAGTCTAAAACAAAAATTGAATGACTATGACAAGAACTGATCAGATCTGAACTATAGTAAAATAGATAAAAGATAGCTACATGGTTAATGTTCTTTCTGCTAAGAACTCTCTCATTGGCTGCTATAGGAGTTTATAGAACAACTTGAAAGAAAAGAAGATAATTGGCAATGATAGGATAAATCAGCAACAATAATCATGAGTTTAATGTCGATGCTCAAATGAAGGATCCTTTATTATTAGCCAAAATATAGAGGAAGAAACATGCAGAAGTTACCCATTAGCAACAATTTAAAGAATGATTAAAAGAACACAAGAAATATTTTTGTTTTACAGGCTACGTTGGCAGTTTATTGAAAAATAGATCAGGCCATTACTTCTAGCCAGGCAATTCAAATCATGGTGCCAAAAATAGAGAATAGACCAAGAATACCAAAGCATACAATATTTATTCCACCTTTAATTTATTGCTAACATGACAAGTAAAATACCCAATTTATTGCTTGCAAAAGGGGTCTAATCTTTGCTGCTATCATTGATCTTGCATCCCTCCTATCACTGGCTATAGATTTCATTTCTCTTTTGGTCATTGGCTGCTAATTCCTTTTGTTGTGGCAATTTGTGGGTGTCTTTTTTTTCTGCCACGACTTGCTTTTTTTTTTCCACTCAAAAGAAGAAGAAGAATCTCTTCCCTTTTTCCTTCCTCTCTATATTATTTTATAAACTCTCCTAATATTGGCATTTTTTAATTAGGTTTTGAGGCTGCCTTTTTAACTATAGTTGTTTTTTAGTTTGCATGAAATTTTGGCTTTTCCAAAGCCTCCAAAATAATAAAGTATACTTATTTTAATCTTGCATGATAAAATTATTATTAGGTTTCTAAATATAATATTCATAATAATAAAGCAATTTATCTAACTTCAAATAAATAATAACCATTTCTTTTTGAAAATGCAATAAAATAAACTTTATTTATTTCTAAAACTTGCATGATAGAAAACTCTCTCTTTTTTAATTGTTTAATTTAGATTTCTAAATATAATAATCACAAAATAATGTAATTTATCTAATTTTAATTAAACAAACCATTTCTTTTAAGTCCTATATTTAATTTTCTAAATATAATAGTTATTATTAATATCATTTATTTATCTTTAATAACACATACACACTTTAAATCAATCAAGAAGCATTTAAATAATATCTATCTATATATCTATTGCAATTTAAATATAACTGTTTAAATCTACTTTTAGATATTGTTATTCAAACAATAATCTTTATAAGAATAGGAGAACACATATATTTTATTATTTAAATAATTTAATTACAATATTTATATCATAAAATAAACCATTTTAAATAACCCATTTTAAATATAATCGAAAGAACTTTTAATATCTATAATTAAATCATGCATTCAAAAATAATTTTCCTAACAATTAAAAACACCATATTTTCTAAGCATCTAAACATCGGTCACATTTATTAGCCACAATTAATGCATAATAAATCATTCAAAATGCAATATGAGACTATGTGAGTGTGGGATTGCATCAGAGTTAACCATCCCAAATAGTTTTTGCCAAGTGGCTAGAACACCTCTAACTCAACCATGTTCTCGTCTTTGATGAGTACCTGCATTCATTTGCACTCAACTTGACGTCAATAGGTTAGTTCCTAAAAAACATAGCCAAAGTAAAACATCATAATCATATCGATAATATTTAATATTTAAATTAATCTTTCCAATTTATGCAAATATAACTTCGTGATAATTACCTTCACACATGTGCAACTTACTCAAAGTAAAACAATCATGGTAAATGTTCATTAGTCTAGAATAATAATATAGTCCATAAAAATGAGATGTGATAGTGGATAACAATAGTTCAAGAATATTACATGGATATAACTCCCATGAAGCTGGTTAGAGTACAAGCCCTTAGCTAAATGATTGTTGAAATTGACCCAAACTTGATAAGTCAGCAATATGTTGTAGATACAAAAGAAAATGGTGATTGGTATTAAGATATCAGACATATCCTAATCACCAGGAGGTGTCCACCAAATATGTGAGTTTCTTAGAGGAGATCCTTAAAGGTTAAAACATAGAAGTATATGATAAAAGGAGGGGTCCTTTTTTAAAGAAATTATGAAGGGATATACTTAAGATGCTTGGACAAGCCAGAAGTTGCCAAATTTCTTACTGGATTGCATGACAAACTTGGCATGGCTCATGGATCTCACTTAGCCACCACTCATGCTATCCTGAGAGTAGGATATTACTGGCCAACCATGTTTAAAGATACTACTGAGCATATCAAATACTGTCATACCTACCAGATTGCTTCTAATAGAGAAAGATATGTTGCTCAACCACTGCAACTTGTCATGGAGATGCACCCATTTGCACAATGGGGCATGGACTTCATTGGTCCAATCAATCCTCCATCATCCTCAGGACACAAGTATGTATTAACAATTATAGATTATTGTACCAGGTGGACTGAGGCAATTACCAGTAGGACCTGTACTGCAGAGGATGTGATCAAATTCCTCGAGAGCAACATTATTACCAGGTATTGGGTTCCTTATGCCCTTGTTTGTGATAATGGACCAGCTTTTGCATATTTAAAATTATCTAGTTGGGCTTTTGATCATGGGGTGATCTTAAAGTTTTCTTCAAATTATTATCCCCAAGGTAATGGCTTGGTAGAGTCAACAAATAAGAACTTACTAAACATCATAAAGAAATTGATTGAAAAGAATCCTAAAGAGTGGAATACCCTACTTAAATATGCCCTGTGGGTAGACCAAACTAGAATGAAGACTGCCAAGTGGGAAATTCTTGCACAAGAATATCTAGGTATAGACAACAAACAAGAGGTCAGGTTACTACAACTTATGCATTTAGAAGAGAAGCGATATAGAGCAATAGACCAATTCACCAAACATTAGGCTACTGTCAAGCGTTGGTTTGATAAAAGAGCCAGAGTAAAAATTGTAGACACCCAAATTTGTTCCAACTTTGTCCATGTCTTGCAACACCTTGATAAAAACATCACTTAGACATCATGTAGCATTTTGTCCTAAATCCCACTCTTAATCCCATTTATCCATTAGCCAATTAATTAAATAAATTTTATTTATTTAATTAAAATCCCATTCAATCACATCCTTATCCCACTTAGCCAATTAATTGAATAAACTTTATTTATTTAACTAATTTCCACATCATATCCCAATCATATCCTAATCCCACTATCCAATTAATTAAATAAATTTTATTTATTTAATTAATATCCAACTCATATCCCAACTAATTCAAATATTTTATTTGAATTAAGTTCTCACATTTCATTATAAGCCGACCTTCCAATTAATTAAATAAATCTTATTTATTTAATTAATTTATCTTATCATTTAGCCGACATGTGTGCCTCTTTCATTTAAAAAAGATAAGTGGTACTACAGCCTTTTATTTAATATCTTTTATATGTAGTACTTTTTATGTACACAAGCACACATGAGCCCTATTCTCCTTGACACTTGTCAAATGACTACAAATCCCTTGAAGAGTGGGGATAACCTAATCAATCCTAGCCGTCCACATCAATCAATTAGCTTTTTAATCTCAGCCGTCCATTTGAACCAAGCCTTTTCTATAAATCAAACCCCTCATAAGCCATTAGAATGCATTGAGCTTCAAGTAACATTATTCTGCCAAATTATCATTAGCATGCATTGAGCTTCAAGTACCATTATTCTGTCAAAATATCATTAGAGCCTTTGCATCCTTCAACTATCATCCTCATATCATCTTCATCTTAATGTTATGCTGCAGAAATGAGCACCCAACATTCCTCCAACAATAATCCTTCAAAATCTTGCATGCTCATGCGAGGTGGAGAAGAGCAATGGAGATAAATCAAGCATAGCGTGGAGATCGGTTTGCATTTACATTTCTTATTTTGATTTTCATGTTGTCTTGTGCTTCATTGTGCATTGTTAGGGTTTTTATCATTGCTATTTATTTATTTGCCCTAATTTGCAATTTTACCCTAACTACAAAAATATTTAGAATCTCAGACTTAGTCCTATCATGGTACAAATCACATGAAAGGAAAGGTGACCATGGGAAATTTGACAAAGTTTGGATAGGTCCCTTTCAAATCTCAGAAATCCTAGGTGATAGTACCTATAGACTTAAAACTTTAACATGTGAGGATGTTCCATTACCAGTCAATGGGCAATTCCTCAAACACTATTTTTAGGCCTAGGTAGGTCATGCCAATATACTGTACCATATGTGAATAATGTACATTTTATATAATTGTTTGTATAGTTTGTTTTGTGTGTGTGTGTTTCGGTTGTATGTTGTTGAGACCTTGTTTTGGGTGGGGAAGATAGTGAATCTTATCACTCCTAGGAAGTTACTGAAATTGATAGAATTCGAGAAGTGAATACAAATTCTTACATAGGTTGTAACTCATGCTAGTTAAATATTTCTGATCAGGTCTTTGATATCCTATTCATCAGTGATACCTTTTCTTGTTCAAGTAGATCCTCACATGACTCACCTAACAGCCTTGGATTTGTTGAACACACTAGTGTAGTATTAAGTGAAAAATCTAAAGGTTACCATTGCTACCATTACAATTCTCAACCTATACAGCAAGTGTCCACACCTTGCAAAATGTACTTACATGATCATATATTATGAACAATATATATATATATATATAATATATCCAAAAAGGATAATTAGGCCATCCAAGTAACTCTACCAGGGCTATAGATGTCTAACTGGCAGTAGGGCTCTACTTGGGGGAATTGCAATGATAACCATGTCTGGGCTATGGATGCCTGTTTGCAACAAGGCTCTATCTAGGTTGGCTATGACGGATAGACCAAGCCATGTAGCTGAACACCAGTCACTAGTGTTTTCAACCCATCTTCAAGATGAAGGATATGAATCACATGCACACACCTGATTCCTTCTCAGCATTATTATATTGATGAACATGATATCATTCAGGAAGATTAGGGTGTTTATACTTGATAAGAGTTGGAACATTATGTTTTAATTTGTGTTCATCTCTTGAATTGTTTGAATTTGGTTGGTTTCTTTGGTTGCAAGTTGTTGTGTGGTTACACAACATGCCCCATTTTTCCCCAACAAAACAAGGACCCAACTTTTTGGGCAGTATGGTAAAATTAGCCTCAAATGCATATCAGAATGTTATACTATGCATATTAAGACCTCAAGATCCTGGTCAAAATCCAAAATTAGAATTTGTCATCAGTGGCCTTGCCATGTGAAAGAGCATAAAATTTTAAGTAGGTTTGTTTTCCAGAGCACCTCAAAATTCACTCAAACAAGGAAGTTATGTCTAGTCAAAGTTTGGTCAACGGGTCCTCAAGATCTTTGCACTTGCATGTCTTCTAGATATTACCTTAATATCTTGGTGCTCACTAATTTCTAGACATCAAATTTAAGAGATTTAGTAGTTTAAACGTCAAAGCAGACAGATATTACTTAACATCCTGATCTTATATAATATCTCGATCTCTGATAGCATCTAGATGTCAAATTTAAGTCACCCAGCCATTTAAACATCAAAGCAGATAGATATTACTTAATATCCTAACACTATTTAACATCCTGATCTTGATGATGTCATGTCATCTCAGCCCAAAGAAGAATAGTGAATCTTACGTCATCAAGATTTTACCTAATATCTCAATCTCTGATAGCATTCGAACGTCAAATTTAAGTCACCTAGTCATTTAAACATCAAAGTGGATGGATATTACTTAATATCCTGACCCTGTTTAACATCCTAATTCCAATGGTGTCATGTCATCTCAGCCCAAAGAAGAATGGTGAATCTACTTATGTCATCAGGATTTTACCTAATATCCAGATCTTAACTTAGTATCTAGGCACATTTAGCATCCACATCCTAATGATGTCATATTATCCTAATTAAACAAAGGAACCACATCCTGCTTACGTCATCAAGATATTAGACATATAGGGATATTTCATACTTAACATTGCGATCCTTCAAATATCTATACCTCATGTAACCAATGGCATAATGCCACGTGTCCACATACACATCTTGACTCATGTGATGTCATTTGGATATCCACATCCAGATATCCCCTAGAATATTCCTTAACTAGATATCCCTCCATACCCATGCTTTTTGCATTTAATGCAATAAAGTGGCCATTGGCATTTAAATTCAAAAGCATACCAATGGACACCTATAGTAATCTTGTTTCATCTTGCTGAAAGAGGTTGTCAAATCACATTTCTGCCATTAATGAGCCCTAGAATCATGAATTACTTGAGATAAAGGATTTCTAATGTAATAATTGACAACATTATTTTTGAGAACCCTAAATTCTATTGTGAAGAGCTTATTGCAAACCAAAGCCAAGCTAGAAGATGGAATTGTAGGAAATCGCTTCATCCAGGGCATCAGTTTAGTCACCACCACACCATAACAGGTTAAGGAAGCATATACAGGTATGTATGAAAACCTACCCCTCTAGTGATTTCATTAAATCACATCATGAATAATTACAGAAAGGGTAAGTGATAAATGATAATGGTGATTGTGAATGATTTGATCCAAATCACAAAATTTAGATATGTTACTATTTTAGAGCATGAATATCAATGACTGCACTAACCCTAGATAGAGGAATGTATGCTACTTTGTTGAGACTGGTATGTTTAAAATTGTAGGACATGATGTTGCAACCACGCATAGATGAAAGAGATATAGAGTTTAAATCGATTATGTTCTCTAGAACATGCAGTGTTTATAGTAAACTAGGATACATAGAAGACACTCATTCAGGCTACATAGATATTGAAACATTTAGGGCATGAATTGATATATAGGAAGATGACCCTGTTTTATAGAACATAGTGGCATCCAGACTATATCATTCTATCAGTTTTCCATACTTTATAGAAGCTTTTGATCTTTTGGTTGAGTGTGTTTAGAACTATAATGCTGCCATAAGGAAGGTGGAAAAGTAGGAGAGATTATATGCAGACTTGTCTGTAGAAGGCATAACCAAGGTATTTCATTTGCTAGTTTCTCATCCCATGTATGTGTCAGATTTAGATGCATTGGCCAAAGAATTTGAGTCCAACAATAATACTTGTAGAAAAGTCATATATCAAAAATGGAGAAGCTTGGATAACATAGCTAGGGCAGCTGCCAAAATGGTGGTACACTTATACAAATTTGACTTCAATGAGGAAGTACAATATATAATGTTTAGGCTTAGCCAGATAAATGGCTTGATAAATTGTTGAACATTCAAACCATGGATGTTTGGACTGATAAGGATGGTGGTAGAGTACAAACTAAAGACTACAAAGGTCCAGTGGGCTAAGATAATTAGTGACACCATTCATGACTAGCTCATTAAATGGAAGGATGGCAAGGGGATGATCTTCAAAATGACATCGTACTTGGTGTATGCATGTGCAGTAAAAGGCACATTCAATGGTTTAAAGACTATAGGAAAGATGGGAAATCTACCCAATGAAAAGACTCCCTAGGAACACTACCCCCAATTGGAGAGAAGATCATCCATTCAACATTACAGAATGGTTAATGATGGCTTCTTGATGCACCTAGTCTAACTCACAGAGGGTGACTGGACTAAATAGTTTTCAGTGGGTGCCACAAATGTAATCAATGGATATGGCTCTTGGTTTATGTAGGCCAATATTCATTCCTACATTTGCATGGAGGGTTTCAGTGGGAAACCATATATGCTACCAAGGTACCCTATAGACAAGGTGGTACTAATGGAAATGATGAGGCAACAATTGCCAACATTTGAAATGTCAAAGGCAAAGGAAGGGAAACCCTACAAAAAATTTCCTATCGACATAAACTGGCTCCTTGTTGGATCCATGGATAATGCAAAGAAAGTTGAGGTGGGGTTGAAAGGTTTGAATATGAAGTTATTCCCACTTTCTAAAGATTATGACCCTTACCACAGGATCAAACAAAGATTCAACAAAAAGTATAAGCACAGTGTCCATCTTAAAGATTATTGGTTAGATTGTGATGATGAACATGAGGTAAGGAGGAGAAAATATCAAAGGTTGACCCTAGACCAAATGAGGACAATAGGGCAACCTGAAGTGCCCTCATAAATCAAGAAAGATGACAATGACCTCACGGATCTAGAATATGAAGATCAAAAGGCATATAATGATACCATTTCTGCCCCAGACTAACACAGAAAGATGAAACTTCTATAGATACTCTCATAGCTCAAGTTATGGCTAGGACAAAGAGTTAGGTTTCCAAAAAGATCGATGAGCTTAAAGCCAAAGGGGTGGAAATTACTAGTGATAGGAAAGGAAAGAGAAAAGAAAGAGAAGAATAAGGGTATGATGACTTCCTTGTAAGGAAAAGGCAAATCCTTGGAACAAAGGTGCTTGAACTAGGGTCATCTATAGTAGCAGAGGAGATCACATCTAAAGGAGTGACTCTCACCTATCAGCCCTTATCACCTCCCATAGGACTAGTGATTTAGGCAATTTAGATGCTTGCATCTCAAATACTAACAATACATGAAGAGCTCCAAGAAAATTAGGAGCAAAGTCTAGTTAGGAATATTGCAAAAGAGTAAGATATTGAAGAGGATCAATTTCCCATTGAGACAATAAAGAAGAAGAAGAAAAGTGATGTACTAAAGGGTGTCAAGGTACCTAGGCAGTCTAGATGTCAAAGTCCCCAAATGAAAGGCTGTATTTCACCAGTAGCAATTGGTGCATCAGGATTAGTAGACCTACCATCTGCAAGTATAGTTAGAGAGCTACAATATGATATGCTAGTGGAAAGGATCATCCAAGTGAAGAAAAAATTATCCCATGAGGCTAAACATTAGGCAATGGAGAAGGAGACTAATAAGCCCCTCCCACTAAGTGCCACAATTGACCTGATAGAGGATGATTTGGTAAAAGATATCACTAATCACCCTATTGAATCCCTGCTACAACATATAGAAGTAAAAGATAAAGGTGATAAAGAAGGGGAGTCACATGATGAAAGAGGAGAAAGGGAAAAAACTCCTAAAGTAGAAGTACATATGGGGTCCCTTGATACATTGACTGAAGATGTGACCAGCCTTGTTGTAGTGGACTTGACTTATGTGCCTAAAGAAGGAAATGCAGAAGAAGAGGTCACCAAAACTGACCAATCTCAAGAGGAAAGAGTACCCATGGAAATAGATAATAAAGGTGATAATGTGCAAGAACAAATGGTATAACAAGATATCCTAGTGGATAATCCTGAACAAGAGGAGGTGTGTGAACCACCTCCAGCTAGAGGAGAAAAAGGTGATGAGCATAAACAAGATAGTCATCAAGATGATCAAGAGAATAAAGGCCGAGAGCCTAAAGCTGATGAGGTTCTAAAGGCATAGGATGATAAGGTACTAGATAATCAACCTCCTCTAGAACAAAGGCAAGAGGGACAATTGTATGAAGAAGAAAATTTGGATGCCAAAGATGGACAGCAAGAAAATCTGCAAGATCTAGGTGATCAGAAGAAAGATCAAGATAAAGGAACCCAAGATGCTCAAACTAAGGAACCAAATCAAGATAGAGGATCATAATTAGGTGGATTGACTTTGATTTCATTAGAGGTAGGCCAAGAACAAGACCATTAGGTACCTTTTGACTTTCAGTCTTTGTTTACTCTTGATTCCCTAAAGCTAAATAGAGAGCTACGATAGTATCCGACATTAAAAGAGATCCAAAGACTAGAAAGAGGACAACCCAAATTGTTGTACCCCTAGTAGATAAGGCCAAAAGAGATATCAGGCCAGAGGAATTTCATGTGACATAGATTGACTTGGGTCATGCCACCACAGAGAAAGAGATACAAGAACATCTAGAGAGCATTGAGGCAATAGTGGCCAAAATGAAGAAGCTTAAGGCCAAAAATAAAGAGTTGAAAGAGCACAATGTGTAATTGCAATAGTTTATAGAGGTTAGTGAATCTAGATAGCTTAGCATTCACCATACAGGCTACTAAGAGGCCTGCTGCATGATGCAGAGGCATCCACACTAAAACTTTGACATACAGCATGTATGTCCGCAACCCATCATCATCATCATATTTTCCTTAACACTGTCAGCATCATCATATTTTCTCTGCCGACCGATATCCTCCTGCAGACAAACCTTCGACCCTTCACCTGTCAGCAGCATCATCATATCCGGCTATCGGCAGCATCATCATATTCGGCAAGCGCAAACATCCTCCTGATGTTCACTGTTCATCTTACCGCCAAAGTCTTTCTACAGCATCATGATGTTCAACATCATGTTCATCAGCAGGATATAAAATATCCTGTTCCCTCCATATATCCTAATGACGACAACTTCATGCACCTTTCCTTCGATGCTTACGTCACCCCGATATCCTAATGACGATTATCCTGATGATGATGACGTCACATGCAGCTCCTCCAATATCCTGCTGTCGGCCAAACTTAACATTATCGGCCCGCGATGGTTTTATCAACCCGATCTTCTACCTTATGCCGATACGCTCCACCTCGGCAACACCTGATGATGATCACCCCAATGCACATTCACCTTATGCAAACGATTGCATCATGCTCATCTCCACTTACTCGGATGGCGCCCGAAGTAACTGCAGGATATACACAGAAATATCCTGATGATGCCGTTGCGATGAATTTTCCCAACCTTAGCGGATTTCGATCCGTCGAACCTCCTGAGGTGACCCGATCCTCTTCCTGGACAACTTTCCAGACTCAAACTATCAGCATGACCTAGCACATACCCATGCTAGGGTTCTCAACACCTCTCGACTGCGATCCTGCACACCTGCATGCGAACAAACACAAAATGCAAACTAAATCCTAAACTACTGTATATGGCCATTCCACTGATTCGACGAATCAACCAGTGGAATGGATCAGCGAATCCATGAAACCACCAGAATAGCAAATCGATCACACAATGGGATCCAAACAGAAAATTGACACAACAGGATCTCTTTATTGATTTCAAAAGATGCAAATACAATACTCAGTCTCTCCCTCTGCCTCACTCTCTGCAATCTAGCTTCTCAACATCTCTATCTCAATCTGTCCTAAGACCAACCGATCCTCATGCATAAATAGGATCTCTCGCGAGTACTACCGACCTGACTCCAAGCGGCTGGGAAATCTCTCCAGGCGGCTGGGAGATCCAACCGGACCTACAGCATAATAGCTGTCATAACAAACTACCTAAAAATAGTAAAGTATGGTCAACATGACCTTATTACAAGCATTGGTCTTATCAGACCTTCTTGGAAACATTAACAAGACTCAAAACAAACTAACTGCCTCAGGGAGGCCAGCTGTCAGGTAGGTGCTCCTGCACTAGCTTTTCTCTGTCAAAAACTTCACCAGCCCATATTTCTGAACTTCATCTATTTGGTTTATTACATTCGCCCACTTACCTTCATCTTTCGCCCAAACAGCAACCTGTGCTTTGAGATCCTTGATGGTGGTAGCAGTCAGATCGTATATGCCCTTGAGCTCATGAATGTATTGAGTTCCTTTTTGTTCAATGTTATTCAACCAACTGTCAAATGTTTTTGCCACCATTTTGCTTCTGTGGACTTGATCCAATAACTTCTGGTTAATAGGTGATTTCAGGTCAAAAGACAGGGAGAGCTGTGAGATTGGCTGTGGGTTAGGGTTGTGAATAGCATCAATGTACTCTGCCATTGAACGCAGAGTTTGCTTTAACTCCCTCTTGTCCTTTTCATCTTTCCAGGTTCGACTAACCATTCTCTTAGTAGATGCTTCAAGGTGGTGGACATCTGTAGCTTTGGAAGAAGCACCGAGATCCACTTTCTCCACAGTGAAATCGTGCACTGTCGGATCCTGCACTTCTTCCTCTGTCACTGGCTTAGCTATTTCAGCACTCCAGTTACCAGTGTTTGGATCAATGTTTATTCTGGATGTCATCTTGAGTTTCTTGGACTTGGGGGTTTTCCCCAAACATTTGCTTACCATGTCCTCTAAAGGGACAACAAAAGGAATTACCTTTTTCTTGTCGGAGATAGAACTCTCTAGCCACTTTGGTGTAGGGGCTGAGGTTGTCTTCTCAGGTTTTAATCCATCAGAGGATACATTTAAAATCATCAATATTTTAGGGGTCTCTAGAATGGTCCCTGACTGTGACCTAGTGTCAACTTCCTCTGTTCTATGTGGGCTTAGCTCTTTGTCACCCATAGGTTCTTCTGAATCTTCCTCTGAATTCAAATCAACAACTATTGTTTTAGAAACCTGTTTCTTTCTTTTCCCTTTAGTCCTCAACCTGGTAACACAAGAGGGTAAGATATCTGTGAGGACTCTTCTGGACCTCTTAGTGGTAGGGCTTCTTTCAGTTGATGGCTTGGAAGCACCTGCACCAAAGATAGCAATAGGTTGGTTAGAAGAGTCTATAGGAAGTGAGGATCCAATCATTGAAGTGATTTGTTGGGCATTTCTATCCTGAAGCCCTTCCTGTCTCTTTTTCCTCAACCATTTCTCAGTTCTTCTTATCACTGGGAGAGCTTTAACTTCAATTCTGTCTTCCTCCTTTTTGCTCCAGTCAACTTCTAGAATGGGTAATTGTTTTACTTTTTCAAACTGTGGGTCAATCACCTGTTCTTCATTATCAATAATTCTAGAAATATCCATGTTTAAATTGAGAGTAATTATCTACCCCAAAGAAAACCTACACCACAGCCTTTGCCTGACCTCAAATTCATCTGGGCAGTCTTCCCAGTAGTCCTCTAGTTTAGGAATATGTAAAAGCCATGTTCCAGGGTCTAGGTTATCTCTGACAAAACCTTTACTGTCGAATTGAGTCTTGGCAGTGAAGAACTGAAAATTGAACTTTTTAAGGTTTACCTCCAAATTCAAGGCATCAGATTTTGATTGGCATGAATAATGCCCAAGTTCACTGGGGAAAGAAATACCAAAACCCTTTTTTGATGAGAATTTCTTATCAACATGTGCCAGTTGTCTACATACCTCCATCAGCACGAAACGATCAAACACATATCTAGGTAACTTCACAGGTTCACCATCAAATCCTCCAACTCTGATGTAGGTGAACTCAGAAAATTAAATGAAGAGGCTACCATAGATGCTAATCAGTTGCATTGCTTCATTGGACATTCTTTTACCTAGATTTCCTGCCAGTTCATAAGTCATTTTCCCAGTGAAGACATCATTAACTCTTTTATAATTTTCATAGCAATTCCTTCTCTGCAACTGTGAATAATATTCATAAATCTTACTATTCTTAGCTATGGGTGCATGAGGTAGGTCAAACCACTCTCTTGTAGATGCTAGACAATAGAACAGGTACAAAGACATATAGAAGTCTCTGTCACCTAGACAATTGCTCAAACCCTGATGTAGACAATCAGCCACTATTTCGACCCAATCTAAATATTGTTTGCCTTGAAGGATGACTTGTATGAAAAAGTACATCCAATCCTCCCAATAATAGGCATGCTGACTGCCCTTCAGTCTGTGTAACAATACCACAATGTCCCTCACTTCTTTAATCAAATGATCCCTGGTGAGTGGCTTGGGCAACCTTGAACCACCCTTCTAAAATTTTAGCAGCTAGTTTCTCACTATTACACTTTTGTAAGTTGGTTTCTTCTCTAAGAAATACCTATAGGAGGAAGTAATGTCAAGGTAGGAATATGCCTCTTTAGGCAGTATCTTCATCACAGACATGAGGGTTTGTCTGTTGACATGAAATAACACATCACCGCTTGCATTTCTGATGCACCTGTCCTGGGGGTCATACCTATTCATACACTCTTGAACCAATTCTGGGCATAGTATAGCCTGAGGAAAAGTTGCGGCTTCAACTAAGCCACTATCTACAATTTTCTTCATCGTAGGGGTTTGAACAGGGTTTCTAGTTCTTTCTTTAAATTCCTCTAAATCATATTGAACCAGTGCAGTATCTCCAAATTTTGAGTGAGAATAAGTAAGACCAGGACCATGTTCATTCCCTAAACACGTAGATTTCAAAGACATACTTGGAGGATTACAATAAAACACTTCAAATTTTGAAAATAATGATAGAGATTCAAGAGATTCTTCTTTCCAGCTAAGAAATAGGAATAGCACATAGGAGGAACAGAACTCACCTTGAAGATATCTGAATTCACTATGAAATTTGAGTACTAAGAACCTTATACTTCCTGTGTTATTCTCCTCTACGTTGCATAGTTTGTTTACTCGCTGAATCCGGCTTGTTCTTAATTAACAATGGCATTAACCAGATTGAATAATTATCACTCGGAGCAATACGTGCTGGGAATATTTGAAAAGACATAAATTCTGACCTCTTCATTAATAGAAGGTATTATTCACATGCCATCATGATGTATAATGATTATCCGTAGCCTCCGCCAAATTAGAACTTCTCGGTTTCATAATGAGTTTCTGACATATTTTCCTCCAATTTTCCTGCTAAATTTGACTTAGAAATCCGCAAGAATAAATGAGACCAAAATCACCAAATCTTTGAACTATTGAACCATTGAACCTTAGGACGTGGTTCAATGTGGTGGTTCAATCATATCAATTGGATCATATAGATGAGCAAACGGTTCACTTACAGAAATATAGAACTTAAACTCATGAACCGTTGAACTTGTTGAGATATGGTTCAATACGAAGGTTCAAAGACACAAGGATTACTTAGACCAACAAACAGTTATGCGGCTTTGGTAAAAAGGCTTCCAACTATGAAACAGTGAACTATTGAACCTTGAACCATTGAACCCCGCTATAGAGTATGAGCGGAAGGTTCAACGTTACATTAATTATACAAGGTAACTGCGTGGCCCAACTTATAAGAAGGCAATGAGTGTTGAACTTTAGACCGTTGACCCATTGAACCTTAAACAAAAGGGTTCAAGTTTAAACTGAAAGTTGAAAGACGTATAAGACACATAGAATAACAGCTTGCTTTATGAGACACTTTAGACATATCAAACCATTTGAACCTTGAACTTTGAGAATGGTTCAGGTTCAAAGGTTCAAACTTTAAGTAACCTTGCCTACAAGGACGATGAATAGGTAAAATTTGAAGGATCAGGAGCTGATTTAAGAAACAAAGGGTATGACCCAAAATACAACGTAGCAAACCGGCTCTTGTTTAGGAAATATTACCAAAGAATAAATATGGGCGACTCAAAAGGTAACACATAGGATTGATGTGAAGGTTATTGATGTTGGCATTGTTGTGATTAGATTTGATGTTGTGCTTTTTGGATTTGACAAGTGGCCATGAGATGTTGGACTTGTGTTAGGAGTTGTTGCACGTGTGGTGATTGGCTTGTTTGAAGTTTTTGGATCATGTTACAGATGCCTTGAATGGTTTGTTGATTTAGAGGTGATTGGTTTGCTTGATCTTGGTGAAGTATGTGAATGAGCTCTTGTGCTAGGTCTTCTAATGTTGGCATGGTGTCACTTTTGGCAAACATTTGATTAGGATTACAATGATGATTTAGAATGATTAGGATGTGATTGCTTGAATGACTAGGATAATTTGGCTTGGAAAGATTGGATGATGTGGCAAATATTTATTGGTAGTTTGACTTGGGCAATATCAAACACAAAATTTCACATGTAAATGCATGAACACACACATCAAACACAATTTTCAATTTTCCTTTCAAGATTAAATGTTATGATTAAGAAAACACTTGAAGACACAATAACAAGCCTAATGTTAGTCAAGTAGGGTATGGCCAATTAGGTCTCAAGCTAGGTTGCACAAGCTTGACTAGGAAATGGATTGAAAGTGAAATCCTACCACATAGCTGGGAGAAAAGGGTAACCTACCCTTCACCTTCACTTCCCAAAGGTATAAATTTCTTTGGGGCTTAGCTAAGAGTGACAAGATTCCAACTTCTAAGAAGGGTGTCTTTCAATTCACACCTCAGTTGAGGTCGTCCCTTGGAGTGGTGTGTCTCCAAGAAGGCCTCCTAAGAAGGATATGACAAAAGCAAACCAAGTGAGGTGTTACTTGATTCACACTCACAGTTGATAATTGACCCTTAAAAAATGAGATGTGTGGAAAACAATTCAAACACTTGTTCTTTTTAGATCCCAAATTAAAATGTGTAGGTAGACATTTGTTCATTTTAGACCTAATTTTTGATGTGTGATTGAAGACAAGATTTGTTTTAAGCCCAAAATCCAAATGTGATTACAAATAATGATTAAGAGATGAAAGATGAAATGAGTGCACCTGATTATTTTTTCTTTCCCACTTTTTGTTTTGACTGATTCAAATGTTGCTCCAACTCCTTCGATTCACCTACAATCTAGAAAATCAAAAAACAAACAAGTAAACTTGCCCAGAAAACCATTATATGAAAAAGATGAAAGATAATAAAATCTAATTAAAATGATCTGATACAACATAATAAATTGCATAAATAGAAAGTACATGAAATTGTGTGCACTTTTAAAAAAATCATTGAAAAAGGATCAATTTTGCTCAAGATATGCTCAATTGAAGTTTGAAAGCAAGTTTGACTTTGACTGATAAAAAAAGGCAATAAAATGGTATAGTCACCTAATAATTTCTATACATCTGCATAGTTCATCCTATCAGCTTTCCGATGAGTCCTTGTTTGCATGATTTTGAGCCCGTATGACCAAGATATGAGGAAAAAAAAGTCTCCCCCCTTATGGCATGCGAAGAAAAAAAGGTTGACTATTAATGATTTGTAAAATCTTGGTCACATGCACCATTATCTATTTGAAGTTACATTTCTTATATTGGAGGTTAAAACCTAAACCTTTAATAAGAAGTGCCAAATACCCAATGCTAAATCCCCAAATACTAAAGTCAAAACCTAATGATATGCATTCAAATGTTAAGTTGAAAGAGCCACTCAAATGTTAAGTCTCATTTTGGAGGTTGATAGTGTTGGGTGGACAACGAGTGGACAAAAAATAGATAGGGAGTGAACAAAGGGTGGACAAAGAGTGGACAAAGAGCAAACGGGGTGCAAGCAAAGATAAGATAAAGGGCAGACAGTGAGCGGACAAAAGGTGGATAAGCACTGACCAATATTTAGTGGTGGTGATGACATTTTCTTTGGTGGTGACAAGGATTATGAGATGCATTCTACGAGGAGATTTAGGGTTTCATAGGGTTGTTGACTCAAGGGAAAAGGGAGTCGACAAGGTAAACTAACGGTGACAATAGACTTGTAAGTAGTGGTGGAGTGGAGGCGACCTCAATGTTGCCACCAAATGCAAAGATTTTGGTAGGAAACCATGGGTGATTAAAGTTTTGAAGGCATGAGAAGCTTCGATGAGAGGTTGATGGTATAAAAACCTAGGGTTTGGCTAAATGAATTTTTGCAAAGAAGCCTCAAACACAAACAAAAGATACCTACAAAAATCTAACTACTGCAAAGACCTATGAAACCAAATAGGAGATATAGTCAGCATAGAGAGGGGGTGGCAGATCCATACAGTATGGATCCATACTATACAGTTTGCTACCCTTAAAAAAATTTCAAAAATTTTCAAGAAATTTTATAGTTATGAAACATAGCCAAGTTTATAGTAAAAAATCATGGAAACAACCTCTCGGATGCAATGGTGTAGTTAGTTTTTGCCCAAGAGGTCACCTGTAATAGATCACTTGGAAAACTTGCCAAACGAGGGTTAGAAAAACATAGTTTTTTACAAAAAGACTACAAAAATGATCAAGAGAAGTGGGTCCCACCGAGCGTGCCAGAAATGTATACAAAAAATTTGGACAAAAGAAAAAGATAAAACAATAACATGCATTATCTCAATCCAAATCCTTTGAATACCTCAAATATCTTGAATGATGAATGCATGATCAATGAAAGATTGATTTTATATGTTGAGATTGGATGTTGATTGCTCATTTCCATAGAATAATGATAAGATGAAGATGAGAAGATTAGAGGAGTTTTGGTAGAGGAAGGATACTAGAAGAAGATGGATATCAAATGGCCTGTGTGAGGCTAGATTTATAGGATGGGGCTGATTTGATTCGATGGCCAAGATTAAAAGTCAAATGTGTGATGTGTATGGTTAGGATTAAAAGTTGATTTTAGTGCCTATGACACACATTAAGTGGGTTATGACATGAGGCTAAAATTAGGATGTGAGGGAATAAGTGGGATTCTTTTAGTTATCTTGAATAGAAAATGCCTTATATTGCACAAATAAGTGGGGTTAAAAATAGGATGTGAGGGGAATCTCATAATTTAAATAATAAAATTATTTAAATTGTGTGTGCATGAGAAGAATTGTAGTCATGCGACACATGTTGCAATGTGGTAAATGGTGAGGGATTAATTCAAATATTTAATTTGAATTATTTTGGGAGATGTGAAGGGGAATTAATTAAATAAATGAGATTTATTTAATTAATTGGGAAGGTGATCAAGTGGGATAATGTAAGTGGGATAAATCAGATAGTGTAATGACCTAGGATAAATATTACAAGATGTTTTACAAGCTCAGGTATGATTAGGTGATGTTATGAAATGTACAATTTTGGGTGTCTACACCTATCACTGGTAATTGCCACCCCATTGGGCTTTAAGCTCATTGATTTTTTTGGCAACCCAGTTCTTTGTCCTAGCCATAACTTGGGTTGTGAGAGCATCTATAGAAGTTTCATCTTTCTATGTTAGGTCTTGGGCAGAAATGGTATCATTATATACCTTTTGATCCTCATATTCTATATTCGTGAGGTCATTGTCATCTTTCTTGATCTGTGATGGCACTTTAGGTTGCCCTATTGTCCTCATCTGGTCTAGGGTCAACCTTTGATATTTTCTCCTCCTTACCTCATGTTCATCATCACAATCTGCCCAATAATCTTCAAGATGGACACTATGCTTATACTTTTTGTTGAATCTTTGTTCAATCCTATTGTAAGGGTCATAATATCTAGCAAGTGGGAATAACTTCATATTCAAACCTTTCAACTCTGCCTCAGCTTTCTTTGCATTCTCCGTGGATCCAACAAGGAACCTATTTTTGTTGATAGAAAATTTTCTATAGGGTTTCCTTTCCTTTGCCTTTGACATTTCAAATACTGGCAACTATTGCCTCATCATTTCCATTAGTACCACCTTGTCTGTAGGGTACCTTGGTAGCATATATGGTTTCCCACTGAAACCCTCCATGTGGATGTAGGAATAACTATCAGCATGAATAAACCAAGAGCCATATCAACTTATTACCTTTGTGGTACCCACTAAAAACTGTTTAGTCTAGTCACCCTCCATGAGTCGCACTAGGTGCAACAGGAAGCCATCATTAACCATTCTATAATGTTGAATGGATGATCTTCTCTCCATTTGAGGGTAGTGTTCCCATGGAGTATTTTCATTGGGTAGCTTTCCCATATTTCCTATAGTCTTTAAACCATTGAATGTGCCTTTTGCTATACATGCATACACCAAGTAGGATGTCATTCTGAAGATCATGCCCTTGGAATCCTTCCATTTAATAAGCTAGTCATGAATGGTGCCATTGATTATCTTGGCTCACTGGACCTTTGCATTCTTTGCTTTGTACTCTACCACCATCCTTATCAGTCCAAACATCCATGGTTCAAATGTTCCATAATTTATCAAGCCATTCATCTGACTAAGTATAAACATTATATATTTTACTTCCTCATTGAAGTCAAATTTGTATAAGCGTACCACCATTTTGGCAGCTGCCCTAACCATGTTATTCGGGCTTCTCCATCCTGATATATGACTTTTCTACAATTCTTATCATTGGCCTCAAATTCTTTGGCCAATGCATCTAAATATGACACATACATGGGATGAGAAACCAATAAATGAAATGCTTTGGTTATGCCTTCTACAAACAAGTCTACATATGATCTCTCCTACTTTTCCACCTTCCTTATGGTGATATTATATAAGTTCTGAACACACTCAACCAGAAGATCAAAAGCTTCTATAGAGTAAGGAAAACTGACAGCATGATATAGTCCGGATGCCACTATGTTTTGTAGAACAGGGTCATTTTCCTATATATCAATTCGTGCCCTAAATGTTTCAATATCTATGTAGCTCAAATGAGTGTCTTCTGTGAATCCTAGTTTACTGTAAACACTGCATGTTCTAGGGAACATAACTGATTTAAAATCTACATCTCTTTTATCTATGTGTGGTTGTGACATCGTGTCCTACAATTTTAAACATACCAGTCTCAAACAAAGCAACATACATTCATCTATCTAGGGTTAGCACAGTCATTGATATTCATGCTCTGAAATAGTAACATATCTAAATTTTGTGATTTGGATTAAATCATTCACAATCACCATTATCATTTATCACTTACCCTTTCTATAATTATTCATGATGCAATTTAACAAAATCACTAGAGGGGTAGGTTTTCATACATACATGTATATGCTTCCTTAACCTATTATGGTGTGGTGGTGACTAAACTAACACCATGGATGAAGCGATTTCTTTCAATTATGTCTTCTAGCTCAGCTCTAGTTTGCAATAAGCTCTTCATAAAAGAAATTAGGGTTCTCAAAACTAATGTTGTCAATTATTATAGTAGAAATCCTTTATCTCAAGCAATTCATGATTCTAGGGCTTATTAATGGCAGAAATGCGATTTGACAACCTCTTTCAGTAAGATGAAACACGATTACTACAGGTATCCATTGGCACACTTTTGAATTTAAATTCCAATGGCCTCTTTATTGCATTAAATGCAAAAAATGTGGGTATGGAGGGATATCTAGTTATGGAATATTCTAGGGGATATCTAGATGGCATCACATGAGTCGAGATGTGTACGTGGACACATGGCATTAGACTAATGGTTACATGAGGTATAGATATTTGAGGGATCATGATGTTAAGTATGAAATATCCTTGTATGTTTAATAACTTGATGATGTAAGAAGGATGTGGTTCCTTTATGTAATCAAGATAATATGATGTCATCAGGATGTGGAAATGCACCCAGATACTTAGTTAAGATCTAGATACTAGGTAAAATCCTAATGACATAAGAAGATTCACCATTCCTCTTTAGGCTAAGATGACATGATGTCATTGGGACTGAGATGTTAAATAGGGTTAGGATATTAAGTAATATCTATCCACTTTGATGTTTAAATGACTGGGTGAATTAAATTTGACATCTAGATGCTATCAGAGATCAAGATATTAGGTAAATTCCTAATGATGTAAGCAAATCCACCATTCTTCTTTGGGCTTAGATGACGTGACATCATCATGATCAGGATGTTAAATAGGGTTGGGATATTAAGTAATATCCATCTACTTTGACATTTAAATGATTGGGTGACTTAAATTTGATGTCTAGATGCTATCAGAGATCAAGATATTATATAATATCAGGATGTTAAGTAATATCCGTTTGCTTTGACATTTAATCTGCTAAGCCTCTTAAATTTTATGTTTGGACATTAGTGAGTGCCAAGATATTAAGATAATATCTAGATGACATGCAAGTGCAAAGATCTTGAGGACCCGTTAACCAAACTTTGACCAGACATAACTTCCTTGTTTTAGCAAATTTTGAGGTGCTTCAAAGAAAAACCTGCTTGAAATTTTATGCTCTTTCACATGGCAAGGACCGTGATGACAAATTCTAATTTTAGATTTTGACTAGGATCTTGAGGTCTTAATATGCAGAGGATAACATTCTGATATGCATTTGAGGCTAATTTTACCATATTGCCCAAAAAATTGGGTTTTTATATTTCTAGGGCAAAATGGGGCATGTTGTGTAACCACACAATAGTACCCAAATATCAAAGTTCATCTTCCATTACATTATAGGCTGCTACGACATCCCCCTTGCTATCATCATTGATAATGGGAAACCATTCAAGAATCAAGAAGTCTAAACCCTTTGTCAACAATTTCATATCCAACACCATTTTTCGACTCCTGATTACCCCCAAGGTAATGATCAAGTAGAAGCTTGAAACAAAATTATCTTAAGAATCCTAAAGAAGATAGTGAATGAAGTTGGCCATTATTGGAACCTGCAGCTTAACCCTGCCCTTTGGGCCTATTAAACTAGCATTTGTACCTCCACAGGAGCCACTCCGTATTCCCTCGTATTTGGTTCTGAATCCATCATAACCATAAAGGCCAATCTCCCCTTTCTAAAAATCTCATTGTAGAATCTCATTAATGAGGAGTATCAGGTTGCACGTCTGAATGAGTTAGAACTCCTAGATGAGAAGCAACTCAACACTCTCAACCACTTACAATCTTATTAGAATCACCTCCGTAGAAGCTACAACAAGAAATCAAGACCCACCGATTTGAAATAGGTGACCTTTTACTCATAGAAAATCAAAGGAACTTGCAAGAGTGGCACTAGAAAGGTAAGTTTGAACTAAATTGGTTGGGACCCTTTGTGATAATAGCTAGTTATGGATTAGGAGTGTTGATACGATTGTTAGTCATATTAATAATTATAAAAATTCACAAAACAAGCCTTTATCTTCTTGAAGAATATGATTAATTCAAGATGAATTAATGATTCCAAGTCTCCGTTGATCAGAACATGATCTTCTGATAGTCTCTCGGTAGTTTGCTGTGAATTTTTGTTAATCCATGTTGGGGCCTTAAACATGAAATTTGAAGTAATTTGTATTTGAATATGTACATATTTGAGCTACTTCACTTGTTCTATGTGAATTCTCAACAAATGATGTTAAATCCTATAATCTCTAATCAAAACATGAATATATTCATTCTAAGTTTGATCAATTTTCTGATCATCACTCTGATTAAGATTGTTCATGATTATTTCTGTAAACTTGATTAGTTTTTCTAGATTTACTAAAATATGAACTAATCTGCACTTAATTCTGGTTCTACACCTTAAATTTTCCTAAATAATGTGCCTACAAGCTGATACTTGCATGATATTTATCATTATTTCCATGTATTTGCATGAAATTTTCAATTCTAAATGTGATTATTCAAATATGCATAAGATGTTCATATATCTACGGATGTGTAGACACCCAAATTTGTACCAAAATTGTTCATGTCTAGCAACACCTTGTCAAAAAACATTATCCTAGACATCATGTAGCATTTTTTTTCCTAAATCCCACTCTTAATCTCATTTATCCTTTAGCCAATTAATTAAATAAATTTATTTATTTAATTAGATCCCCATATTAATCCCATCCTTATCCTACTTAGCCAATTAATTAAATAAATTTTATTTATTTAATTAATTTCCACATCATATCCTAATCCTACTCTTAATCCCATTTATCCATTAGCTAATTAATTAAATAAATTTTATTTATTTAATTAAAATCCAATCTTAATCCCATCCTTATCCCACTTAGCCAATTAATTAAATAAATTTTATTTATTTATTTAATTAATTTCTCACTCATATCTCAGTCGTATCCTAATCATCTTCCTAATTAATTAAATAAATTTTCCCTCACATATCCCCACTAATTCAAATATTTTATTTGAATTAAGTCCTCACCTTTCATCATAAGCTGACATGTGTGCCTCTTTCATTTAAAAAAGATAAGTGGTACTACATATTTTATTTAATATCTTTCACATGTAGTACTTTTTTATGTACACGGTCACACATGAGCCCTATCCTCCCTTGTACACTTGTCACATGACTACAACTCCCTTGAAGAGTGGGAATAACTAATCAATCCTAGCCATCCACATCAATCAGTTAGCTTTTTAATCTCAACCATCCATTTAAACTAAGCCTTTCCTATTGTTGGCTAACAGATTTGTCCTTTTTTTAAAAATAATTTATTCTGACTCTATACCCCAGTCATAATTTCATTGGCTCGTTCTCTTTCAGTTCCTATTTCTGTTATTTCCAGCAATCTTGTTATTTTATAATCAGTTGTTAAAAAGAAACTAAATCCCGTATGGGTCAGAGTATGTTAACTCTGGGTTTAATTTGCTCAAAGACATGGGTTAAGACATTCATATATATATGTTTTTATAATTGGGAGGAGGAGAGAGTTTTAAAAAAAAAAAGAAGAAGAAAGTTTTTGGGGGCTGAACTGTGGATTTTTGACATTACGTGATAATTGTCTGATTATTTTTCATCTGTGAATGAAAAGAAGAAACACTTACTGCCTATTTTGGATATGTGTGTCTGAATGTGTGGAATTAGATTTTCTGTGTAAAATCTCCTTTTATCTGGTAATTGCTCTTCATTTGGACAATTCGTCATATGTGTTCTGTTCTTTATTGGTTCAACAAGTTTGTATGAATGTATTCATGTGTTTGAAAGTATCGAAGTAGAATATGTGCATTCTATCCTGTTACTGTATAAATTTATCACGTTCATGACATGGTTATGTATGAATGTTAGTCTACCTTAAGCATTTTCTGGTTAAAAATGCATTTGGTTAGTTGAATATGTTAAATTCACTGAAAATCTTAAAGGGAGTTGTACCTAAATTCAGAGGGGAACTAATTTAAAAGGTTCACCCATTTGTTGTTTAACTCATTTGTTCTTTAAAAGAGGGGTATAGAGTCAGAATAAATTATTTTTTAAAAAAGGACAAATCTGTTAGCCAACAGTTTTTGGCGACTTTACCAGGGAAATCAATAAAATCTTAATTAAAGATTGGTCGCCTGAATATGAAACAACAATGGTGCTTCCACACGAAAACATAATTCCTGTTCTGCAACCCAACCTTGGATTTCAAGACGAGCAGGAAGACATTATTGGCCAGTTGAATACCCTTGCTTGGCGTACTCGACGGAATAGTGAAGATTACAGAAGAGCAAGCAGAGTGTTAGAACAAGAAGAGGAATTGGCCGATAACCTCAGATTGTTGTTACTTAGGCAAAGAAGAAGGCAGGCATGAAATGCTACAAGAAACCAAGTCCTTGAAGCACAAAGAAATCAAGAATAGCAAAGAAATCAATAACTGCCTATCCAGTTTCAATATTTTAAGCTGGATTCTAGACCATACACCAGGTCTTCGAGAAGAGAGGGAGTTGAGGATCCTACCTTTCAGGCACTGCTATCCCCTTAGCTATAAATTTTCTACCCATGGCTCAACCTTGGGGAGCTACCATAGGGCCTCTGAACCTAGGGGCCAACCTGAATCCATTACCTAAAAATGCAAGAGAAAATTTGCCCAGGTTCAATGGAGACGGTTAAACATCACCAGAAGAACATCTGCGTGCCTTTGCAGCAGCATGTAGTGTGTTAGGTGTACAACACCAAGATGTCGCCATAAGGCTCTTTATGCAAACTTTAACTGACACTGCGGCACAATGGTTTTACCACCTGACTGATTCCTCAATTACAAATTGGAATGAAATGAAGACCGCTTTTGAAAATAGGTTCAAAAGTGCAGAGGATGAACATTACCTCCTTGCACAGCTGACTCAGCTTAAGAAAGAGATTCAGGAACCTATGAGGGAGTTCGTGGCTAAATTTAATAGAATTGTGAACAAAATTCCTGCTACTAAAAGACCGTCTAGCGAAAATAAAAAATGTTTCTTTATTAATTCTATGCCTCCTGATATTAGCTTCCATCTCAGAAGAGGTGTAATTGCTGATTTGCCAGCTGCACAAGCCTTAGCAGTCGGATTGGAGGATGATCTCATTATGGCCAGTAAATGGAAGAGAGAGGTTCAGGTACCAAATGCCCAGCCCTCATCATCTACGGACCCTGTGGTGCAAAGGTTGGTGAATGATATGATTGCCTTAAAGAGGCAACTACCCAAAGCTGGTGCACCCTTTCAACAACCCTATCAAGATATAAGTAGAAGGAATTTGAATCAACAAGCAAATATTGGTAGAGTTTTACCCCTGATGGCAGCACAGCCAAGACTGGCTATTGAACCTACTCCTGGGAGAGGAAACATGTGTATTTTTCACTTAACTACTGACCATGATGGAAATTCTTGCCCAGAAATGCTCAGGTACAATCAGATGACTGCTACTCAAGATATGCTAGGGGAAGCCACAGAAGAAGAAAAGAACTTCGAGGAACCTGGCGGCTCTGAGATACACTTCCTAGAATATGAATCTGATTCAGAAAGGGGAGGTGAAATATTGGTAACCCTTGAAGATCCTTCATGCGCTGTGCTCACTAGGAGTTAGAGGAATATGAAATACTCTAATACTCAAGAAGTACCTGGCAAAGGTAAGGAGCCTCTAACTAGAACTCATGATGCTAATTTGAAGGCTCAGGAAAATAGATTGCTACATAGAAATGATCTAGATGCTTGTTTTGATATTGTAGATTTTTGTAAGTCTGCAAAAATTCAAATCTCTCCTATTGAGTATCTCAAGTTGAAACCTACTGAACTTGACAAATTAGTCAAACATGTTAAGCACAAACTGAATTTGAGAATCAATTGGAGGTTGATACTGAATCCCCCATTGCTAGATTATTTGCTTCCTCATCCGAGCCATCCTCGTCTGCCTCTAAAACAACTCCCAATTCATCCACCAATGCTCCTTATACTGATTTGAAACCTAATCCTTTTTATGTGTCTCTGTTTATCAATGGCCATAAACTTAGTAACTGCATTATAGATTCAGGAGCCTCTGATAACATTATGCCTTCCTCTGTGGCTAAAGCCTTAAGATTATCACTCACAAAAACATTGGAAGATGTTATTCTATGGATGGAAAACAGGTTTCCTTGCTTGGGCAGATTAAAGATGCACGAGTTACACTTGCAACTTACCCTGACAAGAGGGTGAAATTGACTATTCTGGTAGCAGATATTCCTGCCAGTTATGGAATGCTTTTGAGCAGGACATTTTGCAAGGATTTGGGTGGACAAATCAAACTAGATTGGTCAGAGGCCACAATCCTAGTGGGGAAGCAAAAAGTGAAGCTGGAACCTGAGCCCAAGTGCAAGTTCACTGTCTACCCCTCTGATGATCCCAAGGCCCAGATTTTGTATGAGGAATGTGAATTTGGCAACTATTTTCTCTCCTCTGAACAGAGCTGTGAGTTAGATCCCAGAGAAGAATTAATGCAAAGGTTTGTACATTCTAATGATGTATGGGTTATGGAATTTGATGGCAGTTGTGCTACTGCTGGTTCAGGGGCTGGAGTTGTGTTGATCTCACCTGAAGGTGAAATTTTTTCTCACTCTTTTAAACTAGAGTTTAAAAACACCAATAATACTACAAAATATGAAGCTTTACTGCTTGGATTATTTGAAGCTAAAGGAAAGGGTGTGAAGGTACTTAAGGTGAAGGGTGATGCTGAACTAATTGTGAAACAGGTAAGGGGGATCTTTTCTGTTAAGAATGAAAGACTAAGGCATTACAGAAATAGGGTATGGGATGAGATCAAATATTTTGATGCCTTCTCTATAGAAACAATTCCCAGAGATCAAAACTCCTGAGCAGATTCTTTAGCAGTATCAGCTTCTCTCCTTTTGCCACATCCAGATTTCAAGAAAGATTCTTATAGGATAGAAATGGTATATCACCCTAATGTCCCCGACAATGCTGAGAACTGGCAAGTTTTTGAAAGTGATAATCAGATCAGAAAGTTTTTAGAAAATGCTGAAATGTTCCTGGGGACCTATTTTGAAGGTTCCGAAACAGAGTGTAAAGAATTCAGTCCTGACCCTGGGATTAATCCAAGAGATGATATCATTCAATTAAAGGGAAACAAAATCCCTAAAGGGCTGGTATCTTTAGAACATCTATTTTCTCGAAGAGATGAATATGTTAAAGGCAAACCTCCCTGTATTCTTGATAAAGCAGAGGATTATGAGAAGATAAATATTAGGGATGAAGCTAATCCTAAATGGATATCCATTGGTAAGTGCTGCTCTTTGGAAGAGAAAAATAAATTGATCAAATTGCTGATCAAATATAAAGATGTTTTCGCCTGGTGCTATGATGATCTCAAAAATTTTAGACATGGACAGTTTCAACATCATATTCCTTTGAAACCAAATGCAGCTCCATTCAGACAAAAATTGAGGAATTATAATCCAAAAGTTGCTGAAGCCATTTTCAGAGAGATTGATAAGATGCTAAAAGCTAGAATTATCTATCCAATTCATCACTCCACTTGGGTGGCAAATATAGTTCCAGTACGAAAGAAGAATGGAGAAATAAGGATCTGTGTTGACTTTAGAAATTTGAACCAAGCCAGCCTGAAGGATAACTATCCCTTACCTGTGATGGACCATATCTTGCAGACAGTTGCTGGGTCTGAAATGATGTCTATGCTGGATGGTTTCTCAGGTTACAATCAGATAGGTGTAGCTGCAGAAGATCAACATAAGACTGCTTTCACCACACCTCGAGGAACTTTTGCCTATAGTCAAATGCCCTTTGGCTTGATTAATGCGGGAGCAACTTTTCAGTGAGCAATGGATTCATCTTTTAGAGACCTGAAGAACAGGATTATTGTTATTTACCTTGATGATTTGACTATCTTTTCAAAGAAGAGAGAAGATCACTTGAAAAATATAGAGTCTGTCTTGCAAAGATGTCGAAGCCATTGCATCTCACTCAATCCCAAGAAGTCAATTTTCTGTGTGACTGAGGGAAAATTGTTGGGACACCTAGTCTCAAAGGATGGAATCAGGATTGATCCAGAGAGGGTCAAGGCAATTCAACAGCTTAGTCTCCCTTCAAATAGGACTAGAGTCAAGTCCTTCTTTGGTCAAATCAACTTTCTCAGAAGGTTCATTCCCAACTTTGCTGAGATTACAAAACACATTGTTGGGATGATGAGTGAGAAACAACCTTTCAAATGGAATGAAGTTGCTAAGAAGGTGTTTGAGGATATCAAGGAGGCGATTGCAAACACTCCCACTTTGGTAAATCCTAATTTTCAAAAGGATTTTATCATTTACTGTCATGCTTCAGAACACACCATGTCAGGTATTTTGTTGCAGAAAAATGAATTGGATGAAGAGGTTCCCATAGCTTTTATGAGCGTTCCCCTTCAGAAGCATGAGCTGAAATATTCTTTGGTTGAAAAACAAGCTTTCGCAGTAGTTAAAGTTGTTAAACAATTCAGATATTATATACTTCATTCCCATTCAGTTGTATTTGTTCCAAGTTCAGCTGTGAAAAGTATTTTGACTCAGCAAGAAGTAGGATTAAACAATAGAGCAACGTGGGTTGCTAAAATTCAGGAATATGATCTGGAAGTTAAGCCTACTAAGCTGATCAGAGGTCAAGGCTTATGTAAGTTGATTGCTGAGAACAAAGAACAAGAAGGAGAAGGACTCCCCACAGTCTTATTGGTAAGCTTGCAGGATCCATGGTTTCTAGATGTGGCACATTATCTTACATATGGGGATTGTCTTGATCACCTGACTCCTAAAGAGAAAAGAAACCTGAAGCTAAAAGTTGCAAAATATGTTATCTGGGGAGATGTCCTTTACAAGAAAGGGTTAGATGGAACTTTCCTGAGGTGTGTAGATAAAGAGCAGCAAGAGAAACTCTTGGAAGTTTTTCATAACGAAGCTTGTGGTGGACACTTTTCTTCTTCAGTTACAGCTTTCAAAATCCTCAGAAATTGTTACTACTGGCCAGGAATGTTTAAAGATGCATATAGGTGGGTGGCCAATTGTGAGAAATGTAAAAAGTTCTCAGGAAGGCCACAACTTGCAGCTCTACCTTTGAGGCCTGTTGTTGTTGAAGACCCCTTTAAACAATGGGGATTGGATTTTATTGGGCTTATCTCACCCCCCTCAAGTGCAGGGCATACCCACATCTTAACAGCAATAGATTATTTCACAAAATGGGTTGAGGCAACCCCTGTAAAAAGAACAACTTCTGGGGTGGTTTGTGATTTTCTTAAAGAAAATATCTTGGTACGATTTGGTGTGCCTCAGAAGATTGTAACAGATAATGCTACCAGTTTCTCTTCAGTTGAAATGACTTCTTTCTATTATGAACATAGTATTTCTCTCTCCCATTCATCAGATTATTATCCCTAGAGGAATGGGCAAGCTGAGTCCAGTAACAAAAACTTGATTGCTATCATGAAGAAATTGGTGAATGACAACCCCAGAGATTGGCATAAGAGGTTGTATGAAGCACTCTGGGCCGACAGAATAACTCCTAAAAGAGCAATTGGGATGGCGCCTTTTGAATTAGTTTATGGGATAGGTGCCCAATTGTCTTTACCTCTGGAGCTATCTACAGCCAAGCTGCAAAGTGTAATTGAGGATCAATATTTCCAAGATTCCCTGGAGAAGAGGATTATGTATTTAGCCAAAATTGAAGAGAGAAACGAGTTGGTTGACTGGATTACTGTGCATCAAGCCAGAGTCAAAGAAATTTTTGACAAGAAGACAAGACCCATGAAGTTTATGGAAGGAGATGAAGTATTACTGTGGGACAGAAGGAGAGAACTAAAAGGTACACATAGCAAATTTGACTCGCTCTGGAGTGGACCTTTCAAGATTCACCAGGTATTGGGTCCAAATTCTTTCAAACTGGAATATCCTAATGGAACTGTTTTACCCCTGTCCTATAATGGACAGGATCTCAAGCTGTATCGTCTGTAAGCAGGATCCCCCGTTTTGTATATAGTCTTCCCTTTTGTTTGGTTTTGTGTTTTCCTTTTCCCACTTTTGTTTTGCCTCGGTCTGTTTCCTTTCTTCTCTTTCTTCCATTTTCTGCGAAACTAGAGCTTCTGAGTCCTTTGTATTTTGCCATAAAATGCAGTCCCCAGTCAGAGCCAATGTTACCTTGTGAGTCGCCCTAGTTTATTTATGTATTGGTAATATTTCTTAAGCAAGAGTCGGTTTACCGTACTATATTTTTGGTCATACCTTTGCTTTGTAAATCGACTCTTAGTCCTTCAAATTTTACCCGTGTGTCGTCTTTGTATAAAAGGTTTGAACCTTTGAACCCGAACCATTCTCAAAGCTCAAAGTTCAATGGTTCAATATGTCTGAAGTGTCACATAAAGCAAGCTGCCTTTTACTTGTCTTAAGCATCTTTGTACTTTCGGGTTGAACTTGAACCTTCCACGCGTACTCTATAGCAGGGTTCAAGGTTCAATGGTTCAACGGTCTTAAGGTTCAGCACTCATTGTCTTCCTATGAGTCGGGTCACGCAGTTTCCTTGTCTACTAATATATCATTGAACCTCCCGCTTGTACTCTGCCGTGGGGTTCAATGGTTCAAGGTTCAATAGTTCACTGTTTTATAATTGGAAACCTTTTACCGAAGCCGCGTAACTTTTTGTTGGTCTACTTAACCCTTGCATCGTTGAACCTTCGTATTGAACCATATCTTCACAAGTTCAACGGTTCATGAGTCAAGTCCCTGTTTCGGTAAGTCAATCTTTTGCCTACCTATAAAGTCCAGTTGGCATGCTTGAACCATCACATTGAACCATCGCGTTGAACCATGTCCTAAAGGTTCAATGGTTCAATAAGTTCAAAGATTTGGTAATTTTGGTCCCGTTTGCTCCCGCAGCTTTCTAAGTCAAACTTAGTGGGAAAGTTGGAGGAAAATTTGTCAGAAACTCATCATGAAACCGAGAGCTCTAATTTAGCGGAGACTATGGATAATCATTGTACTTCATGATGGCACACGAACATTACTTGCTATTAATGAAGAAATCAGAGTTCACGTCTTTTCAAATATTTTTGGCACGTATTGTTCCAAGCAATGATTATTCATCCTGGTAAGTGCCATTATTAACCAAGAACAAGCTAATTTTAGCAAGAAAATATACTGTGCAATGCGGAGAAGGATAGCGCTGGAAGTGTAAGGCTCTCATTATTCAAGTTTTCGCAGTGAATTCAAATATCTTGAAGGTGAGTTCTGTTTCCCCTGTGCTATTCTGAATTCTTATACTGGAAAGAAGAGCCTCTGGAATTTCTATTATTTTCGAAATTCGAAGTGTTTTATTATAATCATCCAAGTATGTCTTTGAAATCTACATGTTTGGGAGACGAACATGCCCCTGGTCTCACTTACTCTCACTCAGAATTTGGAGATGCTGCATTAGTTCAATATGATTTAGAGGAATTCATAGGAAGAACTAGAAACCCTGTCCAAACCCCCACAATGAAGAAAATTGTGGACAGTGGTTTAGTTGAAGCCACAGCCTTTCCTCAAGCTATATTCTGCCCAGAGTTGGTTCAAGAGTGTATAAACAGATACGATCCCCAACACAAGTGCATCAGAAAAGCAGATGGGGATGTGTTATTCTATGTTGACAGACAAACCCTCATGTCTATGATGAAGATACCGCCTAAGGAGGCATATTCCAGTCTTGACATTACTGCCTCCAATGGGTACTTCTCAGAAAAGAGACCAACTTACAGAAGTGTAATAGCAAGGAACTGGCTGCTAAAATTTCAAAAGGGCAGTTCAAGGCTGCCCAAACCCCTTACTAGAGATCATTTGATACAGGAAGTAAGGGATATTATGGTGTTGTTGCATAGACTGAGAGGCAATCAGCATGCCTATTACTGGGAGGACTGGATGTAGTTTTTCATACAAGTCATCCTTCAGGGTGAACAATATTTGGATTGGGCTGAGATAATAGCTGACTGTCTACATCAGAGTTTAAATAATCATCTGGGTAACAAGGATTTGTTTATGTCTTCATATCTGTTCTACTATTTAGCATCCACAAGAGATTGGTTTGACCTGCCTCATGAACCTTTAGATGAGAGCAGTAAGATTTACGAATATTATTCACAGTTGCAAAGAAAAAATTGTTATGAAAATTATAAAAGGATTAATCATGTCTTCACTGGAAAAATGACTTATGAACTGGTAGGCAATCCAGGTAAAAGAATGACTAGTGAAGCAATGCAACTGATCAGTATCTACGGTAGCTTTTTCATCCAATTTTCTGAATTCACTTATATCAGAATTGGAGGATTTGATGGTGAACCCTTGAAGTTGCCTAGATATGTATTTGATCATTTTGTATTGATGGAGGTCTGTCAGCAATTGGCACATGTTGATAACAAATTCCCATCAAAAAGGGGTTGTGGTATTGCTTTTCCTATTGAACTTGGGCATTATTCATGCCATTCGAAATCTGATGCCTTGAATCTAGAGGTGAACCTCAAAAGGTTCAATTTTCAATCCTTCACTGCCAGGGCTCAATTTGACAGTAAATGTTTTGTTAAAGATAACCTAGATTCTGGAACAGGGCACTCACACCTTCCTAAGCTGGAAGATTACTGGGAAGACTGCCCAGATGAATTTGAAGTTAGGAGAAGGCTATGGTGTAGATTTTCTTTGGGACAAATAATTACCCTTAATTTAAAAATGGACGTTTCTGGAATTTTTGTTGATGATGAACAAGTGGTTGATCCACAATTTGAGAAGGTAGAACACTTACCCATTCCAGAGGTGGACTGGAGCAAGAAAGAAGAGGACAAAATTGAAATCAAGACCCTTTCGGTGATAAGGAGGACTGAAAAATGGTTGAGAGAAAAAAGACAGGAAGGGCTTCAGAGTAAAACTATCCAACAATTCTCTTCAATGGTCGCATCATCACTTCCCATGGACTCTTCTAATCAACCCCTTGCTATCTGTGGTGCAGGTGCATCCAAGCCATCGACTGAGAAAAGCCCTGTCTCCAAGAGATCCAGAAGAGTCCTCACGGATGTTCTACCATCTCGTGTCACCAGGTTGCGAACTAAAGGGAAAAGAAAGAAGCAGACTTCTGAGACAATAATTGTTGATTTAAATTCAGAGGAAGAAGTAGAAGAGCCTATGGGTGACAAAGAGACAAGCCCAAACAGAACAGAGGCAGTTGACACTGGTTCATAGTCAGAGGCCTTTCTAGAGACCCCTGAGGTGTTAATGATTTCAAATGAACCCTCTGATGGAGAGAAGCCCATGAAGACAGTCTTGGCCCCTGCACCGAAGTGGCTGGAAAGCTCCATATCTGACAAAAAGAAAGTGATTCCTTTTGTTCTCCCTTTAGAGGACATGGTTAGTAAATGTCTGGGGAAGACCCCCAAGTCCAAGAGACTCAAAACAACGTCCAGAATAAATATTGACCCAAACACTTGTAATTGGAGTGCAGAAATAGCAAAGCCAGTGACTGAAGAAGAGGTTCAAGATCCTACAGTGCATGATTTCACTGTGGAGAGGATAGATCTGGGTACTGCCTCCAGAGCTACAGATGTGCACCATCTTGAAGCATCCACTAAGAGAATGGTCAGCCGAACAATGAAAGATGAGAAGGACAAAAGAGAGTTGAAACAAGCTCTGCGTTCAATGGCAGAGTACATTGAGGCGATTAACAATCCTAACCCACAGCTGATCTCATAGGTTCCCTTTTCTTTCGACCCGAAATCACCTGTCAATCAAAAAATGTTAGATCAAGTTCATAGAAGCAAAATGGTCTCAAAAACATTTGACAACTGGTTGGACAACATAGAACAAAAAGGAACTGAATATATTCATGAACTCAAAAATTTATATGATCTGACTGTTGCCACTATTGAAGATCTTAAAGAACAGGTTGTTGTTTGGGCAAAAGACAAAGGTAAGTGGACAAGTGTAATAAACCAAATAGAAGAGGTTCAGAAATATGGGCTAGAGAAGTTTTTGGCAGAAAAGAACTTGACTGGTGTGGACGAGGATTTGTTATATGTGAACAAAAAGAATATTGAATGGAGGAACTCCATATCTCGACAAGGACGCTTTGAACTCTCAAAGATAATCAAGGAGATAACGGAATTCACCCAATCACTGCAACATGATTTGCAATGTATCGATGTAAAATACTTAAAAGATGATGGAAAGCCTGTGGAAGATGTTGAAACAGTGATCCAATCCTTTAGAGATAAAATCAACTTTGTTAAAGAAAATGATAATATTCTAATTGAGGATTTCTCTAGGGTTTCTAAAGTCGAGTCGCTACTCTATCTCTGCATCGATGCACTCCCTGAACACAAGGAAAAGTTTGGAAAAATGCGGAGAGAAAAAGAAGTCTAGAAATCAAGAATGAAGCATATAGGTATACCAAACTTCCCTAAAATTCAGGAGTTCGTTGCTACCTTTCAGGAGTGGAAAGCCCAACATGCTCCCCAGGCTACCGATAACAAATCAGGAGATGCTGACTCATCGCCCCAGTCATAATTTCATTGGCTCGTTCTCTTTTAGTTCCTATTTCTGTTATTTCCAGCAATCTTGTTCTTTTATAATCAGTTGTTAAAAAGAAACTAAATCCCGTATGGGTCAGAGTATGTTAACTCTGGGTTTAATTTGCTCAAAGACATGGGTTAAGACATTCATATATATATGTTTTTATAATTGGGAGGAGGAGAGAGTTTTAAAAAAAAAAAAAGAAGAAAGTTTTTGGGGGCTGAACTGTGGATTTTTGACATTACGTGATAATTGTCTAATTATTTTTCATCTGTGAATGAAAAGAAGAAACACTTACTACCTATTTTGGATCTGTGCATCTGAATGTGTGGAATTAGATTTTCTGTGTAAAATCTCCTTTTATCTGGTAATTGCTCTTCATTTGGACAATTCGTCATATGTGTTCTGTTCTTTATTGGTTCAGCAAGTTTGTATGAATGTATTCATGTGTTTGAAAGTATTGAAGTAGAATCTGTGCATTCTATCCTGTTACTGTATAAATTTATCACGTTCATGACATGGTTATGTATGAATGTTAGTCTACCTTAAGCATTTTCTGGTTAAAAATGCATTTGGTTAGTTGAATAGGTTAAATTCACTAAAAATCTTAAAGGGAGCTGTACCTAAAATTAGAGGGGAACTAATTTAAAAGGTTCACCCATTTGTTGTTTAACTCATTTGTTCTTTAAAAGAGGGGTATAGAGTCAGAATAAATTATTTTAACAAAAAGGACCAATCTGTTAGCCAACACCTATAAACCAACCCCTCTCAAGCCATTAAGATGCATTGAGCCTCAAGTACCCTTATTATGTCAAATTTTTAGGAGGCATTGAGTTGGAGTATCCTTATGTTGTTGAAATCATATTAGAGCCTTTGCATCTATCATCATCATCTTCCATCTATCAATCATCCATCTATCATCTCAATCCTATGCAAATGTTATGCTGTTGAATTGTGAGCAACCAACATATCAAATCAATCAAACAATTCATCTTGCATCTTTGAGGTATTGAATGATTTGGGTTTAGGTTATGCATTTCATTGTTTGATCATTTCCATTTCTAAATCCAAATTTTTTGATATACATTTTGGCACGCCCGGTGGGAGTCACTTTGCTTGGTCTTTTTTGCAAGTTTTTGTAGTAAAAATTTGCATTCATCTAACCCCCATTGTCGAGTTTTGCAGGTTTAATTAACTTTTTGTTGCAAATCCGCTATTTTTTGGATAAAACCTTAGGTTTTAAAGATTTCATCATATCTTCCAAATAGCTATGAATTTTTCTACAAGATTTTAACAAAATTTTGTCCATGATATAAGGAAGATATAGTAGAAAAAGTGAGGGTTTATCGCCAGTTTTGTGGGAGTTATCATGTTCTTATGTTTTTTCATAAAATCATAATTCTGGGTGCAAATCAATGAATTTTTTAGAAATTTTTACATTTCTGGAAAGACCTCAAAATTCTAATGGGGGTCTATGTTTTATAGATTTAGTTTGGAGGTCATATATAATGTGAAAAAATCAAATCTTTGCTAACTATAGCTTTTCCATAAATCCATATTTCTGGGTGTAAAATAGGGAATTTTTCTAATTTCTTTACATTTTTAGAAAGCTCTTGGAAAATCAATAGGGGTCTCTTCTTTGATTTTTTAATTTTCAAACAAAAAATGTCTCGAAATAATCAAATCTAATTCAGCTATGTATCTAAAATTACAATTTTCCTTGCCCGATGAGCTTATTTTTTATGCCTACATTATAATATCATTTTTTGATGTTGTAGGTGATCATAAGGAGCTTTAGTAGTAGAAATATTAATCATATACAACAGCTTGGAAAGTGAAAATAATCCAGGTGCATTCATTTCTATCTTTCATCTTTTTATTTCAATCAATCTTGTTTGCAAACACATTTGGATTTTGGGCATAAAATGAACAACTTGTTTGCTATCACATCAAAAATTGGGCTAAAACAAACCATTGCCTTTCATCACATTTAGATTTGGGCTTTAAAAAAAGAACACAAGTGCTTGCATTGTCTTCCACATATTGAATTTCTAAGGTTAATGAACTCCATGCAAGTGTGACCAAGTAAATGTGTATGCTCTCTCCTCGTGTCCTAACACAAACTTGGAGATAAAAAAATTTACTTGTGTTGCTTTTGTTAAACCTTAGAGAGGCCTGCCTTGGTGGGAAAAGAGGTACTCACCCCAAGGGAACAACCTCAAGCGGTACTTTCATCCGGTCCGCTATAAAAATTAGAGGATAAGGCGAAAGAAAAGTCTAACTGGTATTAGTGCTCACCATACAGTGCTAACTCAAAAGGAGGTGTACCTTTGTGTATATTAAAATTCCTAGTAGGGTTAGTTAAAGTCTTAAGTGGCTTGCTAGATGTTCATGGGGTACCAGTCCCCTGAATTTTCACTAGAACCTCCTTGTGATAGTAGCCTTGCCTTGACTAGGGCTTGTTGAAGTGTCTTAATGTGCTTGCTTAACCATCATCACATTCTTCCAAACTAACAAATTGCTTATGCATATTGTGTGAGTGATTCATGTGTGTACATGTATAATAATTTGTTTGAATATTGCCACATCAAGCTCTAAACATCAAAACACATAAAGACAAGTCATCCTACACATTCTTCCAATAACATTCAAACCTAATCACTTTCATCCCAAACATAGCCTAGTCATCATCCAACCCTTCATAGCCAAGTCATTTTCCATCCTAAACTTATCCTAGTCACATCCCTATCCTAGCCAAATCACTTCCGCCACATCATCAAAATCCCTGAACAAGCACTTGCAAAAAGGACTTAAGACATACACTTGGGTGACAACATGTTTACACTAGAAGACCTAAAAATCAAATTCCAAAGATTCCTCCAAAATATTTATCAAGGATCACAACCCCTAAACCAAGATACCATTGAAACATTGCAATTCTTCATCCAAAGAGCTCAATCCCACGCAAGCCAATCACCTCAACTGCAACACTTTATAGCCCAAGTCCAACACCTTTTAGCCACTAGTCAAGCTCGACAAGTATATCAATCCTTAGCCACTCCATATCAACCTAATCCACCTATCCACCAATTCAATGCCACATCAACCTATCAACCTCCACCTCAACATTATCCAATTCCTCATTCTAACATTCCAACACACCACCAAAACCATCCACAAGTCAACCAAGTGTCCTCACAAGAATGATATGCAAGTCCAAATAGCCGTTTATACATAAATCAAGCAAGTCCAAGTACACCTTTTCAACAAGACCACCAAGCACCATTGATAGACCTAAGTCCACCTTTCCAACAAGAATCATATCCAAATCCAAGTGGCCCCTTGTACATAAATCAAAGCCCAAGTTATCCTATGCAAGATTTAATTACCTTTGACAAGGGAGATACCAATCTAGCCAATGCATCCTATGAGTGCCCTTCATCATCCAATCACATGCCAACACATGAGCCTACTAGCCCTATCATAAGACCACCATGTGATCCTACCCCTAGTCCATTGGTCCACCAACCTTTATCACCTTCATCCTCATGTTCTACCAATCTTCCACCACAAGATCCCTTGGACATAACCATACAACAATTGGTTCAAGCAAATTCGATTGAGCTGCCACCGATAGAACCTTTTGAACCAATCTTTAAACCCCATTGGTATAATGAAAACCATTATTGTGCATACCATAGGTATAAGGGCCATACAACAACCAATTGTGTCAAACTTAAGAGATTGATCACAAACGTCATAAATTGTGGTAATATTATCCCTTCATCCAATCCAAATCCTACTCCACCCAATCCAATTAGCCCCCAATCTAATCCTAATCATTATCCAATGCCATCCACCCTTATCATCCATCCATTATATTTCCCATCCACCCATACACTTGCAAAAGATGTGATCCATTGGCTACTAGCTAGGAATAAACTATCCCCATGTCAAACACCCATTCATGAGCCTACCAATGAACTTCCAAAGGTCATGTCCAATCCTATAATCTCATCATGTGGTTTGCATATCCTCGAGCCTCTTCAAGAGCCTTCCATTAACATACCTATCCCTTTAAGCCCATCATGTGACCTACAAGCCAACAAGTCTATTCAAGAGTCTTCAACCACAAGCCTAAGTCAATAGCCATCATGTCCTCATGTCGATAACCCTCAAGAGCCTATCAAGTCCAGTCAAGAACCTTCCACTTTCATCCAAAGTCAAGAGGTATGTCAAGAGCATAATCTTAAACATGTGGAAATATTGAACCCTAATCTTAATCAATATCAAAGCACCTCTAAGTTCCACCTATCCATGACCTACATATGGTTTTCCCTCAAGCTATTAGCCATCACCATGACCCTATTCATGAGAAAATTTATCCCTTTTATAGCCCACTTCATCTTATTTTTGATCAAGGTTCTATTTAATATCATGAAGATCATGATGACCCTTGTGGCCAAACTTTATCCATCTCATGATCAAGATGATGAAGAACCTCTTCAAAAGCACCTTGATCCTATCCATAATCCCATAACCATCCATGAGCAAGATGTCCCAACTACTCTTATCCATCTTCCATCTAGCCCTATCCATAATGAGCAACCATCCACTTGTCATAATGAGACATGTGCCTCTCAAGAACACATAAGCATAGAAGATCAAACAAATAGCTTGGATCTTAGTGAACACAATGCTAATCAAGATCCTAATGATCCTTCATCCCCATCTACCATCAACTCCACTTCAAATCCACTATCATGTCCTAGTGGTCTTACCACCTTTGTCCATGAATGTTCTTCCTTAGGACAACAACAACCTTTGTCCTCCACTTCATCTTCTCCATCCAATAAGGAACTCAAGTCTAGTTCTCAAAACACATCCAGTCCCATAGTCAATCGCATCCTCCAAAACATGAACTACAAAGGTAAAGGCCTAGGCCTTTATGAACAAGGTATTTTGGAGCCAAAGCATGTCAAGATTTCCCCACGCTCATATGGGCTTGGATACACACCCCAAGGTAAACAAGGCCATGACGTTGGTAATCCCTTCATGCATCCTAAACCTACCACTTTCCATCATACCCCCCATCGTCTACCCAAAACATATGTTTTCATTCCACCTCCATCATCCTATAAATGTCAAAAACATGTGACCATACACCTCCCACCATCCAATTTGCCTCCACTTTTACCAACTCCAAATATCCCTCCATCCACCTTGCCACTGTTGCTTCCAACACCTAACATACCTATCATTCATAAGTATCCTTACATCCATAATCATGGCCAATAAAAGCACACATCATTTAAACATAAAGCTTCTAATCATTCCATACACTCCACCCACCCCATGGGATTCAAAAGAAAAAAATTTGATGCCTCTACTTATAAAGCTAAAAATCATACCAAAAATCCTAAAGGTCTTCATACCTTAGGACATAAAGAAACAAAATCAAAGCAAATTACATTCACAAAGCTATCCAAGCCCATACCTCCAAAAGCAAAGCCAAAAAACAAAATGGTTTGGGGTCCTAAGCAAATAGCTAGCAAGTCAAATGAGGCATCCTCATCCACATCTCAAGAATCCCAACCACCTATATCCATCTGAAAGCCTACTTCCATCCAAAACTTCAATTCCCTTCAAAAATCCCACAAGAAAAACAAAAGTACTAAAAATACTAAATCTATGTGGGTTCCTAAATCACTTCATCAACCATCTCCTAAGCAAACATCTACATTTCTTCCTACACCACCATCTCATCAAAAGCTTCAATGTTTATCATGGTGTGTGCAGCTGTTGGTCATAGTTCTCTTCCACTCCACAGCACCTCCACATAACTACATCTCCCCATCTTCCATCCATTATCCTACGTATCTTCCAAATCACCTTCCTATGGTCAATGCTTTTACATAAGTCTGATATAATCTACATCATAATCCACTATCCCCATCCATCCATCCTTGAATGAACCTTTCATAATCCACATCATAATCCACTATCCCCATCCATCTATCCTTGCATGAACCTTTCATAATCCATTTCATCATCCACTATCTACCTAATCCATCTCTCATCCACGCAATCCCTTATCAACATCTATGAGCATAATGACATGGTCCATGCAAAGACATCATCCATCTCTAATGGGACACTATCACCTCTCATAGCACTAGACAATTGAGTCCCTCCTATCCATTACCATGGTGAAAACCTGGCAAACAGGCACCATGTGTAATTGTCATGCTATCCTATCAAAAAAAAGGAAAAAAAAACAAAGAAAAAAAGAAAAAAAAATAAAAAATAGTAAAGAGAAATCCCTTCGTCCAATGGCAAAAACCTAGTAAATAGGTGCCCTGGATAAGTACCATGATGAAAACCTGGCAAATAGGTATCATGTGTAAGTTGATTTTCTATGCCAATTACACTTGGGGGCACATTGTCTCATCCATACCACACTATCATGTTCCATCCTACTATCCTTATCCATTACATAAACATGCCTATTCCACTAAACCCATTTACCCATCCTTCTGCCTTTTAATTTTGATGAAGACATAGGGGCAAAATGTTGAAACATGTTTGGATATTTCTTGACATACCTTCTTTCCAAACCAAGTCCTATCCATTGACCATTTATCCATCCCATTCAAAACAATCCATCATGTCATCCTATCTTCATAAGCATCATGTAAAATCCAATCTTATCATCCCATTGTCATGAGCTTTGTCATGTAAAAATTCTAAGCATTACCACCTAGAATGGGGCATGTTATTCCTATGCAACATAGTCTTTGAAGATCACATCCTAGCTCCCTTATGATTCATCCACTATAGCCTATCCTTGTTTCTATCCCTTCATCATGAGCTCTCCATTCCATGACTTATCCTTTTTATCCATTCATATATCATGAGCCTTCCATCCCATTTACTAATTTTGCATCCTCATATCCATCCTATTTATCCTCCATCCTCCTACATCCCTTGCACCTAGACTTGGTTTTCTCCCTTGTCATTGGTATCTAGCACAAAGTCTAGCCAATTGTAAATCCATTGACATCCCAAAACATTTCAAAAAAATCCAAAAAAAGTAAAATATTCCCCAAAAATCCAAAAAAAAATCAAGATATTCCCCAAAAATCTAAAAAAATTAAAATATGTCAAAATCCAAAAAATTAAATATCCAACAAAAAATCCAAGCAATAAAACCAATCATATCAACCAAAACAATCCACTCCATCAACATTCCATCAAAATCAAATCATCATCATCAATTCTTCCTATCAATAACATTCATTCATCCATTTCAATCAATCCAATTCTAATCATATCAATCAAATCAATCTAAGAAATGATCTTAAATCCAAGTCACATTAATTCATATCAAGCAAGCTAATCAATCAAGGAACATTATTCAATCGAATCAACAAGTTTTGATCCTAATCTTGTCATGAACCAAATCAATCATCATCAATCAACATCAATGGGATATATCATTCCCACATGATCCTTGTGTTGATCTAGGGATCCCACAATGACAACACTATCTATAACCATTATCAATCAAACAATCAATTATTGGTTTATGACTTGACAAGGGTAATACCTTGTTTGTTTTACATCCTTTGAGCACACTAAGAACACTTGCTTATGATTATATTGAGTGGACGCTCTAGTCATCACACCATCACTATCATCATTCAAAACAATCCAATCATCAAAACAATCAACCCAGCAACAACACACATCAAAACCACAGCACATCAAGCCAACCATCAAAACAAGTCCAATCACTTCAGCAAATCAAAAGTAGCTCAATCCACCACATATCATCACATCATCAACATTTCATCAATCAATCCCAATCAATCCATTTTCATCATCTCATCAATAAAACATCAGAACTACATCTCATTTCCATCATTAAGTGCCTTGATCCCATGGATACAGGGTATGTAGGCAGTCTGGAGTATGAAGGAAGTGCCCAGATTTAGGCACAGGTGATTTTCCTCTTTCTCCTCATCATTTCTTCTATCATCTATCTTCTACATCATTAATAAATAACTTCTTCCAATCAATATATCATCATCAAAATCAAATTCATCAATCCAACTATCAATTCAATTTACTCCAATCACTTCTTCCAATCCATCCTTCATCAATCTTCATCCATCATTTCATCATCCTCAAAATCATTCCAAACAATGATCCAAGTGCAAGTCAATCCTTAATCCATACCAATCAAGTTAATCAATCAAGCCAAGTTACCCAAATGCAATCAATGGTTGTGATCCTAACCTTGTTGTAAGCCAAATCAATCAATCAATCAGCCAACCAACTCAGCAAACAACCTTGTGTTGATCTAGGGATATATCTTTCCTCGCAATGACAACACTATCATCATCATTACTATCATCATCAATCAACAATCATTGGTTTACAGCTTGACAAGGGAAATACCTTGTTTGTTTTTGAATCATTTATGCATGCTTGCTTGCTTGCTTGTGTGTGTTATCATTTTATCTTGCATTTGCATCACATTGGTATCAATCCATCTAATATTCATATTTTGTATCTAGACAAGGTTTTATTATGCTGGGGCACGAGACACAATGTCACCCTGGTTCCTTATACCTTGGTGTATAATGTCTAGTGCTATATCAAACATTATGGTTGCTCACCTTCATTGTAGCATAATGCATCCTTCATTTCTTCTATCCATTCCGTTAACTATCTTTCTTGACCAATCCATTTCATTTCGAGAGCCTACCTATGTTTGTCCAACCTGCCTATCCTCTCGAGGGGGCATCCTCATCCTATCATTTCATCCTCATCATATCTTTCCATCACCCTATCATTTTCCTCTATCTATACCTTAGCTTGTTTGAAATGATGTTACTCATCATAAATCTTATCATCTCGAACATCATCTCAAAGAGCGGCAAAATGTAGACACCCAAATTTGTCCCAAAATTGTTCATGTCTAGCAACACCTTGTCAAAAACATTATCCTAGACATCATGTAGCATTTTTTCCTAAATCCCACTCTTAATCCCATTTATCCTTTAGCCAATTAATTAAATAAATTTTATTTATTTGATTAAATCCCCATCTTAATCCCATCCTTATCCTACTTGGCCAATTAATTAAATAAAATTTATTTATTTAATTAATTTCTACATCATATCCTAATCCCATTTATCCATTAGCTAATTAATTAAATAAATTTTATTTATTTAATTGAAATCCCATCTTAATCCCATCCTTATCCCACAACCAATTAATTAAATAAATTTTATTTATTTAATTAATTTACCTCACATATCCCAACTAATTCAAATATTTTATTTAAATTAAGTTCTCACCTTTCATCATAAGTCGACATGTGTGCCTCTTTCATTTACAAAAGATAAGTGGCACTACATCCTTTATTTAATATCTTTCACATGTAGTACTTTTTTATGTACATGGTCACACATGAGCCCTATCCTCGCTTGTACACTTGTCACATGACTACAACTCCCTTGAAGAGTGGGAATAACTAATCAATCCTAGCCATCCACATCAATCATTTAGCTTTTTAATCTCAACCATCCATTTGAACTAAGCCTTTCCTATAAATCAACCCCCTCTCAATCCATTAAGATGCATTGAGCCTCAAGTACCCTTATTATGTCAAATTTTCAAGAGGCATTGAGTTGGAGTATCCTTATGCTGTTGAAATCATATTAAAGCCTTTGCATCTATCATCATCATCTTCCATCTATCAATCATCCATCTATCATCTCAATCCTATGCAAATGTTATGTTGCCAAATTGTGAGCAACCAACATATCAAATCAATCAAACAATTCATCTTGCATCTTTGAGGTATTGAATGATTTAGGTTTAGGTTATGCATTTCATTGTTTGATCATTTCCATTTGTAAATCCAAATTTTTTGATATACAGGATGTCTACATATTTATGTTGTTCTGCTTATCATGTATCAATATTTATAGTTTGATGGTGATGATTTAATGAAATTTAAAAGAAATTGAACTAAAACATTCTAAATTCAATGAAATTAAATGAATTTCGGTCACTAATCCACATGCATCCTAGATACTTTCATGAAAGTGAAGAAAATCAAACCATATTTCGCCTAGACATTCCACAACTACATATGATTCATGTGAATCTTCAAAGGTAAAGAATGAAAATAACATGTACTTTGTAGATGCACCTCTAGAGAGTGCAACAATCTGCAATTACACATCTAGAGATCATTCATAGATTATGCAATATGTACGATAATTTGTAATCAACAGTCTTCATATTCATTCAAGTATACAATTGACCTTGAGAAAGAACCATGAAAATCAACAGTTTAGTCTCAATTAAGCTTCTAGTAATGTACAAATGGCAATCCACCTCCTTTTATAGAACAAGGAGAGGATGTAGTTACAAAAGATCCCATGATCTAATAGTCATGATTAAATGTGGCACATGATTGCAAGTTGGCAGTCAATCTAGTGGTGTATAGCTGGCATGTAGGAATATTCTAGAATGGTTGACTTGGTCAAGGTGACCTCTTCACTTTGCCTTTCCATCTGATTCCTCATCTATTGAAGGGTCCTCTATTATCTAGCATCCAATTCCCTAGATAAGTGCATATGTCTGAATCACCTTATTTATTTCTACACTATCCTACACTTTTGCCTTTGTAGTTGCATGTCCTTGTGATTTCAATTGTTCTTGCAATGATATCCACCTATTGGTTTAGTTATCTAGTTCTTTATTATATTCATAAAATTTTTACCTCATTAGCATGGCATTATTAATTGTGTCCTCTAAAAAGTGGCGAATAGGATCATCCAAAACTGAAGAAAAATTATCTCGAAAGGCTTTGATGAAAAATTCCTCATCTTGGTCCTCAATTTTGCCCTCTACTTCTCCTACCAAAATTTCCAAAATTTCTAGTTCATCAACCATGAGCTGATGTGCTTTAACACTGATATCATTCATTTTATCATTGCATCTCTTTAGTATATCTACCTTGAACCTCATGTCCTCAAAACAAATGTCTAACTTTGGCAACGTTTGTGATGTCAGGACATTCTTTGTTATGATGGTATTTACATCAACCCTCCTCATATCTTTTAATGTAGTCACATATTGACTACTCCATACCAATCTCTTCATAATCTCTTTCTTGAGGTCATCTACTTTCCTCTTTATATTACTTAACATTTCCCAATTTGGTAGGGATATCCTTATTACTTTGTCTCCTTCAACTAGGAACTTGTTGAACCAGTCATTCATGACATGTGCCTGATGTTTCATGGCATCAAGCCATGTGATCTATTGTGATACCAAGGTTAGGGATGTGATAGCTAATATGGGTACATTTATTGGTGTTACAAACCCCTTAATGAATGACTACATTTGAGCAATTTTCTCTTTATACTCCTTATTCTTATCCTTTTCCTTGCTTATCCTAGTGACCAAGGCATCTATACTCTCTTTAGCCTCTTGACCTTCCTACTCTGCATTTGCAAGGCCTAGATCCAATGTATTTATCTAAAATTCATCGGCCTTTATTTCCCACTTTGCCTTATTTGCAATAGGCACAACTACTTGAGTTGTCCTCCTTCTTGTTATGAGGTTTCTCTTTACCACTGAAGTAGCCCTAGCTCTTCGCTTTGGTTTTGCTAGGCACTCTACTAAAAACAATAAGAAATGTCAAAACCAGAAGAATTAAGAATTTGAGGCTGATTTACCTCATGCATGAGCCAATGTGGCACATCAGGTTCAAGCCCTTGTTGGTCAGTCTGATCAATGTGAGCATCAAGTATGTCTACAGTTTTATCCCTTATCATATCTTCATCCATATTTTTTCATTGTTGTTGATCATTTTGTTGTGAAGCATCTTCTATTGCCTTAACCTAATCTTTAGACACATCTTTATCAGGTCCTTCATTCACTGGCACCTCTATCCAGACATCCTCATCCTGCTTGTTGGCATCAATGTTCATATCCTGAGATGTCCTCACATTCTAACCTTGCACCTGTTGATCACCTTGAGGTGGAGCAGTGTTCACATTAGTCTCTTGATGGCTGGGATTCGATGCATCCTGATTATCCTCTTGGTTATCACCATCTACCTTCTCCCCTACTTTATTTTCATTATTTTACTCATTAGACCTTCTTGTCCAGATATTAACACTTCTGCATCTTTTGGATCCTAAGATCTAGATGTGACCATAGGACCTATTTGTCTAGATGTCTCTACCTGTTGTTCTTTCTCAATTACCTTAGCTTATCCTTTATCAGTATCATGTACATCATACTAATTAGGTACTTCACTATGTAAATCTATATCCATGACTAAACTATCTTTAGTCTCCACATGCTCCATAGCTTTATCATTTCCCTCATCCTCAACCTCATCATATGTTAGATCAATTGCAGCTGGATTAGTTGCCTTTCTATTAATCCATCTAGGCCTATCTTCTTAGCTACTGCCTCTGGATTATCCACTTCTTCTTCTTCCTCCCTTGTACCTTGTTGTTCTAGAGGTGTATTTTGAGGAGTTAAAAAAATATTTCTAACCAGGCTTTCCATAGGACTGGTTGCTACATCTTTTGTTACCTCATCATCTATGAGGTCAATTGTCTCATCCAAGGGCAGAGATGGGTCATTCACCTTCTTTCTTTGCTCTTCTCTGGCTTCTTCAGTTAACTTGGTTTTAGAATTCACAATAGTTGGGATGGGGACATCATGTTGTATGCTTTGATGTCTTATCTCTACCTTGGAGAGCCCCTCACCTCCTTGCCCTTTAAACAAGATATCTAGTTGCTTGCTTGTAGGCCCCCTCATTATTGGTGCACATCCTCTTTTCTGCCTTCAGACATTGGCTCCTTGTAACACATCTTGACTTTTCATTTTCTTTAGCAAAGGGACCTCATCTTCATCTTCTAAGTCATGATAACTGATCCTAGGCTTCTCTATATCTACATCTTGTTCTATAGGCATTTTAGATGTTGTAATAGCAGACACTGGACCCTGCACTTTTTGAGGAGATGGCCTCAGGGATATGTAGATAACAGTATCTGTACTTCTCTTAGACCCTTTTGAGGAAGTTACCTTATCTTTCTTAGCCTCCAGGTTTTGTTTTTTTATCACTTAAGAAGTCATCATATTCTTCTTCTGGCACTTCTTGCCTCTTCCTCTTCTTATATATTGTAATGGCCACTCCCTTGGCCTTCAGAGCATAAATCTCTTTGTCTACCTATGCCTTGGTCAATTGCATGACCCTTGAGGATATGAGGCCCAGAGATGTCACCTCTGGCCAACTATAGTTTGGTGGGGAGATAGTCTCTGCATATATCTTCTTACTTTCATACTCCTCTAAAATTCTTGTTCCATCATCATGATGTAGTTGTGGAGGTATAGGATTTCAATCTAATGTACATATTTTCTTTAGTGTCAATCTCTGATAGCTCCTCCTCCTCACTTCCACATCATCTAGGCAATCTGCCCAATAATCCTCCAAATGTAGTTGATGCACTGATTTTTTACTTATATATTTTTCCATCCTTTTGTAAGGATCATAATGCCTAGCCAGTGGAAAAGGCTGCAGGTTCAACATCTATAAACCTCCCTCTAATTCTTTTTCTGACTCAACATCAAGACACGTGTACCATCCATTATATATAGGAAAGGTAACATTACGTTTCTTGTTCCTCTTAGCAAATGCCTCATATGAGGGCACTATCTATCTACTCATCTCCATGAGAAGGACCCTATCTGTTGGATATCTTGGCAACATCAGGGGTTGCCCAGTAAATCCTTCCATTCTAGTGTATGTAAAAGTTGGAAATTAGATGAACTGAGTTCCATTCTTAACTATAACTTATTGAGACTCAATGCTCATCCTTTTAGATCTATCATCTTCCATCAAGTGGACCAGATGCATGACAAAATAATCATTCACTTCTTTGTAATTATGGAGGGAAGACTTCTTCTCTAACTATGGATAATGACCCCATTTATTCACATCACCAGGGTTTCTTTCAACTTGTCCCACTATATGCAAGCCATCAAAAGTACCGTTGGTTGCATAGGCATATACCACATATGATGACATGTGAAACAAATTCACCTTGCCACCAAGCCTCTTCATCCCCTCATCTAGGTTGTTACTAATGAGTGATGCCCATTGTATTTGTGTATTCATGGTTTCGACCATCCTTATGAGCCCATACATCCATGACTCAAAGTTTCCAGCATGCAACCTACCTCTCATCCAGCTTGTTGGATTTTTTCCAGACTGGATGTTTCCCATTTATCCCTACAAGGTAGCCATCATTGATCAACATGATTTATGAGCCAGGGGCCAACAGTATAGGAGATAGATTTTATAAATATCTCCTCTTCTTCTTTAGGCTCTACACAACCAAGGGGGGTATTCCCTATTCAACACCCATGAAAATGCATCTATGAACTGGCTGGGATGTTGAGACAAAGTAGATAAATCCTCTTTTATGCAAACCAAAATTGTAGAATAAGTGCAAAGGGGCTAGCTTTGGGCCCATGTTTAGTTGTGAGACAGAGGATTTTGGTCCTAAAATTACTTCTAATATCCTAAAAGTTTGTATTTGAAGTATGAATTTGTGTTTTGTATCTAGATGAAAAACTAGGACTTTGGGTTGTAACCTCAATACAAGAAAAGATTGGTGCCTATCTCAGGGCTCAGAGTCAATAGACATACACATGTGAATGATTACCACAAGCTTAAATCAATAACTAGATTTCAAGGGGATTTTGTAGTGTCTGCCTTACAGATACTTCCCAAAATTGAGTATTTAGCTATTCATACTTAATGATATCCCTGCTGCAACATACCTTTCCCAATGCTTAACCTAAAATGTTCAATTTGTTCCTTGAACAAATGTAAAAGATTAAACATTCAACAAAGAAAATCTATGTTCTAGAATCCAAAGTAACCCTTGGTTATTCAAATTCAAAGGAAAAGATGCCCACAACTTGGAGACAAACAACTAAATACATGCAACAGAGCATTTCTCATATGAAAAAAACATGAAACCAATAAACTTATGCATAAAACATACAACATAAGATTCATAAACTCACACAGCACCAAAATAGAGCCACCAACAAAACTATATTCTGTTACTCCACCAAAATTTGTCCAGTTTTCAAAAACAACAAATGAGTAACATAATTCACTTATAAAGCAAGAATGTGTACTCAGCATTAAGCCCAATGCATTTTTAAAATCCTGTCAAATACATTGCACTATAAAATGGCACCCAAAATCATTCAATGCAGCCAAGAAAAATAGAGGAAAGACTAGGTGAGATTGGGGAATGTGCCGCCGCCTGAAGATTTTCCTTACAAATTTGGTAGCTGGCTTGTCAATCAGACCATACCTCTTCAATTCCTACACCATTAATGGCTTACCAACTCGTAGCCTCTGGAAACACAGCAGACTGAGTGTTCTGTGGTTTTCCTGCCAAGAAATGTAACTAGAGATGCTCAGGAAACCCACCGCTTAAACAGAGCCGTCGATTTCCCTCTATTGCCAAGATTTGCGACCTGAATTTAAATGGGCAAGTTATTGGCCAATCGGATCACTCCATGCAGGCAACTTTTAGCTCCTTTCTATCGCTAACTTTTTCACAGCGAACATACATTTACCTTTTCGCCCCTTTTTGCCTCTTAAAACCTTTATATATGCATGTTTTTGAGATTACATAGACATACAATCACATGCATACAAGGTAGACCCCAAATATTTATAGAACAATTTGAAATTGAATTCGGGTCCAGCCTGTATGTCCCCCTTTTGCATATCGCATTGTATAATGCACATACAAGTGCAATATACATGTTGCAGACTCCAAATTTTATAAAGCACATTGAAAACAAATTCAGGTCTGGGCCTTTCATCTTTCAACTTCAAATCATAACCAATGTATGTCGCATATACAATGCGAACATACAAGCAAAACATACATACAAATAGCGGGCTTCATCTTTTATCAACCAAAATGTATGTTCACTTCAAATCCAGCTTGTATATTAGGAATGTATGTTCAATTGCATGTGCAAAATACAATCGCAAATATATTCAATCGGTGGGCCCCACATGCTTTTGATTACTTTGACTTCAACAGGCTTTGTATATTTCTTTGTATTTCCACTTGTATGTCTGAATGTACATTGGGAACATACAATCCCAACATACAACTGCAGACTTCACCCTATTTCACAAATATTGCAAACCCTCTGGCCGCATCCACTTTGCACCTATCCGCTTGCATAATTCTCTTGTATATGCCAATGTATGTCACATATACAAACAACTTGACATACAAGGAAAAAACCTTTGTATCTAACCTTCTTTGCATATTACCTTAGATGTTTGACTTGTAGGCCGAACACATTCAATCCCCTTTGTATGTCACTATTGTATGTGTGCATTGTATATCAAATATACATTCACCTTTTGCACATCGGCCTTATACATTACTTTGCATATGCTCCTTGTATGCCGCCGATGAGTGTTGTTTCACCGATGAACCCTTTCACTATAGCGAATGCATGTCTACCTCCTTATACATTTTCCACTATATAAACCCGATGTACATTCTGCTCTGCACAACTTCCTTGTATGCCACCAATGTACCTTTTGCTTGCATGTTTCCCTTTGTATCTAGCTGTTGCATGTCAAAATCTACAACACAAATATACATGCAAACCTTCACATACAAGTAGGGAATATTCTTGGAATCTGCGATAGATTCCTCAATGCATATACAAACCCGATATGCATTCAAAATACATACAATCGATTTTTTCACCTTTTTGAAGGCCAATTGAACATTTTTCGCCCGCCAATGTACATTTACACTTGTACATACGAAGACACATACATTAGACAGATTTCACCACCACATAAAGTGATTTTGGACTTAGCATTTTTTCTCAAGCACGACGGGAGAAAGTGGTAAAGCAATGCATAGGGGCCGGTCAACCTACAAGTGCAAAGGCATGAATATGTAGCTTAAGTGAAAGATGACTTGCAATAGGAGGTCAACAATGAAACAAAAAATACAAAGAAGGAAGCCGAGGGAAAATAAAACCTAAGGCATTAAGAGTTTGAGGGAATGAAACATAAGCTTGCAGACCTGACTCAAAACCCTAACCCTAGGTGGGCACCACCACGGCTCAACATGACCATCATGTATTGAACCTCGGGGCTAAAATCAAATTTGTAGAGGTTGACTAGTATTTTAGCTACTACTTTATATGTGCTATCCCAAGCTCTCCAGTACGAAGACATTATTTTTCTCCAATCTGTAGTGTTGCTTTTGTAGTATTTTTCCAAATCCTCAATGTTTATCTTGTATAAATTAGGACCTCTATGTAGGTGAAAATCTGATGTAATTCCTGCAACTCAGAAGTCTACATAAATGTATCCATGTTTCTCCACCCTTATGGTATCTCTATTATAATTATCAACACATGCTACTACCAGCTCAATGGCCTCTGTTACGTACAGGAATCCACCAGCATGCCACATTCTATAGTTGTAAACATTTATGAGTAGGGTTTTCACCACCTTTAATTGATTTAGTCGTCCATGCTTCTAAACTGGTATTCCTGGCATGGGTGTCTCTAATTTGACCACATCTGAATCCAGAACTGCTAGGCTATGGGTACATAGGAGTCATGAACTTCATTTCACTTTTGTTCTTATGAACCTCCATGATTCCCTATGATGACAGATATGCATACTTAACCTAACTTGCATTTTCTAAATTTAACCACTTAATCCTTAACTATCATGATATTCAACACATTACAGAGCTTGAACATGTACATCTTCATTCGAATTTACTATAAGTAAATGATATTTACCTTTTACTATGTAGAAATGACATACGTAATTTGTGCGCTTAATCCTAGTTAGTCGATGTCTTGATATGTTCTTCACTGCATAATCACCACTTTTACCTTTCACCATCCAATGTGCACACCATTCTGTTGTAGTTGAATATCTCTGTAATGGCCACGATAAATGCTCTAGAGCTCTATAATTTCCTTTTGAATGCCTAAATGAATGCAAAATGACCAAAAATCTTTCTTTATGGGTTAGAAATTATTATTTTAGGGCATAATTAATGTCAAATTCTCATGTTCGTGGATATTAGCATCTAATCCTTAGGATTGTAATAGGTGGCGATTCATGATTTGAATTTAAAAATGGCCACCTATCATTTTGTAGCATTTATTACAAAGTATGTATATTAGCGAATATCTGGATGTTTAACAATGTGCATACCTTTTGGGATATGCATATGCATATGACATCATCATGATGTTGGTCAATGTTGATCGAGGGTGAATATCGGGTTTCTGAGATCAAAAGGCAATTTTTTTTTATCATCAAATATCTAGACATTAAGAAATGTACAGATGAGAAAAGTCAACATGTTCCACGTGGCACCATCTGATTGGTTCATAGAAATTTATGACTTTTGGTTATAGAGATGTGGATATTAAGAAATATCTGGATGTCAAAATTTGTGAAATATCTCCAAGTCCAAATTTGTGGATGATGTCAACAGTCTGAAGGTAATTCTAAGTAGGGTGTAATGTGATTTCATCTGCATATTAGTGAAAGTCAGGACATTAAGTTAATGTCTGGATGTTAAAGTCCGTGAAGGGTTTCAAATTCTCAATAGCTAGATAACATCATCATGTATTGTTGTTTATGCAAGGCGAGATTGGATGACATCAGGATGTTGGTGAATGTCAAGACATTGAGTTAATATCTAGATGTTTAGTTTTATTGTTGTATAAAAGAAAGTCAAGATACTAACGAATGTCTACATATTGAGATTGGATGTGCATACCCATGAATATGCATGCACATTGACTGTTTACTACATCATGGGCTAAAGTTTGATGTGTACACATTTATGAATGTACGCATATTGAGTTTTCCTTAGTAATTTCATGATCAAGACATTAAATTAATGTTTGGATGTCAGGGAATGTGATAGTATCTCTAAGACTATTTGACTAAACTTTGACCAGGCATAACTTCCTAGTCTTAGGGAATTCTGGGGTGCTTCAAAAAGCAAACCTGCTTTAAATTTTATGCTCTTTCACTTGGCAAGATTTGAGATGAGAAATTCTAACTTTGAAAATTTGACCTCTATCTCAAGGTCTGGACATGCATAGGATGACATCCTAACATACACTTGCTATTGGTTTTTACCATACTGCCCAAAAGCAAAGGGAAACAAGGAAGCCAAACAAAATCAAAGAGTTAGGTCCCTGTTTTACTGGGGCAAAATGGGGTGTGTTGTGTAACCATACAACAAATTGCCACCAAAGAAAACAACTAAAATTCCAACAATTTAAAAGATGAAGACAAAATAAAACATAATGTTACAACTATTATCAAGCCTAAGCATCCTGACCTTTCTGAATGATATCATATTCATCAACATAACAATGCAATGAGAAGGAATTAGGTGTGTGCATGTGATTCATTTCCTTCATCTTGAAGATAAGTTGAAAACACTAGTAAAGAGCATTAAGCTACATAGTTTGATTTAACCCTCCTAGCCAACCTGGGTAGAGCCTTGCTACCAATAGGCATCCATAGCCTCGACAAGGTTATCTTTGTAATTCTCCCAAGTAGAGCCCTACTGCCAGACATGCATCCATAGCCCTAGTAGAGTTACTTGGATGGCCTAAGATATTTCTTTCTATTGATATTCAATGTATTATGTTTATATTCTTCAATTTTCATAAGATATGATCATGTAAGCTCATTTGCAAGGTGTGGTCACTTTCTTGTTTAGGCTAAGAATGTTAGACTTAGGGCACACAACTAAGAGGGGGGGTGAATCAGTTGTGCAAAACTTTCTCTCACTTACACACTTAAATCTTCTTGATGATTAGCAGTATATTAAACATGAAACATAATGCATTCAAATCAAAAGTAGAAACTCATCAACACATAAGACACCAAGATTTTGACATGGAAAACCTAGTTAAGGGAAAAACCACAGGGTGATTAACCCAAGAATTTATTCTTTGTTAGAAGAATAGAAAGAACAAAATGGCACTTGCCAATTAGGGCTCACTGCTCAAGCACACTGCTCACAAGAGGCTCACTGCCTACAAGAGACACACTGTCTACAAAGAAATAAATATCACCTTCATGAACTGGAGAATAGCATATTCACCATGCTTGAATCAATTCCATTTAAGCCCAATACTTCTTCTCTACCTTTCGCACTCCTCCTCGCTACCACACACTCATCTCCACAAGACACCCTTCGGAAAGACTTCACAATCCCTTATTTATACAAGACAGTGACTTAGGAATAATCATCTAGGTCAGCAAACATCTACAAGATCATTTGCAAGATGTGTAATACATCTGGTCAGCTAGTCGCAAGAAGAACACCATCATCCAGTGGTTATTCTTCAAATGTACACTCTAACTTTAATGCGGACCACCAATGTGAAATGGACATGATCCAAGGATCACCACAACCTTACCCGAATCACTTGAGAACATCGACAATTCATCTATTTGCTGGAATTCTCCTCTCCTTCATCCAGAGCTTTAAGAACACAATCTCTCATTACTGTCACAAAGGAATAGGTTCTTTCGGACCTTCAAACCATGAACCAATCGCGTTGACACTTCATACGGACGTCCTCATCACCCCCTCAAATCCGTAGAATGGGATAGTGCATTACCAGATCTCACTGGACCTATCTGTGTCACTATGTCACCTCTGAACACCTATTGGAGCTGGTTCTACTTGAGCGGCCATAACTTCTTTAGATCTTCATGCGAACCTCTAAAAACTTAACTAGATCATCTCAAGACTCATATCTACAAACCCTTTGAACCGCAACCTCTGATCTGCATCTTAGCTGGGATCTCCACTTCACTGTCTCCATTGCTTCTCTCTGCTCATCCAATCCTTCTCATTAATACAACATGAGTATGTTGACATCAATGACAACACCGGTTAGGCCCATACTTGCAACAATCTCCCCCTTTGTCATTGATGGCAACATATGATGTGAAAAACCATCAAGACAAGAACTTCTCCTTACTGTCACTACTCCCCCTATCAGCAACAACCATTCACATGTCTTCTCTTCCTTTACTACTCTCCCTTTGATCATCAACCACTTGTTTTTCACATGTCTTCTCTCCCCCTTTGACATCAATGGCAAAGGGCTCATACTTGCAATTTCAACACTATAGAATCATACCTGCTGCTCTCCCTGAGTAGCAGCTCCCATCAATCCAGATCACAAGATATGACTGTGATATCCATTAGACTGATGCACCTCAGTGCACTTTAGTTATCACTGGAGGGGTAATAACCCCTAACTTCTCCCTGAGATACTCAAAAGAGTCCTTAGGTAGAGGTTTAGTAAAGATATCTGCAATCTGATCCTTGGAGGGCACAAACTCCAATCTAACTTCATTCTTGTTCACTTGCTCTCTCAAAAACTAAAATTTGATACATATATGCTTAGTCTTAGAATGTAGCACCGGATTCTTAGATATATTTATAGCACTTGAATTATCACAGAAGATTGTGATAGGCTCCTCATACTCTACTTTAATATCTCTTAGCATCTACTTCATCCACAAAACTTGAGTGCAACTACCTACTGCTGTAATGTATTCTGCTTCGGTTGTAGACAGGGATATTGCCTCTTGTTTCTTGCTTAGCCAAGAAACCAATCTCTTTCCCAAAAAGAATGCTCCACCACTGGTACTCTTCCAGTCATCCACATCTCCTGCCCAATCTACATCTGTATATGCATGAAGAGAGAAATCATGATCTCTAGGATACCACAAACCATACTCAACTGTTCCTTTTAGATACCTAAAAATCCTTTTGATTGCCATGACATGAGATTCTCTGGGATCAGCCTGGAATCTCGCAACAAGACCAATAGCCTGCATTATATCTGGTCTAGTTTGAGTGAGATACAACAATCCTTGAATCATTGATCTGTACTTTGTCTAGTCTGCCTTAGGAGAGTCATCATCTTTGCTCAACTTACATCCGGTTGCCATGGGAGTATTCATTGGCTTTGAATCTTCCATTCCAAATTTTCTCAACAATTCTTTCACATATTTGGTCTGAGAAATAAAGATTCCTTTCTTTGTTTGAGTAATTTGCAAACCCAATAAGAAATTCATTTCACCAAGCATTGACATCTCAAACTCACTTTTCATTTGATTTGCAAAAGTTTTACACATATTGTCTCTTCCTCCAAAGATGATATCATCAACAAATACTTCAACAATCAAGATGTTTTCATGATCAATTTTGAAATATAAGTTACTGTCAGCAGTACCTTTGTTGAAACCAATCTTCAAAAGATATTTGTCTAATCTTTCATACCAGGCTCTTGGGGCTTGCTTTAGTCCATACAGTGCCTTCTTCAACTTGCAGACCATATCACCATGCTCAGATAATTGAAATCCATCAGGTTGTTCAATGTACACTTCTTCTTCTAAGTCACCATTCAAGAAAGAAGACTTGACATCCATCTGATACATCTTGAAATCCTTGAAGGTAGCAAATGTAAGAAATAATTTGAATGCTTCAATTCTTGCTACCGGAGAAAAAGTTTCTTCAAAATCAATTCATTCTATTTGAGAGTAGCCCTTGCAGACCAATCTGGCTTTATTTCTAATTACTTCACCAACTTCATTTAGTTTGTTCCGAAAGACCCATTTGGTTCCAATCACATTCTTGTTTCTAGGTCTGGGAACAAGATCCCAAGTGTGATTTTTCTCAATTTGCATTAACTCTTCCTCCATTGCTTTGGTCCAATTTTCATCATTGCAGGCTTCATTTATTGTCTTGGTTTCAATCTTTGAAATCAGACAATATTTATTTGAATTTTGAGCAATTTTCCTTCTAGTTTGCACACCTTTGCTTTTGTCACCTATGATCTGATCTTCAGAGTGGTTCAATCTTACATACCTTAGAACTTTGGGAGCTTCTTGTAGTTCTACTTCTTGATCAGGCTCATTCAGACCTATCTCTTCTTCCTGATTTACCGGATTAGTTTGAATTTGACTTTCAGAAGAGGATTGAATTCCTTGAACCAGAACACAATTCTAATCATCTTCATCATGTTCATAAAACCTTGAGGGTTTCTCTATTCCCTCATCAACCTTCACATTTGTACTTTCTATCATCTTTCTTAGTCTCTTGTTATAACACCGGTATGCTTTTCTTTGAGTAGAGTAACCCAAGAATATTCCTTCATCACATCTAGCATCAAACTTGCCTAAATCTTCATCTCTTTTGATGTAACATTTGCTACCAAAGACTCTGAAATATCTTACAGTAGGAGTAATGCCAAACCAAAGTTCATAAGGGGTCTTACCGGTATTGCTTCTGATTTGAACTCGATTGAGAGTATAGACTACAGTGCTGACAGCTTCTCTCCAATAGATCTAAGGAACATTTGCTTCCATCATCATGGTCTTAGATGCTTCTTGGATGGTTCAGTTCTTTCTGTCCTCTACTTCATTCTGCTGTGGAGTCCTAGGAGTAGACAACTGTCTCTTAATTCCATGTTTCTTACAGAACTCTATGAACTCACTGGATGTGAATTCTCCACCTCTATCAGACCTTAGACATTTCAACTTTAGTCCTATTTCATTTTCTACCATAGCCTTGAATATTTTGAATTTCTCAAGAGCTTTTAATTTCTCCTTTAGAAAGGTTACCCACATCATCCGGGAACAGTCATCAATTAGCAACATGAAGTATCTATCACCTTGAATACTCCTGGTTCTTGCCGGACCACAAAGATCATTGTGAACTAAGTCCAATAATCTGGTAGAGGACAGTTCCTTGCTTTTGAATGAGACTCTGCTCAGCTTACCCAACTGACATTCCTTGCACAAGCTGTTAGTAGGTTTCACCAATTTTGGAAGATCTCTTACAGCTTGAGATTTTCTTATCTTGATGATATTATCAAAATTCACATGACACATCCTTCTATGCCATAACCAACTCTGATCAACTTGAACAAATAAGCAGCTTTTACCAGTACCAACCAAATGGAAGATATTACCTTTAGATTGAGTACCAGCTGCAATCTCTGTTCTAGATCTTTCAAAGATTTTGCATTTTCCATCCTCAAATCAGAGATCATAGCCTTTGTCCACCAACTATCCAACACTGAGAAGATTGTGCTTCAAACCTTCGACATACAGTACATTACCAGTTTTGTTTCTTCCATCAAAAGAAATAGTTCCTCTTCCTCTGGTTCTACCAGCAGAATTATCACCAAACTTTACCACTCCTCCTTCATACCTTTCCAAATCTACAAACTTATTTTTTTCACCTATCATATGGTGAGAGCATCCATTGTCAATGACCCAATCATCCTTCTCTTCAATTTGGGCAGCCAGAGCTCTTTCCACAGTCTTAAGATTGACAGATACAGAGGACATTGGATCTTCTTCCTTGATGGCAATGAACACCCATTCATTTATAGATTTGTTTCCTATCTTTGATTTATCATCTGTTACTCCTTCATTATCATCATCTTCATGTACGCAGTAACAGTTCTTTTGGAACCTTGGCTTGTTAGGATTTTGCCTTGAAAATCTTTCCAAACACCTTGAGGCAAAATGACCAATCTTATTGTAGTTAAAACATTTAAAAGGTAATTTTCCTTCATAATTACCGGATCCTCTTGGCAGCCTCTTTGCAATAAGGGCTTCAAGTTGAGCAGTTTCTACTTCTTCTTCTTCCAAATCTTTTCTTGTTTTTTCATACCATGACAATTTCCTTGAAGAATTCTCTCCTGGATCAAACCTTTGTTTACCTTTAACAAAGGCACTAGCTTTGAATGCAGATTCAGTCTTGGGGGGTCGTCTCCAAACTTTGTCATTTCAAATGTAGCCAATTTCCCAGCCAATTGATCTCTTGTGACAGTTGTATGGGCTCTGAATTCTTCAATAGCAGCAACCTTGATTTTGTAAGAAGCAGGAAGGGATCTGAGAATTTTACCAACAATCTTATTTTCATCCAAGACTCCTCCAACATTTCTAATTCCACAAACTAGCTCATTCACTCTTGGCATAAAAGTGGTAATATTTTCATCATCTCTGTAACCTTGCACATTTAACATACTAGTCTCCTTCATGCGAAAGTTCTAGTTTATTCCAAATCTCAAAGGCAGTTGGTAGGTCAATAACATTTAAGAGCTCTGAGTCAGATAATACGCTTAGAAGAGCCTCTTTGGTCCGTAGATTGTTTTCAGCATCTGTGATTTCATTTAGGGTTCTCGGACCACCCTGTGGAGGTACATATGCTTTTGTAACCATGGACCAGTACGCCATTCCCATACATTGCAAGTGACATTTCATATGACCTTTCCAAAGAGAAAAGTTGGTTCCATCAAACTTTGGACTATCCTTCTTGTAAGACGACATCTTGGATCTCCTCAAGTGGTTAAGCTTCTTTTAGAGGAACTTGGCTCTGATACCAATTGTTAGACTTAGGGCACATAATTGAGAGGGGGGTGAATCAGTTGTGCAAAGCTTTCTCTTGTTTACACACTTAAATCTTCTTGATGATTAGCAGTATATTAAACATGAAACATAATGCATTCAAATCAAAAGCAGAAACTCATCAACACATAAGAGACCAAGATTTTGATGTGGAAAACTTGGTTAAGGGAAAAACCATGGGGTGATTAACCCAAGAATGTATTCTCTATTAGAAGAATAGAAAGAACAAAATGGAACTTGCCAATTAGGGCTCACTACCTACAAGAGACACACTGTCTACAAAGAAATAAATATCACCTTCATGAACTGGAGAACATCTTCACCATGCTTGAATTAGTTCCATTCAAGCCCAATACTTTTGCTCTACCTTTTGCACTCCTCCTCGCTACCACACACTCATCTCCACAAGAAACCCTTTGGAAAGACTTCACAATCCCTTATTTATACAAGGCATCGACTTAGGAATAATCATCTAGGTCAGAAAACATCCACAAGATCATCTGCAAGACGTGTAATACATCCAGTCGGCCAGTCTCAGGAAGAACACCATCATCCAGTGGTTATTCTTCAAATGCACACTCTAACTTCAATCCAGACCACCAATATGAACTAGACACAATCCAAGGATCACCACAACCTTACGCGAATCACTTGAGAACATCCACACTTCATCTGCTTGTTGGAATTCTCCTCTCCTTCATCCGGAGCTTTAAGAACATAGTCTGTCATTACTATCACAAAGGAATAGGTTATTCTAGACCTTCAAACCATGAACCAATCGAGTTGACACTTCATATGGACGTCCTCATCACCCCCTCAAATCTGTAGAATGGGATAGTGCATTACCAAATCTCACCGGACCTATCTGTGTCACTCTGTCACCTCTAAACACCTGCCAGAGTTGGTTCTACTTGAGCGGCCATAACTTCTTCAGATCTTCATGCGAACCTCTAAAAACTTGACTGGGTCATCTCAAGACTCATATCTACAAACCCTTTGAACCGTAACCTCTGATCTGCATCTTAGCTGGGATCTCCACTTCACTGTCTCCATTGCTTCTCTCTGCTCATCCAATCCTTCTCATTAATGCAGCATGAGTATGTTGACATCAATGACAACACTGGTTAGACCCATACTTGCAACAGAGAATTGCAATGGTAGCAAGGGAAAACCTTTAGACTTTTCACTTAACCCAAATACTAGCATGTTCAACAAATCCAAAGCTATTAGGTGTATTCTTGTGAGGATCTCCTTGAACAAAAGAGTTACCATTAATGACCATGATATCACAAGCTTGATCAGAGGTACTTAACCTAATAGGAGTTACAACCTATATAAGAATTTATGTTTTTTTCTTCAATTCTAACAATTTCAGTAGTTTTCTGAAGTGGAAAGGTGCACTATCTTGCCAAATCGAAAAAAGGTCTCAACAACAAACAAACAAAACAAGGCACACAAAGCAAGCTATACAAGCAACTATACAAAATATACATATAATACATGGTTTTGACCTAACCTAGGCCTGGAAATTGTGTTTGAGGAACTTTCCATTGACTTGCAATGGAATTATCACCTGTTCATGTCTTGAGCCTGTAGGTACTTTCACCTAAAATCTCTGATATTTGGAAGGGGTTGATCCATAGTTTATCAAACTTTCCATGATCACCCTTCTTTTTGTGGTCTTTATCCCATGATGGGACCAAATATGAGATCCTAAAAGCCTTTACTTTGCCTCTTTTGTCAAACCAACATTTGACAATAGCCTAATGTTTGGCAAATTGATCAATTATCTTATCTCTTTTTTCTTCTAAGTGCATCAATTACAATAGTCTGACTTCTATTTTATTTTCTATGCCTAGATACTCTTGGGCAAACTGTAGAGTTGGGATTTTCAAGTTGATAGGGAGGATAGGGTCCACCCCATACACTAGTTGATAGGGAGAATTACCTAAGGCAGTTTTGACTCGTCTTGTCTACCCATAGGGTATACTTAAGCAAAGTATTCCATTACCTAGGGCTCTTTTCAATTAACTTCTTAATGATATTCAACAGATTCTTATTAGTTGATTCATCTAGGCTATTACCTTGGGGGTAGTAATTCGATGAAAATTTTAAAATTATCCCATGATCAAATGCCCAACTTGAAAGCTTGAGAGATGCAAAAGTAGGACCGTTGTCACAAACTAGAGCATATGGGATTCCATACCTGGTGGTGAAGTTGCTCTCTAGAAACCTGACTACATTGTCTAAGGTACATGTCTTACTATAGATGGCCTCCGTCCATCTAGTGCAATAATTTGTAATGGTCAACACATACGTGTGTCCCACTAAGGATGGAGGATCGATAGGATCGATGAAATCCATGCCCCATTGTGCAAATGGCCGCATCTCCATCACAGGTTACAATGGTTGAGCTGCATACTTTTATTTGTTTGAAGTAGTTTGACATGTGTGACAAAATTTGATGTGCTCAGTTGTATCCTTGAAGATAGTGGGCCAATAATACCCAACCCTCAAGATGACATGTGTGGTAGCTAGATGCGATTCATGGGTTGTACCAAACTTATCATGTAATTCAAGGACATGCACAGGATAACATCTTGACATACACTTGCTATTGGTTTTTACCATACTGCCCAAAAGCAAAGGGAAACAAGCAAGCCAAGAAAAAGAAAAAGCAAATGGGGTGTGGTGTGTAACCACACAACAACTTGCCACCAAAGAAAACAACTAAAATTCCAACAATTCAAAAGATGATAAATTAAAACATAATGTTCTAACAATTATCAATCCTAAGCATCTTGACCTTTCTAAATGATATCATATTCATCAACATAACAATGTAATGAGAAGGAATTAGGTGTGTGCATGTGATTCATTTCCTTCATCTTCAAGATAAGTTGAAAACACTAGTAATGAGCATTAAGCTACATAGTTTGATTTAACCCTCCTAGAGAACCTAGATAGAGCCATGCTTCTAGAAGGTGTCCATAGCCTTGACAAGGTTATCTCTGTAATTCTCCCAAGTAGAACCCCACTACCAGATAGGTGTCCGTAGCCCCGGTAGAGTTACTTCAATGACCTAAGATATTTCTTTCTTTTGATACTAAATGTATTATGTTTTTGTTTTTTAATTTTCATAAGATATGATCATGTAAGCTCATTTGCAAGGTGTGGTCACCTGCTTGTTTAGGTTGAGAATTGCAATGGTAGCAAGGGTAAACCTTTAGATTTTTCACTTAACCTAGATGCTAGCATGTTCAACAATTCCAAAGGTGTTAGGTGTATTCTTGTGAGGATCTCCTTGAACAAAATAGTTACCATTAATGACCATGATATTACAGACTTGATCATAGGTACTTAACCTAATAGGAGTTACAACCTATATAGGAATTTGTGTTCCTTTCTTGAATTCTAACAATTTCACTAGTTTTTTGAAGTGGAAAGTGCACTATCTTGCCTAATCAAAACAAGGGCTCAACAACAAACAAACAAAACAAGGCACACAAAGCAATCTATACAAGCAACTATACAAAATACACATATAATACATGGTTTTGACCTGACCTAGGCTTGGAAATTGTGTTTGAGGAACTGTCCATTGACTGGCAATGAAACATTTTCACCTGTTAATGTCTTGAGCCTGTATGTGCTGTCACCTAAAATCTTTGATATTTGGAAGGGGTCGATCCATAGTTTATCAAACTTTCCATGATCACCCTTCTTTTTGTGGGCTTTATCCCATGATAGGACCAAATCTAAGATCCTAAAAGCCTTTACTTTTCTTCTTTTGTCAAACCAACATTTGACAATTGCCTGATGTTTGGAAAATTGATCAATTATCTTATCTCTTTTTTCTTCTAAGTGCATCAATTGCAATAGTCTAACTTCCATTTTATTGTCTATGCCTAGACACTCTTGGGAAAATTGTAGAGTTGGGATTTTTAGGTTGATAAGGAGGATAGGGTCCAGCCCATACACCAGTTGATAGGGAATATTGCCTAGGCAGTTTTGACTCTTGTCTTGTCTACCCATAGGACATACTTAAGCAAAGTATTCCATTCCCTAGGGTTCTTTTCAATTAACTTCTTATTGATATTCAACATATTCTTATTAGTTTATTCAGCTAGGCCATTACCCTAGGAGTAGTAATTAGATAAAAAATTTAAAATTATCCCATGATCAAATTGTTGTTATATGGAGCCTAATCAGACTCAGAGGTAAAATTTACCCCACTTTTATCAGTGCGGTTTCCCCCCAAATTATTTAATGAGGTCAAGGGGCAGTGCCCCTTGTGACGGTTTGGGGGCAGCGCCCCCAAGACAGGGTCAAGGGGAAGCACCCCTGGCATGCTCCCTATAACGATACAGGGCAGGGTTGAGGGGCAGGGCCCCGGTGGGGGCTTGGGGGCAGCGCCCCTGAAACCTCCAATGATTTTTTATTATTTTATTAAGGTGTCAAGAGTTATTTTTTCTATTGGCCAACATAAAAAAACCCTATTTTTGTAACCAACATAAGGCTTGATAAAAGTGGCTAAGGGTTAGGGTTTCCATTGATGTATTGTAGCATTTTGCAGTAGTATTGAGTTGCAAGGATTGCTAGTTGTAATCAGTTTGATTTACTGGATAATAATATTGGAGTCTCTACTAGTAGATGTAGCTTGATTTTGGGTGAACCATGTTAAAACTGAAGAGACCTAGTGTCTCAAGTTATTGCTTGGAACCTCTTTCTTTCATTAGTTGTTGACCACACTAGAGTTTTAGTAGAACTAGTGAATGTTACACCGACAGTTTTGTTCACATCGATGAAGGGACAAGCTATCAGGCAGACTTACTATATCAACACAATCTTATGTTACTTCTCCAATCGATGAGGGTCATACCGATGTGAGAAGTCCATCGGCATAAGGTTGGGCGTCGAGTAAACTCATGGTGGTCATTCCGATAGTATTGAGTTACCCCAATGAAAGTGTCTAGTGGGATCAATGGATCATCGGCGTAAGAACTATAATCAGCCCAATGTTGATATGTCTCTCTAAAGTTACCAGTCACTCCAATGAAGGGTTAGCATAGCATTGGCGTCAGTGAGACAAGGATCTATTGGAGTAAGTGTTGAATAGTTCACCGATGATGAAGGTTATCCCGATGAGTCTTTGACTGTCATTGTTGACAACAAAATTGCCGACAATAGTCATTTTGATCATTTGTGGTTATAAACCAGAATAGTATATGCGACCTGGTGCATGTGTGATTATTCATCTCATGGAATGTGAATAGTTATGACTGTTGAGTAGCAACAATGATGGGAAAGGTGAATCATTCAGTTAGGGCAACAGTCAAGTAACCATTTTTGTTCTTGTAGACTGATGTTATAAAACTGATCTGCTAGCATCATTGTTTGATGATGAAGAGTTTTGATTTGTACAAGTTTATTTTGTAGAATGTGCAGTTGATATAAATAGTTTTGTACAAATTGTAAAAGTGACCGATACCTGAACATTAGAATAGGGGATCTTTATTGTATATTCAGTTTTACTGTAATAAAGATTGTTCTATTGTGGTGGTGGGTTTTTTACCCGAAAGGGTTTTCCCACGTAATACTGGAGTCTGTGTTGTCTATTTTGTCTATTTTGTTTCTCTGGTGTATTTATCTAATTATTTTGTTTTGAAATTTACCTGTCTGTATTTTCCCCTTGGAATTTTCATTAGGGAAGCTGTTTTCCGCACCTGTGCTTTCCTTACAAGTGGTATCAGAGCCTGGCCAGTTGTGCTATCCTTGTTGGTAGTTTGGGTTTTTTGTGTTAATTCTGTGAGTGGGAGTTCTGCAGAGATTTATTTGGTTAAATAAGATGGCAAGTACATCAGACAAAATAGACATTGAAAAGTTCAATGGCACAAACTTTGAGTTGTGGAAACTTAAAGTTGAAGACATGTTGGTCTATAGAGATCTTTGGGTTGCTATGTCTGGAACTCAACCTACAGGAATGAAGCAAGAAGATTGGGATCTGGCAAATAGGAAAGCCAAAGGACTGATAAGATTGAGTTTATATGAGTCTATTCTATTGAATGTCCATGAGGAGAAGACTGCAAGTGATTTGTGGAAGAAGTTGACTAATATTTATTAGGGCAAGTCCTTGGTGAATAAACTTTTCCTCAGAAAGAAATTGTATTCTCTAAAGATGGATGAAGGTGCATCTATAGCAGAACATCTGAGTGCATTCAATACAATTGTCACTCAGTTGACATCTATAGGTGTAAAAATAGAAGAGGAGGACCACTGTATGCTTCTGTTATGTTCCTTACCTGACTCATGGGACCATCTGGTGATGGCTATTGGATGTACAACTACATTTTCAACAGAAACTGTTGTTGCCTCGCTGTTGTCTGAAGAGATGTGGAGGAAGTCTTTTGGTATGGCTAAAGAGGCTCTGTCTGTTTGAGGTAGATCAAAGGAAAGAGGCAAGAAGGATAAAAAGTCTAAGTCCAAATCAGAGGGGAAATCAAAATCCCCTGGCAAGAAGTCCAAGGTGAAGTGCTGGAATTGTGGGCAGAAAGGTCACATCAAGAAAGACTACAAAGAGGAGAAAAAGTAGAAGAAGAGCTTCTCTAACTCTGAGTCTTCACAGAGTGATGTTGATGCCTTCATTGCTGCTTTGGCAATGCCTGCATCTAAAGATGTTTGGCTGGTGGATTCAGGAGCATCTTTTCATATGACATCTCATAGAGAGTGGTTCACAAAGTATGAATCGTATGCTGGTGGGAAGGTGTTCCTGGCAAGTGATTCAACACTAGAAATTGCTGGCCAAGGACGAGTCAAAATCCAGTTCCTAGATGGCAGGATAAAGGGAATGAATGGAGTTCTTCACATACTAGGTCTGGCTCAAATTTACTTTCTATTAGTAAGCTTAATGATGTTGGAGTGCAAGTTACTTCTGTAAATGGTCACTGTAAAATGACTAGATGTTCTATTGTACTAGCAAAGGGTGAATGCATTGGAACTTTGTATAGGTTAGATGCAAAACTAGTGTGCTGTAACAATGTCTCTGTAAAATTTGAAGAAGCTACTATTGTAACACATGATGGAAACTCTATGGAAGTTAAACTTCCTGCAGAGAAAATAATGCTCTGGCATCATAGACTTGGTCACATAGGTGAAAAAGGTTTTAAAACCTTGAAGAACAAAAACCTGGTAGATGGGCTGACTGATTGTAATCTGGAGTTTGATTTCTACGAACATTGTATATATGGAAAATAGAACTGTGTTTTTTTACTCTAGTTCTCATAAATCTTTTGGTGTTTTGGACTATGTACATTCTAATGTTTTTAATCCAGTCGATGTTCCTTCTATGTCTAAATCAAGATACTACATATTGTTTAGTGATGATTATTCAAGGAGGGCATTTATATATTTTTTGAAGAATAAATCAGAACTGTTTAGTCGGTTTAAAGAATTTAAAACTCTTGTGGAAAATCAGACTGGTAGAAAAATAAAATGTTTGAGAATGGATAATGGTGGTGAATATTGCAATGTGGATTTTGATAAGTATTGTGTAGACCATGGAATTAAAAGGCATAAGACTACACCTTATACTCCATAGCAAAATGGAGTTGCTGAAAGGTTAAATCAATCATTGATGGAGAAAGCAAGAAGTATGTTGAGTTATGCTGGGCTTGAACAAAAGTTTTGGGTTGAGGCAATTGCTACAGCTTGTTACTTGATGAATCGTTCTCCTACTTCAGCATTGGTTGATAAGAGGCCTATGGAAGCATGGTCTAGAAAGAAGCCCTCTCTAAGACATCTTTGTGTCTTTGGCTGTGAGGCATATGCTCATATTCCTAAGGTAAAAAGATCTAAGTTAGATAACAAGGTAGTCAAATGTATCTTTATTGGCTATGGAGTCGGTGTTAAAGGGTACAAGCTTTGGAATCTTAAAACTAAAAAAGTAATTTATAGCAGGAATGTAATTTTCAGAGAGCTAAAACCTTTGGTTATTGATCCTCAGCCAGAGAAGAGAGAAAAGAAGAAAGAAAAGAGTGTTGTGAATATTCCTCTGACCCCTATAAAAGAGGAACAACAAACACCAAGTGTAGATGGTTCAGATTTGAATTTGAGTAGCTCTGAAGATTCAGATCTAGAGCAAGAACCTGAACCTGCACCTCAACTTTTGAGATGGTCTACACGTGAAAGAAGACAACCAGATAGGTATGGATTTTCAGTACTTGATTCAAGTTGTGCCTATGCTTTACTTACTGATACTGATGAACCTAGGAATATGAAAGAAGTTATTAGTTTACCTGATTCAGATTCTTGGTTGGAAGCCATGGATAGTGAAATGAAATCTTTGGAGAAGAATGGAACCTAGGATCTGGTGCCCTTGCCTGAAGGTAGAAAACCTGTGGGCTGCAAGTGGGTATTTAAAAAGAAATATGGTCCAGATGGTAGTGTTGATAAGTACAAGGCAACACTGTTTGCTAAGGGGTATTCCCAAAAGGAAGGTATTGATTATGGAGAAATTTTTTCTCCTATAGCTAAGCTGACATCCATTAGATTTCTTTTGTCACTTGCAGCAATGTATGACTTTGAAATTGAGCAAATGGATGTGATGACAACATTTCTTCATGGGGACCTTGAAGAAGAAATTTATATGTCCCAGCCAGAGCATTTTGTGGTAAAAGGAAAATAACATCTGGTATGTAAACTTAAAAAGTCTCTTTATGGTTTGAAACAATCTCCCAAAATGTGGTATCTGAAGTTTGATACGTATGTGTTATCTTTAGGATATGTGAGATCTAAATCTGATCATTGTGTCTATTATAAAATTGAAGGTGATCGGATTCTTATAATTGCACTGTATGTGGATGATATGTTGTTCATTGGCAATGGTAAGGGGATGATCTCAGATTTAAAATCTTAGTTGTCCTTGAAATTTGAAATGAAGAATCTGGGGGCAACAAAGTACATTCTGGGAATGGAGATCAAAAGGGACAGATCTAAGAGAAAGCTTTGGCTCAGCCAGAGCAAGTATATTACTAATGTTCTTGATAAATTTAATGTCTGATTCTAAACAGTTAGTTGTTCCAGTTTTGCAGGGAACAAAACTATCTGTTGAAGATTGTCCAGAATCTTCAAATGAAACTAACGACATGAAAAGAGTGCCTTATGTAAGTGTTGTTGGTAGTTTAATGTATGCAATGGTCTATACCAAACTAGACATTGCCCAAGCAGTAAGAGTTTTGAGCCGATTTATGGTGAATCCATGCAGATCACATTGGGATGCTGTGAAAAGAGTTATGAGGTATTTGAAGGGAACTTCTGACTATGCTATTTGCTATTATGGAAACTTAGATGGATCTAAGAGACCTATCAGCATTTAGGGATATGTTGATTCTAATTTGGTAGGGGACATTGATAGTAGAAGATCTACCAGTGGATATGTATTCATGTTAAATGGTGGTGCTATTAGTTGGATGAGCAAGTGACAGGCTATAGTCACTTTGTCCACAACAGAGGCAGAGTACATGGTAGCTACTCATGCATGCCAAGTTGTTTGGTTGAAGATGTTGTGTTCTGATGTTGGTTTTAATGCAGGGCAAATACAAATTCACTGTGACAGTCAAAGTGTTATCTGTTTGGCAAAAAATCCTACATTTCATGCTAGGACAAAACATATTGATGTCCAATATCACTTTGTTCGTGATATGTTGGAAGACAGGAAGGTAAAGCTGGAAAAAGTTGACACTTTGGAAAATGTCGCTGATGCCTTAACAAAACCTGGAAGCACAACCAAGTTCAAATGGTGTTCAGATGAAATGGGTCTTCAGGCCCATAATTCTCAGTAATCCTTTTGAGGATTAAGAGGTTACCAATAATCTCTTCAACAAGTGGGACATTGAAGAGACCTAGTGTCTCAAGTTATTTCTTGGAACATCTTTCTTTCATTGGTCTTCGACCACACTAGAGTTTCGACAGAACTAGTGAATGTTACACCGACAGTTTTGTTCACATTGATGAAGGGACAAGCTATCAGGCAAACTTACTATATCGGCACAGTCTTAAGTTACTTCTCCAATTGATGAGGGTCATACCAATGTGAGAAGTCCATCAGCATAAGGTTGGGTGTCGGGTAAACTCATGGTGGTTGTTCCGATAGTATTGAGTTACCCCAATGGAAGTGTGCGTTGGGATCAATGGATCATTGGCATAAGAACTATAATCAGCCCAGCGTTGAGATGTCTCTCCGAAGTTACCGGTCACTCTGATGAAGGGTTAGCATAGCATTGGCATCAGTGAGACAAGGATCTATTGGAGTAAGTGTAGAATAGTTTGCTGATGATGGAGGTTATCCCGATGAGTCTTTGACTATCATTGTCGGCAACAAAATTACTGACGATAGTCATTTTGATCGTTTGTGGTTCTAAACTAGAATAGTAAATGCAACCTGGTGCATGTGGGATTATTCATCTCATGGAATGCGAACAATTATGACTATTGAGCAGCAACGACGATGGGAAAGGTGAATCATTTAGTTAGGGCAACAGTCGAGTAACCATTTTTTGCTCTTGTAGACTGATGTTATAAAACTGATCTGCTGGCATTGTTGTTTGATGATGAAGAGGTTTGATTTGTACAAGTTTATTCTATAGAATGTGCATTTGATATAAATAGTTTTGTACAAATTGTAAAAATGACCGATACCTGAACATTAGAATAAGGGATCTTTATTGTATATTTAGTTTTACTGTAATAAAGATTGTTCTATTGTGGTGGTGGGTTTTTTACCCGAAAGGGTTTTCCCACGTAATACTGGAGTCTGTGTTGTCTATTTTATCTATTTTGTTTCTCTGGTGTATTTATCTGATTATTTTGTTTTGAAATTTACCTGTCTGCATTTTTCCCTTGGAATTTTCATTAGGGAAGCTATTTTCCACACCTGTGCTTTCCTTACAAAAACTTGTCTCTCACTATTATTATTTCTATGTATTTTCATTCCTCTATTTAATCTTTATTTGCATTTAATTGATATCTTCTATCGGCTAACCCTAACACAAATGCCCAACTTGAAAGCTTGAGAGATGGGCTCTACTTGGGAGAATTGCAAAGATAACCTTCCCATAGCTATGGATGCCTGTTGGCAGCAAGGCTTTATTTAGGTTCGCTAGGAGGGTTAAATCAAACTATGTTGCTTAACGCTCTTTACTAGTGTTTTCAACTTATCTTCATGATGAAGGAAATGAATCACATGCACACACCTAATTCCTTCTCATTGCATTGTTATGTTGATGAATATGATATCATTTAGAAAGGTCAAGATGCTTAGGATTGATAATAGTTGGAACATTATGTTTTAATTTGTCTTCATCTTTTGAATTGTTGGAATTTTAGTTGTTTCTCTTGGTGGCAAGTTGTTGTGTGGTTACAGAACACACCCCATTTTGCCCTAGCAAAATAGGAAAATTTTCTTTGTTTGAAGCAATTTGACATTGTGACAAAATTTGATGTGCTCAATTGTATCCTTGAAGATAGTGGCCCAATAATACCCAACCCTCAACATGGCAAGTGTCATAGCTAGATGCAATCCATGGGTTGTACCAAACTTATCATGTAATTCAAGGACTTTGGTAGCTTCTTGCCTGTCTAAGCACCTTAAGTATATCCCCTCATAATTCCTTCTGAATAATACTCCTCCTTTAATCATGTATTTTTGTGCTTTGATCCTCAGAGCTCTTCTCTGGGATGCCTACATATTGGGTGGATATCTTCTTGTGATTAGGACATGCCTAATATTAGAATACCAGTCATCATGTATGTATGCATCTACTACATATTGTTGACTTGTCAAGTTGGGATCTATTTCAACAATCATTTGAATGAGGGCTTTTCGCTTGACTAGTTTCATAGGCATTATATCCATATCATATTCTTCTAGTACGGTAATCCATTTAATTCTCTTCTATCTTGGTTTGTTCAATTTGCATGAGGAGCATCTTCACAGGTGAATTAGGTACTACTGCAATGACTTTACTTCTCAAGATGTAATGCCTGAATATCTTCATAACTTTGACTAAGGCAAGAGCCTATCTTTCTACATCCAAATACCCAAGTTTAGCATCTCTGAATGGAGAACTCATGAATGCAATTGGTTTTTCTTCTTTTGCCTCACTCCTCTGAGTTAGGACAGCTGTACATATACACTCTGTTGCAAAAGAATACATGTAGAAATCTCTAGTGTAATTGGACTAATCAGGACTAGGGCATCAACAATGGCTTTGTTTATATCTTCAAAAACTTCTCTTGCCTCTGGAGTCCATTCAATTTTAGCATATTTTTTCAACATAGCATTGAGAGGTATTACTATCTCTGCAAATCTAGTAATGAACTTCCTGACGAAGTTAATCTTACCAAAGTAAGATTTCAGCTCTTTCTTGCTTCCTAGAAGTTGCAACTTCATAATTGAGTCTACCCTAGCTAGGTCAATGGTAATCTCATTCTCAGATATCACATGACCAAGCAATTTTCCTATGGTCACCCAAAAAATGCATTTCTTTGGATTTAGGGAGATGCCATATTGTTCACACTTCTTCAATACCATCTTGAGGTCATCTATGTGATCTCCTCTGTGCTTTGAAAATACTATTAGGTCATCCATATATATCATGATGCATTGACCTACCAGTCCTTTGAATGCTATGTCCATAGCTCCCTAGAAAGTTGCTCTAGCATTGATTAAGCCAAATGAAATGCGCATGTAAGTGAAAATTCCCCACTTAGTGGTAAAAATTGTTTTCAATCTATCTATCTTATAAACTATCACCTGGTTGTATCCTGAAAAACCGTCTAGAAAAGACATCATTTGTGCACTATTCACCATCTAGAGAACCTCATCCAAAGAAGGTAGAGGATAATTATCCTTCTCGAATGCTTTGTTTAAGTTCCTGAAGTCTACACACAAATGTATATCTCCATCTCTCTTCTTGACAAGTACTAAATTGGCAACCTAGGTTGAATGATTGACTGGAAATATGATCCTCACAGCAAGCAATTTGTCAACTTCCTAAAAAATGAGAGGTTCTAGCAACGCATTGACTGGTCTTTGTTTCTGCCTAAAGGGCTTGGCATTGGGCTTCAGGGGAATTGTGTGAGTTATGATGGATGTGTCATAGGTCTTTAACTCATCATATGTCCATGCAATGACATGAATGTAATCTTTTAATGCCTGGGTTATCCCCGCTCTTTCTTCTTCAGTGTAGACTTTACTTATTAGGACATTCCTCTTGTCTTCGTCTTGTCCTATGTTGACAAGTGCATAATCTCCTCCATATGTCTTAGGGAGATCTTTTTGTTGATCATATTATCTAGATCTAAAGCTCTTTCCAGTTCAATCATGCCCTTAGGGATCTTGTTGCTAGGTAGATCAATTATCTCCTCTTTATCCCAAATATTGTTCTCTAGGTTCTTTTCATCCACTATTTGGGCTTCAAATATGTCTTTATTAGCAATGAAATCCAAAATGTTCTGATCATCATCAAACACCTAAAAATTGGTGGTGTTATCAGGAATAGATGGTATTGACACCAGCTTTACTAAAAACCTCTTCATCCCTAATATGGACAAAGGTTCAAGTGTACTAACAGCCTATGCTAGTGCATCCGCATGATGATTATGTTCCCTTGGAACATGCAGGATATTAAATGCATCAAAACTCTCTATCAAGTCTCAGACTCTATGTCTATAACTAGATAGCCTCTTGTAATTGCAGGTATAGACACCTCTTACTTGTTTCACTACTAGTTCTGAGTCTCCAAAGACATGCAGAACTTTCACATTCTTCTTTAGAGCAAACAACAAGCCATGGATTGGAGCTTCATATTTAGCTACATTATTTATGCATGGAAATTATGGCCTATATGCTTCTAGGAATGATTTCCCTTGTGGATTAATGAGATCCACCCATACTCTAGCTCCTTGCTTTGATTTGAAACCATCAAATCTTAAGATCCATGGTTTGTCTTCTATCAAAAGTTTATCAGGACCTTCCTTTTTCCTTTTGGCATGTGTAGCTTCTCCTACAGATATCCATTTGATCATATGTGGTTCATCTTTCACCACATCTAGAGGTTTCTTTGGAACTATAACATCTTCTTTTTGTTTCTTCTCAACATCATCTCTTAGGACATCTATTTTCATTAACTTGATGTCGTCATATCCCTTGTAATTATATATCGCAACTCTTCTTTCTATATCTTCTGAAACATCCTTGACTTTATGCAATTTGTCCTTTGAGCACAATTATTCTTCTTTGTTTAGTATGTGCAGACATAGAGCACAAGTTGTCTCTAAATGGGGAGTGTCATGTAGCCTACACCATCCTTCAATTAACACCTGACTGAGTGGAATTCCTTAGAGAATATGCCTTTGAACTTGCTTAGTTAGAAACTCTTCAAATTATGTCAAACAACTTCCCCCATATTCATCAGACAACTCATAATCAGACTCAATAAGACAATCTATCCCTGATGTGACCATGCTAACTATATCATTGGTATGTACATCATCACATACTAAAACTTCTTCTACACTAGACATTAGGATATTTATCCTTTCTTCATCCTACTCATATTCCCCTGCATCTGAAGACAACAACAAATGATCATGATCATCAGCATTAAGTGTTTCATTTACCTCTGGAACTAATAATTTGTTTTCTATGCATACTCACTCTGATTCAATCATATCCAAACATGCTTCACATGTATTTGCTGAGTGTGAATCCTAATGTCATCTACACCATCCATTCATCAGGATGTCCTTAATGGATGTCCCTGTCAATTAACATTTTTGAACTTCCTTAAACAGGTACCTCTCAAATTCGAGGAAGTGATCTACCTCATCTTCATCAATTGAGCTATAATCATATCTAGTCATGGATCTTGTCTCAGTCACAATTTCATCCTTTTCATGATCTTCATGCATGTTCATATTGCACATCAACACCTCTTCTAGTTTGACTCTCTGAGGTCTTAATGCATATACTCTTGGTTCAACATCCACATATAATATCTCATTATTGTGGTTGTACTTAGTTATCATATGCGTTATTCGAGGTTTGGCTTCAATTCTAAGATGATTAGGGATGCATTTCCATGGCAACCACATGTGGGAGAAATTTGTAGCCATATAACCATTCAAAGTTTTGGACCAGTCCCTACTGAGGAGCATGCCATATGTGTCAGGTTTGTAAACAACCTAAATTTCTATGTAGTGCTTCACCCTTGGATTTGATGCAGGTTGCATGTGAATGTGGGTTAATTCTCCTACTACACTAACCTCAAACTTGTCTATTTGTGTGACTTTCTTGAGTGAATTTGCATGATGCAGACCTAATGTCTAAAAAATAGACAAGGGCATAACAACGTTTGAGGTACTTGAATCTACAAGACAATTGTGTAGGTTCTTACCAAAGATCCTAAGTGTGAGTAGGAAAGGGGGTAACTTAGATTTTTCTTTGTATAGGTTCATCTGTGTTGCATCTACAGTATGGACTATGGTTTTATCTTTTGGTTTGACAACATTATCCCTAAGTATAGGATCTCTAGCAAGGATATGACTAGGATTATGATTAGGATTATTCTCTTTTGCTAAAGGTTCATCTAGTGACTTTAGGAAGGCTTTCTTAATGATAGGAGATTTCAATAATTTAGATAAATATAGACTAATCTTTCTTTTCTTTATCTCCTCGGCAAGATAAGCAATAATTTTGTCAAATTCAAGTAGTTGCTTCATACCTTTTTCTACTATTGTTTGTGGTGTAAAGTACTACATATTCACTTTGGGTGGTCCTAGATTATTACAGGCTTTAGGATCTAGGGGTGTGTTGAAATTGATAGGTGGAATGGAAGTGGTCAGAAGGCCAACAGGGCAATTTATATTTCTCCTCAGGTTATAATTGTGTCTTCCCTAATATTGATGATATGCATGAACTTCTTCAGCTTCTTGATCAGGCTCATTCTCATCCTCAAAGGGTAAAACATAATTTTTTTAAAAGGCCATGGCCAATTATTCACATGCCAGGGTGTAATTTTTGTGGGTTTCCCTCATTTGATGATCCTGATTATCAAAGGAACTTTTAAGTGCCACAGCTGACTCATATCCCAGAGGTACTATCTCATTGCCTTTAGGGAAAGATGTCTCTCTTGCAGTGTTTGACACTTCAACTTGGACTATGTTAGATGCAATTTTGAACTGTGGACATTCCAACTCAACATGTGCATTTGTATTGTTCATCTTGCACTAGTTAGTAATTATAGCCTCTGCCAAATTGATCCTAGTGGTTTTCTTAGGTTTAGTAGGGGAATGGTTATCTAAAGGTGAAGGTAATGAACCATTATTTGGTCAGGTGTTCCATACGCTTGGAGGCCTAGGTGCATTGTTATTATTGTTATTGAAATTCCTCTCATTGTTATAACCACGATCAGGATATCCAGATCTCTCATTGTTGTTTCCATATCCTCTATCAGGATATTCATTGTTTTGGTTATGTGTATTAGACTGAGCATAGAAGTTTTGAGTTTTGAGATGAGTAACTTCAGTAGTTAGCTTTCTTAGTTGAGCATATATCTCTTTGATGTCATCCTTTTGTTCCTATACTTTTGCTACTACAGTGTCCTGATGTGGTTGAAAAAATGAACTGCCATTAGTATTTTGTGCAACATCCTAACGTGCATGCCCATGATGTGGTATGATTTAACTATTTCCCTGAGTTGGCATAATGCTAAGTGGAGGTACTTGTAGAGGGTTAGACATTACAGTAGGGGGCATCAGGGCTCCACTAGCTTGTGTTTGACTAGGATAAGCATGGTACCCTAAGTTAGGTGCGAGACCTGGTGACATTTGAAGATTAACCTTGACTACCTCTTCAAAGGCCCCTGATAATGATGGGACAATAGGATGTACTCTCTTGATGACCGTTGATGTTAGGGGATCTAATGGTGAGTAATAAATTAACCTAGCTACATCATCATCAACATTGTAAGGATATGTCAATTTGGAATACATCTTTTGAAATCTAGCATTGAAGTTAGAGATCGGCTCTTTTGATTGTGGCAAAGAGATGATACATGGTGGCTACGTCCATAGAACTTATCTTGAACCTAGTTTGGAAAGCTTTCTCTAGTGCATCCCAAGTACCAATGGAAGTTTGAGGAAGGCTAACAAACTAGCCATATGCTTCCTCTCCTAGTGAATATGGAAATAACCTACATACAGCATCCTCATGTTGTATTCGGGCACTAAAATAGGGCTCCTTGAAGGTCTAGATGTGATCATCCACATCTTGATATGGATGATACTTTGAACAGATTTTGTCCAGATTTTTAGGTAGATCATTTATGCAGCAAAGTGAAGCGGTGACTCAACAACAAAGAAAGACATTGCAGGAGGTGTTGGAGGCACTACAACAACTGCTACTAGTGAATTAGTGATAGAAGGTCTAGGCTTACTGGCAGAATGTGGCCTAAGTCTAATTATGGGTAATTCTTTTAAAGGTCCAGAAGATCTTGACCTAGTGATTAGTCTATGAGCTAGTGCTTCAAAGTTTAGAATAAACTTTGGATATTTTAACTAGATCTTTGTAGAGATGTAGATAATTGCCTTACAGGAATGGATATTTATAGACAAATATCTTATATGACAAGGTATTTGCAAAATATTTGTAGAGGATGCAAATATTCAACACAAACTTGGGAAATCTAGATGACTATCTATAAATATCAGGATGAATATCCACAAGGACATGATATTTGTGATTAGATTCCTCAAATTGTCAAAGGTTGAGGGGATCTTTGTGAGAAAACTCAGGATGTTGATAAATTTGAAAAAATTTCCTCATAGGAACATGGGAAAGTATGTCAAGATGACAAATCTTCAAATCAAGTTGATTGGCCCTCCTTCTAGTGTCAAAAAGCGTTGATACGAGTCATATTAACAATGATAAACATTTACAAAACAAACCTTTATCTTCTTGAAGAATATGATTAATTCAAGATGAATTAATGATTCCAAGTCTCCATTGATCATAACATGATCTTATGATAATCTCTTAGTAGTTTAATGTGAAATGTTGTTAATCCATGTTGGGTCCTTATGCATGAAATTTGAATTAATTTGTATCCAGATATATAAATATTCGCTCTATTTCACCTGTTTTGTATGAATTCTCAACAAATAATGTTAAATCCTACAATCTCTAATCAGAACATGCATATATTCATTCTAAGTTTAGCTCAATTCTTCTAATCATCACTCTAATTAAGATTGTTCATGATTATTTATGTAACTTTGATTAGTTCTTCTACATTTACTAAAATATGAACTAATCTGCACTTAATTATGCTTTTGCACCTTAAATTCTCCTAAATGATGTGCCTACAACCTGATATTTTCATGATATTTATCATTATTTCCATGTATTTGCATGATATTTTCAATTCTACATGCAATTATTCAAATATGCATAATATGTTCATATATCTACAGATGTCTGCATATTTCTGTTGTTCTGCTTATCATGTATCAATATTTGCAGTTCAATGGTGATGATTTAATGAAATTTAAATTAAATTAAACTAAAACATTCTAAATTAAATGAAGTTCGGTCACTAATCCACATGCATCCTAGATACTTTCATGAAAGTGAAGAAAATTGAACCATATTTCACTTGAACATTCTACAACTACATATGATCGATGTGAATCTTCAAAGGTAAAGAATGAAAATAACATGCACTTTGCAGATGCACCTCTAGAGAGTGCAACAATAGACATTTACACATCTAGAGATCATTCATAGATTATGCAAGATGTACGATAATATGTAATCAACAGTCTCCATATTCATTCAAGTATGCAAAAGAGTACAAGTATACAATTGACCTTGAGAAAGAACCATGAAAATCAACAATTCAATCTCAATTAAGCTTCTCATAATGTACAAATGGAAATCCTCCTCCTTTTATAGAACAAGGAGAGGATGCAGTTACAAAAGATCCCATGATCTAACAGTCAAGATTAAACATGGCACATGATTTTGAGTTGGCAATCAATTTGGTGGTGTACAACTAGCATGTAGGAATATTCTAGAATCGTTGAATTGGTCAAGGTGACCTCTTCACTCTGCATTTCCATCTAATTCCTCATCTATCAAAGGCTCCTCTATTATCCAATATCTAATTCTCTGGACAAGTGCATATGCCTGAATCACCTTATTTATTTCTACTCTATCCTACACTTTTGTCCTTGTGATTTTAGTTGTTCTTATAGTGATTTCAGTTCTTGCAGTGATTATCTAGTTCTTTATTATAGTAATCAATTTTGTACCTCTTTAGCATTGCATTATCAATTGTGTCCCCTGAAAAGTGCCAAACAAGATCATCCAAAACTGAAGCAAAATTATCTTGGAAGGCTTTGATGAAAAATTCCTCATCTTGGTTCTCAATTTTGCCCTCTACTTCTTCCAAAATTTCCAATTAATCAACCATGAGCTAATGTGCTTTAACATTGATAGCATTCATTTTATCATTGCATCTCTTTAGTATATCTACCTCAAACCTCATGTCCTCAAAACAAATGTCTAACTTTGGCAATGTTTGTGATGTCAGGACATTCTTTGTTATGAGGGTATTTACATCAGCCCTCCTCATATCTTTTAACGTAGTCCAACCTTGACTACTCCTTACCAATCTCTTCCCAATCTCTTTCCTCAGGTCATCTACTTTCTTTTTTATTTTGTTTAACATTTCCCAATTTGATAGGGATATCCTTATTACTTTGTCTCCTTCAACTAGGAACTTGTTGAACTAGTCATTCATGGCATGTGCCTCATGTTTCATGGCATCAAGCCATGTGATCTCCTATTGTGACACTAAGGTCAGGGATGTGGAAGTTGATATGGGTACATTTGTTGGTGCTACCAACCCCTAATGAATGACTACATCTAAGCAATTTTCTCTTTATACTCCTTATTTTTAGCCTTTTCCTTAGCTATCATAGCGAGTAAGGCATCTATACTCTCTTTAGCCTCTTGACCTTCCTACTCTGCATTTGCAAAGCCTAGGTCTAATGTATTTATCTAAAACTCATCAGCCTTTATTCCCCCCTTTACCTTATTTGTAATAGGAACAGCTACAGGATCTCTCCTCCTTCATGTTATGGGGTCTCTCTTTATCCTTGAAGTAGCCCTAGCTCTTCACTTTTGTTTTGCTACCTCTACTAGAAATAATGAAGAAATGTCAAAACTGGAAGAATTAAGAGTTTGAGGCTGATTTACCTCAAGTATGAGCCAATGTGGCACATCAGGTCCATACCCTTTTTGGTCAGTCTGCTCAATGTGAGCATCATGTACTATATTTTTATCCCTTGAGATATCTTCATCCATATTTTGTTGTTGTTGTTGCTCATCCGTAGGAACCACTTTGTGTGTTTCTTGTTGATCATTTTGTTGTGCGGCATCTTTTATTGCCTTAACTTGATCTTTAGACACTTCTTTATCAGGCCCTTCATTCATTGGCACCTCTATATAGACATCCTCATCCTACTTGTTGGCATCAATGTTCATATCCTGAGATGTCCTCACATTCTAACCTTGCACCTATTGATCACCTTGAGGTAGAGCAGTGTTCACATAAGTGTCTTGATGGCTGGGATCCAATGCATCCTGATTAACCTCTTGGTTATCACCATCTACCTTTTCCCCTACTTTATTTTCATCATTTTTACTCATTAGACCTTCTTGTCTAGATATTAACACATCTGCATCTTTTGGATCCTAAGATCTGGATGTGATCATAGGACCTATTTGTCTAGATGTCTCTACATGTTCTTTCTCAATTATGTCAACGTTTCCTTTATCATCATCATGTACATCATGCTGAGTAGGTACTTCAATGTGTACCTCTGTATCCATGACTAAACTATCTTTAGTCTACACACGCTCCATGGATTTATCATTTCCCTCATCCTCAGCCTCATCATAAGTTAGATCAATTGCAACTGGGCTAGTTACCTTTCCTATTAATCCATTCAGGCCTATCTTCTTAGCTGCTGCCTCTGGATTATCCACTTCTTCTTCCTCTTCCTCCCTTGTGCCTTGTTGCACTAGAGGTGTATTTTGAGGAGTTAGAGTAGTATTTCTACCCAAGCTTTCCATAGGAATGGTTGCTACATCTTTGGTCACCTCATCATCTGTGAGGTCAATTGTCTCATCCAAGGGCAGAGATGGGTCATTCACCTTCTTTCTTTTCTCTTCCCTAGCTTCTTCAGATAACTATGTTTTAAATTTCACAATATTTGGGATGGGGACATCATGTTGTAAGCTTTGATGTATTGTCTCTACCTTAGAGAGCCCCTCATCTCCTTACCCTTTTAGTAGGTTATCTGGTTGCTTGATTGTAGACCCCCTCATTACTAGTGAACATCCTCTTTTCTACCTTGGTACATTGGCTCCTTTTAACACATCCTAACTTTTCATTTTATTTAGCAAAGGGACCTCATCTTCATCTTCTAAGTCATGATAACTGATCCCAAGCTGCTCTGTATCTGCATCTTTTTCTACATGCATTTTAGATGTTGTATCAATAGACACTGGACCCTGCACTTTTTGAGGAGATGGCCTGAAGGATATGCATATACTAGTATCTGTACTTCTCTTAGCCCCTTTTAAGGAAGCTGCCTTAGCTTTATTAGCCTCCAAGTTTTGTCTTTTATCACTTAAGAAGTCATCATATTCTTCTTCTGGCATTTCTTGTCTCTTCCTTTTCTTATCTATTTTAATGGCCACTCCCTTGGCCTTAAAAGCAACAACCTCTTTGTCTACCCATGCCTTGGTCAATTGCATAACCCTTGCAAATATGAGGTCCAGAGATGCCACCTCTAGCTGACTCCAGTCTAGTTGGAAAATAGTGTTTGCATATATCTTCTTACTTTCATACTACTCTGAAATTCTTGTTCCATCATCTTGATGTAGTTGTGGAGGTACAATAATGCAATCTAATGTATGGATTTGCTTTAGTGTCAATCTCTGATAGCTCCTTCTCCTCACTTCCACATCATTTGGGCAATCCACCCAATAATCCTCCAAATGTACTTGATGCACTAATTTCTTACTTATGTATTTTTCCATCCTTTTGTAAGGATCATACTGCCTAGACAGTGGAAAAAGCTACAGGTTCAACATCTATAAACCTCCCTCTAATTCTTTCTCTGACTCAATATCATGACACATGTACCATCCATTGTATATAGGAAAGGTAACATTACATTTCTTGTTCCTCTTAGCAAATGCCTCATATGAGGGCACTATCTGTCTAGTCATCTCCATGAGAAGGACGCTATCTGTTGGATATCTTGGTAACATTAGGGGTTGCCCACTAAATCCTTCCATTCTAATGTATGTAAAAGCTAGGAACTAGATGAACCAAGTTCTATTCTTAACTATAACTTCTTGAGACTCAATGCTTATCCTTTTAGTATTGTCATCTTCCATCAAGCGAACTAGATGCATGAAAAAATAATCATTCACTTGTTTGTAATTCTAGAGGAAAGACTTCCTCTCCAACTATGGTTAATGACCCCATATATTCACATCACTGGGGTTTCTTCCAACTCGTCCCACTATTTGCAAGCCATCAAAAGTACCCTTGGCTGCACAAGCATATACCACATATGATGACATGTGAAATAGATTCTCCTTGCCACCAAGCCTCTTTATCCCCTTGTCCAGGCTGCCACTAATGACTGATGCCCATTATATCTATGTATTTGTGGTTTTGACCATCCTATGAGCCCGTGCATCCATCACTCAAAATTTCCAGCATGTAGCCTCCCTCTTATCCAACTCAACATGACCATCAAGTATTGAACCTCAGAGCTAAAATCAAATTTGTAGAAGTTGACTAGTAGTTTAGTTACTGCTTTATATGTGCTAGCCTGAGTTCTCCAGCCTGTAAACAATATTTTTCTACAATCTGTAGTGTTGCTTTTGTATTGTTTTTCCAAATCTTCAAGGTTTATCTTGTATAAATTAGGACCTATAGGTAGGTAAAAAGTTATTGTAATTCTTGCAACTGAGAAGTCTTCATAAAAATGTCAATGTTTCTCCACCCTTCTTGTATCTCTGTTATAATTATCAACACATGCTACTACCATCTCAATGGTCTCTGCTGCGTATGAGAATCTACCAACATGCTACATTCCAGAGTTGTCAACATTTATGAGTATAGGGTTTCCACCACCCTTAATTGATTTAGCCATCCATGCTTCTAAACTGGTATTCTTGGTATGGGTGTCTCCAATTTGATTGAATCTAAATCTAGAACTGCTAGGCTGTGGGTACATAGGAGTCATGAACTCCATTTTGCTTCTATTCTTACGAACCTCCATGATGCCTTGCAATGATAGATATGCATAATTAACCTAACTTACATTCTCTGAATTTAACCAATTAATCCTTAACTATCATGCTATTCAACACATTACAGAGCCTGAATGTGTGCATCTTCATCCAGATTTACCCTAAGTAAATGTTATTTACCTTTTACTGTGCAAAAATGATAAAATGAGGGTTTTTATGTTACATACCTGATTTGCACACTTAATCTTAATTAGTTGATGTTTGGATATGTTATTCACTACACAATCACCCCTTTTACCTTTCACAGTCCAATGTGCACACCATGTTCTGTTGTGGTTAAATATCTTTGTAATGGCTGCCATAAATGCTTCGGAGCTCTGTAATCTCCTTTTGTATTCTTGAATGAATGCAAAATGACCAAAAATCCTACTTTATGGGTTAGAAATTATGATTTTAGGGCATAATTAATGTCAAATTTCTTGTGTTCATGGATATTGGCATCTGATCCTTTGGATTGTAACAAGTGGCAGTTCATGTTTTGAATTTTCAAATGGCCACCTACCATTTCCCAACATTTATTACAAAGTATGCATATTAATGAATATCTAAATGTTTAACAATGTGCATACCTTTCAGGATATGCATATGCATATGACATCATCATGATGTTGGTCAATGTTGACCAAGGGTAAATATTGGGTCTCTGAGATCGAAAGGCAATTTCCCTTTGATCATCAAATATCAAGATATTAAGAAATATCTAGATGAGAAAAGTCAACACGTGCCACGTGGCACCATCTAATTGGTTCATGGAAATTTATGACTTTTGGTTACAAAGATGTGGATATTAAGAAATATCTAGATGTCAAAATCTGTGAAATATCTCCAAGTCCAAATGTGTGGATGGCACCAACAGTCTGAAGACAATTCTAGGTCAACTGTAATGTGACGTCATCTATATATTAGTGAAAGTCGAGACATTAAGTTAATGTCTTGATGTTAAAGTCTATGAAAGGTTCAAAATTCTCAATATTTGGATGACATCATCATCTATTGTTATTTATACGAGGTGAGATCAGATGATTTCATCAAGATGTTGGCAAATGTCAGGACATTGAGTTAATATCCAAATGTTTAGTTTTATCATTGTATTAAAGCAAGTTAGGATACTAATGAATGTCTGCATATTGAGATTGGATGTGCATACACGCAAATATGCATGCACATTGACTGTTTACTACATCACAGGCTAAAGTTTGATGTGTGCACATTTGCGAATGTCCACATATTGAGTTTTCCTTAGTAATTTCACTATCAGGACATTAAGTTAATGTCTGAATGTCATGGAATGTGATGATATCTCTAAGACTATTTGACTAAACTTTGACCGGGCATAACTTCCTGGTCTTAGGGAATTTTAACATGCTTCAAAATGCAAACTTGCTTAGAATTTTATGCTCTTTCACTTGGCAAGATTAGTGATGAGAAATTATAACTTTGAAAAATTGACCTCTATCTCAAGTTTTGGACATGCATAGGATAACATCCTGACATACACTTGCTATTAGTTTTTACCATACCACCCAAAAGCAAAGGGAAACAAGCAAGCCAAGCAAAAGCAAAGAGTTGGGTCCTTGTTTTTTGGGGCAAAATGGGACGTGTTGGGTAACCACACAACAAGGAGATTACTAGCTAGCAATACCTAAGGGACAACCTCTATATGAACCAATGAACATCATGCATCTCAAGAAATTCTATGCCTAACCCATCAAATATCCCAATAAAATAAAAAACAACAAAAACAACAAAAAAAAGTAAAAAAAAAAACAAGAAAAAATGAGTGCAATAAATCCATCAAATGGTGAAAACCACCTTAGTGGTACCTTGGATAAGTACCATGGTGAAAACCTATTTTAGGTTCCATGAGTAGTGACCAATTCCACCATCTAATAAGTCCTCGACCTTCACTTCATACCACCTCCATCCCATGGCTTGGTATTGCAAACACTTAGCGCCAAACATCCCACCCTTCATCACCCATCCAAGGCATATTCCTAGATAAGTGGATCCTTGTATACACTCCTTGGATAGTAGAAAACCCAAAAATCCCAAAAAATTCAAAAAATCCAAAAATCCCAAAAACATTCAAAAATCCAAAAATTCCAAAAACATTTAGAAAATGCAAAAACACCAAAAACATTTAAAAAATTCAAAAACACCAAAAATAATAAAAAAATCCAAAAACACCAAAAACATTCAAAAAATCCAAAAATTTCAAAACATTTAGAAAATCATAAAAAACCAAATAAATCAAAACATCCCACATCATCATCACATTCCAGAACTACATATCATCATCACTTGTATATTAATATGCCTTGATCCCATGGATGCAGGGTATGTAGCCAATCTAGAATATGAAGGAAGTATTCAGTATGTAGGTACAAAAGATGCCACCCATCCAACCCCACTTGGATGGTCCCTATTCCTTGAGCTTGTTGATTACACTCAGCACAATACACTTGCTACACATACTATCAAAGCATCATCCCTTCACGCAAAATCATCCACTATCAAATATGCTTCAACCACAATGTATGGCCTATATCTTTTCACCCATCCTTTGATTCATCCTAATCATCCATTGATTCATGCCTTAATGAATGCATCCTTCCTACAATAAGCAGAATCACCAATCCACACCCATCTTGGCAAGAGATACAATGGTTGTTTGTCTGGTCAGTTGATATTTTGGTTATTGATTTTATCTTTTTTTTCTATTCAAGGATCATTTCAAAACTACCTTGACCTCACTATATCATGGTATTTGGTGAAATATCTAGAATGGGGCATGGTTATTGCTTTTGTATGTTGTGCTTGTAGGATATCCTCATTACTCCAATTTAGTATTCATATCTTGTGAAAAGTAGGGTCAGTTCTAGCATATTGATCTTTTTTTGCATCTAAGGTTTCTCTGTTGGCAAGTATGAGGTGAGCCAGTGTTGTCATTGATGTCAACATACTCATACTGCACTGACAAGAAGGATTTGATGAGCTTTGTGCTGAGGATATTGAGAAAATTAGCCTCAGTCAGGAACAGTGAAGAACAGTGATAAGAAGAAGGTAAATATACTGTATAGGATGAGAACCGGAGGATGCGGATTAAAGGGTTAGTAGATATGAGTCTTGAGATGCTACAGTTAAGATTTCAGAGGTCCGCATGAAGATCTGAAGGAGTTATGGCTGCCGGTATAGAACCGGGTCCGGCAAGTATCCGGAGGTGACAGAGGATCACAAAAAGGTCCGGTGAGGTCCGGAATTGTATTATCATAATCTGCGGATTGGAAGGAGTGTTTGAGATGTCCTTGTGATGTATCATCCTGATTTGTGTATGATTTCGAGGTCCGGAAGTACCTCTTGCATTATGACATTAGCGACAGACTGTGTTCTTGAAGTTCCGGATGAGGAAGACAAGAGATCCCAGTAAGCAGAGGAAGTGCGGATGTATCCGGACATTCAGACAGGCTTGTGAAGGTTCTTGGATCATGTTTAGGTTGTGTTGTTGGTCCGCATTGATGGTAGAGCCCGGAATTGAAGTTATTCTTCCGGATGAAGTTATTGCTCTGTTTAGCCGACCGGATGAGTTGTTCATCCTGCGAATGTTCTTGTGATGGCCGACCGGATGTGTTATCCATCTTGCGGATACTCCTATGGTTGTTTGCCGACTTAGATGCTTGTTCCTAAGTCGATGTCTTGTATAAATAATGATTTGTGAATTCATTTCAGTGTGTGTGGTATGTGGATGAGTATGATATAGCGAAGAAAGGTGCGAAAGGCAGAGCAGAGATTGTTGGGCTTAATTGGAACTGATCTGGACATGGTAGAGATGTCATTCTCCAGTTCACGACTGTGATTTTTATCACTTTGTAGACAGTGTGTCTCCTTGTAGGCAGTGGGCCTCTTTGTGAGCAGTGTGCTCGGGCAGTGAGCCCTTATTGGCATGTGCCATTCATTTTTCCTTATTCTTCTAACAGAGAATAATTCTTGGGTTAATCACCCCGTGGTTTTTCCCTTAACCGGGTTTTCCACGTCAAAATCTTGGTGTTCAATGTGTTGATGTTTATCTGCTCTTGTGTTTATGTATTGTGCTTCCATGAATGATTATTTGATATGCTGCTAACTAACAACAGAGAATTAAGTGTTTGAATTAGAAGAAGTTCTATACAACTGATTCACCCCCTCCCTCTCAGTTGTATGTCCTAGATCCAACAATTGGTATCAGAGCTAAGTTCCTCTGATAGGAGCTTAACCGCTTGAGGTGATCCAGGATGTCGTCATACAAGAAGGATAGTCCGAAGTTCGATGGAACCAACTTCACTCTTTGGAAAGGTCGCATGAAGTGTCATTTGGAATGTATGGGAAAAGCATACTTGGCTATGATTTCAAAACCATATATACCCCCACAAGGTGGTCCGACAACTCCAGATGAAACCACAGAAGCTGAAAACAATCTGCGGACCAAGGAAGCTCTTCTAAGCGCATTAAATGACTCAGATCTCTCGAATGTCATTGACCTACCAACTGCATATGAGATCCTAACTAAACTGGAACTTTTGTATGAAGGAGATGAGTTTGTCAAAAGTGCAAGGTTGCAAAGTCTGAAAGGGAAATTTGAAAGATTGAAAATGAGAGATGATGAAAACATTACTACCTTTATGCCAAGAGTAAATGAGCTGGTAGGTGGAATCAGAAATGCTGGTGGAACTCTAGATGAAAATGAGATTGTCTGCAAAATCCTAAGATCCCTTCCTGCTGCCTACAAAATCAAAGTTGCTGCCATTGATGAATTCAGAGCCCACACAACTGTCACAAGAGAACAACTGGCTGGCAAACTAGCTGCATTTGAAATGACCGAGTTTGGAGATGATCCACCCAAGACTGAATCTGCTTTTAAAGCCAGTGCCTATGTGAAAGGCAAACAGAGATTTGATCCGGGTGAAAACTCATCAAGGAAATTGTCATGGTATGATCAAGCAAGAAGAGACATGGAAGAAGAAGAAGCAGAAACAGCTCAACTTGAAGCCCTCATTGCAAAGAGACTGCCAAGAGGATCCGGTAAGTATGAAGGAAAACTACCCTTTAAGTGTTTCAACTGCAATAAGATTGGTCATTTTGCCTCAAGATGTCCGGAGAGATCTGCAAGATCTAATACTCACAGACAAAGGTTTCAAAAGAATTGCTATTATGTTCATGAAGAAGATGACAATGAAGGAGTAACAGATGATGAATCAGATCCAGGAAGCAAATCCGGAAATGAGTGGGTGTTTATAGCCATCAAGGAAGAAGATTCCTTGCTCTCTGAATCTGTCAATCACAAAGTTGTTGAAAAAGCCTTGGCTGCTCAAGTGGAAGAAAAGGATGATTGGGTTATTGACAGTGGATGTTCTCACCATATGACTGGTGACAAGAATAAGTTCTTAGACTTGGAAAGATATGAAGGAGGAATGGTAAAGTTTGGTGACAATTCTGCTGGCAGAATCAGAGGTAGGGGAACTATTTCCTTTGATGGTAAGAGCAAAACAGGAAATGTACTGTATGTTGAAGGATTGAAGCACAATCTTCTCAGTGTTGGTCAGTTAGTGGACAAAGGCTATGATCTCCGGTTCAAGAATGGAAAATGCAGAATCTTTACAAGCTCCGGAACTGAAATTGCATCCGGTACTCAGACAAGAGGTAACATCTTTCATCTGGTTGGTTCAAATAAAAGTTGTTTGTTTGTTCAAATTGATCAGAGTTGGTTATGGCATAGAAGAATGTGTCATGTAAATTTTGATAACATCGTCAAAATAAGAAATACTCAGGCCGTGAGAGATCTTCCAAAGTTGATAAAACCTACAAACAGTGTGTGTAAAGAATGTCAGTTAGGCAAACAAAGCAGAGTCTCTTTTAAAAGCAAAGATCAGTCTTCTACCGGATTGTTGGAATTAGTACATACTGATCTATGTGGTCCGACAAGAATCAAGAGTCTGCAAGGTGATAGATATTTCATGTTGTTAATTGATGATCATTCCCGGATGATGTGGGTTACCTTTCTAAAAGAAAAATCAGAAGCTTTTGAGAAGTTCAAAATCTTCAAAGCTATGGTGGAGAATCAAACCGGATTGAAACTAAAGTGTCTAAGGTCTGATAGAGGTGGTGAATTTACATCTGGTGAATTCATTGACTTTTGTGAGAAACAGGGCATAAGGAGACAGTTGTCTGCTCCTAAGACTCCACAGCAGAATGGAGTAGTTGAGAGAAAGAACCGGACCATCCAGGAAGCTGCTAGGACAATGATGTTGGAAGCAAATGTTCCTCAAATGTTTTGGAAAGAAGCTATCAGCACTGCAGTCTACACTCTCAATCGAGTTCAAATCAGAAACAACACCGGTAAGACCCCCTATGAACTTTGGTTTGGCATCACTCCTACTGTGAAATATTTCAGAGTATTTGGTAGCAAGTGTTATATTAAAAGAGATGAAGATCTAGGAAAGTTTGATGCTAGAAGTGATGAAGGAATTTTCTTGGGCTACTCCACTCAAAGCAAAGCATACCGGTGTTACAATAAGAGATTGAGGAAGATGATAGAAAGCACCAATGTAAAGGTGGATGAAGGAATTGAGAAGCCTTCAAGATTTTATGAGTTTGATGAAGATGACCAAGATAGTGTTCAAGGACCTCAATCCTCTCCGGTGAGACAGAGTCAGCCTGATCCGGTAAATCAGGAAGAAGAGTTAGGTTTGAATGAGCCTGATCAAGAAACAGCAGTACTGGATATTCCCAAAATTCCAAGGTATGTAAGACTGAATCACTCTGAAGATCAGATCATAGGTGACAGAAGCAAAGGTGTACAAACTAGAAGGAATATTGCTCAAGATCAGAATGAATGTTGTCTGATTTCAAAGATTGAACCTAAAACAATAAATGAAGCCTGCAATGATGAAAACTGGACCAAAGCAATGGAAGATGAACTGATGCAAATTGAGAAAAATCATACTTGGGATCTTGTTCCCAGACCTAGAGACAGGAATGTAATTGGAACCAAGTGGGTCTTCCGGAACAAACTAAATGAAGCTGGTGAAGTAATCAGAAACAAAGCTAGATTGGTCTGCAAAGGCTACTCTCAAATAGAAGGAATTGACTTTGAAGAGACTTTTGCTCCGGTAGCAAGAATTGAAGCAGTCAGATTACTTCTTGCATTTGCTGCCTTCAAGGATTTCAAGGTATATCAGATGGATGTCAAGTCTGCCTTCCTAAATGGTGATCTGGAAGAAGAAGTCTACATTGAACAACCGGATGGATTTCAATTGTCTGATAATAATGATATGGTCTGCAAGTTGAAGAAAGCTTTGTATGGATTGAAGCAAGCCCCAAGAGCATGGTATGAAAGGTTGGATAAGCATCTTGTGCAGATTGGATTCAACAAAGGTACTGCTGACAGCAACTTATATTTCAAAATTGATCATGAAAACATTCTGATTGTTGAAGTGTTTGTGGATGATATCATTTTTGGAGGAAGAGATAGTATGTGTAAAACTTTTGCAAATCAGATGAAAAGTGAGTTTGAAATGTCTATGCTTGGTGAAATGAATTTCTTCTTGGGTCTGCAAATTACTCAAACAAAAGAAGGGATCTTCGTCTCTCAGACCAAATATGTGAAAGAATTGTTAAAAAAATTTGGTATGGAAGACTCAAAGCCTATGAACACTCCTATGGCAACCGGATGTAAGTTAAGCAAAGATGATGATTCTCCAAAGGCAGATCAGACAAAGTATAGATCAATGATTGGTGGATTGTTGTATCTCACTCAAACTAGACCAGATATAATGCAAGTTGTTGGTCTTGTGGCAAGATTCCAGGCTGATCCTAGAGAATCTCATGTTATGGCAATCAAAAGAATTTTTAGATACTTGAAAGGGACAGTTGAGTATGGTCTATGGTATCCTAGAGATCCGGATTTCTCTCTTCATGCTTACACAGATGCAGATTGGGCAGGAGATGTGGATGACCGGAAGAGCACTAGTGGTGGAGCATTCTTTTTGGGGAAGAGATTGGTTTCTTGGCTAAGCAAGAAACAAGATGCAATATCTCTGTCTACAACTGAAGCAGAATACATTGCAGCAGCAGGTAGTTGTACTCAAATCTTATGGATGAAGCAGATGCTAAGAGACATCAAAGTTGAATATGAGGAGCCTATCACAATTTTCTGTGATAATTCAAGTGCAATTAATATTTCCAAGAATCCGGTATTGCATTCTAAGACTAAGCACATATCTATCAAATTTCACTTTTTAAGAGAACAAGTAAACAAGGAAGAAGTCAGATTGGAGTATGTTCCCTCCAAGGATCAGATTGCAGATATCTTTACAAAACCTCTTCCCAAAGACTCTTTTGAATATCTCCGGGAAAAGTTAGGGGTCATGGCCCCTCCGGTGATGAACTAAGATGCACTGATGTGCATCAGTCCGGTGGCTATCACAGTCATATCTTGTGATCCGGACTAATGGGGAGCTGCAACTAAGGGGGAGCAGCTGGTATGATTCTGATGCATGAGAATTGCAAGTATGAGCCCTTTGCCATTGATGTCAAAGGGGGAGAGAAGACATGTGAAAAACAAGTGGTTGATGATCAAAGGGGGAGCAGCAAAGGAAGACATGTGAAGAGTTGTTGTTGATAGGGGGAGCTGTGACAGAAAAAAAAGAAGTTCTTGTCTTGATGGTTTTTCACATCATATGTTGCCATCAATGACAAAGGGGGAGATTGTTGGCAAGTATGAGGTGAGCCAGTGTTGTCATTGATGTCAACATACTCATACTGCACTGACAAGAAGGATTTGATGAGCTTTGTGCTGAGGATATTGAGAAAATTAGCCTCAGTCAGGAACAGTGAAGAACAGTGATAAGAAGAAGGTAAATATACTGTATAGGATGAGAACCGAAGGATGCGGATTAAAGGGTTAGTAGATATGAGTCTTGAGATGCTACAGTTAAGATTTCAGAGGTTCGCATGAAGATCTGAAGGAGTTATGGCTGCCGGTATAGAACCGGGTCCGGCAAGTATCCGGAGGTGACAGAGGATCACAAAAAGGTCCGGTGAGGTCCGGAATTGTATTATCATAATCTGCGGATTGGAAGGAGTGTTTGAGATGTCCTTGTGATGTATCATCCTGATTTGTGTATGATTTCGAGGTCCGGAAGTACCTCTTGCATTATGACATTAGCGACAGACTGTGTTCTTGAAGTTCCGGATGAGGAAGACAAGAGATCCCAGTAAGCAGAGGAAGTGCGGATGTATCCGGACATTCAGACAGGCTTGTGAAGGTTCTTGGATCATGTTTAGGTTGTGTTGTTGGTCCGCATTGATGGTAGAGCCCGGAATTGAAGTTATTCTTCCGGATGAAGTTATTGCTCTGTTTAGCCGACCGGATGAGTTGTTCATCCTGCGAATGTTCTTGTGATGGCCGACCGGATGTGTTATCCATCTTGCGGATACTCCTATGGTTGTTTTCCGACTTAGATGCTTGTTCCTAAGTCGATGTCTTGTATAAATAATGATTTGTGAATTCATTTCAGTGTGTGTGGTATGTGGATGAGTATGATATAGCGAAGAAAGGTGCAAAAGGCAGAGCAGAGATTGTTGGGCTTAATTGGAACTGATCCGGACATGGTAGAGATGTCATTCTCCAGTTCACGACTGTGATTTTTATCACTTTGTAGACAGTGTGTCTCCTTGTAGGCAGTGGGCCTCTTTGTGAGCAGTGTGCTCGGGCAGTGAGCCCTTATTGGCATGTGCCATTCATTTTTCCTTATTCTTCTAACAGAGAATAATTCTTGGGTTAATCACCCCGTGGTTTTTCCCTTAACCGGGTTTTCCACGTCAAAATCTTGGTGTTCAATGTGTTGATGTTTATCTGCTCTTGTGTTTATGTATTGTGCTTCCATGAATGATTATTTGATATGCTGCTAACTAACAACAGAGAATTAAGTGTTTGAATTAGAAGAAGTTCTATACAACTGATTCACCCCCCCCCCTCTCAGTTGTATGTCCTAGATCCAACATTCTCATACCTTTTGTGTACTAAGGACTTGTGCTATGGATCCCCCTCATTCATCTAGGCAAGGTTGTACTATCTTGGGCATGTATAGGATCATCCTATTGTTTGTGGGTCTAGTCCATGCAAATAATGGATATATGTCATCACCCTGGTCTTTTATACCTTGGTGAAAATATCCTCCTTGCTATAATAAAAGTTAGGATTGCTCTAAAAATATATCAGCACAATACCCATCCCACCAATCAAATCTCCCAAACAAAATCTAGGAAGCAAATCTACCCACCTCTAATACCCCCATCCCCTGAAAAACCCTTGTCCCTCACCAACCCAACCATGTGGTTCTTATAGAAGTGATGTGACATTTTTCTCCACTCACACCTATCCATACATCACTCCACATCCCTAACCTTAGCTTTACATTAATGGCAACAAGGACCTAACTGTAGATTAGGAAAAAATAGGTGAAAGCAATGAATCAATGATAGAAACCACAAAACTACCTAAATTTAAGCCATAAAGACCCTAATCTAACAATGAAGCACAAGATGATAATAGAAATCCAATAATAAAGCCATAATACCTCAATTCCTACGCCAAAGTTGACTCTCCTCCATTGCTCTTCTCAATTTTGTTTTGTTTGTTCTCAGACTTTTAGTATGCAAGATATATGATAAGCTCAATAGCAAGATCTCAAGATGAATGATATGAGTAATAGAAAAATATTGAAGATTTTGGTTAACCTTGAAATGGAGATGAAGGCTTGCTTTTATAGAGGATTGGATTTGAATTAAGGGTGAGGATTGAATAATGATGTATGATGATCAATGGATGAGATTACATGGATCATGACCCAAGAAATTAGTTGAGAAATAGGGCTTGGATAAATTAAATGATTGAAAGCCATTATTTAATTTAGGAGAGAAGATGAATAATTAAATAATTAAAAATAATTATTTAATTATAGAAGAAGAAAGGGAAATGAAAAATAATTAAATAATTGAAAACCATTATTTAACTATAATAACTAATTAAATAATTAAAAACAATTATTTAATTAGAAGAGGGAGAATGGAGATGAATAATTAAATAAATAAGAATTTATTTTATTATAGATTAGGAAGGGATAATTAAGAACATAATTAAATAAAATTTATTTAATTATTTTGAGAGGAATAAAGTAAAAGTGAATTAACAAAATAATTCAAAATTATTTAATTAATAGAAGAATATGACATTAGGAAATAATTAAATAATTAAAAATTATTTAACTATGTGAGAGGAGATGGAAATTAGTGTGAAAATGTTACTCATAGACTCGAGACATTTTTGAGTGTCTAGATACAATATGAATCTGGATGTTGCATCAAAGAATAATTAGAAAAATTCAGCTCAAAACCTGCCCCAGCATGCCTTAGATAAAGCTACCATCTCCTATTATAAGAAATTGGATTATTAGTTTGATTCAAAAGGTCTTCTCCCAAGGATTGCCACATGGCTGAAAATCAGATGTCAGTAACAAAAAAAGCTATGCCCTAGTGAATGCAAAAAGTAGAAAAAATGAAAATCACATATTTATACCCTCTTTTTGCCAAACAGTCAAATGTGGTGTAGAATGGATCAAATGTGGTGCAAGATCTAACAAATGCATTGCAGGACCTAACAATTATGGTGCAAGAAATGACAATTGCGGCTCTATATCAAACGATTGTAGCTTTAGAGGGAACATATGCGACACTGTAACATGGATCTTAAAAACACATCAAATCTAACAAAAAGTAGCCCATATAAAAACTCTAATGATGTAAGTTCACTATCAAAATGTTAGAGAAATGGCTAAAACCTTGTGAAATGATCATAAAAATAACCAAATCCCTGCAAACATGATCAGGAATAGCAATGATTGAAAGATTTTGAAATTTGCCAAATAGCAATGAATCATCGATAGAAAACACAAAATTACCTAAATTCAAGCCATAAAGACCCTAATCTAACAATGAAGCACAAAATGACAATAGAAATCGAATAATAAGGCCATAATATCTTAATTCCAACACCAAAATTGATTCTCATCCATTGCTCTGCTCAATTTTGCTTTGTTTGCTCTCAATTTTAAGTGTGCAAGATATATGATAAGCTCAATAGAAAGATCTCAAGATGAATGATATGACTAATAGAAAAATATTGAAGATTGTGGTTAACCTTGAAATGGCAATGAAGGTTTGCTTTTATAGAGGATTCAATTTGAATGAAGGGCGAGGATTGAATCATGATGTATGATGATCAATGGATGAGATTAAATGGACTGCGATCTAAGAAATTAGTTGAGAAATAGAGCTTGGGTAAATTAAATGGTTGAAAGCCATTATTTAATTTAGGAGGGAAGATGAATAATTAAATAATTAAAAATAATTATTTAATTATAGAAAAAGAAAGGGAAATGGAAAATAATTGAAAGCCATTATTTAATAATAGATGGAGGAGATGGAAAAATTATTAAATAATTGAAAACCATTATTTAATAATGTATGGAGGAAATGATAAATAATTAAATAATAAAATACCATTATTTAACTATAATAACTAATTTAAAAATAATTGAAAGCAATTTGTAGACACATAAATTTGTCCATCACCTAGTCGATACGACCTTGTAATGTTTTTCCCTAGGTCCTAGGTCTTCCCACTCATAATTCCAACTTAATCACATTCCTAATTAATTAAATAAACACACTTTATTTAATTAAATCACGTCTCACATAATTCAAATTAAATATTTGAATTAATCCCTCACCTTTTGTCTCATTCAAACAAGTGTCACATGCTACATCCTCCACTTAATCCCTTCACATGTCAAACTAATTTAAATAATCTTTTATTTAAATTAGATTCTTTCTATCACAATCGAACGCTTGTCCACTTTCCTTTTGTCTCATGGGGATTAGTACATCTTAAAATTAATACAAGTCACATGTGTAAGCTAATTCAAATAAAATATTTGAATTAGATTCATTTTATTCTCCTTCACACACTTGTCACAGGACTACAATTTCTTGAGGTGCAAGGAAACCCTAATCAATCTTAACCATCCATATCATTCAAAATAACTCTCAATCACAACCATCCATTCAAATTTACCTTTTCTATAAAGGTAGCCTCTCTTGAGCCATTTGTAACGAATCTTCTTCTAGTATCCTCATGCTATCGAATTTTCCTCTCAATCATCCATCATCAATCTATCATCCATCCATCTTGCATCATTCGATCATTCATATATCAATCCCTATCTCACCGTTATGTTAAAGAATCAAGCAACCAACATTCATCTATTTGGGTAAAGCTAAAGTGTTTTTGGTGCAATGCTCTCCACCTTATCAACGGATTGTGGATCAATGTGAAGGTATTGCATTGTTTGTTTTGCATTTTGCTATTATTTTCCTTCATGTTGATTTCCATATTCTCATTTGGCATGCCTAGTAGGACTCCCAAGTCTTGATTCTACTAACTTTTGTTGGTTTTTGCATGAGTTTTCTGTGAAAATCATTTGTTACAGGTATTAGCGCCATTTTTCTCTGTATTAGCTCTATTTTCCACTATATTAGCACCATTTTTCACTATATTAGCACCATTTTCCTTTGTAGTGGTGCTATTGTCCTCTATAGTGGCACCATTTCTTTCTGTATTGGTGCTATTTTCATAGAAACTTCAAACTGGCATAAATTCCTCATACGGTGGCAAAATTTTGTAAACAAACTTCGTAATGGAGCAAGTTTTATTAGGTGATTGTATCATTTTACTTGTCTTTTTTGCAGTCAAAGTCAAACTTGTATATAAACTTTGATTGAGCATAACTTGAGCAATTTTGATCAGTTTTCAGTGAATTTTTTTTCAAATTACTTAGAATCTCCTAAACTTTCTATTTATTCAATTCATTTTTCTGTATCAGATCATTTTCATCAGAATTTATCAGATTTTATATTTTTCACATAATCATTCTTCTTTGCAAGTTTACTTGGACTTTTTCAATTTTGTGACTTGTAGGGGCATCTAAGGAGTTGGAGCAACATTGGCATCAACATTTATAGCTATTTGAAAAGTGATATAATCAGGTGTACTTTTTTCATCTTTCATCTCTTAATATTGTTTGACCACACATTTGGACTTTGGGCTTAAAACAAACAACTTGCTTGCATTCACACATCAAATTGGGCATAAAATGAACCATTGTCTTTCATTCACATTTTGATTTGGGCATAAAAAGAACTAGTGCTTGAATTTTTTGGTGAATTTGCCTATGATTAGGGGTGTGTATGCTCTTCTCATGCGCTTCGAGAGATCTTGACAATCAAAAATACCTCTTATCCATTCATATTCACACCTCACATTTCATTTTCTAAGGGTTAATTTACAAGTGTGAGTGTGAATCAAGTGTGCATGTGTATGCTCTCTCCTCACACCACAAGGTGATCTTGGAGATCAAAAACACCTCACTTGGTTCACTTTTGTTTACCCTTCTTAGGAGGCTTGCTTGGAGACACACCACTCCAAGGGACAACCTCAATCAAGGCTAAATTAAAAGGTACCCTCATTGGGAGTTGGAATCTTGTCACTCTTGGTTAAGCCCCAAAGAAATTTATACCTTTGGGATGTGAAGGTGAAGGGTGGGTTACCCCTTTCTCCTAGCTATGTGGCAAGATTTTGCTTTCAAAGTCCTAGTCAACCTCATGTAAATATTGCCCAAAACCTAATTGGCCATACCCCACTTCAAACTAGACATTAGGCTTGTTGTTGTCTCTTCAAGTGTGTGCTTAATCATAACTTTTGAACCTTGAAAGGCAAATTCATCATCTTGTTTGGTGTTTATGTTCATCCATTTGCTTATGAAATCTTGTGTTTGATATTGCCCTAAAGCAAGCTTCCAATAAACACTTTCCACATCATCTTCATCTGACTTTCCAATAACACATATCTTAGACCACCTCATCCACATCATCCAATCCTAATCACCCAATTCATCAATTCATTTTAACTCACCTCCATACTAAACAAAACCCTAATCTTATCCAAGTCATCATTACACATCATCATCAACCTCATTTTAATCAAATCCCCTTCATTCTAATCATCATCCTAATCACATCTAATTCATTCTAACACAATCTTAATCATATCCTCCTCATTCTACATCAGCAAGTCAACATTATCCTAATCATCCTAGTCATTATCCTAGTCATCACACATCATCCAATCATTCCAAGCCAAATCACATCCCAATCCAAATCCAAATCAACCCAATCAAAAATCAAGACCTTAGTTGATCATCATCAACCGTTATCTAAACTTGCTTGAGATCATTAGTCTATCGTAAGTAAGTCATCCAATTAAATCAATCCAATAAACCCTCTATTACTTAAGTGTCATTAGTCTACCTTAAGTATAGAGAATCAATCCAATCAGCCCTCTATTACTTAAGTGTCATTAGTCTACCTTAAGTATAGAGAGCCATGCATCAAAAAACAAAACAAATAAAATCATCCTAAGGTCTTGAAATTTGATCCCAATCACTCCACATCATCACCTACATTTCTCATTTAAACCACTTTCATCCCGATCCATTCATCCTAATTATCTCAATCCATGTCATCCCACCTTGTTATCCCACATCACCCATACCATTATCCTAAACCATCCTAGTCACCTAACCTAATAATTCCACCATCATTCATCCTAATTCCTTCAAGTCATCCAATCTCATTATCCTAGTCATCTTCAACATCCTAATCATCATCACCATAGTCCTCATCATCCAAGTAAAACCTTAATCATTTCTGGCCATTACACATCATCATTCTACCTAGCCAATCAATTCTCCATATCTACCACTTGTAAACATGGACATGGCATTTCTAAACAAAACCTATGAGAATGATCCTTATGGAACCAAAAGAATGCTTAATCAACTTAGTCAACGTAGGTGGTTGTATAGAAAGGAAGAAGACCCTGTGTCACCACAACATCAACATTTCGCACAACATCAAGTCCTAGGCCAATATCAACAATCCCACACTCAATCACAAGCCCAACAAGCACATAATCCAAATACTAATTCTACCACATCCATGCCACAAATCACCCTCACTATTCCTAACAACACCACAAACACAAGTGCTTCCATAAGCATACCATCCAATGATCTTAACTCCATTGCCTTCATATCACAATTACTTTCTCAACAATCTTCCAACATCAACCAATGTCCACAACAATCCATCTCACAAAACCTTTCACCTACATTTCCTATCATGCCACCTCATCACCAAACCTATCCACATGGCAATCAAATGTCCTTACAAGAACAACATGCAAGTCCAAATGGCCCTATCTACATGAACCAAGCAAGCCCAAGTTCACTTTTGCAACAAACATCATTGATAGACTTAAGTCATCTTATGCAAGACCTAAAATCCTTTGACAAGGGAGAAACCAACCTAGCAAGTGCCTCCTTTGAGTCACCTTCACTATCCAATCATATACCAACACATGAGCCAACTAGTCCTATCCCTACACCTTTATCAAGCCCTTCATCGCCTTCATCACCTTCATCCCCATGTTCCTCTAATCCTTCATTAAAAGATTCCATGGAGATACTTTTAGAGAGATTGGTCCAAGAAAATTTGATTGAGCTATGCCTATTCAAATCATTTTCTCCATCTATGTTTAAACCTCGTTTGTATAAAGATGATGAATATTGTGCATACCATAAGTATAGGGGCCACACCATATCCACTTGTTTTTTATTTCAAAGATTAGTCAAGAACCTAGAAGATTGTGGTAATATTGTCTTGGATAAAACCAATCCCTCTAATTCCATTATCTTTCCATCTAGCCCAAATCCTAATCCCATTATCCATCCAACAAATCATGATCCTAAGCCTTCAACTTCCACTATTATCATCCATCCACTATATTGTACTTACACCCATGTACTTGCAAAGGATGTGATCCAATGGCTACTAGCAAGGGATAGAACACCCCCATGTCAAACACCCATTCATGAGCCTACCAAAGAACTTCCAAAGGTCATGTCAAATCCTACAACTCCTTCACATAGTCCACCTATTCATGAGATTATAAAAGATTCCTACACCATGCCTAGTCCTATCCTAACACCATCATGTGACCCATAAGACATCAAGTCTACTCATGAACCTCCTTTCATAAATCCAAGACAAGAGCCATCATGCCTTCATGTTGTTGACCAAGAACCTTCCACTTCCATTCAAGAAAACCAAGAGTTATGTCAAGAGCATGATCCTAAGCATGAAGAAACAATAGCCCCTAAATCTAATCAAGATCAAATCATCCCCATCCAATTTATCCATAACATGTACCTTCTTTATGATCAAGATGATGCCTATGAAGAACCTATCCATGAACAACTTGATCCTAGTCATGTCCCCTCAACTATCCATGAACAAGACACACAAGACCCACATGCTCCATCTAATGGAAGTCTTGTTGACTTACTTGAGCATTCACCCCATTTCATGGCCTTAATTTAAAGCAAAGAGACCTCTCCACCTAGCCATGATCCCACAACATCCACTTGTCATGATGAGACATGTGCTTCCCAAGCCAACATAGAAGATCAAACAATAACTTGGATCTAAGTGAATATGATTAAGATCCTAATCATCCTTCCACATCCACCATTGATTCCTTTTCAAATCTACCATCATATCCCCTTAGTCTATCCACATTCATTCATGAGTGTTCCTCCTTAGAACACCAACAACCATTATCCACTTTACCTTCTCCATCCAATAATCAACTCAAGTCTAGTGTCCAAACTACACCTAGTCCTATAGTCAATCGCATGCTCCAAAACATGAATTACCAAGGTAAAGGCTTAGGCCTTCATGAACAAGGAATTTTGGAACCAATCCATGTTAATGTCCCCCCATGCTCATGTGGCCTTGGATATACACCCCAAGGTCAATAATCTAATGATGTTGGTACTTCCTCCACACTTCCTAAATCCACTTCCTTCTATCATAAACCCCATCATATTCCTAAAACATACATTGCCATTCCACCTCCCTCATTCTACAAATGTCAAAAGCATATGGCCATTCACCTTCCACCATCCTTTTACCTCCACTCCTTCCAACTCCTAATATCCCTACATCCTCTTTTCCACCATTGCTACCAACACCCCCTTATCCAATCATTCATAAATACCCTAAATATCCTAATCATGACCAAAAATGCATGCATGGTATAAACAAGGAGCTTCCACTCATTTCATCTGCCACATGGGATTCAAAAAAAAACATTTGGATGCCTCCATTCAAAAACCCACAAATCCTAAGGGTCCTAGTGCCTTAGGAAATCAATCTAAAAATTCAAAGCAAGGTACATTCAAAAATCCATCCAAGCCCATACCTCTAAAAGCAAAGTCAAAAACTAAAATGATATGGGTCCCTAAACAAAAAACAAACAAGTCAACTGAGGCATCCACCTCTCAAAAATCCAAACCATCCCCCTCCATTCAAAAATGCCATTCCATTAAAACATTTCAAACATCCCACATAAAGAGAAAAAATCAGAAAAATACTAAGTCCATGTGGGTTCCAAAAGTCCTAAATCATCCATCTCCTAAGAAAACATCACCATTGCTTCCTACACACCATACAATCAAAATCTTCCATGTTTAACATGGTGTGTGCAGCCATTGGTCATGATTCCTTTCCATACCTCCATCACTCCATCATTCACTCATTATCTTACATATTTCCCCCATCACCTTCCTATGGTCCATGCTTTTGCATAAGTCCATTATAAGCCACATCATAATCCACTTTCACCCCTACATAATCCACATCATAATCCACTTTCACCCCTCCATAATCCACATCATAATTCACTATCTACCTTATCCATCTCACTTTCATGCAATCACCCTACCAACATCTTGAGCATAATGACTTGACATGGTTTATTTGTGATGACATCCTTCTCTAATGGGACTATCACATTACATGGAACTAGACACTTGAGTCCCACCCATCCATATCCCCCCCTTTCCCATTCAAAAGTCAAAACACAAAAAATAAAAATAAAAAAGTAAAGAGAAATCCTTTTCGTCCAATGGCCAGGTGCCTTTGATAAGTGCCACGATGAGAAAATGGTAAATAGCCATCATGTGTAGGTCAATATTCTATGTTACTTACACTTTGGGGCACCTTGTCTCATTCTTTTCCAAACTATCATACCATTTCCATAAACATACCTATCACATTGCATCCATTCATCCTCACTTCCTCTTTTGATCTTGATAAAGATTGGGGGCAACTGTTGACAAGTGTTTTTGATATCCCTTGACATACCTCATCCTTTCCAAACAAACCCTATCATCCAAGTCATAAGCTTTGTCATGTCAAATCCTATCATCCTATTACCTTAAGCATTGTCCTAAAAAATCCTAAGTCTATTACCTAGACTGGGGCATGTTATTCCCATGCAACATAGTCCTTAGGGATCACATCCTTTCTCTCTTACACATACATCTGTTCCATTCCATAGCATATCCTTTTATCCTATCCATTTATCATGATCATGTCATACATCCACTGTCGTCCATCCTTTTGTCCAATCCCATTAATTCCCTTGCACCTAGACTTGATTCCCCTTGTCATTGGTATCTAGCATACAAGCTACCCAAATTGTAAATCCATTGACATCCCAAGCTATCCTAAAAACACAAAAAAATCAAAATATCACAAAAACACAAAAAAAAATCCCAAAAACACAAAAAAAAATCCCAAAAACACAAAAAATTAAATATTCTCAAAAAATACAAAAAAAACAAATATTCCTAAATAATCCAAAAATCAAATATTTTCAAAAAATACAAAAAAAAATCCAATATTCGCAAAAAGACAAATAAATCAAAATATGTCAAAAAAAATCCAAAAAAATAAAAATCCAACAAAATCCAAGCAATAAAACCATTCCACATCAAATCATCAAAATCACTTTCTTCCAATCAAATCAATCCCTATCATCAACTTCATCAAGACAAATCCAATCAAATCATTAAATCAAGTCAAACTTTCAATCAATCAAAATCACATCAATCCAATCTATATCATTCCATCAATAACATCATATATCATCCAAACATCCAATCAATATCAATCAATTCATCACCCAATCAATCCATCCACCTTCATCATTTTCATCAATCAAACACAAAATCAAAACTTCATCTCATCTTTATCATTAAGTGCCTTGATCTTGTGGATACAGGGTGTGTAGGCAATCTAAGATACAAAGGAAGTGCCTAGATTCAGGCACAGACAATATTCCTCTTTCTTCTTTCATCATTTTTCTATCATCTATCTTCATCAATTCATCAATCTTTCAAAACATTATTTTTCAATCAATCTAATTCTTCAATTTTTCTTCAATCACTTCTTCCAACTCAAATCCATTCATCCAATCATATCTTTAAATCCAATCCAAGTAGTGATCCAAATGCAAGTAATCATTTATCTATAACAATCAAGTCAATCAACTTGTCAAATTATCTAATAGCAATCAATGGTCTTGATCCTAATCTAGTTGTAAGCTAAATCAATCAATCAATCAATCATTATCAATCATCAATGAGATATATCATTCTTGTATCCTTGTGTTGATCTAGGGATATATCGTTCCCCACAATGACAACACTATCATCAATCAATCAATTAATCATTGGTTTATAGCTTGACAAGGGAAATACCTTATTTGTTTTTGAATCATTTGTGCATGCTTGCCTGCTTGCTTGTGTGTGTTATCATTTTATCTTGCATTTGTATCACATCGGTATCAACCCAACTATTATTCATATCTTGTATCTAGACAAGGTTGTATTATGCTGGGGCACGAGACATATCGTCACCTTGGTCCTTATACCTTGGTGCATAACATCTCGTGCTATAGAAAACATCATGGTTTCTCACTTTCGTTGCAGCATAACACATCCTTCCCTTCCTTCTATCCATTCCCTTACTTTTCTTCCTTGACCAATTCTATTTCACTTCAAGAGCCTACCTGTGTTTGTCCAAACCACTTATCCTCTCGAGGGGGCATCATCACCCTATCCTTTTCCTCTATCCATACCTTAACTTCTTTGAAATGATGTTACTCGACACAAATCTCATCATCTCGAACATCATCTTAAAGAGGGGCAAAATGTAGACACATAAATTTGTCCATCACCTAGTCGACACGACCTTGTAATGTTTTGCCCTAGGTCCTAGGTCTTCCCACTCATAATTCCAACTTAATCACATTCTTAATTAATTAAATAAACACACTTTATTTAATTAAATCACATGTCTCACATAATTGAAATTAAATATTTAAATTAATCCCTCACCTTTCATCTCATTCAAACAAGTGTCACATGCTACATCCTCCACTTAATCCCTTCACATGTCAAACTAATTTAAATAATCTTTTATTTAAATTAGATTCCTTTTATCACAATCGAACACTTGTCCACTTTCCTTTTGTCTCATGTGGGGAAGTACATCTTGCATTTAATACAAGTGACATGTGCAAGCTAATTCAAATAAAATATTTGAATTAGATTCCTTTTATTCTCCTTCGCACACTTGTCACATAACTATGATTTTTTAAGGTGCAAGGAAACCCTAATCAACCCTAATCGATCTCAACCATCCATATCATTCAAAATAACTCTCAATCACAACCATCCATTTGAATTTGCCTTTTCTATAAAGGTAGCCTCTCTTGAGCCATTTGTAATGAATCTTCTAGTATCCTCATGCTATCAAATTTTCCTCTCAATCATCCATCATCAATCTATCATCCATCCATCTTGCATCATTCAATCATTCATCTATCAATCCCTATCTCACCATTATGCTACAGAATCAAGAAACCAACATTCATCTATTTGGGTAAAGCTAGAGTGTTTTGGGTGCAGCACTCTACCTTATTGACAGATTGTGGATCAATGTGAAGGTATTGCATTGTTTGTTTTGCATTTTTTTTATTGTTTTCCTTCATGTTGATTTCCATATTCTCACAATTATTTAATTAGAAGAGGGAGAATGGAGATGAATAATTAAATAAATAAGAATTTATTCAATTATGATTAGAAAGGGATAATTATTTAAGAGGAATAAAGAAAAAGTGAATTAATTAAAGAATTCAAAATTATTTAATTAATAAAAGAATATGACATTAGGAAATAAATTAAATGATTAAAAATTATTTAACTATGTTAGATGAGATGGAATTTAGTGTGAAAATGTTACTCATAGACTCAAGACATTTTTGAGTGTCTACATTTTGTCTCTCTTTGATACAATGTGAATCTGAAGGTTGTGTCAAAGAATAATTAGAAAAATTTAGGTCAGAACCTACCCCAACATGCCCCAAATAAAGTGGGATAGCATGATGCCCCCACGGGAAATTTGTTAAATTTTTGAAAAAATTCAAAAAAATTGGTGAATTTACTGATAGGTCAATTTTCTAAGCGCAAATGCATTGGTGATGAAAAACTAGGACAAACAGAGGAAATGTAAATGCGAAGAAGATGGTATTAGCACAAAATAAAGAATGTTTGGGCGAGTGAAATGGAATGAGATCTTGCTTGATATATTTTGACATTTAATTTTATTACACGATTATCATCATAGAGCATTTTATTATATAAATGGATAACGAACACCATGGCATGATATAGACCAAGGCACAAAATGCGATCCCTTGCAAAATAGACACATGATAGACAAGGAATGCCATGACATAGAATAGTAACCCTAGAAGCTTGTCAGAATATGTGAGGAAGTAACCATGAAGCATGTTAGTCCTAGTACAAGAAAGTATTAGATAACCTTTCACATGCAGAGGATATTTTGATTATGCCATATGGAACCCCAATCACACACAAGGAACTTAGTTTCCCCAGTCATAGTTTCCAAGACAAACCATAAATAGAAATCAAAGAGAAAAAGGTCATGATCCATCATTGCTCCTCTCATCACTTGTAGATTTCTTCAAGGTGCATAAGAACATGACCAAAGATCAATCAGATAAAAGGATAAGACAAACTAGACCAACAAAGTCAACAACCATTTAGATCTTGCTAGATAATGAGTGTTTGTTTGATAGGATTGTAGGATAGCACCTAGTTTTAGGGAAGGAAATGTGTTATATAAGACATCGAGTCTAGTTTTGATGGTCCAACCACCTGTATAAGGAAAATGGTAGGATTGTGTTTGGTTTCAAGAATGAGACACCTCATATAAGGTGCCTAGTCTAGTTTTGAGAGTGCAACAATCTCTATAAGACTAATGATATGATTAATGTGTGATGATAGTGTCTAGTTTCAGGAAATGAAGCATGCCATATAAGATGTCAAGTTTGGCTTCGACAATGCAAAATTTTGTATAAGACAATTGATAGCTGATAAAGGTAGTTGATAGTGATGAACAGTCATGACTAGGTAATTGATCAGTTAGGATTGGAGACTTGATGGATAGTTTCACTTGTTGTTTAAAGCTTTGTTAAGCTCGGTTCTCTATGAAAGGTAACATGTTTGTGTCTAATCAATGTGTCAACCTTAGCAAGGGACAAAATATTATGGGATATGAACTATGGTAGACTTAACTCAACGAACCTAAGGGACTAACCTAATGCCTCAGGGGCTCATTGATGATGGCCTTGCCTACGTAAAGCACAAAGACAATGTAGTTCGACAATTTAGTTTGACAATTTAGACTGACACTAACACAGACTTAATGACTAACACTATTTTTGAAATTTTTTTATGTTTTTTCAATTTTTTGGAATTTGTTGAAATGTTTTGATTTTTTGGATTTTTTGGAAATGTTTTGATTTTTTTTGCATTCTTTTGGGTTTCTTTGGAAATATTTTGATTGATTTCCTTTGATACCATATCTAAGATCCCCTATGAAAACCTAAATCAAGGATTTGCCCCCACTCAAGTATAGGACAAAATTATTATGAAGGAAAATGGATGGGGTAATGTTTATTATAGATGGATATGGAAAGTGAGAGATGCAAAATGCCAACTATTCTTAGGCCATGAGAAGGACAACAAAGCCTTATTGTGGATTAGATAGGAAAGTGGGATTTTATTAGGGATGAGGTTGTACACAAATTATGAAAGGTAAAAGTGAAAAATGGAAGAATGATGGTAGATGATAGAGCAACGACTGACTACACATGGCACCTGTTTGCCAAGTTTTCACCATGGTACTTATCCAAAGAACCACCAAAGTGGTTTTCACTATTAGATGGATTATTTCTCTTTACTATTTTGAATTTTTTAATTCTCTGAGGATTGAGCATAGTACTTGCAAAGGTGCATGCTATTGATGGGCTCTAGTAGTTGTTTACTTTCAGGAGTAGCAAGTTGATAAGAGTCAGATCCATATATTGTGATTATGATGTAAGGACCCAACCAATTAGGCTCAAAATTTCTAGGTTTCTCTTAGTCCAACTGATTTTTCAAATTTTCTTTTAAAACCAAGTCCCCAATGTTAAAATGTGGATCCCAGACCTTCTTGTTATAACTGTGACGAAGATAGTTTTGATAGGCTTGTAGATGGACCAATGCATATTACCGTCTCTCATCTAGTAATTCTAGCTCATGTTGGGAATTAAGGTGTCTCAACCTTGGTAATTCCTTGTATTAATTAATTGTATTTATTTATTTATTGCCTATTGTATAATTTGGATGCAAATCCTATGCTGTCATCTTGTGGGAGTTGGCACGGTGATGTGTCATCCTACATGGCATATGACCACATGTAAATTTGTCCTCACATGAGGAGATAGGCATCCCACTTAGTGGTAGGAATATTTTTCCATGTGTCAGAATCTTGGAATGTGTGTAAGGGGATATTGACTGAAACGGTCGTGATAGATTCCTATGACAAAGTTATGACATGTAAGAGTCAGAAATAGAAGATCCTATTATAGGTATGGACATGTGTCAAGAAGCATCTTTGGAAAAGGCATCTTTGGGTGCCCCAAGGTGGGATATGACATTTTGTAATAGTATATGCTATTTATATCCTATGTATGATAGATTCTCTTACAGCTATAAGTTATGACAGTTATGACAGATTCTATGATGATTGTAAGAGTCGTAAGAGCAAATGTCATAGCCTATTTTGGAAATAGGTGACCTCTTTGGGATGGGATGACTTCACAAGTGTCAGGAACATCCTATAGTGTTAGACAAGTCTCCATAGGCATGGGTTTTGGGCCATGATGCAATGTTGGACGCCCATCTCAATGTGGAGCCATTTTTGCCTTGTATTTTCTATAAAAATAGGTGCTTTAGAGAGAAGTACTATAGGATTTGATAGGTACTGTTATGCTACCAGATCATCTCTAGATGTGAGTGTCAAAGACTCTTGCAAGAGCATTTGCTCTGTGATTGTATTGTAACCTTCTTTGTTTACGAAATACATTTGAGTTGTGTTTTGGAGTGTGGGGATTTTCATCCATAAGGGTTTTCCCCACTTATATCTTGTGTCCCTCTTCTTCTATATTACATTATTGTGTATGTGTTTGCTGCAATATCTTTGTTAGTGGGTTAAAATAGATGTAATTTTAAAGATAAAATTAAATTTTCACTCTCCTCCCCTCATTAGATTAGTGTAGGAAGTGATTTATGCACACCTAGCTTCCTTTCAGTTGGTATCAGAGCCTGGCTAGTTTTGGTTCTAGCTGCTGGGTAGGGGTTTTTTGAGAGCTAATCTTAAGTTGAGTGGGAGTGTTGTGTAGAGAATTTTGTATCCTGTTGTAGGAAAGAGATGGAAACCACATGCAGAAGATTAGAGGTGGAGAAATTTAATGGTACCAATTTCAAGTTGTGGAAACTCAAGATGGAAGACCTACTTGTTGATCGTGACCTATAGGAAATTGTATCCGGTGTAAAACCTACAACAATTTCACAAGTTGATTGGGACCTCAAAGATTAGAAAGCTAAGGGTCTCATAAGACTCTGTCTAGCTGACTCTGTCCTTTTGAATGTCCATGAGGAGAAGAGCGCGAAAGACCATTAGAAGAAGGTAGGTGATGTTTATCAGGCCAAGTCCTTGGTAAACAAGCTTTTTCTAAAAAAGAAGTTGTTTGCTTTGAAGATGGAATATGGAGGATCTGTTACAGACCATATGAATGTTTTCAACATCATTATTGCACAGTTGACATCTATGGGTGTGAAAATGGAGGAGGATCAATGTATGACCCTACTTTGTTCTTTGCCAAATTCGTGGGATCATCTTGTCATGGCCATAAGAAGCACCACTACCACCTATTGATGGTGGTTTTAGCATACAACAATGTAGGTGTGATTTCTAGTTTTACACCTCTCTTGAAAAGTATCCTACCCTAGGTAAGACTACTCCAAGGATAATACAGCTAGGTCTTAGCTTGCTTGGAATTTCTCAGTTGGTATGCTCTAGCTATGCCTATAAGGGATCTTACATGCAATCTACAAATTTTCAAGTTTGGGGATGGCAAACACACATAAACCCTTTTATGGTTTTTAGCTGATAAAGCAATGTGAAATGCTGCTAAAATTCCTAATCTAACAACTAATAATGGTTTTAAAGAAAATGCAAAAGGTTAGGGTTTTAGAAGAATACTAAGTGACATTCATAATGCACAGGTTACCTTTAGTAGACAAATACTCAAACTTTTAACTAGATTCCTGAGTTACCAAACTAAAAGGGGTGTTACAGTGCTACATGAAATGGTGGTATCTTCAATGGAAGTCAATAGATTTTCAAATTAAATTCATTTGTTAAATACCCAATAAACAATGCAACTTAACTTGTGAAATGTAATTGAACTTTAGCACAAACAATCAACCCAGACTAACTTTACAAAGCTATTTACCATTAGTAAATAACTAAAAGTATGGACTTAGAGTATTCATCAGATACTTCAGCAAACCATAAACATTACAAAAGCACAACTAACTAACTATGGGAGAGCAAGAAGCAAACCATGAAAACCAAATAAGGAACACAATACACAAATTCTCAGAATTATTGCAGAAACTTGCTTTGCATTACTTCAAATGGCATAGAGTCAACAACTCGGCATAAAAAATCTTTCTTGCAAAACAAAGGAAATGGCAGCCCTTTATATAGAAAAGCAGCATACAAAGTTTTCAAATGAATGGTGGAGATTAACTTGACACCAACAGTCCAGATTACATCAATAAATACAATTGTAACAGCCCACATCAATTCTCGGATTACATTTTGTCTTCTATGAAAAAGATGAAAAATAGTCCCCAAATACATTGAATCTAGTTAATTTGACTAGCCAACTCAATATATTAGTAGAAAAGAACATTTTAGAAGCATAGAAAAGACAAAATAGAGTCACATGCTGCCCCGAATATAGAAATTTACAATTATGCTGGGATTACATCCTTAAAATATTCAAAATAATATTAGGATTCTTCATCTAAGTCAATTTTGTCTTTACCAACCAGCTTGTTATGGTAAGCCAGCCACGTGTCAAGTGCAGGATTAATCTCTAATGGATCTGGATCCTTCAAATGATTTATTTGGTAGTCGAACATCTCCAATTCCTGACTGAATTTACTATATATTTTCTCTATCTTTGGACTTGCCTTTTGAAACACCTTGAATTCGACTTTGAGGTCGCTTACCTTGACTAACCTATCCTCCATACTGAGCTTGGCATCTTCAAAAATCACCTTATGCAACTTATCTTTACACTTTTTTATATCAAATGGGGCATAATCATCATAGGATGCTTCCCAGCAATCCTTTAAAGAATCATTGATATCGTATATGATCGACCATAGCTCCTCATCAGCTGGCTTATATGCTTCTTTTATTTTTTCAAAAGTTTCTTTTCTCAAAAGTAGATGTTGATACCACTCAACGGCCTTTGGCAACTGATTCACAGTCAAAATGTTCTCTACGACCAGAGTTTGGGCAAGCAAGTCCCTGATGCTCTTTATCTGAGGATACATATGTGAATAATATTCATCGAAGGAATCACATTCCTCATGCAAATCTTTCCATTTCTTATGCAACTCTACCAACTTCTTATGCGCTTCAGCAAAGGGATTGATAGTTTCACAGCCCGTCTCAAAAACTTTTGATAGCCAACTGTCTATACTTTGGGATTTGGATCTTACCTTGCCCAATCTGGCCATTTCATCAGTAGAAAGGAAAGTGGGTATCACCTTATATCTCCTCCTACATCTACTTGCTTAACTAAAAACTGAAGGCACGTGCGAAGTTCTTCATTCTGCTGCACCAAATCCTTCTTGGACATTTCATCCTTGTCTAATTGCTTCAAAATTGATGTGACTGATTCCTTGAAATCATCCACTCTTTGTGCACAAGTGGTGGGTCCCAAATTAACTATAGATATCACATAATCCTTTACCCTGACATGTTCTTTTGTTGTATTAGCTGGCGGGACTGCTATTTTTGCAATTCTTGATCCTAACTCATCTTTATAGTTTATGGACTGTATTTTGGCCTTCTTTTGTTTTTTAGGCTTCTGAGCTTGTGATAAAATTGTACTCAAATCAAGTTGCATTATCTCCACTTGTGGCTCAGGATATGCCATTAAGATTTGCAGCCATTCAGGTACAAAAGATTTATTCAATTCAGTGGCTCCGTCACCATCAATTACAGCCAGCTCTTTAGGTGATTTTTGTTCCTGCTCTGGTTCTTCATTCTTTTCTGTGTTTATCTCCTCTTCCTTTTCTAGTTCTTGGGCCAAGTTTTCCAGATTTACCATTATACTTTCTTGAGCTGACTTGAAAAATTCCTCCGTCTAACCTTTATTTGGAGGACTATCAAATACATCAATGACTTCAACATTGACCGAAGGTTCATGGGAGCCTTTATCACTTACTTTAGTGAATACTTCTTTCCCCTCCTCAAGTGTTGTTTCAGGCTCATGCAATCCCAACACTACGCATACTTTCTCCATCCTAGGCAGCAGTGGTATGGCCAAAGAATCTGCAGACATTTTTGAGATAGGAAAAATAGAAGATATGGCCAGGGGAGGCACATTGACTTGCGTCAGATTGGCTAAAACTGTCAATAAGGAAGAAGAGATGACAAGAGGTGAAGGAAAGGGTAGTGAAGGTACAGAGAGGGGGTGAAAGGATGGTAGAAATGGGAGGTAAGGGTAATTGAGTCAAAGAAGTAGAAGATGTAGGTGTAGTGGTAGAGGGGAATGAAGTGGCGACAACAGAGGATATAGGGCTACTAGAGGTATTGGAAGAAATTGCCAATGAGCAGGAAGTAGTTACAAGGGTAGTGGTAAGAGAGATGGTAGGGGATGTTTCTTGAGCTATGAGAGTTGAGGTTATAGGTGAAGTGGATGCAACAACAAAGGAAGTGATGGAAGAAGAAGTGGCAGGGGTTGTGACAGCAGTGCTTATGCTTTGGGTAGCGGGAGACAGGGAAGTTGGAGGACTAGAATCCTTCTTAGTTGTAACATCCTCCTTACTAACTTCTTTTACTTTTGCTTTCTTTACCTTAGAGCCTTTTCCAGGGCCACTTGGTATATCTCTTTTCTTGGAGGCCCTTGTCCTGGTAGAGGGAGGTTGATCTTTCCTTAGAGGAGGCCTTGCAGACAGCTTCTTAATCTTCTTCACTTTCTCAGCCAGAGATGTATGTTCTTCATTATCTGATTTTTGCCTCTCATCTATTTCTGCCTCATCTATGACATTGATTGGCTCATCTTCTTCTCCCCCAAAGTCCTTATCTAATTCTAGTGTTGTATAAGTGAGTTGCATTCCCTGTCCTTCTAAAGCAACCACCTGACCTCTTACCCAGACTTTGCTCAATCTGCTAGGTTCTCTCATAATAGTATCCAAGGAGCTTTCTTATGCATTTGCCCAATTTGGTAATGGAATAGGTTGATGGTATTGAGCCTCCCACAGACCTCTGAAAATAATATTTTCATCATCTTGCAGCTGGTCTGGTACTACCATAATGTGGAACTTCTTAATAAAATCTAGAGGCAACCTTGAATGTGCCTTCTTCATAATTTGATAATCATCTGGGCAATTGGCCTAAATATCTTCAATGTGTATCTTGTGAAATAGCTTCTTACTCATGAATCTTTCCATCACCTTATTTGGATTAAAATGATCCCTTGCATTATAGTAGTGTAAGTTGAGGAGTTGAAGCTCTTTATCAGAATGCTCTGTAGATGCTAGAGAAGGGCATGCATAGTTCTCCTTACTAAACCTGATCAAAAACTGAACATTGGTTTTGTGGAAGTGTTTGAGCTTCTCAGCATAGGGTATTAACTATCTAGATAGCTCCAGAAGCATTGTCTTATCATTAGGATACCTAGGAAGCCTTTAAGCCATCCCAGTGAAGCCTTGTACCCTTAAATATGTGAATTTCTCAAACTGGATGTACCATCTACCATACTTAGTTATTTCATTCATTGCCTTAGTGGAAATCCTCAAGGTTGTGTTACCTTCCAACATTCTAGTTATATACATTTTGAAAGCATCATTTACCCTTTTGAAATGTATCAAAGATTAAGACAAGGTCAGCTGTGGGTAGCATTCATATACCTTTACCTAGGTTTTCTCATCAATCCCAACTTCTCCAATCTTAGACAACCCAACATAGTGATTTCTTCTTTCCAATGCATAAATAATATAAGATGTCCATCTAAAGTACCTTTTATCCTTGAAATTGGTAAAGGCCTCATGAATATTGTCGCTAAGGATTTGGGCCCAGTGGAACTTAGTCCCTTTCAATATCTTAATGATGATAACAAACATCTGCTCCTCAAAAGTGGAGGCTGTAGGTAATCCATATATCTTGCTCAAAAAAGTTACTAAATCTCCAATTTCATCATGGAAATCACTCTTGTATAGTATTTGGGGAAATTCGATGAGAGAAGACCTTCTATTTTTGGCCCAATTATCATTCATGTACTTTTTGCATCCTTCTACATCTTTGTTATAGGTCTCCTCTGATCCTTGTTTGTCTGGCATAGTCATAACCTTGTGCCAAGGAATATCAAAGGTCTCAACTAGAGAGGGTGGGCTTAAATCAGCCAAGATATCCCCATTGGTTGTTTGGATTGTTCTTATCATGACATCATACCTATCTACATGAGTTGCCATCAATTCTGCACATTGCATTGAGGTGGGGAAGGCAGCATCTTGTGATATACCACTTTTCCTGAGTATTCTGGCCCTAGGAGTTGGGTTCAGATCGAAGACCCTCAATCTGAAGTCACCTAGGTCTATGTGATCTAGGTCTGTATCTCCTACATCACTACACCTAGAGTGGATCTTGGTCTTTGGAGGGATTCCCTTGAATTCATACTTCATAGCTTGGGCTCGGGCAGTCATTTAGTCTGCACGACTGGACCTTATAAGTTTGATACCTTGAGAAATCTTTTCATACACCCCTAATTTTAAGATGAACCTTAATGAATCTTCTAGTACTACTGATATACCCTTTTAAAGAATCTCAAATCTAATAGTTATCACCATTGCACTTATAACAATCATCATTAATACATGCAAAGAAACATTTAATGTTGCAAGAAATCTTACGAAAATCATCATTATCTATGCATTACAACATTAACCCTATCATTTTTGGCACTTTCCCTTTGAAAATTCTTTGAAACACAGTCATTTTGCATGATTTGCACTATTTTTAGGGTCATCCAACTTGCAGGTAGAAAAGCACTAAAACTAGGGTCTACCGACCTTAGCGGGAGAAACGGGCTTGTCCGACTCAAGGTTTTACTACTATTCATGCTTTTTAACATTTGTAGGGATTTTGATGGTTACTGACTTACATGGCTTTTGAAGGTCACCGACCTTCTATTGGTTGTTCAGTCAGTCAGTTGTGATTTAGTGCAAGTCCTTTTGAGATCATTTGTATTACATTTGGGTGGGATTCAACTTGGTTCAATTTGCATGAGTTTTGAAGTTGACTGACCAAGTCGGTGGGAGAGTGTTAAACCGCAGGGTCAGAAGGAATTATTTTTAGTGCAAGGTCGATGTCTTGTTTTCAACTGGACTTTGGGATGTCACCAATTTTGCAGAGAAATCTGGGGTGTTTGACCAAGTCAAAGACAGAGTCTTTCAGTGCAAGGTCAGCGCAAGGGTTTATTAGTGCCAAGATAGCTTTCAAGGCTTGCAGGGTTTTGAGGTCCTGCTGACCTAATCAGTGAGACATGACATAGGTACATAGGTCAGAGGTTGACATTTTTAGTGCAAAATAGATTTAAAATGTAGCGTAAGTTTTAAAGGTCACCAACCAACTAAAGAATTGACAAGTTTGCAGGTCGGTCAGACCTCATTTCAGCGCTAAAGTTGAATGTGTCCATAGCAATGTTTGTTTAAGTTATTCTTCTTCTTCTCTCATGGCAATATTTTTACATTTTCACAAGGGAATCTTAATGGGGTTTCGAAGGAAAATAGTTCATGCACACAAACCCTAGCTAGAAACCCTAAAGACACTTGCGTAGAAAACCATTTAATCAAACCCCAATTATATATAGAAAAGGCTCACAAGACAAGGTTTGAAACCCTACCTGATTAATGTGGAAGGTGCGCCTAGATTGTGCAGGTAGGGAGTGGTTGTGGATCAAGCTTGGCAGGTGACAGCAAAGGTGTTCAAAATTGCAAACAGAGCTCTAGAAATCCTGATCGAATGCAAAGAATAGTAAAAATGGAGGGATTTATCTCTTTTATTCCCCAGCCAAATCACCATTAATGCACTACATATGATTGGTAGATTAGGGTTTTGGCATGATTTCTCCTTTGCTCAGACTTGGCAAAAAAATTTGTCACAACGGACTTGGTCGGTGAGAGCTCCTTTCAGCGCTATGACTTGCAGGTTCAACTCACACAGTTTGCAGGCTTTTAAGTCCCTTCAACTTGTGGCCATTTTGGCCTCGTCTAACATAGTTGGTGATCGAACGATATAGTGCAAGTCAGAGATGGTTGATTTTAGTGTAGAAGTCCGTTGGGAGAAAAAATTAGCACTGAAGTCGGTGGCAAAGGATTTTAATGCCAGGTCGGTTGGAAGGCAAATCAGCGCAATGGTTAGACAGATAGTAATTTGGTGCAAAGGTCGGTTGGAGGGTGATTTAGCACAAAAGGGCAATTCAAGACCATCAAAAGGGATATAAAAATCTAACCTAGCATATTCTTGAAGTGATTTCTCAATATCATCATTCAATCAAGGTCAAAATGCACTTTGACCAATTAACCACTTAGGAGATGAAAAAGACCTAATTAACACCCTAAGCCAAATCAAAAGAGGGGGTCCCCATTTTGAATGGGGCGTGTGTGCGAGGCACAACAAATGGCAACTCTGCTGGGAAATTCTCCTGAGCATTCCAACGATAAACCTTCAGTTCGAACCCAGAATCTCTGTGTTCCCCACACATTAAACAAAAAAGCAAGGTACCTTATCAAAGAATCCAAGATCACTAACTAGTGCAACCATCCACATCCTGAAAACTTGAGTGTGTGCACTTGTATTCATTCCCATCCTTCGGCAACTAAGTTCATCCAAGATCTCTTGTGACAAGTTAGGAAGATGAGATCATTCTACCACCAAGAAATGCTCAAATTTTGGAATGTGATAATCTTTGAGAAGAATAAATGATAGATAATGTTTTCTGGTATGATGACATTTGATTGTAATCATTTCTAGATAGTACCTTTTGTAAGTATTTGCAATTGGTAGTTTCTTGACATTGCACTATAATGGGTCTAGTGGTGAAAAACACCTTTTATTTTCACCCAATATAGTCTAGCAACACTTAGTGTCACTTGCCTTTTTGCTTGATTGATAGTGCATGTGGTAGAAGAAGAAGTCAACCCTTTTACTTGACACAAGATCACTCAAACTCACCTAGCTACTTTAGGATCATTTAAAGTGTGAGAGATATATGGTTAGAAAATACTTCAGGTGCACCAACTAATGACTCATTCCCAATGAACAGACACCATACTCCCTAGCATAACAGTGGAAACCACAGCAAGACTAAGCAGAAACCTTGGCTTTTCAAAAGAAGACTCACGACTATTCACCCATCAAAAAAGCACTTGCAGGTCCACACAACTACTACCACATCAAAAATAAAGACCCCGTGAAAAGCAAGCGCAGCAAGCAAAACTAAAAGGATGACTAATCTAAGCAAAGCACCTAACAACTAAGGAAAGAAAAAGAAAGAAAGCAATATTAAACTAAAGGCAACCTAAACTAACCAAAGCAAAAAAACCCCTAACTATGTACACTAAAATGAGGCATGACTGCCTCTCAAGCCTGGAAGTAGTGCTTTAGTAACTGGCCATTGACAGGCAATGGCAGCTCCTCAGTAGTAAGGCTCTTGAGTCAATACATGTTGTCTCCAAGGATCTCATAGATTTGATTGAGGCCCAACCAAATTTTATCAAATTTACCATGTTCTCCTTTCTTTTCATGCACTTTATCCCAACATAGGACCAAATTAGAAATGTGGAAGGCTTTGATTTTGGCTCTTTTGTCGAACCATCATTTTATGACTCCCTGATGTTTAACAAAGTTTTCTATAGCAGCATCATGTTTCTCTTCAGGGTGCAGTAATTAGGCTAACCTAGAGGACAATTGATCATCAGTTTCAAGGTAATCTTGCATGAATTGTAGTACAGGGATCCTCAAATGGATGGAAACGATGGGTTCAATCCCATAGACTAGGTGATAAGGTGATGTACTCAGGGCCTCTTTGTGTTGGATTCTATTAACCCATAAGGCGAACCTAAGGTGGGTATGCCAGTCTCTGGGGTTTTTGTCTAATAGTTTCTTAATAACCTCAAGTAAATTTGTATTCGTTGATTCAGCTACCCCATTCCCTTGTGGGTAATAATTAGATGAGAACTTGAGAGTAATCCCATAATCAAATGCCCAATTAGAAAAATGTAATGATGAAAAGGTAGGGCCATTATCACAAACTAAAGCAAATGGACAACCCAATCTAGTGATAATATGCTTTTCCACAAATTCAATAACTACCTCTATGGTGCATTGCTTACAAGCTATTGCTTCAGACCATCGGGTGCAGTAATTAGTAGCGGTCAGAATATACCTGTGGCTTGCAGAGGAAGGTGGATTGATCATACTGATAAAGTCGAGGCCCCACTAAGCAAATGGTCATACCTCCACCATTGGTTGTAAGGGCATGGTTGCATGTCGCTCTCTGTGTGCAGCGGTCTGGCATATATGACAAATTCTTACATGTGAATATGTGTCTTTGAATAGAGTTGGCCAATAATATCTAGCACAAAGAACCTAATTAGCTATTGAGTGGGCTGATCCATGACCTGTTCAGAATCTCTCATGAAAACTAGTTAATACTTGATTGACTTCTGACTTATCCAAACACCTTAGATAGATGCCTTCGTGATTCTTCTTGTAAAGGATTGATCCTTTTACCTTGTAATTGTTGTTCTTTAGTCTGAGTGCTCTCCTTTGAACTGAATTCAGCTATGGCAGACAATGTTGATTAAGTAAAATATGATGTCTCCATACCACTCATCTTTTGAAATGTCTTCTAATAGGTACTGCTAGGAGACTAGGCCTGGTCCCACTTCAGCCATTGTTCTAGTCAGGGCCTAACCTCTTACCAATTTCATAGGTTGAATATCTATGTCAAACTCTTGCAGTATGGTGACTCATTTCCCTCTTCTTTCTCCTAATTCACTTTGCATCAGTAATGCTTTGACTACTGCATCTGGGACTATAGTGATCACTTGACTCCTCAAGATGTAGTGGCAGAACTTCTTGACTACCTTTACCAGAGTGTATGCTTATTTTTCCACATTTAAATACCTTAGCTCTACGTCTTTCAATGGAGTGCTCATGAAAATGATGGGTCTTTCATCATCAACTGATCTCTTCTGTGTCAACATTGGAGCGCAAGTATGCTTGGAAGTAAACGGATATATTTGAAATGGCAAAGTGTAATCGGGACTCACCAAGATAGGTACATTGGCTATAGCTTGTTTAATTTCTATGAAAGCACCCTTGGCTTCTGGAGTCCAGTCCATTTTAGCATCCTTCTTCAGCATATCATTTAGAGGTCAAACAATCTCAGCAAATCTCATGATGAATTTACATACAAAATTGATCTTACCAATATATGACTTAAGCTCCTTCTTGCTGGCTAGAGGAGGTACTTTGAGTATTGCTTGGATCTAGTCTAGGTCAATAGATATTCCTTGCTCAGATATTACATGTCCCAGCAAATTCCCCTCAGTTACTACAAAAATGCACTTCTTGGGATTGAGTGATATACCATAATCCTTGCATCACTGCAACACCTTTCTCAAATCTACCACATGATCTTCTCACCTCTTAGAGAATACCATGAGGTCATCCATGTAGATGATAATACATTTTCCAACTAATCCTTTAAAAGCAACATCCATTGCATGCTAAAAAGTTGCACCAGCATTTATTAAACCAAATGGCATACGGCGATATGCATAGATGCCCCATTTACAGGTGAAGGACTTCTTCAATCTGTCTTCATATTCTACCAACACCTGGTTATAACTAGAATACCCATCTAAGAATGACATCATCTGGGACCCATTAACAATGTATAACACTTCATCTAAAGAAGGCAGTGGGTAATTATCCTTTTCAGATCCTTTGTTTAAGTTACAGAAGTCAACACAAAGCCTGATTTATCCATTTTTCTTTCGGACTGGAACTGAATTTGCTACCCATGTGGAATGTCTGACTGGGAATATTATGCTTGCTGACAGCAGCTTCTAAACTTCTTTGAAAATTAGTGGTTCTAGTAGAGCATTCATTGGTCATTGCCTTTGTCTGAATGGCTTTGCCCCTAGCTTCAATGGGATGGTGTGTGTGATGATCGAGGTATCGTATGTTTTTAGATCTTCATAGCTCCATGCTATAACCTCATGGTAATCTCTTAATGCATATCTGATTTCTATCTTTTCTTCTTTAGTACTATCTTTCCCAATGAACACATTCTTAACATTTTCTTCTGTTCCCAAGTTAGATGGGTCACACTCTCCTCCTAGAGATTCTCCTTCTATCCTTTGGGTTCCTAAATTGTCTGCATCAAACAATCTCTCTAATTCCACCATTCCCCGTGGAATTGTATTTATTTTTAGGTTTAGTACTCCTTCTAAATCCATTTCAGTAGGCTCCATTTCTTCTTCATCTATTATCTAAGTAGTGAAAAAATCAAATGAAGTAAGGAAGTTAATTATGTGCTGATCATTTTCAAAAACTTGGAAATTGGTAACATTATCAGGTACAAACGAGATAGTGACAAATTCAATAGAAAACTTCTTTAATCCTACCATAGATGTTGGCTCTAATGTACTTGTTGTTTGAGCTAGAGCATTTGTGACATGATTATATTTCCCTGGGATCAATTGGATGTTGAAACCATCAAAGCATTCTATCAAATCCTAGACTCTATTCCTATACCTATTCAGCCTCTTATCATTACATGAGTACTGATTTCTTACTTGTTTCACCACTAATTTAGAATCACCAAACACCTAGATAATTATGACCTTCTTCTGTAGCGCTAGCAGCAACCCTTGCACTAATGCTTTGTATTTAGTGACATTGTTTGTGCATGGAAACTGCAGTCTCTATGATGCTAGATATGAGCTCCCAGTGGGGCTGATCAATTTGACCCATGCACCAGACCCTTGTCTACACCTCGAGCCATCAAATTTTAAGGTCCATATGCAAAAATCTCTGCTGTTATCATTCTATTTTACAAATTTCTTCTCATCAAGCAAAGGCTTGAGTTCTTCTTTTCAAAAGTTGATACCTTCTTCAAAATTATGGGGACCTTCAGTTGTCTTTGTACTTGTTTTACTGCTTCTTGACATAGTTGGCAAGTAAATTTAGAATGTGATGTATCATGTATACGACACCAGTTGGGTAGTAATAACTGCTCCATTTGAACCTACTTTCCAACAGCGATTTGATCTTGCACAAATTTGGCTACAAAATCATGAAATCCTTCAAATATCATGGGTTCATCCTCTTCAGAAGAGTCTCCTAAATCTGATTGAATGTATGCCTCTGTACTTTCTAGGTTTTTTGTAAGTGGTTTATGGGGTCTTAAGCAACTCAACATAAGGATTTCTTCTGATTGACTAATGTGTGGAAGATAAACTCCCAAATCAACTTCTGAGAACATAATCTCATTGGGTTGATTGTACTCTATAATCATATGCTGCATCTTGGGTTCTCTTTCAATACGTATTTAATTGGCCAACCCTTTCCATGGCAGCCACATATGAGAAAAGTCAGTTGCCATATAACCGTTCAAAGTCCTAGATCAATCTCTACTTAGAAGCATGCCATATTGATCTGGAATGTCCACCACTTGAATATCTATATATTGCTGCACCCTAGGATCAGAAGCTAGCCGCATGTGTATCCTATTTAATTCACCTACTACATTCACTTCAATCTTATCTAATTGAGTCACCTTTCTAGAAGACTTGGTTGGAGTGAGCCCAAGTGCTTTAAAGACTAATAATGGCATTACATTCATGGAAGCACCAGAATCTACTAAACAGTTATGAAGGTTCTTATTGAATATCCTGAGTGTTAAGAGGAAAGGGCTTTCTCTCTTGTCTATATACAATGTTATCTTTTGTTCCACATCAGTCACATGTATTCTTTCTTTCCCTTTATCAATGCTATCCTTGGTGACATTCTCCTTTGGTACATAATTGATTTTGGTTCTAGCACCCATATCTTGGAAGAAAGATGTCCTGACCTCATGTATTTTAAGTAACTCATACATAGAAAGACTAACCTTCATTTTCTTAAGTTCCTTAGCTACATACTACCCCATTTTCACTATGTCAAATCATTGAGAATTTTCTGCAATAGTAGCACCCTAATATATTGGTTGATGGGTGACTTTCAAGGGTTTAGGGTTATTAGAAGCTTTTAGATCTGGTGGGATCTAATAGCTGTTTGGAGGGATGGAGGTGGTGAATGGGCTTTTAGGCTTTCTAATTCTCAAGTTGTAAGGAGTCTTATTGTACTGCTGATATACATTGACTTCTTCAGACTCTTCTTCCTTAGGTTGATTATCATCTTGGAATGGAAATATATAACTATCAAGAACTAGAGCAGTGTCATACCTATGAGAGGGGACAATTTAATACCCTATCGGTGGAGTCTCCTAAGTTTCAACATTTTGAATCTCCATTTGGAAGATATTGGATGTGATCTAAAATTCTAGGTAGTCTAGTTTGGAGTGAACATTTATGTTATGTAGTCTGCACCAAGTGGACAAAGCTGCTTCAGCTAACATCACATGACCTAGGGCCCTGGTATCATTGTTATGATTTTCCAAGGGTGATGGCACTCCTCCATTGTTTGGTCTGGTGTTCCAGGATCGGTTTAGCTGCTGTTGAAAGTTCTAATTTTGATACTGGTTCTAATTTTGATTCTGGGAGTACTGTTGATTCTAAAAATGTTGTTGATTCTATCCCCTCTATTGTAGATAAGCATTCTAGTTCTTGAGGTGGGTAACCTCAACAATTAGCTTCTTCATTTGCTTGACCAGTTCTTTGATTTCTTCTCTGTCCTCTTTGGCTTTGGCTGTTTCTGAAGATTGTAGGAAAGGCATTTGTGCTAGAGGCATTCTAGCTACTAGATTGCCTAGGTGGATCACTAAAGCTTGTGTTGTAGCTGGGCTTGGAATCTGATTCATCACAAGAGTATGATTGGCCAATGCGTGATTTATCATAGGTATTTGATTTGGCATGGCAACAGGTCCCATATTGTTCAATGGACCAATGGTAGTTTGTCCTAGTTGGATATTCACAGTAATAGTGGTAGACTATGCTTGAGCTAAAGTAGTAGGGATTGGGTCAGCTCTCCTTGCAAACATGGAGGTAAGTTTATCTAGGGCAGCATAGTAAATGGGCAAGGCAGCGGCCTAACCTATAGAGTATGGAGCTTGCAAACGACTACAAGCTTTCTGGAATCTATTATTAAAGGAAATTATCATCTCTCCTTCGCCTCAATAGATTTCTACAAAAGATCAATAAAGGTCAGCTAGAGTGGTAGGCATACGAAACCTATCCAAAAAAGCATTCTTCAGGTTCAGCCATGAATTTATGGAAGCTATAGGGGAGTCAGAGAACCAATAATAAGCTTCATTTTGCAAAGAATAAGGGAACAACTGCATATCACATCCTCATACTGTACTTGCAACATGAACATCTTAGCTTCAAAGATTTTAATATGCTCATTTGCAGTCTTATCTGGATTGTTTATTCTAAACTTTGAACAAAACTTATCTGGGTTCTTTGGCATATCATGGTAATCATTGAACATAAAAGGAGACTGGTTATTTCCTACAAAGAAGGCCATGTTGGGAGGTGTTTCTTCTTTCTCTCTAAATTGGCAGAGGGTTTTCCAGTTCCAATGTATAGGCTGATTCGACCAACAAATACATGAGGTTGCGTGAGCTGCCTTCCCTTCACTTCTGGTTCTACTGCACCAAGGAGGGTATCCCTCTAGCTAAAGATTTAACCTTGACTCGCCCAATGACAAAAAGAATTAGCTTTACAATAACAAGTGAAATACTCTCATGTTTGGACCAAGATTTTCATGATAGATCCCAAGTTTGGTAATGTTCTTGGACATATCTAACTAGTTGAGGATGAGAGTATGTAGAGGTCCTATTTCTACTCCTACAACTAATAGGTTGGAATTATGAAATGGTTGGTATTTATGTTTTGGATGCAAGACAGGGGTTTTGGAAACATAACACCATAGGGAGTAGACTAGTGCCTATCTCAGGGCAAGGAGTCAACTAGACATATACAAATGAATGATTTGCACTGGCCTTCAAGTTTCAAGGGGCTAAGACTGGTATTTACCTTACAAAAACCACCCAAGAATGAGTACTTAGCTACCTCTACTTACAAATATCCCTACTGACATACATTCTTCTTCATACTTAACTTAAAATAGTTTAATCCACTCCTTGAATGGAAGTCACAGATCAAGCATGCAATACAGAAAGTCTATATTCAAGAATCTGAGAAACCCTCAGCAACTAGATTCAAAAGAAGGGATGCATACAACAAATGGAGACAAACAGCTAAACACATGTAATAATACATTTTTCATATAAAACAACAAATGAAACTAAAAATATGTGCAAGGTGCACTCAAATGTAACTCATAAACTCACGAAAGAGATAGAACAACCTAGAAAGGCTTTGTTTTTGTTATTTTCTCCAAAAATGCCCAAGTCTTCAACCTCACTAAAATGAGTAACATGGTTCTGATATATACCAAGAACGTGTACTCAGCAATCAAGTACAGTGGCCATTTCAAAATTTGCCAGATACAATGCACGATGAGAATGGCACCCAAAACATTCAATGCAGCCAACAGAAACAGAGGAAAGAATAGATGAAATTGGGAAGTGTGCAGCCACCTGGAGATTTTCCTCACAAATTTGGTAGTTGGATGGTCACTCAGACCCATACCTATGCAAATCACCATTAATGGCCAACCTACCCGCGGCTGGAAGTGTAGCAACAGTTCGTGTGCTTTTTTGAAATTTCTTCCTGCTTGAAATGATGCAGTGAACACAAAAATCCCTCCTGCTTTGAAGGTTTGAAATAGACCGTCAATTTCCTCCCTATCGCTAAGATCAACGGTTCCAAATCACTTTGAAAAAGTCCATCGGCCAATTAAAACATGCCACGTAGGCGCCCTTTTTCCATTGCTGACTTTTCCTTTTATTTTGCCATTTTTGCCTTTGTATATGCAAAAGCATATACATGCAACTACTTTTAGACATTCAAATCTTTGCACATACGAGATTGTATATACATACAATTGCTTTTGGACACATGACAGCCTTCCATTAGACCTTCATCGCTCTATATTTGCATTGTTATCGGCTGTTAGGATGAGCATAGAAGTATCCGCTGATGGTTGTTGTCTTGCCGACGAGCCAATGCATTTCCCTTTGCATATGTGGTTGCATACGAGATTGCATGCACATACAATCACTTTACATGCAAGGTGGACCCCAAAACATTATGAAACATATTTGAAAGCACCATCGGGTCTGGGCTTTGTATCTTCTCTTTTGTATCATCTCTTTGTATATTGCACATACAACGTGCAATATACAACTCGTGAACCCCAAATTTTTATGAAATATTTTGTAATCTCAATTGGGTCTGGGCCTTGTATATAACTCCTTGCATGTCGCCTTGCATATTGCACATACAATGTGCAATATACAACCCACAGATTTCAACCATCTTTCTGCTATAACACACTCTTCACTCGCGTCTGGATTGTATATGTGCTTTGTATCTTGCATTGTATATGCACACATACAATCACAGGACATACAACTACATGGGCCCACCAGGTTCCTGAACACATTGACTTTGACCATACCCGCTTTGTATATTTCCTTTGTATGCAGCGAATGGATATCACATATACAATGCAACTTGTATATAAAGTGGACCCCACCAATTGATTCTTACCTTGCATGTATTGGCCCATTAGAGGGACCCTAGAACAAATTGCTGACGAGCTTGTCCCATCGATATGCATTTACCTTTGCACATTTCCTCTTGTATCTTCAGCCATCGGAATAACTGTTAACTGAGCTGCCGATGTATATTGTTTCATTGATGAAACCTTTTTATGTCCCCCTTGTATGTCATCTTTGTATCATGTCTTTGTATGCGCCCTCTGCATGTTTTCCATTGTATGTCTGCCTTGTATGTCGAATATACATACAATCCTGCTTGCACATACCTACGGACTCGACCACCATTTTAGTTCGATTTGAATCTTTTTTGAGATCAGCATTGTATCTCACCTATTGTATATTGAATATACAACAACAAAATATACATACAACTATTTTTGATACAACTGCATAATATTCTAGAAACATTCTATGCACATGCAACCTGATATGCATACGAAGATGCATACAACCATTTTTCTCCATTCTGAAGCCGGTTTAACTCTTTTTTCAGGCCCACGAATGTATATCCATGCTTGTACATACAAAGAGCCATGCACATACAAAGATACATGCATGAAAAAGTGAAGGCTGAGGGACTTAAGAATTTCTTGGATTTTTATGAAGGGGCCTGTAGATGAATTTAAAAGGTGCAGGCACCAACAGGAGGATTAAAGGGAGCTGCAGCTGTGTTCCTCAGGTCTAATTGAGCTCTTGGGGCTCTTGGTATCCCTTGATCCCTTCTTGTTTGTCTAAATTCTGTCAGGGACAACAACTTTTCTCTAGCTTAGCTGGATCTAGTGTGTCTCTATCTAGTCCCCAAGCTTGCTAATTTTTAAATAGAAGAAAATAGTCTGCCTCCTTCTAGTGCCAATTCTGTTGATGGTGGTTTTAGCACACAACAATGTAGGTGTGATTGTTGGTTTCACACCTCTCTTGAAATGTCTCCTACCTTGGGTAAGACTACTCCAAGGATAATACAGCTAGGTCTTAGCTTGCTTGGAATTTCTCAGTTGGAATGCTCTAGCTATGCCTATAAGGGGTCTTACATGTAATTTGCAAATTTCCAAGTTAGGGGGAAACAAACACACATAAACCCTTATATGGTTTTTAGCTGATAAAGCAGTGTGAAATATTGTTGAAATTCCTAATCTAACAACTAACAATGGTTTTAAAGAAAATGCAAAAGGTTAGGGTTTCAGAAGAATCCTAAGTGACATTCACAATGCACAGGTTACCTTTAGTAGACAAACAGTCTAAAACTTTTAACCAATTTTTTGAGTTACCAAACTCAAAGGGGTGTTATAGTGCTGTAGGAAATGATGCTATCTTCAATGGAAGTCAATATATTTTCAGATTACATTCGTTTGTTAAATACCTAATAAACAGTACAACTCAACTTGTGAAATGCAATTGAACTTTAGCACAAACAATCAGCCCAAACTAACATTACACAGATATTTACCATCAGCAAATAACTAAAACTATGGACTTAGAGTATTTATCAGATACTTCAGGAAACCATGAACATTACAAAAGCATAACTAACTAACTATGGGAGAGCAAGAAGTGAACCATGAAAACCAAATAAGGAACACAATAAACAAATTCTCAAAATTACTACAGAAACTTTCTTTGCATTACTTCAAATGGCATAGAGTCAACAATTTGGCATCAAAAATCTCTCTTGTAAAACAAAGGAAATAGTAGCCCTTTATATAGAAAAGCAGCCTACCGAGTTTTCAAATGAATGGTGGAGATTAACTCGACACTGACGGTCCAGATTACATCAATAAATACAATTGCAATAGCTCACATCAATTCTTGGATTACATTTTGTATTCTATGAAAAAGACGAAAAATAGCCCCTAGATACATTGAATCTAGTCAATTTGACTAGCCAACTCAATATATTAGTAGAAAAGAACATTTTAGAAGCATAGAAAAGACAAAATAGAGTCACATGCTACCCCAAATACAACAATTTACAATTATGATGGGATTACATCCTTAAAATATTCAAAATAATATTAGTATTCTTCATCTAAGTCAATTTTGTCTTTGCCAGCCAGCTTGTTACGGTAAGTCAGCCACACGTCAAGTGCAGCATTTATCTTTGATGGATCTAGATCCTTCAAATGATTTATCCGGTAGTCAAACATCTCCAGTTCTTAACTAAATTTACTGTATATTTTCTCTATCTCTACACCTGCCTTTTGAAATGCCTTGAATTTAGCCCTAAGTTCGCTTACCTTGTCTAACCTATCCTCCATACTGAGCTTGGCATCTTCAAAAATCACCTTATGCAACTTATCTTTACACTTTTCAATATCAAATGGAGCATAATCATCATAGGATGCTTCCTAGAAATCCTTTAAAGAATCATTGATATCATATATGATCGACCGTAGCTCCTCATCAGCTGGCTTATATGCTTCTTTTATATTTTCAAAAGTTTCTTTTTTGAAAAGTAGCTTTTGATACCACTCAACAACCTTTGGTAGCTGATTCCTAGTCAAAATGTTCTCTACGACTAGAGTCTGGGTAGGCAAGTCCCTAATGCTATTTATCTGAAGATACATATGTGAATAATATTCAATGAAGGAATCACATTTCTCATGCAAATCTTTCCATTTCTTATGTAACTCTAGTAGCTTCTTATGCACTTGAGCAAAGGCATTGATAGTTTCACAGCCCATCTCAAAAACTTTTGATAGCTAATTTTCTGTACCTTAGGATTTGGATCTTACCTCACCCAATCTGGCAATTTCATTAGTAGACAAAAATTTGGGTATCATCCTTATATCTCCTCCTGCATCTACTGGCTTAACTAAAAACTGAAGGCACGCATAAAGTTCTTCATTCTACTACTTCAAATCCTTCTTGGACATTTCATCCTTGTCTAATTACTTCAAAATTGATGTGACTGATTCCTTGAAATCATCCACTCTTTGTGCACAAGTGGTGGGTCCCAAATAGACTATAGATATCACATAATCCTCTGTCCTGACATGTTCTTTTGTTGTATTAGCTAGCGAGACTGCTATTTCTGCAAATCTTGATCTTGACTCATCTTTATAGATTCTAGACAGTATTTTGGCCTTCTTTTATTTTTTAGACTTTTGAGCTTGTGATAAAATTGTACTCAAATCAAGTTGCATTATCTCAACTTGTGGCTTAGGATATGCCATTCTGCTTTGCAGCCATTGAGGTGCAGAAGATTTATTCAATTCAATAGCTCCACACCATCAATTACAACCAGCTCTTTGGGTGATTTCTATTCCTGCTCTAGTTCCCCATTCTTTTTTGTGTTTATCTCCTCTTCCTTTTCTTCTTCTTGGGCCAAGTTTTCCAGATTTACAATTGTACTTTCTTGAGCCAATTTGAAAACTTCCTCCATTTGACCTTTATCTAGAGGACTATCAAATACATCAATGACTTCAACATTGACCAAAGGTTCATGGGAGTCTTTATCACTCACTTCAGCCAACACTTCTTTCTCCTCCTCAAGTGTTGTTTCAGGCTCTTACAATCCCAACTTTGCACATACTTTTTTAATCCTAGGTAGCAGTGGTATGGCCAAAGAATCTACAGGCATTTGTGAGATAGGATTAGTAGAAGATATGGCCAGGGGAGGCACATTGACTTCAGTCAGATTGGCTAAAACTGTCGATAAGGAAGAAGAGATGACAAGAGGTGAAGGAAAGGGTAGTGAAGGTACAGAGAGAGGGGGTGAAAGGATGGTAGAAATGGGAGGTAAGGGTAATTGAGTGGAAGAAGTAGAAGATGTAGGTGTAGTGGTGGAGGGGCATGAAGTGGCGACAATAGAGGAGATAGGGATGCTAGAGGTATTGGAGGAAATTTCCAGTGATCAGGAAGTAGCTACAAGGGTAGTGGTAAGAGAGATGGTAGGGAATGTTTCTTAAGTCATGAGAGTTGAGGTTATAGGTGAATTGGATGCAACAGCAGAGGAAGTGATGGAAGAAGAAGTGGCAGGGGTTGTGACATCAATGCTTATGCTTTGGGTATTGGGAGATAGGGAGGTTGGAGGACTAGTATCCTTCTTGGTTGTAGCATTCTCCTTACTAACTTCTTTTACTTTTACTTTCTTTGCCTTAGAGCCTTCTCTAGGGCCACTTGGCATGTCTCTTTTCTTGCAGGCCCTTGTCCTAGAAGAGGGAGGCTAATCTTTCTTTAGAGGAGGCTTTGTAGATGGCTTCTTAATCTTCTTCACTTTCTCAACCACAGATGTATGTTCTTCACTGTCTGATTTATGCCTCTCAACTGGCTCTGCCTCATCTATGACATTGATTGGCTCATCTTCTTCTCCCCTAGAGTCCTTATCTGATTCTAGTGTTGTATAAGTGAGTTGCATTCCCTGTCTATCTAAAGTAGCCACCTGACCTCTTACCTAGGCTTTTCTCAATCTGATAGGTTCTCTCATAATAGTATCTAAGGAGCTTTCTTCTGCATTTGCCCAATTTGGTAATTGAATAGGCTGATGGTATTGAGCCTCCCACAGATCCCTGACCTTAACATTTTCATCATTTTGTAGTTGGTTTGGTACTGCCATAATGTGGAACTTGTTAATAAAATCCAAAGGCAGCCTTGAATGCACCTTCTTCATAATCTCATAATCATCTGGGTAATTGGCCCAAAAATCTTCAATGTGTATCTTGTGAAATAGCTTCTTACTCATGAATCTTTCCATCACCTTATCTGGATCAAAATGATCCCTTGCATTATAGTAGTATAAGTTGAGGAGTTGAATCTCTTTATTAGAATGCTCTACATATGCCAGAGAAGGGCATGCATAGTTCCTCTTGCCGAACCTGATAGGAAACTGAACATTGGTTATGTGCAAGTGTTTAAGCTTCTCGACACAAAGTATTAACTGTCTAAACAGCTCCAAAAGCATTATATTATCATCAAGGTACCTAGGAAGTCTGTAAGCCATCCCAGTGAAGCCTTGCACCCTTAAATATATGAATATCTTAAACTAGATGTACCATCTGCCATACTTAGTTATTTCATTCATTGCCTCAGTGGAAAACCTCAAGGCTATGTTACCTTGCAACATTCTAGTTATATACATTGTGAAAGCATCATTTACCCTTTTGAAATGTATCAAAGATTGAGATGAGGTTAGCTGTGGGTAGCATTCATATACCTTTACCTAGGTTTTCTCATCATTCCCAACTTCTTCAATCTTAGACAACCCAACATAGTTATTTCTTCTTGCCAATGCATAAACAATATAAGATGTCCATCTGAAGTATCTTTTGTCCTTGAAATTGGTAAAGGCCTCATGAATATTGTCGTTGAGGATTTGGACCTAGTGGAACTTAGTCCCTTTCAATATCTCAATGATGATAACTAACATCCACTCCTCAAAAGTGGAGGATGTAGGTGATCCATATATCCTACTTAAGAAAGTTACTAAATCTCCAATTTCATCATGGAAATCACTCCTATATAGTATTCAGGAAAATTTGCTAAGAGCAGACCTTCTATTTTTGGCCCAATTATCATTCATGTACATTCTGCATCCTTCTACATATTTGTTATATGTCTCCTCTGATCCTTGTTTGTCTGGCATAGTCATAACCTTGTGCCAAGGAATATCAAAGGTCTCAGCTAGAGAGGGTGAGATTAAATCAGCCAAGATATCCCCATTGGTTGTTTGGATTGTTCTTGTCATGACATCATACCTATCTGCACATGTTGCCATCAATTCTACACATTGCACTAAGGTGGAGAAGGCAACAGCTTGTGATATACCACTGTCCCTGAGTATTCTGGCCCTAGGATTTGTGTTCGAATAGAAGACCCTCAATATGAAGTCATCTAGGTCTATGTGAGCTAGGTCTGTATCTCCTACATCACTCCACCCAGAGTGGATCTTGGTCTCTGGAGGGATTCCCTTGAATTCGTACTTAATAGCTTGGGCTCAGGTAGTCATTTAGTCTGCAGGACTGGACCTTATAGGTTTGATACCTTGAGAATTTTTTTCATACACCTCTAATTTTGAGATGAACCTTAATGAATCTACTAGTACTATTGATATACCCTTTTAAAGAATCTCAAATCTAATAGTTATCACCATTGTACTTATAACAATCATCATTAATACATGCAAAGAAACATTTAATGCTTCAAGAAATATTATGAAAATCATTAGTATCTATGCATTACAACATTAACTCTATCATTTTTGGCACTTTCCCTTTGAAAATTCTTTGAAACACAGTCATTTTGCATGATTTACGCTATTTTTAGGGTCATCTAACTTGTAGGAAGAAAAGCGCTAAAACTAGGGGTCTGCCGACCTCAGCGGGAGAAACGGGCTTGTCCAACTCAAAGTTTTACTACTATTCATGCTTTTTAACATTTGCAGGGATTTTGATGGTTACCGATTTGCGCGGCTTTTGAAGGTCACCGACCTTCTATTGGTTGTTTAGTTAGTCAGTTGTGATTTAGTGCAAGTCCCTTTGCGGTCATTTGTATTAGGTTTGTGTAGGATTTAGCTTGGTTCAATTTACGCCAGTTTTGAAGTTGACCGACCAAGTCGGTGGGAGAGTGTTAAAGCACAAGGTCAGAAGGAATCATTTTTAGCACAAGGCCGATGTCTTGTTTTGAAAGGGACTTTGGGATGTCACTGATTTTGTGGAGAAATCCGGGGTGTCCGACCAAGTCGGAGACGGGGTCTTTCAGTGGAAGGTCGGCACAAGGGATTATTAGTGCCAAGATAGCTTTCAAGGCTTCTGGGGTTTTGAGGTCTCGCCGACCTAATCAGTGAGAAGCAACATGGGCATGTAGGTTAGAGGTCAACATTTTTAGCACAAAATAGATTTAAAATGTAGTGTGGGTTTTAAAGGTCACTGACCAATCGAAGAATTGACAAGTTTACAAGTTAGTTGGACCTCATTTTGGTGCTAAAATTGAATGCATCCACAACAATGTTCATTTAAGTTATTTTTCTTCTTCGCTCATTGCAATCTTTTTACATTTTCACAAGGGAACCTTAATGGGGTTTCGAAGGAAAATAGTTCATGCACACAGACCCTAGCTAGAAACCCTAAGAATGCTTTCTTAGAAAACCATTTAATCAAATCCCAATTGTATACAACAAAGGCTTACAAGAAAAGGTTTGAAACCCTACCTGATTAATGTGGAAGGTGCGTCTAGATTTTGATTGTGCAGGTAGGGAGTGGTCATCGATCGAGCTTGGCAGATGATAGGAAAGGCGTTCAAAATCGCAAATAGAGATCTAGAAATCCTAATTGAATGCAAAAAATAGTAAAAACAGAGGGATTTATCTCTTTTATTCCTTGGCCAAATCACCATTAAGGCATTATGTATGATTGGCAGATTAGGGTTTCGACGCAGTTTCTCCTTTGCTCAGACTTGGTGGGGAAATTGGTCGTGATGGACTTGGTTGATGAGTGCTCCTTTCAGTGTTGTGACTTGCAGGTACAACTCACATAGTTTGTAGGTTTTTAAGATCCCTCCAACTTGTAGACATTTTGGCCTCGTTCAACCTAGTCAGTGATCAAATGATATAGTGCAAGTCAGAGATGATTGATTTTAGCACAGATGTCCATTGAGAGGAAAATTAGTGCTGAAGTTGGTGGCAAAGAATTTTAACGCTAGGTCAGTTGAAAGGCAAATCAACGCAATGATTGAACAGATAGCAATTTGGCGCAAAGGTAGGTTGGAGGGCAACTTAGCACAAAAGGGCAATTCAAGACCATAAAAAGGGATATAAAAATCTAACCTAGCAGATTCTTGAAGTGATTTCTCAACATCATCATTCAAACAAGGTCAAAATGCACTTTGACCACTTAACCACTTAGGAGATGAAAAAGACCTAATTGACACCCTAAGCCAAATCAAACGAGGGGTCCCCATTTTGAATGGGGTGTGTGTACAAGGCACAACACCACCTTCAAGATGGAAGATGTGGTGTCTTCACTATTATCTAAAGAAATGTGGAGAAAGACATCCGAGTCAGCCAAAGAGGCTCTTGCAGTTCGTGGAAGACCCAAAGAGAAAGGGAAGAAGGACAAGAAAGGTGAAAAGGGTAGATCCAAATCTTGTGGGAGATCCAAATCTCCTAGAATGTCCAAGGCTCTCTATTGGAACTATGGCAAATCTGGGCATTTCTGAAAGGAATATAAAGAAGAAAAGAAAAAGAAAAAGAAGACTACCCTAGATTCAGATTTAGACAAGTCACAAGATGATGGTGATGTCCTCATTGTAGCCTTGGCCACCCATGCATCTAATGATGTGTGGTTGATTGATTTTGGTGCATCATTCCACATGACCTTGCATCAAAGCTGGTTCATGAAGTATGAAGAGTTCGATGGTGGAAGAGTGTACCTGGGTGATGACTCTCATCTAAAGATTGTTGGTCATGGAAGAGTCTCAATCTGATTCCTTGATGGACAAGTGAAGGGGATCACTGGGGTTATGCACATCCCAGGCCTAGCACAGAACCTACTTTCTGTAAGTATGTTGAATGATACAGGTGTGTAGGTTGTCTTTTCAAAGGATGGATGCAAGATGACTAGAGGATCTATGGTGCTTGCGAAGGGTACTCGGAGAGGTACTCTATTTTAGATGGAGGCATACACTACAAAGTACAATAGTTCTTCTAATATGAAGAAAAGAGCTGCAATCACTTCATCCCCACCATCTAAATGAGCAATGAAGAAATCTGTTGTAACTAGTTCTAATGGTAGTGCACATGCTATGGAAGCTAAGCTTCTTCTGAAAAGACCATGTTATCACATTTGAGATATGGGTCTTAGAACCCTAAAAAATAAAAACCTCATTAAGGGGTTAAATGATTTTAATCTCGAGTTCAACTTTTGCAAACATTGTGTATATGGAAACCAAAACTATGTTTAGTTTTACTCTAGTTCTCACAAGTCTTTTGGTGTGTTGGATCTTATTCATTCTGATGTGTTTGGTCCTATTAATGTCCCTTCGATTTCCAAATATGTATATTTTGTATCTTTTATCGATGATTACAATAGGACATGGGTTTATTTTATTAGAAGCAAGACTAAAGTCTTTAGTTGGTTTAAAGAGTTTAAAGCCTTTGCTGAAAATTAGACTAGTAAAAAGATTAAGTGTTTCAAAATTGATAACGATGGTGAGTTTTGTTTGGCAGAGTTCGATAAGTTCTGTAAAAAGCAAGGGATCAAAAGACATAGGACAACTCCATATACCCTGCAACAAAATGGAGTTACAGAGAGGATGAACAGGACACTAATGGAGAAGGCTAGGAGTATGCTTAGTGGAGAAACCCTTGAACAAAAGTTTTGTGCTAAATCTATTGCCACTACTTGCTACCTAGTAAACAAGTCTACTACATCAGCTCTTGTTGGTAAGACACCTATGGAGATGTGGTCTGGTAAGAAGCCTTCAGTTAGGCATCTTCATGTTTTTGGTTGTGAGGCATATGCACATGTGCCTAGGGAGAAACGGTCTAAATTGGAGAACAAGGATGTTAAGTGTATTTTCATTGGCTATGGTGTCAGTGTGAAAGGATACAAGCTTTGGGATCCTATGGCTGAAAAAGTGTTGTATAATAGAAGTGTTATTCTTTAGAGAGCTAACACCTTCTTTGGTTGTTCTATAGCCAGAACAAATAGAAAAGAAAGAAGATGCGGTTTAGTTTCCTTCTACCCTTGAGAAGACTGAACCGACAAATCTTGTGATACCTAATGATGAGGAGAGCTCTAGTAGCTCTAAAAGATTAGAAGAAAAAGCAGAACCTCAACCTCAGCCATTGAGGAGGTCTACACAAACAAGAAAGCAACCTGATAGGTTTGGTTATTCATTACTTGATTCTAGTTGTGCTTTTTCTTTACTTACTAACACTGATGAGCCTAGAACTATGAAAGAGGCTATGGGCATGAAAGATGCAGGATCTTGGAAGGAGGCCATGGAGGATGAGATGGCTTCTTTGGAGAAGAATAAAACCTGGGACTTGGTGCCTTTACCTGAAGGATGAAAACCTGTTGGATGCAAATGGGTGTTCAAGAAGAAATTTGGTGCAAATGGAAGTGTTGAAAAGTACAAGGCTAGATTGGTTGCAAAGGGGTTGCAAAGTTGACCTCCATTCAATTTATGTTATCTCTTGCAGCTACTTATGACTTAGAGGTAGAACAGATGGATGTGAAGACAATATTCCTTCATGGTGATTTGGAGGAAGAGATTTACATGTCACAGCCAAAGCATTACATAGAGAAAGGTAAAGAAAATTTGGTTTGCAAGTTAAAGAAATCTTTGTATCGTTTGAAGCAGTCTCCTAGGATGTGGTATATCAAGTTTGATGCCTTTGTGTTGTCGATTGGATATTTGAGATCAAAATCTTATCATTGTGTGTATTACAAATTTGACAATAATCGCATTCTCATTATTGCATTGTATGTTGATGATATGTTTTTGATTGGGAATGGTAAGAATATGATTTCTGATTTGAAGTCTCAGTTGCCAGCATAGTTTGAGATAAAAAATCTTGGAACAGCTAGGTACATTTTGGGAATGGAAATCAGAAAAGATAGGGCTAATAGAAAACTTTGGTTAAGCCAGAGTAAGTATGTGAAGACTGTGTTGGATGGGTTCAACATGGCATATTGTAGACCATTGTGTGTTCCTATTTCTTTGGGGACAAAGTTGTCTGTTAATGATTGTCCAAAATCTCCTAGTGAGGTGGAGGACATGAGTAGAGTACCTTATGCTAGTGTTGTTGGCAATTTGATGTATGCTATGGTTTGCACAAGACCAGTCATTTCCCAAGCAGTGGGAGTCCTTAGTCGATTTATGGCTAATCCTGGATGGGTACATTGGGATGTAGTTAAGCGAGTGTTTAGATATTTGAGGGGTACTTCTGAGTATTTCGTACGCTATCATGGTAATGTTATAGGACCTCCGTTTTAGTTTGTATTCGTGGATTTGTGGATTCTGATTGGGCAAGTGACATTGACAATAGGAGATCCACGATTGCCTATGTGTTCACTATGTTTGGTGGTCCAATTAGTTGGATGAGTAAGAGACAATCTATGGTTGTTTTGTCCATGACAGAAGCTAAGTACATGGCAGCAACTTATGCTTACAAGGAATCCATTTGGCTTAAGAGATTGTATTCAGATATTGGTGTTGATGCAGGACAAATTACGATTTGTTGTGACACTCAGAGTGCGATTTACCTTGTGAAGAATCCAACTTTCCATGCCAGAACAAAGCATATTGATGTATAGTTTCACTTCATGTGAGACATGGTAGAGGATGGGAAGGTAAATTTGGAGAAGGTACATACTTTGAGGAATGTTGCAGATGCATTGACGAAGCCACTGGGCACAGAGAAGTTTAGATGGTGTTCAGAGTCTATGGGCCTCTCAGCCTATAGCAGTTAAATCCTATTATTTCTATTGGCTCTTACAAGGTGTTTGACAAGTGGGAGAAATTTGGGAATTAAGGTGTCTCAACCTTGGTAATTCCTTGTATTAATTCATTGTATTTATTTATTTATTGCCTATTGTATAATTTGGATGCAAATCCTATGTTGTCATCTTGTGGGAGTTGGCATGGTGATGTGTCATCCTACATGGCATATGAACACATGTAAATTTATCCTCACATGAGGAGATAGGCATCCCACTTAGTGGTAGGAATATTTTTCCATGTGTCAGCATCTTGGAATGTGTGTAAAGGAATATTAATTGAAACGTTCATGACAAATTCCTATGACATGTAAGAGTCAGAAATAGAAGATTGAGTTGCCTTATAATAGTATCCTCAGCCATCCTTGGATACATGCTCTAAAGGAAGTACCATCTACATATCATCAATGCTTAAAATTCCCATATAATGGTGTGGAAATCACAATCCCTGCAGATCCTAATGCATTTGAATATTGTTGATCCTTCCAAGCTACCTATCAGAATCCCAATCATATACCTAGCAACACCAAGGCTCATCCATCCACATCTTATGTTGATCCATCTGACCTAAACAAATTCTCCACTATCAAATCCATTCCCAACATCAAAATTAAATATGAAGAAAAAGGACCTAGCAAGTATAGCCTACAAGAATCTTGTTGTGTGGGAGCCTTACCTTTGTCACCCAAATCTTATGGTAGATTATCTGCAGCTAAAGCCACTCCATCTAAAGCCACCTTCACTATACCTCCAACTATGTTCATCCAATCAGGACTACTTGATGATGAAGATGTTGATAGTAACATTTCTACTTGGAACTTCTATGATGGAAATGATCAAGTCTCCCTAGAAGTACAACGATATAACAATGAATTCAGGATCATCAAGAACATGGGATATAAGAAAAAAAAGCACTGGGATCACAAGAACAAGGCCCTCTAGAACCTATCATTGTCACTAAGAGGTTTAACAAGCAAGGTCTAGGATACCGGAAGGAGGGTCCACATTCCTTAGACATTAAGTTTACCCTCGATAAAGTAGTCGAGGCTTCTTTTGCAGAAGAGACCACTAGTGAGGATAGCATTGATGACTCTTCCTTCCATATCATTGAATTATTCCAAGAAAATTCTATTTTCATGATATCATCTACCTCACCATTTGCACCCTCTGACCTTCAACTTGTCCATCCTAACCTAATTGACTGGAACCAACAAGGGGCACCTATCTTAGACATATTTTAGAATGATGAGTCCATAGCATAATTCATAGGATTAAGGAAAGGTTTACCAATGGGAGACCACAAAGTAGGATTTGCAATCGACCTCCCTCAATTGGCATATTTTGGTGGAAGCATCAAATCCTCTAGTCGTAAAAATGAAATAAATAAAATAAAACAAGAAAGGTCACTAGGTGAAAACCATGAGACACCTCTTGATCATGAAAAAGTAAAAATAAAGGATGTATCCAAGGGTGGAAACCTCTCTCAGGCACCCACAAATGGAGGATTTGACCATCCTTTAATCACAACACCTAAAGAGTGGTCATCTTTGTTGATAGAAGATTCTAAGGAAATCAATTTGGGCACAACACAGAATCCAAAGCTCACATTCCTAGAAACATCATTATCAGATGAAGAAAATATTAATTTCATGGCATTTTTCATGAAAAGAGCAATCAATTTCACTTGGGCCTATGCAGATATGCCTGGTTTAGATCCTTCACTTGTAGTACATCATCTGGCAATATCCCCAAATGTTAAACTGGTCAAACAAAAGCTACAAAAGATGCATCCTCAAATAGCACTTCTAGTCAAAGCAGAAACTCAGAAGCTCTTGGATGCCGAGTTCATTAAGCCCATTGACTATCCTAAGTGGGTCTACAATTTAGTACTAGTCACAAAACCTGATGGACAAATTCGCTACTACAATGACTTCAGAGATCTTAATAGAGCTTGTCCTAAAGATGACTTTCCATTACCGAACATAGATACAATTGTTGATCTCATAGCAGGGCATGAAATGCTATCATTGATGGATGGATTCTTAGGATATAATCAAATTAGGATTGCAGAGGTAGATCAACATAAAACTTCTTTCATATCTCCATGGGGTACTATTGTGTGGTTACACAACACGCCCCATTTTGACTTGACAAAATAGGGACCCGACTTTTGGATCACCCTGAAATTCTCTAAAGGGAGAAAGTTATGTTGATTCAAAGTTTTGGTCAAACCTGATATTCCAAGGAGGGGGGTCATATTACAAACATCAATCATATTATATAAGATCACCCTGATATAAGTTTATCACCTAATAATCACTTGATCCGTGAAGTGCAGACATCAATTTTATGTGATCGCTGTTATTTGCCTATCAATGACTTCACATATTTTGCAGGGGTCATATTTTTAAAATCCGTCATCTTACGAATATCACCCTCTTCGCAAAATATCACCCTATGCTAATATGATGATGATGTCATCATTCCATTTTACCTCGCAGAGGTATATATCCGATGCCTACCATATTCAATAACATGATGGTGACGTCATTACAACACAACACTTAAACAAGGTCGCCAACATGATGACATCATCCCAATCTTTTTTTTTTTCTGAGGGGGTCATTTTGTTTGCGGGGTCATATTTGAACATCCCCTGATCTTAAATTCATGACCTAATATACATGTGGTCAACGTTGACCGCATCACCTGATTCCTTTGCATTAGTTTTGCCGCTCAAAGGCTGGGGGTCATTTTATCTAGAGGGGGTCATATTTTGGATATCCCCTGATCTTTCGAAGATCACCCCCATCCTATTTCCTAACATTAAATGCACTTAACTGCGATAGATAGATTCCCGCTGATTGCAAATACAAATCAAACACTTGGTATCATCCATGGATTCTCTGCAGAGGATCAATGGATTTAATCAATTTAACTCAGTTTTACCCTAATTTACCCTACAGATACGTTTAAAGGTAATTTTTCAAGGTTATTTTCATTTACCTTGCGATAAAATAAAAAATTACAGAGCAGAGAAGTCAAACACTCATACAGCTACATGTTAATGGACTAGATCTTCCAGTGTAATGGAATGGGTGATCCTTAGCATTTACAACCCTTTTCCATAATCACCCATCTAACCCAGCAGGAAAGCATTATCAGGTAAGTAATTGAAAACCCTCCTATTGTCATTTTTTGCATGTTCAGGTAGTATGTTCTTTCTTGTAGATGTTGCCTTGTCCAAAAGATTTTCCTTTTGATGGCAAAGAAAAAGAAGAAATATCACCTTCACATCAGCTAGATAGGGTGAAGTTTGAGAAGATTGAAACACTAAAATTGAAATGGATATCAAATGGTGCAGCTGCCAAAGCTAAAAAGAAAAGAGAAGGCCTAGACAAGCCTTTAACTGAAGATAAGCTATGGATCCTTAGGTTTGATGGATCCAAATCAAAACAAGGGGTTGGAGTAGGGATAGTTCTTATTGATCTGGCTAGTAAATCCTACTTAGCAGCATATAGATTGCAACCCCCATGTATAAATAATGTGACAGAGTATGAAGCCTTGATTCATGGGATATTATTTGCACTCAAAAAGAAAGTGAAGATTCTGCACATCTATGGAGACTCAGAATTAGTAGTAAGAAAAGTAAGAGGTATATATTCTTGTAATTACAAGAAGCTATCCAATTACAAACATAGGGTATGGGACTTAATAGAAGATTCTGATGCATTCAACATCACCCATGTGCCTAGAGAACAAAATCATAGGGCAGATGCCTTAGCCCAAGCTACAAGTACTTTGGAACCATTGTCCATATCTGGTTTGAAGAGATTTTCAGTTGAATTAGTATCATTACCCTCTATACTAGATATTGTAGTTAATCTTCAAGTGTTTGATGATGATCAGCATATTCTAGACTTCATATCCAACAGAGATGTCTTTGATGCAAAGATCATAGATGAAAGAAATGTGGAAGATCATATCTGGGAAGAGGAAGAGATCCTAGAGTTGTCCAGTAATAAGATTCCTAAGGGAATGATAGAATTGGAAAGAGCATTTGATTTAGATAACATGCTGAAACATAAAGATCTCCCTAAAGTAGATGGAGGAGATTATTCACAAGTTAACATAGGACATGATGATGAAAAGAGGAATGTCCTAATTAGAAAAGTGTGTATAGAAGAAGAAATGGAAGGGATAACCCAAGAACTTAAATATTATATCCATGTCATTGCCTGGACATATGATGAGTTGAAAACTTATGATACATCAATCATCACTCATACTATACCTTTAAAGCTAGATGTCAAGCGTTTTAGACAGAAACATAGACTTGTTAATGCATTGCTGGAGCCCATTATTTTGAAGAAGTTAAGAAATTGCTTAATGCTAGGATCATATTTCCTATGAGGCATTCCACATGGGTGGTAAACTTGGTCCCAGTAAGGAAGAAGAATGGTGACATCAGATTGTGTGTAGACTTTAGAAATTTAAATAGAGCTTCTGAAAAGGATAACTATCCTTTGCCTTCTCTAGAAGAGGTCTTGCAGATTGTAAATGGTGCAAAGATGATGTCATTTTTGGATGGTTTTTCAGGTTACAACTAAGTGATGGTAGACAAGATAGATAGATTAAAGACTACGTTCATCACAAAGTGGGGAATTGTTTCCTACAGGCGCATGCCTTTTGGATTGATAAATGCTGGAGCCACATTTTAGCAAGCAATGGATATAGCCTTCAAAGGGCTAATTGGTAAATGTATAGTCATATACATGGATGACTTGACGGTTTTCTCTAAAGAGAGAGGGAATCATGTGGAAGACCTTAGGAAGGTACTAAAGAAATGTGCACATTATGGAATATCCCTAAACCCTAAGAAATGCATATTTGGGGTAACCACAAGGAAGTTATTAGGTCACCTGATAACAGAGAATGGGATCATCATTGACCCTAGGAGAGTAGATTCAATCATGAAGATATAGTTTCCTGGAAGTAAGAAGGAGTTCAAATCTTATTCTGGTAAGATTAACTTTGTTAGAAAGTTTATTATTAGTTTTACAGAAATTGTCAGACCATTGAATGCCAAAATTGAGTGGACACTAGAAGCTAGAGCAACTTTTGAAGATATCAAGAAAGCCATATCTAATGCTCCTATTCTAATTAGTCCAGATTATACCAAAGATTTTTATATATACTCATTTGCTTCAGATTATACATCTGTAGCAGTATTAACACAAAGAAATGAGGCTAAAGAAGAAAATCCTATAGCCTTCATGAGTTGTCCTTTTAGGGATGCAGAACTTAGATAAATGGATGTTGAAAGACAATCATTTGCTTTGGTTTGAGCAGTCAAGAAGTTTAGACATTACATCTTAAGAAGTAAGGTGATCATTGTAGTACCAGATGCAACAGTAAAGATGCTTTTAATGCAAAGTGAACCAGGTGAGAAGAGAGCCAAATGGATAATTGTCCTCCAGGAGTATGATATAGACATAACACCTGTGAAATTAGTGAGAGGACAAGCATTGACTCAGATGATATCAGAAATTGATCCTAACATCATAAGCCAACAATATGTCATAAATACAAAGGAAAATGGAGAATGGTATTCAGACATTAGGCACATCTTGATTACTAGAAGACGCCCTTCAAGATTGTAGGCCTCACAAAGGAAAGCCTTAAAGATAAGATCACAGAAATACATGATAAAAGGAGGAGTCCTTTTTAAGAAGAACTATGAGGGAATATACCTTAGGTGCCTAGAAAGGCAAGAAGCAGATAAAGTGCTAGCAAAATTACATGACAAGTTTGGAACTACACATGGATCATATTTAGCTACCACTCATGCTATTCTCAGAGTAGGGTATTACCCACCCCTATTTTTAAAGATACTGTTGAACACATCAAATGTTGTCATATGTGGCAGGTTGCTGCAAATAGAGAAAGATATGTTGCTAGGCCTTTACAGCTAGTGATAGAGATGCGCCCATTTGCTCAATGGGCGATGGACTTCATAGGACCTATCAACCCTCCATCATCTTCAGGCCATAGGTATGTGTTGAGTGTCACTGATTATTGTACCAGGTGGACTAAAGTTGTCAGCAATAAGACATGCAATGCTGAGGATGTAATCAAGTTTTTGGAAAGCGACATTGTGACCAGGTATGGAGTTCCCTATGCTTTAGTATGTGATAATGGGTCTGCCTTTGCTTCAAAAAGGTTATCAAGTTAGGCTTTTGACCATGGAATTATCTTGAAATTTTCCTCAAATTACTATCCCTAAGGGAATGGATTAGCAAAATCCACAAACAAGAATTTATTGAACATCATAAAGAAATTGATAGAAAAGAACCCAAGGGAGTGGAGCACCCTATTAAAGTATGCCTTGTGGGTAGATAGAACCAGGATGAAGGTTGCATTAGGAAATTCTCCTCTTCACCTAGTATATGGGGTGGATCCTATCCTAACTATTAACCTAAAGATCCCCACACTACAATTTGTACAAGAATATCTAGGCATAGATAACAAATAAGAAGTCAGGTTGCTTTAGTTGATGCACCTAGAAGAAAAAAGGAATAAAACAATTGATCAATTTGCTAAAATTAGGCTATTGTCAAGCATTGGTTTGACAAAAGAGCTAGAGTTAAGGGTTTTAGAATTTTAGACGTAGTCCTTATGTGGGACAAAGCACATGAAAGGAAAGGAGATCATGGCAAATTTGATAAACTTTGTGTAGGTCCCTTTCAAGTTTTAGAAATCTTAGGAGACGACATATAGGCTTAAGACTTTAACCAGTGAGGATGTCCCATTACCTTCTAATGGACAGTTTCTCAAACATTACTTCCAAGCTTGAGACAGTGTCATGTAAGTTATGTGTATCATAATGTGCATATTTGTACAATTGTTTGTATAGTTTTGTTTTGTTTGCTTGCTGAGTTCTATTTTGGTTAGTCAAGATGATGCAACTTATCACTCAAAGAAAATAACCAAATTGTTAAGATTTAAGTGATGAGAACAAATTCATATATAGGTTATGACTCATTTTGAGAAGTGTTGGTGATCAGGTCTGTGATATCTTTTCATCAGGGTACCTTTTCTTGACCAAAGGGATTCTTTCACAATGACTCACCTAATAGCCTTGGCTTTGTGGAACACACTAGTATAGGTGTTAAGTGAAAAATCTAAAGGGACTCCCTTGATACCAATGCAATCTCCAACCTAAATCAGCAAGTGACCATGCCTTGCATATTAATCTTACATGATGACATCATATGAATATAGAGAATAAATTAAAAATCTAAAAAGAAATAAAATTAGGCCATCTAAGTAACTCTACCGGGGCTATAGACGCCTGCTGGTAGTGGGGCTCTACTTAGGGGGATTGTATAGATAACCTTGTCGGGGCTATAGACACCTGTTGGCAGAAATGCTCTATCCAGGTTAGCTATGAGGGATGCTCCCAAACTATGTAGCTTAACATCAATTACTCATGTTTTCAATTTACTTACAAGATGAAGATAATTAATCATTTCCACACAACTGATCATTTGTTAGCACTGTTGCCATGATGAAAACCTTATCATTCAGAAAGATTATAATACTTATACTTAGAAAGAGTTAAAATACTATGTTAGAATGTGATCACATCACTTGAATCATTGGAATTTAGTTATGTTCTTTGGTGGCAAGTTGTTGTGTGGTTACACAACACGCCCCATTTTGACTTGACAAAACAAGGACCCAACATTTTTGTTGATTTGGCTTGTTGTTTTTCTGCTTTGGGTAGTCTGGTAAAATTAGTCATTGAGTAACCCTGCAAGAGGGTAAATAGGTCACCATGATGAGGTTAGTTTCCAAAGTTAGTATTTCACATTATTAACCTCATGGTTGGAAAGTGTAGGAAATTCCAAGCAGGTTTTCCTTTTGGATCACCCTAAAATTCTCTAAAGGGAGAAAGTAATGTTGAGTCAAAGTTTTGGTCAAACCTAATATTCCAAAGAGGGGGGTCATATTTCAAACATCAATCATATTATATAAGATCACCCTGATATAAGTTTATCACCTAATAGTTGCTTGATCTGTGAAGTGCAAATGTCAATTTTATGTGATAGCTGTTATCTGCCTGTCAAATGACTTCACATATTTTACAGGGGTCATATTTTTAATATCCATCATCTTACAAATATCACCCTCTGCACAAAACATCACTCTATGCTAATATGATGATGACATCATCTAAACCCAATGAATGAAGGAAATCACCCTAATGATGATGTCATCATTCCATTTTACCTCGCGGAAGTATATATCGGATGCCTACCATATTCAATAACATGATGGTGATGTCATTACAACACAACGCTTAAACAAGGTTGCCGACATGATGATGTCATCCCAATCTTTTTTTTTCTGAGGGGGTCATTTTGTTTGCGGGGTCATATTTTGAACATCCCCTGATCTTAAATTCATGACCTGATATACATGTGGTCAACGTTGACTGCATCACCTGATTCCTTTGCATTAGTTTTGCCGCTCAAAGGATGGGGGTCATTTTATCTAGAGGGGGTCACATTTTGGATATCCCTTGATCTTTCAAAGATCACCCCCATCCTATTTCCTAACATTAAATGCACTTAACTGCGATAGATAGATTCCTGCTGATTGCAAATACAAATCAAACACTTGGCATCATCCATGGATTCTCTTTAGAGGATCAACGGATTTAATCGATTTAACTCAATTTTACCCTAATTTACCCTACAGATGCATTTAAAGGTAATTTTCCAAGGTTATTTTCATTTACCTTGCAAAAAAACAAGAAATTACAGAGCAGAGAAGTCAAACACTCATATAGCTACCTGTTAACGAACTAGATCTTCCAATGTAATGGAATGGGTGATCTTTAGCATTTACAGCCCTTTTCCATAATCACCCATCTAACCCACTAGGAAAGCATTATCAAGTAAGTAATTGAAAACCCTCCTGTTGTCATTTTTTGCATGTTCAGGTAGTATGTTCTTTCTTGTTGTTTGAATCTGTAAATGTGCATATCATGATGAAGTAAAGAATAATGAATAGAGTATGCATGATGTCGTAGAGATACATAATGTTGTATGAATGCATATAGATATTGTAAAGTAAGACCAATCATGTTTATTGAAGGAGTCCATGGTAGATCTTAGACGAAATAGGTCTGATTTAGAATTTCTTAAGCCCATGTTTGTTCAACCCAAACGGGTACAATTTAAGTATGGCATCATTCATGACACTCACCAGGGAGATACAGACTTGGCAGTATGGTCAACAAGAATAGATCATGATAAAGACAATACCCTTCTAGATGCAATATATGTTTTAGGAATGTGGCATGCAGCTAGATTTCCATATGCCATAGACACCCCAGAGCTGGGAGTGGAATGTTCCAGGAACTATAACCCTGAGACCAAGCAAGTGGAGAAGCATGGAAGAGTATATGTTGACTTTTCAATGAAGGGCATCACCTCTACATTTAATCTACCAGTTGGAAAGAAGGTGGTTAGTGTAGATCTATGTAAGTTGGACACAGAATATAACAACAATAAGAAGAGTCAAACAAAGAGGATGTATCAGTGGAGGTCGAAGAGCAACACCTATATTGCCTCAGCTAAATTGCCCATACACTTGTACAAATTTGATTTTGATGATGAGTACCAGTATATGATTTCCCTACTAAGCAGGATGAAAGGTAAACTTCATGTAGGAAATTTTGAGAATTAGATGTTTGGAATCATCCAAATGGTCCTATACACAGATAACAAGCCATTATGGGCCAAGGTCATTAGTGATGCACTAGATAAATGCATGAGGAACTTGGGATGTCAGGCATGCATGTTTCATATGACCTCATATGTTGTGTACTCACGTGCTTATAAGGGAACCTTTGATAACTTGACTATAGTGGGTAAAGCTGGCGGTGATGTAGATGATGCCCACATATGGGATCACTATCCTCAACTACAGAGAAAGAACTATCTATTGGATTACAAATTGGTAAATGATGCATTCTTTATGCATCTAGTTAGAACCATGGAGGAAGACAGAACCAAGAGACTGAGCATGGAGGCTCAAGAAGTTGTTTACAGACATGGAGCATGGTTCATCTAGTTTACCACATTTTCATATATAAGGATAGAGGGATTTCAAGGACAACCCCTTATGCTACCAAGATACCCTGCTGATGGGGTTATCCTAATGGAATTTCTCAGACAAGTGTTTACCATAGTTGCAGCATACAAGGAACAAAAGAAGATACATCTAGTATTATTTCTAGTGTCTATGGGCTTGTATATGTGCTTAGATTCACAGATCATAAAGCATGTCATGGGAGGTCTGAAACTGATGTATTTGGAGCCATTTTCCTTTGGCTAGATCTTATGACCCCTATGGCAGGATGCAGAAAATAATGGGAAAACCTATTCATCAGAAGCATTTGGAGGATTTCTAGACTGATTATGAGGATGAAACTGAGGTGAGGAGAAGAAAATATCAAAGACTCACCTTGAACCAAATAAGGACTTTTGATTGCATCCTAGTGCCAGCACAGTTGAAGAAGGATGATGGAAAAACTATGTCTAATGAATATGAAGACAAGAAGGTGTACAATGACACCATATCAGCCCCTGATCTAACACAGCCGAAGGACATATCCTTGGATCAATTTACAGGTGGGGTTCTACAATTAACCCAAGCTTGGGTGGATGAACAAATAAATAGATTAAAGAAAAAGGGTGTGGACCTTACAATTAATGCCAAGAAGAAAAGGCAAGAACTAACTGATGAGGAGTATGATGACTTCCTTAGTGAGAAAAGAAAGTCAAATGGGGAGAGGTTACCCACACAGAAATAGAGGAAGGGTCCCCCTTGAGGTAAGAAAACTGAAAATGGGGGTGATAATTGAAAGAATAGCCAAACCAGCTATAGGTGCATCAACATCAGGACAAGCATCAACATCATTAGTACCACCTCTGATGGACAAACCTAAGACAACACATGATTTTGAGGCCAGCTATAGAAATTATAGAAGTACAGGAGGAGGGCCAAACCTTAGAGCATGAGGTGGAAGAATATATCTCGTTTGAGCAAGTGCAGGTAAACAAGGAGCTTGCAGATGATGACCCAATGATGGTCAATAGGAAGAGGAAGGTGATGTCACTAACATCACCCCCCAAGAAGCAAAGAACATCCATGCAGGGTGATATCAGGGCTGACCCCATTGTATTAAGAGGAGCCAGTGGCAAAGCATTTAGGAAGGAGCTGCAACATGATGTGTCGCTTCCCACCATAATAAAGTTCAAGACTGAGAGGGTAGAAGAACAAGCAAAAGAGGCTTCTAAGGTAGGTCAGGGTGGTCCCTTCTCCCCAGAGGATACTGTCGACTTATCAGATGATGAGGTAGTACAGAATGTAGCCTCTTAGAGAATGGAAACTCTCACCTCCAATACCCACATGACTCCACATGGGACCCCATTAGCACAGATGGCGGCATTGGAGGAGGTGAAGCAAATAGAGGAAGTAAAAGAAATTAGCCCAAAGAGGGTAGCCCAATAGATAGGGCTTGATAAGTTGGTTGATCAAATGACTAGCCCTGCAGTTATAGATTTAACATATAGGGGTGATGTGAGTCCCAAAGACAAAGTAGGTGCACCTAATATGATAGAAAAGATTGAAGTGGCCAAGCAGGCAGAAAAAGAAAGCAATGCTCCTGATATGGGTCAACAACAACATGAAATACCCGTTGAGTCAAAAATAGTAGAAGTCTAATAGAAAGGTGTGGGTGATAAAGATACATCAGGTGATGCTACTACCCAGACTCAGGGAGATCAGGGAGATGCCATAGCAGAAAAAGATAAATTAGGGCATGAAGACCTTAAGATACAAGACATCGGTGCCTCGGGTGTAGAACAAGAAGTGACCCAAGATCATGGTGATGCACAAGACCCAAACACATAGACAACCATAGATGTCAATATGTCTCAAAATGAGGAAAATACTAAAGTGGATGAAAGTCAAAAAGAGGGAGTACAGGATCAAGTCCAGGATCGTAATGTGGAAAAGCCACAGGATCCTCCTCAACGGAAAGAGGTCCCTTAGCAAGACAAAATCCAACAGGATCCCCCTCATGAGGAACTCCATGAGGAAGAAACTAAGAAATCACCTTCTCCACCTAGAATAGGAATAGCTATTGGAGAACAAGGCAGACATGATGTTGATAAAGGACATCAGGGATCTAGAGATGAAGTACCTCAATGGTTGGAGAAAGAAATAGGTATGGAACAAGGCTCTGAAATTCAAGAATTTGATGATTCCACCTTGTTTGCAGAGACAATAATGAAGCCCAAGAAGAAAGCCAAATTGACATCGGCTATAAAAAGAGATCCTGCTATAGGCAAAAGGACTGCATAGGTAGCACTTCCCACGGTAGAGAAAGAGAAGGGAAAGATCACCCTTGAAGAGTTCCAAAACACAATTGTTGATTTAGGTTTTGCCAATGAGGACCAAGAGGATCAAGAAGGGAAGGACATTATTGATTCTTTGACCTAAAGGATAAAGAAGGAGAAAGAGAAAAACAAATAGCATAAGGAGCACATTGCTCAGCTGCATTCATACATAAAGGGGTTGATTAACCCTGGTAATACACCAGTTGATTCGGCAATCCCATTGACTGTCATATCCCAGGAGGAGGTCAACAAGTTGGACTTCTTGAAGCATGAAGCCATGATCATGGAGAAATGGATGTTGTCATCCCTCACTGTAGCTAAGGATGTTTTGAGAACCTCCTTACAGAGGTGGAATTCTTTAAGCAGTTTAAAGAGAAAAGTAGACAAAATGAAACAAGGAAGCAGTCATTCCAATTGGAAAAGGACTAACTGCTTTATGTGAAATGAAGAGGATTAATTCTCAAATTCTAATAAATAACCAAGTGTTGAATAATAACATTGCCCTGCTGATAGACATATGGTATGAGGATATTAGGTTCGAATGTGACATCCTAAAGAAATGCAGTGGCAAGCTCAGGGATATAAGTATAAAGCTACACAACATGATGACTTATGAAGCAGAGATCCTTGAAGCTTTAGAAGGGAAAGTATAGGGGAAGATTGAAAATCAAGATGATGACTTTGCTATCAAGGCTCTACATGATAATTTCCAGCCGATAGCTGATGACCCCCTCACCCACCTAACGAAAGAAGTAATGAACAAAATCATGAGGATAAAGGTCAAGGTGGAAAATTACAATGAGACTTTAAACAACAGAAAGGGTAAGCTAGAAGCACTCAAAGCTAAATTCTAGTCTCATAAGCATGCCATAACAAAAGCCAAAATCCAAGATGGTGGAGAAGTAGATAAAATAGTGCAGGCATATGAGAACATCAAGACAGTGATGAAGGTCCATATACAGGAGGATGTACATCAGGGTGACAGTGATACCCAAAGTAATGAAGATGATGATCATGATGAAGAAGAAGAAGATGAAGAGGAAGAACCCAAAGAATGAATGAAGATGCATCACCAAGAAGACATATGCATAAGGCACTCATAAGATAATGAGTCATCCAGATGGTTTCCAGCTAGTGACCTGTGCCACGAGGAAGAGTCAACTAAGTCAAAGAGTAATTATCTACCATTGATCTTAATTGACAAATGATGACCGTAGGTCATTTATAATTTCCCCCTCACCTTATTCTATAAAAGGTGTAGGGGTGCCATATTTTGAACATTCAGAAACTTAATTAAAATTTGATTGCTGAAATATCAGGACTCATTTCAAAGTTGTTGTAAATGTACATGTTATGCATACTGAATGAAAGAGAAGACATTTTGATTACAAATCATCATAAATTTTGAGTAATCTACGTTTGAAATCTGGATACATGTTTTGATCAGCTGCGTCCCTTGGAGTGCTTGTCAGTTTACATGTGTTGTTTTCATTCCTTATCCTTTGAAGTTAGCATCATCCATATCTAGTTGTGGAACATCTTGGTGAAATATGGTTTGATTCCTTCTCCTCATGAATGTATCTTGTATGTATGTGGTTCAATTGCTAAAGATTCACTAAAATTAGAAGCATTCTTTTAAATTTCTTTCAATTTCATAACAAATCATCACCATAATTGCAAATAATAGAGAATTAAAAGTAAATAACATGAAATATGCTGATATCCTACAAATAATTGAAAATACAAAGCATATTTAGAGTAAAAGCATGTTAAATTGACAAATATCATGTCGATTCATATAAATATCCATGAAATTCATGCACATATCTACTTATAAACACATCATTTGGATAAATACATAGTGTAAAAGAAAGAACAAGTTCATGATGAACAATGATCAAAAGAATTGATCAAACTTGCAAATATATCAGCTATCTTTAGAAATAAAGTAGAAATAACCTCTCTGTGGAGTAAATTTATAGGAAACAGTGTAAGACTGGTCATCCAGATAGATGTAAGACCCCTTGAAATGGAAAATAGCATGTCACATCAACCTCTAAGTAACGTCAGACAATCATGACCTGATCAATGGAGACTTAAAGTCATCAACTTATCTTAAGCTGATCATACTTTACAAGATAATCAAGGTTTGTTGTGCAAATTTTTATGCATGTTTTTATGAGTAACAATCATCATCAACATAAATTTCCGCTAGAAGGAGGGCCTCTTCATCAGTAGATTTGTCTGATTTGATGATGCAGACAAGAAGGTAATACTCATGCAGCTTTATATTTCAAGTCATATGCAAAGATTTTATGTTTTAAGTCTATACATGTTTATCCATTGCAAAGTTTTCAAAATTGAGCATAAATATTTCAAGCTTTGTGGTTGATCACCATAATATTTCAAAGATAAGCTCTATTTCAAGTATTTTGTTAACGCTTTGAAGTAGTTTGCTTTAGAAACTTGATATCTAGTTCCTTGTGTTCCAAAGTCTCATATCACCTCATATTTGCATAATTTCTTCAAATATTGCCTAAATATCTAGTTAGTTTCAAATCCTAATCATAAATATAGCCTTTGCTGGGGTGTTTTAACTAATCTTTATAGTAAACAAGCCAAATTTCCTTGAAATTTAAGAAATCCTAGCTCTCAGGCCAAATACCAGGTCCAGATCCAGTGGACTCTTTGAAGAATTACCTATCTAGAGATTTAGACCTAGAACAGTAGATATTCATCATTCTCCTAGTTCTAGTGCATCAGGAGCTTCTCTAGAACGTGCTCCTGTAACTCCTATCAAGTTGCAAACAACTACAGGACCACCTGTTACACCTCAGGTCCATCCTCCACTAGTCACAATGTCATTCTTTACTACAGAGACACCTCTGACTTTTACTACATATCATCCTTTACCTAAAAATCTTGATAAGATTTGTTCTAAATATCATCCATATCAGGATGCTGATGATAACGTTAGAATGTTCAAGGAAGCTTGTTGTAGGGCTAGAATTGAACATTAGGATGTGGTATGCAGGTTATTTCTATTTTCCTTAGGGGAAGAGGCATATAACTAGTATATCAGTTTTGGTCAAGGTTTAGTCAATTCATGGGCCACCTTGGAGAAAGCCTTTAAGGATAGATTCAAAATACCTATAGATCCTTCAATGACTTATCATCTGTTTGCCACAATAGAGAGATTTGAAGAACCTATTGCTAATTTCAATGCGAGATTCCAAAAGATGCTCTCAAAGCTAGTTGCTCCCTATATTGTAACAGATGAAGCTGCTAGAAGCATATATTACTTAGCTTTAGGTCCCTTGACCTCTATGTTTATTAGGAGAGCACATCCTGGTGTCACAACCTTGACAGGAGCTTTTGAGGAAGCTATTAAAGTCAGTTAGTAGTTGATTCCTGCTCCAACACCTAATATTGCATTTCCTACACTCCCTTCTTATCCTACATATCATGCTCAATAATAGACTAATGGATCCATGATACCTCCAGCTATGATGCCAAGTCCTTTGTAGATACCTCCACTCAGTATCATGCCACCTCCAAATGGAAATGGTCAAATGTTACAACATCCAAGACATACACAGGAACCTCAGGTTGTGGAACAATCTAGTAATAATAACAATCGATCTTCCTTCTTCAAACCTCAAATAGAGAATGTAGTGGCCAAGGTTCAAGAAGAAAAGGAAGAAATTAAAGAGATATCAGTACAACTAAGGAAACTCACTGAGATCACTCACTTGAGGAGTTAGAATTTCTATTCTCAACCAAATCAGAATAGAGGATATGCCAATGATAGACCTAATTATCCTGATAGGGGATACAATAACAATTACAATAACAACAATGGTAACAATAATCCCCCTAGACAACCTAGAGTGTGGAACACTAGGCCAAACAATGGTTCTCTGCCATCACCCCTAGATAATCAGCCTCCTAGTGAACCTAAGCAGACCACTAGAGTGAACTTGGTGGAGGAGGACCTTACAAATTGGTGTAGGATACATAACACCAATGTTCATGCAGAGCTGGATTGTCCTCAGTTTAGGATTGTTGCCAATATATTCCAAACTGAAGTGTCTAATACTTCACGTAATCCACCTTGTGTTGAAGCAAATGAAATTGTCCTCTATGGATATGATTCTGCTCTAGTACTAGAAAGTTTCATCAATCATCCTCATCAGTAGGTAATGTCACCTCATTAGAATTACACCTTAGCATGTGAAGAGTCAACCATGGCTTTTGAGACTAATTATGTTTTTCCATTTGAAGATGAAAATGAGCCATCAATTGAACATGAAGAAGTACATGCTTATCAACAACAGTATTAGGGTAGGCATAATTACAATCTAAGGAATAATTCAAATCAACCTGCTGGTCCTTTGACCACATCCTTGCCTCCAAATAATTTCAACACTCCTCCTGATCCTAAGGCAAGAAATAACCCTGGATTTCCTAAAGTTAATGCTCAATACTTAGCACCACAGAATATAGCACCAAAAGCTTGTAATATGCCTCCCGAGTCTAATAATTTGGTCACATACTTAGCAGATGAAATGAAAAAGGTCAAGATCAGTATGTCATTATTAGAACTAATTAAAACCCCAGCTATCAAAAAATCTTTCATGAAATCCTTAGATAATCCTGCTCCAAAAGAGGATAGTCATACCTCAGGTTAGATTGGGAATAAAGATCATGCTGCTAGGGATGTTAATGTTAAACACAAAGCTACAACTACTATTCAAGCTACAGGGATTTCACACATGAATCTTTACAGAGATAAAATTGAGTCACCTCCTTTTCTCCTTACCATAAGGATGTTCAGTAAAAATTTACACAATTGCTTAGTAGATTTAGGAGCATCTACTAATGTAATGCCCCTGTCCATATGCAATGCCTTAGGGTTGCATCCTGCTAAGTCACTAAAGAAAGTAACATAGATAAAAGAGAGGTGAGTGTGGTGGGAGAATTAACTCACATTCATATGCAGTTAGCATCAGATCCAAGAATTCAATACTACATTGATATTCAGGTAGTTGATATACCTGATACCTATGGGATGCTACTCAGCAGAGATTGGTCAAAAACACTTAATGGATACATGTCCACTGATTTTAGTCACATGTGGTTGCCTTAGAAAGGAATACCTAATCAAATAAGGATAGATGATGAACCTAACATGAAAATATGATTATTGAATATAATAAAACCAATGAGATCATGTATGTGGATGTAGAACCCAAAGTTTACACCATCAGACCCCAAACCGTCAGGATAGAGGAGATCCTCATGTATGATGTTCATGTTCATGATGATGATCTTCAGGATGATAGAATAATTTTAGAATCTGATTGTAACTCTAAAAATGAGATAGAAGTAGACCACTTCAAGAATTTTGAGATGCACTTGTCCAAAGAGGTGCAACGTTGCCAATTGTTAAAAATGCCTATTCAAAATGTTCTAATTGAAGGATGGTGTAGGTTACATGATGAGGCACATTCTAAAAAGACCTGTGATGCTTGTTAGACATGATGGAACTGGAACAAGCATGCAGTGATGCATCATCATCATCATCTGGGGTAAGTTTTGTAGATAGTGATAGGGATATTGATTTTTGTTTATCATCTGCAGGAACAGAAGAAAGCACTTATCATGATGGAGGTCCTATTCAAATGATAGAAGAGATTCTGGTATGTAGCAAGAGTAATGCTAAAAGTAGCAAGAAGATCACCCTGGGAAATGATTGCTTGGTAGAATCAGATTATGAACTATTTGATAAAGATAGGGGCAGTAATTTGTCCAAGTTTGAAGAACTTTTATCAAAGCAAATTCAAAAGATGATACAGCAGCAAAGATCTCCAAATGATGCCCTGATTGAGGGATGGTGTACGTTACATAAAGCACCACATTCAGAAATTGCTTGTTCATTATGTTTTTATATTCTAAAAAGGTAGATGTTGCCTTGTCCAAAAGATTTTCCTTCTGATGGAAAAGAAAAAGAAGAAATATCACCTCCACATCAGCCATATAGGGTGAAGTTTGAGAAGATTGAAACACCAAAATTGAAATGGATATCAAATGGTACAGTTGCCAGAGCTAAAAAGAAAAGAGAAGGCCCAGACAAGCCTTTAACTAAAGATAAGCCATGGATCCTTAGGTTTGATGGATCCAAATCAAAACAAGGGGTTGGAGTAGGGATAGATCTTATTGATCTGGCTGGTAAATCCTACTTAGCAGCATACAGATTGCAACTCTGTTGGTTTTTTCCCTGACTGGATGTTCATTCCTAGATTTCCCTACAAGGTAGCCATCAGTGATCAACATGATCTCTAGGCCAGGGGCCAATAGTATAGGAGATAGACTCTCTTTTTATCTCCTCTTCTTCTATAGGCTCTGCAAAACCTAGGGGGGTATTCCCTATTCAACACCCATGAGAATATGCTTGTGGGTTGGCTTGGGATGTTGACACAAAGTAGATAAATCCTCCTATATGAAGACCAAAACTGTGGGATAAGTGCAAAGGGGCTAGCTTTGGGCTTATTTTCAGTTGTGAATCAGAGGATCTTGGTCCTAAACTACTTCTAAGGCCCTAATGGTTTGATTTGGTAGTATGAGTTTGATTTTATGTTTGGATGCAAACCTAGACCTGGTGTATAACCTCAACACAGAGCTAGACTGATGCCTATCCTGGGCTTGGAGTCAGTAGACATACACCTATGAATGATTAGCATGAACACTAAAACTAGATTTCAAGGGGATGTTGTGGTATCTGCCTTACAAATACCTCCTAGAATAGAGTGTTAAGTCATCTCTACTTATGGCATCCCTACTGTAGTATATCTTTCCCAACACTTAATTAGAAAACAATTTAATCTACCCCTTGAGCAGAAGTTGAAAGATCAAGCATTCAATACAGGAATTCTATATTCTAGAACCCAAGACACCCCTTGGATATCCAGATTCAGAAGAAGGATACATGCAATACTAGAGACAGAATAACAAAACACATGCAAATACAACATTACTCATATAAAACCAATCATGAAATCAGTAAATTCATGCATCAAACATACAACAAGAGATATATAAACTCACAAGGTCACCTGCACAGAGCAACCAGAACCAGTTGTATCTTATTACAGAGCTAGATATGTCCAGTTTTCAACAACCAACAACTGAGCAGCACAACCTTACTTATACAGCAAGGAGGTGCTCAACCTTAATTACATGGTAGATCAAAATTTGCCAGATACAGTACATTGAGAAAATGGCGCTCAACGCATTCAATGCAGTAGATGGAAGAGGAGATAGGAAGAGATCTCGAGCCCTGCGCCGCCGCCTGGGGATTCAAAACATCAATCGAGTGGTTGAAACATCCACGCCATTGCCCATACCTCTGCAACAACCACCATTAATGGTGTACCAACCCCAACCATCAGGAAATGTAGAAAACTGTGCATCACATCCTTTCCTACCAAAATGTATCATCCTGATATTTCAAATTATGTAGGATCTAATTATCCCACATGCACCCCATGGCAACCTCCTTAACACTTTATATACTAGGTCATGAGCATATATGATGTCAGTGCTTTTGCTCCCGATGATGCTAGTATAAACCTCATCATCATCATCCTCTAGCATGATATCCGGTTGCTTGAAAAATCACCCTGACGTCAGCATCATCATCTACATGAGTCCACCCTCATCTTCATGTGAAATATTAGCTTGATATTCACCTTCATCGGCATAACCTGATGCATCAGAGGAAGATCCTCCTGCTTAGCTGATACCAAATGTCTCACCGATGAACATCCTGATGACGTCACCGTCATATCCTACTAACGTCATCAGCATATCTGCATGTCCACAAAAATCCTGATGACATCATCATCATATTACAATATCAGGTCAGAATGAAAACTTGAAGTATGACCCCATCAGATCTGGATGACATCACCGTCATATTCGCAACATCAAGGGATCTCCATAAAATGACTGGTGTTAAAATATGACCACCTAGACCTTGATGATGTCACCATCATATCGGCATCAGGATGATATTCGGAAGATAACCAGATATTTGGAAATATCACCCTGATGAACAAATATCATGCTGCATTGTAGCTCCACTATAAGATCGGGGTGATATATGAATATGACGAATATTTGAAATGATCACCCCCCACTAGACAATGCATGAAGCCAACAAGTGGATATCTCCCTGACGTCATCATCATCATGATGCTGGAACAAACATAAGGTGATAAAATAACATCAGGGTGATCTTAACAAAGATCACCTGATATCAAATATGATGACCCTATAGAATATCAGGTCATACTTAGAAATTTCATAGCGCTAACATCAGGATGATCTTGACTAAGATCACCCAATGTTAAAATATCACCTTGCGGTAAAGGTTAGGTTGGAAAATGCATGATGACCCCCACAAGATATCCAGATATGAGGAGAAATAACCCTTGCAAGAAACATCAGGTGGATGCATGGAAATATGATGATGATGATGACGACCCCTTCCTTGAAAAAATCCTGATGATGTAGTAAAACACAAAGAGGGTTTAAGACTTATAAATTTCATGAAAACCTGGGAAGGTGCCTACAAGCCAATAACCTAGAACTTGATAAATGATGCAGGCACCAACAGTGGCTCCGATTGGGGACATGCAGGCACAAGGCTGTAGCGAGAACCAGACCTCCGGGCAGACTAGACAAAACACAAAAAAGCACCGACTGTACAAGATATTTACAATATATACATACTTTTACAAATGTGCACAGAGGCAGATCACTTATGCAAAATAAAACTTGAGGAATTGACCATGCACAGGCAATTCCAACATCTCACCATCTAGGGCCTGGAGGATATAAGAGTCCTCCCCATGAGTATTGCAAACCTGATATGGGCCCATCCATAAGGGTTCAAACTTACCATGTTTGCCTTTATCTTGACTTCTTGCCTTCCATATGAGCACCCAGTCATTTATTTGGAACTTCCTTTTTGTAGCTCTCCTGTCGAATAGATACTTCACATTTTGTTGTTTCTTGAAATTGACTTGGTGGGCCTCCCTTCTGCTTTCATCTAGTGCAACCAGCTGGTTTATTCTTTCTGTCATGGAGTCTTCAATCTCCTCATCAATCTCTTGGATGAATTTGTAAACTAGCAGGAGATTGTTTATAGGCAGCCTGGCTGATGCACCATACACCAGTTCAAAAGGTGACCTCCCAATAGCTTTTTTCACTGTCACCCTGTCAGCCCATAATGCCAACTTTAACTTTGAATCCCAAGCTCTCTTGTTCTTATCCACTATCCTCTTGATGATCCTCATGAGGCTTTTATTACTTGACTCTGTCTAACCATTTCCTTGTGGGTGGTATGGTGATGCATATGATAAATTTATCCCATACTTGTTGCAAAAATCAACAAATTCACCAGATCTGAAGCACATAGCATTATCTGTGACTATCTTGAATGGTACTCCAAACCTGATGATGATATTCTCTAGGATAAAATCCATCACCACCTTACTTGTAGCTCTCTTAGTTGGAATAGCCTCAATCCATTTGGTGAAGTAATCAGTTGCTACCAAAATCCAACTATGTCCCCCACTTGACTTTTCTGCAATCTCTCCTATAAAATCAATTCCTTATTGCTGAAATGGAGCATCCACAGTTACAGTTCTAAGGGGAAGTGCACCTTCATATCTTAACTTTCCTGAGAACCTTTGGCAAGGGTCACATTTCCTTACCAACCTTTGTGCATCTGAAAAGAGAGTGGGCCACCAATATCCTACCCTAAGGATCTTATGAGTTGTTGTTTGGGCAGTATAATGTCCACCACACAATCCTTTATGCATTTCATTCAAAACATTGTTAGCTTCATCTTCATCCACACATCTTAGCAGCACACCATCAGGGTTCTTCTAGTACAGCTCACCTTGAGCAATAACATACCTGATTGCATGTTGTTTTAAGGTCCTCTTTTGACTATCACTTAAATGGGAAGGACAATTCAGATTTTGCAAGTAATATATGATGTCCTTATACCATTCAGATTTTGATACATTGACACTCTCATTCTAGACTGCATTGACTTGGCATGCTTCCAAGTTTGACTGTGCCATCATCTTGGCTAATCCTTGTCCTCTCACCAACTTGGTAATTTGTATCTCTATATTGAACTCCTGCAGTTTGTTTATCCATTTGCACCTTCTTCCAGTCACCTCCTGCTGAGTGAAGATGTCTTTGACTGCATCATGAGGCACATATGCAACTATCTGGGATCCTACCAGATATGGCCTGAAACTCTTGATTGCTCTGACTAGTGCATATGCTTGTTTCTCCATGATATCATACTTTAATTCAGCAGCTTGCAAGGACATATTGAAGAAAGCTATGGGCTACTCAAAACCATCATCATTTTTCTGAAGTAAACATGCAGCAATAGTATGGAAAGAAGTAAATGAAAATAACTAAAATGGCTTAGAAAAATCAGGAGACTTTAGCACAGGAGCCATCTTTATTGCTTCTTTGATGCTCTGAAATGATTCAATTGCTTCACCTTCCCAATTGATAGTTGCATCCTTCTTCATCATCTTGGAGATGTTCCTTGTAGTTTCTGCAAAGTTGGGAACAAATCTTCTAACAAAATTAGTTTGTCCAAAGAAGGATTGAACTCCTTTTACTATTTTTGGCATCTGGATCCTATCAATTATAGCTACTCTTTCAGGGTCTATCCTTATTCCATCTTTGGAAACAATGTGCCCCAAGAGTTTTCCTTCTACTACCCCAAAAGCACACTTCTTTGGATTTAAAGAAATGCCATACTCTAGTGCTCTAATGAAAATCTGCTCCAAGTGCATACAATGTTGCTCTTCCTTCTTTGAATAGGCAGTCAGATCATCCTGATAGATAGCCAAGATTGAATCAATCAACCCTACAAAAGCAACATCCATGGCTCTTTGAAATGTGGCACCTACATTTGTTAGTCCAAATGGCATTCTAACATATACATATGTTCCCCATGGAGTAGTGAAGGCAGTCTTAAATTGTTCTGATTCCTTTACCTTCACCTAATTGTATCCTTAAAATCCATCCATCATGGATAGGAGTTCACAACCAGTCACTCTCTGTAACATAGCTTCCATATTAGGCAATGGGTAATTATCCTTTAAGGAGGACACATTCAAATTTTTGAAGTCAACACAAAGCCTAATATCACCATTCTTTTTTCTAACTAGGACAAGGTTAGACACCCAAGTTGAATGTCTAATTGGTACAATTATTCCAGCCTCCCTGAGCTTCTTGAGTTCTTCTTGCATTTTTGGAGCTAAGGTGGCATTAATAGGCCTTTTCTTTTGTCTAAATGGCTTAGCTCCAGGCTTCAATGGGATCTCATGCTGGAATAGGTCCTCCTTATAGGCCTTTAGGTCCTCATATGACCAAGCAAAAACATGTTTATACTTTTTTAACAATGCGATCAACATGCTCCTAATGTGTGGTTTGAGCTATTTGCCAATATATACCTTCTTGGGGGCCTGAGATGTCCCCAAATTTATGTCCTCTAAATCATCTTTGTTTGTGGGAGATGTCTTTGTGACCAATTGATCTCTATTGTCAAAAGCTCTTTCTAAAGTTACCAACCCTCTAGGGATTTTGTTAGTCTTCAGCTGAATTACTTCTTTCCCCATAAGAGTTTCTTTTCCATCTACAATTTCTACAAAATTTTGAAAATCAATTTCTTGGTTCTCATATTCATCTATGTAGTGCAAAAATCTTAACAAGTCCTTATCATCATCAAACACTTGCCAACTACATATGTTTTCTGGTACTGTAGATCTGATTTTAACTTCAACATTTGTAACACCTGATAGAGTGATATCATCTGGCCTTATTGCTACATTGGCCAAGAAGTCAACCATGACATTTTTTGATCTCTCTACCCTGCCTATTGAAAATGCATCAAATAGTTCAATGGTATCCCAGATAGCATGCTTGTATTGTTTCAATCTTTTGTTCTTTGAGGCATACCTATCTCTAACTTGGAACACAATCAACTTAGAATCCCCAAATACCCTTAACATCTTGATTCCATGTTTAAGAGCAATAATTAAGCCCAAGAGTAAGGCTTCATACTCTGCAATGTTGTTTGTACAAGCAAATCTTAGCAAGAAGGAGAATTTTAGGAGCTTACCCGCTGGAGATAGGAATACAACTCCAGCTCTAGAGCCCTCCTTTGCACAAGCTCCATCAAAATACATGGTCCACAGACCCTGCTGGTCTAGCTCTTGAATGCAAAGGTCTTCCTTTTGGTTTTCTTGATCACCTGAGACAACCCTAAAGTTATCACAGTTAGTGTTCACAAAATAGATGTGTTCTTCTGATTCTTGGTCCTCCACTGTCTCTGATGACCTTTCCTCTCTAATCAATTTGACATCCTTTCCATTCATAGGGATTATAGCATATGATAGGTCCAATTGCATACTTCCACCAATTAGTGCTGCCCATCTCCTTGATAATAGCATACCATATTGTGGCTTTATGTCAACCACTGTTATATTTATTTTGTAGGTCTTTTCAGGATATGCTGCCAGTCTAAAATCCACATCCTTTATGATTCCAATGACCGGTACCTCTCTAGCATCCATGGCATAGCATTTTCCACATGCCTTGTCTATTTTTAATCCTGCTTGTTGCATAATAGCTAAAGGCATGATGTTGGTTGATACTCCTGAGTCAAGCATACAATTTTTTATTACTTTCCCATTGATAACGAGGGAGACATAGAATGGTTCCACTTGTGAAGGACATTTAGTCATGGTCGCCCCTAAATACACCTTAGGGACTTCATCTTCTTCATTGTATAAGCCCTGCTTCTTACCTTGGGCTTCATCATTCTGTTTGGCTTGACAAGGCACTCCTGAAATTAGGGAGACTGTCCTATTCTTAACTTCTTCAACTTTCATAAGTTCCATTAATGGGACAGAAACCTTTACCTGAGAGAGGACTTGATTTATATCAAAGGGAGTATAATCTTGTACCACAGTTGTAACTTGTGTTGTGGCTTTGTTTTTATCCTAAGATGATCTAGCTTTTATCTTCATAGTCCCTTGATGATCATTTCTGATTTGGGAACTCCTGTTTTGATCTTCAACATGGGGAATTCTATTTTCTAGTCTTTGAGAATCATGATATGTTTTCTGCTTAAAACTTTGCTTGTTGTTACCCCACTGTTTCTTTTGCAGTTCAACCCCTTTATGACTATGCACTGGTTGACTTGTGAAAGTACTCTTTGGTTGGTGTGAGTTACTTACCTGAGCTTTGCCTCTGAGGTTATAGTTGCTCTTGACTTGAGCTACTGCTGCAGCTGTGAGAGCCCTAATCTCTTCATCAGAAGGTCTCTGCAGGTTATTCAGTAAGTTGTGTGAGCCCTAAGCATAAACATAATTATCTTCATTGTCTTCATCATAGAAAACCTGCTAATAGGCCTGGATCTCATCATCTGTATTCTCATCTGCATTATGAGAAGGGTGCTCCCTGCTATGGACAACATATTAACATCATCATCCTATACATAATGTGGCTCGTTGCATTCATTACAAGACACAACATTGTCATACAAAGATTGAGCAATCATGCATTGTGACTGTGAATGTGGCATCTGATAGATTATGCACCATGGAGTATCATCAACAATATTTACTACTTTCTTCAAAGGATCAGGAGTCTCTTTGGCATGTTGAGCTCTCTAATTTGTGTTGTTATGTGGCAATACAGGCCTACCATTATGCCAATTGGTATTATATGGCATATCATGCAATGATGGCCTTTTTTCCTGCCTTTGGTAAACTTGCCTATCAGGACCTATCCCTTTTTCACTTCTAGGCAGTCTATAACTTAGGTCCTTAACAACATTTGCTAGTTTATCAATTTTATCTTTAGGGGCAGATATACTACCTTGAGTGTTTTGAGGCTTGTTTGGATTCTATAGAATTTTCACATCATCCCTCCTGTTTGTCTTGCCTGATGCTTTCCTATTATTCTCAATATTCACTGTAATTCTGAAAGCATCCCTAAGAGTAGTAGGACCTTTATCTCTTAACCCATATGCAGTTTTGGCATCAAAAGCATTAATATACAATATTATGCACATTGGTTCATTTGGCCTCATGTGATGTGGCAATTTGTTCAACACTTTAGTAAATCTTGCATTAAAATCTACAACCTCCTCATTTGACCCTTTAGTGATACTAGTGAATCCATTTACAAAGAAGCTAGGGTCAGTTTTGTCACCATATTGCTCCTTAAACATCCTTTTGAAATCATCCCATGATGAAATGCTCCGATCAGGCAGATTCTTGTACCATTCTCTAGCTTCATCAACAAAAAATTGCATGAATGACTTCATAAAAACATCCTCATGCTCAACCTCAAATTTATCCATGACATTTTGAAAAGCTTTTAAACGATCTTCCCTTGACATAGTTTTATTTCCTAAAAACTTTGGCACTTGAAGCCTTACATGCTTGTCAATGGGGTTAGGATAACCAGGAATACCATCAAACACCAGCTGTCTAAATCTATCTAGTTGCATGGGTTGTCTATCAAACTGATTAGCATTAACATTTCTATTTGCATTCTGATTTCTTACATTATTTAATGGAGCTCTTGCATCATTTACATACTGTCTTTGATCATTATGCTGATGTTGTACTTCATCTCTGTACTGGTTTCTCCGCATATTTGTATTTTCAAGGGTAGGGACTGAATCATTCTGAGCAATCCTTAAAGCTTGCACTTTTTGTCTCATGTCATCTCTTACTTTCATTGCTTGTAAATATTCTAATTCTGCTCTTAGGCTTTTGATCTCTTTAGCTAACTGTTCTTCTTTAGGCATAGAGGTAGATGGTCTCATATCAGTCTGGTCATCATCTTCATCATCCCTTAGAGATTCTACCTCTTCAAATCTTTCACCAGGGTGTAAGAAATTCATGAAACACTTCTGACTTCATCCTTAGGCTGCTACCCTGTTGCCTCTCATATGCACCTTGAATATCAGCTTCTGCATTTGAAAAGTAAGGCACATGTTGTCTTGATGATTTAGGGTTACTTTGGGCATCATCATTATTTCTAAGAGATCCCTCATGACTGGCTGAGATAGTGCCCTTTTTCCTATACATCATCTTTTTAGGTAACTCTTCTAATAGAGGATTACGTAGGGATCTTCTCCCTTGCATACAAATTGTTACTTTACCGGTTTGGGAGATTGTTCAGAGTCAACACCTATAAGTAGGAATTATTTCTTTTAAAAAACCTGGGTTCTTACACAAATAAGTCCCCAGCAGAGTCGCCAATTTCTTTTGGTTTTTTCCCTGACTGGATGTTCATTACTAGATTTCCCTACATGGTAGCCATCAGTGATCAATAGGATCTCTAGGCTAGGGGCCAACAGTGTAGGAGATAGACTCTATTTTTATCTCCTCTTCTTCTTCAGGCTTTGCAAAACCTAGGGGGTATTCCCTATTCAACACCCATGAGAATATACTTGTGGGTTGGCTTGGGATGTTGACACAAAACAGATAAATCCTCCTATATGAAGACCAAAACTATGGGATAAGTACAAAGGGGTTAGCTTTGGGCTTATGTTCAGTTGTGAATCAGAGGATCTTGGTCCTAAACTACTTCTAAGGCCCTAATGGTTTGACTTGGTAGTATGAGTTTGATTTTATGTTTGGATGCAAACCTGGACCTGGTGTATAACCTCAACACAGAGCTAGACTGGTGCCTATCCAGGGCTTGGAGTCAGTAGACATACACCTGTGAATGATCTGCATGAACACTAAAACTAGATTTCAAGGGGATGTTGTGGTATCTGCCTTACAAATACCTCCCAGAATAGAGTGTTAAGTCATCTCTACTTATGGCATCCCTACTGTAGTATATCTTTCCCAACACTTAATCATAAAATAATTTAATCTACCCCTTGACTAGAAGTTGAAAGATCAAGCATTCAATATAGGAATTCTATATTCTAGAGCCCAAGACACCCCTTGGATATCTAGATTTAGAAGAAGGATACATGCAATACTAGAGACAGAATAATAAAACACATGCAAATACAACATTACTCATATAAAACCAATCATGAAATCAGTAAATTCATGCATCAGACATATAACAAGAGATACATACTCTCACAAGGTCACCTGCACAGAGCAACCAGTACTAGTTGTATCTTATTACAGAGCCAGATATGTCTAGTTTTCAACAACCAACAATTGAGTAGCACAGCCTTACTTATACAGCAAGGAGGTGCTTGGCCTTAATTACATGGCATGAGTCCACCCTCATTTTCATGTGAAATATCAGCCTGATATTCACCTTCATCGGCACAACCTGATGCATTAGAGGAAGATCCTCCTGCTTAGCCGATACCAAATGTCTCGTCGATGAACATCATGATGATGTCACCGTCATATCTTGCTAACATCATCAGCATATCTGCATGTCCACAAAAATCCTGATGATGTCATCATCATATTACAATATCAGGTCAGAATGAAAACTTGAAGTATGACCCCGTCAGATCTGGATGACATCATCGTCATATTTGCAACATCGGGGATCTCCATAAAATGACTGGTGTTAAAATATGACCCCCCAGACCTTGATGATGTCACCATCATATCGACATTAGGATGATATTTGGAAGATAACCAGATATTTGGAAATATCACTTTGATGCACAAATATCATGTTGCATTGTAGCTCCACCATAAGATCGGGGTGATATATGAATATGACGGATATTTGAAATGATCACCCCCCACTGGACAATGCATGAAGCCAACAAGTGGATATCTCCCTGACGTCATCATCATCATGATGTTGGAATAAACATAAGGTGATAAAATAACATCGGGGTGATCTTAACAAAGATCACCCGATATTCAAATATGATGACCCTGCAGAATATCAAGTCATACTTAGAAATTTCATAGCGCTAAAATCAGGATGATCTTGACTAAGATCAACCGATGTTAAAATATCACCCTGCAGCAAAGGTCAGGTTGGAAAATGCATGATGACCCCCACATGATATCCAGATATGAGGAGAAATGACCCTCGCAAGAAACATTAGGTGGATGCATGGAAATATGATGATGATGATGATGACCCCTTCCTTGAAAAAATCCTGATGATGCAGCAAAACACAGAGAGGGTCTAAGACTTAGAAATTTCATGAAAACCTGGGAAGGTGCCTGCAAGCCAATAACCTGGAACCTGATAAATGATGCAGGCACCAACAACTCCCATGTATAAATAATGTGACAGAGTATGAAGCCTTGATTCATGGGATATTGTTTGCACTTAGAAAGAAAGTGAAGATTCTGCACATCTATGGAGACTCGAAATTGGTAGTAAGAAAAGTAAGAGGTATATATTCTTGTAATTACAAGAAGCTATCCAATTACAGACATAGGGTATGGGACTTAATAGAAGATTTTGATGCATTCAACATCACCCATGTGCCTAGAGAACAAAATCACAGGGCAGATGCCTTAGCCCAAGCTACAAGTACTTTGGAACCATTGTCCATATCTAGTTTGAAGAGATTTTTAGTTGAATTAGTATCAGTACCTTCTATACCAGATATTGTAGTTAATCTTCAAGTGTTTGATGATGATCAATATATTCTAGACTTCATATCCAACAGAGATGTCTTTGATGCATAGATCATAGATGAAAGAAATGTGGAATGGTGTAGGGCACCTAGGAGTATTTTGATTCCTAAGAGCATTTTGATAAGTTGAAGTTCTTGTTCAGTATGTTTTGTAATAAGGCTTTCTAGCCATGGTTGTGTTGTTCTCAAAATCAGCGATGCTCGTTTTGTAGAGAACCCCCCATGAAACTTGTCCATTTCGTGAATCTACACTCTAAGCTCGCAAATCGAGACAAGATTCCCTTGATCTCGTGCGAAGTCGTTTGACATTCTAGATGGGTTTATGACGTTCCTTTGAAATCAATTTTTTGATATGCGTGAAGATTGTAAGTTGTAAATCAGTAAAAAATGTCAATTTTTAGTCATTTTTAGGTGTTAGAAAATTTTTTATTTTTGACATGTAAAGGCGGTGATTTCAACTGCCCATACATAATGAAGTTTGAACATATGTAAAAGCAGTTATAAACACTGCTATTACATGTTTAAAAGTTTGTTTCATCATATGTAAAAGCAGTGGAAAACATCGCTATTACATATGATTGAATTTTTGTTGTTTTATGTACTGGTGGTCAAATCTCCCGCCTCTGCATTGTCTTGCGCACCTAACTTGTTGGAGCAGTTGAAAAGCCTGCCGCTGCATATAGTTGAGATTACCTAACTTGTTGGAGCGGCTGAAATACCTGCCCATTCAAGATCTTTAGAATCTTGAATGCCGAGTGCCATTAATGGCCACTCGTGCTGCTCATTAAAGCCGGTATTCGAGATTTAAATGTTATTTGTTTTTTATTTTTGCTATTTTGTTTCTCCTAGCTCTATCTCTGAACTCCCTCACATCACCAGATCACACCATTGAAGGAGTTTGACCTAAGCTACCATTATCAAGTCTAGGGTTTCAAGTCTCAGACAAGTAAGCTTTCTAACTGCTAGCTTTTTCTTTACTAGGGTTTTTGTTAGTTTTAGAGGTTTTTCTTTTGTTTTATTTTGTTATAGTTTTCGTTTAAAGTTTCATTTTTGCCAGTTTCGTTTAAATCCCTGGTAGTCCACATACCCAAGTTCGTGCCCTAAAAGTGTCATTACATGTAGCAACAGATTTACCACTTAAACCTTTGATACCTCCCATACTCGGCAATATCTTACCCATTGACTGTGAGATGTCAGCCGTAATCCCCGATTAAACGTTTCAAAGACTAAATCCAGCATCATCTACAACGGCGGTAGTTTCCGATGCCCATGTAATGTGTTAAACCTTCATTATTTGTAGAAGCAGTGGAAAACACCGCCTGAACACCTTAAGCACTGAACATTGGTCTTTCTGGTAACGGTGGTAATTTCTGCCGCTCCTACACTGAAACTCGCAGGTTCAAAATAACTTCATTGCATAAGCCATCAAATCACCCGCTCGAACATTTGAAATTTTGAAACACATTACATGCAATGGCAGTCATATTGACCACTCGTGCATGTCAAAAAATGAAATTTCCAAAATACATGCAATGGTGGTGTTTTCCACCGCCTTTACACCTGGAGACTCTTTCAACTTGCAATGACGGTCAAATCACCTGCTCAAGCATATTTTCCTAGATTTTTCCCAACATAGGGAAAATTCACCTTTCAAAACTAAAAGCCCACTTTCGCCTTCACCTTGATTTGTGCACTCAAGCCCTTTAAACGTGTGCTTTCTTGTCCATGGTCGTCGAATCACAATTGACCAAGTTTTTCCAAATTTTCCCTGACCGCGAGATCATAGTTTTTGTAGTTCTCAATCAGCATTCGTGGTGTTCAAATTCATAGTTTTCTCCAGAGCTCATGTTAGAATCATCTCCATCAAAGGCCAGAGCCATGAAGTACAAGTACTAGGGTGTCGTTCCAGTAATGGCAGTACAGTCAAACATTAATGAAATCAGAGACACATAAATTGGGCATGTGGATTTGGCCCAATTCGTATATAGAACTAAACAAGCAAATCCCTCCAAGCCAATGCAGAAAATCATTGATAGCAGTATTCATTTGGTTGCGTCATTTCCAGTTAGTGCACACAATCCTGAATTTGTCTTCAAGTGGCCAATCATTATAACAAGGACACTAGAGCTATGACAGACTCACAGGGAAATGTAATCATGAGATTGGATGCAGAATTCATGGACAAAATCTTCATGTGTCCACCAATTGAAAACATTGGACGGATTGATTTTGCTCAGGGTCAACAACACTACGATAATGGCATGGAATCTGCTAGAAGGTATATAAACAACAAATGGTTAAAGATTCCTAGGGGAAATTTGACCAGATGGCCAAAGGACATTCACAGGAGTGATTTTGTGGAGGAAGTGTGTGATTTGATTACTCTTTGGAGTCGCATCAGAGGACTCCCTTCTGCTTCCAAATTCTAGGACTGGATGTATACTTATATCAAGGTGATTCTACGAGGTAACCAGAAGATATTCTGGGGTGAACAGATAAGTAATGCTTTGCATGAACAACTAATAAGGGTCAATACTACCTTCAAATTTTACATGACCTCTTATCTTGTCTATGCTACTACAAGCATGAGAAACTTTCTGGGTTTGACCCAAGTGGGAGATAGGAGATTGATCCCAATGTATGAATACTACCCCCAAATCACTCTAAAGGGGTCAATTCATCATTTTAGAAGAGTCAATGATGCCTTCTTTTCAGTATTCATGATTCTATGGGATAATGAATTAGTTCAGAACAGAGTCTCAGATGAAGCTTGGCAGGTTGTAAATTCTTTTGGCTGCTTATTTTTACAATTTTCTACATTCACATATCTTTGGGTAGGATACTATTCTGGTTACCCTTACATGTTGCCACAGTATCCCAGTGATCACATTGTTCTTATGGAGCTTTGCAGACAACTGATTGTGGTGCACAACAAGCAGATGGAACTAAAGAAGTTAGGGATAAAATTTCCCGTTGAAATTGGGAGGTACTCAGTTCAATCTGCCAACAAAGCAAAAATAATTGATTTTGAGTTGCAATTGGTCACTATGAAGACCTACAAGAAAAGAAACCATTTTGACTTCAGAAGAGTTCAAGATAAAATCAAGAGAAAGTCAAATTTTCATGTGCCAATGGTAGAAGATATATGGGTAGATCTCAGGACATAGAAAGAGGTCAGAAAGCTAGACTTTTGCAGACTTCACCTAAGTCAAATTGAAGAACTAGGCCTCGCTGATATTCCAGATGGAATGGAGGATGATGGCGATGTTCTAGATCCCAAGTACAACATAGGAAATGTTGAAGCTTCACCTCTCCCAGAGGTGAAATGGTCAGTTAAGGAGGAGACATCCATCAGGAAAAGATTCCAACCAATACTGGCAAACACTAACTTATGGTTGGAAAGTAAAGGGATTAAGTTGAAAGAGTTTCTCACAGGATCTGAGACTGAAACATAGGAGCAAACAGGCAAGAAGGTAGAAAACTAAACTAAAAATAGGAGTGACACCCCTTCCTCCTCCAAGATACACAAACCAAAGATCAAATTTGTATCTAAAGGAGGAAAGAAGAAGGAAACCACAGAAGCTTATGATGCCACGAAGTCAGACATTGATGATGATCAGATGGAAATCGAAGAGGTTGAGACTAAAGAAGAAAATGTTCAAAAGTCTCAAACAAAGGTGTCTGATGAAGCTGAACAAGGCATAGATGAAGACATGGAAGAAGAACAGCATAGTGGTTCTCCCCAGACTCCTGTGAAAGATCTTCCTTCTGAGGCATAAGTTCTTACACCTCCTCATGTTCTAGTTTCTGATAGTTTGCCAGTGATTTCTAATGTTCCTCTTTCTCCATTTTTTGTTATTTCCTCTGACAATACTCCTCAATCCATGAAGGTTAGCTTTAGAATTGTTTTTGATTCTTCTGGTTCCATTCCAAGCCTGTCTTCCCCCTCTTTTGATATTGGAGAACAAACTATTTCAGAGAACCTTCTGGATGCTTCACAAAAGGTTGTTGATATAGGTATTGTGTTCACCAACACAAGTCCAATTGTCACCATCACTGGCATGAATATAGATATAGCCAAGCAAGTAGTGGATCCTCCTCCAGTTGTTGGCACTTCTATACTTCCTCCATGGCTATTTGCCTATACTCCAAAGAGAAAGAAGCAAGCCATCTCACCTGATGAGATTGAAATTGAAAAGTTGTTGCCCGTGAAGGCAAAGAACTAGAAAAAGAAGGCTAAGACTATTTCTAGGTTGGTCACTGAAAAGGGAATCAGATATGCCGAAATTGCCAAACCTCCTGAGGATGCCACGGTTGACACTTTTGACATGAGTAATTATGTCATCTCAAGGGTTGAACTGGGTAAAGTGACTCATGAAAGTGTCAAGGTAGATTTCTAGACTACTGCTAGTACCCTACTTGAAAAGTATGATGAAGCCAAGAAGGAGAAGGAGCAGTACAAAGTAAAAGTGGAACAACTGGCTGCTATCCTTTAGAAAATAGTAAAGTCATCAGAGATAGTAGAACCAATGGCAGTGACAATGGAAGATCCCCTGATACAGAAGGTTGAAAAAGCCTAGTGGGGGATGTAGTGGAGCGGTTGTTGGCTCAAGGATGAGTTCTAAAAACTGCCATGGAAAGGAAAAGAAAATGGACAAAGCTAAAGCTGAGTTGGACAATCTGGTAGATCTACTTTCACAAGAGCTGCAAGATCAAGAAGAAAGCCTAGAAGAATGGATAGACATGAAGAAGATCAAGATAAAGAATCTGATCACCATTGGGGTCATCACCAACAGAGAATCATATCTTAAGACCAAGGAGACTCTAGCTCATCTTATTTTCATGATAAAGAGTCTACTTGAAGATCTGTGTCAAGCTCAAGAAGCCAGTGAAGATAGTGATGTCACACTCTTACATCGGCTAGAAGAACTTCATTGCACCTTGACAAAGGAAGATCATAGTTTTGTCATGGCACAGGAAATGATAAGTTCTTTTGAAGAGATGGTACAAAAGAAATTTGAAGAGGAGGCGCCCTCATTGCTTTCAATGGATAGTCTGTATGACCAACATTTGACTCTAGAGAACTTGAAGAATAATCTAGACAAGCATGAAAAGGTGATAAAGGTGATGAAAGATTCCATTCTCTGAACCCACACCATTTCAGCAAATACAGCAAAACTAGATGCATGTGAGATGTCAGTCATTCAAACTACGTACCAAAACTTCTTGAAGTAAAAAGATGGAGGAAGCTAGTGCCTTAGCTTATTTTTTCTTGAACGATATGTAAATTGAATTTTGTTTTGGACATCTACATGTGTAATTTTCTAAAATGTAATTACATGTGAAACAAGAGAAGTCCTAAGTCAAATAGGACTCTCTCGTTGAATAAGTCAAAGTAGTTGTAGATTTCCTAAATTTTCTCAAGGCCTTTCCCTATAAATTAAGGGGGCCTCTTTTGTAAATATTATCTTTTGTCTATTGCAAGAATACTCTGAAGAATTGAAAAACAAATCAAGACTTTGTGCTTTTTGTGAAAATCAATTATCAAATATTTATCAATACAAGAAAGCAAGTTTAATTCCAATCTTTGTCTTGGGGTTATTTGTGTTGTGATAGTATTGTTCTTATGTCGTGCTATCATAATCTTCTTCGGTAATAATTGAAGTGTGGAGTTTATTTCAAGTGAATGAAGAGCGCTCTTAATTTGATTCTGATAGACTTTGTGTTATCAAGTCATTTGTGAGGATTATGTTTGTGTTTCTGAGAATACAATAGTTTGTAGACTTTGTGCTACAAGTTGTTATATTCAATTTACTTTTATCATCTTGAAGAGGAGTGAAGACTTTGGGCTGCATTCTACTTCAAATAGTTCTATTTACAGTTAGCAAGTGAGGTAACGAAAAACTTTGTGTTTCTGTGATTTTGTGATAATTTATAAGTCTTTTATTAAGAGTTTGAAGTATACACACCTATTCTAAAAAAAGAGAATGAGATGAGATGGAACCACCATAAACATAGTTTTTAGTGTACATAAATTTCATAAGTTGTTTTGTTTACAAAAGTCAAGTAAATAGAGGGAACCTCCCCTTGCTGAGAGGAGAGACTTTGTCTCATCATAGCTGTGGCTAATATACCCATTTTGCTGTTAGTGAGTTAATGACAAAATATTCACCCAACAGTTTTTTGGCGACTCTACTGGGGAAGGAATGCACAACTTGAAGCCTCATGCTCCAAGTTGAAGCATTTTTAGTTCTTTTCCATTTTGTTACAAAATTGTGTTTAGCATACTACATTCTGGCAGATTCCCGGTACACCAGAAGCAAGAGGGCTCAAGGTATTATTGATCCTGCATTTGAATTGATGCAGTAGAATAATTTTTGATTCTTAACTCCACAACCTCATCTTTAGTGCACTAGGAGTTTTCCTCCTACAAACGCCAGGTCTCCAATACTAGGTGAAGTTTCTAGTGCTAACAAAGTTTTGGTTGTTCATACACCACCAAGGTTTGTTATCCCGCCTTTTAATCAACACGTCATGGCAGCCCAAGGCCCTTGGGGTAATACCTTTGGTCCTTTGAATTTGACCCCACCCTTGCATGAGCTACCTCGTAGTTCAAGAAAGAATTTCCCCAAATTCTATGGTGACGGGAAAGTTCATCTTGATGAGCACATTGCGGCTTTCTGTATAGCCTATGGTGTGATAGGTGTCGAGCACGAAGATGTGGCTATACAACTCTTTGTAGAAACACTACAAGACACTGCTACAGACTGGTTTTACCACCTTCAAGCTTAGACCATAATGAACTGGAATACTTTCAAAACCAAGTTCGAAGCCAGGTTTAAACCTGCAGAGGATGCGCATGCATTGTTGGCACAACTGACACAAATGAAAAAGGAACCGCATGAACCTATGTGAGATTTCATCGCTAAGTTCAACAAGTTGAGAAATAGGATTCCCACCACTGCTGAGCCAATAGCGGAGAACCTCAAATGTTTCTTTATCAATACATAACTTCCTGAGGTGAGTTTTCTCTTGAGGTGAGCTACTCCTACCGATCTTGCTACAGCTCAGATTCTGGCAACTAAAGTAGAGGATGATCTTATCCTTGCAGGTAAGATAAGAAGGGATACTAATAGAAATAAAAGCTTCTCTTCTACTGAGATTTCTTCCACAAGCACCACGGACCCCATGGTGCAAAAGCTAGCAAATGAATTGCTAGCTTTGAAGAGACAAATGTCCCAAGGTATGTTTGCTCCCTCTTATCGAGATGTACCAAGGAGGACATTTCTAAATAATTCATATCAAGGAAATGCTGCTCGAAATCAAGGACAACACAACCGTCTTCCACCTACACAGGGGAAGCTTGCCATTGAAGCAGCACTGGTCAACTCTACTGTCGGCTATTATGAAGCTGAAAATGAACTTTCTTTCCAACCCGAATTGGATTATGAAAATGGTGCTAATCTCTTCATAGAAGGAGAAGAAGAGTTAGCTGGTGACTCTATCATCAGCTTTCTGAATTATCAGGATGAAGCTGAAAAAGGAGAAGTGGGTGAAGGAGCATATGCTATTTTCACTAGGTCTCAAAATCAGTCAGCTCTCCAAGCTGATAAAGGGAAGGCGAGAAAAGAATCTTAACCGATGATTTCAATTGCTAAATGGGGGACTCCGCTACCTTTCCAATCAAAAGACCCGGTGGTCAATAAACAAGTAAGTGCCTCTAATGAATTTGTACCTTCCACTTCTACTCCTCAGACTAGTGCTATCTCTACCAAAAATTAGAATGATGGTTTGTCTTCCTCCATATCTAATTCTTTTCAGCAATTTGATATAATAGATCATGCTAGGAGAACTAAGATACAAATGTCTAAAGTTGAGTATTTACAGGCTAATCCTGAACAATTTGATAGATTAGCCAAATATGTCAAAAATAAGACTGTCCCTGTAGGACAAGAATTTCCAAAAGCCTCTCATGACTCCTCCAAAAGTAAACCTACCCAAAACAATCTTGTCACTACTCCCCCTGAAGCCTCTAGAAAAATTGAACCTTTCTATGTTTCCCTATTAGTAAATGATCATAAATTGAGCAATTGCATAATAGATTCCGGAGCTTCTGACAATGTTATGCCTGCTAAGGTAGCAGATGCCCTTGGCCTCACCTTAACCAAGACTTTTGGGAGGTGTTTCTCTATGGAGAATAAACAAGTTCCACTTTTGGTTAAAATCAAAGATGCCCAATTTGCATTTGCGGCTTTTCCAGATAAGAGAATCAAGATGGCAGTCCTGGTAGCTGATGTTCCAGCTTCATACGGCATTCTTCTTGGACGTAATTTCTGCAAGGATGTAGGTGGGGAGTTGAACATGGATTTGTCTGAAGCAAGGATACCTGTTAAAGGTGTCATGTAGAAGCTGCTTCCTGAGGAGGCAAAATACATTGTTACTTGTTTGAGTCTTCGGGAATGGGTAATTATTTTCTGTCCACCGAAGATGGTTCCATTTCATCAGATGATGAGAGTACATCGGGTGATAGCTCGAATATGTCAGATGGAGACTCAAATGAGTTTTTAGATGAAAGTTCAGATGAGGGTATAGTAATGCTAGATTCTTCCCTCACTGACAAAGAAGAATCTCCTGACCAAAGAAATTCCAAGAAATCAAACTTTGATGAAGTCTAGATCTTAGAGTTTGATGGCAGTTGTTCTTCTACTAGTTCTAGAGCCGAAGTGGCCTTGATATCGCCACAAGGTGATATTTTACCTTTTTCATACAAGTTACAATTTGACAATACCAATAACACCACCGAATACGAGTCCTTGTTGATCGGATTGGAAGCTGCGCGTGCCAAAGGTGTTAAAATCCTTCATGCTCAAGGGGATGCTGAGTTGGTGATTTGTCAAGTGAGGAATTTGTACCACACTAAAAATGAAAGACTGAGACATTATCGGAATCGCGTATGGGATTGCATTGAAGGTTTTGATGCTTTCAACATTTCTCCAGTACCAAGAGAGTTCAGTGATCATGTAGATTCATTGGTTGTTTCCGCTACTCTCATGGTCCCTCACAAGGATTTCAAAGGAAACAAGTATAGTATTGAGCTGGTCTTTTGACCAAGTGTACCTGATAACACTGACCATTGGTAGGTGTTCAATGGTGATAACCAAATCATTGCTTTCCTTGAAAAGATGGATAGTTTTGATGAGCTTTACTTTGAAGGAAGTGAATCGCCACCACGTGAATAAGTTTCAAAGATAGATTCTCAAACCGGCAAAGAATTTCTACAATTGAAAGGAAATAAAATCCCAAAAGGTTTGGTTTCCCTTGAAAAATTGTATGACAAGCATGACAGGTATATCAAGCAGCGGCAACAACAAGATTCAAGTTCCTCTATGGAATTTGAGCAGGTCAATTTGGGTTCAGAAGCAGATCCTAAGATGGTCAACATTGGAAAATGTTGCACTGATGATGAAAGATTCAAATTCATTACCCTTCTTCGCCATTACATTGATGTTTTGGCTTACTCCTATGATGATCTGAAGTCTTTCAGGCCTAAGGAGGTTTAACATGAGATTCCCCTTAAAGCTAGATCGTTACCTCACAAGCAGAAGTAGAGGCAATACAACCCTAAGATATCAGGTACGATCCTTTCTGAGATTCAGAAGATGCTGAATGCAAGGATAATTTTTCCAATTCATCATTCCACATGGATCACAAACATAGTACCTGTAATGAAGAAAAATGGAGAAATCCGTATCTGTGTTGATTTCAGGAATCTCAACCAGTCTTCCTTAAAAGATAACTACCCTTTGCCCATCATGGATCAAGTATTACAAATAGTAACTGGTTTAGAAATGCTATCTATGTTAGATGGTTTTTTGGGATATAACCAAGTGGAGGTCAATGAAGCTAATCAGTTCAAAACTACCTTCACTACACCATGGGGCACATTTGCATATTGCAGAATGCCTTTTGGTCTGATCAATGCTGGCGCCACATTTCAGAGAGTGATGGATCTTGCTTTTAGAGATGAGATGGGGAAGTTCATCGTGGTGTATCTTGATGACTTGACCATTTTCTCCAAAAATCGTCATGATCATGCGCATCATTTACGACAAGTGCTGGAGCACTGTCGACAAAATGGTATTTCCCTTAATCCCAAGAAGTTAGTTTTTGGGGTAACAGAAGGTAAGCTTCTCAGACACATTGTATCCCGAGAAGGTACTAAGATTGACTCGGAAAGAGTTAAATCCATTCAAAGTCTTACTTTGCCTGCTAGTAAGACTGTTGTTCATTCTTTCTTTGGAAAGGTGAATTTTCTGCAAAGGTTCATTCTTGAGTTTGCAGAAAAAACCCATCACATTGTTAATATGATGAAGGGTAAGGCCACTTTCTATTGGACTGCGAAAGGCAAGGAAGCATTTGAGGATATCAAGAGAGCTATTGCCCATGCTCTAGTTCTTATTTGTCCTGACTACACTAAAGATTTTGTAGTTTATAGTTACGCCTCAGAACACACCCTTTCAGCTATTCTGGTTCAGCAGAATGAAGAAGGCGTTGAATCCCCCATATTGTTTATGAGTTGTCCTCTCAAAGCTCATGAATTGAAGTATTCGAATATGGAGAAGCACGCCTATGCCGTGGTCAAAGTGGTGAAGCATTTCAGGTTCTATATTCTAAACTCACACACTGTTGTCATGGTGCCTGATACAACAGTCAAATCTATCCTAACTCAATAGGAGTTTGGAACAAAGAGAGGTAATTGGATTGCTAAGATCCAAGAATTTGATTTGGATATCAAGCCTACCAAGCTTGTGCGGGGTAAAGGTTTGTGTCAATTGATCACAGATAACGTTCCAAAAGAGACAGGCGATGAAGAAGAAGAAGTTATGGACACGCCAACTATTCTTTTTGTTACTACAACTGATGAGTGGTATTCCAATATCACTCATTTCCTTACCTATGGTGAGTGTCCTTCTCACTTGTCTTATAAGGAAAAAAGAACTATCAAGTTAAAAGCTACTAACTATGTCCTTTGGGACAATGGTTTGTACAAGAGAAGTCTTGATGGTGTGTTTCTCCGTTGCATGGATAAAGCGCAACAAAGTAGACTTTTGGAGTCTTTCCACAATTTGGCTTGTGGAGGACATTTTTCCACACCTATAATGGCTCACAAGATTCTGCAAGCTCGATACTATTGGCCCATGTTATTCCAAGATGCATACAATTGTGTACGCAGGTGTGAGTTGTGCCAACAGTTTGTTGGGAAACCAAAATTGATAGCATTACCTCTAAAACCAGTGGTGATTAAGGAGCCTTTTCAGCAATGGGGTATTGACTTCATTGGTGCAGTGAATCCATCATCAAGTGCAGGACATAACTATGTTCTCACCGCAACAGACTATTTCACCAAATGGGTGGAAGCAATTCCAGTCAAACATGCTACTTCTGAAGTGGTATGCAGTTTTCTTAAGGAGAACATTATTTCCAGGTTTGGAGTTCCAAACAAAATTGTAGCAGACAATGCTACTTGTTTTTCCTCTCATGAGATTACTAAATTTTGCTACGAGCATGGGATCATTCTTTCTCATTCTTCAGACTATTATCCGCAAGGGAATGGTCAAGCAGAATCAAGCAATAAGAATCTAGTCACTATCATCAGTAAACTGGTAGATGAGAACCAGAGAACTTGGCATAAGGCATTGTTTGATGCTTTATGGGCAGATAGAATTACACCCAAAAGGGTGATAGGCATGTCACCATTTCAGCTTCTATATGGTCTAAATGCAGAGATACCAATTACCTTGGAATTGCCAGCATTGAAGTTGGTAAAGGCATTGGAAGATAGAACTTTTGATAGTTCTATTGATAAAAGGATCATGTATCTGACTGAACTTGAGGAGCAGCGCACTACAATGGTGGACCGTATTGCTGAGCACCAGAATCAAGTAAAGAAACTCTTTGATAAGAAGGCAAAGGCTTGTGAGTTTCAGATTGGAGACCAAGTCTTATTGTGGGATAAGAGGAGAGAACCAAAAGGGATGCACAGAAAATGTGATTCCTTATGGAGAGGTCCATTCACCATTCATCAGTTCTATGGTGAAAACAATTTCTTGCTGGAGTATCAGGAGGGAACACCATTCTCGTTGCCTCACAGTGGACAACATCTAAAACACTTCAATCTCTGAAGGATCAGATAAGTTAAATTGTACATTTGTATAGTTTTGTGTTTTATTTTTGTGTTTTCGTTTAGTCTTTTGTGTCTTTTTATTTTTAGCTTGACTCTATAACCCAATGGCATGGATGAAGGCACTTAGAGACTGGATTCTACTCCCTTCAATCCTTTCAAAGTTTGATTGAAGCAAGTTCCCCAGTTAGAGCCAGCTGTTCTCAAAATTAGCAATGCTCATTTTTTAAGACA